>CM048750.1:344575691-345980691 GCA_026315105.1 Locusta migratoria | reverse complement strand
TTTGCATATCAATGTATTGACAATTAGTGGTCAAAATTACAATTTTTCCCGTCAAAGACATTTATGTATTGGATGATTTTGAGCAGGTTTCGAACTCAGGACCCCTTATTCATTGTCCCTAACTGACCCCTCACGAAGCTTCCAGCCCCTCATCAATCTACCACCAAACTCACTTGAATTTAATGCACATACAGTTCCCTTGAAATCACTGGTAATTATTTAACTAATTGTTGTTAAACATTTCTTACAAGTGGCATGGCATTTGTTGTTTCTTACTGACGATTTCTCAGAAATCGATATGTTCCTCCAGAAACTGTTAAAGTAAACACTGGTTTTCACAATTAATTTGATATGAAAATTAGGATTAAAAATTAATTGCGGGCCAGGGCGGCGGCGATTGGTGGTGGAGGGGGCAGTCGTTCCCCAAGTTAGTGGCTGTGGAGACGGTCAATTGTGCTTAAGTTGTTTTTGTTTCTGTGTTTTAATAATTTTGATAATTGCCATTTCATGTTCGCTTTCAACTCACCATAGTCTTAACGGCAAGTACATGTGCACTGTCAATCATCCTTTGTTCGTAGCAACTGCATTTTACTAAGTGCAGTTTCATGTTATCTGACAATCATCCTTAAGAGCTCCATTGCCCTAAATGTAACTATGTGTTCTGTGTCAATCATACATAGTGGCGTCCTTTGATCAACGGCGAGCGCTGTTGTCCGAGGAAGGAGGGTGGGTGGTCGGTCATTGTTCGAGGGTGGAGGGGTGGGGGGTAACGGTACTTCGCGCAATGTATTGTCGGTACCCCGGGGTGGTGCCCTCATTACTATACTACCCAGGGTGCCCTCACAGACACGAATGCAGCAGGAAAACAAGCGGAAAGCGATGACGAGCAATTCATTTCATAAACTTCGAGCTTTCATCGACGCTAACATTCCACTGGAAAAAGCTGATCATCCGAAACTGAGAAATATGATGAACAAATGCCACTGGGATTGTGTCATTGGCAAGGCGGAGCGGCCAAGCACATTGAGCCACTATGCTGCGATACGCGAGACCGATCCCCGTCGGGGGTTCGAATCCCGCCCCCTCGGGGTATGGATGTTTGTTCCGTCTTTAAAAAGCTAGTTCATAAGTAGTTTGTAACTTTAGTGACTACTAACGCGCAGTTAAGTCCCATAAGCTTGCCTAAACCCATCACCCCGCCCCAAAATTTTTCCAACTTTAGCAGCCAGAATAAAACTGAGACCATGTAACGTAGCAAAATTCGGACTTTGCTGTTCTGCCAACTGTTACATGGCAAGAATTATAAAGTGTATCAATAGAGTGACGTAATCAACCAAACTGCCATACGTCAAACCGAGCCAGTTGGTGCAGTGGTAACGCTCTGGACTCGCATTTGGGAGGACGGTGGTTCAAATCCACCTTCGGCAATCCAGAATTAGGTTTTACGTGATTTTCGTAAATCACTCCAGGCAAATGCCGGTATGGTTCCTTTCAAAGGGCACGGCCGATTTCCTTCCCCATCCTTACCCAAATAATCCCAGCGTACACTCCGCCTCTAATGACCACGCTGTCGACGGGGCGTTAAACACTAATCCTAATTCTTCCTTCCATCAAGATTTTATACCGTTTACGGTACGAAGTTTTGAGACGATGTATCGAAATTTGCAGCTCTGTTTACAAGTGCGCTATGAGATACACCGCGATTTTTTTCCCGTAGTATCACTCAATTCATTTCTAGTACTTTAATTATGTTAGACATAACAAAACATAAAGAATAGTGAGCTGAAACCAATAAACCTTGCTATAACGCGGGAATACAATTTTGCGAAATACACTCCTGGCCATTAAAATTGCTACACAACGAAGATGACGTACCACAGACGCGAAGTTTAACCGACAGGAAAAAGATTCTCTGGTATGCAAATGATTAGCTTTCCAGAGCAACGTGCTGTCAGGAGGAAAGCTTCCAACCGATTTCTCATACACAAACAGCATTTGACCGATGTTGCGTGGTGAAACGTTGTTGTGATGCCTCGTGTAAGGAGGAGAAATGCGTTCCATCGTGTTTCCGTCTTGGATAAAGATCGGATTGTAGCCTATCGCGATTGCGACATTGCTGCTCGCGTCGGTCGCGATCCAGTGACAGCAGTATATGGAATCGGTGGGTTGAGGTGGGTGCTGGATCCCAACGGCCTCATATCACTAGCAGTCAAGATTACAGGCATCTTAACCGCACTGTTGTAACGGATCGTACAGCCACGTCTCGATCCCTGATTCAACAGATGTGGACATTTGCAAGACAATAACCATCTGCACGAACAGTTCGACGACGTCAGCAGCAGCATGAACTATCTGCTCGGAGACCATGGCTGCGGTTACCCTTGACGCTGCATCACAGACAGGAGCGCCTGCGATGGTCTACGCAACGACGAACCTGGGAGCACAAATGGCAAAACGTCATTTTTTCCGATGAATCCAGGTTCTGTTTACAGCATCATGATGGTCGCATCCGTGTTTGGCGACATCGCAGTGGACGGAAGCGTGTATTCGACATCGCCATACTGGCATGTCACCCGGCGTGATGATATGGGGTGCCATTGGTTACAAGTCTCGGTCACCTCTTGTTCGCATCGACGGCACTTTGAACAGTGGCCATTACATTTAAGATGTGTTACGACCCGTGACTCGACCATTCATTCGATCCCTGCGAAACCCTACATTTCAGCAGGATAATGCTCGACCGAATGTCCTGTACAGGCCTTTCTGGATAAGGAAAATGTTCGACTGCTGCTCTTGCCAGCACATTCTCGAGATCTCTTAGCAACTGACAACGTCTGGTCAATGGTGGCCGAGCAACTAGCTCGTCACAATACGCCAGTCACTACTCTTGATGAACTGTGGTATCGTGTTGAAGCTGCATGGGCATCTGTACCTGTATACGCCATCCTGTTTGACTCAATGCCCAGGCGTATCAAGGCCGTTATTACGTCCAGAGGTGGTTGTTTTGGGTACTGATTTCTCAGGATCTATGCACCCAAATTGCGTGAAAATATAATAGCATGTCAGTTCTAGTATAATAAATTTAATGAATACTCGTATTTCTCAGGTTCTATGCACCCAAATTGCGTGAAAATATAATAGCATGTCAGTTCTAGTATAATAAATTTAATGAATACTCGTATATCATCTGCATTTCTTGCTGGTGTAGCAATTTTAATGGCCAGTAGTGTAATTGGCGAAATGACTGCCGTGAAAAACATACCGTAATACCATTTTTTTTTTAAACTTTCATCGCAAACAGGTGACTATGCATGATCTCAAAAGGTAAAGCAGTCAACAATCCGAAGATTGGTTTGGATATTAACAAATTACATTCGTTGCAAGTTATTGCAGAAGACAGTTACTTGGAGGTAAAACATTGTAACCAACGAACATGGCCACTTGACGCAGTCTGTTTCATAGTGATGTGGAACTTCAATTTTTCGTTGGCAAGTAATAGCTCTAAAAAGTATTCATTCTTTGAGAAGGACGAAGTCTCCGAGAATCATCCTGTTTATGAGCAAAAACAAATAGGAAGTAAATTGCTCCTAAAATGTTAGCATAAATGTCTTTACTTAACCTGTTGTGAAGAAAATCGTGAAATGTACTACACTAGGCAGTTTTTACAGTCTGTTCGGCATTTAACCAAATCCAAAACTCAAATTCTAAACGTTCCTTTGTATTTTGGATTTTTTTCTGCAAGGCGTCGTGCGGGCAATAAATGCGGAAAAATGTCAACAGACATAGGAAATTTTATTGTAAGACAAACGGAACCATTTGATTTCGTGGTAGCGAACGACTATTTCACTAAACATGAGCCGCACGGGATTTGCTGTACACTGTAAGGCGTCTTGCTGCGGCTTGTGCGGCTAGTTCCCATCAGAGGTTTCAGTCCTCTTTCTCGGGCATGTGTGTGTGTGTGTGTGTGTGTGTTATCCTTAGCATATGGTAGTTTAAGTAATTTGTAAGTCTAGGTACTGATGACCACTGCAGTTTGGTCCCATAGCTTTATAAAAATTTGAACATGGCGATACAGAACTTGTTGGGTGAGTTTTCAATTGGCCTCATATTTGGCAGTGCCTTGTGCAGTCTACATTTTTCATTATGTCTCTGGTCTGAAGACGCTAATCTGCAAAACTATTTCATGTAATTTTCATATACGTTTTCATTAAAATCTGTTCAGGAAAAGAAAAAAATTCGAAACTTAAATTAAGTATGTTCTGCTTAGTAGTATGGAGTGCTACACAAAGACTCAACATACGCTTCTGTTAATTCCATAGTAGCGTACATCAAAGACGAACAGCGCTGTTACTTTGGTTTTAACTCACAGTCAGACTCAGTATTCTTTTCTGGAGATTATCGCAGCAACTGCAAATTATCTCGTTCAGGATTTCGCTTTCAGTATTAAGAACTTAATTAAATTAATTCGCCTCTTTCGATTGCCGGTCTCGATATAAAGGAATTACCTTCAGCTGGTCTGAATAGTGTATACATTACGTGCAGTAACTGCAGATCAAACGTTGGAGAATCATTTTGCCGGAACCAGTCACCGTAAAATACAGCCTTTGCTAAGAAGTTATCTCCTTTCAAGTGGAAAACTATATAAATTGTCCTTTATTACTCAACATAAGTTCCTTCTATAGATTGCAGTTATATTTGAATTCTTAGCTAATAAAGAACTGACTGATTAAGTGGTCCGTTTATTCATTGAGGAACTCAATCCTAAAAGCCGACGGGTTTGCGACGACCCTTCTTTAATTCCCGTTGCGAAACACGTGCATATAACAGGTACCTGAATATTGCTCGCCGGCCGCGGTGGCCGAGGGGACTGAGGCGCTTCAGTCACGGTCTGCACGGCCACTACGGTCGGGGGTTCGAATCCCCCCGCGGGCATGGATATTTGTGCCGTCTTTAGTATTAGCTAGTTTGTGAGTAGTTTGTAAGTTTAGGGACTGATGACCCCGTAGTTAAGTCCCATAAGCTATACAAACATTTGAACATTTTTTTTTAATATTGCTCGTTAGTGTAGGATCCGTCCCCGAAACGACTGATTGTTCCACGAGTTTCGGATCGCTTTCACTTTCCAGATTGCTGCATACACCAACAACCCTGATACCCGCTAACTCGACCTCTTGCACTGAGGCAGGCTTCTATTCAAAAATGTTCAGTTTTTTGTGAAGCTTATGGGACTTAACTGCGGGGTCATCAGTGCCTAAAATTACAAACTACAAGGGTCTCTCCAAAAGAAATGCACACTATTTTTTAAATGCAGTTTTTATTCAACATGTTAGAAAGTTTTACAGTGTGTAGATACATCCTATAGGAACAATATTTTCATTTCTCCGCACAATCCCCATCCCTATCAACTGCCTCTCAAGCAGTACAATACCTGCACAGTACAATTATGGACCAACACGTTCGAGCCACTGTTTGGCAGCGTGCACAGGGGAGTCATCATCTTCAAACCTTGTTCCACAGTTCAAGTTCCAAGTTCAAATGTTTGTATAGTCTATGGGACTTAACTACAGGGTCATCAGCCCCTAAACGTACAAACTACTTATGAACTACTTACGAACTAGGACGGCACAAATATCCATGCCCGAGGGGGGATTAGAACCCCCGACCGTAGTGGCCGTGCAGACCGTGACTGGAGCGCCTTAGTCCCCTCGGCCACCGCGGCCGGCACAGAGAGAGTCTTTCAGTTTCCCAAAGAGGTGATAGTCACATGAAGCCAGATCAGGACTGTAAGGCGGGTGTTTCAGTGTTGTCCATCCGAGTTTTGTGATCGCTTCCATGGTTTTTTGACTGACATGTGCCCGTGCATTGTCATGCAACAGCCTGTTTTTTGCCAATGTGGTTGTACACGACTCAGTTGAGCTTCAAGTTTCTTCAGTGTCGTCACATATGCATCAGAATTTATGGTGGTTCCACGTGGCATGATGTCGACAAGCAAGAGTCCTTCGGAATCGAAAAACACCATAGCCATAATTTTTCCAGTAGGAGGTGTAGTTTTGAATTTTTCTTATTTTTTTTCTTTTTATTTTCTATTTATTTATTTATTTTTTTAAATTTTTTTTTTCCTTGGGTGAATTTATATGATGCCACTGTGGTGAAAAATGATGGAGCCATGTTTCATCACCTGTCACAATTCTTCCAAGAAATTTATCTCCACCATTCCCATACTGTTCCAAACGTTCGCTGCATACCGTTTTAGAGTTTCTTTGTGAGCCACTGTCAACATCCTGGGAACTCTAATATTCTTCTCGGGTTTCCTGCCGGATCAATATGTCATCTGGACACAATATTTCGGCGGTCCACCTGGCCGCCATCCTCAGGTGACAGTGCTGGTACACCGACTCGCCAGACTGAGTACAACCGCGAGCGGCGGCCCCTATATACGCCGCGGAAGGCCGAGGGCGCGTGCGCATGAATGGACAGTTCTGCCCTCTACGTTTCAGCGCCACAGTGGTAGAAGCCGGCGTAAACGATAGATCGCTATGCAGCACAGACCGTTGTTTTTTGATGTCAAACAATAAAGGGTTCCACTTTTTACTCAAAGGAAAACCCTTGTCTCTGTTTATAATATTGTCAGAAAGACGAAATGCGATCGATTCTTTTAAAATGCAGTCCTAATAGCGAGACGCAGAGGCAACCATTTGTGTCTCATCATATTTCATTTTATGCCCCTCAGAATATTATGAATCATTACGCCAGGAAAGCCTACGTAGTCACATCAAGAGCCTGTACGGGGAGGAGATGGTTCAACTGGTAATGGAGTTTGATAAACTTCGGAAGAAGATGTCCAGATGACCTACTGATCCGACAGGAAACCCGACAAGAATATTATCAATCATCACTCCGGGAAAGCCTACATAGTCACATCCTGGGAACCCACCTGGCGCAAACCTTTTTTAACGCCAACACTTTCAGTATTCTGCAAACAGTTCCTCCCCCTATCCAAACGTAGCATGACAATTCGTTCACTGTTATGCGTCTGTCAGTAGTCACCAATTCGTTAACTCTCTGCTTGCCCATTGACTAACTGTACTGCGATCGACAGCAGTGTCTCCATACACCTTTTTCAACCTCTTGTGGATATTTTCCAGTCTCGGTTTCGCAGCACGGGAATTCAATGACAGCACGTTGCTTCTGACAAACGTCAGTTGTAGCAGCCCTCTTGAAGACATGTTGTGACGGCGCCTCTCAACTAACTTTTACCAAAGACGACACAAACATACATACCCTAGGGACGATTAGAACCTCCGACGCAATTCACAACGCGGCGCTCCAGACCGCTCGGCTACTCCTGCGCAGCTGCCTCTATTTGCGTGGCGTACTGTCCATTACATCATCAAGGAACTGTAGGTCCAGATTGTCCCACTCCTAAAAGGCGATCGGCGCAGATCTCTCAGATTGGCCTCTCCACACCCCCGAAGATATAGACCATCCTTCCTTCACCTGACCGCTGCTGTCGCCGTTCATGCCCATATTACTACCAAAGACATCCATCCCCACCGCCCCACCCTCTATTCACAGTCTGTTCTCCTCTTCCGTGTATCCCACCGCCTCTATCGCTCCTTCCTGCAGACCCTTGACTGGAATACACTCCAATCTGACATATTAGAAACGTCTTGGCCGTGACAAAACGTCGGTCCTGGCGCCAGTCATGCACCCGTCTTAATGCTTCACTCTCCATCAATTCCTCCAAGTACTGGAAAGGCTTCCACTGCCTTACTGGTAGTCACTCTGCCCCCACGTACCCTCTCCTCCACAATGACCATCCTTTTCCCGACAATGCCAGTAAGGCTGAACACTTCGCCACCCCATGTTTTCTCCGATCCTGACAATCCTGTACCGATACCTCATCCCCCAAAACGCCCCTGGCTTCCAGTACTTGGACCACATCCCTCCTTCAGAACTTAAGATGCCTACTACCGCCCATGACATCCAACTTACACTATGCACAAAAGACAACACCACCCATGGCCACAACCACTTAACCTACAGGCACCTTTGTGCGTACCCCCACTCCTACCACATTGCCCTTGCATCCCTATACAATGTCATCCTCTACACCGGCTTCTTCCACGACCTGTGGAAAAGTTGCCATATTCTTATCTTCTGCCTCCTTCATTCTATGAGCCTCACCGCAGAGTTCAGCAAGGTTTTGGAAACCACCCTTTCTCAATGCATTCATCAGCATCTCCATCAACTCCTCCCCCTCTCCCAGTGTGGCATCCAACTCTCCTTCACTGTCGATGACCAACTCATCCATCTCACCCACCTCCTTTCCATCCAACTGAATTCCCGTCATGCCACCATCTGTGTCTCCCTCAACATCGAGTACGGCTTTCAGGTCTCCTTTTGAAACTCCAAACCTAAGCCCTTCCTATTAATTACGTCCGTTTCATCACTTCCTTTCTCTCCCTCAGCCCATCCTATGTGACTGTCAAAAACTCCCACTTGTTCTACCCCTCCAATGGGGTACCCTAAGGCTCCGTCCTCTTGCCCCTCCTCTCCCTCATTTACTCAGCTGACATGCCACAACCTCAGCCTCCCATCCATCTCTTTCAGTATGCTGATGACACCATCGTCCTAGCTCTCGCCCTCTCCCTTGCACATTCTCAACACCTTCTCCAGTCTCACATCTCCTAATTCTCCAATTGGTATAACCAGTGGCTCCTCTCTACCAACCCTATCAAATCCCAGGCAATCATCACTGTGAACTGTGAAAGACGACCGTCTGTCGTCTTCCATATAGTTTTTCTATATTTCTGTAATGTTATAATTTATTAAATGTCACTAGATTATCATTTTGTTAAAACTTGAACCCCACTCTTTTCAAGGCTTGAGGAATAGCATTTTTATTGCATGTGTTAAAATATTTGTTAATATTGTTAGGTTTTTCTTATTTTGTTATGTTAATAATTTATTATTATATGAATTAATGTGGCATAAGTACGGCTTCTCCGCTATGCCACTGTCCCTTTGAGAATGTGAAGCTGTTTTACTTTTAAGTCGGTGCGAGGATCTATGGCTGTTTGAATGTGGGGAGAGATAGCTCGCTTTGCATCGTCCTCTCTGGGTCAGTGTCGATAGCTGCTGATACTACCAAAGAGGTTTCCACACCTTTTGGTTGCAAGCTAGTTGGCGAGCCTTCCCTCTCCAGTGCGGGTCTACTCGCTCTCAGTCCCCACCACCGCTGATCTTGGATTTTCCGGCTTCCGGTGGCTTCCCGCGTCTCGCTGCCACTCAGTCTGGCCATTTTGTGCTGGTCTTCTGGTGAGGTAAGGTTGGTTCTGCTCTTGTTTCTGGAGATGGTAGCGTTCCATGTCTACTATGTTTAACTTAGATTCGTAAACTTCAAATTATTTTTTGGAATATTTTCTCTGATCGTGTGCGGAAATGTGTTCCCGTTTTTCAATTCAGTGATTTCCAATAGATAAATGCGGTGTGTGTGATTCTAGTTGCAGTTTGATAACGGCCTGGTATGTTAAAACCTTTGTTATCATGTGGCGGCGTATGAACTCTGTGTAAATACCTTCTAGCTTTGTGGGGCCCGATTTCTAATATGTGATATGCTCATTTTTGTGCAGAATGTATAAATCTTTTCATCGTTTCCTTCCATGAGTCATATGTGTTCCACATGGTTGGTTCATAGACTAAAGTTCAGCTTCCACTCTTGTTTGTTCCCTGCCCACCAGGCAAGTAACTATGAGGGTATCCTTCTGATTTCCACTAATATTTCGCGATCTTCTCTGCCCTCCTATTTTAATTTTGCTGTTGTTCTCCAACTTATAGTATGCACTCTGTCTTTGTAAGTAATTCACTCTGAGCCTTGTACAACGTCCTTCAAAAGCTTCCTTATGTAATTCTAATCATTTCTATGGGTTGCATGCTGTAATTCTTAATTTTATTTTTCCGACTTTGTAATTATTTCACTTTTAGGAGTTTTTTGAAACTGGACTTCGTCCGTCTCTGTAAGTGCTCCCTATCGCATGTAGCTGCATTTCTTTCGCTTCTTCATGTAATTCTAAATATTTCTATGGGTTGCATGTCGTAATTCTTAATTTTTATTTTTCCGACTTTGTAATTATTTCATTTTTGTGGTTTTTCTGAGACAGGACCTCATCCGTCTCTGTAATTGCCCCCTATCGCGTGTAGCTGTATTTCCTTCGCTTCCTTATGTAATTCTAAGCATTTCTATGGGTTGCATGCTGAAGTTAATTTTCTTTATTTTTCGGAAACCGAATTTATTCAACTTCATCGGTTTGCGGAACCCCGTGGGTCCGAGTTCCGACTTCCGAGGTTTGCAGCTAGTTGCCTGAATTCACGCCGCGTCTCATATAAAACCAGTACCTAGATCGATTTCTAACAGACTGCAATTTAAGAATCCACCGTGATTTTGTATAATGAATTCGATTTTCAATCACTTCACCTTCAGTGGAGTGTGTTCATGTAACGTAGTCGTGTGTCGCCGTTCTTGTAGGAAGAAAGTCTTTAAGTACACAACAAACATGCCAAACAGACATTACGAAATGTCAGTGCCTCAACATGATTAACACAATACATAATACGCAGAAAGTAATCATATGTTTTCTTCCATAAGTAGCCTTTACGATTTTGTTTTTGACAGCGCCAGCTTTATGTTGCCATCTTCACTTCCGTTTTTTCAGTCGACAAACAACTTTATATATCTCTTTTTTACCATTTCTTAATACGTAGCAGCTTCAAATACTGCTGCAGAAAGTACTTCGAAAAATTAAGTCACAGTTCCGACTAACACTTGTTGTCATTATAAATTTACCCAAAGTGAAAAGTGAAAGGTTTCCTATACCCATATTAGTTATTAAAAAAAGCTCCTCGCTTTCAAGGAAAGTCATTAGCAAAACTGTACAGCATAACAGTAAGGTAACCCATTCCATTACGTACAATACTAATCAAGTTAAATTGTAGCTAACGTAGTGATCACTATAAGGTATATTGCGCTTAACAAAGAAATACCCACAATTTTTACGTGCGAGGATGGGCTCCTAGCAGTTAAACGGCGCACCGTCAACTGAGGTAAAGCTTAATTTTTTACCGACATCAGTAAGTTCAAGAAAGCTAATTTCGGCCAAGCCGAAGATTCGGGTAATTTCTGTCCGAAACTGAAATTCCGGCCTAATCTAATATTTTGGCTGAAACTGGCCGTAACCGAAACTGAATATATTCGGTCGTTCCTTATAGTCAATGGAATAATATATTGTTATAATTTGAGTCATAATATGACTGGGTATTTATAGTCGGTGTCACGTATGAAGGCGGCCCAGTTTTCAGCTGTTCCGCGCATCCCCCTCCACTACCGCCAATAACCACAGAGTAACATATACAGAAAAGCAGCCCCCTCCCCCCCTAAACTACTGTTCTACGCCACAGACAAATATATACAGACGGGAAATCTCCGTAAGGGCCCGGTCCTACGCTTAGGGGTGCAGGGAGGGAGGGTTTCCAGCAGTTCCGTAAGATGTCCCACGATGGCACTGCGGTCAGAAGCAGCCTTTTAAACTGGCCAGAGCAGGTGGCAGGTAGCGGCTGTCCCCACCACCACTTCCCCTCAAACGCCAGCACACCGGACACAGCCGTGGCCTCATGGCAGGCGGCACGAGCTCTCCCCTCACACTCCCTTCCACGCTACCCACTGACGTGCGAGAGGCACCCTAAGCCAGAGAACGGCCTGACAGCATCTTACGAGGGGAGTGTAGGACAGTGGTTTAGGAGGGGCTTCTCCTCTGTATATGTTACTCTGTGCCCACGCTCCCCTCGTAGTTATGTAAGATGCTAGCAGGTGTCAGGCGGTTCCCTTGCTTAGTACCGGTAGACCACACTAGAGACACTTCTAAGGGTGCCTCTGGCATGTCAGAGGGTAGTGTGGAGGGGAGGGTGAGGGGAGAGCTCTTGCCGCGTGCCACGAGGCCGTGGCTGTGTCTGGCTAGCTGGCGTTTGAGGGGAGGTGGTGGTGGGGACAGCCGATACCTGCTGCTTGCTCTGGCCAGTTTACAGGGCTGCTTCTGACCGCAGCGCCATCATGGGACATCTTACAGAACTGCTTCAGCACCCCCCGCCTTGCACTCCTGAGCGTGGAACCGGGCCCTTACGGAGGTTTCCCGTCTGTATATATTTGTCTGTGCAATGATGTTCATTCTGTAGGCGCGTGGCTGGCCGCGAGTTACGCAATGTTTCTCCCACAGGATCCAGTGTTGGCGCCTGGCCGTGGCTCCTCCCCTTCACGCTTCCACTATCGCTCCGCCTCTACGCGCAGAAGCGCCGTCTTACATGACGACAGCTATAGTTATTTGAGGTCCATGGTGGGAAAACGGCTGTAAACTGGTTTTTGTAATTTAGTGCAAAAGTGCGGTACGCTCTGGATCTTGGTAACGAGAAAAGGTATGAATCTCTGTGGCAAGATTTAAAAACTGCATAACACCGGACTGTGTGTGTGTGTGTGTGTGTGCGAACTTTGGGATGAATCCAGATTAAGTTCACGATCTTGTGTACAACTTTAATCCGTCTGGAGAAGTTTCACGAAATTGCGTAATTTTTCGTTGGAAACGCACAGTTTGATGCACACAACCTGTATAATTTTTAATTACTGTTTTTTTCCCGTCGGTCTCTACCTTTTCATTGTGAACAAAACAGAGACAGAGAGAGAGGGGGTGAAGTGTAAGGCTGTGGGCTTTGTAAACGTAATCTGCTCATGTCCGCGCGGCTCAAAGGCTCGCTTCTGAAAAGCGGGCCGGCCACACAGACGAATTAATTAATACCGGCAGCGGCAGCGGCAATTTGCAGACGCCGCGGGACGCGCCATTTCGCGCACTCCGCTAACCTTTGCGGCCGCGCGTTTCTCTCTAGCCGCCGCCGTGTTTCCGTTTCAAGCATCGGACTCCAGCCGATTTGGTACATTTGACCTGCAGTCGTGGCAACTATTAACAATATGGCCACTTCTCGCTAACAAAACATCTCAGATGGCTTTAGGTCAGCGGTTCCCAACCTTTTTTGCTCTGCGGCCCACCCATTGCACACACAAAAGCAGGTGTGCGCACGCACACACACACACACACCCACAAACACACACACACATAGACTGATTATGCCTTTCAGCGTTCAGTCTGGAGCATAGTACACCCTCCTACTCACGTCGGGTGCAGTTGAATAGCTTAGAAAGAGACACAAAAGTAAAAGTATCTTCTTATGTGTGCGGGTTTTAGCTTCCTCCCAGTACCTTCTAGAAGATTGTCTCGCTCCCTCTTCAAAGACCCTAGTCGACGGTTCGAACTAATTAGAACAATAAAAACGTAAAAACCAGTGTTGAGTGAACGGCAATGTGAAGGACTGCATCAGGATGAAAAGTGTTGTGAGTAGTAGAAACACTGAATGCTATGAGAGTGTAAAATACGTTTCACCTGCTAACAGGCCCTTTCCCTGTAGCGACCCTGGTCGCCCTCAGCAACTTTAAAAATCTGTCATGAACATACTGTGATGCTTACTGCATTTTGTTCCTAATTGGGAGTGATATTAAAAACTTTTCATCCATTTTTTATTGACGAACAGTTTTAGCATAACAGGACACATTAAAAAATGTGGTCTTCCTTTTTTTGTGTAGTTTTTATGACAATTATTATTTTTCAATGTGTATTTTTTGTTGTTGTTGTATTTGCTGTTTTTGTGTGACGTGCCCCAGCTGTCTGTGTCGCCCATAAGGCAACCACATGTTAGTTTGGAAAAGTTTGCTACATCAAAATTTTTAATTAACAAACGGGTGATGAAAGACGACCGTCTGTCGTCTTCCATGTCATCATCATCATCATCATCAACATTATTAGAGACTTATTATGCCTTTCAGCGTTCAGTCTGGAGGAAAGTACCTCTAATAAAATTCTTCCATGATCCCCTATTCAATGCTAACATTGATGCCTCGTCTGATGTTATGCCTTTTACTTCAAAATCATTCTGCACCGAATCTAAGTACTTTCTTCTTGGTCTACCTCGACTCCTCTTACCCTCCGCTGCCGAGCTCATGTGTCTCTCCCATGCGTGTAACATGGCCCCACCATCTCAGTCTGTTCGCTCTCACTGCTTCATCTATGGTGTTCATTCCCAGTTTTTCTTTGATTTCCTCATTATGGACACCCTCCTGCCATTGTTCCCATCTATTGGTACCTGCAATCATTCTTGCTACTTTCATATTTGCAACCTCTACCTTATGAATAAGGTAACCTGTATCCAGTTTCACTCCCATACAATAAAGTTGGTCGAACGATAGAGCGGTGCACCGCTGACTTAGTCTTGGTACTTACTTCCTTCTTGCAGAAGAGAGTAGATCTTAGCTGAGCACTCACTGCATTAGCTTTGCTGCACCTCGACTCCAGTTCTTTCACTATGTTGCTATCCTGTGAGAAAATACATCCCAGGTACTTGAAACTGTCTACCTGTTCTAACTTTGTTCCTTCTATCTGATATTCACTTAATTATAAAAAGTATACGAAAGTCAAGTAAGGAATGTAAAAAACTCAGTGGGATATTTGACACTGTTGTTCTTGTGGTCTTCAGTCGGGAGACTGGTTTGATGCAGCTCTCCACAATACCATATCCTGAGCAAGCCTCTTCAACTCCACATAAGAACGGCCACCTACATGTGTTTGAATCTGCTTACTGTATCCATCTCTTGGTCTTCCTCTCCGGTTTTTACCCCAAACACTTCCCTCCAATGCTAAATTCACGATTCCTTGATGTCTGAGAATGTGTCCTACCAATCGATCCCTTCTCTTAGTCAGGATACGCCAGAAACTCCTTTTCTTCCCAATTCTGTTCAGTCCCTCCTCATTAGTTACGCGATCCACCCACCTAATCTTCAGCAGTTTTCTGTAGCACCAAATTTACCACCACATTTCAAAAGCCATTTGACACTATTTGTTACTTAAAAGGGCAGTCAATATTTGGATTCAAACTGGTTACCTTCATCTTTAAATCACTCTCTACATTCAGTCTACTCTTAAATTTCTTTTTGATAAGAGTGAAGTTGAAAAGGCTCGTTGACATAAATAAGTTTTCAAAAAGGTCATTGAGCGTTCCAGAGCAATTTTAGCAATTACTGGATAGTCTTGTCGAACCCTTATCCAGAAAGGGACCAATGGCGCTTTTCTAGAAAACGATTTTAAAGCCTGGTCACATGATAGTTCAGTTAACAAGTCTTCTTCATCTGATAAAATTTTCAAATTTTTGAAGTGATCCTCTTCAAAAGGAATTTTAATCTACTGGATTACACCCTAAGTTTTAGGAAAGTAGTCCTTGAAGGAAAGATAGAAATGAATGAAATTTTCGCTCTGCAGTACCGCCAAGTACCTCGCCTCCTACATTCCAAACTTCACAGAAGTTCTCCTGCGAAACTTGCAAGACTAGCACTCCTGGAAGAAAGGATATGGTGGAGACATGGTTTAGCCACAACCTAAGGGATGTTTCCAGAATGAAACTTTCACTCCGCAGCGGAGTTTGGAAAGTAAGAGGCGAGGTATTGGCGGAAGTAAAGTTGTGAGGCAGCATTGTGAATCGTGTCGGGATAGCTCAGTCAGTAGAGCGCTTGCCCTCGAAAGGCAAAGGTCCCAGGTACGAGTCCCGGTGCCGGCACACAATTTTAATCTGCCAGGAAGTTTCAAACATAGAAATGCTTACACATTGCTGTAGTGTCTAGGCAGCAGGGATACACAAACTTTTTGTTACCGTGTACTACTGGCACTTTTTGAAATTTTTGGCTTATCACTAGAACTTGTTCACTTTCTGACAAACCCTGAGTTTGCAGAGGTACGATAGGATGTGGAAGGTTGACTGATGAGTGGTGGCCGGCCCCGGTGGCCGAGGGGACTGAGGCGCTCCAGTCACGGTCTGCACGGCCACTACGGTCGGGGGTTCGAATCCCCCTCGGGCATGGATATTTGTGCCGTCCTAGTTCGTAAGTAGTTCATAAGTAGTTTGTAAGTTTAGGGACTGATGACCCCGTAGTTAAGTCCCATAAGCTTAACAAACATTTGAACATTTTGATGAGTGGTGCACGAGTGAGATAATAAGTGAAATAAGCTACTTAATAAGGTTTCTTTGGTCACACTGTCTAAGTGGGAACTTTTTCCAGCACAATCTACATCCATAACAAAAATACTTAGTCCGTCACGGAGTTCAAACAATGTTGACAATACTTTATCTATCGACAGCCACCGGAGCGAAGTAGAAGCTCTTTGTGTTCACTCCCCATTTCATCAAACCAAACACTAAATAGTCTCGAATTTATTGACCTTGGTTTAATGAAAATCACTATTTTTATTGCATCGTCAAAAGTGTTTTTGAGATATTCGTCCAAACCTTTCACTGCGTGAGTCTCTATATGTATGTTGCAATGTTTCCGCTGAACCAAGGGAGCGATTGATCTAACTGACGTTTTACTAGTGATACCGGTTTCTATAGGGCATTTAACTCTTATTTCAGATTTTTACTCAGTGACCTTGGCAATTGACGAGTTAAAACCCTGAACCGACCGATAATTTTTACATCGTCTTCAACTCTCTATGAGCGTTCGCGGCAAGGTTGCATAGGTTGGGAACTGCTGTTTTAGGTGATAATGGTTTTGCGATGATAGAGGCGTTCATACAGGCCAACCACATAGTAGTTGCGGAGCACAACCATGATTGTGCTGAGGTTGAATTCACACCGTACGCCTCGTGTCTCTACCGTATTCGCCGGCCGCGGTGGCCGAGGAGACTGAGGCGCGCCAGTCACGGTCTGCACGGCCACTACGGTCGGGGGTTCGAATCCCCCCTCGGGCATGGATATTTGTGCCGTCCGTAGTATTAGCTAGTTTATAAGTAGTTTGTAAGTTTAGGGACTGATGACTCCGTAATTAAATCCCTTAAGCTCTACGAACATTTGAACATTTCTACTGCATTCATCACCAGAAAAAAATAAGTTGTTTCCGAATATTTGTAAGCCTAAGGGAGCAAACAGTTGCAGTCATCGATCTCTAGACTAGCAGACTACTTAAAACACACACACACACACACACACACACACACACACACACACACACATACACGTGTGCGCGCGCGCGCGCACGCGCGCACGCACGCACACACACACTGGGTGGTCGGAAAAGCCCGTTACAAACTTTTAGGACTTATAGTTGGTAGTGAGTACATAACATTTTGAAGAGGAACCCATGTCCGGAAACAATCGTTTCCCATCGTCGACAGTTTCAATTCAGATGTGTAACTCCTCAACGTCTGCTTAGGGACAGAGAAACGTCTCAGAGTTCCCTGTCCTGGTATGCAAGAGGGTATGACGTGTACTACGTCAAACGATCACCAGATGTCATTTGCTGTGGCGTAATGTCAGCGCCAGACGCCAGACGCAAGAGAACGATCGCGGAGAAGGCAACGGATGACGTCCGACAGCCTATCGCACGCCGGCGCCGCGACTCTTGTAGGGAGTAACTGTACACGCGCGCCCTCTACAAGCTGCCATATCCAGGCCGACTTGCGTCTGGACGGCCCGTCAGAACTCGGTCAGAACTCAGCTACGAACTAGGCAGTAACTAGGTCTCTGCGCAGCTAGCATCGTACAGCTAACGACGCCGCGAGAAGAAAGAAGAACAGATAAAAGTTGAGTATCATTGTATTCTTCAGTCAATAAAACTTGTATTAATAACCTATAGAACAGTTCTAGATGACCAAGCATCCTGCACCGTACCTTTCCTGAATGACAGGCTGACCAGGAACGAGTCCTCAACAAATTGCATCGAGGATTATTTATCGTCTGCTTTGCTTTGAGACCGAGTCCATACCTGTCCATCACCGATAGAGTAAACATGGTGCAGTACACGTCTGCAGAATACACAGACATTGTGTATGGCGAATCTGCAGATAAAGGACGAGCTGCTAGTGGGCTGTATCAGGAACGTTTTCCACTACGTCATACTCCATCGCACAAACTGTTTGCGCAAGTTACACAACAGGTACGAGAAATAAGAGAGAGGAGGCTCCATGGAGACGCCGTACTGGACGGTTATTGTAGCGGTACAGAAGTTTTTTGGGGTATGTCGTGACTTCTGGTCGAAAGAAAAACGAGAGTATATTGCATACAACTTAGGTTGACGAAATTTTTTTGTTTATATGAATGGTATATTTATACCTAGTGATTTTTTTTATTGTTGCATGTTTTCACGTGATCGCACTGGAGCAGCGGGAGTTGACCAAAGTAAGATGGCGCACGCTTTCCTGGACATACTAACAGCGCGGAAACAAAGAATAAACGGGTCTCCAGCGGAGCATAGAAGCGCGTTACTAAAACGAAACTTTATGTTAAGGAAAAAAAAATGAATGTGTCCGTAGATCAAGGTTTGCTACCAAAGTATTGTCGATTATTATAAAAAGAAATTTTTCAGCCATCTAATAAGATTTACATGATGAATTGGTGCATTCTGGAAATCCGAACGGCGAATTAACAGAAAAGGCAGCCACCTTAAGATGATGTATCAAGGGTAAAGTGCCATAATTTAATGTTTATGGAATTCTTGTTGCATACTGGGGTGCGCCAGTTATTAGTTTATGCGGTATCTTATGTGGTTTTATTCCACGAGTAATTCATCGTGATTGATCATAATTCTTGGTCTTATTTTATAAGAATTTACTCGTAAAACAAGGGAGTATCAGGTCATGAAAGTTATATTTCATGCATATGGTTGAATTTTTTAAATATTTTTATTTATTTATTTATTTCTATCTGAATGATGGTCCACAGTGATTAATAACTTCTCTTAGCCAGGTGTATAATTACGATATATTCGTAATGCAATTTAATAGTTACCCTGTATACTACAGTGGTAAGTTGATTTTATTAAAATATTTGGACATAGCAGATAGTCTGATTTTTCGAAGTTGGGAGTCATTGTGGATGGTAGATACTGTCGGAGGCTGCGTGTTGTCCGAAGTATCGTGAGTGTGACGGAGTTCCACTCATATTTATTGTTGAGAAATTGGATCTATACTGCTTTCGTTCCATATTTGAAAAGAAGGCATAGAAATAGTATGATTCACCGGCTAAGAGCGGGAAGAGTAATTAAATGCAAAGTTACTTTCATGACAATTACAAACATTTTCTTTTTTTAAATTGAAAAGATGTTTTTGTTTATTAGATGCCGCATAAGGTCTACTGAACAAAATAACAATTAATTACTCTTACGGTACTCCATGTGGGTAGTGACTAAAGTAAAACCTTACCTATTGACGACTGCATTCCGTTTTCTTTCCTAGGCTGTTATTAAAGATAAACAGGCAGACTCTTATGGGTTGTGGGAAACCAGACCTTTTGAATGATTCATTTCGCCCACACCTGAAAAAGGCCCTCGCCTTTATTTTGTAATTTTAATCATGAGAGGTGTCCGGAAAGCGGTGGTGGCACTGTAGGTTATTTTCTGTTTTTGTTGTAAAAAGATATCATAACCAGTGAGGATAAGTATTTGCAAATTTAGAGACTGGCCAGGATTTGTATTGAAAAATATAATATTTTTCTTTTCAATAAATCGATCCCTGTGGTCGAATTTAAAGTAAACTTGCGGTGTAACTTATTCTAGTAGTTACAAGTAGTTGACCTAGGATCGCTCATGTTACCTAGTAGTATCATTAGCGAGCGTAATTGTAAAAGTAATATTTCTTGTCTATATTTAAAAAAATTATTATTATTTGTTATTGTGACCGAGCAGTATTACTGGCCGACCGCAGCAACAATAAAGTGTGTCGAATTGCAGAATTTTTCTACTTAATTAGTATATATTACTCTTTGAAGATCACAACTAAATGAACTATGTTCGAGTGATTAGTCATGATTTTTTCTTGGACACACACTGGACACTGGACACTGAAATCCTTCGAACTGAGTTCTTCTGAACCATTGATTTTCTTTAATGTCCGATGATGCGTTGTTGTTTTTTATTTGGGTTGTCGTTGTAAATTATATCTCTGTGATCACTGACGATATACAATATCGGGAGTGGCGACACAGGGCTGACAACTTTTTCAATTAAACCGGTTGATAACTTGAGTAAAATTTTACCCATTCTAACAAGGGTTACGGATGGTGTGGACATCCGGAATTGTGAATAGTAACATTTTCTCTCGATTGTTTCAGTGGAACAGAGATATTTGTAGTAGTTCAGAGATTAGGACCACAGAGGATATTAAAACAAACAAAAAAAAAACAAAAACAAAAAAACAGGGTCTTACAACTACATGCTACATATTTGTCAATGTATCTGCTAGTAATAAAGAATATTTACTTTTACTTTGGTGACGGTAGAGAAATCCCAATGTGTCCTTGTCCTTGTGGGCTACATAAAGTATATTGTTGATAAAGGGGACAGAGGGCCACTGATAGTAATCATCCGATAATCGGTACTAGTCTCCGATCAGGGCTGCTACATTATGTGATTGGACCATATCTTCTTCCATCCAAGCTCACGGGTCGCGCATACTTAGTCTTACGTATTGGACCCGTTCTTCGAAGATGTGCCCTTGAATGCCCGTCAAGACATGTGGTTTCAGCATGATGGTGCACCACCCCACTTTTCACTGACTGTCCGGAGACATCTCAATAGACGATTTGGTGAAAGATGGATAGGCCGCGGTGGTCCAACCGCGTGGCCGCCACGATCGCCGGATTTAACCCCTACGGACTACTTCTTGTGGGGTCGTACGAAGAGCGTAATTGATGAGACACCTGTAGAGGCAGAGGAAGATCTGCTGGCATGAGTTCTGGCCGCTGCAGAAGGCATTGAAGAGACATCAGGTGGGATGGAGGGAGTGTAGCAGAACATGTTCAAAAATGTTCAAATGATTGTTAAGCTTATGAGACTTAACTACGGGGTCATCAGTCCCTAAACTTACAAACTACTTATGAACTACTTACGAACTAGGACGGCACAAATATCCATGCCCGAGGGGGGATTCGAACCCCCGACCGTAGTGGCCGTACTGACCGTGACTGGAGCGCCTCAGTCACCTCGGCCACCGCGGCCGGCAGCAGAACATGCTTCGGAGGTGTTGTTGTTGTGGTCTTCAGTCCGGAGACTGGTTTGATGCAGCTCTCCACAATACCCTATCCTGAACAAGCCTCTTCATCTCCACATAAGAACGGCAACCTACATCTGTCTGAATCTGCATACTGTATCCATATCTTGGTCTTCCTCTGTGGTTTTTACCCCACACACTTCCCTCCAACGCTAAATTCATAATTCCTTGATGTCTAAGAATGTGTCCTACCAATCTATCCCTTATTTTAGTCAAGATATGCCAGAAATTTCTTTTCTCCCCAATTCTGTTCAGTACCTCCTCATTAGTTACGCGATCCACCCACGTAAACTTCAGCATTCTTCGGTAGCACCACATTTCAAAAGCCTCTATCTTCTTCCTTTCCGCACTGTTTATCGTCTATGTTTCACTCCCATACAAGGCAACACTCCATACAAATGCCTTCAGAAAGGACTTCCTAAGGCTTAAATCAATATTCGATGTTAACAAATTTCTCTTTTTCAAGCACGCTTTTCTACCCATTGCCATTCTGCATGTTATATCATTTGTTATTTTACTGCCCAAGTAACAAAACTCATCTACCTCCTTTATTGCTTCGTTACCTAATCTAATTCCTTCAGCATCACCTGATTTTCTTACACTGCACTCCATTACCCTAGTTTTGCTCTTGTTAATGTTCATCTTATATGCATCTTTCAGCACACTGTCCATTCCGTTCAATTGCTCTTCCAGGTCCTTAGCTGTATCTGACAGAATTACTATGTCCTCGGCAAAACGCAATGTTTTTAATTCTTCACTGTATCTATTTTTCCCCTATTTATACATTCTTCTACAACCTTGCATTTGCCTTCTAGCCACTCCTGCTTAGCCATTTTGCACTTCATGTCTATCTCATTTCTTAGTCGTCTGTACTCCATTTTGCCTGTTTCATTTACTGCATTTTTATATTTTCTCCTGTGATATCCAAGGATTTTTTGTAGGTCTTGCCTTCCTACCTATTTTGTCCTGTGCTACCCACTCATCCTCTACTGTTTATTTTCCCCCGTTTCTGTCAATTGCTGCTTAAAGCTGCCTTTGAAATTCTTAAGAACTTCAGGTTCCTTCAATTTATCCAGGTCCCATCTCCTTATTTTCCTACCTTTTGTAGTTTCTTCAGTTTCAGCCTACAGTTCATAACCAACAAGTTATGGTCAGAGTCTATATCTGCCCCTGCGTATGTCTTACAGTTTAAAACCTGGTTCCGAAATCTGTCTTACCATTATAAAATCTATCTGGTATCTCCCGGTGTCTCCTGGTCTCTTCCACGTATACAACCTTCTTTTGTGATTCTTAAACCAGGTGTTTGTTATAACTAAATTATGTTCCATGCAAAATTCTACCAGGCGGCCTCCTCTTTCATTCCAATGTGCGTAACAATGTTGGTGGTCTCCACATCGAGCCGCTGTTTGAATCCATCAGTACGTTGCGGCTGGTGACGTAGATGCTGGGTTCTTGTTGTTGTCGACTAATGTAAACCATAAGGTGTAAATTGTAATGAAAATACGTAAGTAATAACGGAACGATTCAGTATTCTTTTCAAATTGATCAGGCTCACCTTTATCCTTACGACTCTGTCTTTGTTTAATGAAATTTACTTTTATTACCGCATATAAACGTTAAGTTCTGAACATTCCTATCAAGTAACGCATTAAAATGCTTTATAGTAACCAACCTTTCACCTTCATTAACATTTTAATCTACTACACTCACTGTTTTTCCCAGTTTCATGCGTGTGGTTTCTCATCTCCTTAGCAGCATCCGATAGTCGTCCATATTTCTACCTTTTCTTTAGATTAACTTTCTACTCATAAGCAGCACTTTGATTTGGATCCGTTTTAGGAATCGCAATAATAACTCCATTGCACTAAAAAAAATTAGCATTTCTTGTCACTGCAACTGTTTCAAGATCACTAATTTTAATCCAAGTAGCTCTCGAACCTGTTCTCACTTTAAACAATTGAAATGACAACAATGGAAATACTTTGAACTGAGATCCATCAATTTTTTTCACTGCAAGACAAACATGAAATTCAAACAGGTGGAAGACGAATGTCCCATGATGAATATTTCTGAAAACAACGTCACAATCACCATTACTCCCATTTCCCGCGATTGTAACTGTATAACTGCTGACACTCATTGCTTTCGAGGAAACTAATAGCCCTATACCAGACGAAAATACGCACTTCAGCTGTCTATCAGTAGCACAAAGAAAATTCTGAAAAAAACAATGACATTGTTTTTCCTTCCATATCTTCATATGTTCCAAAGGCTTAAAGTGACCCGCAAAAATAGCAAAATTCTGTTTCAACCGTTATTCCATGATGAAACATGTTAGAAACGACATTTAGCCGAAAATATTTGTCTATTATAAAGATAAACCCGATAAACCAGGATGTATGGGTACCAAAAGTGCCAGTTACAGTGAGAAACGACGTACATGCCTCTGAAAACTTACCGTCGGATTTCAAGTAATCTGTTTAATGAAAACTATTGTTATTCATATCTTACAGTTTGGTATCTTCGACTCGTAAATTGTTAATTTTATTTTCGTTATTCTTTACAGTTACCAAGTAGTATGAAGCTACTTAAAGTATTGCAACATATTTTCAAAGGACTACAGTGGTAAAAACACATTGCCTAGACATTGGATATGCTTCATGCTAGTCCAGTAGCGTATGAAATCCAAAGGAGCTATCGTAATTTTATGCCGGCCCCAGTGGCCGAGGGGACTGAGGCGCTCCAGTCACGGTCTGCACGGCCACTACGGTCGGGGGTTCGAATCCCCCCTGGAGCATGGATATTTGTGCCGTCCTTAGTATTAGCTAGTTCGTAAGTAGTTTGTAAGTTTAGGGACTGATGACCCCGTAGTTAAGTCCCATAAACTATAAAAACATATGAACGTAATTTTATCTAAAACTGAGACCTCAGCATTATCACATTGCCTTCTCGACATACTGGTTTCAAATCTGGCAGGTGGATCAGCTCGTTTTGCCCACGTTCCTCCAAGCAAACTTGGTGGACGTTAGGAAATATTTAGTATTCTAAGTAATGTAATGTGTCAAGAAATTCGGACTCCAGACAGGCTTATATTTCTCTCGATTACGACAGTTTATTTGGGCACGCTGGACTAGCCGTGGGCTCTAAGACTCCTTGCTGCGGAGTGTGTGTCTGTTCGCAGGTCAGAGGTTCGAGATCTCCCTCGAGTATGAATGTGTGTGTTCTTTAGCAGACGATGACCACTGCAGTTTGGTCCATAGCTTTACAAACATTTGAATTGAAAAATTTATTTTTGTTATTCGTCATATCCTGTCTACAATTATGTCGAAGCATTTAAGTAATCAGATCTTTAGATATCCATAATAGAGTCGCATGCCAAAAGGTTTTGGGAGGCAGGCATAAAGCGGATTGACGCAACTGATACCTCATTTTTCTCCCAGAGTATTTTAAACACCAACACATTTTCCTGTTTTGTACCGGGAGGAACATTTTTTGGCCTTTGAAATAACACGAGAAAACTGCGGCAGTACGATTTTATTTGACCAAAAGGAAAACTTGACATACTCTCGTTTTTATTGTAATTAAAAACAGCATTGTAATTAAAAACAGTAGCGATGAAAATTCCTTGCATGACGCATGTTATTTTCTCTGCGAGAGCTTTTTATTTCGTAAAAGCGTTCTGCTTGGATTTCACCGTATAGTTAAACACTGAGGCCACTGAAGATGGACGTCTGGTAATCTTTGAACTTCTTCCACGTCCAAATCCGAGTGATATGTTTAAGTATTGAAACTATAATCGGCTACACTGATAACGAGCCGATCAATAATAGATTCTTCCAATCCACGCGAATATTATATTCTTTTGCATCCCGCCAGCTTTCTGCGTGACTTTGTTCCGACAACTTAAAAGTATTGTTATTCCACGCGAAAAATCCCTTCACCGCACTTAGGATCATTTGTACTGGAATCAGACTGCAACTTTGTAGAGAACTGTAACATTTTCACATACCTCAGGTACCGCAGTTACTCGAGTCGAAGGGCATGAATTGGAAGCATTGGTTAGGAAGGGAGTAAGAGAGGCTTGTAGCCTTTTTTTTTTTTTTTTTTTTTTTTTTTTTTTTAGTGTTATTTATTTTGTACATCGAGCAAGCTGTGAAGGAAAGCAAGGTAGAATTTGGAGAAGGGATTGTTCAGGGTGACGAAATAAAAACATCGCGTTTTGCTGATTTGATTGTAATTCTTTCACAGATAGCAAAGGACCTGGAAGAGCAATTGAATAGAGTAGACAGTGTGTTGAAGGGAGCGTATAAGATGAATATTAGCAAGAGCAAAACAAGGGCAAAGGAATGCAGTCTAAGAAAATCAGACGACGCTGAAGGAATCAGGTAACGAAACAATAAAGGTGGTAAATGAATTTTGTTGCTTGGGCAGTAAAATAACATACGACGGTAGCAATGCAGAGGATATAAAATGCAGACTGGCAATGAGAAGATAAGCATTTTTAAGGAAGAGGATTTACTAACAACAAATATTAAAGCGTAAGGAACTCTTTTCTGAAGACATTTGTGTGCAGTGTTGCCTTGTACTGGATTGAAACATGGACTATAAATAGTTCAGACAGGAAGAATATATAAACTTTTGAAATGTGGTGCTACAAAAGAATGCTGAAGATTAGATGAAAAGACCGCATAACAAACGAAGAGGTACTGAACAGAATTGGGTAGAAAGGGAATACGTTGACTAAAAGAACGGATCGATTGGTAGGACACATTCTTAGACATCAAGGAATCTTGAACCTAGCATTGGAGCGAAGTGTGTGGGGTAAAAATCGCATAGGGAGATCTGGAGACGAATACAGTAAACAGATTCAATTGGATATGGGTTGTTATTCTTAAGAGGAGATGAAGAGGCCTGATCAGGATAGAGCAGGGTGGAGAGCTACATTAAACCAGTCTCCGGACTGAAGACGATAACAACAACAATTTCATTGGTAATGTTTTCTTAATGTTACCAAATTTTTAAAGTATCCGTTATTAGCAATTTTTATCATCAAGGAACTCTGGAATTTTGTGTGTGATGTATAATTACAAACAAAAAACATGCTTCTTTCATAAGAAATGGTAATTACATACGTATTAATTTGGAAATATTTGATGCATATTATTTTCAAATTATGTCTTTTAATTGAACGGGGAAAAAACATTAAAAATTTTAATATCGAGATCTGACCCTGCGATGTATGGGAATTCTAATTAGAGGAATTAATTATTTCTCGACACTTCTTACAGGTATAAAACGAGCATATTACGCTACGAAATGGGAAGACGTTTTCAAAAAATGTTCATATGTTTGTAAATCTATGGGACTCAACTGCTTGGTTATTAGTCCGTAGCTTACAAACTACTTAAATTAAGTTAAACTGACGTAAGGTCAACACACACATTCATGCTGGGGACTCGAACCCCCCGACGGCGAACGACTGCGCACGGCCATTCCGCCACAGCAAGCCGTTTTCACACAACGAGAGTTGCCCACTACTTCTATGTTTCGAAACAATGTATCGACTCGCGAAAGTGTTTTACCATTTCAAAACAGTAGTGTCAAACTTCCAGTCTGTTTCGGGATGAAATCGAGGTCGACACTTTTGTGTCCCAGCCTCGTCGCCGCTTTTGTGTCTCGTTCAGTCGTAGGTGTCGGTGGCCGAGTGGAATGAGACCGACACAGGAATAAAGATAGCACGCTGGTGCAGGTACGGAGAGGAGCAGCCAGAAACTAGAAACACTAGAGTAAATTAGAACGAGATATATATTGCACAGAATTTATACAATACTTAACTTTTACATAGTACTGCAGAATGTTGATACATAGTTGAGCTAGAGTCCTGCCTAGTGCCTAACTGATAGCAAGTCTTAACTGGTGCCTATCGGATTCCGAAGTCTTTACTGGTTCCTAACTCAGTCCCAAGTGAACGATGACGTTCAGTGCTGGCCACGAGCGGAGTTGTAGCAGAGGGCGCTCGTGGCTGTTGTCGTAAGAACGCCGCGCCGTGCGTGCATGGCGGCGCGCGGCGAAAGTAGGTGGCGCGCACTTTGGACTTGTGCGACACCACAGACACAGATACAGAAAATATCCTGCCATTTTCACATGTTTCAAAACAGTCCTGTTTGAGTTCATTATTGCTTGTAACAGACAAATTACATCGACACAGTGACCTTTCTTTCTGCTTTGTCTAAGGAATGATTCGAACTCGCCACACCCACTGAAGCACATCTAATAAGAAACAGTTTCAAGAGTTTCGAAATGTTATCGAAGCACGTGATCATTCACCTTAATATTATCGAAAATAAAGCTTCATTTCTATGTCGCTGTCGTACGCTGAAATAACATATCTGCTTTAAAAACCGTAACAAGATTAGATTAGATTGGTACTTGTTCCATAGATCATGAATATGATGCTTCATAATTGTGTGGGACGTGTCAGGTTAATAAAAGATGTCTTTACAAGATATTGTATTATGCAATATATAAAAGACACAGTTTTTTTTTCAGATTTACTAGTTTTTATCTAAAAATTCATCTAATGAGTAAAAAGCAGTTGCCATTCAAAAATTCTTTTAATTTATTTTTAAATGCTAGTTGGCTATCTCTCAGACTTTCGATGCTGGTAAGTGACCAAAGACTTTGTGGTAGCATAATTCACCCCTTTCTGTGCCAAAGCTAGATTTAACCTAGAATAGTGAAGATTATTCTTTCTCCTAGTGTTGTAGCTACGTACACTAATATTGCTTTTGAATTCGGTCGGATTGGTAATAACAAATTTCATAAATGAATATATATACTGTTAAGATCCCTAGCTCTTTAAATAAGTGTCTGCAGGATGATCTTGGATAGGCTCCAGCAATTATTCTGATTACACTCTTTTGTGCAATGGATACTTTTTTACTCAATGATGAATTACCGCAGAATATGATGCCATACGAAAGCGGAGAATGGAAACTGGTATAGTAAACTAATCTACTGAGATGTAGGCTATATCACCAAAATTTGCAGAGATCCTAATAGCAAAGTAGCTGAACTGAAACGTTTCAGCAGATTTTCAATTTTTTTTCTTCAGTGCAATCCCTTATCAATGCATAAACCTAAAAATTTTGAATATTCACCTTAGCTAAAGATTTCGGACCAAAGTCTATATTTATTAATGTTGTCATTCTGTTTACTGTATGGAAGTGTATATAAAATGTTTCATCAAAATTTGATGATAGTCCATTTGCAGAGAATCATGTAATAATTTTCTGAAAGACGGTGTTTACAATTTCATCACTTAGTTCTTGGCTGTCAAATGTGATAACTGTACTTCCATTATCAGCAAAGAGAACCAACTTTGCATCTTCGTGAATACAGAATGGCAAGTCATTAATATAGATTAAGAACAGCAAAGGACCCAAGACCGAACCTTGTGGAATCTCATTCTTGATTGTTCCCCAATTTGAGTAATCAGCTGCCTTTTGCCTATTATGTGAACTAATTCGTTTTTTTTTTTTTTTTTTTTTTTTTTTTTTTTTTTTTTTTTTCACTTTCTGCACTCTTCCTGTTAGGTATGATTTAAACCAACTGTGTACTCTCCCATTCATACCACAATACTTAAGCTTATCTAGAAGAATTCCATGATTTACAGAATCAAAGGCCTTTGAGAGACGGCAAAAGATTCCAATGGGTGATGTCCGGTTATTCAGAGCATTAATATTTCATTAGTGAAAGTGTATATAGCATTTTCTGTTGAAAAGCCTTCCTGAAAACCAAGCGGACATTTTGTTAGAACTTTATTACCAATATATAAAGCTACTCGAGCTATAAAACATTTTCAAATTTTTTTGACAAAGCTGTCGGAAGTGAGATTGGGCGGTAGTAGTTGACATCAGATGTATCCCCCTTTTTTGTGTAGTGGTTGAACAATAGCATATTTCAGTCTATGAGAGAAAATATCCTCCTTCAGAGAACTATTACGTGTGTAATTTTAGAAATCATGATGGAGAAACAGCGCTCTTAAAACACTAGTTAAAATTAAAATTATTACAGTCCAGATCGCAGAACTGTTATTTTTTCTTTCATGACCGATTTCAGTCAAGCGTAGACCAACATCATATGATTAACGTCATGGAGGTGGTGGCGGTGAAAACGGCGAGCCGCACAAACGTGGACTCACGTGGAGTTTTCGACTGTATCCCAACGGATTTTCAAAATTCAAATGTCCAAATGGTTTAAATCTATGGGACGTAACTTTTTTGGTTATTACTCCTTAAGCTTACAAACTACTTAAACATAAATAATCAACGTAACACACACACACACACACACACACACACACACAACCAAGCCTGACATAGAACTCGAACGAACTGCCATCTGGATCTGTTTTATGAAGTTATATCTCTATAAAGTAAAATGTCTGCTCGGTAGTGATGATACTAGTACTAGAATGGCAGGTTATATCATGATGTAAGTGAGTCTGAACATGATATTACACTTGGCGCACGAAAGGCGCTGTCGTTTATCGGTTAGTGAAGTCAACAGAGGATCAAAAGAAACTGCAAAGCGATTTAGACAAAATTTCTACATAGCTCGAAAATGGGCAATTAACACTAAATAATGAAGAGTGTGAAGTAATATACATGACCACTATAAGAAATCCGCTGAACTTCAATTAGACGATGAATCAAACCCGAAGGTCGCAAATTCTACCAAATACCAAGGAATTAAAATTACGAACAACTTACACTGGAGAGAACACACAGAAAATATTGTGGGGAAGGGGAGAACCAAAGGTTATTTTTCATTGGCAGAACGCTTCGAAGATGCAACATCTTCACCAAAGAGACTGGCTACATCACACTTGTACGTCCTCTCCTGGAGTAGGCCTACTGTTGCTCACTGTGGGACCCTCACCAGGTGGGATTGACGGAAGACATTGAGAAGGTTCTTAGAAGGGCAGCTCGTTTTGTTTTATCACGTTGCAGGGGGGAATGCGCAGGGAAATGTTGCTCGATTTGGGTCGGAAACCATTAAAAGAACAATGTTATTCGTTGCGGCGAGTTCTATTTGCGAAATGTCAATCACCGACCTTTACTTATGAAAGTGAAAATATTTTGCTAGCACGCATCTACATAGAGATACATGACCATCCCAATAAAATAAGAGAAATCAGATCTAAAACGGAACGATTTAGGTGTTCTTTCTTTCCGCGTTCTATTAAGGCCCCTACACACACTCCGATTTATCGTACGACCAACAAGATGTCCAACGAACCAACCGATTGGTAGCAGCCTACACACGTTCCGACCAACTGCACGCAGCGCTACCTGTTCTGGTGTCTCTTTGTAGAACTGTTTTTGTTTTCGAGTGTTCGCTGTTCAGACCATCTCAGAATTGGAAGTTGGCCAGGAATCGCTAAACACGGCACAATTTGTAGGGTGAAGTGGTGGGGGAATCTGAGATCGGGTGGTCAGGAACAACCAACCGACAGACAAGGAAAGTTGGTCCGGTAGCGTCTAAAACCGCCCAATTTATCGGGTGACCAACGAATTAGTCCAATAAATCGCATCGTGTGTAGGGTCCTTTAGAGAATGGAACGGTAGAGAAAGGTTATGAAAGTGGTTAATGAATCCTCTGCCAGGCACTTAAATGTGATTTGTAGAGTATCTATGTAGATGTAGATGGGACACAACATCTCTCTCAAAGGATCTGTACCAAAAGACTGGAAAGTTGCGCAGGTTACGCCTGTATTCAAGAAACGCAGTGGGAGTAACACACTAAACTACATGCATATTTCATTGACGTCGATTTTCAGCAGGGTTTTGGAACATATCCTGTATTCAAATATTATGAATTATCTCAAACAGAATGATCTATTCACCCAAGGACAACACGGATTTATAAAATATCGTTCATGCGAAACACAACTAGCTCTTTATTGACACGATGTGATGGGTGCTATCGAGAACGGTTCGCAAATCAATTCCGTTTTTCTTGGTATCCAGAAGGCTTTAGAACATCGTACGTCACAAACGGCTTTTAGTCAAATTGCGTGTTTATGGTATATCGCCCCAAATTTGCGATTGGATAGAGGATTTCCTGTAAGAGAGGACACAGTTCGTAGTAATCGATGGTAAGGCATCGACTAAAACAGAGGTGATATCGGGCGTTCCACAGGGTAGTGTTGTTGGTCCTCTGCAGTTTCTTATTTACATAAACGATGTAGGGGAAAATCTAAGTAGCTCTCTTAGGTTGTTTGCAGATGACTCCGTCAATTACCATCCAGTAAAATCATCTGAAGATCAAAATCAACTGCAGAACGATTTGAATAAGATATCAGTATGGTGTAAAAATTGGCAATCGAGTGTAAATAATGAGAAGTGTGAAGTGGTCCACATGAGTGAGAAAAGAAATCCGTTAAACTTTGTTTACAAGATAAATCAATCAAACGTGAAGGCCGTAAACTCCACAAAATATCTAGGACTTACTATTACTTCAGACTTAAATTGGAAAGAACACGTATATAATGTCGTGGGAAAGGCGAAACAGAGACTGCGTTTTATTGGCAGAACCCCTAAAACATGCAACATAACTACAAAAGAAACTGCATACACTACGCTTGTCCGTCCTTTTTTGGAGTATTGCTGCCCAGTGTGGGATACTTATCATGTGGGTTTGACGGAGGACATCGAAAGAGTCCAAAGAAGGGCAGCTCGTTTGGTATTGTCACGATACAGGGGAGACAGCGTTACGGAAATGATACAGGATCTGGGATGGGAATCATTACAACAACGGCGCTTATCGCTGCGGCGTGGGCTACTTACGAAACTCCAATCGCCAACATTCTCTTCCGAATGCGAAAATAAATTGTTGACTCCTACTTACATAGATAGAAATAATCATCAGAATGAAATACGAGAAATCAGAGCTTGAACAGACAGATTCAGGTGTTCTTTCTTCCCGCGCGCTATTCGAGAATAGAATGGGAGATAAATAGTATAACGGTGGTTCGATGAACCCTCTGCCAGGCACTTAAATGTGATTTGCAGAGTATCCCAGGTAGATGTAGGTAGCGATGAGGTGGAGATTTTCCCATACGACACTTTCAGGAGTGCGCCGTGAATATCGGGAATCCGGTAAAACTTAAAATCTCCGACTGGAAAGAGATCCCGCAAGAACGGAACCAAAGAGTTAGTGGAGTCTCTGTGAAGGTGTGGGGCGCCTGCAGCTAGAGTGGTAAGGGACGCTGATACTTCCTGATACGACTCTGAGAGGCGTCACGTCCGTAACCATCCTGGCTGGTCACCTGCATTCACGTCCGTTGTGCCTTCCGACAGACTTGGGCAATTCGAGGAGGACAATGCGATACCCCACAAGTCCAGAACTGCTACAAAATGGGCCCAGGAAAACTCTTATGGGTTTAAACACCTCTCTGGCCTCAGACTCTCCAGACATGAACATTATTGAACATATCTGGAATGTCTTGCAACGTGCTGTTCAGAAGATACCGCCACCGCCTGGTACTCTTGGGGATTCATGGACAGCCCTGTAGGATGCATGGGTCAGTTCCCTCCAGCATTATTTTAGTCAGGTCCATACCAGGTCGTTTTGTGGCACTTGTGCGTGCTTGCTAGGGCCCTACATCATATTACACAGCTGTACCAGTTTCCTTCGCTATTCAGGGTATACAGGGTGAATCACCTAACACTTGCACCGCAAATATTGCGGAAACGGAAAGTGCCATTAATGTGCGGTTTTCACAGAATGGATTGGTAGTCAAGGACTCGTATTGTTAGCCAATAAACAGATTGTAAAAATACCTAGGCAAATGTATGTTTATGCAAACATACACTTTTTCAAATGGAACAATGGTTGTTTCTACCATGCACTGGAATTTTTGACACCAGCTGTATCTACAAAGAATTTTAATGACATTTTTATCACGTTTAGTTTGGCATTTACAACCATTCATAGTTTTGGGGGTGGAGGCTACGACAGCATAGCTGACTGGCTGGTGGTCATGAGACAGTGGGCCGTGCCCCAGGTGCTAGCCAGTCGGCCAGTCAGCTACGCTGTCGCAGCCTCCGCCCTCGAAACTTTGAACGGTTGTAGCTGCCACACTAAACGTGATAAAAATGTCATTCAAAATTCTTTGTACACAGCTGGTGCAAAAAATTCCAGTACATGATTGAAACAACCATTGTTCCATTTAAAAAACTGTATGTCTGCATAAAAAATACACTTTCTAAGTAATATTGCAATATGTTTGTTGGCTAAAAATACGAGCCCCTGACGACCAATCCATTCTGTGAAAACCGCACATTAATGGCACTTTCCGTTTCCGCAATATTTGCGGTGCAAGTGTTAGGTGATTCACCCTGTATACTAGACGACCCGTCCGAATAGTCTGCATCGTTTCATGGTTAGTAGCGTAAAGTGGAAATAAGTAAATATAAATATCATTTCAAAATATTCTAATGAAGGTATTAACAATATATACAATAATATATGTGCGTGTGTTTTTTTAATTTAATTTTCTAAAAGTTATTTAAAAATAATAGTTCACTGTACTGTTGCGGAGTAATACATGTTAAATGTTGGTAATATGAAGAAGATAGTGGTGGTACCTTAACAATGTAGTTTCGAGCTTTAGTTAGAATGTGCACTCGCAACTTTCTTCAGAATTAGCCGACGTAAGTGTTTAAAAGCTCAAGTGAAAGGATTTCATCTTATGAGTGTTCTTAGGCTCAAAAGGACTGCGTACCTTAATTGGAACCGAAGATATCATTATATACAAAATATTCACAGCACTGACATTCCCACAATAAATGAACAGAAGGAAATCACGTATCAGTATAAATTAAGGAAGCGAGGGTAATTGATTTCTTATACTGGATGACTAAGTTGTCGATGAATACCATTAGTTTTCAAAATAATGAAGGAAATCGGCCGGATAGAACGGCGTGACAGACTGAGTTGAGTTTTTATAATCGTGTTTTTAGTGTACAGAGAACATTTCTATATTTCAAAAAAGCATTTTATTCACAGAGAAACATTACTTAACACCTTGGAAGAGTCTGGAGCTGATAGCAAAATAATGGCAATCAAACCTCCAAGTCTTTTCACCAAAACTGTGGTAAGCAAAGAGGTGTTTTCTTATGTACTAAAATGTTAAATGAGGAAGTAGAGGAAAAGGAGAGAAGAAGAGAGAATTTTTAAAAATCCTAATTTGAAGCAAAGGGGATTGATTGTTTGGCTTTTGAATACCAGCTTGCTATTTGAGCACAGCTTTAGTAGATGTGACAGTGGAATTACATTTTCTACAAGAGACAGCCTCAAAATCATTCTTATATATACCTTACAAATAAATAAATAAAAAGCAGAGTATGTGACAAATGTAAAGGAGGCGCCAAAATACATGGAAACCATTTAGGAAAAATTAAAAGTGTAAAATTTAAACGACAACGAGGCTAACCTATCAAGGACAAGGAAAATGGAGGGGCCTATTCAGTAACCAAAAACCTACATCAAGATAATGAGAAATCTATTTCCATAAATGCAAAACTCCGGCACGGCAACATCGTCAATAAACTGGAATGCCTTTACTGATTTTGTAACTGAATACGTCAACAATACTAAAAATAAAACCATGTTTTTAAATATGCAATCATGCATTAAAAGACTACTACAGTATCAGAATTTAGTCAATCCACATATTTAAAAATGAGAGATCATGTATTAAAACGGCTGGAATAGACAAAACAAGTATTCATCCCGAAGTCCCGTATCTAAATAACATTGTACTTCGAATAGGCCTAAACTGCGCTTTGTTTTTTAATCTGTGCAATACTACCTATTTTGCAAAAAGGCTTAAGGGCACAGTAAATAGATATTCAAGTAAAAAATATAAACCACGTATAATGACGTCAAAATATGTATGTGTCAGCAGTCTTTTTTTTTTTTTTTTTTTTTTTTTTTTTTCAAAGCTCATTAAATTCGCCTCTGCATGCAGAATATGCCGGCTTCGTTTCGCACGAAAATGTCAAAAACAGTGAATGGTGCCAGGTGTCGGATCTCAGCTGTAATACTGCATTATTAATACAGAGAAGAACTTTATCAGGTATTCCGAAATTTTACTTGTGAAAATTAGAGACGATATTCAGTAACATTCTCTCTCTCTATTTCTTAACGAGCTGCCAACAAAAAAATATTGTACACATCGAAATGCCGGTATCTCATTACAAGATTCTATTAGCAGATAGATATGAAGAAAACTCAGCGAATACTAATTCCCAGTTGCCTCCGTGGGAACAGAGAGCATTCTAGAGAACAGAGTTCATTCGTGGGTCTCCATTCATATCAGGCTTCCTGCTCTCTGCTAGGTCGGTCCATCCGAATGCCAGAATGCATCCTTACAAAATCCACAAACGCTTCCTTTACGTCCAGTAGTGCGTAATTGAGCAAAATTCCAGCTCCAATAAGCGTAACCGTGGGCGGCTTATAATTAATTTTCCTCCCTTGCCTGTTGTTAAATGAGTAAATACCAAGGAATCGTTGTTGTGAACATTTTGAGCGAGAAACTATTGTCGGGGCAAATTACGAGCGCATTGTGGGACGTTATGAGCAGTGAGACCTGAAGCACAATCTGCAGGCTTGAGCGCTGCCAGCCATCTACTAGCGCACGATATACGTAATTTTCAACACTTACACGAGTACTGGCAGTCGGCTTTCGTTGCCGTATCCTTTGTCGTGGGACACGGGCTCTCGATAAAAGTTCATTATTAGATGCCATATTTGATAACAAATTCTCTAAAGTAACCACTTTCTAAACTGGTATACGTTTGACAGTCCCTAAAAGCTTGTTTTTGTTGCCTTGTGATACTGCCCAAAGATATTCTTAGGTGCAGTCCGTAACTTTTTGAATTGACCGTAATCAGACAATAATTCCACTAAACCCGCTTCATACACGACCACACCAAGTAAAATCCACAAATTATAAGTTCAGGTCCTTGAACAGAGCACAGAATTAATCATCTGACTTACTTATTGGTTATAGTCCTACATATCCAAATCTAGTTAAATTCAGTTCAGAATCCTATCGTTCGTTAGCATCAGGATCGATACTGTAAATATTACATTGGAAACCACAAGTAAAATCTTCCGTTAACTTTCCTGTTAGATTACTCCGTTTGGAAGACTATATCTTCAACTAAGAATATATCTTTATAAACGAAAATTACTCTTCTTTAGGCTTCCAAACTCAAAAATCTGTCTTTCATTAAATAATAATACAGTTCCACATATACTCTCTCATACGTACAAGAAGCCGTCACAGATAATTAAACACTTTGACATAGATTTATTGTAACATCCGTTACGTATCATGACTTGGCATAGGCTGTGACATAACTGACATCAAACGACAAACTGAAACTTTTTACAATGCAATAATGTACGCAACATTTCATTTTTTCTGGGACGATGAAGGTTTGCAATCAACAAGGCGCAGCAATCCTCGTCGCCTCGAAGCCTTCGGCGCGGAACAAACAGCGGCCAGCAATTCAGCTCCCGCTGCGGCTGCGAAGACGCTGCTCCCGCGAATTGCATCACCTCGATTGTACATGGAGCAGATAAACAAACAACAAACACATTTTAAGTACAAAACAATAAACATTTTCACACAAAAAATTATTATTTTTTTATTTCTTTATTTCTGTGTCCCAATACACCTTCCTGTGTGTGTTATAGAGGGCGTAGATTTCGACATGAGAGTGGTTCTTCTTTTGAAGGATTTGACCACTTGACTGATTTATATTGCTTCATTGCCACGCCCCACATACTGGCCATTTTCAGTAGCTGTACAGAAGACAGTAGAACAGTACATAGTACACAGTACTAACGTATGTAAAAATGAAGATGAGGGACTGATGACCCCGTAGTTAAGTCCCATTAAAAAAAAAAAAAAAAAAAAAAAAAAAAAAAAAAAAAAAAAAAAAAAAAGTGAAGACGAAATTAATAGCCAGCTCCTTACATATGATTACATTCTTCAGACTTCATTTTGAAATCTCTATCTATATAAAAGCGAAAGGACACTCATTCACTCACTCACTGACTAAATACGAAATCTCGAAAACTACTTCACCTACGAAGCTGAAATTTGGCAGGAATGTAGTATATAGGTAGAAGACGTCAGCTAAGAAAGTATTTTGCGATTGGGCCGATAGCTCAGGAGATATGACGTCATAAATAATGAAATCTTCCCCGTCTTGCGGCACGTGATAGTGTGACTTTATCAGTCCACCATTTGAGAAGGAGAGCATTTAGCGACTTGCAACAAACTTTAAACATAATTTCAAAACCTTCAGGAAACTTTTTGTCGCTGACAATCCTAGCAAAATGATGAAAGGAAAAAAGTTTGTCGCTTACTACTTTTTCGGCGTTCTTGCAGTAAAATTACGGCATTTGGCATGACGTTACAATTTATTACTCTTACAGTATTAAGTGTATTCGCAAAATGTTACAGACAGTATACACACATACCACTGAACGCACGTTCGAAATTGTATCATAGTACGACACACTGTTGATAAGATATGGCATCATGAACAATTTGGTGCATGAAAAACCGCCTTATCACGCATGGCGTTTTGATTTATTACGTATTTCCTACTAACTCTATTGGCGACTTATTTTGCAGTCATTTTACATATACACCACTGGATGTACCATCGAAATAATATCGTATTACGACATATAGTTCAGGTGCTAAGACGTCAAAGACAATGAAATTCATGAAAATTCGCCCTAATAACCATGAGGTTGTAATTTACTACGTCTTTACTAACAACTCCATGTACTACATATTTCGCAGGCAGTTTCCTAATATTCCACTCTACGAACCTGGTAAATAGTGTTTTTGTAGGACACATAATTCAGGAGATGTCTCTCTATAAGTATAAAAGCAAAAGGTCATTCACGCACTGACTGAACACGAAATCTAAAACTGCTGCACCTATGAAGCTGAAAATTTGCCAGCCATGACGTTTGCGACACTATAGCAAGGAGGTTACACACAGCGAAACGTGATGCGTGCTACAATGTCTTCAGCAATTTCTCTGTAAGGATAAGCTTGCAAATAAGGCAAAATAAGAATAAATACATAAAGCAGTAAAAGAGAACAAGCTATGCTAACGGTATACTACGCCTTCCACATCGCTTCAACGGGTTCTGCACAAATCTATGGTTTTGTTCCGATATTGATGAAATTTTGGACACTCTACCTCAAAAACAGGAGGAATGTCACTGTCTGTATAAAATTTCGTTCGGTGCATGGCGGAGGGTACTTAACTTACGGAATTTTACAAAATGCACAGTTTTGCTCCAATCTTTATGAATTTTTGCACACAAGACCTTTGAACCAAGAGGAAGATCACTGGATACATAAATGTTTGTATGGTACATGACAGAGGGTACCTTGCAGAAAACTTGGCCGAGAGAGGGAAAGGTGGTAAAGAGCAGAGAAGTGGGAGAGAAAGAGGTGGATAAAGAGAGAGGGCGGAAGGGGATGTGGACTACAAGAGTGTAGGATAAATAAACACCCGGGGAACGCCGGGTTTACAGCTAGTGAGGCAATAAAAGTAGTAAATGAGTTTTGTTATTTGACTGAAGCAGAGAAGATATAAAATGCAGAATGGCTATGGGATGAAAAGCATTTATAAAGAAGCGGAACCTGTTAACATCCAATATTAATTTAAATGTTAGGAAGACCTTTCTGAAAGCATTTGTCTGGAGTGTAGCATTGTATAGGAGTGAAACATTGACGATAAGAAATTCAGACAAAAAGATGATAGAAAGTTTTGAAATGGGGTGCTACAGAAAAATGATGATAATTAAATGGGTAGATCACGTAACTAATGAGGAGAAGCTTTACGAAATCGGGGAGAAAAGGAGCTTCTGGCATATCCTGACTAAGAGAAGAGGTAGGTTGCTGGGGCACATTCTGAGACATCAAGGAATCGTCAACTTAGCATTAGAGGGAAGTGTGTGGGGTAAAAATCGTAGAGGGAGTACGAGGGACGAATACAGTAAGCAGATTCAAAAGGATGTAGGGTGCCGAACGGATTCTCAGATAAAGAGACTTGCTGGATCGAAGACTCTGCTGTGGTACTTCCAGGAGAAGTGAACTACGCAGCTACATAAGGTGTACTTACATTTTCACGCAGCTTTCCAAACTTTTGTATATGACATAAATATGTTTTACAATGACTTGTTATAACTATAGTCTGACGAATGTAATCGTACGTAAGGTGCTAAAAATTCATTTAATCTTTAAGTTGTCTTACATTTTGTAATTTATACTGTTTTAGTAAGTTTTCTATACAGCACTTGAAAATGGATGAAAGCCGAAATCTGGATCGTGACAATAAAGCAATATATGTTGCTGTATCTCCTACCACTAAATGAATATCGTTTACATGAAGGCCTCTTGTGAAATATAAAGAAACATCGTAGATTGTAGGAAAGAAGCTGGCCCAAAATCAATTTACCGCAAGTGAAGGTCGGAGCAGCGACTAGCTGACCTCAAACCCAAAACGATTTGTATTTATCCGATGCAACCAAGTAAACCTCTAGTTTCACAACCCAGGAAAATTTGGACATCGCTTAACTGAATAGCATAGTCATTAGAGACAGCATAGTCATTAGAGACTGAGCTCACGCTCCCATTTTTGGATAATGGTGGGGAAGGACATCGGTCGTACCGTTTTAAACGAACCATCCCGGCATTTTCGATTTAGGGAAACCACGGGAAACCTAAATCTGGATGGCCGGAGGTGCATTTCAACCACCATCGTTCCCAATGCAAGTCTAGTTTGTTACCACTGTACTGGCTTTAAGATACATGGTGGTGTTACAATATACCACGAGCGCCGGAAGAGGGGTGCAAGGGTGGAAGAAAACTCACAGAAAAAGATTGAGAACTATAATTTTATTATTGTGTAACAAAATATACTTATTCCAGCTTACGTTTAAGTGCAAATTACCATGTAAACAGAGCCCTGACGCCTCTAGGCTGTTGTCCAAAACGGTTCATCACCTTTTCAATGAATTCTGTGTCCTATTTAACCGTTTTTCTGTGATCACTGAACTTTTAGAGCACGTAGCCTCGCTTCACCCACTGTAAACAGATTCCACGTCTTAGAGTACTAAATGCTACATATTGTTGCTGAAATATTTAGACCAACCTTTATTGCCATGCTAACAGATGAGTATAACTGTGCAATCAAATCTGCATAGTCAACATACTATAAGGTAAAATTACTGGCAACGTTTGACTTATACAGTTCCTACCACGTCGGAGCTTCAGCAACAAAAATTTTTTAAGAAATTTCCGTAAAAGTTCCGTATATCTTCTGCAGTGACTATAAAAGTAGATTTGTCAAATTTTCTTAGTTTTCCAGGATGCAGCTGCTTAATCGAAAATGCTTTATCGTGGGTAGATAAAAATCTCTCTCTCTCAGGGAAGAGGTGATAGTCTAAGTATGGTATGGAGATAGATATTCGGAAGACGTCTTCCACACTTTCAGATGGTTGATTTGATCTATAGATTTGTTTTGACAGCAGTCGATTAAGTTTAAATTCAACCCGTAGTTACTTGCAAATTTTTATGACTTTCTCAAAGATGTTTCTAAACTCTGTCGAGGCATTATCATGGTTAGATTGAATTCAAAATGTTTGTAAAGCTTAAGGGATTTAACTGCGGCGTCATCAGTCCCTAAACTTACGCACTACTTATGAACTACCTTATTTTAAAGACGACACAAACATCCATGCCCGAGGGGGTATTCAAACCCTCGACGGGGAACGGCCTCGCGCATCGGAGCATAGCGCCTCAATGATTGGATTATATTTGTTTATTTGTATGATCGTGACTGTCTTATGTTCGTATATACTTGTTACAGTTGGTTGCACACGGGTTCAAGTTTGGAAGGATACTCAGCACATATTAAGAGCTTCACAATATACGTTGGAATTGTAGCAGTCGTGTAGAGCTGATACGCCGTGGTTTTACTTTTAGGGTTTGATGCGTTGAAGTTCTTTCAAAGCTTGTAAATCATTAATAAATAGTTATAATATCATGTACTCGAGAAGAAAATGTAATGCATTTCTCTCTCATGGTAGCTTTCAGATTGGTTGGGTTTGTCAGCTGTTTTAAGAATATAAAAAAAGACTACTACATTATTTTAATTTGCAGCCACAAGCTGTTCTGTATATTTGTCATCAATCTGCTTTTAATTTTTTTATGTAAACACTGTCCAGCTTATCACCAGCAATCCAAAATATTATACACTAGATTTTCGCCAAACTGCCCCTAAGTCGCTACCTCTAAACAATACTTTTTCTTACTAAACAAGAAAACGTCTTCTCACGGTCTGTTAAAATCCTATATATTATCCTTTCTCCCTCTCCCAACAATCCGTGCCTAGTGACCCTACGGTATTGGAGGTCGAGATGCACCCCCCTCGAAATAATCCTTGCGGCGTCCATGCAATTACATATTTACAAACAACTACACAGCTTCGCCACTGATACATTTCCTAGATTGTATCACTAAACCTCCGAAGTCCTTCCCCACCATTATCCAAAAATGGGAGCGTGAGCTCAGTCTCTAATGACTATGCTGCCGGTGGGACCATAAACACTTCCTTTCATCAGTCAAAAGGCGGTCAAATCCTTCAAAAAGTTCTAAATGACTGAGGCTCCTAAAGAATCTAAAATCACAAGGGAGCCTATTTATAGGCTGGTGTGGTAATGCTAAGATGTAGGGAAATACTCGCGGAAATTAATGGTATGAAAAGGAAGGGCTAAATTGTATTCTCACGAACTTTAGTCTGTGAGGCTTGGAGCAGCAGCAGGGCATTATGATCAGAATGTGATAAGAGGGATTCAAGAGCGCCGCGATGCAAACGCCAGTGGGGACTTAGAGGATAATAGTTGTTATCCGGCACAGTGCTTTATCGACTGTGTGCACGTACATAGAGATTCCCGACGCTGAAATGCTTTCATCCAGTACAGCACACACCGCCGCATTAAACTGTCATCTAATTAATTGTACACAGCCATTCTCACGTGCCATCCTGGCTAAGCCATTTAAATAGCAGGTCTGATGTTATAACACCACTTTTAGTAGTATTGTCGTAATATTTCAGGCTCCATGCGTGCTGATATTACGAAACAGTCTGCAGCGCCCGTTAGCAGTGCTCTGCCACATCAGTGAGTGCACTAATATCAGAGAGGGCACTGTAATGAGAGTACAAACAGGTGACAAACGGCCGCAGCTACTATCAGTGAAGCCGTGTCAATTGTAACTCCGCCGACATCCACTTATCTGACTTCCGAATGCTCTTATCGTAAACCTGTTAAAAGGGCGCCACACCTCTTTCGATATCGCGGACTAAGTGCAGTGGTGTTATCTGTGCTGCGACTGAGTGCTGTTGGCTAGAATGCGTCACAGGGTATCAATGTAGACTCTGCATGAAGGGTGAGGTGATGGCGTAATTAGCAGTATTGGTAATCTCCATTAATAAAAAAACGTCTTTGTGCACAAACGTTAATCTCTTAAAATTCTTGCATGTTCAAATGTTTGTACAACTTATGAGACTTAACTACGGGGTCATCAGTCCCTAAGCTTAAAAACTACTTATGAACTAGCTAAAACTAAGGACGGCACAAATATCCATGCCCGAGGGGAGATTCGAACCCCCGACCGCAGTGGTCGTGCAGACCGTGACTGGAACGCCTCAGTCAAATGTTCAAATGTTTGTATAGCTTATGGGACTTAACTGCGTGGTCATCAGTCCCTAAACTTACAAACTACTTATGAACTAGCTAAAACTATGGACGGCACAGATATCCATGCCCGAGGGGAGATTCGAACCCCCGACCGCAGTGGCCATGCAGACCGTGACTGGAGCGCCTCAGTCAAATGTTTGTATAGCTTATGGGACTTAACTGCGTGGTCATCAGTCCCTAAACTTACAAACTATTTATGAACTAACTAATACTAAGGACGGCAAAATATCCATGCCCAAGGGGGGATTGGAACCCCCGACCGTAGTGGCCGTGCAGACCGTGACTGGAGCGTCTCAGTCCCCTCGGCCACGCGGCCGGCATTCTGGAATGATTGCTTTGAAATTATCTCACAACGTTCATTATAAATAATAATACAAAAAACAGTCTTGATCGCAAAAAATTAACAGTTTTTATTGACCGGTTTCGACCTGATGTAGGTCATCTTGGGAACAAAATGTGGCCCATGTGGCCAGTGCTGGACTCGGCTGGGCTGGGCTATCCTGGCAAGTAACAAATACCAGCTGGTAACTGCAGGAGAACAGCCAGGACTTCCCAGACGAGTCCAGCACTGGCCACATGGGCTACATTTTGTTCCCAAGAGACCCACATCAGGTCGAAACCGGTCAATAAAAACTGTTAATTTTTTGCGATCAAGACTGTTTTTTGTAATATTAATCATACCAAATAGATGGCTGATTTTCTCCTTTGACAATGATGTCTAAATTAATGACGTTCATTATACATTGAAGAGCGTAAGAAACTGGCACACCTGCCTAATACGTGTAGGGCCACAGCGAGGACGAAGAAGTGGGTCATTCCGTGCCGCGGCGGATTGGCCGAGCGCATTGAGGCGCTATGCTCCGATGCACAGGCATTTCCCCGTCGAGGGTTCGAATTTCCCCTCGGGCATGGAAGTTTGTGTTGTCCTAAATATGCTTTTGCCCTTGACCCATCATAAAGATTAGAACTGAAGAAATTTAGAAATATTGCATTTTGCAGAAAAAGGAGTACAAACGAATTTGTCGGAAGAAATAGAACCATTTTCACTAATGAAATGTCCCACTACATTGGGTTTGAGAGCCACATCAATTGCCGAAACTTTCTGGTAATAAAAGTACTTCATCAAAAGATCATAATTAATAAAATGTTTACATAATTTTGCAGATTTCATATTTGGCAGGTGTAACAAATAACAGTCAAATGGAGTAATACTACTTCGTTTATTATCTGAACTGACAGATACACAATTTTAGACTAATAATCCGAGATGTACAAAAGGAAAACTGACTGTTGGCGTGATGCGCCTCCATTTATAGTTTTCCGACATTACTGACACATATTCATTAATTTGATACAATTAGAACTTTATGAACGGATATGTCTCGAACAATATAATTATTGAGCAGTTTGATAAGTTTTGAAATTACAGATGTTAATATCTCAGAGGACGAAACTGCGGTCGGCAACGCCAATATAAGACAATGGGTTCCTAGCGCAGGCGTTAGAACGATTACTGCTGCTATAATGGCAGGTTATCACGATTTAAGTGAGCTGGAACGCGGTGTTATAGGCGGCACTCAAAGAGATGGGACACAGTGAAAGTTATTAATATTCAAATTGCAAGGATTGTTGTTGCTCAAAATAAGTCTATAAAGATTGGTGTTGTAATTAGAATTGCTTGACTGTACTTTAGTGACTTCTCAAACAATTGTGTCGTGTGTAGTTGTGTGTGTATGGGTAGCTGTAAAAAATGAATCTACACTATAACTAAAATTTGATAATCTGACTGAACACTTTATCCAATTACTTAAGCATGATTTTGAAAAAATAAATAAATAAATAAAAAACACCAAACATGTAATAAAAACCTATTCTGACCCTGTGACTTTATTCATAGAATGAGCAATTTGAACTCCGCTAGAAAATAATCTGTTTCATTAAATACTGTAATTGTTTGAACAATAGTACATCACCTTGCTGCAGAAGTGACTAATTGTGCTACTCAAGGATTTACACTGATTTTATAGCCTACCTGTGCGCAAGGAAACATGTGCAACTGCCCTCAGAATTACTGCCAAAGATGCTGCAGCTACATGGTCAAAAACTAACAACAGAATTCGCATGGGGTGCGAACCCACTAACTACACAAATATTAATTTTGTCCATCTCTATAGTATTTAAAACAAACAATTAATTGAGTTTCGGGATGAATGACTTACACGAAATAGTCATGAGGTTGAAGTTTAAACAGATCATAAAAACAGAACATGGACTTAACAATATTACACAAAAGGGGTGATTAAAACTTGGGAACGTCTTACATAAATCTTTCCAGGAACTCATTTACTTCTACTGCCTTTTTCAACAAAGGAAAAACCAGCCATTACTTTATACAATGTAAATAAAAAAATTGAAATTGTCTACATCACACTTCGTCCGTCTTTTATTATTATTTTCTTTACAGTAAAACATACTAAATTCCTGCACTATGCCTTTAATTATTTTAAAGAATGGACATAAAAGACGAAAATTAAACCCTGCATGTTGAATGTCTGTTAGAGATGGATTACAATTACGCGAAGCGCCTAATAATGAAAAAATGACTCTCCTTAACTTTATTCTTCATAAAGACAAACCCTTATCAAATTCAAATATTTTTTGAACATTTTTCACACACCAAAATATTCAAATGATTCAAGCTCACACTGCAATTTGCAACTGCATTCCAAGGCTGCTTGCAGAACACTAGGTTCGTTCGAGTGGCCCAAACGCTGACAGTTTTGATAGTGACTGACGATTTGGAAGGCCTCCACTGCGCAAGCGCGCATTTAACAGTTCCCAACTCCGAACGGTTATTTCACCTGTTTCGCAGTTTGGCCACCCAAAGCGCTAGTTGGCATCTTTGCTCGCTTCGGCATTCGCCCAACGTGTTTGTCTTATTCACTGTACCCATTAACCAACTTTAAACCATGCAGATAATTTGTTAAATTCTTCATACTGCACCTTACATTATAAATTATTTGAATGTGAATCAGTAAGCCACAGTATTTCTCACTAATATTTCCCCCATTTATAAATAATGTAGCAAATTCAACCTGACAAAACCACATACAAAAATGAGGTAAATTAGGATAGTGGTGTGTGAAAGGAATTTTCGGTAACATACAACTTCATATGCATTTTGTCCTATTATTATGATTTACAATAAAATTTAAAAAATGAAACATACAAATTAATAAATAAAAATTAAAAGAAGAGCAGGTGTTGTGCAAGAATTATCATCGTACATGCTTTTGCCAGAAGTTGCACATTTAGTGTAGGAAACCCCCACATTGGCTCTAATAGATTTCTGTAATAAATAACCACAAGGAGAAACAGGCGGAAGCAGTAATTGTGAGACGCTATAGTGTCGGTTATAAAAATCTATCAGTGCCAATGCCTATTGTGAAGGAAATACTGCCCAACACATTATCCTCATGTATAAATCACTTCATTTACAGATAGCACAGAAAATCTCAGTAGGACTATTTTGACTTCATTTTTAGGCGAATATATCACAATCCAAACTGTAAAAACATATGCATTCATCTTTAAATTCGTATGTTATGAAAATTTCCACACCTTTCATTTATAATATGAATGGATGTAATGAAAAGGGAATGTACTGTTTTCGAAGGCCACATAAGTTGAAAGAATGCCTGTCTAATATACAAAACTCAGTTTATTACAGACATTTAACACTGTGTGAACCGAAAAAAAAAACCATCAACTCTTCGCAAATATGAAGGTTTGTCTCTTGGTGCAAGTTTGTTAAACGCTTTGAAGTCAGTCAGAGAACGGTTTGATGAAAATCTGCTTACTTAAATAAACGATTTCAAACTATCAATTCCGCCACTCGAACACCTCATTGATCAGTCAGATCTCGTCAGAAAAGCCACTCAAACGCCTCAAACTGTTTCTGATCGTTTGTAGCGCCACTACGCCCAGTACTCCTGCTCACCCGTCGGAGGCCGGCAACCAAACTCAGTCAGTAAGCTCAAACTTGGGACCGCGCACACCAAGGATTGGACTTGCGGAGCCAAAGATGTGATTTTACAGTCATTCAAAGTTATTATCATAACCACGTTTCAACAGGCATTGGCACTGATGAGGTCGGGATTCTCCTGTGCTACCATTTCACGATTAGACTGTGAATATCGGGAACACAGCTTCACGTCTCGCTTTGGCCCATCAACACCGGTATTGGACTGTTGCTGAGTGGAAACATCTTGCCTGGTCTGACGAGTCTCATTACGACTGAAAGGGATGGATTGGTAGGACACATTCTGAGACATCAACGAATCGTCAGTTTAGTGTTGGATAGAAGTGTTAATATGCGGGTGGTGGTGATAAAAAACGCAGAAGGCGAACGAGAGACGAATACTGTAAACAGATTCAAAAGAATGTGGTTCTTACTGAGCAAGCTTGCACAGGATAGGGTACCATGGAGAGCTGGATGAAATCAGTCTTCGCAGAACATGTATAGATAAAGATTGTTAGCTGTTTGCTATTCTTTTTCCTTAGCTGCTTATATTAATGTGCAGATATTAGTTTATAGAGTCCGTCTATGCAAATGAAATAAAGAAGTTTTTTGACATACCGGTACGCGTTTCGCCTTACTTACAGGATGTTTGCAATGGCCTGGACGATATGCATAGTGATGTTTTTCTCATTATTTCATCTTTTACATTTCGGCAGTTTGGGTTGTAAGTAGTTCAGGTGTTTTTTTCTATGACTAGCGATATGTTTATTTTATTAAAAGTTAAATTTACTGAAGATGCCGTTCTACGTATGTTGCTGCCTCTGGTTGGCTATTTCCTCCTTTTGGTTGTCATAGCAATATTACTTCAATAGACGCAGGCCAAGTTGTTTATATCATGTTTTTGTCTTTGATCATGTTGTCAACTGTTGAATGTGTATTTGGGTTATATTTGCTTTATGTCTGTGTGTGTGTGTTTTGTCGATGTAATTGTACCATTACTAGACCAGCTATATTTCTCTCTCTCTCTCTCTCTCTCTCTCTCTCTCTCTCTCTCTCTCTCTCTCTCTCTCTCTCTCTCTGTGTGTGTGTGTGTGTGTGTGTGTGAGTGTGTGTGTGTGTGTGTGTAAACTACCCCTGCGTCGACAATTACCCTTTGAGCAGACTGGCAGTTATTAAAGTCGCTTGTAGATTGTGTGTGTGTATGTGTGTGTGTGTGTGTGTGTGTGTGTGTGTGTGTGTGTATGAATAGCAGAATAATTTAAGAGGTGGATTCAGGTTTAGGAAAATTTATTTTGTGGCCTTAGGAAGAAACACGTTAACAACGTTTCACTTCAATGAATACGGGGATCATACGTAGCAGCGCACATGATATTTTATTTATATCGTATTTTCAAGTGGGCATATATTCTCCATTCTCACAGTAAGTTCGTATTCTCGTATAAGTGTCCTGATGTCCTGATATATATATTGTGTGTGTGAGAGAGAGAGAGAGAGAGACGCGTTTTATGTTTTTCGGCGGATTTTTTTTTCTTTTTTTTTTTTTTAATTATTGCGTGTAAAGATTTCCTTTCGCAAAATAATTTCTACTGTTACTGCCAGCCGGTTTCGGCACACAAAGATACAATCTTCTGGTCAGTGATAGATGAGATGTTACTGCAGAGCTGGAAACTGTGATTGATGAATGTATAAATAGTACGTGAAAGTACGTGAAAGATAAAAATACACACATAAAAGATTGTCCTGATACAGTTCACTTGTACTGTCGTAGAGTCTGTACATTAGTCTCTTGTAGAGTGCTGTGAAGAAACATAGCAATGAGATAAAGAAGAAAAGAAAAAGAGTCAACCAGAGGCATCAACACAAGTAAAGCAGCTTTTACAAAAACTATAAGTCTTAATAAAATCAATATATCAATAGTCACAGATAGAATAAAGACATAATTGTTTATAACCATAACTTCCAGAAGCGTGAAACACGAAATAATGTAAAATATAATCATTTGTATATTACAGGTCACTGAAGATGCCTTCTGAATAAAGGCGAAACTCGTGTGGCAAAAGAAAAAACTTTTGTTCAGTTCCATAGACGGACCCTACAAAACAATGTCTGTACATTAATATTGTAAGGTCCCTAAGATCCCGACATAGTTGGTTTTCTGTAATATTTAGGGCATAATGGTGTTCACACAGTACTTGTAGGCTTGTATTATTATTATTCACACGGTTGATTTGATTGAATGGATTTGATTTTTTTTCAGGGAAGCCAAAACAGTCTTGGTCCAAACCGCCACTGCCCGCATCGAAATTAAGTGTAATGTTCAAATGTTTATAAATCTTATGGGACTTAACTACGGGGTCATCAGTCCCTAAACTTACAAACTACTTATGAACTACTTACGAACTAGGACGGCACAAATATCCATGCCCGAGGGGGGATTCGAACCCCCGACCGTAGTGGCCGTGCAGACCGTGACTGAAGCGCCTCAGTCCCCTCGGCCACCGCGGCCGGCAACTAAGTTTATTGTGCGGTATTGCTCCCTGTATTTCTAGTAAAGCCAATCAATGCCCTTGAACAGTGCAAGGAGTCCCTTTACCAGTTCTTTATTAGACACAATTTCTTCGGGTCTGGTTGTCCCAAATGTTCTGTGCCTTTTACTCTCCAATGCAATGCATTCGAAGATGAGATGTGATGCAGTTTCATCACCGTCATCACATATCCTACATTTAGGGTCCTCTTCTGTTATTTCCATTGTATGTAGGTGTTTTTTGAAATTCCCATGGCCTGTCAGCAATCCAATCATGAGTCTAATCTCTCTTCGGATCAGGCCCAGAATTGCAGAGCTTCCTTTAAAACATGGCTTTGGCATCATTACATTGCCATGTTTTTGTTGGTAAACTTTGGTCCAATATTCTACGTGCTGTCTTCTGAGCCAGTTACGTAGCTCCAATTTCACACGGTTGGTCATTTTTCATTGTTCAGAAACTGTTCAAATGTTTATAATTCTTATGGGACCAAACTACGTTGCTCATCAATCCCTAGACTTACAAACTACGGTACTTAAACTAACCTAAGGACAACACACACATTATCTTCGAGGGAGGATTCGAACCTCCGACGCGGAAGGTCGCACTGTCCGTAACGTGGCGCTCCAGACCGCTCAGCTACTCCCGCACGGCATTCTTCATTGTAGATAAGTTATTTTGTACATACTTTATAGTAAATATAGACAATGTAGTGAATTTTGTGAACTGGCGACAGATATATATTGTAAGTGGCGCAGTAATCTTTGGAAGTTCCCTTGTAGAGTAAGCGCTCTGACTGCGAGAGAGCAGTCAGTTGGGAGTTAGTTGCCAAGAGTTGCCAGTTACGAGGGGTATCGCGATAAGGAAGCTGTTGGAGAAGGTAGTTGTTAAATATGCGTTGCAGCACGCCATTATTGTAATGCATGATGTTAATTTAATTTTCTGTAATTTTTTCTTCTACTTCATATTTTCAAGAATACATAATTTCTGATCTTAAATTCGTTTTCTGTGTTCTCATTTTTGTTGTTAGTTTCCCCTTCCTTTCATTTTCTTCATATGTTCAAATGTTTTTGTAGACCTTACGGGACTTAACTACGGGGTCATCAGTCCCTAAACTTACAAACTACTTATGAACTAGCTAATACTAAGGACGGCACAAATATCCATGCATGGAGGGGGATTCGAACCCCCGACCGTAGTAGCCGTGCAGTCCGTGACTGGCGCGGCGTAGACCGCTTGGCCACCGCGGCCGGCTCATTTTCTTCATTTATGATTATTGTTGAAGTTAATTACTACCCACCTATCATTTCTGCATATTTTAATACTGTAAACAATCAAGTGGTGAACCTGCATGCTACGAGCTGCTTGCTGTTTGCTGTTTCCAGTTTTCTAACAAGAATATACGAGGTAAGTCAAGTTTTCCTTTTTATCCGTCACGCAGTCAGAGTGTCTACCCTTTCATTATTTAAGTTAATCAGTTTCGTTGTACCCTTTGGGTGGGGGGCCATACATTTTTGTGTTTGTGTTTTCCCCTATTTCCCGACAGTGTCCGTTGCGCATATCAATGTTTTCTAAGGCTTACCTCGGTGGTCGTAGTCACCACATTGTTCGGTTTTTAAAAGTTCAGTTTTGCACGTACACAGTACGCAGTACTGGTCAATTCCATTAAACGTTATTATTCGGGATACCTTGCAAATTTCCATTCAACTTTATTAATTTATTTTTCGAGATACCTTGCAATATAGATGAAAATCTATTCGTTCCCTGCAATATGTTAGTTACACCAACTACCTTTGCAATTCAGCTTTCTTCTGTTGCTTCACTATTCAAGCGTCACCGTCCGCGTTTCGCTTTTATGTGAACCCCCCCGCGTCGACAATTAGCCTTTGAGCAGAGCAGAGTGGTAGTTATTAAAGCCCTGGCAGATTAAAAGCGGGACCAGCACAGCTGCACTTTTGGCCTCCCCCGGCAAGTCCATCACCCGGCCACGGCTAACGGAAGCTGAGCATTCCCCACCACCTCTCCCTTACCTACATCTGCTCCACGGTTCCCACATACCTTCCGCCATTAGCACCCTGGTCGAAGACTAGATAAGATACACACAGTAACTGGAAAAGCGTTAGGCCTTGTTCGCACGCAAGTTAGAAAAGGGATGCGTTAAAACCCGCCGTTGGCGCTTTTAAAATGCTCTTGACATCCTTGTTCGTACCGACGCTTCAGAATCACTCTTGTCTCCGCAAAATTAGTAGCAATAGAGGTTTGAATTTCAAGAAGCAAAAGAAAGGAACAAAAGGTATTCTGAGTAAATCCCTCGAATGACTAATGATGTATGATAGGACAATATAAACGAAACTTATAAATCAACCAATGTTTCCATTCCCACTAAAACAATAAGCAGTTACAATAATTTCAAACGATTTTTTGTTTTTTGAAAAAAAAAAAAAAAAAAAAAAAATCTTGTACGTTCATATTTACATTATTGTATCCACAAACCAGTAGCCTCAGGCAAATACGTAAATTAAAAATTCAGGTACCTAATCCCTCTTCCTGAGGACTGTATGAGTAAATCATGATGGCTTCTTCTTGGGTAAAATTCAGATCTCCTGGCGAAGAAAGGACGATGACGTCACCAAGAAAAACAAATCAGGCTTTCTACGGATCGGAGTGTAGATTGCTCTATCCCTTAATTGGGTAGGTAAGTTACAAAATTTTAAAAGGGGAATGGATAGGTTAAAGTTGGATATTGTGGACATTTGTGAAGTTCGGTAGCAAGATGATCAGTATTTCTGATCAGGTGAGTACAGGTTTATAAATTCAAAATCAGTTGGTGGTAACGCAGGAGCAGATCTGATAATGAATAAGAAAATAGCAATGCAGTTAAGTTACTATGAGTAGCATAGTGAAAGCATTATTGTAGCAAAGATAAATACAAAGGCAACATCAACCACAGTAGTACAGGTATATATGCCAACTAGCTATGATCAAGATGACAAGATCAAAGAAATGTATCAGGATATAAAAGAAAATATTCAAACAGTTAAAGGAAAGGAAAACTTGATTGTGGTGGGGGACTGGAACTTGGTAGTAGTAAAAGATGAAGGGGATGAACTTGGACTGGGGAAAAGGAATAAAAGAAGTGATCACCTGGTAGAATCTTGTGCAGAACACAATTTAATCATTACAAACATTTGGTTTAAGCACTATGAAAGAAGGTTGTGGATGAGACCAGGAAGTACTGGAAGGTATCAGATTGCTTTTATAATGCTAAGACATAGATTTAGAAACCATATTTGAAACTGTAAGATACATCAAGGGGCAGATATAAATCTGACCATAAGTTATTGATCTAAACGTCAACACAGTTTCAGCCGACCAGTTGCATAAAATGGTTTACATGTATAAACCTCTACCTAGGTTTCGGCAAAAGTAATTTTGCCCTCTTCAGAAGCATACATAAAGATCACATTAAAAAAGTTCTTAAATAAAATGTGGCTATGTCAACAGATTAAAAAGTAAAATTTAAAAACAATGTCACATCATAAAATTGTGGAGCACGTCCACACACAGGTCGAGTGAGCACTCAATCTACTGACATGGAATCAGCCACATTTTATTTAACAACTTTTTTAATGTGAGCTTTATGTATACTTCTGAAGAAGGCAAAATTACTTTTGCCGAAAACCAGGTAAAGGTTTATAAATGTAAACCATTTTATGCAACTGGTCGCCTGAAACTGTGTTGACTTTTAGATCGTGTTCCACCGTTGCTGAATAGCAGCCATGTTTAAAATTTTAAAATTAAAAAAAAATCATAACTTATTGGTTATGAACGGTAGATTAAAACATAAGAAAATGTTCAAATGTGCGGCTGAAAGCGCATCGGTACTCACTTGTTTCATTTCAACACTTTTTTAATCGACTTTAAGAAAATTTTTGAACGATGCCTTACAGACTTCTATCTACATACAGTGCAACAGACAGTTGGCGCTTGTATACAAGGCGAGTGGGACTAAGTGATAAGCGATATATATATCGTAAGAATTTGTTCCCGAAATAAGGAAGAGCGCTCGAGAATGAAACATATCGATCCCAGCCGCGGTATGCCAGATTTCTTAACCGAACTCGGACCTCATCCCATGCACTTAAAACCGCGTGTGTCTCAACAGACAATTACATGTACATGCAAGGAAAAAAGATTCCTCGGAACTCATAAATAAAGAGACCAAAAACAATGGAGACAGTTAAATGCATTAACAGACAGTAACTCAGAAACGAAATACGAGGAGTACCGACGAACACGACGTAACAGACAAGCCTGTATGCAGCGCAACAACATCCTAAAGGTGGACACTGATAGCCGCAGTGATCACGGTAACAAGGTGCAAGCTCTGGCTACCCTACCCGTAGAGCACTTATTAGAAGCTACAACTAAAGTCATTACTACACCCTATTATACCCTAGCTAATAGCTTACGTCCAACAATAACTAAGAATTTTCAAGAGATAAATACAGTCTGATTTGGCATGATCACACATTTATTTTCAAAAAAACATCACACGCATATAAAACAAATTTCACGAAAAATTGAATACCAAGCTGTGTGCCATTAATTATTAAAATGTACAGCCTAATTGCCTCAGCTCATTGCCATCTTTAGTATAAGCTAGTACATAAGTAGGTTGTAAGTTTAGGGGCTGCTGACCCCGCAGTTAAGTACCATAAGCCCTACAAACATTAAAATTGTCATTGTAACCCATTTGTAAATCCGTAATAAACCTTACCCGTATAGAAAGAAAACAAGCTTTAATGTCAATCAATTATTAAATACATTAATACATACACAACCAATAATAATAATGATAATTAATGCAATACTAAATAAATTGTCCAAAGCATCTTCTATCTCATTGCATCTCAATTTCAATGTTCGTTCATTTTCGCCAAATGTAGTTTTTCAAACGTTCCATCTCGTGAAAGATACGTTTCATCTTGTTCGTTGTTCTAGTCTCCGTGAAAACTGCCGAATTTGTTGTCCACTATATACTCGCAACGTCTCTTATGATGCAATGAGCAAACATTTTAAACTGTGTATTCGCATGGATTGCTGCTCTATGACAGGTGAGAAGGAAGAATTAGTGATGCGAGGCGCTGCATTAATAATAGGCTACTTGACGAAATAAGGAGACGAAGAAGACGTAGTTGTCAGACAAGGGCAAAATACGTATAATAGAAGACCGCGCGGGAATGGCCTCGCGGTCTAAGGCATCATGCTACGTATGGTCGGTCGCTCCCTCGGGAGGTCAAGCCCTCCCTCGGACATGTGTGTTTATGTCTGTTGTCCTCAGTGTAAGTTTAAGTAGTTTGTAAGTCTAGGGACTGATGACCATAGCAGTTTGGTTCCATATATTTAGAAACATTGGTATTTCACTGAGAGGCTGTGCGAGGTGAATTTGGAATACATTTCTCGTTTTTGTAACTTCACCAAGAAGTCGCCGTCAGATTTTGAAATTATAATGAATATTATAGGGCCAGTTGTTTCAAAGAAAGGCACAAAGTTCAAAAAAACAACTTATTTTTGTTTCTTGGCAACAGGAAATGCCTAGGAAACACTTGCATATTTATCCCACATTTCAAAGCCAGCCATATCATTACTGTTCTCGCAGTTTGTAGAGCTTGGGATGAAGGCTTATGTAAACGTTCAAATGTTCAAATGTTTGTAGAGCATATGGGACTTAACTAAGGGGTCATCAGTCCCTAAACCTACAAACTACTTATGAACTAGCTTATACGAAAGTCGGCACAAACATCCATGCCCGAGGGAGATTCGAACCCCCGACCGTAGCGGCCGTGAGGACTGTGACTGCCACGCCGCAGACCGCTCGGCCACTGCGGCCGGCTATGTAAAAATGATTCAGTTATATTAATAGCACTAAAACATATTCAATATATTTACTTATGTTTTCACATTATTACTAATTCTCATTTTCAATTAAGGAAGCTTCTTTAGACTTAAATTCACTCCACAAATGATTGTGACAAGGGATCTGCTGCTGACGAACCTCTTTTCATGTCCACATTTAGTACCTACTGCTGCCTCCTACATACATTCATTTCTGCTTCATACAAAGCGCTGGTAAAACAAAATGTTGTCATTGCTATTTCATTCGCCGGAAAGTAACGTACGGTAACACGACAACAACTCATTTTCCAAAATAAGTTAAAGAATCCTGTTGTAATTGCTGCGATATTGAGAAATGAGAGACTTTATTGTTTTATTACATATATACTGCTGGTGCCAAACAATGTAGCAATTTTCTGTAGGGAGTCGTGCTTGTTTTTAATTATTTTTATGACATTGAACATTTCACACGCCTCTTTTGCCTCTTATTACGTGACGAATTCGTAAATGTTGCTTCTTGTCTACTTATTGAACACACGGAAAGATAACATATAACTTTATAGATACATAGACAAAAAACCGAACACTACCGCTGCAAAGGAGCATTTAGTGCTAGCAAGCCACGGTCATTGTTTCTTTACCGACACTGCCGCGGAAAGCAGCTTTTGTGTCGCCATTATGTTGTGAAAATCGGTACCGTAGTCCAGAACTAGCAGCGAGCAACGTTGCAGAACATGTTACGATCTAGAATTAAACTTTCACTCTGCAGCGGAATGTGCGCTGATATGAAACTTCCTGGCAGATTAAAATTGTGTGCCGGGACCGGGACTCGAACCTGGAAGTAAAATTGTGAGGGGGGATCGTGAGTCGTGTCGGGATAGCACAGTCGGTAGTGCGCTTGCCCGCGAAAGGCAAAGGTCCCAGATCCGAGTCCCGGTTTCGGCACACAATTTTAATCTGCCAGGAAGTTTCATGTTTCGAACTCATTGTAAACGCGCCTAAAAGCCAACGAGCATGCAAAATAGTAATTGTACATGAATTCTTAAGTTCGCTTAAGTTTCGACTGCTTTGAATTGTTTTCTCACCGCGACACAATTTGCAGCAAAAGGAATAATTTTTTCCATTCAACGTAAAAAATTCGAACATTTCATCCAAGCTAGCCAACGCATGCGTGTGTCTTCTTACTTCTCCATGTCGATAGGTGTGGAAAATAATAGGAGAGTCTTTACGCGTGATGCGTCAGGTAATTGTTACATACTCATTGTTGCGTACATAATTATAAAATAGTAATGTTATAAATTAATGGGTAGTATTAAATGTTATAACGATACTAAAATATATATTTCATACATTTCCAACGTACTTTGTTGAAAACACGTAATTTAGAAACAAATATCACTTAAAATCAAAGTCTGGTATTCTTGAGATTCTTACAAAAAATACGTCACGCTACTAGCGACAAAAAAAGTAACGCTGCTTCCATTATACCGTTAACCAATAAAAGTAACTTGGTTACAATTAAAGTTACTTTAGGCAAATAATAACGCCGTTACCGACCGTTCCCTTTGGAGAGTAACTGTTACTAGTAACGGCGTTACAAGTAACGCGTTACTCCCCAACCCTGACCACGACTTACCAGCTCAATACGTTTACTTGATTACCGACGCTAACCACTGAACTACTGGTGCCGCACACTAGTCATATTACAGGTCCTAGCTCTGCATAGCAATATCTTACAAGGGACAGTACAGAGGATGAGGAAAATACGATGAGTGACGTAGCTGCAAGTAAGCCACTCACATGTGCATTCGCAAAGTGTCGCACCAATTCTGAAATACGAGGATTGGAACTTGAATAGTGGTAACACGGCTGTAGAGACACAATGCAATGGAATCTACTATTGTTCGCTGACAGCACATGTTGTTGACTTAACCTACCTCTCTCAGCTCCGAGCAAATGGACTCGCCCGTCCCACGTCACCGGCGTGCGCACAATCGAGGGAAACACAGTCACTTGTGAGAAAAGGGTCAACGTAACGGTGTCACTACGTTTCTAAACAGGAACAATGGAATTGGATTAAGATTGAATCACTACTTTTACATGCAACACATCTTCCGGAAGACGAAAACCGATTTTCGTAAACCGTTTTTCGCTGTCGTGTTTACATGGCACAGCCTGAATCGAATTTCCTAGTCCACTTAATATGGCGGCTGAGAAACAGCTGATTCAGTTCCTGATTTGGCCGCGGTCGAGTAGCCGAGCGGTCTAAAGCACCAAAGCACCTCGCTGCGGAGACCTCAGTTTCATTCTGTAATTAGATCAGTTCCTGCAAATAGTGTAATAATTTCAGCCTCAATCAAGAACTCCGACCTGCGTGCTATCATCTGCGTGGGGACATCTACAGAAGACGTCAGGTTGGTGAACTTTCAGAGTTTCTACTTTTCACACAGAGCAGTAGGGAGATATTACAACCCTCGCGTAGACTGTCATTGTGGTACAAACGCAAACTGTTGTGCGTCATCCATGGCAACATGGAGGAGGAAAGAGAATGATATAGGACCGGTTAACATACCCCCTGTAGATATTTTCCAGTTGTACCGTTGCCAGCGATTTGTAAGGCGTAGTATACCTTTAGCATAGCTTGTTCTGTCGGTGGTGGAAATGGAGCGGTCTACTGACTGTCGAATCTCTGGAACACTTCTGTAGCGAATGCCACGAAGTAGTTCCTTCATCTTCGGAATCAAATCAAAGTCATAAGGACTTAAGTCCAGAGAGTATGGTGGATGGTGCAGTACTTCTCACTCCCATCGACCGAAGAAGGCAGCCACAGCTTGCCCTGTATGCACCCGTACATTGTGCAAAATTATGGGTGAGATGCGCAGAAAGTGTTGCCGCTTCTTTCGCAAAGCTGGTTGCAGGTGATGATCCAAAGACGAACAGTAATACTTTGCACTGACGGTCTGCCGTGGAGGAATGTAATGCGTTAGGATAACACCATCACAGTCGTACACGCTAATCCGGTTTCGTGCGCAAGCTCACGAATCGTCTGGTCTCGATCAGGCGGCAACAGTATATATACATGTGGCGTCTGTTCCGAAAGAACAGACGCCACTTCTGATCCTGCAGCTGTTATTATTTCATATTCATAGAATATATGACATCAACTGCATGTATATATATAATATGCCGGTGACGGGCAATGATCCTATCGTTAGTGGGGAGGGGTGGGCAAGTTTGAAGCCCTTACTCTTACGGGAATTAGTTAAACTACGAGTTTGAGTACTATGGGCAGGGCGAAGCTGGGAATTTGCATCTGACGGGAGGCGTGCATGGGTAGTCCTTGCAGCTGCGGTGATCACTGTGTCCCCAGTGGTGTAGGGGTCAGCGCAACTGCCTAGAAAGCAGGAGACCCGGGTTCGAATCCCGGCTGGGTACACATTTTCAGCTTTGCCCAATCGCAGTTGATGTCATATATTCTATGAATATGAGGCAACAGTATACACTCCTTCTTCAGAGACGCTAGGACGGTAGGAAAAAAGCTTAGGGTTTAACGCCCCGTCGACAGCTTGGTCATTAGAGGCATTACCTTCGTTTGGATTGTTTATGTAAGGACGGGGAAGGAAATCGGCCGTGCTCTTCTGAAAGGAACCATCCCGATACTTGCCTGGAGTGATTTAGGGACATCACACGCTAGGACGACCTGCCCGATGCATGCCGACCTTCGTTGAAGGCTTTTACCCAACGTGCCACTGTTCTGCACGGTAACGCCGATTCCACGTACGCCTCTTGAAGACCTTGATGACAATGTTGTGCTCTACGATCTCTGGCATATCCAAACTTGATCCACCATTGTTCCTGTTTCGAAAACATAGTAACACCATTATGTTAGACGGCTCGCTTGCAAGTGACTGTGTTTTCCTTGTCTGTGCGCACCCTGGTGGCGTGAGGACGGGCCAGTCCATTTGTTTGGAGGTAAGGTAGGTATGTCAGCATCGTGTGTCATTAGCGACGATAACAGATTCCATTGCAGCAGTGTTGCCACTAGTGATGCCACTATTTAAGTATCAACTCGTATTTAAGCATAAAATTTCTACTGAAGAGGGCACAATTGTCAGAAGACATCTTGTTATCCCGCATAAAGGAACTTTCTGCCATATGTTACACGGATGTGTAAGAACCTGCCTCCACTTGCAAGGAAATATATAGAGATAGCGCCGAACATCCGACAGCCGCGGTGGAGTAGCCGAGCGGTCTAAAGCGTCTCGTTGCGGAGCGCGCGGTTGCTCGCCGTGGAGGTTCGAGTCCTCCCTGGGGCATGGGTGTGTGTGTTGTCTTTAGGTTAGTTTACCTAGGTTTAAGTAGTTTGTACACTGATGACCACGCAGTTTGTTCCGATAGATTTACCGACATTTGAACATTTTTTGAACATCCGATAAGCCATCTTAAATCGACGACTGCTCGTATTTGAACGTAGTTGAACCTGAGGTGATCTCCTATCTTCCTCTGGTAAGTCACGCATTGCTAGAGTTCCGAGACTAATATTCACAGGCGAGGATTCTTTACACAGGCGGCTCCAAAACCCAAGAGGAAACAGGATGCGCATTTCGGAATAACAATGCGCAAACAGCATGTAAACACAAACTGCCAAAGGAAATGACAATTAATGGCGGCTATAATCACAGCTATCTTGGACGATAATATTGTGTCATCATATCGGACTCTAAATCTGCGATCATACATCTTAAATTTTTTCGTCGAGGACATAAAACTCACCTAATAGCTTACGAGATAATGGCACACTAAAACCGCCTGGAATACACGCAGTGTCTGCATGCGTTGGATTAAAGCACACAAAAACGTTCTCGGAAACGATATCCTGACACACTTGCCAAGGAAGTGGGTACCTCTGGTACGGAGAATATATTCACGTTCCAGCGGCGGATCTGTTACCAGATTACAGAAAGAGAATTCGGACTGAATGGGACAAAGAATGGCAAGCTTCCCAGAAAACTAAAGGAAAATGCTATGCACAAATAACACCAGTGCTATCAATAAGACCTTTGTACAATGGACTTTGGTGTTCACAGATACTTGCAGTCACCATAGCACAATTAAAATTCAATCACTGTCGAACTGCACAGTACCTACATCGCATCGGGATACTGACATCTCCACTTTGTGACTGCGGCAAAGTGGAAGACACAAATCTGTTTTATTTTTATTTATTTATTTATTTATATTTTTTTTTTTCGGTGCATCAACAGGTGGCATCTTACATCAAAGTTGCGAAGGCATTTTGTGGGTAGGAAGTATCAGTTACCAATATCTGTGTGAACATTATTGGCAACCATCTCCTTTCTAAAGGCTGCGTATAATCTCAATATGTTGTTTCAAATTGCTCTTGCTTTTGTTTTCTGTCATGTCTTGAAAGTTTGTTTGTTTGCTTTTCCCAGCTTTCATTTATAATTGTACCAGTGTATGTCAATATGATTATTTATGTGTATGGCTGTACAGGGACTACTCAAAGGCCAATAAAAAATAATTGACCAAAAGCCCACAGTAGAAATAAAACTACTAACTGGTCGAACTTTGGGAAATTCACCATCCAGTGTCCTCCGCACTTATAAAACCTTGATCCTACCCATCTCCACTATGCTGATGCTGCAGCCTCTTCTAGGTTTTTACCACTCCCTCCAAATGCTTGGCCATTACGCGCTACGCTTTGATTTCTACGTCCGTGTATGCTCCCTCACTAGGTCCTCTACCATCGCATCGTCCTCTACCGTCCTCACTAACACAGCTCAGCATGCCCTACACGACCACCAAATGTGGTTCCAGTGGCTCCTTTGTCTTCCTCTGACCACCGCCTCTGGTATGCTGCAGCGCCTGCGACCCCTGCACTTGCAGATCTGCTCTCACTCAACTTGGACCGACTCACTTTCGCATACAATACAACTCGCTCCGATATTTAAGCATCCTGTCAGCCAAAGCTTTACATCAGGGCTACCTGACACAGTGTTCAGTGTGCGCTACCAACCAGTCCGCCCTGCTACAGAAATTTTTCGCATGGCCCAAAGCAGATTCACCATGGTAACGAGTGCATATTGACAATGCTGGTCCGTTCTGGAACACTAAGTGGCTTATTGTGGTTGATCCATTTAGTGGTTACCCATTTGCAGTGCCAATGTCTTCTACGACTTCTAGTAGCACGATTAGGGCGTTGTTTTCAATTTTTTCTCTGGAAGGTTTCCCTGAACTGATAGTCTCTGACAACGGCCCTCAGTTCACATCGCACGAATTCGTTCCTTTTGTGAACGCAATGGAATTAAGCATCTCACCGGTGCACCGTTTCCCCCACAGCCAAACGGCGCTGGGGAACGCTTCGTTCGGACATTTAAGCAACTGACGTCCACACTCCATTCGGAGCACTCATCAGAGACAGCTTTGCAACTGTTCTTCGCCTCCTACCGCTCGCATCCACGAGAACGATCATCGCCGGCCGAACTTCTGCACGGCCGCCGCCTCCGCACCCTGCTCCACTTGCTCCATCCACCGTGCCGCCTGCAGCAGCAACCGACGACACGCAAGTATCGCTTCGCTACGCGTAACACAGTCTTTTACAGAGTTTTTGGTGGTTGCAGACGGTGGGAGTGGGGTGAGATCATCAAATGTTTCGGTGCACACATGTTTGATATTTCAGGACCTGATGGCGTCGTTCGCAGGCACCGCAATCAAATTCTCCCTTGTTGTGTACCCTGTGATGCTTCTGCATTTCTCTCGGCAGATTCGCGCAACATGCAGACAGCGCGGCCTCCGCCACCTGCGCGACCTCGGCAGCCGCCCCAGCAGCAGATCACCATGGCACAGCGGCCCGACATCATGGAGATGGTGCCCTCGCAGCCTCCGCCACCACTGGACATTACTATGTACCTCAATCAGCAGGACCAGCACGCCACGTGGCATTCGACACTGACGTCGCCACCACCTACTTCTTCATCTGGGCCCCAGGTCTGGATGTGGCCCCTTCGGAGGTTTTCACAGAGGACGTTCCTTTGATCGCTCAGGCAGGATGGCGGGGCCTGGCCGGTAGTCTGACATCCTCTGCAGCTACAGAGTCTAGTCCATCAGTACGTCCACGAGCCTGCCTCCTTCCCTGTTGTCGAGTTTCCTACAGGACAACGGCTTGGAGCGTTGGAGGGGAGGGATGTTGTGGTGTAAAGTCAGCGCCACACGCCAGACGCAAAAGAACGATCATGGAGAAGGCAGTGGATGACGTCCGGCAGCCAATAGCCCACAAGCGCCGCGCATCCTGTAGGGAGTAATGGAGAAGCGCGCCCTCTACAAGCTGCTATATCTAGGCAGACCTGTGTCTGGGCGCCCCGTCTCAACTAGGCTCTGGAATAGGCAGTCACTAGGTCACAGCGCAGCTAGCATCATACAGAAGACGACGACGTGAGAAGAGAGAAGAGAAGTACAAATAGAAGTTGAGTATTCTATTCTTCAGTCAATTAAACTTGCATCACTAATCTGAATAGTTGTTCTAGCTGTCTATGCATCCTACACCGGCTCTTTCCTGAAAAGCTAGACTGGGACGAGAACTCAACAGTTACTTACACCGAGAGTAGTGGCGAGGTGATCATTACACTGGAGGGAGGCGATTCAGATCCGCGTTCCACATCCTAATTTAGATGTTAAGGAATTTCCAGGAATGGCCTGAACCAATCCTGAAGAGGCACGGCCTCCTCTGTCGCTAGTGACCTCGACGCCGATGCGACATTAAACTCTTATCTGCGTCCTTTTTTTCATTAGTTCCAGCGGAGAGCAAAGCTTTTGTGTTTCAGACTGAAATGATATTCAACGACAGCTCGCGAACCTCTTAGCGAGAAATCTTACTCTGGATGTGGGGTAGGAATTTAATACAGTTTCCACCGGCATAGGCGAGAATACACCTACGCTGCTCTGAAATACCCGATATAAAGTCAATAACAAGTTACCAGGAAGGAGCTGTATGTCGAAAACATCCTGAAAAGAAGGCTATAGCTACCTTTCAGCTCCCATAATCCCAGCAACAGAGCGAAATATATTCCTCGTAAATCCCAATAGGAATTCTCTCACGGCTCACTGCCTTCCAAGCTTTGAGCTGCTTAAAATTGTTTTTCACTACCATTAATTCATAAATTTAAGCCTTTATTTGGCACACACATAAGTATGGTGAAGAAAATTAATCGTTAGTTAAATACGACATGCACGATATTGTGAGCAATTTACACGATTTTTTCCAGAATATAATTCTTTAGATAACTGAGACACACAATATACTCGTTCGATAATAATATTTATTTTGTTGTAAACTAGCTTTCGGCTTTTTAGGCTATCTTCAGACAACTTAATACTACACATTATCCACATTACATGAGCTACTCTGTTTGGAGTACAAATATATGTGTCCAGTCATAGACTATGTAACTTGTAAGTATTTTATAAGAAACAGGGACGCTCAACTAATTAAACCGAAACAGTAACTAAGAAATAACTATAAATTAAAATTCAGTAAGTAAGCTGAAACAAAAATATGGCCCAATAAGTGTATCAGTAAGTACAATTGTATATTGAATTCACATATATATAAAAATAAACAAAAGTAGGAGGGGGAACAGGTGAGTGAGAAGAGATAAACAATGAAATTTGGGTGGGTGACAATTACATATGTTTGGAATTTGTGAATATGGAACAAAGGAGCGTATTAAAGTATATAACCTATATTACAATTCACTGGTTTTCCCCAGAATGGTGAGAGTAGCACAAGGAAGGAAAACATTGAAATGAGGGTGAGAAACATTACACAATTTCAACAAGCATGGTGGCCGACTATACCTAATAGCTGTTACTTTGATAAGGGTGAATACTGAAATTGAGAATTAGGTTTAGTTTTGAGCTTGGTATTTGTTGCTAATCAAGCAATGTTAGCATTCTGCCTTTATTCGCTCTGTGGAGAACATCACATTTGATGTCAAAAACATAATATTCATTGAAGACATGTTGTACAAGGTGGAACTCTCTTTTTTGTCTCCAACTCCTCTCATGATCAGCCAGTCTAGTAGTTTTAGCCCTACCTGTCTAACCTACATATACTTTGCCACAAAGATTGCAAGAGATCCTACTTATGCAACTCCTTTCCAATGATGGAATCTTGTCTTTGCTATTTAAGAGCAAGTTGGCAATAGTATTTCTATTATAAAAGACTGGAGTGTATTTTCTGGAGTTAAGTTTGTTGGCAAGCCTTTCTGACATTTTACCAACATACAGCATTGGTGCCCATTTATTTCTGTGTAATTAGGTATCTTCTGAGGAGGGTACAAATATCACAGTTATTTAAAATGTCTATGTTCCATCAAGAACCGACGGAAAAGCCCATAAATATAATATCTTGTCCATAAGGTTGTCCAAATAAGACAGCAGGGTACTACAATATAAATACTACATTGCTGATTCTATGGTTGTAAGAAAGTGTTATATTCTACACTATTCCACATGAAATGTCTGAAAATAAGTCCTTTTTGATACAAAAGTCAGAACAATGGCACAATTTCCACAGTTTAGCGTGACATATCAGTAATTGTGAAGACAAAATCTGCATTCCGCTTTTCGGCCCACAATCTGGTAACTGATCAAAACTGTCATATCATACATCATTCATTGGCACATGAGATGTTGTTTTCTTTCTCTTTTAGACTGTATGTCCATCTCATAGTGGTCTGCCAGGCCTCCTCTACTCAGTAAACATCAAACCATTTGGACTGTCCTAAATAAGAATTCGCTAACAATTTGCATAATAATTCATTCTCAGAATCTCCTCTTACCATTTCTAAGCAGTTTTCCTTGTAAAACAACAAAATAACGCCACAAATATTAAAGAAACTAGACCACCACTAATGTATGCTTGCAGTGTGTGCTAAAAGTTCATACTATTCCGAAAGATAATGGAAAGCCGCTCTATGTGAGAGCTTAAACGTTGGTTGAAAGTATCAACACCCATTCAAGGTCGAAAATTGAAGCATATTTTAGAAAATTTTGTGTAATTTTTATTTTTTCGAGAGCAACATTGCCAAATACAGGGATAAGCAACGATGAAGCGTTAACACAGTTTATAATAGTCACAATAGTCGCTGCTGTGAAAGATTTTTTGGCCTTGCCATGGCCATTCAAAACCCTTCAATGACCACAGCTATAATTTTGAACCGAGGCTTAGAAACCAGTCACGTTTACCATCAATTCCAAATTCTCATTTTACCACATATTACTACCAGCTGAAAAATGCGTCTGTCAGAGCACGGAAAAGGCGAATATGTTCTCTGACACAAAAGTGTGGAACTAGCTGCCTCAATCCTCATTCCGACTTCCTCACCAAAAATTGGCATGTGAACATAATTCACGCACTTTCAGTGCATAACTTTGTAAATACTTTTACCCAGTTAAGCCGTCATAGTCAGCAATATCGTCTCACTGTCAGTCTCTATATATGTCTCTGTCCGTCTGTTTCCTGTCTCTCCCACTGACACTTTCTGTCTATATCAAACTTTCAATGTCTTCATCCCTTTCCCTCGTGAATCCTCACCGCTGTCTGTTTCTGCCACTTTCAGCGTCTCTCTGACCCCCTGACGTCGCATTCACATCCTGTCCTGATGCCAGTATCCTCTCTTTCTCACATAAAGTCGGCTTTTATTGTTTTCAATCACGATTGTCTCCTTTACACATATGTCCATGGAGATGGTTTGCTTGGGGTTTGACCTGTAGACTGGAAAACTTTAGCACGCAGTTACTAGGGATGGGAAAAATTGGACAAACTGTTTCGTGCTATAATATTGGAGAGCTACACGTTCATGCTTTATGTATGGTCTCCATAAATTAAAATTTTTTATTGAGAATATCAGCATAAGAATATATGGTAAAATTTGGAGGGTTTCCAAGGAATAGAAACGATCGTACTGCCCATCCTGACAATCCGTGTTTTTGGTACCCAAAAATCATGGTTTATCGTGCTTTTTTCAGGAACCCCCAATGAATGAATCATGCTATTGTAAGCTGTTTCAAGCCTACCACAGACTACACGTAAAGTAAAAAAAGCAACCAATTTGCTCAATTTTGATGGGCACTAGGAAGTGTGTAACTTTGAAAATTTTGATCCTGTACTGTATAATAGCTACAGTATTCCCATTCATCTCATAAGTATACAAATGATCACTCGGACAAGGGCTAATCCTGAACACTTTACCGCTTTGTGATCAATAAAACCCTACAGATGGGCCTCTGAAGAATCACATTCTCAGTAGTGGGGTAATGCCTCTTTCAGCACAGTGACCTTTGACCTTTCTTTTGGTTGTCATCAACGCCAGGTACCGTTACCACCCTCAGCCACTTACCTGACCCTTAGTGTACCATTATTCTGTTGATGAGGTAATCCAAGTATCATTATCCCCCACCCCTCCAACCCCAGAAGGCGCCCACTTGCCCAACCTCCGCCTACAGTTAATTTAATTAAATTTGCATATCAATTTAATTGTAACAACCTATGTTATAATCAGTAAAAAGGGCAACTGTCTCCAGACGTAAGCACTTACATGAGCATAGCCCCATCCCCACTACCGCCCCCACCTCTGCCCCACCGACAGAATTAAAGATTTCCGCCCCCATGCTACCCAGTCTAGGATTCGAACCAGCGCCTGCCCCCCCCCCCCCCCAAATTATTACATATTGACATTCACAAACATTCGATAAAAAGAGCCAATTATTGAGTACTTTGGACAGTACAAGTACATGGAATAACATCATACATGTCCGCCTCCACAAGTGGACACTTGTGCGAATGCCACCACCACCTCCACCCCAGTCCTTCCATCACTGCTCCCTATCATTTTTAATTCTTAAGTTGCATATCAACTTAATTTATGCATTAACAATTAGAACATTCTGCATTAAATTTTCATAACAATTTAACAGCCACCACCACCCACCCCCAACCTCGCCCCAGCTGCCCCCACAGACAGTCCTAAAGATTGCCCCACATGACCTGGTCTGGGACTCGAACCACCGCCCATTAAATAAAAAAAATTATGAAAGATATTACTTACCGAAGTTCACCAACATTGGAAGGAAAGAGCCAATTATTCCGCATTTGGACCTTACAATTAACTGGAATAACACGGGAGTTTCCTAAACAAATCACTACTGCCGTGAACCACCGCCACCCCCAATTATTTTTATACCTAATTTGTATATTAATTGTGACCTCCTATGTTTTAATTAGAACATTACGTTGTTACATATAGTTTAACACATCGAACCTAAGTACAACACAAAATATAGACACAACACAAAGAAATTTGGTGTAATACTACACGTTTGTGTTGTTGATTTATCAAAAATTATTTAAAAACAAACATTTAGGACTAATGTTCCGTCTTTTGTAAAATGTTCACCCTAAGGTGACTGTGCAAAATAAATGTAAACAGCCATGGAAAAAAATAAAGCATACGTCAGAATGTAATGGTAACAATCACCACAAACTTGTATGCATCCATCTAGACACTCTTTAGACATCTAGACGTGTTGAAAGTAACTTGAGATCAGCTCGATCCTCAAAGCGACCACAAACACACAGTGTTCTCTCGGATGCATTCAGTCATTATGAGATAGTGCATGAATCACTGCATAGTTGTCCACATGCGACTGAAATAGTTCCAAGAGGTAACCAGTGCGATCGTGGGACAGTGCCAGCCTCCAGCCGTAACCCTCGGTAAAATTTTTCCATGTCAAATTAATTTTGAGCAACTAAACTGGCCTCTGGCTGACCCCGCTGTTGCCACCTCCCACCACAGACATTTGGCGCCCCGACCCCTTCCCCCGCCCCTCCCCCAATAGAAAAATTTTTACAAAAGTTATTTTTATCGACATACACGTTGTATTACACCATCATTAACAAGAAAGGGTCCAATTATTCCGAACTTCTGTGTTGCAACTAATCGTACGACCAACCAGTTCGAAATCGGTATTTCGCGCAGGTCAGGATACATTGATTGCACCAGATGACGAATACACGAGAGATAGACAACCGAGCATAGTCTAATTACCGGCAAATACAGCAACATTTCTATTTATAATATCGTCGCATGTGACACAAACAAGATTTCTTACCATACGAGATGACTACAGCACTCGTTATAAATTACATAATCATGTATATTATTTCTCATCGGTGGTTTTTTACGGGTACGCCACATCTCGTATTAGTTATCTAAAATTAATGATTGAGGTATCATTTTTAAAGGTTTCGTTCCTCACTAGTGACGAAATACACAGATAGTTTAAAATTAATTGTATTTTTCGAAAAAAAAAACTTTGTTTTCTAAAAATCTGTACTGTTCGTACAATCTAACTTGATATTCGGCGAACTAACGTAAATGGGACATGTATTTATGGTTGCTCCTATCAGCCACCACGCCGAATATCAACTTAATTTGCGAGGCTGATTTAAAAGCAATGTAGAAGGTGTCATATATTAATGATGTCTTTAACTAACATGAATGACAGCTCTTGCAGATTTTTAGATTCTTTATGCAATCCACATCATTTCGGTTATATATTCTGATTCTATCCAACTTGAAGTAACAAACGACGTTCAGTTGTACCCGTAAGAATTCGTGAACTCTTTAAATCTGTCTGGTTTACCACCTTCTCAATTGTTTTGAAAGAAAATGCTAAATTTCTGTTAATTAGAAATCTTAACACTAATGCATAATGCTTCAAGATTAGTGGTGAATCATTTAGGCGAGTACATCCTGACTGCTAAAGTCATTCAATGCGATGTAACTGTGCTAATACACCGCATTAACCTCACACCTTTCCAAACGGGAAGAAGACAATCCCCAGTAAAAGTAGCCTTCACTATGATAATAAATAAAGCACAAGGTTAGACACTTAGATGGGCAGAATTATATTTACCAGAATTATACGTGGCTTTTCACGACCTTGCCATTCAGTGATATTTCAGTTTGCGCTAAGGACACATACAGCCAAAAAGTAAACGATGATCGCATTATAACTACCAACATTGTTTTCGAAGAAGTTTTTAAAATAACCAAGTTTTCAAAAATAAAATACACATGAAAAAGTCAATATGTGATTTTTTATATGTTTCACAATTAGGCTCATTGTATTTAATTGTGTAAATTTTCTTACAATGAGACTAATATTTGTTACTACTGTTCAATGTTTATTATCTTTTATGCATATGTACTTGCATCTGCCTTTTCTTTATTACTATCTTACCTATCTGTGACTGATAAGGATAGAGTGTGAATTATTTACATGGGTCAACTAGTAAAAGTATAGTTATCGATAAATTATTTTATACACAAACGCACACGCGCACACACACACACACACACACACACACACACACACACACACACAAACAGTCGGTGACAGTTCATTGGTTGTGGTGTGAATTCTTGTGCTCAATAGCTTGCTTTACCATAAAAAGAGATTGATGTAGGTCTGATGGATTTGAAGTTTTTCCTACCTCTGCACAATTTTTAGAGTTGTTGGTTGCGATTATAAGCAATCTAGGAATATTCTTCTGTTGACAGACCATTTACCCTTCGGTGGGGTGTACAGATTTGCTAGTTGTCTGTTGGCGTCGTAAGATACCTTATACTGATTCTGCAGTGTTATAGATGCGTGCTGATGCATCTGTAGTCGAAGATCTACATCTACATAGATACTCTGCAAATCACATTTAAGTGTCTGGCAGAGGGTTCATTGACCACTTTCATAACTTTTCTCTACCGTTCCATTCTCTAATAGCGCGCGGGAAGAAAGAACACCTAAATCGTTCCGTTTTCGATCTGATTTCTCTTATTTTATTGCAATGGTCATGTCTCCCTAAGTAGGTGGGTGCTAGCAAAATATTTTCACATTCAGAAGTAAAAGTCGGTGATTGAAACTTCGCAAACAGATCACGCCGCAATGAATAACGTCTTTCTTTTAATGATTTCCATCCCAATTCATGAAACATTTCCGTGATGCTTTCCCCCCCCCCCCCCCGTAACGTGATAAAACAAAACGAGCTGCCCTTCTCTGAACCTTTTCAATATCTTCCGTCAGTCCCACCTGGTGAGGGTCCCACAAGGGGCAACAGTACTCCAGGAGAGGACGCACAAGTATGATGTAGGCAGTCTCTTTGGTGGAGCTAGTGCATCTTCGAAGCGTTATGCCAATGAAACGTAACCTTTGGTTCGCCTTCCCCACAATATTTTCTATGTGTTCTCTCCAGTCAAAGTTGTTCGTAATTGTAACTCCTAGGTATTTGGTAGAATTTACGATCTTAAGGTTTGACTGATTTATCGTGTAATTGAAGTTCAGCGGATTTCTTTTAGTGGTCATGTGTATTACTTCACACTTTTCTTTATTTAGTATCAATTGCCAATCTTCGCACTAAGTAGAAATTTTATCTAAATCGCTTTGCAGTTGCTTTTGATCCTCTGTTGACTTCACTAACCGATAAACGACAGCATCATCCGCGAACAGTTTAAGGGAGCTATTCAGATTGTCTCCTAAATCGTTTATAAACACGAGGAAGAGTAGGGGACCTATAACGCTTCCCTGTGGAACGCCAGATATCACTTCTGTTTTACTCGATGACTTACCGTCATGGTAATACGATACATGGTAATAAAATACGATACAGTATGTATACAACAAAGTTAAGCAAAGTTTGGTCTGGATGCTTAATAATACTGTAGACTGTTGTTACTATTTTCTGTAAGGTCGCTGTCGTGTATATGATATATGCAATAAGAATTGAATAACGACGACAGTATTCTGTCTCTCCATTGTGTGTTTTTACCGGATTCTCAAAGGTATGTTGTGTGATCGTTAATGTCTGCACCCCCTTCTATCTGGAAAACACAGTCGACGATTGATTCGATTCTGTGGTTAGTATAACACATGACCCTAACTAGAGGCGTTTATATTCTATTTTATCAGCTCTGTTTCTTCCTCTATACGCTGATCTAACTTTCACATGATCAACTGGTAAGATACATCTATGCTATTGCATGTTGTAGTTACCTGTGTGGGATCTAAATGACTGATCTATCGATGCGATTTCCTCTCACACATAAAGACATGGTTAGCTGAAAGGAGTCGTACAACCTTGCAATGTGTTTGGATTTAAATAGTTCTCTAACTACAATATTACATTAAAGCATGATTCGAGGAACATTCCGCTGTCTTAATAGAAAAACAATCGAAGGTTGTGATGTGTACTACTTTGATATGTGAGTCTATTTATCGTAAAAAGGGGTAGAAGTGACTCTGTTATGTTTTTTTCATAGCTCAGCAATTTTCGAGATGCAGGGTGTGACAAACAGCCTAGACAGAATGCTGATCTAAACTATACCTTTTGTGCATATAAATTACATATATGAACGTTACTTGTTGTTTGCTGTAGAACATAAGACGAATGGTACTGGTTCTGTTTAGTACGAAGATTGGTGGAACACGTGGTTCTTCATATAGAATGATCATGCAAAAAGCACATTTCGAGTAACATTTGGGTGTCATACTAGGTGTGCTTCGTTTTGTCCTTAAAAAGTTTTAGTTGTGGATGGTTTGTGTTGTAATCCTATGGTTGTGATGTGAAAATCACCAATCTGTGAGTCGTTTTGTCCAAAAAAGGCTTAGGGTTGAATCTAATGTGTTGTAAGCTGTTATAGCACAGTATCGTTTTCGCGATGTGGTAATCGAGCTAAACGCATCCTAGGTTTCTTCTCTCTGTGGAAAGAGCCTTTTACTGTTCTGCGGTGTATATAGACCACACTTACAGGGTGTTTACTGTAGATCTTAACATCTGTACTGAGGAGTACTCCAACATCGATGTGATTACCTAAAATATGTAACAGTTAGCATCTGAAAATGCTGCTTCTTACTAAAACTTATACCTTTTTGTGTAGAACGTTTAGGTTTTACAGATCTATGGATCTAGGAGAAAATACCAGAAGACAGGTTACGTGTCAGAAGAACAATGCTTCGATTGGTAAAGTATCTATTAGTTGGTCAGTTATCGGAGATGTACTTCTGTGCTGTTCTACTCTACAGCTAAGCAATCGTTCGTTTAAATCTATGTTGTGCGATACATCGGTGTATGGACTGGAGTTTGATTTTACATCGCAATTTAGCGCTCATCCGACTGTTTGTATGTGGGTTTGTGTATAAAATAGGTTATCGCTAACTATATTTTCACAATGCATGTTATAGCTGCTGTTGTAGTCAACTCATACGGTAAATACCTCATTTGTGTCAACTGCCAGGAAATGATTCATAGAAGCGTTGCAGTATTTGTCGGTAATACGATTGTGTGTTGTGACGATACTGCTGGCCCTCTCATCTCAATGTTATCGTACGATACCGTCTGCATCGGACCCGGAATCGTGTGGTGTAATAGTGATATATTTTGGGTGTGAAGTTACGAACGAAATAGCCAGCCTAGGAATCAGTGTAGGACAGTGTCTCGGTGATACTGTGATTAGTTAACAAGTGATAGATTTCTTTAAATAAGAGATTCGTTTAGATGCTTTCCAGACAGTTCTATAAACAATAGTTTTGTCATTGTACATTATTTCAAGAACTAGATAGACGAATTTTAGAAACTTTATGTAAATGAAAATATATAGCATTGTATATATGTTAGTCTGATAAACAAGTTGTAGTGACCAGCTAATTGTGTTAATTAATGTAATAGTCGAAATTCCGATATTGTAATTCTTTGTATATATTGACTGGCGTGAGATTTTAAAACTAGTTTCAGAATTGACAATATATTTGATAGTTCAGTATATGTTAGGAACATGTATGATGTACTCATTAACAAATTAATTGACATTTAACATCGCACTTTGTTGTCAAACAGCAAGATCGGAGATTTCAATTCAAAAAGAAATGTGTCATTTAAAATTATTGTATGTATAGTTTTCATTTTATAGTGTGATTATTTTTGTGTACATGAAATGTTTTCTTTGTGTGTTTGTTAATTGTAAATTAGTATATTCAATTGTTATGAACAAAGCATAATGTAAGGTCATTATTGCCGATGGTATATATTTGCCTCACCGCCTTGCGTGGGGGATTTCGAGTTTTGGCTTTTCTAAAGTGCACTGGAAGCTATGTCAGTCTGTGTTTTGAAATGGAAGTACTACCGTTCTGATGCTTGTGTACGTTTTGAAATTGTATTGTTTGGGTGGAGAAGCAGTTTGATTTCAAATTAAAGAAGAAGTGAAAAATTGTACATACCGAGTATTTATTTCTACCACGACGCCCCAGGAGAATAATGTTGCAGCAAGCAGAACCCCATACATCGGAATGTTGAAAAGCTGAGTATCGGTTGGAAGTGGTAGAATGAACTGTAATTGCCTTAAAAATCATATAAATGTTACAGTGTGGATGTCTCATTATGACCTGTAGAGGTTAGTTAGATGGTCTTTATTGTGTTGATGTTGCATTAAGAGCGATGGTGAAGCTGTGACGAATCGTTCGTTTTTTTTTTTTCTTATGACTGTTGTTAGTGGCAATGTAATATTCTATCTTTGTAAAATTAGGTCTCGTGTATTCGTAATCTGGTGCGTACGATGTATCTTGGCTTGTGGGAAATACCAATTTCGATCTGTTTAGTCATGTGGTTCGTTGCAACATATAGGTGTTCTACCTTTGTGGACTGCATATTAATAGTAGTATGGTTATGTGTCAGGGCTGTGATGTATTTATCTTGTCTTACTTTACGAATGGACGCCTCTCGGTAGCATAGCGGAGACGCTTGCGGTGGTAAATTATTGTTCTTCGATCGAGAAGCATCGATTTCAGCAAACTCTATGGTTAGATGCTTCAAAGCTGGGTAGTTACCTTCGTTGGGAGTCGTGTTTAAACGTTTGTTTAGTCTCTACAGGATTGCTCTTTCTTATAGCTTGGTGTTGATCTGGCTCGTTCCTTGTAAGCTGTTCTGTGTGTGTCAGTCACTTTTACGATGTAATTGGGTGTGTTACAGATGTTTATCGGGAGTATTGATTTGTTATAAGAGGGACATGATGACTGTTTGTGTTCTAGTAATTGTTAAGCGTACGAGGTATTAGTGATAATACTTTAAAAAATCACTGACAACGTAAGTGCGGGCTAATACGTCTTAGTATCTGACACATACTGTCGCCATATCTGATTTTCGAGGTCATGTGATCATATACTGTCTTCCCATTGGTGCACACTCCTTTATTCAACAGGTGTCCGGGAGTATTGATTTGTTATAAGAGGGACATGATGACTGTTTGTGTTCTAGTAATTGTTAAGCGTATGAGGTATTAGTGATAATACTTTAAAAAATCACTGACAACGTAAGTGCGGGCTAATACGTCTTAGTATCTGACACATACTGTCGCCATATCTGATTTTCGAGGTCATGTGATCATATACTGTCTTCCCATTGGTGCACACTCCTTTATTCAACAGGTGTCCGGGAGTATTGATTTGTTATAAGAGGGACATGATGACTGTTTGTGTTCTAGTAATTGTTAAGCGTACGAGGTATTAGTGATAATACTTTAAAAAATCACTGACAACGTAAGTGCGGGCTAATACGTCTTAGTATCTGACACATACTGTCGTCATATCTGATTTTCGAGGTCATGTGATCATATACTGTCTTCCCATTGGTGCACACTCCTTTATTCAACAGTTGTCCGGGAGTATTGATTTGTTATAAGAGGAACATGATGACTGTTTGTGTTCTAGTAATTGTTAAGCGTACGAGGTATGTGGTCTAGTGTCTGACAGAAAACGTTTAAGAAACACTGTGTGGTGGAGTATGCAATGCAAAAAGATGCATGATCTATTGGTTAGATGTTCAAGAGGGATCCACCAACAATGCAGAGATACCGAGATTGACGCATGCTATTTACTCTAGAACTTTAGCAAATAATTAGCTGGGATGGCTAGATCCTTTTGCTGTAGTTCGGTCGTTGGGTTGGAGATGGTTGTTGTTACATAGAATGTCGCAGGTTAGTTGGGTTAGAATTTAAGTAAACTGTGTTTGAAATACTCTAAAATATGCGCTGCAGTGTCTGTTTCCAGTTGTGGGTGATGTGTTGCGATAGAGCTTTAATGAAGTCTATTTAGGATTATGTTTTTGTGGTTGTGAAAACACTTTGCACTGTGTACATTACGAAGTATTGCCTGTTTGATCGTGTGTTAGTGGTGTTAAGTTTGGTGTCACTATGTAGCATAGATGTTTGCTGTGGTAAATTATTTCTGATTTTTTAACTTGGTTGCACAGTGGTAGAGTGCCAGACTACAAATCCAAAGGTCGCGGGTACTATCCCCGCCAGATCCTAGGATTTTTATCTATCACTTTCCACTTCTTTCACCTCTGACAGTATTGCTCATGTGAAAAATACCGAGTAGCACCGTGGTTCGGAACCCACGTTAAACTGTAGGTCCCCCTATAGCTGGCTGGGTAAGTCAGTTCGAAGGTCGGAGGAAGACAATGGCATACCACCTCCAAACAGGACCATGCCTAGTAAAGCACTGTGGTGTTCAAACCAATCTTCGGATTGTTGACTGCTTTACATTTTTATATGCGTAGTAAATTCGACAAGTTCGTCATTGCAAGCCATGGAGATAAGGCAAAGTTACCATTTCTCCTACCTGGAGGCAGCTTTGTGAGATCACGTGGAATGCTGGAGCGAAACTGGCAAGGAAGCACTTGAAAACGTCCAGAAAATCCTGTGGCTGTACCATATAAAGTAAAACAAACCGATGTTAAACTAGATGTTGTAATGGAGGAGCTCTGATCTATACTACTACAGCTTCGTGTTGTTGGGCAACCCACACGATCTTGCTGTGATGTTTTTAAACAAAACGGAATTGTGTGTGTAATTAATGTCTGTCTGGAACAGAAACGTTATTGTGGACATTGACAGGGCAGTTGGAATAGATTGTTTAATTTGATTGCTGAGTAAAAGAAAAATATAACACATTTATTTGTCGAATCACAAGTTCTGGTGTCAATCTTCTTATCGATTTTATAACAGGCGTTTCGAGCTGGAGGCTACAGTATACACTTACGGACTAGATAAGAAACTTGGATAGCCAATATTTACAAATTGCAGCCCTGTATAATGTGTCAATCCCATCCATGTAGTCTCAGCTAACAAATTCCTTGGAGAACATCAGTTGCGTTGTTTTTGAAAATTGTTTACTGGGTTAATAAGAACACCGAAAATTGACTGGTGTGTCGTTAATCTAGTGAACTCTGGATCGTTTGCGGCCTTAAGGGGTAGTTGATTGGTACATTATACTTGCATGGCAATGTGTGGAAATATTATGATCGATGTATGCGTATCTGCCGCGTTTTCTTGAATTGTGATGACCTCGTTTGCAATCATTACGTTACACATACGTAGTTGTACTGTAGACACATAATGTGTTTATCTGACGCTTTTCTCGCACTGGGTGCAGTCGTTTGTGAAACCTAAGAGCAATACTTGAAACGTTTTTGTATGTGCAAGACTATTCCGAGAAAGGATGATAGGGCAGACGACTTTGAATGATTTGGCTTCTAGGGGTCTAATAAATTTCGTTGTGTTTAAACATTGTCTACTATTATTATTAGGATGGATCATCTGTCATCGTCTGTACTGTAACATAGGACTTCGAAATAGGTTCGTTGGTGTTTTACGGTGATGGCTATAAATTATTCTTTTAAAGATCAGGTGTTGCGGTGTGCAGATTAGCATTCTAGGCATCTTCGTTTGCAGTAGCCAGCTACTTGTAATTATCGAATTAAATGAAGACCTAGGGTGGAAATATTGGTAACCCTCGTTTGTACAGTTCTGAGATATGATGAATTGTGTATGTTTGAAAAATATTTTCTACTACATGTTTTAATAATTATTTTAATATTTATATTTGCCAACTCTCTGCAGATTTATGTACTACTTGAAGTAAACGAAACAATCTGTCGGATATGATTGTTTGCAGCAAATAAATAAAAAATACAATTTGAGGGTTATCATTATTTACCCCTGAGGTCTTCAAATAATAAATGCTAGTTCGGTTTAGTGGCATGAAAAGAGTAATCACAGGAAATGAGCTTGATTTGGAGTATGAATATTTGTCTATATTTTGGGTAAAGGGCAGGTCGACTTGCTCTACAGAACTGAAAATCTTTTGTATGTGTGTTGTATCAGGCAGGTAAAGTACTACCCCAGTTCCATGGTTGTTCTGGTTTGGATTTTAAATGGTTCTTCGTTTAAAATGATCACGCAAAAGCATATTTTGAGTAACATTCGTGTAGGTAAGGATCCTGTGTTTTTTATTCGAATTTCTCCGGTCTGTTGCTAATTTTGACGTGAAAAGAGTTAGATGTTGGTCTTTTGTGTTGTAATCCTATAGTTTTGACGTGAAAATCACCGATCTGTGGGTCGCTTTGTCCTAAAAGAGGACTGAGGTGGATCTAATGTGATGTAAACTGTTGTGGCACAGTATATTTTTCATGATGTGGGAAGTGGGATATATGCATCCTAGGTTTCTTCCCTCTGTGGAAAGAGCCTTTTTACTCTTCTGCAATGTATATGTAATTGCTGTAGATCATAATATCTGTAGGAGAAACAAGTGCGGTGATGAGCATTCAAACGTCAATGTGATTACCTAAAATATGTAATAGTTTGTTTCTGCACCAGCTATTTGTTGTAAAGACTTATAGGTTTTCGAGTAGAACTTTTCTGTTTTACAGGTCTATGGAGCTAGGAGAAAATTCCGGAAGACAGGTTACGTACCAGAAGAGCATTAACCTCGATCGGTAGAGTATCTGTTAGTTGGTCAGCTATTGGAGATGTACTTCTGTGCTGGTCTAGTCTACAGATAAGCAAACGTTCGTTTAAGTCGAAGTTGTGTGGTACATTGGTATATGGCATGGAGTTTGACTTATTACACAGGTTCATCTTGTAGAAATTTCTTTCTTTTTCTTATCTATTTTCTAAAAATTATGTTTAGTTCTTGTAATAGATAGGCAGTCACCAAGTATTTGTGTTTGTGTTTGTGCGTGCGTGTGTGTTTGTGTATAAAATAGTTCATCAGTAACTATATTTTCTTTATGCAATTTATAACGTATGCTGTAGTCATCTCATACGGTAAAACCTCGTTTGTGTCACATGTGAGGAAATTATACATAGAAATGTTGCAGTATTTGCCAGTAATACGGCTATTCGTAATCTGGTGTGATCAATGAATGCTGACTTTCACAAAATACTGATTTTAACTGGTTAGTCGTACGATTCGTTGCAACACAGAAATATGGAATAATTGGATCCTTTCTTTTCCATTGTTGGTGTAATAAAACCTGTACTACGATAAGTAGTTCTTTTTTTTTTTTTTTTTTTTTTTTTTTTTTTTTGGGGGGGGGGTGCACGAAGGCCGCAAACTTTAATACTGTCGGCGGTGGCTATGGGGCCGAAGATGCTCTAATTTGCTAAGGAAAAATTTATGGAGGACTATAGATGGAGGTTGGCACTGCCCAGCAAGCGCACCAGTTACCTCCAGGATCTATTTCGGTCGCAGCTATGCGGTGATTCACGCGCTTTCTCCTTCTGTCTGCAGGCATCCGAGAGAACACTGTGTGTTTGTGGCTGCATTGGGGATTGAGCCGAACTCAAATTATTCTTAACATGTTTAGACATCTAAAGAGTGCCAAGATGGATGCACACAAGTTTGTGGTGATCGTTACTGTTACATTCTAACATGCGCCATTTTATTTATTTATTTATTTATTTTCGTCGGTTGTTGCAAGCATTATGTACACATTTATTTTGCCCAGGTACCTTAGGGAGAGAACTATTTATGCAAGATGGAACATAAGTCCTAAATTTTTTTAATAATTGTCGATAAATGTACAACACAAACCTGCAGCATTATTCTGAATTTCTTTGTGCTGTGGTTATATTGCGAGTTGTAATGAAGGTTCAATGTATTAAACTATATGTACAGACATAATGTTCTAATTTAAACATAGGATGTCACAATTAATATGCAAACTAGGTATAAAAATAATTAGGGTGGCGGTTGGTGGGGACTGTAGTGATTTGTTTAGGAAGCTCTTGTGTTATTCCAGGTAACTGTACTGTCCAAAGTACAGAATAATTGGCTCTTTTTTCCAATGTAGGTGTATGTCGATAAGTAATAACTTTTGTACATTATTTTGTACTTTACGGGCGTGGTTTCGAGTCTCGGACCAGGTCGTGTGGGGGCGGAAATCTTTAGGACTGTCTATGGAGGCAGCGGGGGCGATGGTGGGGGTGGGTGGTGGTGGCTGCCCTTAAATTACTGTTAAATTGATATGCAAATTTTATACAGAATGTTCTAATTGTTAATGCAGATATTAAATTGATATACAAATTAGGAATAAAAAATAAAAGGGAGCGGTGGTGGATGGCCTGGGGAGTAGGTGGTGGCGGCATTCTTACAAGTGTCCACATGTAGAGGCGGACATGCTCAAGGTTATTCCACATAATTGTACTGTCCGAAGTACGCAATAGTAGGCTTCTTTTTCCCAATGTTGGTGTATGTCGATGAGTAATAAATTTACTAAAAAAATTTTTTTTAAACTGGGAGGGCGCGTGTTCGAGTCCCGGACATGGTTGTGCGGGGGTGGCAATTTTTAGGGCTGTCAGTGGGGTGGAGTTGTAGGTGGTAATGTGGGCAGGGACAGTTGCACTTGTTACTGATAAAAACAGAGGTTGTTACAATTAAATTGATATAAAAATTAATTGTGGGCGGAGGTCGGGTAATTGGGTGTGTGCTGGGGGGGGGGGAGGATTATAGAACTTGGATGATGTCATCAACAGAGTAATGATACATCGGCGGTCGGGAAGTGGCCAAGGGTGGTAACGAATGGTACCTGGCGTCAATGACAGTCAAAAGGCTGTCGAAAGGTCAAAGGTCACTGTGCTGGACAAGTGTTCAAATGTTAGTATAGCTTATGGGATTTAACTATGGTGACATCAGTCCCTAAACTTACAAACTACTTATGATGATCTAGCTAACACTAAGGACGGCACAAATATCCATGCCCGAGGGGGATTCGAACCCCCGACCGTAGTGGCCATGCAGACCGTAACTGGAGCGCCTGAGTCTCGGCCACCGCGGCCGGCGACTGTGCTGAAAGCGGCATTACCCCACTACTATTCGCCCGCCCGTTTACGAACATATTAATACCGCGCACTGCAGCGCGCGGTATGATTTTCTCAGACACGTATTATTTGCCGAAAATGTATGTTTTATTTATTTATTTATTTTTTTTTAATCCTCCTTTCCAGCTCCATCACTGACAACAGCTGAATGTAACAAAATTCACTGACGTGGCGTGGCCTGACAACCATTTGTGAGAGATTCCTGGAATTCCCAAATACCAAGTAATCCAATGCGCTGCAATGAAATATGAAAAACAAAGACTGAAATTTTACAGCGCCCCAACTACCGATAAAACAAACATTTCTTTATGCTACGTGCATTTTATTATTCCGGATAATCTGCTTCTATGTATTTGGTACTTGAGCTGATACCCCTCGCAAGCACTGATACAATACATTATCCGCTACTGTCCCAAGCTTAATCTGTAATCCGCAACGTCGAAACTGTGACATTGTGAATGCTGTTTCTGATGTGTTTCCGATGGCCACGAAGAGTTTGATGAATAATGTGTCAAGTAGAGAAAACCGTTATCAATAGCGAACATGCGTTTATGGAAGTTCTAGCTAAAAACCAGGGTATTTATTTATATTCCTGCCTTGAGTTAGTACTTCTCCTATCCCTTCTCTCTCTGTCCATCTCTTTTTTTATCTTATATTTATCGAAGAATATATAAGAAATAAGGCAGTCTTCAATAATGTAGAAAAATTGTTGTTGTTGTTATGGTCTTCAGTCCAGAGACTGGTTTGATGCAGCTCTCCACCCTACTCTATCCTGAGCAAGCCTTTTCATCTCCTCAGAAGAACAACAACCCACATCCACTTGAATCTGCTTACTATACGTGTCTCTTGGTCTCCCTCTGCGATTTTTACCCCACACACTTCCCTCCAATGCTAAATTTACGATTCCCCGATGTCTAAGAATGTGTCCTACCAAGCGATCCCTTCTTTTGGTCAAGGTATGCCAAAAATTCCTTTTCTCACCAATTCTGTTCAGTACCTCTTCATTAGTTATGCGATCTATCCACCTAATCTTCAGCATTCATCTGTAGCACCACATTTCAAAAGCCTCTATCCTCTTCCTGTCCGCACTGCTTATTGTCCATGTTTCACTCCCGTACAAGGCAACACTCCACACAAATGCCTTCAGAAAAGACTTCCTTACACTTAAATCAATATTCGATGTTAGCAAATTTCTCTTTTTCAAAAATGCTTTTCTTCCCATTGCCATTCTGCATTTTATATCCTCTGTACTGCGACCAAGTAACAAAACTCATCTACCACCTTCATTGTTTCGTTACCTAATCTAATTCCTTCAGCATCGCCTGATTTTCCAAGACCGCATTCCATTATTTTTGTTTTGCTCTTGTTAATGTTCATTTTATACGCTCTCTTCAGCACGCTGTCCATTCCATTCAACTACTCTTCCAGGTCCTTTGCTGTCTCTGACAGAATTACAATGTCATCAGCAAAACGCAATGTTTTTATTTCTTCCCCCTGAACTTTAATCCCTATTCCAAATTTTTCCTGTTTTCCTTCACCGCCTGCTCGATGTACAAATTGAATAACATCGGAGAAAGGCTACAATCCTGCCTTACCCCCTTCCCAACTGATGCTTCCCTTTCATGCCCTTCGAGTCTAATAACTGCGGTCTGGCTTTTTTACAAGTTGTAAATAACTCTCCTTTCCCTGTTTTTTGCCCCTGCTGACTTCAGAATTTGAAAGAGTGTATTCCACTCAACATTGTCAAACGCTTTCTCCAAATCTACAAAAGCTAAAAATGTGGTTTGCTTTTCCTTAATCTATCTTCTAAGATAAGACGTAAAGTGAGTATCGCCTCCCTGGTTCCTACGTTCCTGTTGAATCCAAACTGATCTTTCCCAGGGTCAGATGCTAACAGCTTTTCCATTCTCCTGTAGATAATTCGTGTTAAAATTTTGCAACCATGACTTATCGAACTCATGGTTCTGTAATTTTCACACCTGTCTGCGCCTGATATCTTTGGAATGGGGATTATTTCAGTTTTCTTAAAGTCTGGGGGCATTTCGCCTGTCTCATACATCCTGCACACCAGTTCAAATAGTCTTGTCATGGCTGGCTCTCCCAGAGACTTTAGTAGCTCTGAGGGTATGTCATCTACTCCTGGGGCCTTGTTCCGACCTAGGTCTTTCAAGGCTCTGTCAAATTCATCTCTCAGTATAGTGTCTCCTATTTCATCTTGATCTAATACCTCTTCCCTTCCTACAACATCGTCTCTAAGTTCATTTCCTTTGTAGAGCTGCTCTATGTACTCTTTCCACCTTTCAGCTTTCCCTTCTTTGCTGAGAACTGGTTTCCCATCTGAGTTCTTGATATTCATAGAGTTGCTTTTCTTGTCCCCAAATGTCTCTTTTATTTTCCTGTAGGCGGTATCTACTTTTCCCCTTCTTATACATTCTTCTACAGATTTGCATTTGGCTTCTAGCCACTCCTGCTTAGTCATTTTGCACTTCCTGTCAATCTCATTCTTTTGTCGTCTGTACTCCATTTTGCCTGTTTCATTTACTGCATTTTTATATTTTCTCCTTTCATCAATTAAATTTAATATTTCCTGTGATATCCAAGGATTTTTTGTAGGTCTTGCCTTTCTACCTATTTTGTCCTCTGCTGGCTTCACTATTTCATCTCTCAATGCTACCCATTCCTCTTCGACTGTTTTATTTCCCCCTGTTTTTGTCAATTGTTGCCTAAATCTCCCTCTTAAATTCTCCAGAACTTCATTTTCCTTCAATTTATCTAAGTCCCATCTCCTTATTTTCCTACCTTTCTGTAGTTTTTTCAGTTTCAGCCTACAGTTCATGACTAACAAGTTATGGTCAGAGTCCATATCTGCCCCTGGGTATGGCTTACGGAGTCTATGTCTTACCATTATAAAATCTATCTGATACCTTCCGGTGTCTCCTGGTCTCTTCCACGTATACAACCTTCTTTTGTTATTCTTAAACCACGTATTTGTTACGATTAAATTATGTTCCGTGCAAAATTCTACCAGGCGACTTCCTCTTTCATTCCTCCTGCTCAGTCCATATTCACCTACTATTTTTCCTTCTCTTCCTTTTCCTACTACCGAATTCCAGTCTCCCATCACAATTAAGTTTTCCTCTCCCTTAACAGTCTGAATAATTTCCTTTAGCTCCTCATATATTTCTTTGATGTCCTCATCATCGGCTGAGCTAGTTGGCATATAAACCTGTACTACTGTTGTCGGTGTTGGCTTCGTATCTATATTGACAATGATAATGCGATCACTGTGCTGCTCATAGTAGTTTACCCGCATTCCTATTTTCTTATTCATCATCAGTCCTACTCCTGTGATACCCCCAACTGATTTTGTATTTATAATCCTGTACTCACCTGACCAGAAATCCTGTTCATCCTGCCACCGAACTTCACTAATCCCCACTATATCTAACATCAACCTATCCATTTCCCTTTTTAAATTTTCTAATTTTCCTACCCGATTAAGGGGTCTAACATTCCACGCTCCGATCCGTAGAATGCCAGTATTGTCTTTCCTGATGACAACATCCTCCTGAGTAGTCCCCGCCCGGAGATCCGGAGTATTTTACCCGAGAGGATGCCATCATCATATTTCCATACAGTAGAGCTGCATGTCCTCGGGAAAAGTAACGGCTGTAGTTTCCCCTTGCTATCAGCCGTTCGCAGTAGCAGTGTGGCAAAGCCACATTAGCTAATGTTACTAGGCCAGCTCAGTCAATCATCCAGACTGTTGCCCGTGTAACTACTGAAAAGGCTGCTGCCCCTCTTCAGGAACCACACGTTTGTCTGGCCTCTCCACAGATACCCCTCCGCTGTGGTTGCACCTACGGTACGGTTATCTGCATCGTTGAGGCACGCAAGCCACCCCACCTCGGCAATTTCTGTGGTTCATGGGGGTGGGTAGAAAATTATACGTGCAGTATTCAAACAAAGAAAGATAGCAATCAAAATGCAACTAGCTAAAAATTTGCACGATCTCATATTTCTGTCAAATCTGTTGCGAATATAATTACTAGTAAAGAAGTAATAGATTAAAACTTGGTGTGTGATATCACGGTTTTCTATCAACGTTATTGTTTATGTGCTCATATCTGATGACTTACGTGTTGTAATGTGATACTGTATCGAAGGTACATTCAGCTATATGTGTGTACACTGTCTGTAAAATTTCCTGCGGCAACAATTTGTAGTGTAGAAATTATAAAGTCATACTGAATGCCGTAGTTATAGTCCATGAAAAGCGGAAGAGTAGTAAGCGAGAAACTTTTTTTCTTACATAATTTTGCTATGGTTGTCAGCGAGAAAAAGTTAAATAAAGGTTTTAAATTGTGTTTAAAGTTTGTTGCAAGTATTATTCTAATACAGTGTGTGAATAAAGTCTCGTCACATTATGTGGCAGTTTCTTGTAATTATATTGTGTATGACGTTGTATCTCCTGAACCACGTGTCGTATGTGGTTCTTATCCAGACAGCATTGTTACCTCACGGTAAGGAATATGTGCACCAAAATTGGTTGAGATCGGTCCAGTGGTTTAGGAGAAAATGTGCTACATTGTCGTTGGCTGCAGCAGTTTTTCGCGCACTCATTATTTATGACGTCATATCTCGTCAACAATGTGTCGTACGTGATACGAACACTTACGGCGACCGTAAGCTTGCGTATGCAAAATTTCATAAACATTGGAAGAAAACTGTAAATTTGTATACAATAGGTACACATAAACAAACGCACACACATATGGACACTCCGCTTTATACATAAAGACACGCAGTGGCTAAGTTGGGCTTCTTGTTCACGAGTTATTATAGTTGCATGTGCCTAAATTCACAGATAAGTGTTACTTGTCTCCCCATGTAAGGCAAACAACAAAACCACAAATATATAACATATAAATAATTTGGGCTTTGCAGCAATTTCACCTTCACAATAGACTTTAATTTTACCTTCGTTTTTACAGTAATAATTAAAATGCATTCGTATTGTTACAGACATATTTAGTGAATCATGAAATACGATGGGCATACTGAGCAACATTTTTAATCAGATTTATTTTATTTCACACATATCAAGTGTATCATCTTAATCTACAAAACTTGTGTGTACTTTTCAATATAGTCTCCGTTTCTTTGCACACATTTTTCCTATCCTTCTACGAGCTTAAAAATTCCCTTACGGTAGAAACCCGTTCCAGCTGACTGAAGACACTGACGCACAGAACCGGAAACACGACAATGAGAGAGTGCCAAGCATGGAGGGAAGAATAAATGGAGGTGGCGCTATGTATCCCAGCCATACCCCTGTATAAATAAAGCAGCGCCTATCCTGTGGCAGCCACCATGTTGGGCCATGCGGCTAACGGGTTCCCATCAAGGAGGTTAGCATAAAGGGAGGTTGCATTATCTATGCCTAGCACATACAGGGTGTTTCACTGTGTTTGCTTCTGTAACTTATAAAATAATAGGTGACGGGAAATTTTAATGCGGTAGGTCAACACAAGAAATGTTACACTTTCTAAATGTTCAAATGTTTGTTAAGCTTATGGACTTAACTACTGGGTCATCAGTCCCTAAACTTACTAACTACCTATGAACTACTTACGAACTAGGACGGCACAAATATCCATGCCCGAGGGGGGATTCGAACCCCCGACCGTAATGGCCGTGCTGACCGTGACTGGAGCGCCTCAGTCACCTCGGCCACCGCGGTCGGCTGTTACACTTTCTGCGGAGCTATGAACATAGTTTATTGTATAATTTTCCAAAGAGTTACAGCACAAAGATATAATTAATTAAATGGAACAATAGTTTTTTCTATCGTGCATTGGATTCGTCCAAATCAATTTAAACTAAATTCCTATCACTGTCAGTTTGGGAGCTACAACCCTTCAAAGTTTCAGGCGCAGATACCACACCATAATACATGGCTGTGTGGTGGGATGTTATGGCGGTGGGAAGTTGATTTACATGAGATGTTCAAATGTGTGTCCATGTTCCTCAATGCATAATGCAATGCGCCGTCGAAAGGATCTGCGGACGAGATGTAACATCGCCGGTGTGACGGAGCGACATGCGGCCTCGATGCGCCGTTTTAGATCATCTGGGGATGTGGGCTCAGTGACATAAACACGACCCTTTAGATAGCCCCACAAAAATCTACTGGTATTAAATCGGGCGACCTTGCGGGCCATGAATGAGGACCATGGCGCTCCAAACCCACCACACAGCCATGTATTATGTACAGCGTGTGGTATCTGCCCCTAAAACTTTGAAGGGTTGTAGCTTCCAAACTAACAGTGATAGGAATTTAGTTTAAATTGATTTGGACGCAGCTGGATTCAACGAATCCAATGCACGATAGAAAAAACTATTGTTCCATTTTAAAAAAATTTATCTTTTTGCTGTAACTCTTTGGAAAATGATACAATAAGCTATGTTCATAGCTCCGCAGAAAGTGTAACATTTCTTGTGTTGACCTACCGCATTAAAATTTCCCGTCACCTATTATTTTATAAGTTAGAGAGGCAAACACACTTAGTGAAACACCCTGTATGTCAATTGAAGTCTGTCCACCATCTTGGTCAGTCCGGGAAAGCTATTTCTCCGTTAAAACTATGCGTTAAGTCGACCCTCTTGCTGTTAATGCATTGAACTGACAGTCACGGCAAAGCATGTACTTTTCAAACAGTATACTTTATTGATTAAATAGTAATAAATATTCATTATAATATATTTAAAAACTTAATTTTTAACGGCTAATTTGCACTCTTTTAACACGTTGTACATCACGGCAAAACAGTTGGACGATTTATTCCGGTTTTAAGTGATATAAAACATTAGCTCTGCAATACGAACACTTCTCCAAAACTGACCAATATGGCGGAGGCAGGCGTCACTTTTTCAGCGTAAGGGCGTCTCCCTGTATCCTAACCTCCTTGGTTCCAATAGCTTAGCACAGAGCCGCTGCATTAAAACGAGTCTATAACCACTGTATGACGGAACTGAAAGTTTAAATCATACCGTAATGGTAAGAATATATACCGAAGTACAGTATTGCGTCAATGAATGCTACAGATATAGAAACAAGTAGTCAACACGACGGAATTTGTAATCCGTCTGCTAGAGCAAGTTCGTACTTACAGGCTTTCATTTGCTTGCTAGCAGGAATGAAATCGTAATAAGTGCCAGTTCAAATAAATATTCAATAGCTTCCTCAAAATATTCTCAAAAATATTAACAAGGATCTGTTTCTACCTTGAAATAAAGTGTAATTGTATAACCCTTACGTAAGACTAGGTTTATGACAAATACGTCAGTAAAAGGTCGGAAAGACACTGACGCATTATACCTGGAAAAAAGTCATATTACCGTACCGGTGGGTGTAAAAGTGTCCCCAAAACACAGCTTTTATAATTTGTCTTACGAAAAAATATGATTAAATGAAAATACCATTCGTCATGATGTGTTATTTCTTAGCCTGTTACGTATCTGACAAGGATAAAAAAAGATTGGAAGCAGTCGGCGGGTATCACCAATTCCGTCTTCCTCGGCGTCGGCTCTAATGCCCTTTGAAAATAAAACAGTTGGCCTTCTGCCCTGTATACCTCTTTCAATGTTCTGTTTTTCTCAATTTTTTAAATTTCGTTTTTAATTTTTTATACGTATATAGATTTATTTGCGTTATCTGTTTCGACGTAGTGACAGCCACAAAGTTCGTCTTCTACCTGGAAGCGTTTTCCGGGTCTCTCTTGATGGAAGACAACAGTTCGAAATAAATAAATTAATAAAGAAATAAAAATCTTATAATAGTTGAATTCTGTTGAAGAACAGGAATAATGAATAAGCTCTTCGTCTATACATTTCGGTTCTTTTTTATTTTTCCTTTCTACACAATTGTCTTGATCAAACAGTTAGCAAAATTTTTCTTATAGTTGTTTTTGCTCTCGACCCTGTGCTGCTGGATGGTCAGATATACCACGAAAGCGACAGTCTTCTCTTTTCCTGTGCTGAGTAGATAGGAAAGACAACACTGGAGCGTGGAATGTTAGATCCCTCACTCGATTAGGGAGGTTAGAAAATTAAAAAACACAAATGGATAGGTTGAAGTTAGATACGGTGGGGATTAGTGAAGTTCAGTGAAGAGAGGAACAGAATTTCTGGATGGAGACAAGAAAAGCAGCTATATGGATACGAAGCAATATTGTAAGAAGAGAAGAGGCAGTAGATGGAGATGAAATTGGAGATACTATAGTGAGAGATACATTTGACAGAGCACTCAAAGATCTAAGTCGAAATAAGGCCTCTGGAGTGGACGAACGACTGAAGGTTCTGGGAGAGCCAGTCATGACAAAACTATTTCACTTAGTGCGTGAGATGTATGAGACAGGGGAGATACCCTTATACTTTAAGAAAAATCTAATAATCCCCATTCCAAAGAAAGCAGGCACAGACAGGTGTGAAAATTTCAGAACCATCAGTTTAATAGGTCATGGTTGCAAAATGTTAGCACGAATTGCTTACAGAAAGTTGGAAAACCTGGTAGAAGCCGACCTCGGGGAAGATCAGTTTGGATTCCGGAGAAATGTAGGAACACGGGAGGCAATACTCACTTTACGACTTATCTTAGAGGATAAGCAATATTTCTAGCTTTAGTAGATTTGGAGAAAGCTTTTGACAATGTTGATTGGAGTACACTCTTTCAAATTCTGCAGCAAGCAGGTGTAAAATATAGGGAACATAAGATTATTTACAACTTGTACAAAAACGAGAAAGCAGTTATCAGAGTTGAAGGGTATGAAAGGGATGCAGAGCTTGGGAATGGAGTAAGAGAGGGTTGTAGTCTTTCTCCAATATTATTCAGTTTGTACACTGAACAAGCTGTAAAGAATAGCAAGGAGGAATTTGAAGAAAGAATAAATTTCAGAGTGAAGAAGTGAAAACAATGCGTTTTGCTGATGACATTGTAATTAAAATGAACATTAACAAGAGCAAAACAAGGGCAATGGAATGCAGTCTTAAGAAAATCAGGCGATGCTGAAGGAATTCGATTAGGCATTGAAATAATAAAGGTGATATATGAGTTTTGTTACTTGAGCACTAAAATAACAAATGATGGTCCCAATAAAGAGGATAATACAGAATGGCAATGGTAAGAAAAGAGAAATTTGTTTGCATCGAATATTAATTTAAGTTTACGAAAGTCATTTCTGAAGGCTTTTGTGTGGAGTGTTGCCTAGTGCAGGAGTGAGACATGGGCGATATACACTTCGTACAGGAAGAGGATAAAGGGATTAGAAATGTGGTGCTACAGAACAATGCTGAAAATTAAGTAGGTGGGTCGCGTAACTAATGAGGTACTCAACAGAATTTGGGAGAAATGGAATTTCTGGCATACATTGAATACAAGAAGGGATCTAATGTTGACAATGATAAAATTAACCCTCTCAAACACCAAATCCAGAGTACGATTCAGGGGTGAACTGTCGGAGCCATTTATGATTAAGAAAGGGTTAAGGACAAAGAGATGGTGTATCAGCACTGCTCTTCAACTGTGCTCTTGATGAGAGAATGGTACAAAGAGAAACGTAAAAATATAAATATTGGAACAAAGAAAATGAAATTAAGCGAAAAGGCTTGGGATCATCAGACCATTTAGCTTTACTAGCTAATAAAGAACAAGAAGCCGGAAATCAGACAGTGAACCTCCAGAATATAGGACTGAGTTGATGGTAACAGACTCACTATTAATAAACCACATAACAGTAAACAACAGAAAAATAAAAATAGTGTAGCAGTTTAAATACCTATAAGAAATTATGATATATAACCTTGATTAAGAACCTTCTTGGCAAGAAAGAACTAACAAAATGGTAAATGCCCAAAAGCTGACATGGTCTACACACAATAAAAATGTCTATCAATTAAAAAAAAAAACTTAAAAAACTACAAGACAGTGGTACAGACAGAGGTTACATATATGGAAGCGAAACTCTTTTTTAAAGTCACTTAGAAAAATAGGATTGACAAAATATTAAAAGTAGAGTGAAGTATAGCATGGGCATGGATAAATAAAAAATGTCAGGAGGGACAACGGCGGATAGTGCCAAAGGAAGTAGTGTACAGCCCAACACAGATACTATACGTAAGAAAACGACTTCTTTCTTTGGACACGTCATGATGATACCAGAAACCAAATTAGCAAGGAAAATTATAGAGAAACTGTGGAATCTCAAGCAACAAGTAGGATGCATCAAGGAAATTAGAAACGAACTAAAAATAACACTGGATTATCTGAAAAACAAAACAGAAAATATCAAGAAACTGAAAAACAAGAACATAAGATTTAGATAAAACACAGACGAACTAGACATGAAAAGGGTATTTCCCAGGGTTGAGAAAGTTACTTTTGCAAAGTAACTGAATCACAGTCAAACTTACTATCATGAAAGGTAACTTAGTTACAGTTATAGTTACTACACATTGAAAGTAACTGTATCAGTTACTAGCATCTTAACTTACTTTTAATCATTGTAATTTTATAATGGGTTTTGTTTAAAAAAACTTGTTTCTTCTACCAGTCACGTTTTTATTATTTATTTACACTTTGTACGACGCGTTTGGGAATATGAATCCCACTATCAAGTGCGTTTTATTGCGTCCTATGTCATTACCTTTTATTGTTTCCTAAGTGCGAGGTGCTGTGATGTTTCTGTTGACTACTTGTTACAATCATCTTTGCAGCTATTTATATGTTATTGTATAGCAAATGTGTGCTGTGTACAAAATGTTGTTTATGATGTGTAATACGTGTGAGCTTCTGTGCAAATGGAACATAAGGAAATCGTAAGTAGAAACCCATTAAAATTTCGCCACAAACTCGTTTTTTAAACCAACCTAAAATAAAATTGCGCGTGGTTTTACATTGTAGTAAAGACGACAGAAACATCACAGCACCTCACTCATAGGAAACAATAAATGATAATGACATAGCACGCAATAAAACGCACTTGATAATGGGATTCATATCCCCAAACGCGTCGTGCAAAGTGTAAAGCCGGCCGCGGTGGTCGAGGGGACTGAGGCGCTCCAGTCACGGTCTGCACGGCCACTACGGTCGGGGGTTCGAACCCCCCCCCCGGGCATGGATGTTTGTGCTGTCATTAGTGTTAGCTAGTTCATAAGTAGTTTGTAAGCTTAGGGACTGATGACCCCGTAGTTGAGTCCTATAAGTTCTATAAACATTTGAACATTTGCAAAGTGTAAATAAATAATAAAACCGTGACTGATAGCAAGAAAAAGTGGTTTTTTAAACAAAACCCATTATAACTTACAGTCTCAGGCTTTCACAAAGCATTTGTAATTTTACCTCATTCGTAAATCCGTAATGAACGTTACACATGTTGAAAGGAAACAATCAACAATTAAATACATTAAAACATACCTAATTAATAACAATACATAATTAATGCATTGTTAATAAATTGTCCACAGCATCTTCTATCTCTGAGCATCACAATTTCAATGTTTGTCCATATTCAACAAAAGTTGTTTTTCAAACGTTCCATTTCATGAAAATTCATGTTCGTTCTTCGTGTTTCCGTGAAAACTTTGTTGTCTTTTATATATTCGTAGCGTCTGTCACGTTGAAACGGCAGCAAAGAGCAAACATTTCAAACCATGTATTCGCATCGAGAGCTACGCTACGACAGGTCAAGAGGAAGAATTAGTGCTGTGAGGCGCTGCATTAATAGTAGACTACTCGACGAAATAAGCAGACGAAGAAGACGTAGTAGTCGCAGGAGGACAAAATACATGCCACATAACATATGACGCCAATGTCACCCTGCTGCGCGGGAGTGGCCGCGTGGTCTAAGGCTTCATGCTACGGACTGGGCGGTCGCTCTCGCAGGAGGTACAAGTCCTCACTCAGGCGTTGGTGTGTCTGTTGTCCTTAGTGTAAGTTAGTTTAATTAGTTTGTAAGTCTAGGGACTGATGACCATATTAGTTTGTTTCAATAGGTTTACAGACATTTGAATTTGAATGACAGGCTGTGTGAGCCGAATTTGGAAGGTTCAAATGTTCAAATGTTTGTTAAGCTTATGCGACTTAGCTGAGGGATCATCAGTCCGTAAACTTACAAACTACTTGTGAACTACCTCATACTAAAGACAACACAAACATCCATGCCCGAGTGAGGATTCGACCCCCGACGGGGAACGGGGTCGCGCATCGGAACATAGCGGCTCAATGCGCTCGGCCACTCCTCCGCGGCAAATTTGGAAGACATCTCTGCTTTTCGTAACCTCACCAAGATGTTACAGCCAGATTTTGAAATTATAATGATTATTACAGGACCAGTTGTTTCAAAGAAGGGTACAAATTAAAAAAAAAAAAAAAAAAAAAAAAAAAAAAAAAAAAAAAAAAACTCCTGTGCAGAGAAGACTTGCTGTTACTCTTCGTTTCTCGGCAGCGGGAAGTACATATGAAACCCTTGCATATTTATTCCACATTTCAAAACCAGTCATGTCATTACTGTCCACTTAGTTTGCGAGGTTTGGGATGAAGACTTATGTAAACGTAATTCAGTTGTATTAATAGCACTGAAACAAACATTTAAATTTATTCACTGACTGTTCCGTCCGTTTTTGACAGAATAGTTGATACATTATGAATGAAATACACAAGATACCTGTCAGATATTCTGCAAATTTATTGGTTCACGAACCGGTTTTTTGTGTAATCACAACTGTTTTGGCTGCTTATGTGATATAAACTTTAATGTCTTATTTTACTAGAAACCATAGTTTAATTTAACCAGTTAAAAAAAAATTTTACTTATATTTACAGATGTTTCATTCAACTTTGTCACATACTTTCATGTTCCAGATATTGGACCTGTTTAAGATAATTTTTTTGGTCAAGTTTAATTTAACCAGTTAAAATTTTAACATATAATCACAACGCTTCCATGTTTCTAGACATTATACCTGTTTAAGATAAGATACGTTTTGATCAATATTTTTCAGCCAATTTCTATTGTTTCACTTTATATTGCTTAGGAGAACGTCATAATCTTTTATATCGTCAGGTACTTTATCAATGTCAGGAATTTACACCACAACTTGATTTGTAATATTTCTTGCAGGTTAGTTATAAACCAAAACACTAGTCTCCTTTGAAAGTTATATATCTAGCAAGTTAAGATCTTTGAAACTTAAACTTGTAATGTTTACCTGATGATGTCGTAACAGCCGAAAACCGGTTCGTAAACCAATAAATTTGCAGAATATCTCACAGTTATCTTGTGTATTTCATTCATAATATATATTTAATTGATCGTATATTTGTTTACGTTTTCACATTATTACAAATCGTCAGTTTCGATAAAAGAAACTTCCTTAGCCGCAAAGTCACTCACACGATAAATGAATGTGACAACGAATCTGCTGCTGACGATCCCATTTCCACGTCCACGTTTAATACATACTGCTGTCTCCTACATATATTCATTTCGGCTTCATAAAGAGGGGATAAAAAGAATAGGACGGAAAGTAACGTAACTTGATAACGACTCGTTTTGCAAAATAAGATGACGAATCTCGTTGTTACTGCTGTGGTCCTGAGAAATTAGAGACTTTATTGTTTTATGTACTTCACATACGGCTGTTGCCAAACAATGTAGCAATTTTCTGTAGGGAGTCAGGTTTCTTTTTAAATGACATAGAACATTCTACAGGCACTCGTCTGCCTCTTATTGGGTGACAAATTTCGTAACTGTTGCTTCTTGTCTACTTCATTGTATAAATGAACACAATGAAAGACAACACGTAACTCAACAAATACACAAAGAAAGACCGAACACTACCGTTACAAAGGAGCATTTAATGCTAGCAAGCCACGGTCATTGTTTCTTTACCGACACTGCTCAAAGGAAGCTTTTATGTTGCCAGCATGTTGTGAAAATCGGTACCGTAGTCCATAAAATAGCAGCGAACAACGTTGCAGAACACGTTTCAAACTATTGTAAACGCGCCTTAACGCCAACGAGAAAGCAAAAAAACTAACCTCTACACGAATTCTTAAGTTCACTTTGGGGTTTCGACTTCTCCACCGCCACACCATTTGCAGCAACATGGATCATTTTTCCCATCCAACGTAAAAAATTCGAACACTTCAGCATAAGCTGGCCAGGGCATGCGTGTGAGTTCTTCCTTCTCCATGTCGGAAAATAATCGCAGACTATACGTTGTTTACGTGTGACGCGCCACGTGATTGCTATATATTCATTTTGCGTACAGAATTATAAAATTAAAATGTTATGAATCAATGAACACTATTAAATCTTATAGTGGTACTAAAATGTAATTTCATACATTTCCAACATAGGTAATTGAAAAGATATAATTTAGAAACAAATATTGTCTCTATTTTCTCTTCGCTGAAATCAACGCTTGGTATTCTGCAGTCTTGAGATTCGTACAAAAAAATGTTACGTTATTTGCGACAAAAAACCGACGATACTTCCGTTAAATCGTTAACTGATGAAAGTAACTTAGTTACAGTTAAATTTACATTATGCAAATAATAACGTCGTTACCGTCCGTTACCTCTGAAAAGTAACTGTTATTAGTAACGACGTTACTAGTAACGCGTTACTCCCCAACCCTGCTTCCAGGTGAGGAAACGCAGAAAAGATCAGATCGAATGAGAAGATACTGGGAAATTCGGAAAGAACGCAACATGCAGTTATCGAAGAAAATGACCTATATAATTAGGTGCTATAGAAGAATATTGAAGAAGAGATAATGTGCAGAATTGGAGAGAAACAAAATATATGCATATTGGAACTAAAAGTGCGAGACTACTACTAAAACAGTAATAAATCCGAAGACTGGTTTGAACACAACAGTGCTTTACTAGGCATGGTCCTGTTTGGAGGTGGTATGCCGTTGCCTTCCTCCGACCTTAGAACTGACTTGCCCAGTCAGTTATAGCGAGACCTACAGTTTAACGCGGGTTCGGAACCACGTTGCTACTCCATATTTTTCACTTCAGCAACACTGACAGAGGTCAAAGAAGTGGAAAGTGACAGATAAAAATCCTAGGACCTGGTGTGGATCGCCCAACCTTCCTTCTTTCCACGCCTTATCTTTTCCACTTCAGGCCTTGGCGCCTAACTACTATATCCTACATAAAATAAACATTTCGCCTGCATAAAAAAAGGGTCTATGCCACTGCCACTTTTACCATATACTAAAACTTCTTGGTTTAAATATATATATATACAACAGAGGAAACAAAAAGGCCCATCCTAACCATTGTGTTTTGAAGTCTAACAGATTTTTTTTTTTATTACAAATAAATTAAGAAAGAATTTCTTGCTTTTTTTTTTTTTCTTGAACGTAAGGAAGGTATTTAAAGAGACTTTCTGGACTGTCCGGAGTCGTGGCCGTCTTCTCGTGGTGTGTTTATTACCGGTAAATCCGGTCATCACTCTAATTATTTTTATTAATTAGTTGCTTTACTCAATATCTGCTCATGCCGGACTTCAACAGACCATTAAGAAATCATCAAACACCTTCAGGAGAAATTTTGCGTAATTTTTCCGGTAGGTTTTATTTCTCTTAATTTTCGAATGTTGGCTCTCTATAAAAGTTCTATAATCGTCGACGTCGTGTTCCGTTATGCCTAAGTGCACTGTCATTCCCTTCATCCAGTTTGCTGCATTTCTCTTCGTATTCGGGTATGGAATGTCATCAGTATAGAGTAAGATAGCATGAGGCGTTGTGCGTTGAACGATGGCCAAAAGTCGGCAGTTGCCACACTACCGAGCCACACGAGATATTATCCAGGTCATTTATGGTAAAAGCATAATATAAATTCCAGAGAAGCATTTGAATAAATTACATTAGGTTAACTAACAGAACATGTAAACTAATAATTTATTCAATAGCCTTCGTGCTTGTACCATAAATGATCTGGACAATATTCATCTCACACCATCTAAAATTTTAATATTTAAATTAACTAATACTAGCTAAGCCCGGCCTTACTTCGTTGTGGCTCACTCTCATATGAAATAAATAGAAAAGCAAATACTGTAATTCATGTGAACATAGAATCACCGAGAGAATGCTTCAATCAAATCAATATCGTTCGTTGGGCTACTATGGCTATAAAACATACAGTTTGCAGATACTCATTATTTATAAGACAGGTTACATTTTTTGTCGTTTGTTTTCTCCACAAACAAACAGATCAGTTTACCGACTCTGGACCATGTGACGTATAATTCACCTTAGTAAAAAAAGCTATTGTTTTCTACATTCTTTCCGTCTATTTCCCATCCGCTATGTCTATCTCCTTGCTCCCCCACTATATACCTCTTCATCCGCCCTCCATCTAATCCCCGGCCTCTGTTCATCACTCCCTTTCCTTCCATCCATCTTCCATCCCCTCCTCCATCTATCTCTATTCCCGATCGTCTTTCGCTCGTCGTACCTATATAAAATGAAGAAATTAAAAAGCAGGGAATTGCTTCAAAGTAAGTGTTATCTGCTGGAAACTATCACAAAATAACTGTTTATGTTGTTGTTGTTGTTGTGGTCTTCAGTCCGGACTGGTTTGATGCAGCTCTCCAACCTAATGTATCCTAAGCAAGCCTTTTCATCTCCTCATAAGAACGGCAACCTACATCCATTTGAATTTGCTTGGTCTCCCTCTGCGACTTTTACCCCACACACTTCCCACTAACGCTAATTTCACAATTCCTAGCTGTCTAAGAATGTGTCCTACTAATCGATCCCTTCTTTTAGTCAAAGTATGCCAGAAATTCCTTTTCTCCACAATTCTGTTCAGTACTTCCTCATTAGTTACACGATCCACCCACCTAATCTTCAGAATTCATCTGTAACACCACATTTCAAAAGCATCTATCCTCTTCCTGTCCGCACTGTTTATCGTCCATGTTTCACTCCCATACAAAGCAACACTCCACACAAACGCCTTAAGAAAGGACTTCCTTATGCTTAAATTAGTGTTCGATGTTAACAAATTTCTCTTTTCCAAAAAACGCTTTTCTTCCCACTGCCATTCTGCATTTTATATCCTCTTTACTGCGACCATCATTTGTTATTTTACTGCCCAAGTAACAAAACTCATCTACCTCATTGTTTCATTACCTAATCTAATTCCTTCAACATCACCTGATTTTCTTAGGCTGCATTCCATTACCCTTGTTTTCTCTTGTTAATGATCATCTTATATGCGCCTTTCAACACACTGTCCATTCCGTTCAATTGCTCCTCCAGGTCTATTGCTGTCTCTGATATAATTACAATGTCATCGGCAAAACGCAATGTTTTCATTTCTTCACCCTGAACTTTAATTCGTTCTCCAAATTTCTCCTTGCTTTCCTTTATAGCTTGCTCAATGTACAAATTGAACAACATTGGAGAAAGGCTACAACCCTGTCTTACATAACTATTACATCCAATTAAATTAAATAATGACACCCATAAACAAGGTTTTGTTCAGAATTCGTTTCTATGGTGTTTTGATTTCCACTGCTAATATCATGATCGATATTACTGAAAATTAACCATTAAACATGAACGTACCTAAAATGTGTTTCGGCGAAAAGTTGTTACTTTAGTGCCACATTTTTACTGTAGCACCTGACCGGTACGCAAGGCAGAAGTTGATACCACTTCAATTCCCACGTTCACTTAGTTGGCAGCTGGAGAATTTAAAGCCATAGATACGAAAACATCTGTTTCCTTTTGCCTCTCTTAATCGAGGGCGGATTTAGGGGTGGGGCGAGCACAGGGGCAAATGCTCTTCTCCTCCCCCCCTCCCCCCACCCCCCACCCCGCAAACAGACTAAAAAACGACAGAGAGATAAAGAAAGGGCGAGAGAGAGGGGGGGCAGGGGAAGAGGGAGGGAGGGAAAGAATCTCAGCATAAGAATAATTAACTTTTACTTACAGCCAGCATGTAACGGAGTTTAAAGAGACAAAAACCCTGTAATTAACATAACGTAAATTGACTTCTTATGTTATGCTTCCTTTTAATTGCTTCCTGCTCTTTTTTGTCAGTAATTTGTGATAAAACTAAATACAAGGCTTTTATTGTTTTCTGGTTGCTTGGGAGATAAATGAGATATTTAACTATGCGAAAAAATCGTCGATTTCTAGGCTGCGTTCGGGCTGGCGCATTCAGGTGTTTTCGGTAATCAGTTTATCACTCTGGATTATTTTCCTATACACTAAGCAATACCACGTATTATAAACAGTTTTATTTGAAACTACACGTTTCGATTTTCCAGTTATTGGAGCAATTTAGAAATTTCAATGGCATTTTTCTGCACATCAGTTAAAAATGATTTTCATACTACAGAAATAGAAATTCTTCTAGAAACGCAATCAAGTGAATTTTGTTGATCAGGAAGGCTTTCCTGAAAACTCATCACGTTTTGCGCAGTAACTTAACAAAGCAGGAAGAAGAAATTGATTCAGTACAACGCGATATATTTGCATAATGATTTCGGTAAAATTTCACTTGCGGCAGCGGCTGATGTTGCCAAAATCTCTTGACTGCTCCTTGAAAACACAGTTACATAGCCCACTATTTTGAAGATTCTACTTGATGGTTTAATAAAATTTTGATATGGTCTAACAAGGAAAGTACATAGGCTCGAACAAAGATATCTGTATGAACGTTTGGTTACAGGATCTCTACGTACACCTCAATGTGCTGGTGGGTGTCGTTTTTCTGCAAAGCTCTGCAACCATGCTCTAGATAGCACTGAAGATGTAATTGTAGACGCCATACGTAATGCAGATATCTTAACTATAACTTATGTAATAATCATCGTAAATGTTCTCTAGCGAATTGTCATCAAAGTATTTGGGACCCGCAGCAGATCGGTTTGAAGGAAGACATAGAGGCGGTTCAGAGGCGAGCAGCTTGATTTGTTACCGGTAGGTTCGACCAATGCGCGAGTGTCACGGAAATGCTCCGGCAAGTCAATTGGGGATCGCTGGAAGAAAGACGACGTTCTTTTCGTGAATTTCTGTTAAGTAAATTTAGAGGGCCGGAATTTGAAGCTGAGTGTAGTACGATCTTGCTGCCGCCTACTTACAGATCACAAAGACAAGATAAGAGAAATTAGGGCTAGTACGGAGGCATATAGGCATTATTTTTTTTCTCGTTCAATTTGGGACTGGAATAGGAAAGGAAATGCCTAGTAGTGGTACAGTGTACCCTCCGCCACGCACCTTACGGTGAATTACGGAGTATGTATGTATATGTAGATGTAGAAGCCGTGATGATAGTTGCAACTTTAACCTTCTTCCCGAAAGACTGTTGGTATTCACTGCCACTGCTTCCATCACCTCTTACCATAGAACTACCACTTGCAATGAGTTGTTCGTCATCATCATCCCTATTATCATTATTATGAGTTTGTAACAACAGTATCTAACTTACGCTCATATTTCTGTACCATAACAGATACGAGAAAGCATGCAAATGATTAATCTTCTACACCAATACCATCTTCCGAGAAGGGTTCTTCGTAACTTCATCTCAACTAATCGTAATACATTAGGCCGGTATTACACTATCAAATTATTTGTCAAAGAATTGGACAAAGAAAAATTGGACGTAGTGTAATGGGAACGTCGTCCAATATTTCATCCAATCTAAGGCCTCGGCCTAGATTTGATCAAAGAAATCGCTCGTTTTCTGTTTCCTGCAGTGAGAAATGTGACCGCTTGGAGCGCTAGTAGTATACAGCTTCCTTTATTTTATTTCAAAATGTTCATATGTTTGTAAGGCTTATGGGACTTAACTACGGGGTCATCAGTCCCTAAACTTACAAACTACTTATGAACTACTTACGAACTAGGACGGCATAAATATCCATGCCCGAGGGAGGATTCGAACCCCCGACCGTATTGGCCGTGCAGACCATGACTAAAGCGCCTCAGTCCCCTCGGCCACCGCGGCCGACTTATTTTATTTGGAGGTTAAATATCTGACATTACTTGGACATAACGTTCGTATTCGTAAACATGGCTAGTAGTGAAATGTTTGTGTAGTGTTTTCTAGCAACAACAAAATTTTAAAAAATCAGATGGAGCGTTGTATAACAGGCGACAAGGCCAATTCACACTGTCAGTCACGTCAATTCGCGTAGCCCAATATCCTGCAGCGAAAGTGAGGTTGAGTTACAATCCGTGATGTAAAAAAGTCATTATATACTATCGGAGTTGAAGAAGTAATACCCCTAAATCTTATACAAATTTTAGAATGTATGATTTTGGTAACTTGGTGTGCTAAGTGCTGGGAAGTGAAACAACTTTCAAAACATCGACATCTGTTTGCAAGCGAATCTATGTACATGTAAATACGTCAGATAATTTTTGTAAGAAAATAAATAGAGCCTATTTACTTTATCAGGAATGTTTCCCCCATTACATTGTTAATAACGTCATAAACAATTTAGATTATGCTCTTTGTCAGAGCTCACATTTTCCATTTAAAACGTTATTTAACGAAACTTGCTTTATCAACTTAACAATCTTATTCGTATACACTGTTTGAGTCAGCCTTTTTGTTACTCTATTGCTAACTGTGAAGGATGAAGAGCGACAAAATAATTAGCAGTGAAAGGCCTGGCTGTTCTGCTGACAGCATAAAAAAAGAAAATTCTTCCAGTCCCGTAAAAAAATTTTATTTATCTCGCTCTGACACCCACGGTTTCATCCAAGCGTGTTTCCTTTTCTTTTTTCCCACCTCTTCTAAATGCAGACACAACGCAACTGTAGTATAAACAACATCTGAGCATTACACCGCCATTTTGAAGCAAATTTGACAAAATATTGGATGATAGTGTAATACCCCCTTTTGCGATTCATCCAATGTCTTAGTAAAAAAATATGACCAATATTTCATTCAATTTTTTCGTCCCGTTCTTTGTCCAATAATTTGATAGTGTAATACCGGCCTTAGCAGGATTGATTAGCAATCGCCGCCCCATCTGACGCTTCACCACATAAATAACATCACAAAACGCAACTTCGGAGGCACACTGCACCGCCCCTACTGGCGAACCGACAGGTCAAAGTGCAATGCGGCATGTCACACGCAGAGGCCTCTAACGTACTACTGCAGAGTTTTGCAGATGCGGGAGTATCACTAGTGCAATAAGGGAGCTTTACATTATCTCTCATACGATTTTGGTGTATATGTGTTTGTTCGAGCCCAAGTACTTTCCTTGTAAGACGCCAAGGCACAAACTAACCAGTTGAATATAAATCTATATTCTCTTTTGCACATTATTTCTTTGTTCAGTAAACGGTGAAATTCTACTTATGGCAGCGGCGGCCTAGTGTGCTGATGTGGCCAGTGGTCGCCAAATGAACGCAATCATGTACAATGAGTGGCATATTCTTGCGTGTTGACCATGAAGTAAATAACTGAGGTTATCAAAAGAGTTGAAGCCCTCTGGAAACCTAATCACGTAGAAAGAATCGTTTTGTTGACCATAAAATAACCATTTAATACAGTTCCTGCTCTGTCGTTAATACGTTCTTGTACGAACCACTGTCCGGTGAATAAATCAATTGTCCTTGTAAACTGAACATTTCGTTGCCAACATTACTACTCTACGCTGCTGATACCGCAAGTGAAATTTAACCGAGCAACCAATAACATAGGTTTACAGATAATTAAGTCTGTGCTTGCTGTCTGGTTGACAGGTTCTTGTATGTACTTTTGTCCTGACAGTAAATTAATTATCCTCGTGAAACGAACATTCTGTTGCAACATTAGCGAACTTCGCCTACGCCTTAGGTAAAATTTAATCATTACCTCAAAACTCTAAAGGTAATGTAATTATGTATGTTTATCCACATTAGCTAACATGGCTTTGTCGTGCAGTTACTGCGAACAGCTGAAAGCGAAGGGAAACTACAGTCGTTGCTTTTCCCGAGAACATGCAGCTCTGCTGTATGAATATATGATGATGGCGTCTTCTTGGGTAAAATATTCCGGAGGTAAAATAATCTTCCATTCGGATCTCCGGGCAGAGACTACTCAGAAGGATGTCATCGTCAGGAATAATAAAACAGGCATTCTACGGGTCGGAGCGTAGAATGTTCTAACCCTTAATCGCGTAGGTAAGTTAGATAATCTGAAAAGAGATATGGATACGTTAAAGTTACATATGGTAGGGATTAGTGAAGTTCGGTGGCAGGATGAACAGGATTTCTGGTCAGGTGAGTACAGGGTTATAAACACGATATCAGTTGGTGGTGATAATAATAAGAAAATAGGAATGCGGGTAAGTTACGATGAACAGAATAATGAACGCATTATCATAGCAAAGATAGACACATAACCAACACCGACCACAGAAGTACAAGTTAATATGCCAGCTAGCTCTGCCGATGATGAGGATATCGAAGAAATGTATGAGGAGATAAAAAAAAATATTCCGACCTTTAAAGGAGAAGAAAACTTGATTGTGATGGGGGACTGGAACTCGGTAGAAGAAAAAGGTAGAAAATGAAACGTAGTAGGTGAATATGGACTGGGAAAAAGGAATGAAAGAGGAGATCGCTTGGTAGAATTTTGCGCAGAGCACAATTTAATGATCACCAACACCTGATTTAATCATCGTGAAAGAAGGCTCTATATGTGGAAGAGACCAGGAGACACTGGACAGTGCCAAATCGACTTTATAATGGTAAGGAATAGATTTAGGAACCAGGTTTTAAACTGTAAGACATACCCAGGAGTAGATATAAACTCTGACCATAACTTATTGGTTATGAACTGCAGATTAAAACTTAAGAGACTGCAGAAAGGTAGAAAAGTTAGGAGATGGAATCTGGACAAATTGAAGGAACCACATGTAATTGAATTAGAGGGAGCATCGGGCAAGGATTGGCTGAAACGGGGGAAAGTAATACAGTAGAAGAAGAATGGTTAGCTCTGAGAGATAGGTCGTTAAGGACGCAGAGTATAAGCAGAAGAACAAGGCCTTATAGAAATCCATGGATAACACAGGATATATTGAACTTAATTGACGAGAGAAGAAGATATAAAAATTCTTTAAGTGAAACAGGCAAAAGGGAGTACAAAATTAGATTGACAGGAAGTGTAGACTGACTAAGCAGGAGCGGCTAGAAGACAAATGCAGAACCGTAGAAGGGGAAAGGGAAAAGATAGATACCGCTTCAGAAAAAAAAAAAGGATATTTGGAGACAAGACAAGCAGCTGTATGAATATAAAGGACTCGGAGGGGAAACCAGTACTAAGCAAAGAGGGGAAAGCTGAAATGTGGAAGGAATATATAGAGGACCTGTACAACGGAAATAAGCTTCAAGGTATTATTCTAGAAATGGAAGAAGAAGTGTAGGAAGATGAGAGAGAAGGTATGATACTGCGAAAAGAATTTGACAGAGCGCTGAAAGATCTGAGTCTAAACAAGGCCCGTGGAGTAGATGATATTCCGTCTGAACTGCTGATACCGTTAGGAGAGACAGTCATGAAGAAATTATTCTAGCTGGTATGAAACAGGGAAAATACCGTCCGAATTCAAGAAGAATATTGCAATTCCAATTCCAAAGAACGCAAGTGAATACAAATGTGAAAATTACAGAACTATCAGATTAATAAGTCATGGTTGCAAAATTTTAACACGAAGTGTTTACTGAAGGTTGGAAAAGCTGGTAGAATCCAATGTGGGGAAGATCAATTTGGATTTAGGATAAATGTAGGAACACGGAAGGCAATACTCACATTAGCACTTATCGTATGATAGACTAAGGAAAGGCAAACCTACTTTTTTATCATTTGTAGATTTGGGGAAAGCTTTTGACAGTGTCGACTGGATCACACTTTTTCAAATTCTGAAGGTAGCAGGGGTAAAATATAGGGAGCTAAGAGTTATATTCAACCTATACAAAAACCAGACAGCGGTTATTAGAGTCGAAGGGCAAGAAAGGGACGTAGACGTTGGGAAGGGAATAAGATAGGGTTGTAGACTTTCCCCAATGTTGTTCAATCTGTACACTGAGCAAGCAGTGAAAGAATGCAAGGAGAAATTTGGAGAGGAATTAATGTTCAGGGAGAAGAAATAAAAACTTTGCGGTTTTTCCAATGACATAGTTATTTTGTCAGAGACTGCAAAGAATCTGTAAGAGCAATTGAATGGAATGTACAGTTTCTTGAAAGGAAGATATGATATGAACATTAACAAGAGTAAAACGAGGGTAATGGAATGGATGTCAGAAAACCAGGCGATGGTGAAGGAATGAGATTAGGTAATGAGACAATAAAAGTAGTAGATGAGTTTTGTTATTCGGGTAGCAAAATATCTTCTGATGGCCGAAGTAAAGAAGATATAAAATGCAGAATGGCTATGGGAAGAAGAGAGTTTCAAAATAAGCGAAACTAGTTAGCATCCAATATTAATTTAAATGTTAGGAAGTCCTTTCTGAAAGCATTTGTCTGGAGTGTAGCATTGTATGGGAGTGAAACGTGGACGATAAGGAGTTCAGACAAAAAGATGATAGAACCTTTCGAAATGTGGTGCTACAGACGAATGGTGAAAATTAGATGGGTAGATCACGTAACTAATGAGGAGGTGCTTAATCGAATTGGGAAGAAAAGGAGTTTCTGACATACCCTAAGAGAAGGGATAGATTGATAGGACACATTCTGAGACATCAAGGAATTAGCATTAAAAGGAAGTGTGTGGTATAAAAATCGTAGAGGGACTCCGAGGGACGAATACACTAACCAGATTCAAAAGGTTACCGAACGTATTCTCAGATGCAGATGTTCAAAAAATGTTTGTATAGTCTATGGGACTTAACTACGGGGTCATCAGTCCCTAAACTTACAAACTACTTATGAACTACTTACGAACTAGGACGGCACAAATTTCCATGCCCGAGGGGGGATTCGAACCCCCGACCGTTGGGGCCGTGCAGACCGCGACTGGAGCGCCTCAGTCTCCTCGGCCACCGCGGCCGGCGATGTTCATCGTACATCAATTCGTTGAGTAGCAGGGTCGTCCTTCCAATCATCGGACTTAGTATGCGACTTTGTGACTTCGCTGCGCCCCGCTTGGTAATAGTATATAACGGGGGACACTACATAGACCACCTTCCAGAGAGATCACAACAGCTTGTATGCGTAATATATATATATATATATATATATATATATATATATATATATATATATATATATATATATATATAGAACCCAAAGTTCCGAGTGACTGACTGATCACCGTCTAGTCTAAACCACTGATGATAAATCTTGAAATTTGCAGAGGGTGTTCATCTTACACCGTTGGCGTCGTTTAAGAAGTAATTTTTCGATATTCCTTCCCTAAGGGGTAACAGGGGATGAAAAGTTTTTGAAAATACGCTATTATCAAGTCAATTTTGAAGCTAGACCTACATAAATTGGTATGTGGATCCTTGCTTACAATTTAAAAAAGTAAATAAATCAATAAATAAATAAAATAAAAAGGCGTCTTTCGGCTTTATCTGAAAATCTGTCATAAAGGGGGTGAAATAGTTGAAGAAAAGATTTTTGAAAAATGCTACTGATAAGCCAGTTTTGTAGCCTAGGTTACAATTTTAAAAAAATACGTGTGTATCTGCTCTCCCCCTCTTCGTCATTGCCTACCCTTTCTGTATCTCGTCTTAGAACTCCAACTTAGAACCATATTTAGTGTTATGTTCAAATCTTATGTCTCCAAAGTTCTTGACAGAATGCTTTGAAATATCGATACAACGTTCTACTGGAATATGCGCATGTTTTATCATACCTGCTTTTCTTTTTTAAATATATGTCATATATGAATTTATATAAATTTTACAAAGTGGCAAAGTTGTTACCAATAATCGCAAAAGTGTCAACAATTAAAAAAGTCTTCCACAAAATTTCATCCTGCGCATATTTCCGGCGGTAAATAGACGTCAAAGACTGACATGGCTGTGTGTTCCACTCAGTGTGTTTCATAATTACACCAACAAACTTGTAAGTGATGTATTAGGCGTCTTGAGGAACAAAATGAGCTTGGAAACCCATGTCCGGAAACGCTATTCAACGACGCTACGGTGAGTCCAAGTTACAGACACCAGCTCCTGCCGCTAGACATCCCCTCCAGCAACGTCGATGCTCTGTAGCGTCATTGGATGACGTTTCCGGGCATGGGTTTCTAAGCTCATTTTGTTCCTCAAGACACCTCCTACATCCCCTAGAAGTTTGTTGGTTTTGTAGTGTAATTCTGAAACACGCTGACGTATGGGACACACACCCATCTCAGTCTTCGATGTCCATTTACTGCCGGAAATATGCGCAGGACGAAATTTTGTTACACCATTTTTTTATTGCTAGCATGTGAGGAGTCGCGTTGCGAAGCCCAAGTGCACGATTTTAGATTCACCATGTATATAAAGGTAAGATATATTTATTTCCATTTGTGTTTTCTAGTATCAACACATAGTCACAAACTTCACACATCTTTGGAAAACATTCTTTGCATAAGTATGTAGTCTCACTGTTCTTGTGTGGACTATCTATACGCTATTAAGTTATCTGACGATGGCGTGAAAAGTCGAAAGCCTGTTCATAACCAACTAAAACAAAGAAATAATGTGGAACATAAATTTAATTCAGTCAAGAGTTTAACATATATTACCGCTTACTTCTGGATTTCTTCGAACCTAATGGTTCATCATTCTAATACATTTTTTTATTATTATATAGAATTTTATTTGCAATATTGAATTTCTCACAGGTGCACTGTATGAGGTATAGTTATACTACCAACTGGTGACCTACGAAAATTTGTACCAGACCGGAACTCGAACCCCTTCCCATAAGCCTTCTCCACGACCGAGGACTACGTGAAACAATTTTTCTATGTCACCATTTGTTACTATATCTGTACCAGATACCGTGGAACCGTGAGATATTCGACCTAGTGTATATGTGTCGATATATTATTTAGACCACTGTAATTCGTCATCACGAAGGAATGTTTGTTGCTGTTTACTTCTAGATTGTAACCTTCAGAACAGAGTCCAAAAAGTAGTTATAAGCGCAGTAAATAGATGCTCTCTCGCAACAAATAAAAAACAAAAGCAAACGAACAGACAAATGCATCAGCAACGAAGTACAAACAATTAAGATATATAACCATACCATAAATAGGATTCATTTCAGACAAAGTATTCAAGCTTAAAAAAGCAGCAACAACAATTTAAGGCAAAACTCATTTCACAGAAACAAGAGAAGAAAGAACAGATCAGAAATTTATAAAGTTATTTGCAGCCAATGCAATAAATACTACATTGGTCAAACAGGTTGAAATTTCAAAACTCGTTTCAAATTACACACTGATTGCTTCAGGCTTGGCAAAAGCAACAGATCAGCCATAGCAAAACATAGGCTCTATCTGAAACAGGACACAGCTTTGAAATAGATGATGACCTTAAACTATTACAACTTCGGAAAAGAGCTGGAAAATGGACATCTTGAAGGAAATGGAAATCGTCATTCATCAAAGTGAACGCAAATTCACCACAACATCTCATTATGTTCCCATTCTCTTCAGTAAAGTGACAGCAAGGCTAATAGAAAACTTTCCAAGCGACTCACAACTAAAAAATTGGTATGCCGATAGTGTAACCGAAACAAGCTTTATTTTGAGTGCCATCTTGTTTCTAGCAGCAGCTGGACGATAGTGAAAACGTGTGTTACGGTATTGTGATTTGAGGCTAACAAGCCCAGAAGAGAGGTGGTTTTAAATTCAGATACCAGAAGAAAATAAACAAAATGAGTTGATCAAACTTTTACAATCAAACATAAACAGACATCGCCCCACATATGTTAAAAACTTATCATTTTGTTTATTGCTACAGACCAGTGTCGGCGCGTCCTATGTGTTCACTGGTTCAGTGAATCCCCGCAAAAAAGCTCGTCGTGAATAAAAGTAAATGAAATAAAAAGTGTTTTTAATCATTCTTCGTTTCGTTCTTCTATCAAATTATTTTATACGCACATTCAAAGTGTTTTTATCGCATGAGAAACGTTTTACATCGCCACATATATAAGACGTAGCGTGGTCGCCAGATAGTGTTGCCTATGGGCGGCAGTGGCCACAGTGTTGCAATGCTCATGCGCGGCTGAGGTTCATACTAGGGATGGGCTAAACTGTCATTTTCCGATATCAGTGATTTCTGTGACTGCTACTTTTAGATATCTGTGATTCTTATTTGCGATTTGTCACTGTTTACAATCACAGTGTAGAAATCCTCGACATGTATCCTTCCGCACTTATACTGCGATTTCGGTGACTGAATGCTACTTCTGCTACTGATATTGCTACTTCTGCGATTTCTGCTACTTCCGCGATTTCTGCTATTTCCGTGACTTAGGCGATGTGTGTGGCAAATCCAATATATATCACCCATAACAGATTCCTCGTCCTACATGTAAATATATACAAAAAAAGAATATCGATGCTCCATTTGCAAGTAATGTTCGGATTATTTACACCTAGGCAAATGTCAGTTAGTCTTCTAAAACCTATTTCAGTGTCTGGTGTGTAATGTATAGTTAAAAAGTGAGGTTATTCGCAAGTAATGTGTAACAGAAATTGGCAAGTAGGCCTATAGTCTACCTTGACAGAAACATTCGGCAGATTAGGCATACATCAACTGTGTCAGTGCAACGAAAGTGCTATGTTCTTGCCTTTAGAATGTTGAACAGATATATATATATATATATATATATATATATATATATATTTTTTTTTTTTTTTTTTTTTTTTTTTTTTTTTTTTTTTTTTTTTTTTTTTTTTTTTTTTTTTACCATTTGATATATGTCACTCACCAATTTGGAAGAGATGATAAGTAAATGTGAAATACACCGTGAGTGACTTCTGAAAATTCTATTTTCCCTTTAAAACCTTTCGATATCACTACATATTCTGCCAAATAAATATAAATAAGATCTTGCGTATTATTTTACTAATGTACGTGTCGACCTAGTGTGCTAATGTTGGCAACTACGTCTTCATTTTATAAGAATTGTTAATTTACTGACTGTACATGGTTACACACAAGAAACCTTACACTCACAGATTAAGAATAACATTCATTATTTATTTTATGATAAACAAAATATTATTTCCATCATTCTATGTGATTTAGATTTCTAGGATCATTCATCGGTCGTTGCCAACATAAGCACACTATGCCACAACTGCAGTAAACAAAAGTTTTAATAATACTGAAGGATCCGACACCACCCATTTGCTTTCACTCATCTCATCACAGGACGGAATGTAGAAACAGGAAAAAGACGTGAAACAACATTCCTAAACCTAAAACAAATCTAATAAAATAAAACTTTCCATTACGCGAAAAACTTGTTTATTATCAAGTGTAATATTTTTGTAGAATCCTCGAAGATACAAGTTTACTCATATCGCAGTATTTAACACAGTCCACACTGAAAATGGAGTTGGCCTACTGTTAAACATTTCGTAAAATTACTTAGTTGACCACTTGATACGACCCCCTTGGAATTTTTATTTTAAGTACGATGTATAATGCATGCAAAAATATTCGTCGAAACCAAATTTGCAATGTAAGATACGTATTCTGAATTCGCATAATAGTTGTAGGGTCTATGACTAATCAAGTCCGTAATACAATATTTATTTGGCATTCACATTTGTTGTCTTTACTAACTATAACCTAAAAACATAGATGCCAGGCTTTGCTTCAGAACATGTAAATGCTGCCGCCAGGTAAAATAGTGCCACTAAGTGTAAACATTTTCGCAAATAAAATCATCTTCTTGCTTATTAATTCGACAACATCCCTAAACAACACACGAGTGAAAGTACGACAGTTGGCCAACAGGCAGCGCAAGGCGGAATTTAAATGATATTCTCAGTTGCTACTTGCGACTCTTAATCGCGACTTTTCACTGAAATCGCAGTTTGGACCAGGGACAGACGGCAGGAAGCTAGAAGTACCGATTTCGGCCAACAGATGGCAGCCGGCAAAGTCTAAACTGCGACTCTTAGTTGCTACTTGCGACTCTTCAACGCGATTTGTCACTGAAATCGGAGGTAGACTCTATAGCCTGCCCAATACAAAGATATTAGTACATACTTCGACCAACAGATGGCAGAGTGCAAATTGCTTCTTGCTACTCTTAGTTGCGACCTGCTACTCTTCGTTGCTACTGCGCTTCTAAACTTCTTACCACGAAGTTAACATCCGCCCTTCATATTTTGTTTTGAATCTTCAATTCATCAACACGTCATATTTGGTAAAAATCTTATAACTATAAATTAATGAAGCATCAACTGTAAAAACTTTCAGAAGATCCGATCATGAATAATAATGAATACTCTCCACCTAGCGAGAATAGCCGAGTGGCCCAGTCTGCTTGCGGCAGCGGCGGTGTACACGGTTCGTGCAGTGCTTCGCTGCGGCAGCGGTTTGTGTACTTCCTGCAGGGGTAAGTCTGCTCGCTTACGCCAACGCTTGCTTTCTAGTGAAGTTGCGGTAACATGAAAAGACTATAATGGGTCAAATTAGTAGAAGAGGCACTCTAAAGTTCACTTTCGAACGAAAATTTTCCCGACCAACGACTTTTCAGTTTAAAAGATTGGTTAATTGCTGTTGCAAACATTCGATTAGAGGACATTATTGGATACCACATGTCGATTGTAAATAGTGTTATTTTTCGTTAAGCTGACATCTTCCAAATTATGTGAGAATGTCGTTCTAGACACGGTTGGTTCGTTGAAATTTAACCACAGAGATGGTAATGTAGGTAACGTCACTGCCGACCTTGTCAGTTTTGGAATTATAACCATTAGAATTTTTGAGTTGCCATTTGAGGTACCTGCCAGTGAAATACACGCTGTCATTGCTCTCAATGGTAGAGTTCTCAGTAATGTTGCCGAGAGGTGGTCTTCTGCACATAAACTTCCCGTGCTGAACGGTGTCAAAAAATGTTCAAAGCCGGCCGCGGTGGCCGAGGGGACTGAGGCGCTTCAGTCACGGTCTGCACGGCTACTACGGTCGGGGGTTCGAATCCCCCCTCGGGCATGGATATTTGTGCCGTCCTAGTACGTAAGTAGTTCATAAGTAGTTTGTAAGTTTAGAGACTGATGACCACGTAGTTAAGTCCCATAGACTATACAAACATTTGCACATTTTTTTAGTCGACAGTGATGAACACAGATTCGTCTATAGCACAAACGCAGGAATATGGGAGTATGCGAGGCAAAAACTGGCCCTCATCACGAGAACCTCGCCACACACAATATCACCAGCGGATGCCCTCCATCCCGATAACGTCCCATTCCCACGGACAAAAAGGAACGCTGTAAACTGGATAACGGGACATACAGTGTACTTTATCTTCAGTACCGAATCAAAGAGAAAGGAAGATTTCATACTTTACCTGACAATCCAAATACAAACAGAACATTAAGAGAAATTTAATCAACATTAATTTACACAGAAGCATTTCATTTATTATAATTATGCCTCTTGCCATTTAAGAGTAAGTTTTCCGGAATTATTTGCTCTCCGAAGAAGGCATTTGTTTTTTTATGTAGCTAATACGTACCAGAATGGTGTGGATTTCATATGTGTCCAAAGATCTCTAACCATTTTGAGTCACAAGCTAAGGAGGTATATTCAGTTAATTTCAGCCAATTTCTGTGCCTGGAAATGTTTATCATCACTCTTTTTTCTGTCTCAAGTGGAAAACAAACACGAAGTTACATTTATTTACAACTTATTCGTTCAATTAGAACTGATTTTTATTGCCGTCAGAAGAGGCGATAATAATGCAGAAATGAAAATAACAGTAGTGAGTAGCTACGCAGAAGAAACAAGCTCGTTTTAGCTTCGAAGAAATGTTTTGTTAAAAGGCATAGAAGCCGGGCCGAAAAGGCACCAATTGGCGAGCGGAAGGACGGGTTGAAGGGGAGGAATGAGACCCGAAAAAAAAAAAAAAAAAATGGAGTCCGGGACATCGCTTTGCGCTGCCGAAGGGATTGTGTTCGAGACCCACTGCAAGCAATTTTTTTGTAAACCTAATCTTCTTTGTAGTAGATACAGGAACAATCATGTCTTTTGTATCTTTACTTGCCACACACTTTTTTCGGCGTTTATGCAAATGTGTCGCTATTTTGGGGTTAAATGACATTTATATTCTTCGTTGTAACAAATATTTAATTGTTTAAAAAGATGTAGGAGACAGCAGCCTTTGCGCATGCGTAAGGCCGGTATTACACTGTCGTATTTATTTGTCAAAAATTTACATCATATATTTACATCATGAAAATTTGATAGTGTAAAAGGGAACTTTGACATATCTCTGCTTTCGTCAAAAAATATCATATCTAGTGCCTCGCAGTAGATTTGATCATAAAAGTCGTTTGTCTTCTGTTCACTGCAATGCGAAATGTAACCGTTTGGAGCGCTAGCATCGCGGTAGTTCTTGGACCGCGCTTATTTAACTTAGCGTAAACAAACATCTTTGTTTGAAAACATGAGCTCAAAGTTTATTTGGTGTGTGTGCCGCCTTCGGCAAATTAATCGAACTTTCTGAAGCAGACGCAGCACTGTATAATCGCAGACACCCTGAATAAGAACAGATTAAGGAGACTCGAAAGTTAAAAGAGAATGGCGAGGTACTCAACAGAGGAATTCGGCCTGGATGCACAGCCGAGAATATTAAGAAGATTAATAGGCTCGTGTGTTACATCAACCACAAAATTAATAGAAATATATGAAACAGATTTTTATAATCTCTTCACTCTTCTCAACCTAATAATAATCGATGCTGTTCCAGCTCTGTTGTCAACAGTTTCTTGTATGCGCTGTTGTCCGGTCAGTAAGTTAATCCTCGTATAATGAACATTTCGTTGCCAACATGACCACCTTACGCCGCCGCGCCGTAAGTAAAATTTAACTCCAGTAGCAAGAAACTGGTGTGTCACTGTAAACCTGTCTTCAGCCGATATAGTCTTCTCACGTGCATATCCCTGTGATGTATGAATTAACAACAGACGAAGAGAAAATTTTGAAATGGTCTTTATATAGTAAAGAACAATGTCCGTTATAAAATATAAAAATTTGTAGCAATTTACCATATACACGGAAAAATTCAGTTATGTACTCTAAAGTGGACTGCTCAGTTGAAACCTTAAGAGTTATTTCTGTGAGTTTATTTTCTTTTTTTTTCCTAGGGAAACTTTCGAAGATATTAGACCTAGAGAATCCTTGCATTTAGAGCAAATTTCCTTTGCCTCTTGTTTGTGCAACTGGTCAAATGCTTTTCGAAACAGCTCGCTGCCAGTTCACAATCTCCATCTTAACACACCACTGCCTTCGGGTGAAAAACTGACCCGTGTCAGTTTATCTGGCGACACCTACAATGCAGCACCCAGTCTAAGGGTCCCCTGGAGGGGACTCTATGCATTATGAGTTCTAAAAGGATGCAGTGAAATACGTCCCATAACAGACGTCCACTACAGTGGACGCTATGCGCCACAGGGATATACTGATTTTTAATGTGTGGAGTCATTTTACTGAGTACCGATACGTTGTATCATCCATTCAGATATTTATGTATGACATGGCGCCCTCCGCTTGCAGCTCCCACAATACGAAATGATTTCCACAGTTTCACCCAAGTAAGCCCCTCTTTTGGCCCACTTCAGGTTACGGTAGTAACACTAAAAGTGGGATTTTGCGATCGTCTTTTGACAGCTCGAAATTTAAATGAAAATAACGGCTTAACTATTCATCATTTGTAGAGGAGAAAATTTTCTACAACTTTGCCCTCTTATGTTTTTTTTTCCATACATCGTAGCGTTTCAAAGATATTTGCAAAAATAACGGCGATTTTGGGATGTCTGTCTGTCCGTAACGTGTTCCCTGTTTTTAAGACGAACCGTTCAAGCGATTAGCATCAAGTTTGACAGACATGATTGTAGGCCGCCAGAGACAAGAACCTCCCTTTTTCAAATTTTTCGGACAAAAAATACGGTAGTAATACCAAAAAAGTCCGTTCGTAATGTAATTTCAAACGAACCGTTCATCTGACACGAAAATTGAATAACCTAATTGGTAGAGAAGAAAATTCTCTACAACTTAGCTCCCTTGTGTGGTTTTTTTTTTTTTTTTTTTCATATCTCGTATCGTTTGAAACATCTTTGCAAGAATAACGGATATTTGACACCCTCCATTGAATTAACGAAAACCAGCCGTTCGGAGATGTCACGTGACATTCCTCGCCTAGAACTCTGACATACGCCATCTTGCGTTGCGTATTTGATGATTTTCTTATTGTAACTTACACGTTGTCATTTCAAAGCAATGGCGCACTGAAGAATTAACAGAAACACGTCGTTCTGCGAACGATAAATGATAATCTAGTGTGTACAAATGCCATATTAGCACCAGTTAACAACGGCCATCAATAGTATAAGATTAAAGGACTCGTCTCTTGATTGATAGCCGTAGTGCGCCGGGCGCCGTGGCTCAGCGCGCCCGGTCAGAGGGCTGAACGTCCTCTGTAATAAAAAAGCTGAGCCACCTGATCAACGAACGACCAAGAACGAACAATGAAAAACGACCGCACATAATAGATCTACCTGAAGAGAGGAAAAAAAAAAAAAAAAAGTGTAGTGGGCAAGGAGTTGGACTACAAAGCTACATGGCGGTGGTTCGAAACCCGCCACTACCTAATTTTTTTTTTCTTCCTAAAAGGGTTTCATACGCTCTTATCAATTTTTTGTCGTTTACATTATTATTTTGGTCCAAAATGTTTGCAAAAACGTATAAAACTACAAATCTAAAGTGGGCCGTAAAGCACATCAGTGCGAATTTTTTTTTATTCAAAATGCAGTTTTCATAGTAGCAATGACAACGCATGATAACATGTGTTTACTGTCAGCCATCTTCAAATATGATCAAACATATGACGACAGTTCAAATGTTTGTATGCTTATGGGACTTAACTACGGGGTCATCGGTCCCTAAACATACAAACTACTTATGAACTACTTACGAACTAGGACGGCACAAATATCCGTGCCCGAGGGAAGATTCGAACCCCCGACCGTAGTGGTCATGCAGACCGTGACTGGAGCGCCTCAGTCCCCTCGGCCACCGCGGCCGGCATAACGACAGTGTAATACCCCTTTTTAGCGTCACGTCAAAGATTTACATCAAAAAATATTACGAACTTTTGATTATATTTTTGCCAGATTTGATAAAAAATTTGACCGTGTAATACCGGCCTAAGTTAGAAAGGGGTGCTGCTTACAGCGTCAAGCGACCCGAATGTAGCTTGTTTCTTCACCGTAACAGATTCGTTTTGTTGCAGTCACTCAAGTGTAATCAGTTACTTCCTGTGTTTTAGTTTTCATGTGCATGTTCATATGTTCTTGGTGTTTATTATCAAAGAAAAATGAACGACATTCATTATCTTTTAGAAACAAATTACTCAGCTTTAAGCTTGGAACAAAAGTGTGAAATAAAGGTTGGTAGTCCGACGCCTCAGCTCGAGTTGAAGCGAACACGAACAGGCCGAGGTAAGACAATCTGCAATCATTTAAAGAAAATATATCTAAAGGAGGGGGGGGGGGGCAAACAGGGCGCTTTCCTCCGGCGCCACTCGCAGAAATGCGCCACCAAATTCTCTCTTTGAGTGGGCGGAGGAGGGGAGGGGGGTCCGAAACATCGACGCGCCGAGCGGTTGGGAGGAGGACATACCCACACACTGTGGAACAGACCTAAAAGCTAATTTGTCTGGATAAATTAAATATTATGCGAACTCGGTAATAGAACATTTTTCTTGATATAAAAAAATTAGTAACAACATTATTCATTCATTTGCCATTTTATCAGAAATAATAAATAAATAGTGTAGTAAAGACTGTACAAGTAATATGTAGTTTTACTATGCTTAGGATATAGAAATCCTATGCTCTCATCTTAAAAAAGGCGTTCCGACATTGTTTTTATTCTATGCTATTGTTTTTCGTGATCGTATCTTGCTGATGTATATTTGTTGTATCAAGAATCTAAGGTGAAAATACATTTGAGAAGTTATCTTAAAACTGGTGTTTCAGAAAACTTATTTAAAAAAGCCCTTTTCATTATTGACATATTAGTATGTATGTCGCCAGATAAATTAATTGTGGCCCAATGAAATATTTCCGAGGTATTGTTGCCGGATCTGTTTTGCGTGTTCTGTGAGATTTATAAGCGACTTGGAGTTATTTTATGTGGAAAGGATACTTCATAAAAGACATTTAGTAAACTTTTGTGGACGTTCTAAGTGAATATTTTACAATTCACAATATTTCGACCGATAAAAAAATCGAACAAACAGCCACAATCGATTTCGTCTTTTCTCATGAAAGAATTTGATTTCAGATACACACAAAAATTGTCGGCTATGCCACGAAGTGTAGCATAATCATCAAGTAAGAACTGTAATATTTCCGATAAATACTGTGGTTCGTTTTTCTCTATACGAACCTGCATCTGTTCTTCCAAAGATTGCAATAGGCTCAATAAACGCAGTCAGTTCAAATAATTATTTACAGCAGAAATTGAACTTAGACAAATATTTTTCAAAAATTGTTAATTTCAACTCATAAATTCAGAGATCATTTATTACTGACTTTCGAAAAAAGGAATAATACATTCTTAATTTTTTTATTAATTATTACATTATGCAGATAATTTTCTTGTGGTGAAAAGTCTTTGGTTGTGTAGTGCCGCCGAAAAGTCGGTTCCATTAGGTTGTGTCGCTGATTACTAGATTAGATTAGATTAATACTTGTTCCATAGATCGTATATACGACATTTCGTAATGATGTGGTACGTGTCAGTTTAGTAAATGTTGTCTATACTTGACAATCAATATTTTAAGGATTTTTTTGTTTTTTATTTTTATTTCTTTTTATTTTATTTTTTAATTTTTTGTTTTCTTAAGTTTTATCTAAAAATTCATCTACATTGTAGAAGGAGTTGCCATTCAGAAATTCCTTTAATTTCTTTTTAAATACTAGTTGGCTATCTGTCAGACTTTTGATGGTACTTGGTGAGTGACCAAAGATTTTTGTGGCAGCATAATTCACCCCCTTTCTGAGCCAAAGTTAGATTCAACCTTGAATAGTGAATATCATCCTTTCTACTAATAATAAATGTTAATAACAAATTTCATGAGTGAATATATATATTGTGAAGCTACAATGAGGATCCTTAGATCCCTAAATAATGCTCTTGGGTGGACTCCAACAATTATTCTGATTACACGCTTTTGTGCAATGAATACTTTTTTACTGAATGTTGAATTGCCCCATATGAAAGCATTATCAAGTTCCGGCTCCGGTTCGTAAAATAGCGTAGATCCGGCACTGAAAGAAGTGAACCCCCAGTCATCTGAAGCACCAGTCGCCATTGGCAAGAATCGACCTACATCTTTCGTACTACTGGAAGAGCTCACATGCGTAGTTGTTAGTAGGAGAGCTTCCCGCTATGCCAGCTGCCGCCTTGCTCAATCGCCGGGCTCCCAGTAGAGCGGATTGCCGCATTTGACGGCTCGGCGGCAGCAGCTGCGGCGAGCACGCGGCAATTACACCGCTCTTCCCAGAAGACTGGGAGCCGCGCAGCGCAGCCGTCTCGCAAGAGAAGGAACGCGCAGCGCAGTAAGGCCGCGGCTTCGCCGGAACACCTCGCGGCCGTTTTTCTGTTTCCAGCCCCCCTTCTTCGACGCCCCCCAAACTCCGGGCCCGACACGGCGCTCTGCATGCTACGGGGAACCGCAGGTAGCCGGCCGGCGAGGCGGTTTCCGGAAGGCGAGAGAAACCCGGGGTCGCGCTGCGGGGAAAAACAGCTCAGTGTTCAACAACACCGAGCCGGCGAGCTACGCGGGATCTCGGTGCAATAGACTCCCTGTGTGCTGAGGCGCAGATACGCACGGTAAGGAACGCTACGCGTCTTGTGCCAGCGGCGGTTTTTGTGGCTTTCTTCCGCGTGAGCTGACTGTGTGAGGCCGACGGTTTCTGAAAGGCTGCTATCTATCTCCGCTCTGGCGAAGCGCCAGTGCAGCACAGCAGGAAGGCTCTATTGACAAATCCCTCGACTACCTCAACACCATTCATCAATACAGCGTGTTTCAGCAGGAACAGTATATGTTTTACAAGCTGCTAGTAGAGACTAATACAGTAGAACCTCTCAAACTCGACACAATGTGGACTTAAAGGTTGTCGAGTTTTGAGGTTGTCGAGTTTTAGGGAACTTAAATAAAAATAACTAGGAGTCGAATAAAAACGCTTAGAGTATTAAAATTGTACATTTATTGATTTATTATATACAATTATATATTTATATCAACATTTATAACTTATAATCAAAAAAGAAAATTGAGACAAAAGGCCTAAAAGAATCTGAAAATAGTGTTCATTACAATCATTACTGAAGTTGTTTATGCTGCTTATAAAAAGTCCATCACAGTTAGTTATGGGAAGTTTTCTGAACACTAGAAGGAAAGTGTAAAAGAAAACTTACTGAAGTCGTTTGAAAAACCCTGTGATTGAAGACTGCTTTTCTGTCTCCACACGTCATCTTGCAGCTTGATCACGGAGTCAGGAACAGAATCTCCATTCCAGTCGCATTTTACTGCTCTAAGTACTGCAATGTCCCTTCAATAAATTTCACAGCCTCACTGTGGCTAACTTTTCTTTCTTGTCGATGGTTCTCTTCCTCTTCTTCCGAATCGTCCCCTTCTATGTCACGCCCTTTGACAGCTGCGATGATTTCATCCTCTCCTAATGGTTCTGATGCTCCGCCGAGATCCAACCATCCATCCATCCATCCATTCATTGACATCATTGCTTGAAGATTCTTCACACCTTGGGATTCTTTTCATGAGTTCAATCAAGTCGCTATTTTCAGAATTGATTCCATCGTCACGCGACAAATCATTGCCTGCGTGATCTAAAAGTTTCCTCCAAGAACGAATGAGGGTTATAGTCTCGAGCTCGATCCAAGATTTACAGACCCATCCAATGACATCTAATAAATCGATCTTCTTTAGTTTAGCCGTTAGCTCCTCACCCGATTCCAAGGACAACACCAAAGATGACAAAAGCTTACGTGTGCAAACAATAGCCCGCCTCAGCTGGGCAGGTAAAGAGTGCATTGAACGACCTTGGAAAACCCAGTAACTTAGTTTGAGTCTCTAGCGCTCTTGGGCAGCCTATGTACTTATTGAAAGCTTCACGTTATGAGCGGTGTAAAAAAAAAAAAAAAAAACCAACTATATTAATTCAACAGACCTGTCGAGTTTTACGGAATGTCGAGTTTTCGGGTATGGAGTTTGAGAGGTTCTACTGTAGCAATAAAAATCTCGTATAACGTATGTCCAATTTTTCAATTCAGAGATGCAGTAGTATGTATATGATCCAAACAAACTTAAAAACAGGCAAATCAATACAGGGTGTTTCAGCAGGAACAGTATATACTTTACGACAGAGGTGGGCACAAATCGGCTCAATGAGCAGCGCTCCAGCTCAGGCCGGAAAAAGAGCAGCGTTCGCGCTCGGCCGGTAGTTATCCTAGTCTCCGCTAGAGGTCTGCATGCTTGATGGCGCACGTAGTTCCGTGAGAGTTACAAGCTTCCTAGGGTTTTATTTGCGGACGGAGAAGTTAGTACTGCTTCCTCCCACAAGTCCCCTAAAACCTCCACATCCTTGCGGATGCTGTTGCGTAGCAGTGTGCGTTTGTACCGCCCTACAGTACGCACGAGGTGCCGTAGTTGCTGTCCAAGTCTTTATGGAAAGCATAGAGTTCTGACTAACCTGTTGTCTTTTATAGTTGTCCCCAGCGAAGAAGACAGCACACAGGTCGTTGGTTCTTGTACAGCATACAAGTGAGGCTAAAACAAGTTCTGAATGATGGAAGCATAAGAAGCGACTCGCGAGATTCTTAATTGTCAGGGATGCTATTTATTAAATAAATAATTAAATATGAACAACTTTTGTTAATATGACACGGCCTTTGCTGTCCATAGCTCATGTTGAGACCTCGACTGTTACACAAATCTTTACTCATGACCGGCGCGGTCCGGCGCGTATAGTGGTCAGCTCGAGGCTGAAACTGCGGCGCGTTGCGAGAGGGCACCTGACGCTCTATTTCGCGCCAAAACAGGGCCGTCGCGCGCCTTGAGCAAAGTCGCTCTTCTCTTGTTACAATAAGAGAAGGCACCTTAAACTTTTTAAACTGTCAAAATCTAGCCTGTCCTTCAGACAAATTATTACAAATTATCTGCTCTGAATAATTAATATTTAGTATATAATAAACAAAACTAATTTCAAAAGATATCACGTGATGTGAAATGCAGCAGCCAATGCGAGGAGAGTACCAGCAACATAGGCGGGCTTTCCCCAGCACCTACTGTGCCATATGCAATTGCTCCCCACCCCACATTTCAACATTGCTGCACTTCTGTCTTTCTTCTGCGCTTAAGACACGTACGATGTTAGCAAAGAAACGGCCTGCAGCCAGAAATATGAAGTGGCCACAGGCCAGGAATATCACAGAGTCCGGTATTAAAACACTGTGATTAAGTTATCTCGTTAGTAGGTACAACATTATACATACCACTACTTCCTTCCTCGCGTACGTAATTAAGAAGATTAAGTCGCATTTCACTTTCTACACTTCCATACTTGTTGAAGTGATGTGTTCTATAGTGGCGTTCTAAATTGTACTTTTTTATGCCTAGTATTTCACCATACACCAAACATTTTGCTCCTCCTTCGCTTTCAGTGAACAAGTAATCACACTCCCAACTAGAGTTGGACTGGAAAATAGAACGCCGCTTTACCGCGCCGATTTGACAAGCCATTTCAATTCCACAGCGTACTGTACCAAAACGTAATATCATAGATTATAACGAAACCCCTGAAGTACAAAATTCGAACTAACAGATGGCACTGTTAGCGGTGACTTCTGAAACAAAAAAACAAAAATCGCTCTTATCTTTAAGATATTTGCCGGCTCGACTGCACGCGCTGGACGTTTTAGAGAAGAGTTTCCAGTATTATAAGTTACTTACTTATAAATATAATACCATTTTTCAGGAAATACTCCTAGCAGTGGAATCTGTTCATTCGAGTTGGATACTAAAGAGTTTGCACTATTATCTTTATAAGTTATTTTATAATGCCAGGTGCATTTCTGCGGCTACGTTAGCGCGTTGGCTGCGCTTAACGCCATCTAGTCTTTTCAGCAGGAACTACGTGACGGACGCCAGCTGCTCGCGGCTCTGCTCCCGCTCAGACAGGCGGCTCCGAGAGCGCGGCTCGCTCATTGCCCACCGCTGATTTACGAGGTGCTAGTAGAGACTAATTGCAATAAAAGTCTCATATAACGTGTGTCCAATTTTTGTTCAATTCAGAGGTGCAGTTGTGTGTATATGACCCATACAAACTTAAAAGCAGGCAAATCAGGACGTTCAAATCAATTTTGACTACTGATGCCTTTGTGTTATTTTGGGGCAGCTGCATTACTCATAATCGGAACGATGAACTCGCCTCTTACGTTTACTTTTCAAACATCCATGCAAACAAACAAAAATCCATAGCGGTAAAGTCCAGCTGCGGTGGAGTGGCCGAGCGTTCCAAGGCGCCTAGCTGTGGAGCGCGCTGCTGCTCGCTGTCGGAGGTTCGAGGCCTCCCTCGGGCGTCGGTGTATTTGTTGTCCTTAGCATAAGTTAAAGTAGTTTGTACGACTAGGGACTAATAACCAGAGTAGCTTTACAAAAATCTGACATCTGGTAAAGTGCAGGGACCTTGGTCCCCAAGAAGCCCACGTTTAGTTATCAGGTGACGACTAGAAAGTAGCACGTCAAATCAAATGTTTGTAGAGCTTATGGGACTTAACTATGGGGTCATCAGTCCTTAAACTCACAAACTACTTATCAACTACCTTATACTAAGGATGGCACAAATATCCATGCCCGAGGGGGGGATTCGAATCCCCCCTCGGGCATGGATATTTGTGCCGTCCTTAGAGGTAGATAGTTCATAAGAAGTTTGTAAGTTTAGGGACTGATGATCCCGTAGTTGTCCCATAAGCTATACAAACATTTGAACATTTTGAAATAGGGACTGATGACCGCAGAAATTTGGTTTCGTACATTTACAAACATTTGAATAATGTTGGAAACTCATTTTCAAGAACCGAACGAGGTGGCGCAGTGGTAACACACAAGACTCGTATTCGGAAGGAAGATGGTTCGAGTCCACCTCCGGCAATCCAGATTTAGGTTTTTCGTGATTTCCGTAAATCACTCCAGGCAAATGGCGGGATGGTTCTTTTCAAAGGGCAAAGCCGAATTCCTTCCCCATCCTCCGCCTCTAACGACCACGCTGTCGATGGAACGTGAAACAATAATCTTACATGACGTGTGACATGAATTGCGAATGTTGTACATGCTGACACGAGTCAAAGTGGCTTCATCGTTGAAGAGGAAAAATAGGATTACTTGGCGATTTTTATGTATCCAGCAACAATATTCTAACCGTCTATTTTCGTCTCTTGCTCGAAACTGTTTAATGAGCTGTAAATAACACAGATGGAACCAGTGCATAGGTAAAGTCCACCATACTCTTCTATATGGAGCAGTGGCGAACTAAGGCTGTCGGAGGCCACGGGCGGCGGCAAAGCAAAATGAGGCCCCCCGACCATTTGGAAATACATTTATTACTATGTAAAAAAGTAGCTTTCGAGATTTGAAGGCCCCATAACGAAGGTCAAGTGCGCTAAAAAGAAAAAGGCCCCAAGACGAGAGGCCCAGCTGTATGTGCTTGTTGAAGGACTAAATTCTACTGAATGAATGTCTTCCGTTTCATCCAAAGTCAGTTCATTTACAAGTCCAGGTGAAGTAAGAATGCTGAGCACTGTACCAGTGTCACATCGCGTATTGGACACACGACAAATCGCTCTTGAATATCGTCCACTGTGGCTAGGATATCGTATGCCGTATTTTTTACAAGCAGCAGCAGCATTTCCAATACAGACCCCATACACTATCGGCATATTCAGCACGTGCGTACTCTACAAAACAGTAGACGAGACCAACAAACCACACACACCGTACCCATGGTGTCCCAAAACCGGATTTCCGTAAACCGAATTCCCAATTCTGCTTCTGGTTAGTCATGTAAACACTCCAAAATCGTTTCTGGAAATCGGCATCTGTAAAGCAGTTTTCCAGTTGCACAATCGATTTTCTTGCCCATGTAAACGCAACCGTTTCTTATAGTTCTTGGCTTGTCAGACGTGTTTTCTTGTTAAGAATTTTCGGTTCATATGCACAGTGTGACATTTTCTGCAGTGAAAGAAAAGTATAGATATTACAGTGAGCATTAATCTGTGTACTTAAGTAAACAAAAATAGTACTTGTGCTGACTAAACCAGGAACTGAATCAGCTGATTTTCAGCCGCCATATTGAGAGGGCTAGGAAATACGCTTCTGGATGTGACATGTAAAAACGACAGCAACGGTTAACGAAATTCTGTTTTCGTCTTCCTTAAGATGTGTTGCATGTAAACGTAGTGACAATGAAAACTTCAATATAAACTAAAGCACGACTTCACAATTTGAACAACAACACTCTCGATAAATACACACATAGAAAACCACAGGAACAGGTGTGCCAAAACACTTAACGAAAATGCATTGTACTCCGCTGTATCTCCGCACTCAATAAAAAGTGGACACATGTAATATGGTCTTTCTATTGCAATTGGTCTAGAAAAATATTTATTGTTGCTCCTGAAACACCCTTATTTCAAATGCATTTGTTGTAGTTCTCAAATGAAAATTTTAATTGCCGTGATCGCAGTTACGTATAATAGATGGCTGCTTTCGACAACTGAAATTGTCATTTTCAAATCCTTATTTACAGTGCAGTATTTGTCAGAATATCTTTGAGCTTTGTCATAGCAGTATTACGCTTCCACAACAAGCATTAGCGCAATGTCCAGTCAGATAATTTAAACCTCCTGGCGGCGAATTTAAACTGTGTGCCAGGCTTGCATTCGAACCCAGTACTTCTGCGTTTCTCAGGCAAGCGCTCTTAACTACCGAGCTACCTGTGCACGCCTCACCGTCCGTCCTCACGGCTCTACATCCGCCAGTACCTCACCTAAAACTTTCCAAACTTCACAGGTACCTCTGTTAGCAGGTCGTTTGCCAGCGAAATTTAACGTCCTGGGTTCTAATCTCGATCTGACATTTTTAATTCACGAATTATGTTCATATCAGTGCAGACTGCGCAGGAGAGTGAAAATGCTATTCTAGATTACGAGACTGTACGTGTCGTAGTCACAGACTATCCGAATAAGTCAGCATAGATAAACAAAGGATTCAATATTATTTGGATCTGTATTATTTATGCCTCTTATCAGCATTTTTCAATTCACTTTTATGAATCTTAAGATGAATTACAAAGTTCATCAAAAGGGCCACTTTTATTATTACAACAAAGCGCCACGAGTGGGAGTCACATGAGTCAGACGATACTTTTATTATTATTATCATTGAAAGAGAGCGTTAGTTGCTGCGGTGGAGTAGCCGAGCGATCTAAAGCGCCTCGCTGCGGAGCGCGCGGTTGCTCGCCGTGGATCGAGTCCTCCCTGGGGCATGGGTGTCTGTGTTGTCCTTAGGTTAGTTTACCTAGGTTTAAGTAGTTTGTAAGCTACGGACCGATGACCACGCAGTTTGGTCCGATAGATCTGCAGACATAAAAAACCAGAGCGTTAGTTGAATTCCTTTATAATTATTGTTTATTTTCTCAGTGCTCAAATTTTCTTTATGCACTCACTGCGTTGTTTCTTTAGCTCTGCTGTCCGTTTACGTCCTGGTCTCTTCTGTGTTGAGGTGTCAAATTCATTGATTTTTACAATTTTCTTGTATTCTTTTGCATTTTATGCATTATATATTGTTCTGTTTGCTTGTCTGGGATTCTCTTCAACTTCTTTTATCCATTTTATTTTTTCCTCCTGGCAGGTTTGATGATTAAGAATCCGCTATGAAATTCTATTTTCATTCATCCTGTAGATATGGCCATAGAACTGCATTTTTCTTTTCCTTATTGTGCCCGTGATGAGTGTATTTGTCTACTTCTCTCGTTGCTCTCTGCTTCCAGATTCCTTGTTCTTGTGCAACACCAAAATTATTCTGACAATCTTCCTTTCTTGTTTCTATATTTGTCTGATTTTTAGTTTTCTCACCACTTTGTATTGTTTCAAATTTTATTATTATTATTGTTGTTGTATTTTATCATGTTCCAATTCAGGTTCAAATATTTAAGCTTATGGGACTTAACTGCGTGGTCGTCAGTCCCTAAACTTACAAACTACTTATGAACTGCCTTATACTAAAGACAGTACAAACATCCATACCCGAGGGGGGATTCGAACCTCCGACGGGGAACGGCCTGCGCATCGCAGCATAGCGCCTCAATGCACTCGGCCGTTCCTCCGCGGCTCCAATTCAGGTGCAAGTACCCCGTGGTCACTTAGCGAGTCAGTACATGAAGAGTAGTAATAGCTAAAATGTGTAGGAATCCTACGCAGACAAGCCATAAATTGAAGTAAACATAACCAACAACATAACACAGGAACTGGATTTATTGTTTTAATATTTTCCACGAGTTCCTTCACAGAATACAAAGGGTGGCTCATGAAAAGCTTCTTCAGTGTGATTCTTAAGTTTCTCCCGGCGTATTTGATGATCAAAATATCCAAGGGTGTACTGCCGGTCTATAGTGTCCAACTGCCAGTTGCTTGGATTAGTAGAGAGATTTCTGAATTCTTCTGCAGCTTTTGAAAATGGATTCAGAAGAGACAAGGATGTGTGATCCGTAAGCAGATTAGATTTCTGTCTAGTGCTAATTCAATGAAAGCTGACATCTCTTGGGAATAATCTGAGACTGTTGACAGCGACATTCAACAAAATATGTATTGAAAAGCCAATGCCAGAATTCCCAGGCTACTGAACAAGGATCAACATGAGGTTCGCGAGCATATTTCTCAAGCCGCCCGTATCTGAGCCAAAAATACCATTTTTATTCAGAGGAGTTATTCTAAAAACTAATCACATCACATAACAACAAAAGTCTGCCACAGCTGTAGCACATAAATCAATAAGTCTAACATTTCCAAATGTAGTTTCTGCTATCTGGTGTGACAACAGTAATGTTGCAAATATTTACATTTCACTGCAATATCAACGGGCCATGGTTTCAAATGTATTACACTGAAAAGACGAAAGATACTGGGATAGTCATGTGCCCGTTCATAAGACGGCGCGGCGTTAGGCAAACGTCTGTATACAGGTTATCTCGATTTCTGTGGGTTAGAACGTGCGGCACACGAGAGATAGGACACGGAACCTCGGAGGTGGGCATTTTCCCGTACAACCATTTCACGAGTGTACCATGAATATCGGGAATCCGGTAAAACATCAAATCTCTGACATCGCTGCGGCCGCAAAGTGATCCTGCAAGAACGGGACCAACGACGACTGAATAGTATCGTTCAACCTGACAGAAGTGTAACTCTTGCGCAAACTGCTGTGGATTTTAATGGTCACCATCAAGTGGCAGCGTGCGAACCATTCAACGAAACATCATCAAAAATGTTCAAATGTTTGTAAAGCTTATGGGTCTTAACTACGGGGTCATCAGTCCCTGAACTTACAAACTAGTTGTGAAGTAGCTAACACTAAGGACGGCACAAATATCCATGCCCGAGGGGGGATTCGACCGTAGTGGCCGTGCAGACCGTGACTGATGCGCCTCAGTCCCCTCGGCCACCGCTGCCGGCGAAACATCGATATGGCGTTCGGAGGCGAAGGCCACTCTTGTACCCTTGCTGACTGTACGGTGCAAAGCCTTACGCCACTCCTGGGACCGTCAACACCGACACTGGACCGCTGATGACTGGAAACGTGTTCTCTGGTCTGACGTGTCTCGTTTCCAGTAGTATCGAGCAGATGTCCATGTACCGGTATGGAGACAACCTCGTGAATCCTGTCGACAGAGAACTATTCAAGCTGGTGCAGACTGTAATGGTGCGGGGCGTGTGTAGTTACAGTGACAGAGGACCCCTGATACATGTAGATAAGACTCTGACAGGTGACACGTACGTACTCATCCTCGCTGATCATCTGCATCCGTTCATACCCATTGCGCTTCCGACAGACTCGGGAAATTCAAGCAGAATAGTGCGACACCCCACACGACCAGACTTGCTACAGAGTGGCTCCAGTAACACTCTACTGAGGTTAAACACCTCCGCTGGCCACAAAACTCCCAGACATGATCATTATTGAGCATATCTGGGATGCCTTGCAACGAGCTGTTCACAAGAAATCTCCACCTCCTCGTACTGTTACGGATTTGTGTTCAGCCCTGCAGGATGAAAGGAGTCACTTCCCTCTAGCACTGCTTCAGAAGTAATCCATGACATGCCGTGTTGTGGTACTTCTGCGTGCTCATGGGGACCGTAGACGATATTAAGCAGATCTACCACTTTCTTTGGCTCTATACTGTATACGTAACACTAAGGGTTAAAATTATCTAAGTCACGATAATAATTTATTATCAGATCTATCTTCAGATCATTGAAACTTTCTTGACTATTAAAATTTTGTCACAGCTTAAGGGAGAACTACCTTATTTATTTAACATTTGTAATCAGGGGTTGCATACTGAGAGCGAAGGAAAAATAGTTACATATATGGTTCCTACTCACCACAAGGAAACGAAGGTCATAATCTAAGGTAAAACTGTCTCGTCTCAAAGCAGAGAACATAATGAGTCCCTCATTACAACGTGGTCTCCTCTCCACTGTAGTAGGCCTGCTGGTCATGTACGTATTTTTCAAATCTTGTATTACTTGCTTGTTGTAATAGTTAACTGCTGAATTATTATATTCTCAGCACTTGCACTATCATACTCATGATGTTCTGTGATATGAGAGAGTATAAACTGCATTAGTTTATGACTTTCGTTCCATGTGATGAGTAGGAAGAATAAATTGTTTCACCTTCGGATCGAGTATTGTAATTATACAAAAAGAAAGCCAGGAAGAAAGTCAAGAATGTTTTAATGATCTGAAGAGGGTTCCATTAAGGTGAAACTACTCATCAAATATGAAAAATAAAAATTACTTACTGTCCTGGTTTAGAGCCCTAAAGGCCACAACCCCCAGAGGGGTCGCAATGTCCTGTTCGGCGGTCACTATCAAAGGAGGAAGTACTGGCACCATGAAACAACCAATCCAGTGCGTGTCTGGTTATTAGAGGTTCCGCAATACTAAAATTGCCCCCCCCCCCCCAAAAAAAAAAAATAGTCAAATTTATTTTATGCTAACTAAAAACCCGACGTTGTCCAGGTATTTATTTATTTATTTATTCAAGCGATGAGTTAATACTTCTCATGTCCCTTTTCTCTCTAACGATCTTTTTTTTAATAACACGTCATATTTATGGAAGAGTATTAAAAATGAGGCTCTTCCATAATGTACAAAATAATAACTGCAGTATCCAAACAAAGAAAGGTAGTCATTAAGATGCAAAGTATTTGTAACCTTAATACATTCATTTAATTCAAAACTTGATAATAAACAATATTTTTGGTTACTTGTCCAAAATCTAATATGAATAAATTCTTTGAGGGGCCCACCCCCGAGCAAGCGACATGTACTTGTCCGTGTGAAAAATCATGGAGATGTCAAAACCACTCTGCAGTATTTAATAGGTTGCTCTGTGATTTATTAATCGTAATAATTTCAACGTAAAAAAGTTTGTAAAAATCCCTCGATTCGGTTTTAGAATGAAGTTGATAGATGCGATGCGAGCTGCGAGTGGTAGCCTGTATATCTGGTGAATGAGGAAACGAAAGTTACGCAAAGCTGTCATAAAGTAGAGATATCTCTGGAGTGAGCATTCGGATGCGCAGAGCAGATGTTTTTTTGTCGACGTTAAACTGAAATCGTCACGTGATCTCGGGATGAATCTACTGTTAGCAGCCGGCCGCGGTGGCCGAGGTGACTAAGGCGCTCCAGCCACTACGGTCGGGGGTTCGAATCCCCCCTCGGGCATGGATATTTGTGCCGTCCTTAGGATTAGCTAGTTAATAAGTAGTTTGTAAGTTTAGGGACTGATGACCCCGTAGTTAAGTCCCATAAGCTTTACAAACATTTGAACATTTTTACTGTTAGCACACTTTATCTTGGCCCTTTGTGTACCTCCGGAACCTTTACGCTAGTTGCCAACTGTAGCTATGTATGAAAAAAGCAATAAGTTCTGAACATAATGTTCATCTATATGAGGTGTTGTGCATACTGACTGTTAATACTATTTATAAAAATGGGCCAAGAGGCTCTACTTCGTACTTCTAACGACTCGCCGTCCGCTTTCATCTTAATTCTATGATGCATTAATCCTTTCGATATTCGTTCATTAAAGACGTTAGTTGGCTGCGCAGAGGAAAGTTTCAGCAGCCAATGCCTGTCGTAAGCTTCCACTCCCAGCATCCTCCGCTTAGGGGCCAACTAAAAGTGTGCAATCAGGAGGTTTATACGGAGAGCACGTGACAAACCCCAAAATGCGCACAAATCAATGATCACTCCAGAGACATTTTTACTCTATGTTCAGAGCACGTGTGCTTATTTCCTCGACCAAAAATACAGTTAATTTCAAAGATAAATCCTTGCAGTTCCGTCAAAAAATCAGAATGGTGTTATTATTAACCAATGAGATCGTTCGCCGTGAATCAGCTGGAAATTAACTTCTGATGTTTACAAAACATTCGTGTGTCCGTAAATAACTGAAAGTAGGACAGAAATAATCGTTACAAAAAGTTTTACTGCATAATTCATTAAACCCGTGAAAATGAATGAGTTGTAGAGGCTCACATAGGATGAAGCCGCCTGCGACGCTGCAGTCGATGATGAAAAATCTGCGGTATTTGTACACACGATTCGCTTTAATCTACAGGGTAATTCGCCCTGTAGTTTGGTTTTCAAACAGCTCAATGGTTATGACGTCGTATCGGCTGATCAATGTGTCCTTCAGTGATATAATATTGTAGCTCCTTTCAGTGGTATATATGGATATTTTTTGAGGAATGTGCAGCGAACAAAATAATAAAGGCTTAACAAAATGTCGAACATAATGCATTACCTATTTACGGATGTCACGTTTATGAAGTAATATCTGCTGAATTGTGTGTCCTACAAAAACATTATTTACCAGGTTCGTAGAGTGGAATATTAGGAAACTGCCTGCGAAATGTGTAGTACATGGAGTTGTTAGCAAAGACGTAGTAAACTACAACCTCATGCTTATCAGGGTGAATTTTCATGCATTTCATTGTCTTTGACGTCAAACAATATGACGTAATATGATGTTATGTCCAAAGTACATTTAGTGCTGTATATGTAAAATGTCTGGAAAATACGTCGCGAATAGAGTTAGAAGGAAAGACGTAATAAAACGTCTTGCGTGATGAGGCGGTTTTTCAAGAACCTAATTGTTTCTGACTCCATATCTCATGAACTGTGTGTTTACTACGATAAAATCTCGAAAATGCGTTCAGTTGTATGTGTGTATTCTGTCTGTAACATTTCTCTCGAAAACAATTTAAAGTGTACGAGATAAATTATAACGTCGTGCCAAATGCCGTAATTTTACTGCCTGAAAGCCGAAAAAGTAGTAAACGACAAACTGTTTTTCCTATCATCAATTTACTGGGGATGTCAGCGAGAAACGTTTCCCAAAGGTTTGAAAATATTTTTAAAGTTTGTTGCAAGTCGCTAAGTGCTCTCCTCCTCAAATAGTGGACTGATAATCTCACACTATCACGTGCCGCAAGACGGCGAAGTTTTCATTGTTAATGTCGTCATATCTCATGAACTATCGGCCCTATCGCAAGATCCTTTCTTCGCTGACGTCTTCTACCTATAAACCACATTCCTGCCAAATGTCAGCTTCATAGGTGAAGTAGTTATCGAGATTTCGTGTTTTGCCACTGAGTGAATGAGTGAACGAGTGTCCTTTCGCTTTTATGTGGATAGAGATTAAAATTATGCAATTCCTTTTTATCATCAATTCTGACCTGAATAGGACATTTTTACAATAAATACGCCATATTAACGATGATTTAGCGAAAAGCCCTGAAAACTGCTTTCAGTAACCAATAGAGAGCTAAATTAACGAGAGGCAATATGCAACTTCGAGAATTAAAAAAAAAAAAAATTCAAATTCCTTAGAATTTGCCTATACAGTGGGACGTAACGAGCATAATTTGCTTCCGTGTCTTACTCATCATGCAACACACATTTTCTGTCGAAATTCATGTAAAAATAGGGTAATATGTTCTATTCTGGAAGATACACTAAAAATTCATCCGATAATATAGAATACTTTTATATTTTAGGAGAAATTTTTATCAGCAGAAGAAAATATAAGCCGCGGTGGAGTAGCCGAGCGGTCTAAAGCGTCTCGCAGCGGAGCGCGCGGTTGCTCCCCGTGGAGGTTCGAGTCCTCCCTGGGGCATGGGTGTGTCTGTTTGTCCGTAGGTTAGTTTACCGAGGTTTAAGTAGTTAAGTAGTTTGTAAGCTACGGACTGATGACCACGCAGTTTGGCCCGATAAACTTACAAACATTTGAACATTTGAGAAAATATAAAATAAGTAGTCTTGGAGTTCAGACACACAGTTCTGTTACAGTACAGTGAGGGAGGGACGGGGGAGGGGGGGGGGGAGTCGACAGAATATTTTCACTTGAAAGGGGGTCGGGAACTCGAAAAGATTGAAAAACGCCGGTTTAGAGGTTTTTAACCGTAAATATGAGGCTGGCAGTGTCAACAATCATGGCATTATCTTTTGTGGTGACGCTTATCGTGATAGAATGAACTCATGTCACAAGCCCTGTTCTAGGGAAATGACCGCAAGGAGCACACTCAGGCGCTGGGGCCCGCCTTCTAGGCCACCTCCCAGCCGTCGTGAGGTGTCAAGTGTGTCGCGTGAAAGTGAGAATAACGTTCAGCGTACTGTTGGGTTTGTGTTCTTGTGAAAGGGCGGGCGTGAAACTCGGTTCCAGGACACAGCGTAGATCTCTCTACCACCACGGAGTGGGGCCGGCGATCTCGTTTTGTCGCCATTGGACGGACAGATCACGTCACGTCAACTGCAGAAGTGTCTGGAATTTTATTTAGAATATCAGAGAATGGTGATCAGCAAGTTTACTAGACCACCTATGCTGTACTTGATCAAATACGAGGGTAAGACAATTATTATCCGCAAAGTAGTTATAAAATTTTATTGTAATAAAATACGAAACTTCCAAGAACATCATTTTTCGACGTAGTCTCCTTCCTTTTCAATGCACTTCGTCCACCGCTCTACAAGCTTCCTTATGCCCTCATAAAAGATTTTCGGTTGAGCTGCGAGCCAGGTATGTACAGCTTCCTTCACTGCTTCGTCCGAGTCAAATCGACGACCCCTTAATGCCTGTTTGAGTGGACCAAACAAGTGATAGTCAGAATGGGCAAGTTCGTGACTATATGGAGGATGATCCAGTACTTCGAATTTGAGTTTCTGGAGCGTTTCAGCAGTGTGGACAGCAGTATGCGGACGGGCATTGTCGTGCAACAACACAACACCTTCTGACAGCAATCCTCGGCGTTTGCTTCGAATTGCAGGCTTTAGTCTGTCAGTAAGCATCTCACTGTAACGTACATTGTTTATTGTTGTGCCCCTTTCACCATAATGTTCCAGTACAGGACCTTGTGCATCCCAAGAAAACCGTAAGCATCAGTTTTCCTGCGGACGGTTGGGTCTTGAACTTTTTCTTGCACGGCGAATTTGGATGTTTCCATTCCATACTCTGCCGTTTACTCTCCGGCTCCTAATGATGGATCCATGTTTCGTCACCAGTAATGATTCTGTGTAAGACGTTGTCCCCTTCGTTGCCATAACGATCCAAATGTTTTTTGCAGATATCGAGGCGCATTTGCTTATGCAATTGTGGGAGTTGTTTTGGGACCCATATTGCACAAACTTTATGAAACCTAAGTCTGTTGTGAATAATTTCGTAGGCAGAACCATGACTAATTTGAAGACGATGAGCCACTTCATCAATAGTTAATCGTCTAAGAGAATCATTTCACGTGATCGCTCAATGGTTTCATTTGTGGCGGTAAACGGTCGTCCGGCTCCTTCATCGTGCTTAACACTCGTGCGACCATTTCGGAATTTTTCATTCCACTCGCACACACTTCGTTGTAGCATAACACTGCTCCCGTAGTGTACTGAAAGTCTTCTATGAATTTCGGTCCCTGATACACCTTCCGCCCACAAAAAACGTATTACTGAACGTTGCTCTTCTTTGGTGCAAATAGACAGCGGAGCAGCTATGATTAACAGCACGGCAGCGACAACGAAACTAACGTAGCAGCTTGAGAATTGCTAAGATATAACAACAAATAAACAAAGCATGCGTCACCAACGTAAAACGACAGTACTACCAACATAAACAAAAAAATAACTAAATTGCGGATAATAGACTTACCCTCGTACTAGCAGGGCAAAGTTGACACCTCCAGGTTTCGAACCTGAGTACCTAGGGACAAGAAAGGCACAGGCGTGCGTTAGCTTCGCAGGCCGGTCCCGTGAAATTTAACTGTCAGATATCGCCATCTGATTTAAACCACATATTTAGCAAGACCTAGAACATTTTACGTGAGTTGTGGCAGGTATCGTCCTCTCGTGATACGCAAGTCACCGCGTTACGTAAGACGGAGGGGTCTAAAGTGCTGCTTCTACCGAGAAAATTTTCTTTCTAATACGCGAAGCTTACGGTCTCGGAAATTCATTTCGGAATGAGACTCGGCAGGTTGGTAGCGTACCTCAAGGGCGCCCGTCCATAAACGTTGTAAAGTTCACTGACCAGAAGGTTCCGAGAAAGAAGGGCTCTAAAGCTTTACGTGCAGCTCACACACTGGTTATTTGTCAGCTGTGACATCACAGCAAAATGGCTGCGACTGTACCGCATTCTATCTACATGTTCAGTACTACCTCCAGGGAACTTTCTATTTTCCTCTTTTAATCGTTTTACTTTATTTTTAAATGATCTAATACATTATCAACTAGCTTAAACCCGCGGCTCCGCTCGCTTGTTGGTTGATTATGATAAGTTATCTTTCAGTAGTGTGGTATGAGACTGATACTATTGTAATATGTGTAAAGTAACGCGATGCACATTTATCTATGAAGTTTGAATAACAATTAAATTAATGTAATTAATTTCACTCATTTTTGAGGAAATGACGCTGATAAAGCGGAACTGAATAATATTCCTATCAGATTACAGAAGTCTATGCACTTACCACGTATCAGGAAAGTAAGTAGTGTAGATCAAATCACACTTAAAAACGCACTCGTTTCCAAGAATACAATCACGAAATTCAACAATAATGATTGTAATAATATCACAGATCGATCACTTGATGTATTGCGCGAAACGTCAAATCGATTTTTTTAAAGCGGTGTATTAAAGGAATTTTCTTTTTTTTTTACTGCTTTGTTTGTTTCTTATATTCCCTTATTCGTATGCTTATCCTTACAACACACACACACACACACACACACACACACACACACACACACACACACACACACGTAAAATTTTATATACACCGACAACTTTCCATGCCAGTATACTCCACCCTTTTATCATTATCAACCCTCAAGCAACAATGCAACCAATAAAACCATTTTCAAAGAGTAAATGTGGTTTTCAAAGAGTAAATGTGGTTTTCAAAGAGTAAATGTGGTTTTCAAAGAGTAATTACTATTTCGTATTTCGCGTTATGTTCTTCAAAATTACTAAATATCTATCAGATCGCTATAAAACCGTGCCTGAAACCTTCCTCAGGTATAAATTAGTAATAATATCTAAATAAATGTGCCACAGAAGCAACAAGAAAGTTGAGGAAGCCTCGCCAAAAGTGTCATTTACATAGTCATCCGTCTTAACCGAAAAAAAGGACCAAGTTAAAGTCAGCGATTAGTAGATTTTTCCCAATATCATGAGACATTTCCACCTCAATGTTGAGGCCACAAAATTTGTTCTGCGCATCTGAATGCTCACTCCAGAGATATTTCTGCTCTCTGCTTGCCACTACACACGCGTTAACTGTAGAGATATTTAAGTCTCTGCGTCTTGTCGTTCCGACGTGATAAGCGTACACCGCACAGACATTCACATTAATATATATAGATAAATAGCTATCCGATCGGCATAGCCTTTGCCGGGTAGACATTAGTAATTGTACAAATTTTTAGCTCTTTGTCTTGTGGTTCAGACGTGATAAACGTACACCGAACAGACATTCACATTTATAGATATAGAATAAATAAAGCAGAATTCTATTCCATTCACGGAATACCTTTTACATATAATTAAATAGTGATTTACAATTAACAATTTTAATTTTTTTAAATGAAATGATTTCAAATGCATTTTAATGGACATACAATTAAAGCTAAAATTTCTATTCTAACAAACTTTTGGGTATAGTTTATTTGAATAAAAAAATTACAATATCGTCTTTATCTGTCAATTTCGTATTTGATAATTATCACCAAAACATTGAAAACCAAAAGTATTTCATTATCTTGCACAAATTATGAGGTATGATTGTTCAAACAACATTTAATATCTGCTGGAGATTCACGGTAAGGCGACGTCGATACGTCGGTATACTTAAAACAGAATCAGTCCACAACTTTAGTAACGTATCAAACTTAATGCAAACAAAAGAATACTGAAATCTGGCGCTGGAGAAGTAGGCTACAATCGGACTGATGAAGTGCAGGTATTTGAGTAAGCACTGCAAAGCACTGGCGGGGGCCCTGGGCGGCGGCAAAACAAATTGAGGCCCCCGTCCACTTGGAAATCTACATCTACATGGGATACTCTGTAAATCACAGTTAAGTGCCTGGCAGAGGGTTTGTCGAACCAGCGTTATACTATTTTACCTCCCATTCCATTCTCGAACAGCGCGCGGGAAGAATGAACACCTGAATCTCGCCGTTCGGACTCTGATTTCTCGTATTTTATTCTGATGATCATTTCCACCTATGTAAGTGGGAGTCAACAATATATTTTCGCATTCGGAAGAGAATGTTGGCGGTTGGAGTTTCGTAAGTAGCCCACGCCGCAGCGATAAGCGCCGTTGTTGTAATGATTCCCATCCCAGATCCTGTATCATTTCCGTAACGCTGTCTCTCCTGTATCGTGACATTACGAAACGAGCTGCCCTACTTTAGACTCTTTCGATGTCCTCAGTCCAACCCACCTGGTAAGGATCCCACACTGGGCAGCAATACTCCAAAAAAGGACGCACAAGCGTAGTGTATGCAGTTTCTTTAGTAGTTCTGTTGCATCTTTTAAGGGTTCCGCCAATGAAACGCAGTCTCTGGTTCGCCTTTCCCACGACATTAACTACGTGTTCTTTGCAATTTGACTGATTTATCTTGTAAACACAGTTTAACAGATTTCTTTTCGTACTCATGTGGACAACTTCACACTTCTCATTATTTAGAGTCAACTGCCAATTCTTACACAATACTGATATCTTATTCAAATCGTTCTGCAGTTGGTTTTGATCTTCAGATTATTTTACTAGACGGTAAATGACGGCGTCATCTGCAAACAACCTAATACATGGTTTACTTTTCAGCTTTGGAGGCCCCCCAGGACGAGAGTCATGGAACAAGCTTCATAAAATAGCTTTTGAAATTTGGAGGCTCCAGAACAAGAAGCAAAGGGTGATAAAAAAAAAATTCTTTTGAAGTTTTTCGAGCCGCCCCCCCCCCCCCCCAAGACGAGAGGCCCGGGACGGTCAGCCCCCTCCGTCCCTCCCCCCCCCCCCCCCTTAGTCCACAGCTGCTTCAAAGTTCTCAACGTAAACAAGTCTTGAAGTCGTTTATCAAGGTAAGGACTCAGTATCACAGTACTGTTGTGAATTGGTTAACACTGTCCTAAGCTCAATGATGACTCGATCCACACACTGTCTGTTTTACGTGCCGTACGCGCAGCCCTTTTAACCACTCTGGGGCTGCACGCACGTGGTACCGCTCATACTGACCGGCCTCTTGTGGACTGTGGGAACTGGTATTTGCCAACTGCCTGCGTTACCGTTGGCCGTATCTGTAGTGGTGTATGGTGCCATCACAACAGGCGACACCACAGAACATATTGAATCCATCATCGATGGTGGAGCTGGGACTTCGGTTAGTTAAGATTATGTTGGAAACAGGTTACCGTCAGTCGTATGTTTTATAGGAACATTTATTTTTTGGCTACCAGTTTCGGCATTACATTATGCCATCTTATACTCCGATATAGGGGCCTGAAGATGCCACAATATAATGCCGAAACTGGTAGCCAAGAAATAAATGTTTCTATAAAACATACTGCTCATGGTAACCTGTATCCTACATAATAAAAATGTTCAAATGTTTGTAAATCTATCGGACCAAACAGCGTGGTCATCAGTCCGTAGCTTACAAACTACTTAAACCTAGGTAAACTAACCTAAGGATACCACACACAGCCATGCCCCAGGGAGGACTCGAACCTCCGACGGCAAGCAACCGCGCGCTCCGCAGCGAGGCGATTTAGACAGATTATATATATATAATATATATATATAATTAACATAGTAAAACCGTCTTTTCCATGACGAGCTTCTGTTGAAATGAAATTAATGAGTAGTAGACAAACAGCGTAGACTGACGATAAAAACAAAAAGAAAAGGAAAAAAATCGCACTGACGTGTTTTACAGCCCACTTTAGATTTGTAGTTTTATAAGTTTTTGCAAACATTTTGGACCAAAATAATAAACTAAATAATAAAAAATTAATTAATAAGAGTGTCTGAAACGCTTCTAGGGAAAAAAAAAACAATTTAGGGTGTGGCGGGTTCCGAACCACCGTCCTTTAGCGTCATAGTCTAGCACCTTGCCCACTACGCTACTGCTATCAATCAAAAGATGAGTTCTTTAATTTCATACTATCGATGGCCGTTGTTAACTGATGCTAACATGTCATTTGTAGACACTAGATTATCATTTATCGTACGAAGAACGATGTGCTTTTGTTAATTTTTCAGTGCGCCATTGCTTTGAAATGACAACTTGTAAGTTACAATAAGAAAATCATCAAATACGCAACGCAAGATGGCGTATGCCACAGAGTTCTGGGCGAGGAATGTCACGTGACATCTCCGAACGGCTGGTTTTCGTTAATTCAAGGGAGGGTGTCAAATCTCCGTTATTTTTGCAAATATGTCTCAAACGATACGAGATATGAAAAAACCATAAGGGGGCTAGGTTGTAGACAATTTTCTTCTCTACCAATTAGGTTTTTCAATTTTCGTGTCAGATGAACGGCCCGTTTGTTTTTGCAATTATATTACAAACGCCTTTTTTTAGTACTGCTGTAGTTTTTGTCCGAAAAATTTGAAAAAGCGAGGTTCTGGCCTCTGGCGGACTACAATCATGTCTGTAAAATTTGGTGCTGATCGGTTGAACGGTTCGTCTTAAAAACGGGGAACACGTTACGGACAAGCAGACATACATCCCAAAATCGCCGTTATTTTTGCAAATATCTTTGAAACGCTACGAGATATGAAGAAAAAAAAAGACAGAGCAAAGTTGTAGAGACTTTTCTCCTCTACCAATTAGGTTATTCAGTCTTCGTGTCAGATGAATAGCTAAGCCGTTATTTTCATCTAAATTTCGAGCTGTCAAAAGACGATCGCAAAGGCCCACTTTTAGTGTTACTATCGTAACCTAAAGTGGACCAATTCCAGGAGAGCGTATTTTCTGCGCATTACTCCACTATGGACGCTGCCAAATCGTTATAGCATGTCTTCACGCAGTATTGAGCAAGTACCATTGATCTGTTCGACCACTTTTCTTTTTTATTTATTTATTATTATTATTTTGTTAATGATGTAGAAACGAGAATGTTTGACAAACAAAAAAACAATAGTAACGATTTTACGAAATGATAACAAAATAACTGTTCCACCATATGTGCAGATTTAATGAAAAAACAAAGCGGGGCAAAGAAATCTTAAAAATTAAGCATGTTTCTTCACATAAGGGTGGTATGTGACTTTCCTCGATCTTTGCATGCCTCGTTCCTGCAGCAACGCCAGGTAATTTCTCTGCAATTTAGTATCGTTTGTGGTTTCAAGGATTGGCACTTCCCATTAGCTGCCTCTTCTGTTCTTCATTGTAAGACGTCAAACGTAGTTTGGCACTCCCCAACTTTGTGGTGGATTGGTGAAAACACTTCGTAAATAATTTGCGAAGAGTTTTCGGTATCTCAGTGTGTGTTCGAGGACACTGTGTGTCTGTGTCTCGTAGATAGTATCAGTGATCGCATGATATTTTGCAGGGGGAAAGTAGTTATCGTCCGGAATAAACAGGCTTCGTGGTTCAATCACGCGTAGATAACAAGCTATGATCTTTTGGGTCAGTCTCCAAACGTCGGACGTCGACGCACACGATGTTCATCGGTGTCCAGGAGCTGGCAGTCAAGACAGAGTGGAGAGTCTATTCGTCCGATACCGTGGAGTCGGTGTCTCATCGCATATTTTTTGTTGACGACTTGATACAAGTAGAAAGGCTTGTGTGGGCAGGAAGACCGCTCGGCTACTCCACCGCGGCCTTAGCTAATAGTACAGAACATACACCCCTTACATTCATGAAAATTTCTGTTTCATCAGACACTCTTAAATCGTACTAGATATACCGGACCATTCCATTAAAACATTTGGAAATAAGTCTATGATGCACAACTGGATATATTTTTATATAGTCTTAGCTCTTACTATTTTTTTTTTTTATTATTTTCAATCAGGTAAGCTAAATTTCGTATGCACGCTATTAGATGTTTTACCTGTCTAAAAAAATAATTTTAAAGCATTTTTTTTAAACAGGAAGTTATCCGAAGGTAGAATCGAACATGGATCCCCAGTGTGCAAAGCGAGTCCTCTATGGCGCAGCCATTTCGCTGAGCAGCCAGACCAGTATATGAGCTGCGCATAAAACTTGAGCACTTTCTCTCGGGATCTTCTGGATGGTGCACTTTACGAAGTTTATGAGGGGGCAGCCTTGAGATATACTACTGTCTTACGAAGTCTCATCCCGAATCTAATTTCCAGGACTGTAAGGTCACCTCGTAAGTAATTCTGCATTTTGTAACGATCGTGCCTCTAGTATATACCATCAGCAGCAGAACTACCGAAAGTGCTTCTGATGGCATCTAACAAATCTCTTCCGTAATTTTCACAACGTCCTATCAAGTTTCCTTACATCATACTCGCTAAACTTCCGTTTCTGGCCAACATTCGCCATTCAGTAAAATGTTCTGCGTTCTTCATATTTATCATCGTCTATTTTCGGAGATGCTGCGCATAATCGTGTCTTGATTGCTAACCGGCAATACAGTATATACAAACGCCTTTGGTAAATTTAGTAATACGGACTCCAGCTGTTCATTCGCATCTACTGCCGGTGACTTTAAGCTTTTCAATGAAGCAATCTGTGCTTAATTTAGCCATACTAAGTTTGTAAATAAAGCAAGCTGTATTTAAATTTGTCCATCCTGTACGGAATGTTTTTGAGGACTTCAATGGTATTGCTAAATTTTTTTTTATGAAATATGCATATGCCAATACTCACTTTTCATTCATTTTCGTTAGCACAATGCGTTTCTGTAGTTACTCGAACGTCGCACTGACCTGAAGAAAGGTTCACTCGCTATGATTACCATTTAGGATATGAACTAAAACACAAGCCTGTGCAGCAATTATGTAGTCCTACATACAGTATGCAGTTAATATGTTTAGATAGTTTCATTACTGCATTTACTATATTTTATCGATAATTTAGCTGTCTCGCACACACAGCATAGTAACAGACAAATCATAACACAATACTTTCACGTACTTACATCACTTCAAACAGTCTTAATAGATTCAGTTGTTAAGACAGCAATATGCAGTCTAGTGGAGATGTATTTATGTCATAGCACAAAATTTGATGATCACTTGGTGAAGAGATTTCAAAACATCAACACTTTTAATAATATAGGAATTGATATCGCAGAATCTTTTAAAGAAGTTAGAAATTTGACTTTCAGCATTATCATTTGGTAATACGTCACGATGTTCGGTGCTGAGAATAAAAATTTTCAGTTCATCATTTGCTGTCCTTTGACCACAGAATCGTGGATTAGCTGGCCAGAGTCTTGTGTGCATCACTATTGCTGACTTATTATAAGTATTATATACTGTTCCAGCAAAATGGGCCACTGTTCACTGTGGCTCAGCCTTATATTAAATGGATGGGAAAGTACATTGAAGAATCTAATCTTCTCGGGTTTGCAGCCGGATATTAAAGTCAACTTGACACAATATTTCAGCGGCGCAACTGCCCGCCATCCTCAGGTGAGCGTGCTGGGACACAATCTCGCCGGAATCTCAGTTCCCAGTGCAATCGGCGGCTCTTTTATTCATCGCGGAAGAAGTGACAGTAACTGCCCTCTGGCGCACAAGACATACAACGCTCCGGTGGTAGAATCCGGCGAATTCGATGTTGTAGAAAATTATTATTCAGATTGCTGAATTACCAATCTTTTTTTTTTTAATCTGATAACACAGGGTTCCAAGATTTACTAAGAAGGTAGCCTTTGTCTCTGTTAGATTGTCAGATAATCGGAACTCTATGGATTTCTTTAAGACACAGTCCCAGTAACGAGACGCTGAAGCAACCAAATGAGCTTCATTATACAACATTCTATGTCCCTCATCGAGACAATGCTCAGCTACCGCAGAATGAAGCACACGTGTGTGGCGTTGATGTTAAACACATCTGTCCTGAATGGTACGGATCGTCTGACCAATATGTTTTCCCACATTGGCAGGGAACCCTGAGTTATCAGATGTTTAAAAAAACAACGGTTGATACTTCAGCAATCTGAATAATATTTTTCTTCATCATCGATTATCGATTTCGCCGGATTCTACCACCGGAGCGCTGTATGCCTTGTGCGCCAGAGGGCAGTTACTGCCACTTCTTGCGCATGCGCTGTGGGTCTTGCGCGATGTATAAAGGAGCCGCCGATTGCACTGGGAACTCAACATTAACGATTTTCCATCCACACATAACACGATGACTGCAATCTACGCAGATGACACAGCCATCATGGCGCAAGATTGGAAGCCATCAAACATTAACTCACGCCTACAGACAGCACTCAGAACTGCCGAACCTTGGTTGGAGAAATGGCGTGTTAAAGTCAACGTCGACAAGTGTGAGGCAGTTCTGTTCACACGCAGACCGAAACACCTGCGCAAACACCAATACTGTAGACCAATTACTCTACATACATGCCCAATACGTTTCCGCGAGAAAGTCAAATACCTTGGTGTCTGGCTGGACCGGAAACTCATATGGGGGGACCACATACAACACATGACCAACAGAGCAAACGCGAGGCTCAAACAACTCTACCCGATGCTCAACAGGGAAAGCAAACTGAATAGCCGGGTGTCGAGGAACCTCTACATGACACATATTAGACCTCTGATGACGTACGGTGCTCCGTGCTGGGCATACGCGGCGCCAACACGGCTGCGCCGCCTGCAGCTCATACAGAACAAGGTACTACGCATCATTAGCAACGCTCCACGATACACACGCACCGTGGACCTTCACAATGAGTACCGCCTAGAGCGCCTCTCGGTGGTATTCAAGAAACTCGCCACACGACTATACAGAAACTCGAGACACTCGAACAACCCCTTCATCCTACGCTTGGGGAACTACGATCACAACCATAGGTGGAAACATAATCGCCCGAAAACACTTCTCCTCAGAGACTAACCACCTACGGTCGTAGGGAACACCAACTCACAAACACGATGAACATGGCAAACCCCTGCAAAACAGCAATCTGACTGGCAACGCCAGCTGAGCCAACAGCCGACCTACAGGCAAAGCAGGGAAACCATATTCAACGCACTAAACACAAACCTAAACAGTCCCGCACACTTAGCCAGTTCTATGACCGAACTGCCTAACTACCATGACAGACTTGGCTACGTTACAGGTTTTCTGCCACAGCCGATGTTAACGGGTAAACTGCCGCAGCAGACCCAGGAAACATCATTGGAGCTCAGCTGAAGCAGAACCTCGCATTAAAACGGACTGATTCTTTATGACTAACCTAGCAAAGTAAATGGTACTGAGAGAAAATACCCATTACTAACATTACCAAACCTTGCATGATCTGTCGCAGATAGCATACCGCTACTGCCCTTCATACCTACCCCACTGTCGCAGAGGTTTTTTTCCCTTGGCTCTTGCCTTGGCACTTTTTTCCTCTGCCCTTACATACCTTTACCCTTCGTATACCTTCGACCAATTCTATCTCCAGATGCACCGTATTAATGGGTGATCGCGTCCACACGTACGGATAACATCGCGGTTCCCACATCCCGTGATCCACCTTAGCAAACTAACTTAATTACGGAGGTGACAGTAGAACTTTTGTGATGGTCACCACGTTAGTGTGGGCGTGGAGGGGCCCCATCCTTGACTGGGAACTCAGTTCCGGCGAGATTGTGTACCAGCACGGTCACCTGAGGATGGCGGGTAGCTGCGCCGCTGAAATATTGTCAAGTTGACTTTAATATCCGGCTGCACACCCGAGATGATTACAAACAGTTATTACGCCGGGAAAACCTTTGTGGTGACGCTGAAGAATTCTTCCAAGCATAAACGATGCGACAAAATGCTTCAGGCAGTACTCTGTCTTACATGTCAAATAAAAGGAGAGTTACAAAGAAATTGTATTCTTGGATAAACTTTTTTCGTGAAGGCAACTGCTTTACAAAATTTTTGATTGTTCGTTTCCTGCAGAAATATCTCATGGCTTACCGAAAGTGGACCATGTCAAGTAATTGCCCTTTCTCGGTCCATCGCTTCATCCGACCTCCCATCCACATCTTTCATCTGCTCCTCCCCTTTCTTCTGTCTTTCATCTCCTTTTCCCTCCGTCTCTCTCTCTCTCTCTCTCTCTCTCTCTCTCTCTCTCTCTCTCTCTCTCTCTCTCTCCCGCCTCGCTGTCCATTTCCTCTCTCCCTCGTCGTAACCAGTCAATAAGTAACAACTTCCAACATATTTCTTACTAACAATGGCAAATACCAACAAAGGTACTCTCACAGAAAAGTAAGCCAAATAACGACGCCAATCAAAACATATTTTCAGACTTCTTTACCACGATGTTAGGGTTTCTTCTGCTGACATAAGCGACGTAGCATTTGGGACATTGTACACTGGTCAAAACAGTTAGGGAAAAAGTTGAGATATCCTTGTTTAATATCGTCACTTTAATTTTCCTGTTCACTAATAAATATTATGTCATATAATAATAAATCAGCCCTGCTGTTGTGGTCTTCAGTCCACAGACTGGTTTGATGCAGCTCTCCATGCTACACTGTCCTGCGCAAGTCTCTTCATCTGCGAAACAACGGTAACCTACATAGTTTTGAATCTGCTTATTGTATTCGCCTTTTTCCCCTAGTTATACATTCTTCTACGGTCTTTCATTTTTTTTCTAGCTCTCCTTCTTAGCCAGTGTGCACTTTCTGTCAACGTCATTTTTAGTCATCTCTACTCCATTTTGCCAGCTTCACTTTCATGATTACTCTTTTGATCACTTAAGTTCAGTAACTCCTGTGTTACTCAAGGATTTCTCAGAGATACTCATTCTTATTCTAATGTATTACTTTCCCCCGTTTCGGACAATCCTTGCGTAACTCTTCCTCTACGACTCTCAACCACCTCTGGTTCCTTCAAATTGTCCATTCCCCATCTCCTAAGTTATGATGAGTCTATATCTGCGCCTGTATAAGTATTACAGTTTAAAATCTGGTATCAAAACTTATGCCTTTCCGTTATGAACTCAATCTATTACCTTCCAGTGTCTCCTGGTCTCTTCCACATATACAATCTTCTTTCATGATGATTAAACGAAGTGTTTGTGAATATTAAATTGTGCTCTGCACAAAATTCTATTAGGAGTTCTCCTTTTTCATTCCTTTTCCTTAGTCCATATTCGCCTACTACATTTCCTTTGTCTTCCCTTTACTACTGCCAAGTTCCAGTCTCCCATCACAATCAAGTTTTTCTCTCCTTTAACTGTCCCGATAATTTGTTTTATATTTCTTCGATCTCGTCGACATCGGCAGAGGAAGTTGGCATATAAACTTGCACTACCGTGTTCGACGTTTGCTTCGAGTCTATCTTTCCTACGATAATACGTTCATTATACTGTTCGTAGTAACTTATCCGCATTTCTGTATTCTTACTAATTATTAGACATACCCCTGAATTACGAGCAACTGATTATGTATTCATAACTCTGTACTCACCTGGCCAGAAATGCTATTCACCCTGCCACCGAACTTCACTAATCCCCACATCTAACTTTATCCTATTTCTCTTTTCAAATTTTCTAAGTTACCGACAGATTGAGGGATAGAACCTTCCACGCTTAGATCCGTATTATTCCTGTTTCGTTTTTCTTGATGACGACATCCTCCTTGAGTAGTCCCCGCCAGGAGATCTGAATGGGGGACTATTTTATCTCCGGAATATTTTACCAGAGAGGTTGCCACATATTCATACATTAGAGCTGCATGTACTCGGTAAAAGTAACGACTGTAGTTTAGCCTTGTTTTCAGTAGTTCGTAGTAAATGCATGGCAAAGACACATTAGCTGATGTTACTAGGCCAGCTCACTCAATCATCCAGACTGTTGCTCCTGTAACTACTGAAAAGGCTGCTTTCCCTCTTCAGGAACCACACGTTTGTCTGGTGTTTCCACAGATACCAATCCGCTGTGGTTGCACCTTTGGTAGGGCTATCTGTATCATTGAGGCACACAAGCCACCCCACTCATCAATGTCTGTGGGTCATATGGATGGAAATCAGCTACAGCCACCTATATAAAAGTCACTGGCAACTCACTCCATGGTATCCCGAATGATTATTATTTCATAAAATGGAAAAGGGACATTCCATGGACTTCCCCTTGTAAATGACACTGATGAGGGCAACATGCAGCCGCAACGCGTCACTTAAATAACAGCAAAAGTGAGCGTAGCAACAGAAACTACTTCATAATAAATCAAGTTACGTTTGACACGTGTTTTTTCCTTTCCTTTCTTTTTTATTTTTATTTTTTCTCTGTTCTTCTTGACTTTTTGTTCCATAGATGTCATAATTTTTGAGATTAGAATACGCTCTAGAATCCTGATAAAGACCTTCTTGTAAACAGTCACACGTAGATTATGAAACGCATTCTGTGTAGCTGAATTTACTGTAAAGAAGTGAAATGAATCGTTGTTTACCCAGTAATTTTGCATTCTTTACATTATCGCTCATTAGCTACAAAGCTCTGCCATTGATTTTGACGTAAAATTTCTACCTAACTCAAGACTCACCGAGAAAAGCAAATAGCACCTCCTGGGAAATTTTCTGAGGACGGATATATCATTTATGAAGCAAACCGTTAACGTCCTTTTGCACGGTTAATATTTGATTCACTTTGTGGATCAAAGGAATCGACTTGTGGCTGTGACGTTGCTCGATCGGTTTGCACTGAACATCAGCACTACAAAGTGAATCGCTCAGTTTGACGGTTTCCTACGTGGCAGGAACGTGTCGACAGAGGCAGCTACTTAGAATGCGGTCTGATCTACAGTTGAGGAACAGTAAGATGCGTGGAATTTTAATTGCTGCAATAGGTTACAGGAAAGAGAGTTGCCTTATCAAGAACACTGAACAGATTAATGTTGTTGTTATTTTATTATTTTTATCTTACTTAGTACTCTCCTTGCCACAATTTCCTCTCCTGTGCCAACCTCTTCAATTCTTCATCTCAGTGTATCACTTATTCCTCAATTACACTCATGACCATTAAAGTTGCTATACCAAGAATCCGAAAATTATCTGACAGGAAGAACATACTGTAATACGCAATTGATTAGCTTTTCAGAACATTCACACAATGTTGGCGCCGGTGGCGACACCTACAACGTGCTGACATGAGAAATGTTTCTAACCGAACTATCATACACAAATAGCAGTTGACCGGCGTTGCCTGGTGAAACGTTGTTGTGGTGCCTCGTGTAAGGAGGAGAAATGAGTACCATAACGTTTCCGACTTTGATAAAGGTCTATCGCGATTGCGGTTCATCGTATCGCGACATTGCTGCTCGCGTTGGTCGCGATTCGATGACTGTTACCAGAATATGGAATCAGTGGGTTCAGGAGGGCAATACAGAACGCCGTGCTGGATCCCAACGGCCTCTTATTACTGACAGGCATCTTATCCGCTATCCGCATGACTGTAACGGATCGTGCAGCCACGTCTCGATCCATGGGTCAACAGATGGGGACGTTTGCAAGACGACAACCATCTGCACGAACAGTTCGGCGACGTTTTCGACAGCATGGACTATGAGCTCGGAGATCATGGCTGCAGTTACCCTTGACGCTGCATCACATACAGGAGCGATTGCGATGGTGCACGCAACGACGAACCTGGCTGCACGAATGGCAAAACGTCATTTTTTCGAATGAATCCAGGTTCTGTTTACAGCATCATGATGGTCCCACTTTGAAAGTGGCTGTTACATTTCAGATGTGTTACGACCCGTGGCTCTACACTTCATTCGATCCCTGCGAAACCCTACATTTCAGCAGGATAATGCCCGACCGCATGTTTCAGGTCCTGTACGGGCCTTTCTGGATACGGAAAGTGTTAGACTGCTGCCCTGGCCAACACATTCAACAGATCTCTCACCAATTGAAAACGTCTGGTCAATGGTGGCCGAGCAACCGGTTCGCCAGTCACTACTCTGGATAAACTGTGGTATCGTGTTCAAGCTGCATGGGCATCTGTGTCTGTACACAACATCCAAGCTCTGTTTGACTCAATGCCCAGGCGTATCAAGGCCGTTATTACGGCCAGAGGTGGTTGTTCTGGGTACTGATTTCTCAGGATCTATGCACACAAATTGCGTGAAAATGTAAGCACATGTCAGTTCTAGTATATTTGTCCAATGAATACCTGTTAATCATCTGTATTTCTTCTTGGTGTAGCAATTTTAATGGCCATTAGTGTATTTGCTGGCTGTATTTGTATTTTGTCTTCCTCTACCGTCTTTACGCTCTTCAGGTCCCCCAGTACAATTAATCCCGACCTTTTCTACTCCAGGAACCACTTTGATGTCTTTGTTGTCAGAGGGACCACAAAGGTCAACAGAAGCATTGTGTCAACCTAAAAATAAATTTTTATCAAAACTTTTAACACATTCGTTAACATCGAAAGTAATAGAGTAGAGCGGGCTAATTGGATAGAGGGGCTATATGAGTAATTGTAAGCTTTTGTGCATGCGCTTCAACAACAGCAAACTGGAGGTGCCATTATGTGTTTCTTGTTGTCGGAGGTTTTGTCTATCCAGTCTATTTCGTTTTATGACTTGGGCAAGATTTATTTGAAGCGTAGAAGTTAAGTGGCTCACAACTGGTCATTGCACGGTTTGTAAAACTGACATGGTGTTCGCTAGGGATTTCCTGCGGTTTGTAAGAAATGAAAGCCATGAAATAAGCTGAGGCATAAGACTGGGTCCTTCCTATGCCACATGGGTGAATTGTACTGTCATCCACTTGTGCACTGGGGAACTATTTCACAATAGCGTTTAAGTGTACTTTGCGGCTATTTGAATAACTAAGGACGGGGCTTCATGAATAGTGGTGGAAAACTGAATAAATATGGGGTAAAGTGCATCTACAAAGATTTTCTGTTTTGTAATACTATTGTAATCAATTATTCTTTAATTTTCTTCAGATATTGAGGACCTATAAACGTAAAGGAGACAGAATGGAATGAAACGAGGGGTTAATGGAGGAGGCACTTGAAGCAGCGATGTAGGACTATTAGAAGCCATTGACACTTATAGAGTGCCATATACGAATTTGTACAGAAGTCATAAAAAATAAAAATGGGTAACTGTAAACTTTTACCAAAAAAATATGTACGTGGTAACGCGGTTGGACTCCCAGATATATTTTCTCTAGATTTGGAAATCTCTCTTGCTAACAGATTAATATATTGGGAAAGAGAGGATTTGGACTGACACAAAAAATATGTGCGAACTGTAGCTTTCAGACTAGCTGTCAAGATCAACATGGAACACACCTGGAAGCAAATAGCTGGAAAGGAATAGTGTGTATTATTCTGCAAAAGACACCATCGATTGTAAATATTATTTTATGAGTATTAAATAGAAATTAGCGTATTTTCAGCTAACCTTCCATGTAATCTAGTAGTGTGTTTGCCCATAGTGTGCCTTATTCAAATAGCCCCGGCCACTATCCGAATAGCCCCACCAAATTACACATTTGCGCAGTCGGGAGGGTAAATCGAATAACAGCACAAAATAGAGGTTTGACAATCATCTACAACTATCTTTCGTCAATAGGATAAGTATACCAACAGAATTCATGGTAACTGCTTGAAACAAAAGTTAATAATTTTTCGGAAAATTGGATGTAAGTTGAAATTATTCGGCTAAACTGTAGAGTCTGTTGCCCACGCGCTGCAAATGTTGGCAACACTGCGGAATATCTATGTATACCCCACAGCAGTCAACCTTAGAGCAGGTATACATGTTTTATTTATTTTATGATCTGTACGAAACAGTTATCCAGTGATTCTAAGTCTTCATTTTACGAGAGCAATTATTGCTTTCCCATAGTCGCTGACAGACTGGGAAGCTTCAAAAGGACTGAGCACTGATTGAACCCAATCTATGAAGAAAAGAATCATTATCCACGAGAGTCAACACGTTGGAACTGACCTATCCACTGACTATGAACACCTATAACAAAAAATGCCTGTCACGCCTACACATGTCACACAACCAGAAGCCCTGTATGCCATCGGATGTCTTTCCATGAATCGGATGAAGAAATTGAAAGACAGAGATGAGAGCTTCCTCAGGAAGATCCAAGGCCAGGTAGAAGAAGATGGAGAATTCTAAAAGCGGCTTATGTCGGAGCGGTCTCTGATAGTGCAAGAAAAAGAAGGGTAGCTTTCCATAGCGATGTATCAAGATTGCCTCCAAACAGATTGATCAACTGTCTGTTCACCTTCTGGCAAAACAAGAAGGTTCGAACCACTTGGCTGACAGAAATCGAGAAGTTCATTAAAGAACTGGGAATAACTGATCTCCAGAACAGACAGTCTGTGAGACGTGCCCTGAAGGAAGTTTGTGTCCTATCTCTGGCATGGGCATGTGTGTTGTCCTTAGCATGAATTTAAGTAGTCTGTAAGTCTATGGACCAATGATGACCTCAGTAGTTTGGTCCCTTAGGTTTTGTTACACTTCTCTCCAAACTACTGCCTAGTTGCAAATTTTCTAACTATACCAACCTCTTAAGTGCAATTGGAAGCCATTAAGTAAACAAATATTAATTTGTACATGTTGGTTCAAAAATTGATCATCCAGAAGAAAAAATTACAAGGCACACTTTTTGTTAGTTTTCTGGTTTATCTCTAAACTTTTTTTTTAAAAAAAGTGAAATTGAATACTTTGCAATTGAGAGATTCGATTAATCTTTTCATTATTTCAGTCTACTTCAGAACATCCTCAGTAATACAATCTCCAATGGTCAATAATCAATAAATGTAATGCTATACCAGTGATAATATAACAACCCCATCTGTCAAAACTCTGACAGGAAGGCACAAAAAATTTAACTGCGCGCAGCTAGCTACAAAGAAAAAGTGGAAAATAAATGTTATATTGTTTTGTTTTATTAACAATCTTCTCATCAGTTAAATCCTTTCTTCAATGTTCATCATCAAATAGACTAACAACTTAGCTCTCATAACGTTCTTGCACCCCCACACAGAACTTGCTACTCAGAGAAAACTACTGATTCCAGCACGGAAGCAAAGATTGTCGCAGGCAGCGTAGTATCTCCGCCAGAGTGAACACACGCAAACCATTGGAAATCAGACAAATCAGACTCTTGCCGTCGCAGTCACAGACATTCAACAGCCAAGAGTTTCCCCATCTGATTCTTGATACACACGTTTCAATGTACAACTCCTGCGTCACAGATACAGCGTCACCTTGATCAATAAAGGTCTATCGGTAAACACTGACGTAAATGCGACATTCCTCATTGGTAAGCATGAAAATAAACCGTTTTCTCGCATTTCTACCTCTATGAATTCTTTTTTCCTTAAAGCAATCATTGTAGAAGTGTATGACAGAGCGACTAGCTCTTTTAAATGGGTGAACATCACTTGGAACAGCTAGTGTAAGCGACAACGGTGCAGCAGCGATTACACAACATGAGGAGACAATGGACGGTAACACTCGTTATAGTTACTTGTCACGCATAAAGCCCGTCGTCCTTATCATCAAGGACGCATTGCAGTAATGAGTAGATTTGTGGCATGTAGATACACGGCTAACACTTGTTGTGTACTTGTCACATGTTTCTCCGTACAACTGAGTAGTTTGGTGTAGAAAAACTAGATACTGTAAGCTTATCAGAAAAGCCACGAGGCAAGCAGGACAAAAGACTTTGATATAACCACTGGCAATGACAGGCGCTTTGGCACTGCTGAAAGGTCCTTAACGCCACTCAGTAATAAATATCGACGAAGCAGCTTCACCGGAACAAATTATTTTTTTCTGACATGCAATTTTCTCTTCAGCTTGTTCATAAAACTGCATCAGTCGGGAAATACTTTAGACCTGGAGGTAGTTATTTTAGTCTTTGTATAGATCGAACTTCTTCAAATATCGTTGATTATTTAGAATCCGGAGAAATGCTGTGATGGAAGAAGAAGGCTTGCATGCTCTACATTTAATATGTAATACGGTGTAGGCAACGGGTTAATGACCTAAAGACTGGACTACGACTGTTTTAATTCCTCTGCACAAAAAATTTGCTCCAACTATAGGACCATAGCACTAATATCACATGCCAGTAAATTTACGCCTTAAAAATTTCCTTCAGTTTTACATCTCCGCAGAACAAGCAGGTTTGGTGTTGGGTAAAGGTATTCGAGAGGCAGTCTTGAATTTAAGGCAGATAATTGGAAAAAGTCATGAGTTCTGTGTCCCTGCCTACATATGTTTCCTAGATTACAGAAAGGCCTTTGTGTCATGTGGGACAAGTTGTGGCACGTATCCTTAACTAAAAGGTTTTTATAATAGCCATACCGCAACCATAAAAGTAGATGGTGACTACTTGCGCTCTTTCGATGTGACAAATGGCGTTAGACTATGTTGCATACTGTTCCTCAGCTTTACAAAATCTATGCAGAGTATGTAACCAGGAAAGCTTTGAATGTCTGGAACGGCCCCTCAGGGGCTCTGAATTGATTTGCGGAGTACGGGCTTGGCGATCCCGGGGTCCTGAGCTCCAACTATAGGACCGTAACCCCTGCCTCCCTGGGCATGCTTCAGCGACCACCGTGTGGCACAACAGTGGAACGTTGTCACAGACAAATATATACAGACGGGAAACCTCCGTAATGGCCCGGTCCTACGCTCAGGGGTGCGGGGAGATGCAGTTCCGAAAGATGTCCTATGATGGCGCTGCGGTCAGAAGCAGCTCTTTAAACTGGCCAGAGCAAACGGAAGGTAGCAGCTCTCCACACCACCACCTCCCCTCAAACGCCAGCAAGCTGGACACAGCCATAGCCTCATGGCAGGCGGCACAAGCTCTCCCCTCAGCCTCCCCTCCACGCTACCCTCTGACGTGCGGGAGGCACCCTAAGCCAGCGATCCGCCTGACACCTGCTAGCATCTTACAGAACTACGAGGGGAGTGTAGGACAGTGGTTTAGGGGTGGCTGCTCCTCTGTATATGTTACTCTATGGTTGTGTGTTGCAGGGAGCGGGGATCTTGGCTTTACTGCCCGGATCGTGAGGATGGAAAAAACCTCTATTAAAAAAAAAAAAACCTCAATCCCAATGTGTGCTGCGTGCTGATGGGATGCATGGCTGTTGAGGTTGAACAGTCGCTAGCGAGCGCCCTCTGGGGATATTGCCGCACCTCAGTTGTATAAGGCTTACCCAGGCAAGCGGGGCTCTGCCTGGGTGGACCGTCCCTTCCCTAGCTGTTCGTGGGACCAAGATGGAGTCATCACATATTTTTAACCCTAGCGGGATGGGTGTACCGTCAGGGGGTACTCGCACCCACACATCTAAGCGTTTGAGGGAGGCCAGTCCTCCTGAGACACATTCTGCTAATAGCAACAGGGCTCAAGGAGTCGTTAATAATGTGCTTTTTGTTATTAAGAGGAAAGAGGGTACCTTTGAAAAGGTCTCTCCTTTCTACATTAATAAGGGACTGGAAGGACTTGCAGGTTCTTTGAAATCAATTAAGAGGTGTGGAGTGACGCTTTGTTAGTTGAGACGACCAGATCAAAGCAGGTGGACCTTCTTCTGAATTCAGCAAAGTTAGGGGAATATGACATTGTTGTAGAATTACACAACATGCTCAATTCCAGCAAAGGAGTGGTCACATTCTGTAACATTATGGACATCGGAACGGCAGAACTAAAACAGGAGTGGGCATCACAGGGTATCATTGACGTTGAGCAAAGGACCCGAAGGAACAATGGAGTGATAGAGAAAACCCCCTACCTTCATTGTCACCTTCAATTCCCCATCATTGTCAGAACATCTTATGGCAGGGTTTCTCCGTCTGAAAGTTAGGCCTTTTATACCGAACCCTATGAGGCGTTTTACATGCCAGCGTTTCGGTCATACGACACAGAATTGTGGAGGTAAATCAACCTGTGGGAGGTGTGGACAGGCAGCCCACGACTCTGGGGTTGACAGTTCCTCCCCAGCAAGGGAGCCACCATGTATGGAGTCGTGATTGCCCTCTTTGTTGAAGAACAAAAAATACAGGAGATAAAAGTGCGCAAACGTATTCCGTATGTGGACGCTAAAAAAGAATATAAGGCGACACAGCCTCCTGTGTGTCCGACGTCCTGTGCCTCACTACTCCAGACTCCCATGCCCACTGTTGATGCATCAATGCAGACCATCCCCCATTTCCACCAGCGACACTTGCACCTGCATCTGTACATGCCAAACTGAGATTAGTCGAGATGTTGGAATACAGGCCGACCCCATAGACGTGAAAGACGAATTAGCTGCAGTAATCATCGAGAAGACACCTCAAAAGGAGAGTGCCATCCCACAGGAACATGCCGTTCCAACAGCGCGATCCTCAACAGCAGAAGCAGGTGCCGCCCCCCCCCCCCCCCCAGAAGCAGAGTGCTCCCCGAAAGCAAAGTGCTCAGCAACACACCCTTCCTTCATCTTCTTCGGAGAAGAAGAAACCAAAGAAGGCGTCTCGGCATTCGATCGAAAGCCTCCCCCAGACGCCATCGAATGTCGTTCTGGCAGCCTTAACCGATGTCGAGAATATCATAAGGGACCTGGATACCTCATCACCGGAATCAGTCAGCCCTTCTGCCACTGCCCGCTCACACAGTGCCTCAACGTCTCGGCACAAGGATAGTGGGAAACTACAACCGCACCGCTGAAATGGCAACCATACTGCAATGGAACGTGAACGGATTCAGGGCTCGTTTGGACGAATTACATCTTCTCATGAATAACAGGCCATTCTGTGTCTCGCTTCAAGAGAAACATTTCAAGCAGTGTGACACACCTGTACTTAGAGGCTATCACCTAACTGGCGATAGGGCGCAAGGCGGTGTGGCAGTGTTCATCAAGGACACATTCCATTCTACGCCTGTGCCCCTAACTACAACGCTACAGGCAGTTGCAGTTCGTGTGTTGGCGCATACTGAGCTTACAGTGTGTTCTCTGTATTTGCCACCTGAAGAGCCTCTCGATGTTGTACTCTTGACACGGCTTTTCTCCCTTTTCTCCTTTTAGGAGACTTCAATGCTCATACTGCTTTATGGGGATCTAACACCACTTGCCCCAGTGGTCGAATGTTTGAGTGTGTGATACAGTCGACAGCAGTAATTTTACTGAACACGGGTAAGACCACACACTTCAGCGTTGCTACAGGTACGTCTTCCGCCATTGACCTCTCCTTCTGTTCGCCAGCTCTTGCAGACATTGCCCAGTGGGATGCAGACAACGACCTTCATGGCAGGGATCACTACCCTATCTGGCTAACTCTGCCGGATGGAATGGATCATGCTCGACAGCCGCCGAGGTGGCTTATCAAGAAAGCTGATTGGCAGCTTTTTAAACAATTGGCTGTTTTAGAGCGGCATGAAGGCATTCAGAACTGCGTGGATCACACTACAGCCGTGATTCTCGCCGCCGCCGATGCTTCGATCCCCAAATCGAAGGGCAACGTTAAGAGGCAGCTTGTTCCTCGGTGGAACGAGGAGTGTCGGTCTGCAATCCGAAACAGAAGGGCAGCTCTCCGAAGATTCCACAGGTGCCCTACCGATGACAATCTTGCAACTTTTCGCATGGCGAGGGCACGGGCAAGATGCATTATTCGAGAGAGAAAGGAGACGTCTTCGCAAGAGTTCCTGAATTCTATCAATAGGTTCACATCAGTAGGCAGAGTATGCGAAGCCATTAGGAGGATCTCGAGGCGCAACTCCCGCCCACCAATAGCAGCTGTACAAGGGCAAGGACGTCTCCTGACGTCGCCACGGGACATTGCTCAGGTAATGGCAGAATCGTTTTACACTATTACGTCGGATTCTAGCCAGAATGCAGCCTTTCGGCAGCATCGGGCTATGCAGGAGAGGATTGGTTTTAATTTCCGGTCCACCAATGTTGAGGAATATAACCAACCGTTCTCACTATGGGAGCTGGAGACTCCATTAGCAGTACCTTGTGATACTGCCCCTGGCTTCGATGACATAACGTACAGTATGCTCCAACAGATGGAACCGCAATCGAAGCAGGTCCTCCTTCAGCGTTTTAACCAAATCTGGCTCACGGGAAACTTTCCCCGCTCGTGGAAAGAGTCTATTTTAATACTTATTTTAAAACCAGGGAAATATCTGACTGACGCTGGTAGTTATCGTAGCATAAGCCTCACCAGCTGTGTAGGAAAGACATTGGAGTGTATGGTTAACCGACGCCTAGTCTGGGTCCTGGAAAGCAGGTCTCTACTCAGCCGCTTCCAATGTGGCTTCAGAAGGTACCGTTCAACGCTTAACAACTTGATCTTGCTTGACTGGGAAATCCAACAAGCTTTCCTACGTAAGCAACACCTGATCGGTGTGTTCTTTGATCTGGAAAAAGCCTACGATACTACCTGGAGGCGTAATGTTTTACAGCAGCTCCATGAGTGGGGTTTTCGTGGTCGTCTACCCATTTTTATTCGGTCTTTCCTTTCGTATCGGTATTTTAGATACAAGGTCGGGTGTGTATTGTCTGACCGTTTTCATCTAGAGAATGGTATCCCCCAAGGAAGTGTTTTAAGTGTGACGGCCTTCGCCATTACTATCAATAGTATTACGTCCACTGTACGAAGTCCAGTACAGTGTTCCCTCTTTGTAGATGATTTCTCCATTTTCTGTGCGTCCTCCTCCGTCGCAACTGCTGCTCGTCAATTACATCTGAAGATCAGGCGGTTGGAGGAGTGGTCCAACAGAACAGGTTTTAAATCTTCGTTGGAGAAGACCGTTTGTGTTGATTTTAATCGCTCCTGTTCTCTTTTTAATTCCCCAGTTCTCAAACTTGGGGGAACTGCTCTCACTTTTAAGGAGAAGGTGAAATACCTAGGTCTTACTTTTGATGAAAAGCTAACTTGGTTGCCACACCTTAAGGAATTAAAATCAAGGCTTTAAATCTCCTTAAGTGTGTTGGCCATTGGGCCTGGGGAGCCGACAGGGCACGTCTCCTCCAATTTTACAGGTCATTTGTGCAACCCCGCCTCGACTATAGATGCCAGGTTTATGGATTGGCGAGGCCCTCTTATTTGAAAATGCTGGACTCCATACACCATGAAGGTATCAGGTTGTCCACACGTGCATACCGCACGAGTCCGGTTGTTAGCCTCTGTGCAGAAGCTGGTGAGCCTCCGCTTTCTATTCGCCGCCTTCTACTAACTGTACGTCAAGCGTACCGATCTATGTCAGCTCCAAATTCCCTAGCGACTTTCAATGCTAATCAGCAATCATTGGTACGCTTGTTCCGTAACCGTCAGCAGGCGACAAGGCTCTTTTGGTTCCGCGCAAGGGAAAGTCTCAATTTGCTACAGGTGCAAGGCATTCAGGTCCAACGCCAGGGGAGGAGTTAGGGGATGTCCCTGGCCACTTCAGAGGCCCAGGGTGCTTTTAGAGTTGACTCTCTACAGGAAGGCTTTTACTTCAGATACCTTTTATAAACGTAAATTTCTCGAAATTTTAAGTCACCATTCTGATTTTGTCAAGGTATACACGGATGGGTCCAAGGAGGGTGATCATATTGGTTGCTCTGTCGTGTTCCCCGATGTTGTCCTTCTGATAGGGCTCCCAGAACAGTTCACCGTTTATTACGCGGAACTGTTTGCTATCCTGAGGGCACTAGAACAGATAAGAAGACATCATGGAGTGAAGTTCACGATCTGTTCAGACTCCCAAAGTGCCCTCCTGGCTATCGACCAAATGTACCCATCAGATCGGATGGTGCAGGACATACAGGACGCTCTCCTTGCACTGCAATAACGCCACAAGGAGATAATCTTCTGTTGGGTTCCTGGGCACACTGGGATCCTGGGAAACGAGCTTGCCGACGTGGCGGCTAAGGAGGCTTGCTCCCTCCCCCTTGCTGTACGCTGTTCTGTCCCACTGCAGGCTGTTATCTCGTATGCGACAAGGAAAGCCATGATTTTGTGGGAGGATCAGTGGTTGGATGTGGCGGATAAGTTACGCGCCCTAAAATCTTCAGTACGTCCATGGCGTACTTCCTCCCGCCCTCGACGAGCTGAGGAAGTCGCCCTCACTCGCCTTAGAATTGGACACTGCCCGCTAACGCATGGCTTTCTTTTGCGTCGTGAGGAACCGCCAGAGTGTAACAGATGTCTGACACAATTGTCGATACGACATATTTTCACAGAATGCTATTTATACGCTGGTATGAGGACAACTTTAGGTCTCTCACAGGACCTGAAATCTATTTTAGGTGACGATGAGGCGTCCGTGGATTGTGTCCTAAGGTTTTGTAAAACATCTGGACTTCTTCCCAAAATATTGGGTGTACGATTCTAATGTGTGACAGTGTGGCTCGGTCACTCTTTAAGTAGTCACCGGGCCCCATACATCTATCAAACTTTTATCCCTGTATGCGTCCTTTTCTTTGAACCGTCTTTTAACTTCAATTGTACATTTAAATTTTTAATGTCCATACGACTGGACCCATTTTTATTCTCATCTCTTTACGTTAGCAAACGGGCGCTGATGACCTCGCTGTTGAGCGCCCTAAAACGCCAATCATCATCATCATCATCGTCATCATCTGGAACGGTGGGATTTCAATTGGCGGCAGGAAAATCAACAATTTACGCTCCGCAGATGATACTACTCTCATAGCAGGAAGTGAGGAAGAACTTAGTGATCTGCTCTCAAGAGGTATAATCCTAATTTTTGGTCTAGAGATAAACATGAAAAAAACTCAACTGATGGTTATAAATTGTCAAGGCATGGATCAACATGCAGAGTTGTTGTTAATTACGCAAAATATAAAAGTTTTCTTTAGTTTAACGTTTTAGCGTAAAAAGATGCATAAAACCTGACAGCTAAAAACCGTATCCAACTACTAAATACGTGAATATTTCTATACAGTTTATACAATAGTTACGCCAGATTTCAACATATAACGTCCAAACATCGTAGACGTGCTTGATAATGACAAACTGTTGAAACAGCCGTAGCGCTATTGAATAAAATATAAGCAGTGATCCGGAACTTTCATTACAATGTCATTCAACGACATTTATGATGATGCAGGCCCAACAATCAGGAAAGAAATATACGTGACCTCCCCAAATTGAGATATCTCCCAAAATCGGTGATTTTACCGTACCAAACGTAGAGTTTGAAAGTCAGATATCTATCGCGTCTGAAGTGTAGTTTGTGAGTCCGATCGCGACTGAAGTGCAGTTTGTGAGTCCGCGAGTGGCGATCATGTTTGGACGTTGGCAACGGCGCCGGAGCCAATCAGCTTTCTCTTTATGGTTTGTAAACAAATCGGCGTATTGGATGTAAAGATCTTTAGATCAACATATTGCATTGTAATAAATGTGAAATTTATATTTACCTTCTGTAATGGAGATTGAGTACTGGCTGTACTATGTAGTCAAAATGATTTTCACCAGTTATTTTAGTGGTTGTGACTGCATGACTTTCGCAGCCTTTACGAGCGCAATTACTTATACTGAGCGGTTCTGAACCGGGTATTCAGGCGCTACTACGAGACAAAACGTCTTGTGGAACCTATGTACCTAACCTTAAGGCTGCGCTGACCTGTTGTTTTTGAAGTTATCAATAGTGTGTTAAAGGGTAGTCTGAAAGTGTGTTGGAAATATCTTTTCATTTAAAAAAGTGATCTGTAGCGTAGCCTTCAGATGGTTAGTTATAGCTTAAACAAGAAATTTTTTTTAGCACGTGAGGGCGCGTAGCGCCCGAATCTCCGGTTCAGAACCGGAACTTCGAGATACACGGATTCTTCCAAATGAACCAACATCTTTCTTTCTTAGGAAAGTGAACACTAATTTTAATAACGTTCATTATTCACGTATTGCAATTCACTGGAAAAATTGTCAGCCATATTATTTGAGAGAGAAACGTTTAATTCAATTTACACTGCAAGATATTATTAAATCAAATTATTAAAAACATGTGAAGAAAGGCCAAATTCACAACACACGAAACGCGGAATCTGATTGGCCGCCTTCACCTGCGTCATTCATCGCGCCGTTACCATCTCTACGCGTGAACCACAACTCGCGGACTCATAAACTGCACTTTTACCATATATCGCATTTCCTGCGTATGTGGCACATGGCACAGTATTAGAGCAGTCTAGGAGAGACGTAAGGAACACCGGCGACACACACCTCTAAAACTACCATGCTAATAGCCTGGCGCCTCGAATATAATCACAAAATCAAGTAGGATGAGAGCAGCATCGTTGTGCAAATGCCAAGTTTCTTGGAGGACGTAATCTAATAAACTATCAAACAAAGGTGCCGTAAATCCCGCTAAAGAGGACGGAGGTTTTAAGTTAAGTAACGTTCGGCATACAAAATTATTATAATTCTACTGGCCGTCACATTCATCAAAATTGGAAACAAACTGACACGACAGAATCGGAGTATGAAAAACAGAAGTGCATAAAAGGGCATTGTTGGCAATCGAACTGAGCTAAAATAGCAGCGGAAAACGAACAACAGGGTGGTTGACTTTCAAGCAGCAAGTACAGGCAACAGCAAGCAACGAAAAACGCCTTTCTTTAAATGATTGCCTCCCTAGCCGTCTTATCATATCTGTCTTTATTTTGTGGCTATACAAAAATTGCTGTCAACACAAGAATGGCTTCATTGGAAGTCAGCTGTCGGTTAGGACCAGCCAAGTAAACACAGCCAGACATATCTGTAGACTTCCCTCGAAAATCGATCATAAAAGTGACTTCGTTCTTTTATTTTGAATAAACCATTTTAAGCCTTTAGCTGTATATTTTGCCACTTAATCAGAATAAAATTTCATTTGTTGGATAGAACAGGTTTCCTCGGAATTTGGTTTTATTGTAAAGTAGTATAATTATTAATATTCTAATTAATAGTATTAGTGCAATAACTGCTCCTAATTCATTGGGGATTGGTGTAAAATTGCGTACGCGAATAGAAAGTGTCATTCATGTTGATGTTTCAAATGTCTGTATAGCTTATGGGACTTAACTACGGGCTCATCAGTCCCTAAACTTACAAACTACTTAGGAACTAATACTAACGACGGCACAACTATCCATGCCCGAGGGGGGATTCGAACCCCCGACCGTAGTGGCCGTGCAGACCGTGACTGTAGCGCCTCAGTCCCCTCGGCCACCGCGGCCGGCTCATTCATGTTGAATGTGGATTTGTGTACTAAGGGATAAGCTGGTACAGAGTTGTCTGAATCTCCTAAAACATAAGCGTTAATTAATCAAAGTATAATTAGAATTATTATTAATATAATAAATGTAAATCTGTAGTAAGTAAAAGCGTATATCAGAAAGACTTAAAATAATACTAAACCAAATATTACGTTGTGTCACAAATTCAAAAATGTTATTTAGAGGCTTGTTACGCACTCCACAAGCGGAAGTAGAGGCTTGTTAGCCGTGCGACAATGGCCATGCACGTTAATGCTCCTTGCTGCAAAGCTAAGGAGCCTTCCTCCGTGGAAAGACCTAAATATCCACTACTGGCCATTAAAACTGCTACACCAAGAAGAAATGCAGATGATAAATGGGTATTCATTGGACAAATATGTTATACTAGAACTGACATGTGATTACATTTTCACGCAATTTGGGTGCATAGATCCTGAGAAATCAGTACCCAAAACAACCATCTCTGGCCGTAATAACGGCCTCGATACGCCTGGGCATTGAGTCAAACAGAGCTTGGATGGCGTGTACAGGTACAGACAGATGCCCATGCAGCTTCAAGACGATACCACAGTTCATCAAGAGTAGTGACTGGCGTATTGTGACGAAACAGTTGCTCGACCACCATTGACCAGACGTTTTCAATTGGTTAGAGGTCTGGAGAATGTGCTGGCCAGGGCAGCCGTCGACATTTTCCGTATCTAGAAAGGCCCGTACAGAACCTGCAATATGCGGTGCTGCATTATCCTGCTGAAATGTAGCGTTTCGCAGGGATCGAATGTAGGGTAGAGCCACGGGTCGTAACACCTCTGAAATGTAACGGCCACCGTTCAAAGTGCCGTGCATTCGAACAAGAGGTGACAGAGACGTGTAACCAATGGCACCCCATACCATCACGCTAGGTGATACGCCAGTATGGCGATGACGAATACACCTTTCCAATGTATGTTCACCGCGACGTCGCCAAACACTGAAGCGACCATCATGATGCTGTAAACGGAACCTGGATTCATCCGAAAAACTGACGTTTTGTCATTCGTGTACCCTAGTTTGTCGTTGTGTACACCATCGCTGGCACTCCTGTCTGTGATGCAACCTCAAGGGTAATCGCAGCCATGGTCTCGAAGCTGATAGTCCATGCTGCTGCAAACGTCGTTGGACTGTTCGTGCAGATGGTCATTGTCTTGCAAACGTTCCCATCTATTTAATCAGGGATCGAGACGTGGCTGCATGATCCGTTATAGCCATGCATATAAGATGCCTGTTATCTCGACTGCTAGTGATACAAGGCCGTTGGGATCCAGCACTGCGTTCTGTATTGCCCTCCTGAACCCACAGATTCCATATTGTGCTAACAGTCATTGGATCGCGATCAACGCGAGCAACAATGTCACGATACGATAAACCGCAATCCCGATAGGCTACAATCCAATCTTTATCAAAGTCGAAAACGTGATAGTATGCATATCTCCTCCTTACAGGAGTCATCACAACAACGTTTCACCAGGCAACGTCGGTCAACTGCAGTTTGTGTACGAGAAATCGGTTGGTAACTTTCCTCATGTCAGCACGTTGTAGGTGTCTCCACCGGCGCCAACCCTGTGTGAATGCTCTGAGAAGCTAATCATTTGCATATCACAGTATCTTCTCCCTGTCGGTTAAATTTCGCGTCTGTAGCAAGTCATCTTCGTGCTGTAGCATTTTTAATGTCCAGGAGTGTATTAACTTGTCATTTACATATTTGTGACATCCTTTAATGTTTGGTTTAGTAATGATTCTTTCCGATATTTTTTTTCTTTTCCTGATGATCCTTGAAAGAAGCGAAACTAGTAGAACAGTAAAGTAACATAATTAACAGCTTAAGGCTTACAATAATTTATTCAAAATACAACCTCTGACAACAAAGTTCGGTGAATAGTCCCGTAACATTAATGTAGATGAACTGTGAACTACAGTTACCTTACAGTCCTTCGAAATAGTCACCTCCGATTACTATGTACCGCTGAGCTCTCCGATATATGTCGCGGAACCCTTGCAACAAGTCTTATATTTGGGATGGTGTTCAAAAGGCTCGTCACGTTTCGCTGGATGTCAGGAATATCGACAAATCCCTGTCCTTTCAAAGCGAGGGAATAGAAAGCAGTGTAGAAGATTGACATCGGGCGAGTATGGTGCATGTTAAACTTCTTCCACCTTCCCCCCCCCCCTTTTGTCATTGTTTGACGATATCGGCTGTGTGTGGGCGAGCGTTGTCGTGCTACTTGAACATCCTTACTCGCCTGATCACAATCTGTGTTTCATCACATTATTTTACAGCAGCACTCACGTTTTACTGGTATTTTATTGGCACGACGCATTTCGGCAGCCAGCTGCTGTCATCCACGTGCGTTTTTTGCAGTTAAAATTTCATTACAACCAGGTTATGTTCAAATGTTTGTAAATCTATCGGACCAAACTGCGTGGTCATCAGTACGTAGCTTACAAACTACTTAAACCTAGGTAAACTAAACTAAGGACAACACACACACCCATGCCCCAGGGAGGACTCGAACCTCCACGGCGAGCAACCGCGCGCTCTGCAGCGAGACGCTTTAGACCGCTCGGCTACTCCACCGCGGCTACAACCAGGTTATGTTCATATACGTTACATAATAATAAATCAATCCCCACACAGAAAATGAAAAATAAACCGACTGTTCGCACTAAATTCACGTCTAAACTCTCCTAGAAAATAACAAATATGTTCAGACAACACCACATCAACATTGCCTTGACAACACGTAACAAATTACGGTACCCTCTGAGAGACAACATAAACTTTCTTTCTTTCTCTTCAGCCTTTTCCCGCACATGCAGGGTCGGCTTCTTATTCTGGATCTGGCGTGTTAGTATTGACGGGGTGGCCAGATGCCCTTCCTGCCGTCACACCCTGCCCCCGGGAGGATATGTGTACCCCAAATGTCTGCGTATAGTGTTATGAAATGTTTGCGAATCGTGTAACTGAGGCGGGACTTGGGGACCAGCCCGGTATTCACCTAGGGGGATGTGGAAAACCGCCTAAAAACCACATCCAGGCCGGCCGACACTCCGACCCCCTTCGTTAATCTGCCAGGCGGATTCGAACCGGGAGCCGGTACGTCTTCCCGTCTCGGAAAGCGGTGCGTTGAGCCCCGTTTACACTGCGTTTGTAACATTGTTCGCAAAATTGTTCTCAACATTGTTCGTGGCTGCTACTAGTCTGTCGATGTTCACAATATGTTGGCAACATGTTGCCAATACGTAAACAGTGTTCCGCCGCTGTGTCGGTAGAGATCAAAGGAACATTTGTTCCGTGGCCTGCTACCATGAACTGTTCTTCGAAATGGAGGGGACCATGGAGAAAATCTGCACACTTATTTCTTTCTATGAGGAAGAACAAAGCTTGTGGAACGTACGTTCCGCAAGCTACAAAAATATAAACGAAAAACACGATTCTCTCCACAAAATTGCCGTGGAGCTGGGTACAGCTAGCAGTGATGTCGACAAAAAAAAAATTAAATGTCTCGTGTCGCAATACCGGCGTGAGAAGAGGAAAATTGAAGAAAGCAAAAAATCTGGAAGTGGGGCGGACAGTGTATAGTATCCAAAGTGGTTTGGATTTAAAATTTTAAAGTTCTTGGACGATGTGCATGAAATAAGTATGCAAGACTTTTATAGGAATCTCCCGTTGCGACAAATCTAAGGGTGATTGCAAGTCTTTCTTTCACAGGGATTGCTTTCCTGAAACTAGTGTCCTTTTTGGTAACAACTGGTCCTATAATATTTATCAAAATTTCAAAATCGGTGGGTGACATTCGAGTGAAATTCCGAAAGCCAGAACCATGTTCAGGACTGAAAGCATGTTACTCCCGCCACCATTTCTATAATATGTTTTGGTGTACCACCGACGTCGTCTTCTTCGTCTTCTTAAACTGTCAAGGAGTAACAATTCAGCACAGCATGTCAATATTTCTTCCTCTTCGCTTGACATAGCGGGGCTGGGGTTTCGTAACGCAAATACACAAAATAAGATGTTTGCAAACATTCATTGAAGCAAAAGATAGTACAAATGTTCGCCCCTTGTGTAGACGCGGACACGAACATCGAACAATGTTGTCAACATTTGTCTGGAACAAGTTGCGAACAATGTTGCGAACAGTGTTGCGAACAAAAACATGTTCCGAACTTTAGTGTAAACGTGGCTTTAGACCACACGGCCAACCGAGCGGGTGAGAGCACCATCACCTAGAGAGAAGGCCGCGGCACTCTCGTGTGACGTCAGGCAGAGTAGGTTGCGCGCGCATAGCTGACTGGCTCGCTGCTTCGGCATGGTGGGCCGCGCCCCAGCGGCTACCCAGTCAGCTATGCGCGCGCAACCTACTCTGCCTGACGTCACACGAGAGCGCCGCGGCCTTCTCTCTGGGTGATGTTGGTGAGAGACAACATAAACGCACAGACAAATAAACACACACAATCAGGCATTTGTAAAATAGTATGCGAGACCTGTAGGGTGCTATGGGTAAGCCGAACTGGAAGAGACAGCATCCAACCCTCTCAACGAATGCGCTGAGATACCGCACTGGCGCAGTAGACCAGAGTGACTGCAGTGAAACAGTGACTCTTGCAAGTTTTAATATAGATGTAACAATGCGTGAAATAAAAGCACATATCTATCCAAGATACAATGAACACTTCAACATCTACCGCTGAAAAAACTTTAATCAGCAGCAGCCACTAACACAAAGGACACTGGTCATCCATTTTAGGACATTATATATTCATACATTACATAAAATGTACCATGGACATTTAATGGACCTATATGAAGAACTATAAATCTTCCTTTATGAAAGAGTGCATGGTAAACTGTTGCTAACTGACAAATTTGAAAGCAATAATATTAATTTCTTCAAAAACATTGCTAATTTTGTTTATTTCATTAATGTGTGTTCAACATATGCTATTACGTACGGTAAGTAAAAATGTCCAGCTTCATATTACTTTAAGTATTTTCTCTTAGCCTGTGAAAACGGGTGGAACAACGTATATGACACTGCAATGTCTGCAAGTGATTATTAGTAACTGTGTTCTTGTGTTCGGTGAGCCAGATAACCTAATACCAACATATTACTAAGATAATTGTCTAAATTACTCGTGTAACATACACTCTAAAAGAGATATATCTTCGTGAACGGGCTTGAATTTAAACACACACATCTACATCTACATATATGCCGGCCGCGGTGGCCGAGCCGTCTGCGGCGCGCCAGTCACAATCTGCACGGCCACTACGGTCGGGTCTTCGAATCCCCCCTCGGGCATGGATATTCGTGCCGTCCTTAGTATTACTTAGTTCATAAGTAGTTTGTAAGTTTAGGGACTGATGACCCCGCAGTTAAGTCCCATAAGCTCTACAAGCATTTGAACATTTTGATCTACACATATACTCCGCAATCCACCATAAAGTGCGTGGCGGAGGGTACACTGTATCACTACTAGGCATTTCCTTTCCTATTCCATTCCCAAATAGAACGAGGGGAAAATTGTCTATATGCCTCGGTACGAGCCCTAATTTCTCTCATGTTGTCTTCGTGATCGTTACGTGAAATGTAAGTAGGCGGCAGGAAGATCGTACTACACTCAGTTTCAAATTCCGGCCCTCTAAATTTCCTCAATAGAAATTCTCGAAAAGAAAGTCGTCTTACCTCCAGTGATCCCCAATTGAGTTGCCGGAGCATTTCCGAGACACTCGCGCATTGGTCGAACCTACCAGTAACAAACCTAGCTGCTCGCCTCTGAACTGCTTCTGTGCCTTCCTTTAAACTGATCTGCTGCGGGTCCCAAACACTTGAGCAATACTCAAGACGTGGTCGTACAAGCGTTTTTACGCCTAGATATTTGAACGACGCGACTGCATCAAGATGCTCACTACTAACGTTGTATTCGAACATAATGGAATTGTTTTTCCTATTCATGCGTATCACCTTACATTTTTCTACATCGAGAGCTAGCTGCCAATCTTCGCACAACTAGAAATTTTGTCTAAGTCATCCTGTATGCTATTACAGTCAGTTACAGACGACACTCTCCCATACACCACAGCATCATCAGCAAACAGCCGCAAATTACAACTTACTCTGTCCATCAGATCATTTATATAGATAGGAAATATTAGCGGTCCTATCACACTCCCCTGGGGCACGCCTGACGATACACTCGTCTCTGATGAACACTCGCCGTCGAGAACAACTTACTGCGTTCTATTACGTTGGAAGTCTTCCAGCCAGTCACAAATCTGTGAACCTGTTCCATAAGCTCGTACCTTCGTTAGCAGTCTGCAGTGTGGCACCGCGTCGAACGCCTTTTTGAAGTCAAGAAAAACACAATCCGCCTGTTGCCCTTTGTCCATGGCTCGCAAGATGTCATGTGAGAAAAGGGCAAGCTGAGTTTCACATGAACGATGTTTCCTAAAGCCGTGCTGATTCACAGAAAGAAGGAAATTTATTATATTCGAACTGAGAATATGCTCCAAAAATCTACAGGAAACTGATGTCAATGATATTGACCTGTAATTATAAATTTCTTATAAACGGGAGTCACCTGCGTTTTTTTCCAAACACTAGGAACTTTGCGCTGGATTAAATATTCGCGATAAATTCAAGCTGACCACACTGCAATGAATTTCTAACGGCGATAAACGCACCTGTCGTGCTAATAAAATATTAGTAAAAAGTTTCTGCTGCAGTAAATAGATTTCATAAAAAATTCATATCTATATTTTCTGAAACCTTGTTGGTTCTTTTTCTTGAAGATGATTTATACTGTTCGTAAACAGTGTACGCTCCAGAATGGTACTGCAAATCGACGCTGTAATTGAGTGGGTGGCGCCCCGCAGGTGCATGGTGTGGCTGCGTGTAATGTGTGTTTGACGAGCGTTCTGCCGCCGGCACTGGCCGACCCATTAGCCGTGGAGATTCCTGGGAAACGGCGGGCAATTGTTCTGGGAAAGCTACAGAGAGAGCAGACCGCAATGAGGAACTTGCCGAGAGCTGCGGAGCTAGCATTCCGTAAACAATCAGCCGAAGAGGAGCCCATCAGCGGTTCTGGGAGGCGAGCGCGCCCGCGCCGCAGGCTTTTTCCTCCTCCCACCCTCCCACTCCCTCCTCCTCATCTCTTCCCCCCCCCCCCCGCAAAAAATTTCCTTCCCCCTCTCCGTCCATTTCCGCCTGAAAACACTGCTCAGCATATCATTCATAGGACAGCCAAATTAGACATTAAAATCGCAAATCGTGTTGCGATTCTGCTGAGACACATTTCTTCAAAAATTCAGTTATGTGACATTTCGTCTTTGTGCTAATGCACGAAATCTACTGGGCCTATACTCCATCGAGACAGTGCGGGTAAACAGTGTCATGCGCTGGGCACCGTCGCAGGAGCGTAGCGCAGGGTCTGATCACGTGGTCACGAGGGAGGATCAAACGGAAGACGCACTGCCTCGGTGCAGAACGCTTAGCATGCGTGAAGCGTAACACTTCGGAAATGAAAAACAGGTACGTCAATAAAGGCGGTTGTTATGGACACAATAAAGTACTCACTCTTCCTGCTTCCTCTGACACAAGCGCTTTACTGGGATTTCTTTATATAATAACCATCACAACACAGTGATCGCATTATCGTTGTCAAGATAGATACGAAGCCATCACCGACCACAGTAGTACAGGTTTATATGCCACCTAGCTCTGCCCATGATGAGATCAAAGAAATATATGGGGAGCTAAAGGAAATTATTCAGACAATTAAGGGAGAGGAAAACTTAATTGTTATGAGAGACTGGAATTCGGTAGTAGGACAAGGAAGGGAATGGAAGATAGTAGGTGAATATGGTCTGGGCAAAAGGAATGAAAGACGAAGCCGCCTGGTAGAAATTTGCACGCAACATAATTTCGTTATAACAAAACCTGGTTTAAGAATCATGAAAGAACGTTGCAGATGTGGAAAAGACCAGGAAACACCGGAAGATACCAGATATTTTATAATGGTAAGACATAGATTTCGGTACCAGGTTTTAAACTGTAAGACATACCCACGGGCAGATATAAACTCTGACCATAACTGATTGCTCATGAATTGTAACTGAATTGATACTGAAAAAACTGCAGAAAGGTAGATGGCACCTGGATAAACTGAAGGAACGTGAAGTTCTTGAGAATTTCAGGGAGAGCTTTAGGCAACAATTGACAGAAACGGGGCAAAAAAAAAAAAAAAAGTAGAGAAGGAATGGGTGGCATGGATGGATGATATAGTGAAGGCAGCACAGAACAAAATAGGAAGGCAAGACCTATAAAAAATTCCTTGGATATCACAGGAGATACTAAATTTAATCAATTAAAGAACAAAATATAAAAATGCAGTAAATGAAACAGGCAGAATGGTGTACAGACGACTAAGAAATAAGATTGACAGGAAGTGTAAAATGGCTAAGCAGGAGTGGCTAGAAGGCAAATGCAAGGATAAAAAAGAATGTATAAATAGGGGAAAAATAGATACAGCCTACAGGAAAATAAGAGATATTTGAAGATAAGAAAAACAGCCCTATGAATATCAAGGACACAAATGGCAAACCAGTTCTCAGCAAAGAAAGGAAAGGTGGAAAGAATATATAGAGAGGCTCTACCAAGGAAATGAGAGGCAATATTGTCGGAAGGGGAGAAGAAGTAGATGAGGATGAAATGGGAGTTACTGTACAGAGAGATGAATTTGACAGCACTGAAAGACCTAAGTCGAAACAAGGCCCCCTCGAGTAGATGACATTTCCTCAGAGCTACTGAAGTCTCTGGGAGAACCAGCCATGACAAAACTGTTTCACCTGTTGTGTAAGATGTATGAGACAAGCGAAGTACACTCAGACTTTAAGAAAAATGTTATAATCCCAATTCCAAAGAAATCAGGCGCACACAGGTGTGGAGAAAGCAGAACTATCAGTTGCAAAATATTAATACGAATTATTTAAAGAAGGATGGAAAAGCCGGTAGAAGCTGACCTCGGGGAAGTCAGTTTGGATTCACGAGAAATGCAGGAACACGGGAGGCAATACTCACTTTATGGCTTATCCTAGAAGATAGATTAAGAAAAGGCAAACCTACATTTCTAGCTCTTGTAGATTTGGAGAAGGCTTTTGACAATGTTGATTTGAATAAACTCTTTAAAGTTCTGAAGCAAGCAGGATTAAAATATAGGGAGCGTAAGGTTATTTACAACTTGTACAAAAACCAGACAGCGGTTGTCAGAGGTGAAGGACATGAAAGGGATGTAGTGATTGGGAAGGAAGTAAGACAGGGTTGTTGTCTTTCTCCAATGTTGTTCAATTTGTTCATTGAGCAAACTATAAAGGAAAGCAAGGAGAAATTTGGAAAATGAATTCAAGTTCAGGGTGAAGAATTAAAAACATTGTTTTGTTGACAAAATAGTAATTCTGTCAGAGACAGCAAAGGACCTGGAAGAGCAATTGAACGGAATGGACAGTGTGCTGAAAGGTGCTTATAAGATGAACATTAACAAGAACAAAACTAGGGTATTGGAGTGCAGTCTAAGAAAATCAGGTGATGCTGAAGGAATTAGATTACGTAACGAAACAACAAAGAAGGTAGATGAGTTTTGTTACTTGGGCAGTAAAATAACAAAATATGGTCGCAGTACAGAGGATATAAAACGCAGAATGGCAATGGGTAGAAAACCGTTCTTGAAAAAGAGAAATTTGTTAACATCGAATTTTGATTTAAGCATAAGGAAGTCCATTCTGGAGGCATTTATGTCGATTGTTGCGTTGTATAGGAACGAAACATTGACGATAAACAGTGCGGACAGGAAGAGGATTGAGGCTTTTGAAATGTGGTGCTACAGAAGAATGCTGAAGATTAGGTGGGCGGATTGTGTAACTAATGAGGAGGTAATGAACAGAATTGTGCAGAAAAGGAATTTCTGGCATACCTTGACTAAAAGAAGGGATCGATTGGTAGGACACATTCTTAAACATCAAGGAATTGTGAGTTTAGTGTTGGACAGGAGTGTTTTGGGGTAAAAACCATATAAGAAAACCATGAAATGAATACAGTAAGCAGATTCAGACAGATGTAGGTTGACGTTCTTATGTGGAGTTGAAGAGGCTTGCTCAGGATAGGGTATTGTGGAAAGCTGCATCAAAACAGTCTAAGGCCTGAACACACAACAACAACAACAACAACAACAAAGTATAGTTTCCGTATGTTTGTTTGTGTGTATGTATTGCATACAAATATGCAAATGAAATGTTGAAATGTTTGTTAAGCACAAAGGACTTAACTGCGGGATCATCAGTCCCTAAACTTACAAACTAATTATGAACTACCTTGTTCTAAAGACGACACAAACATTTTTGCGCATGTAAGCTTCAATCCATGATGACGGTCACCATGTTAGGATCACATAGAACACATTGTTCATAAATAGTACATTTGACTTCCAATCAAACAGCTTGAAAATATCAAGAAAAATAATTATAATATTAACAAGAAGAATTATCATTAGATTTATATTACCAATAATTATTATATTAATAGCAACAACCCTATCAAAAAATCAATTAATGATCGAGAAAGATCACCATTTGAATGTGGATTCGACCCTAAAAGATCAGTACGAATACCATTCTCAATTCAATTTTTCCGAATTGCAGAAATCTTCCTAATTTTTTATGTAGAAATTGCATTGATTCTACCATTCGTAATTATTATAAAAACATCGAATATTATAGTATGAACATTATCAACAATATTATTTATTATTATTCTATTAACAGGATTATATTATAGAAGAATGCTGAAGATTGGGTGGGCAGATCGCATAACTAATGAAGAGTTACTGAACAGAATTGGTGAGAAAAGGAATTTTTGGCATACCCTGACTAAAATAAGGGATCACTTGGTAGGACACATTCTTAGACATCGAGGAATCGTAAATTTAGCATTGGAGAGAAGTGTGTGGGGTAAAAATCGCAGAGGGAGACCAAAAGACGCGTATAGTAAGCAGATTCGAGTGGATGTGGGTTGTCGTTCTTATGAGGAGATGAAAAGGCTTGCTCAGGATCGAGTAGGGTGGAGAGCTGCATCAAACCAGTCTCCGAACTGAAGACCATAACAACAACAACATTATGAATGAAATCAAGGAGCACTTAAATGAGCTATTAGGGTTATAGTTAATTATAACAGTTGGTTTGCATTCAAAAAGTATTGAAATTCAATTAACCTTCATTAAAAACAAGAAGCGAACTATTGCAATCGTTTTGGGCCTGAACTTTTGCACACAAATGCCCTTATTTATTAACTGAAGCCAATGAGAGGCGTATTACTGTTAATAATATAAATGAACAATAGTTCCAATTAAGGAGATGTAAAGTCAATATAAAAGCTGAAAACTTTTTAAAATATCGGTTCAACTCCGTTAACATTTCTATTTATATAGTTAAAAAACATTACACTTTCACTGTAAAAATAAAAATTAAATTTTTATAAACACCTAAAAATAAAAATATTTCCCTAACATCTTCAATGTCAAACTCTACACAATAAGCTATTTAGGTTTAAAAAATAATACAAACAAAAGTTAATAAGTAAATCTTAAAATTAAAATCAGAAAGACTGAATTAATCAAATATAAAAATAGGAATATAAACCTTGACCACCAAATAACTCGCCCCAACCAGAATCAAAGGACCTTAAAGAATAATAACCAAAACTGAAAGGTAAGTATCAGACATAATTAGTTGAACGAAAAGGTGTAAATCACATTGAACCAGTAAATATAACGAAAGATAAAAAATTCAACGAAAATAATTCATAGGAATAAATAAAATCAGCTCCAAAACCAGATATAAATATAGTTAAACAACCAATAAAAGAATATATCTACCAAAATCTTAAACTATCAATATAGGATTAAAGCGAATTAATAAACACCAGCAGTAACAAATGTAGAAGAATGAACCACAGCAGAAACAGGAGGAGGAGCAGTCACAGCAGCTAGAAGTCAAGAAGAAAAAGGAATTTGAGCTCTCCTAGTTATAGCAGCAAGAATAATTAATAAAGTAATTATCTTTACCTCAAAAGAATCAGAAATGAAATAACAATAATAATTTCGACTACCAAAATTTAATATCCAAGAAATAGAAATTAAAATAGAAACATCACCAATACAATTAGATAAAGCAGTTAATATACCAGCATTACAAGACCTTACATTCTAATAATAAATGACTAAACAATACAAAACTAAACCTACTCCATCCCAACCCAATAAAATCAAATTTGGACTAATAATTAAAAAAGCTATTGAAAAAATAAATATTAAAACAATTAAAATAAAACGATTAATATTTTTTTCATTGTGTATTTAATCACTTCTACAATAAATAACTAAAGAAGAAATATATATAACAAAAGACATAAAAATTAAAGACATTCAATCAAAAATAAAAGTTATTACTACTATAGAACTATTTAAACTAAATAACTCCCACTCAATAAATAATCTATAATCAATTATTAAAAAGTAAATATCTAATACAAAAATAAAGTTCTAAACAAAAATAAAAAACCTCAATGAACAAATAGAAAATACACGACTTAAGATGAAAAAAATCATATCATTGATTCCACAAAACAACATTGTAAATTGAAATACTTAAGTATTAAAAATAAAAATATTCGCCCTTCAAACACAACAAATTAAAAGGAAATCAGTGTAAAAATAAAAATGATATTCATGAAAATAACCTGAAGAATAAGTATAAACACCAAAATAATATAAACCATGTTGAGAATAAGTATATTTGACGAAAACAAACAAATCTAATAACATCACCACCAAACAACCGTAAAGACAAAAAGTAATATTTAAATCTTAAACCCAAACAAGAAATTACCTTTATTAAACGAAAAATACCATAACCACCCAACTTTAATAAAATACCAGCCAAAATTATTCTACCAGAAATAAGAGCCTTAACATGATCCTTAGGAAATCAAAGATTAAATTTAAAAAAAAAGTCATTTTAACTAAAAAATAGAAAAAACATAAAACAAAAAATAAAAAGAAACAAAATCAAATAATAAAGGATAATGAAGCGTATTAAATACATCCTAAATCCTAACTAAATCAATAATAAAGGTAATCTATCAACTAAAGTATAAAAATTACACAGTTACACAACATATAACACAATAATTATGAGATCGTGTTAATTTTATATCCCATATGTATTTTGATTGCTACCTCTCTTTGTTTGGATACTGCATGTATAATTTTGTATATTATACGACACAGCCTTATTTCTTATATATTCTCCTATAAATACAACTTGAATTAGAGAAAAGGAGATGGACAGAGAGAGAAGAAAAAGAAGTACTAGCTTAAGGCAGGAATAAATAAATACCCTGGCAACCCAGGGTTTTTAGCTGGTATATATATAAAAATATCAAATTAACCAAAATACTCAACAGTAATTTTTACGGGCGAGCTCATTATTTGTTAACCTTTTTCACCACAGACAGAAAAATTATCATTTCTGTGACATAAGTTTTTAATATGTGCCCATGCAAGTGGAATAGCATTCATTTCACAGTGGTATGGCAATATTCTTGCCATAGCGTCTACGACGGTTTATTTTCCTCGTCAATAGACAGGAGTTCTCGCTTTAACATATCATTCTGAAACTGAACTCTTTTCAGTTTGCGAGAATGGTATGGTGCATTGTCATCAAGGCGAGGAAGAAAAACCAAGATTGGGAAGAAGTAGCGTTCGTTTCTTTATTATTGTCACCAGTCTTTTTCGACTCGAAAGGTCACAAACACTCGTCCACAAAAAAAAAAAAAAAAAAAAAAAAAAAAAAAAAAAAAAAAAAAAAAAAAAAAAAAGGTCTCGCTTCTGTCGACAAACCAGACAGGGAGGTTTCTTTAACTGATGATACCGAATTCATCTCTCTAGATTTTATTTCACGTATGGCCTGCATTTAACCAGCTCTCGTCCAACTAATACATTTTCCTACCTTCCTAGCGTGCTGACTTTGTCCTTCTTCAAAGAAAGATCTCTTTGTCGTTCAGCGTTCTCACACACCCACGACTGACTTATCTGAAATTTCTCTCTTTCAATAAGCACAAGGTCGTTCTTCTGAAGCCGGCAGAACAGGATCTTCGTTGGCGGAATAAAAGACTTTATCAATGGTAGGCAGCTCATTACGGAAGTAAAACTGGTGAACTTCCCTCCGTAGGGCGTTTCTGTAGAAGTTATCGACATTTTGATTTTTTTTGCATGGTTTTTGAGGTATGATTACCTTTATGTTCGCGAAGTTCTCGATACACGGACGAGCCACTGAACCCCAGTGAAATGTGCAGTTTTAGGAGACTTGATGACGTTTTTGTTGTTGAATGTCAATGACATTCTGCCTTATACACATTCAGGATATTTTTGTTCTCTGAACTGCATAAAGCTGCTTTTCATTCCTTTCTTAGGAGGACCCGTCATGTTCTGCAGTTTCGGTAGAACATGACATTTTTATGTTTAGAACTGGAGGAAAGAGAAAAGATATCACAAAAGAAGTAGTGGAGAACGAATTAGCAATAAAGCCAGTGTTAAACGAAGATAATATTGCTTTCATTCCCTTGGTTACAACACACGATTTCCACTTTCACAGTTTCGCGGACAGTTCCAGCAGTAGAGCGCAAGCCGACCACAGCCCCTACTGTAGGAGTCGCCCGCTTGTTGTCTACCTCAGGCTGCGGCCGACACTAAAGCACTAGAGCTGAACAATCCGCCAGTTTGAATCCCAATCCGACGACAGTGTTGCATGCTTTGTGTGGTGTAGCGAAGTAAATAAGCGAATATTTCGTGATTTTATTGATTCACAGTGTGAAATGTTTGGTTGTGCTGCTCCGAACTGCTCAAACAACAGCAGGCATGGGCGCTATAAGTTTCATTGGTTTCCTTCAAATATACTTCGGCGTAAATTGAGACTTGTAAATACCACACGCCAAAATCGATAAACTATGTCTGTAACGTTAAGAACAAAACCTTCTTGCATTAGTTATGCTCACAGAGAGGTAATAACGAAAACATAGGCCTATATATGTTAGCAATGGTTTAAATTTGCTACAGATTGTTAACATGACATACATTCTGTTTAAAGTAAGCTGTTATTTTTATTGTTTATTTTATTTATACCAACTAAGGATCCATTGTAAGGGTTATAATTCTATTTCAAGTGATGCATGAGTGCAGCTGGCTTTACCCATTTAGTAGTTTTTAAATTATATTATTTCACATTAGTTCGGTGTTTAAATGTCACTCTCAACACCGTAATATGTAGGCCGAAACCAAAATGTGAACAGGATGTCAGAAAAATATAGAAGTTCGCAAAAAAATGCGAACAGGAAAGAAGTCGTACATGAAACGCATTAAATTCAAATCTTAATGTTCAAATGTTTGTTAAGCTTATGGGACTTAACTATGGGATCATCAGTCCCTAAACTTACAAACTACTTATCAACTACCTTATAGTAAGGACGGCACAAATATCCATGCCCGAGGGGGGATTCGAACCCCCGACCGTAGTGGCCGTGTAGACCGTGACTGGAGCGCCTCAGTCCCCTCAGTCACCGCGGCCGGTTTCAAATCTTAGCATGCAATATTGACTTTATTTCAAATGCTACGATAGAGGCTTTATTTAATAGTTGTATAACGAAACCACTCGTTCAAAGTTATTAAACACATTTTTGATGTAAAATCTTCTCTGAAATATGATGTGTATAAAACATGCAAGACATTATAGGAGGAATACGAAAATATATCATCACAATTTAACATTATTCCGTAACTATTTTCGAATGCGACTCTCAATAACCGTACCATTTATAAACCAGAAAATACGATAATTGTAACGTATTTAACTGTATTTGGTTAATATATGCCTTCATGTGGAATGTAAGTGAATGTTTCATATGTCTAAAATATCTATCTAATCACTAACTTCAAGTTGATTGCCTCTTACAGTCAAATGTAAGACAATAAATTTTCTAAGCAGTTATGTTTTCTGCATTAGAAAAATAATTTAATAGCCTTAAGAATATATTACAAAGCGCAAGTGTTCTGTTGTCTTTAAATGCGCGCCTTCAAAGTGGGATTCAAATTGGCGAATTGTTCTGCTTGTATTATACAGTGCTCTAGACGACAGTGTGACGTCATTACCATGCGATCGCGGCCAACGGGAAATACAGGCCCCAGCAGTCGTCATGCCATATAAGCAAGGTAGTTCGGAGTCAACGCGATCGCTTGCGATTGGCCGGCCGCTGCGGCACTGCCCTCTGCGTCATAGCGGGCAGCCACTGAGCTAGCGATCGCGCCGGCTTGAAACTACCTTGCTTATGTGGCATGACGACTGCACTGGAGCCTGTCTTTCTTGTAGGCCACGCATGTGATTCAGACTGTTTACCTCTGCTTCCTCGTCTCCACGAATGGAGTATAGAGCCTACATTTATGCTTAAATCCAATAAAATTTACAACATCAAAATTCATAACTTTGCTCACAGGATGAAAGATCATGCCGATATTCGTGTCGAAACAAGAGAAAAACTTGTAATTTTCATTTTTGGTAAGAACATGCCCTACGCTTGAAGCTCCATATCTAGAAAATTACTTGACTTATAGAGCTGTGGTTGGGCTTAAATTGTTACATATTTAAAGTAGTGTAATAATGGCTGCAGCTATTAATATTGGAAAATGCATACAAGAGTTACAAGACCACAACTAGAAAGGACGAAAAATTGCTAAATTTTCCGCTTATTACGCGGGAAGCACAGGCTTTTCTAAGTTGCAGACTTGGCTTCACTCTATTCTAACTGGTCCTAGCAACATGTAAAACAATCAGAACTACATCACGATTAGCAATTTAGGTAATTTCTGTGTACCTTCTGACTGGTCCATCAGTATTGTCGAGTAAGCAGTGCTCATTCTCAAAACGTAGGCTACTTCTTTGGTAACTAGAAAGTAGTGGTCACATCGCCCTCACGACACTTGTTGACAGGTTTACAGCTCAACCAACATGACCTCTAAGCTTTCTCCACTGGAAAGGTAACACACTTTATACTTAAAAATAATTTCAAATCACTCTAGAGGGCATTTATTTGCTTTCGTAACCGGTTTCAAATGTTCAAATGTTTGTAAATCTATCGGACCAAACTGCGTGGTCATCAGTCCGTAGCTTAGAAACTACATAAACCTAGGTAAACTAACCTAAGGAGACACACACACACACACACACACACACACCCATGCCCCAGGGAGGACTCGAACCTCAACGGCGAGCAACCGCGCGCTCCGCAGCGAGACGCTTTAGACCGCTCCGCTACTCCACCGCGGCGGTAACCGGTTTCAAACTTTTATAAGAAACATGTCAGACAGCAGTTGACACTTACAGTGTCGCCTGCTCAGCATGGTCTGAAGATGACCTTGTAAATAGGCCGAAACAGATTACGCACAAAAATAAATGCGATTGATTTTAAATTATTGTTGATTATTAGTGAAGATCGCTGTTCTGCAATAAGGTTTCCAAAAGTAATTAACACCGCCAGAGGAAAACCGTTCTGCACCTAGAAGTAGTAGTCCAATGTCATCCCATATCGGTAAGATGCGTACCATTGATGTGTGACGAAATGATTAGGTTTTTAAGGCTCTGTAATGTTGAGAATGCCCTTCAAAGTGTATTTCTGGTGTCACCGTCCCTTTGTGGTTTTTTTTTGCGAAGTTGGTACCAGTCATCTGCCATGATTCAGACTCCGAAGCAATGCGTTTCCGTACAAACGAAGCACTCGAGATCCATCGCAGTCGCGTTGGACACTATGCGGCAACTGAATACGCTGCACTGCGTCAGTCTGCGTGGTCGCGTCCTGCAACTGCCAGGCATGTGGGTTACCCGTAGTCGGAGTGGTCCGGTATTGTAATTAACGACCGACCGAATACACCTGTTTCGGCTAAAATATTTGTTTCGGTCGTAGATTCGGTCTCGGCTAAAAATCAGACGAATGTTCGGCTTGGCCGAGACTAGCTTTTGTGAACTTACGGATGAAGTCCGGTCATGTTTTGGGACTGATTTAGCGCGCGTAAACATTGTATTTCGTTGTTTTACACAATATAATGCAGATGTATCTTATAGTGATATTCTTACACTGTTTAACTTAGTATTGTTCTTAATGGAACGGGTTATCATATTATTATGCAGACAAGCTTTATTAACGAAATTTACACTGACAGCAATCATAGAGTTAAAACTGTGGTGTTTTGGCCCACTTTAGGTTACCGTAGTGACACTAAAAGTGGGCCTTTGTGATCGTTTTTTTAATGAAAATAACGGCTTAACCATTCATCTGACACGAAAACTGAATAACCGTATTTATAGAGGAGAAAATTCTCTACAACTTCGCTCTGTTATGTTTTCTTCATATCTCGCATCGATTGAGTGATATTTGTAAAAATAACGGCGACTTGACACCGTCCATCGATTTTACGAAAACCAGATGTCACGTGACATTCCACGCCCAAAACACTCTCTGGCATACACCATCTTGCGTTGCGTATTTGATGATTTTCTTATTACAGCTTACAGACTGTTATTTCAAAGCACTGAAGAATTAACAAAAACACGTCGTTCTTCGTACGATGAATGATAATCTAGTGTCTAAAAATGCCATATTAGCATCAGTTAACAACTGCCATCAATAGTAAGAAAATAAAGGATGAAGTTCGTGACTATTCGCTGGACGCCGTGGCTTAGCGCGCCCGGTCAGGGGGCTAAAGAGCCCTCTGTAATAAAAAAGCTGAACCAAATATTCAACGAACTATCAAGAACGAGCCAAACGAACGACCACAGAGCGTAGATTTACCTGGAGAGAGGGAAAAGAAAAAGTGGGCAGCGTGTTCGATTGTAATGTACATGGTCCGTGGTTCGAGACCCGCCATTCCCAAATATTTTTTCTCCTTTTCCCAAAAGGGTTACGTATTGGGTGCATAGATATTATCACAAAAGTAGAGTCGTAATCATATCACTATATTTTTTTTATTTTTTACATTATTATTTTTGTCCAAAATGTTTGCAAAAAAATATAAAACTACGAATTTAAAGTGGGCCGCAAAACTTGTCAGTGCGGTTTTTTTTTTTTTTTTTCAAAGTTCTTAATACAGCACTCATTGAAGTTCGTCTATAGACAGGATCGAATCCTATTAGTAGTAGCACTATACAGGGTGAATCACCTAACACTTGCACCGCAAATATTGCGGAAACGGAAAGTGCGATTTATGTGCGGTTTTCACAGAATGGATTGGTAGTCAAGGACTCGTATTGTTATCCAATAAACAGATTGTAAAAACACCTAGAAAGTGTATTTTTTATGCAAACATTATTTGGGCAAATAATTTTGAATAAATTTTTTTATCACGTTTAGTTTGGCTGCTGCAACCCTTCAAAGTTTCGGGAGAGGAGGCTACGACAGCCTAGCTGACTGGCTGGTGGTTATGAGACAGTGGGCCGTGCCCCAGGGGCTAGCTCAACTACGCTACCGCAGCCTCCGTCCCCGACACTTTGAACGGTTGTAGCTGCCAAACTAAACGTGATAGAAATGCCATTCAAAAATTCTTCGTACACAGCTGGTGTCAAAATTTCCAGTGCATGATAGAAACAACCATTGTTCCATTAAAAAAACTATCATGCACTGGAAATTTTGACACCAGCTGTGTACGAAGAATTTTTGAATGGCATTTCTATCACGTTTAGTTTGGCAGCTACAACCGTTCAAAGTGTCGGGGACGGAGGCTGCGGTAGCGTAGTTGAGCTAGCCCCTGGGGCACGGCCCACTGTCTCATAACCACCAGCCAGTCAGCTAGGCTGTCGTAGCCTCCTCTCCCGAAACTTTGAAGGGTTGCAGCAGCCAAACTAAACGTGATAAAAAAATTTATTCAAAATTATTTGCCCAAATAATGTTTGCATAAAAAATACACTTAGTAATATTATAATCTGTTTGTTGGCTAAAAATACGAGCCCCTGACTACCAATCCATTCTATGAAAACTGCACATCAAACGCACTGTCCGTTTCTGCAATATTTGCGGTTCAAGTGTTAGGTGATTCCCCCTGTATAGAAACAACTTTACTTCGTTTAAATCTATGTACGGTAGTAAACAAATGAAAAAAATAATATTAACGAAAAGATATGAACACGTAACGAGATTTTACAACGTATGTACAAGTATGCAAAGTGCTACGAGAACTGTAAGGACAAAAAGTCATAACTTCGCTAATAAAAGGTACGAGGTATTCGTATGCACTGGCTCACAAGTCCAGTTTAAGGAGTGGAAAGTTTAGGCAAGTAAACCTTTACGCCTTCTACGAACTCCTAGGCTTCTACACACTCGATAAAGTTTAGTACCAGGAGGGGATGCGGCTCCGTAGGTCGCGGGTTCGATTCCCGCCAGGTCCTAGGATTTTTATCTATAAGTTTCCACTTCTTTCACCTCTGGCAGTGGTCTAAGGCATCATACTACGGACTGGGCGGCCGCTACCGCCGGTGGTTCGACTCCTCCCTCGGGCGTGTGTGTGTGTGTGTGTGTGTGTGTGTGTGTGTGTGTGTGTTTAAGTAGTTTGTAAGTCCAGTAGATTAACAAGCATTAAACGTCTAAAACCGCAGACACTTGTTACCTATGTCGACCTTGAACCGGCAGTACGACACGGTTCAAATGGCAATCCATACCTGCCATCTTCTACGGTTTATCCGTAAAATTTAAGGAAATTGCACCATTTTACGGTTTCACGGATGGACGATATCATTCTACGACTTCACGGTCAAAAATTAAAAACGTTACCCTTCAGTAATCACCCCACTTCCGGACAGTCGATTCTTTGCATGGGTCGAAGGCAAATCTACGATAGTCGGTAACTCATTGTTTAATACGATTGGTACTTTTAACGGTGTGTAGTTTGTGTCGTCATTGGAACTGAATTTACGGCCGAGATAACATTTCTTTCCGGGAATGGTGCGGACAGGCTCTGCTCCGCAAATTCTTTGTACCGCTCCATTCGCTTGCTGTGATTTAAGCTTTTGTTGCGTCGCCATTCGCTACGAAGCCGGTGGTCCGCACAAGTCGCCGTGAAGAGGGGATAAGTCGCTCCACCGCCGGGGGCGCCTCAAGTCTGGTAGCTCTCTGCCTTGCTTCGAGCGCCGGCCAATCGGAACGAGAGGGCTCGGCTAGATAGGCCGGTGCACGACAGCCACGACAGTCAGTATAGCGAAGGACTACGTTCAGTCTAGCAACTACAACGTCTACGTTAGCTCAGCCCGGAAACACCACTAGTGACTGATGTAATGCAGAACTGTGTAGTATATTAGAAGCAGAAGTGTACCATCTGGACATCACATAAAAGTTGAGTAGTAACTTCAATTATAATAAAAGTATATGTGAACTAATCGCTTCCTTCAGTTGCAGTTGTGTGTGTGTGTGTGTGTGTGTGTGTGTGTGTGTGTGTGTGTGTGTGTGTGTGTGTTGCAAATTCAAATGTTTGTTAAGCTTAAGGGACTTAACTACGGAGTCATCAGTCCCTAAACTTACAATCTACTTATGAACTAGCTACAGCTAAGGACGGCACAAATATCCATGCCCGAGGGGGATTCGAACCCCCGACCCTAGTGGCCGTGCAGACCGTGACTGAAGCGCCTCAGTCCCCTCGGCCACCGCGGCCGGCTGTGTGTGTTGCAGTTTGTGTGTGTGTGTGTGTGTGTGTGTGTGTGTGTGTGTGTGTAGTTTCTTTTTATGTTACGACCTTGCACAATGATCAGGCCACATGCTACAACTCGGCATCAAGTGTTGCATTCGTAATTCCGTGAGAAATTTAGATACGGCCAAGATGACTCGCTGAATGATTGATTTTTGGGGGTGACAGTCTTACGATTAGTTTGCTCCCCCTCCGGGAACTACTCTCCTGCACCAACCATTTCACATTAGAGCAGCACTTACACCTTATGCCCCCAATGATTCGCTGGATGATCCCAGTTGTCTTTCCCTACAGTTTTTCTACAACTCCCTCTGGTACCATGTAGGTTATTCCCTGATGTCTAACACAGTCCTGTCATACAGTCCATTCTTCTTGTCATTCTTTTACATGCGTTCCTCTCTAAGGTCACTGTGCAAAGAAGCTTTTGATTCTCATCACAGCAGTCCACCTAATTTCAGTATTAGTCTATAGCCCCACATCTCAGCCGTTTCAATTCTCTCCTGTCCGTGTTTCACATCCATAGAAATCATCTACTCCAAATTTCATGGTCAGAAATGCCTTCCTCACATTCCCATATTGGATGCCAGTAGACCTCTCTCGGCCATGAGTGCCCTCCTTGCTTAAGATTGTTCACTTTGTATGTCGTCCTTACTTTCTCCGCTTTATTTTGCTTAACAGGCAGCAAAATTCCTTAACTTCGTCTACGTCATAATCACCAGCTTTAATGTTTAGTTGCTCGTAATTTACCCTTTCTTCCTTTTTGTGATTTACTCTCGATCCATATTCTGTACGCGTTACAGTATTCATTCTATTCAACAAATCTTGCAATTCATATTCATTATAGTTGTGTATTCCAATGTCTTACCGTCTCTAATGACCAAGCTGTCGATGGGACGTTAAACCCTAAGCCTCCCTCCCTCCCCACCAATGTCTTATCCTTTCGCGGCGCTTTATATCGTCATGGCATAATGTGTGGTCTTCACTTACTAATAATAAGCTCCGGACCATTAAACCGCTCCCGTGGCTTGGATGACCTCATCACGCCGCTCGCGACGAGAAGAGATCATCTTGGCCCGGTTGCGGATCGGACATTGCCGGTTCAGCCACAGCCATCGCCACTTGCTCACTGGTGACCCCGCACCGTTATGTTCCTGTGGCCACCCGCTGTCGGTACGCCATGTTTTATTGTCGTGTTCAACTTTTACTCCTGTTCGGCTTGCACTACATCTGCCGGACACATTGGAAGAAATTTTAGCTGATGACGTGCGGGCTGTTGCTAGAGTATTGGATTTTATCAATTTGACTAATTTGTCAAGGGACATTTAGCTCTTCGCTTTGTTGTTTTTTATTCTATGTTTTTAGCTGTTTATATGTAGTCTTATTATCGTTGGGTATATCCCAGTTTTGATTCGGGCGCTAATGACATTAGTCTTATCATTGATACTATAACACCCTGAATTTTTATCCCAGTCTTGACCCTTTAATTTACTTCCGTCATTGTGTGGTATACCGTATATTGTGCAGTAAGGGCGAAAGATTGCCTTACATACTTTTTTGTCTTATTAATTCGTCTTGGATCGTGAACATACTTTGTATAGCCCATCTTTCCAAACAGACTTTTTTTTCAGCATTACGAACACGTTGCATCATTTTACACTGCAGAACGCTTTTTCTAGTTCGACAAATCATATGAACGCATCTTGATTTTTCTTCATTCCTGCTTCCATTATCAGGCGCAATGTTAGGACTTCCCCTCTGGTTCCCTTACCTTTCCTGAAGTCAAACTGGTCGCCATACAACGGATCCTCAATTTTCAGTTGTTCTGTATATTTTTCTCCTCCATAGCTTGGATGCGTGAGCGTGTGGTAGCGTTAACACTTACCTGTCCTTGCTATTGGGAATTGTGTGAATGACAATTTTTTTAGAACGTCTGATGGTACGTCGCCACGCTCACAGATTCTGATCATCAACTGCAATAGTTATTTGGTTCCCATTTCCCGCAGTGCTAAAAATGTTCAAATGTTTGTATAGCTTATGGGACTTAACTACGGGGTCATCAGGCCCTAAACTTACAAACTAATTATGAACTAGCTAATACTAAGGACTGCACAAATATCCATGCCCGAGGGGGGATTCGAACCCCCGACCGTAGTGGCCGTGCAGACCGTGACTGAACCGCCTCAGTTCCCTCGGCCACCGCGGCCGGTCCCGCAGTGCTCTTAGAAATTACGATGGTATGTCATCAATGCCTTCTGCATTATTTGATTTCTAGCCTTCCAGAGCTCTTTTCAATTCCAACTCTAATTGTCTTGCATATCAATCTCAATTTCTTCTCCCATCACGTTATGTTACAAATCTTCCCCCTCTGTGACCTTCAGTTACTACTGCGTAATGTTTATTATTCACTACGGGTTAGACAGTTTGTTCATTACGAGTATCGGAGACGCCCAAGAAAACAGTGCCAGATTTGTATCTGCCGGCCAAAATTCTAACTACCATTTTTCAACATTAATTGTTCCCGGATCAGCGCGCTAGTATACCCACCAAGTTGCACTACTATGTGGTGATAACAGCGCACGCTGGATCTGTGTGAGTTGCTCTACCGTAATAATGGTCATCGGATACTAAAGAGCTGACTAAATAGGTCGTCATTTTAATTAACTGAAGCAGGAGCCTGCTGGTTCCACCATCGAAATCGTAACTATAATTGCATAAGCAGCTGAAAACTGTGACAGCAAACGCGCCAAGCGTCGTCAGACGGGAGTTAGTGACACTTGCGGGGAGTGACACTTGCGGGGAAAGGGAATGTGTAGACACTTGCGAGGAGACCCGGACGCTGCAGGTAGTGGACAGGGTGTTCACAAAGTAGGGATACACCACCCCTACTCCACGCCCTCCAGCCGCTACCTGTGCCGTATTCAGAGGATTTTAACATTTTATCAAAAATACAGCCATTCAAATTTACGGGCACCATGACGTTTTCCCTTCCTGAGTAAATGAGCTGCTGCTTGTAGTGTCAACACCACAGTAGCCTTTATCTTGAATGGTCTGAATATAAATCTTCACAAAGACTTCTTGAGGAGGAGGAGGAGAGTGATACGGATATCTGATTGTAAACCACTGCCTATTACCTTAGACCTTTTTGACTGTGCTGAACAGGAGTTCCGCGTATTCGGTGATTTATACTTATACAGTTAACAGGCAATGTAATTTATAACCAACTATTGGCTGCCAATTTCGCTTCATTTTTCCTGGAAGTCTTGCAACTTGTTTCTCCCTGTCGGTTTATGCCAAGTTCGGAGTAAAAATGGTTCTATATGACGGTGATGGAAAGTAGAATTTATCTTTAGCATTTTTCGGTGTGTGACATTCCCTTACACATTCTGTATTTCATATATTTCTTAGATGTATTTGTAATTCGAATACAGCCAAATCGTTTTGGGGTCTACGAATAAACGCTTTAAGTATGTAAAATAATCATTGACTTGTTATTAACGTTTTTTAATTGAAGGTTTAAGGTTGCGTCTCCTATTAAAAAGCATAGTAGCTATTTTTAAAGAGATGGAAGTTGCGTGATAGTGCGGTTAACTACATAGCGGTCAATTACATCAACGTATCTGTGCAGGATGCCTAATATATTTATTGCTTGCGCAGGTGTCTTGATATGCTTAGTGTTCTGAATAATATGCTTTTAGGAGGTATGACTGTGGAAAGTCATTGTCTTGTAGTAGCAGAGAATGTCTTAATAACTCTCCAAACATTATCTGTATTAAAATACCTTTTTTGTTTACAGGAGGAACACTCAACGAATTAATATGTAGTTAGCACAAGTTACTATATTGCTCTTCAAAGAGTTGTGCAATTTCACTGAGTTTCATGTTATGTTGACAGTGTGGAAACTTGACAACAGCAGTGCTAGACTTCTTGGTGTGCCTGTACCCAGGAAAAGCCATCAGCTGCCCCAAGGGCCCCGAGTTCCCCGCAACTGTCACTCCCCGCAAGTGTTCCAACCCCGGCAGACGGCGACCGTCGAAGGGGGGGGGGGGGGGGAGAGATAAGTGGTTGGAAGAATTTTTGATAAATCCAAAGACATTATGTTTAAACTAAAAAAATTTAAATTTTACGAAGTTGTGAAATTGCTTTTGATTTTTTATAACTTTTCTTGCCATTAAACAATTTCTCTTTTGTACACACTGTACCAATATTTCTTACCTTTCCCATTGTCTTTCTCAACCTTCATTAACATTTGCGATGTCGGTAATTTCAGTTTTGATCTAATCGATTTATAAAAATTAAGTCGCTAATCTGGATAAATAGATGTACTGAACATTCCAACACGTCTAGACACACATACGTACAGAAGAGCGGTAAAATAATTAGTTACGTTAAAGTGCAACATACAGCCCCTATTACTGGCGTAAGATCACAGCTAAAGTCAATTTCAGTACGATTATGGGCCTTGTCAAGCCCTAAGATCTTAAAAACAAAAGTATTTTCAGTTTTCGAGTCTATGAAATATTTTGGAATCTTCTAATTAATAGGGCACAAAATTTACTAAGAAATTCTAATTATAAATATTTCATTTCAGTTTTCAAAATAATATATGCTGTCAGGAAAGTTACTCCACTTGTGTTTGTATTCGAAGCTTTGATTCCTATAACAGTAGACAGAAGGTTGTGAATATCATCCTCTTTCGTTTCGAGCCATTAACATAGTTATCAGCTCTTTCCAGTTCAGTTTTTCGTGTTTCGAATTTTGAATTTCGTTTTTGCCACATTCGGGGTTTTATCATCAGTCGTCTTGGTACTGTTGGTGCTTTCAGTGCTGAGTGTCACCTTCTATGATGCCTAAAAACATCATTATTTTAAAAACTATAAATTCAGATGGAATTAATTCAGCGATATCTTTTGTGTAAGTGATTCTGCTTCGTCACCTGCTGTTCATAAAGAAATTTCGAACGTTTTGTTGAAGACGGTCTTCAGTCATCGTGTAATATGTTAGTGGTTACAGAATGAAAATTTCAATCTGCAGGGTAGTGTGCGATGATATGAAACTTCGTTGGAGATTAAAATTGTGTGCCGGAAACGGGATTCGAAACTGGGACCTTTTGCCTTTCGCGGGCAAACCGTCTACCTACCGTCTGTGCTACCCCGGCACGCTTCACGTTTCGCCCTCACAACTTTACTTCTGCCAGTACCTCACCTCCTACTTTCCAAACTTCATTGAAGTTCTCCTGCGAACCTTGCAGGACAGGACGATTGGAAAGTAGGAGGCGAGGTATTGGCAGAAGTAAAGTTGTGAGGGCGAAAAGTGAAGCGTGCCGGGATAGCTCAGACATTAGAGCGCTTGACAGCGAAAGGCAAAGGGTCCCAGGCTGGAATCCCGGTTTCGGCACACAATTTTAATCTGCCAGGAAGTTTCATCCCAGTGGTTGTTGTGAAGTAATTAAGTCAATATGCAGTGTTGTGTCTTCGGGACGCTGTAGCAGAAAAGGATGTGGTCTAGGTCTGCAACGAAATAATTTATTAGTTCACGTATACTTTTATTACACATGAAAGTAATAGTAAACTTGGATGCCTTTGTGATGGTACAAAATCCAGTCTACTATGCAGTTCTGCTATGCTTCATTTAGAGTCCTTTCAGTAGCGAATGTTGCGGCTTGTATTGAGACTGCTGGTACACGTGGGTGGCGCTCTTCTGTTGTCTCGCTGAACTTCCTGGTACTGACGGGAACTGCCGTACTCCCCCGCACTGACTGCCGGTCTGTGCTGCGTCGGCGTATCTAAGCGCGGCCGGAAGCACTGTGGAGCGACTACTCGCGACGTGTGTAGATCGCCCGCGTTGTAGCGAATAGCGGCGACACAACAGATACTTAGGGGCAGGGCTACGGACTGATGACCACGCAGTTTGGTCCAATAAATTTACAAACAGTTGAACATTTGAAATTTACACGCCATTCTTAATGTGGTAGTTGTTCACGTATGTTTGACGTCACATCTCCTGAACTATGTGTCTTTCCGTTGTATAATTATGCCTATAACGTCCTCTAAACTGCAATAAATCTCTATATATAAAAGGAAGTGTCCCGATTGACTGACTGACTCATCATCGCCCAGCCCAAACCATTGAAGATAGAAACTTGAAATTTGTGGTGTTGACCTTACTCTGTAGGCGTCATTTAAGAAGCGATTTTTCGATATTCCGTCCGTAAAGGGGGTGAAATAGGGGATGAAATGTTTTTTTGAAAATACGTGCTATTTAGGCAATTTTGAAGCTAGAACTACAAAATTTCGGATTTTAATTCAGGTTTCGAATTTAAAAGACACGTGTTTCGGCATTTTTTGAAATTCGACAAATAAGGGGGTAAAATAGGTGACGCAAAAATTGAGTTACCAGCAACATATTTTTGAAAATCCAAATTTTAAGCTACAACTACGAAACTTCGGATATGGAGTCTTGGTCAGGATTAAAAATCCATGATTTTTAGTATTTTTGGAAATTCAACAAGTAAGAGGGTTAAATGGAAGATCAAAAATTCTTTTTGAAAATACGTTGCTATTGATACAATTTTGAAGCTAGAGCTACAAAAATTGATATTTGTATAGTTGGTTAGACATTAAACAATACGTGTTACGGTAAATTGGAAATTCAACCATCAACGGGGTTAAATTGGAGAGGGGTGTTTTTCGAAAATCTTTTTCTATAAGGCAACTTTGAAGCTACAACTACAAAAATTGGTATATGTTTTCTTGGCCAGAATTAAAGAGACATGTGTTTCGGTATTTTTGGAAATTAGACTAATACAGGGGTGAAATACGGGATGCAGAAATTGATTTTAAAAAATATGGTGCTAACTCAAATTTCAAGCTATAACTACGAAACTTAAGATACGGATTCTTCATCATGATTAAAAAGAAACAACTGGTACAGACCAACCAGCCTACGCATGCGAAGCAGCGGGGGTTCAGCTAGTATGTTTATAAAGTTCCATTTCAATCCGATGAACGGTACAGCTCATAAAATACGAACACACACACACACACACACACACACACACACACACACACACACACACACACACACACACACACACACACACACATTCATTTTTATATATTTATTTTCAAATTCGCATTAAAACGATACGCTGGTAACCAACAAATCCCTTCTGCTGGTGGTTTTGACCCCAATGATTCGGTACGCTTGGTATGCATCGAAGCTGACAGCCAAAAAGCCGTCATTTAAAAATCAGAATGAAGTATTCTTTCCACTGAAGCATATTTAAAAAAAAAATTCTTACTTTAAATTGCTTATATAAAATTCACATGGTGTGAACAATATTTACATTTTAAATGTTTCTTTGACGGTTATCACCATGATAAAAATAACGTAATTTCTAGAGAGAGCAGCTAGAAATTTCAGAAATTTTATATTCGAAACTTCGCCGAAATCTGAAAATTAACTGTTTAGACACGTTAATTAACTAAATGATTGTAGGTAATCTGAATATATTAATACTGCAGTGATAAACTGAATTGCTCAATCATATTTAAAAATTTCATCAAGATCGGAATACAACTGTAGAATGTGACGAAGTCCATACGTAAGGTATCCACCGTGATGCCCCATCCAAAATTTTATGTGACAGTGACCTTCCTCTTATTTTGAAGGTCAAGTGTCCAAAATGTCATGAAGATTTTATCATTAATTGTCCTTATTCGCATGTCGCATAATGCCGCAGGTTTTCAACCATATAATTGTTTATGACGTCATATCTTCTGAACTATTTGTCGTACAGCCATTTAATGGTATCTATGACCATCGCGAAAGTGCAAGCACTATGTTGAGAAAGTTTCATCACAATGGGTTGAACGGTATGGCCATGCATAAAATACGAACACACAAACAATCTTTTATGATACATTAGATATGTGGTATCTGTTCCGAAAGAACAGACGTCGCTCCTGATCCTGCAGAACATATATAATATCAAATGCGTATGGGTAAAGCTGAAAATCCTTTCATGTCGATTATTGCATTCCAGCAGAACAATGCGACACCTAACCAGTAGCGTAGTAAGGGCGGGGGGGGGGGGGAGGGGGAAGGCCGGAGGGGGCGGGCTGCCCCTGGTCTTGGGGGGGCCCACAAATATCTTTTTTTAACGCCCTTGGCCTTTTGTTCTGGGTCCTCCAAATTTCTAAAGCTATTTTTTTTTAGACTGTCTCTTGCCTTTCGTCCTGTGGGGGGGGGGGGGGGGGGGCTCCAAAATACTGAAGCACAAATCGTTATACGTTCTGAAAGCTGGCTGACGCCTGAGATAAATTCGGCTGAAATTTTTTCAAAGAGCTAAATGGTCTTCAGAAAGGATAGAATAAATAAAAAAGGGGGGTGGCGTGTTTATTGCTGTTACAAACGGTTTATCCTGCAGCGAAATTGAGGCAAATACTTCCTGTGAGTTGGTCTGGGTAGAGGTTATACCTGACAACCGGAATAAGTTAATATTCGGATCTTTTTATCGGCCCCCTGACACAGACGATGCGGTTGCAGAAATGTTCAAAGAAAGCTTGAATCATATTTCAAATAGGTATCCGAAGCATACTGTTATAATCGGTGGCGACTTTAATTTACCCTCGATATGTTGGCATAATTACGTATTCAAAACCGGCGGCAAATATAAAACCTCGTCCGAACTAGTTCTTAAAACTACTTCTAACAGTTAGTTCATGAACCCACTAGAATAGTAAGTGGTTGCGAAAATACCCTTGATCTCCTAGCAACAAATAATCCGGAGATAGTAAAGAGCATCAAAACAAATAAAGGGATTAGCGAGACTAAATGTCGAAATTCCCAAAAAATAAACGAAAATTATATCTATTCAATAAAGCAGATACAAATTCGCTTCACGCTTTCCTGAGTGATAATCTGCGGTATTTCAAAACTAAAAATGCGAGTGTAGATCAGTTGTGGCTTACTTTCAAAGACATAATATCAGTAGCAATCGAGAGATTTATACCAAATAAATTAATAAAAGAGGAGGCTGACCCCCGTGGTACACAAAACAGGTCAGATCACTGTTGCAGAAACAAAGAAAAACGCATGCAAAATTTAAAAAGACACAGAATCCACAAGACTGGCAATCTTTTCCTGAAACTCGCAACCTAGCGCTGACATCAATGCGAGAAGCCTTTAGTAGTTACCACAAAGAAATCCTGTCTCGTAATCTTGCAGAAAATCCAAAAAATTCTGGTCATATGTGAAGTACACTAGCGGCAAAACACAAACAATAAGGCAGAATAACTAAACACAGCTTTCCGAAATTCGTTCACCAAAGAAGACGAAGTGAACACTCCAGTATTCAATCCAAGAACAGATGCCAGCATGCGAAACTTAGTAGATGTTCCTGGAGTAGTAAAACAACTTAAGTCACTAAACAAAAATAAATCTTCCGGGCCTGATTGTATACCAACTAGATTCCTCTCAGAGTATGCTGATGCTACAGCTCCGTACTTACCTATAATTTACAACCGATCACTCAGCGAAAGATCCGTACCCAAAGACTCGAAAGTTGCCCAAGTTACTCCAACATTCAAGAAAGGCATTAGGAGTGATCCCCAAAATTACAGACCAATCTCAATGACGTCGATTTGCAGTAGGATTTTGGAACATATACTTTGTTCGAATATTATGAACTACCTCGAAGAGAACGACCTATTAACCAATAGTCAACACGGATTCGGAAAGTATTGCTCTTGAGAAACACAGCTTGCCCTTTATTCACATGAAGTGTTAAGTGCCATCGACAAGGGATGTCAAATCCATTTCATATTTCTGGATTTCCGGAAGGCTTTTGACACTGTACCCCACAAGCGGCTTCTAATGAAATTGCGTGCTTATGGAATATCTCCCCAATTGTGCGATTGGATTCACGATTTCCTATCAGAAAGGACACAGTTCGTTGTAATTGACGGTAACTCATCGAGTAAAACACGGAAGCGTTATAGGTCCCGTAGTCTTCCTTGTGTTTATAAACGATTTAGGAGATAATCTGAATAGCTCCCTTAGACTGTTCGCGGATGATGCAGTCGTTTATCGGTTAGTGAAGTCAACAGAGGATCAAAAGCAACTGCAAAGCGATTTAGACAAAATTTCTACTTGGTGCGAAAATTGGCAATTGACACTAAATAAAGAAAAGTGTGAAATAATACACATGACCACTAAAAGAAATCCGCTGAACTTCAATTACACGATAAATTACGAACAACTTAGACTGGAGAGAACACATAGAAAATATTGTGGGGAAGGCGAATCAAAGGTTACGTTTCATTGGCAGAACGCTTCGAAGATGCACCAGCTCCACCAAAGAGACTGCCTACATCACACTTGTACGTCCTCTCCTGGAGTACTGTTGCCCCTTGTTGGGACACTCACCAGATGGGATTGACGGAAGACATTGAGAAAGTTCAGAGAAGGGCAGCTCATTTTGTTTTATCATGTTACGGGGAGGAAAGCGTCACGGAAATGTTGCACGAATTGGGGTGGAAATCATTAAAAGAAAGACGTTATTCATTGCGGCGTGATCTGTTTGCGAAGTTTCAAGCACCGACTTTTACTTTTGAATGTGAAAATATTTTGCTAGCACCCACCTACTTAGGGAGACATGACCATCCCAATAAAATAAGAGAAATCAGATCGAAAACGGAACGATTTAGGTGTTCTTTCTTCCCGCGCGCTATTAGAGAATGGAACGGTAGAGAAAAGTTATGAAAGTGGTTAATGAACCCTCTCGCAGGCACTTAAATCTGATTTGCAGAGTATCGATGTAGATGTAGAAATGTCACAAGTTACCTTTTTATACTAATGTATTTCCGTGTGGGCGGGGGCCCTTATTTTGTTTTGCCAACAGCCTTAGTCCGCCACTGCACCCAAAATGTCCAGGATTGCTACAGAGTGACTCCAGAAACACTGTTTTGACTTTAAACATCTTCGGTAGCTACCAAACTCGCCATACATGAAGCTTATTGAGCATATAATATGGATTTATGGTCAGTCCAGCACTACTTCAGACATTAGTCGAGTCCACGCCACTTCAAGCTGTGGCACTTCTGCGTGCTCACAGGGGCCCTACAAGATATTAGGCAACTCTTCAGTGAGTTTAAACACGTCTCCTGGCCAGAAAACTCCCCAGACATGAATATTGTTGAGCATATTTGGGATGACTTGCAACGTGCTGTTCAGAAGAGATCTCGAACTCCTTGTACTTTCACTGATTTGTGGGTAGCCCTTTAGGATGTATTGACAGTTCTCAGGAGCACTGTTTCAGACATTAGACGATTCTGTGCCACTTCTGCGGGCCTTACACGGTATTAGGCAGGTGTAACAGTTCCTTTTGTTCTTCGGTGTAAATACAGAGACGAATGATGTAGCTTTGTGTATATAATACTTTTCTTTCTTTTTAGGCAAAACCGATTTGACTTCTTCGCAAGAGGCGTGACGGAGTCGTAGGAAGCGTGCGTTGGTGGGACATCTGGACAGGGGACTGTCCTGCTGATGCCCTGCTGCGCAACCATGCGCTGCCTGACCGGACAGCGCGCTCTGAGGAAGGTGCGTTGTCCTCCTGTGTAGTGCACCGTGGCCCTCGACACTGAACTTTCTTTCCGATTACGTGGTTAACCTGTCAGTACTTCTTTTTGTGGTGTGTTGGACTTTCGGGTAGCCAGCACAATTATGAATGGTCTTTCTTGGTGTTTATTGTGGTTGAGTAAATTTGCTCTTGTGTGTGTGCTTTGCCAGGGTTGACAGTCGTCCCAAGGGGTTGTTTCCTTCTATATCTTGCGTTTACGTCCTAGTTTTGTGTTTGTTGTAGTCAGCGGTTGCAACTGTGCCTCCGTTCATTCTCAACGTGTTGAAGAGATCATTTGGCCCTTGACTTGGGCGGTGCGTTAACTATTCAAATTTACATACCTAGACATTAAAATTGCTACACCACGAAGATGACGTGATACAGACGAGAAATTTAACCGACAGGAAGAAGATGCTGTGATGTGCAAATGATTAGCTTTTCAGAGCATTCACACAAGGTTGGCGACGGTGGCGACACATACAACGTGCTCACATGAGGAAACTTTCCAACCGATTTCTCATACACAAACAGCAGTTAATTGGCGTTGCCTGGTGAAACGTTGTTGTGATGCATCGAGTAAAGAGGAGAAATGCGTACCATCAAGTTTCCGACTTTGATAAGGGTCGTATTCTAGCCTACAGCGATTGCGGTTTATCGTTTCACGATGTTGCAGCTCGCGTTGCTCGCGATCCAATGACTGTTGGCAGAATATGGAATCTGTGGGTTCAGGGGGACAATACAGAGCGCCGTGTTGGATCCGAACGGTCTCGTATCACTAGCAGTCGAGATGACAGGCATCTTATCCGCATGGCTGTAACGCATCGTGCAGCCACGTCTCTATCCCTATCAACAGATGGGGACGTTTGCAAGACAACAACCATCTGCACGAACAGTTGGACGACTTTTTCAGCAGAATTTTTGTTGTTGTTCTTCAGGTGGATCTATGATCTGCGGTCGTTTTTATTGTTCGTGCTTGGTCGTTCGTTGATCATTTGGCTCAGCTTTTTTTATTACAGGGAGCGTGTAGCCCCCTGACCGGGCGCGCTGAGCCACGGCGCCCGGCACAGCATGGACTATCAGCTCGTACAACCCTTGATATGCTGCATCACAGACAGGAGCGCCTGCGATGGTGTACGCAACGACGAACCTAGGTGCACTAAAGGCAAAACTTCATTTTTTCCGATCATTCCAGGTTCTGTTTACAGCATCATGTTGGTCGTATGTGAACGCACATTGGAAGCGTGTATTCGTCATCGCCATACTGGCGTATCACCCACCGTGATGGTATCGGGTGCCATTGTTTACACGACTCTGTCAGTTCTTGTTCAAAAAAACAGGGTGTTGAACAGTGGCCGTTAAATTTCAGATGTGTTACGACCCGTGGCTCTACCCTTCATTCGCTCACTGTGAAACCAAACATTTCAGCAGGATAATGCGCGACCGCATGTTGCAGGTCTTGTACCGGCCTTTCTGGATACGGAAAATGTACGACTGCTGCCCTGACCAGCACCTTCTCCAGATCTCTCACCAATTGAAAACGTCGGGTCAATGGTGGCCAAGATACTGACTCGTCACAATACCCCAGTCAATACTCTTGATGAACTGCAGTATCCTGTTGAAGCTGCATGGGCATCTGTACCTGTACACGCCGTCCAAGCTCTGTCTGAATCAATGCCCAGGCGTATCAAGGCCGTTATTCTGGCCAGAGGTGGTTGCTCTGGGTACTGCACCCAAACTGCGTGTTAGTTCTAGTATAATACAGGATGTCACAAAGGTACGGCTAAACTTTCAGGAAACATTCCTCACACACAAAGAAAGAAAATATGTGGACATGTGTCCAGAAAAGCTTAATTTCCATGTTAGAGCTCATTTTATTACTTCTCCTCAAATCACATTAATCATGGAATGGAAACACACAGCAACAGAACGTACCAATGTGACTTCAAACACTTCGTTACAGGAAATGTTCAAAATGTCCTTCGTTAGCGAAGATACATGCATCCACCCTCCGTCGCATGGAATCGCTGATGCAGCCGTCCACAATACGAGCACGAAGAGTCTCTACATTTGGTACCGGGGTTGCGTAGACAAGAGCTTTCAAATGCCCCTATAAATGAAAGTCAAGAGGGTTGCGGTCAGGAGGCCATGGAATTGGTCCGCCTCCACCAATCCATTGGTCGGGCCCAATCAAGACATCACCAACAATTCCTGTCCAAACGTTCACAGAAAATCTGTGTTGATGACGTGAATCGAGTAAGTACAGTAAATACTAACAAAACAATTGGGTATTTTGACATATTGTCTGCACGAATTATTTCTATCTACATTTGAAAAGAAATACTGAAATGAGCTCTGACATGGAAATTAAGCGTTTCCGGACACATGTCCATATTTTCTTTCTTTGTGTGAGAGGAATGTTTGCTGAAAGTTTGGCCGTATGTGTCGCAGCATTGCTGACGTGTTCTGTTTCTTCGTGCTAATGATTTGTTTTCAAAACATCATATTGGATACAGCACATGTTACATTATCAGTCGCGTGTGCTCCTAGAGGGGTTTTTTTTTTCTGTGAAAAGTCCGTTACTTGTTGATTTAAAGTATGAAACTTACACATTGGCTTCTCAGAACATAATAATATTATCATAGGAGGTCAGGAATACATGACATTTACTTAATTAAATATAATGAGTTAACGACGTTCGCGTGTCCCAGACGGGACTAGATCGATAGTTCATAACTTCACAAAGTAACTGCTCACTGTTAGGTGTTTGGAAAACTTGCTCCAGCATAAAGTGGCACTACCGGTATTCAGTTCAAGTACAGTGAGCCTATAGAAATACCTAGTATTATTGAATAAATTGTCAATGTGCGATCTCAACAATAAAACTTGAGTGAATTGCAAAACAGTAGTAGGGGTGTACTAATTTTTGTTTGCGGCAATGTGTTCGGCTGTTACATCGCCAGCCCTTCTCTGTGCAGCGTTTTGGGTGGCGAGTCGTCTCTGCAGTACGCTGCCCTCGGTCGTCTGCGACTGATAAGTGCGCTTGGCCGAGCGGGCCGTTGCGACGAAATTCGGCCGCTGGGGTAGGTAGGGCGCCGGAATAGCGAGAGACGGCGTCGTCGTCGCTGGATAAGAGGGTGGGGTGGGGGGCGGCGGGGGGAGGGGGGAGGGGGGAGGGGGCAGCGCGGGATCGAGCCGCCGCCGCCGCCGCCGCCGCCTTCAGTGCCTCAGCGGCAGCCGACGCAACCACAGCTCTCTGCAGTGCGCGCTAACCGCCCGGTAACGCGACGCACGCGTGGGACCGCGCTACACCGCGTCCGCTACCTCCCCTCCCGCCGACTATGCAAAGCCTCGTGAATGCTTCTCGCAACCTCTAACTTGGATATACCAGAACGCTGTGAGTACACGCTGTCGACAGCCTACTGCACACACACCGGCGTAAACACGACGCCGCGTCCAAGTTCGAGGTCGTCTCACGACGCCTGTGTCATATATATAAACCACCACCACCTTTCCACACGCTCCTCACTCTCGAATCTACAACAATTACATACACACACAGTGGTTTACGTCACACCGCACACAGAAAACTCGAGTGTACCTGAAAAATACCTGTTACAGTCACTTGCACATTAAAGTACGGCCGTTTTTCTTCTACATTGCAGATATTGTTGTGCGCTAAAAGTAGTGAAAAGGACTGACAGCGAGTGTGCTACGAGGAAGTTTATGGAATAAAGCTCATAAAAACACGACGGGATGATCGAGTGTGAACTGGTATGTTGATTAAACGATTGTAATTTACTCTAACAAAAGTACCTTTCTCCTCCTGCTTTTTTCTTCTTTCTCAATAACCCACTAGTGGTCACAATCTTCCCTACATTCTACTTTGACTTAAAGCCCTGTAAACATTCGTTACAATGAGAAGCAAACATCTGAATTTCTATTGTTCGCAACACTACATCTACTCAGTCAACTTACGTACATTCCATCCGCTGCCATTCTTTAGAGTTACGGTGGAGCTATTAATTCAGTCTCGATTGGCAGATACCCATTATTTTCTTCTCTAGTTTCGCAGATTACATATTATGCGTTTCATCGAAAGCTTCGGTCCATATGTTGCCTAGTTTTGTTAGTTTTCCTGCCCTTTTTCGTTATTTTTAAATGCCTGCCTCTCCCATACTTTTTTTTCCCGCTTTTAAATTACAATCGAGACGCTTTACCATTTGTTTATACATCATTTGCTCGTGCTTTCGTTTGACAGCACGGTACACGACTTGTCAGCTGTTAGGTACTGCAGTTTATAAACACCGAATTTACACCAAAATAGGACATACAGCACAAGAAATGCTATAACTGATTCTCTTTCTTATATAGGTTCTCAAGATTTCATTTGACTTACTTATTAAGGCCTGTTATTTACAAGGTTCTATTTGTTTTGCTTTTTTTTCAGTTCTTTAGTCTTTCAAATCATTAATCAAAACACATGTGAAATTAAACCTTTGTTCTATCACACTGCCTGTCTTATTTCTTTCCAGTTTTGCATTAACCGCCGCAACTAACATTGGTCAGTTTACTGAAGGGAAAAAAAAAAAAAAAAAAAAAAAAAAAAAAAAAAAAAACTAGTACATGCGACGCTCTTAAACTAAGACTCGGGTGACATTCTAGGATTAAGTTTACGTAAACTTCGCACACCACTGCCAATAAAGTACACGTTGTCAGCATGCCGAAAGCTTCTAAAGGACTTGAAACAAAAATACGTAGCATGCAATGATACGCACCTTTAGCACACAAGGATGTTAAAACGATTCTGACACCTGCTTTAAAGAATAGCGTTATTGTCTAGTGCTACTAATCTACCTGTTTGATAGCCTGTTCCAGCATGGTACAAAATAGAAATGATCTGCAACTGATCTGACCATACAGTATTCACTGTTTACAAACTCTTTGTTGTGAACAGTGAGTGTGGTAAGCTGAAGGTCATTACTCTCGAAGAAAGGACAAGACAAACATGCAGATGACTGTAGATATTTATACAAGCTCACTGTACTTGAACTAAATACCGGTACTGCCACTTTATGCTGGAGCAAGTTTCCCAAAAACCTAACATTTAGTGAGTAGTTATGTTGTGAAGTTATGAACTATCAATGTAGTTCCGTCTGGGACACGCGAACGTCTCATTATATTTAATTATGTAAATGTCATGTATTCCTGACATATAATTATATTAATAAGTTCTTAGAAGCCAATATATATCGTACTTTAAATCAACCAGTAACGGACTTTTCACAGGAACAAAAACTCTAGGAGCACATGTGACTGATAATGTAACATGTACTGTATCGATTACAGAGAACACAATAACTGTGCTTTTACGCACAATGTTTTGAAAACAATTAGCACGAAGAAACAGAACATGTCATGCTGCGACACATAAGGAATAGAAAAAGTAAAATAGTTATGTATGTGATTGGGAGTGTTGAGAACCTAAGGTTACAAGTCAGATATTCTTGGAGTTACGTCTGTTACAGAGGAATTAGTAGCGTGAGGTAGTTCTGACAGATGCGGTAGTCAACTGTGCCGTGTTTCAATCGCCTGCCACCTACCGCGCTAGTTGTAGGTAAACACACATGGTGGCTCGTTTGAAAAGCAATCCATTCATTTAATCTATCCCTGTAGGCGAAACGTTTAGACGCGGCAGCCGTTACAGGTAATATGTCTCGTCAGCATATAGCAAAATGCTGTCTAAAGATCACAATGGAAGCAATTCCGCTGGAACAATACAGACCACCCTTCCTACAGGCGGAACGAACAGCTATGAAGTAAACGATTCGCTTCGTATGACGAAGTGAAACTTCCACTGGTAATGAGGCTAAACATAAAAGGTACAGATTTTTGCCAGGAAGGTTGTTCTGACTAACACCGGTATCGACAATTTCTTAGGCCTACAGCGTTATGGAGACAATGGCAAGAAATAACGCAATTTACGTACCATCATTTGGTTATAAAGTGAACTGGGCAATTTAGTACCACTTTTATCCCATGATTTATTTACTTATTTTTTAATAATGGACACAAATAATACATCTAAGCAGACCTGTTATATTTTTGTCGTATTTGGAAAACCATGGACTGCAAAGAACTTAGTACTTCTAGACTTCTTCTCCTAGAATCTTCACTCGTTCGCTTCCTTTTTTGTTTTCCCTCCTCTTTTCGGAAATAATAAGTTTGTGCCTTGTTTGGCGGTTTCTCTTGAAATAATTTGGTACTGTAAACGCTGTTTCTAAACTGTATTCTATTGCAGACCATCAGTGGTGTAGTTACAGCTTCCGCCGAACCCTTGTTCGCTCTATCAACCCTTTAGATGCAGTCTTTTGGTCCGTCTGCATTCATTCATCCATCCTTAATAGGTGTCCATAGAATTTTAACCTCCGCTCCCTCATTCACTACGTTTACTTGCGACACATCTTCCGGAAGACGAAAACCAATTTCGTAAACCGTTTTTCGCTGACCTGTTTACATGGTCAACCCGTGAAGCGGATTTCCTAACCCACTTAAACATGGCGGCTGACAAACAGCTGATTCAGCTCCTAATTTAAGTCAGCACAGTCGCTATTTTCCGATACTTAAATATGTAGATTCAGTGCTCATTCTATTATTTACCCGTCTCTTTCACTGAATAAAATGTTACTTTATCCATATGAGCCGAAAATTCTTAACAAGAAAATACAATCTGACAAGCCAAGCACGTTTCAAAATCGGTTGCGTTTACAGGGACACGAAAATCGATTGTGAAACTGGAAAACCGCTTTACAGAAGTGGATTTCAATAATAGATTTTTTGAGTGTTTACATGGCCACTCAAAAGCGGATTTGGGAAATCGGTTTGCGAAATCCGGTTTTGGGAGCCCATGTAAACGAGGTGACTGTGTCCGCGGTCTTCTCAGTGAGCTTGTAGACAATCTTTTCGAGTTCTTGACGTTCCCCCTCCCCTCTCCCTCTCTCTCTCTCTCTCTCTCTCTCTCTCTCTCTCTCTCTCTCTCTCTCTCTCTCTCTCTTTCATTATTTTTTCTTTTTTTATAAATAAGTCATTCTGAAGTATAAAACGCTTCAGGTCTTTACAAACGAGGTGTAATGTCTCATTTTGGCGTTATATTTTAACAAGCGTTTACTGCATTTGTTCTGGTTTAGCTTGCAGCCGAGGTCTAGTTTTCTGACTCTTCATATGTCTGTTTCCTTATCCAGTTCGTTGGTTTCGATCCATTCCCCCAAGTATTTAAGTTATCTTAATTTTCCGTCTCTAATTACTTCCACGAATCTCGTACTTTCGTGTCTGCACCTCATATATTCCGTCTTTTCATAGGAGATTTTAAGAACTATTTTTCTGCGATTTCATAAAGACTGCCTAGCATCTTCTTGGGCGTCTTCTCTGCCGTTCGCTAAGAGAGATAGATTGTCGGCAATAGCTAAACACCTGATTTCTGGATTCGTCCTACCCTCCCAAGGGGTATTCCTCTTATGCCTTTCAAATTTATATATTTTCCCACGTTTTCATTATTTTCTCCAGAACAACTATGAAGAGGATTTGGGATAGACCATCTCCTTGGCTCACCCCTGTCTTAATTACCAATTGGTCCGAAAATTCACCGAAGAACTTGACTTTAGAGATGGTACCAGTCACTGTCTGTTTAGTGACACGTCCTTTTTTCAATTCAGAACTCTTCCAACGCAAAATAATAGTCTGTCTATTCAGTCGTATGCCTTTTTAAAGTCGACTAAGATCACCCCAGTGTTCTGACTCATAGCTCTAGTTCGGAGAGTGCTTTTTAGATTGAATATCTGTTTTGTACATAGTACTTTACTACTACAGGTACCAAATGCTTGACAAAATGAGAGTGTGTACTAATTACGCTATGTAAATGTTTCATTCATTTCTTTTAAAAAGGCAGAATTTTCCCCTTGCTAATGGTATAGATAAATTTATATCTCGTCGAAAGTAAGTCAGCTGTAGATAAGAAGTAAAACAAATGTGTTCACTGTTAAAAAGTTTACTTCGAATTATCAAGATAGTTACCGTAACTTAGATCGCCTTCCCAGCTGCCGCAATTACTGGCTGTGTAATTATTCCGTGCCTCGTGGAATTTCTCACACAGCGTCGTAATCTGACACGCCTCCCGGCGTGCTTTCTCAAACTGACAATGAGTGCTGAGATTGTAGGCCGCCAACACTTCGAGCAATGTGGACTGCGAAACAAGCACAGCACTTTTTATTTTGACGGCCACATGAATGAGATTACTGGAGGAGCGAACGCATACTCATCACTACTCTTTTCCGGAATTTCTTCCCACCAGTAATACATTTCAATACCGGTTTTGTGAACGTTCTTTGTAGAAACGACATTCTCAACACATAATAAATTTGTCAATTGTTGGTTGGCACTACGATTGCCAGATTGGCACACTAATTAGAAAATGTTCAAAATGTCGGGAATTTAGAGTAGTTGGCGAGAGAAATAAACATTATAAAGAAAAGTATTACTATTTATTTTTAAAATCATTTGCCTTCATAAAGCCTTAACATTAATCACACATGATTAATTTCCAGTAACTTCTTTTACGTTGTCACATGCATTTGGCATTGAATTTTACCAAGTCCACCAATTTTGGATCCTATACTAATAATCAGAAACGATTTAATATTCAAACATTACATTAAAGTTCAGCCTGATTATTAACTCAGTGTTTATTAAATCAGACACCATATAAACCTTTATTTGGCAAGAAAATTATTTAGCAGGCTAAACCTTTTCACATTAAGCATAGCTAATTCTGACAACACAAATGATTAAATACATTTTAAAATATTTTGAGTTCGGTTAGTACGTATTTTTTAGGATAAATATACCAAAATGGAATGGACAGTGTGTTGAAGAGAGCGTATAAAATGAACATTAACAAGAGCAAAACAAAAATAATGGAATGCGGTCTTAGAAAATCAGATGATGCTGAAGGAATTAGATTAGGTAACGAAACAATGAAGGTGGTAGATGAGATTTGTTACTTGGGTAGTAAAATAACAGGCGACGGTCGCAGTACAGAGGATATAAAATGCAGAATGGCAATGGGAAGAAAAGCATTTCTGAAAAAGAGAAATTTGCTAACATCGAATATTAATTTAAGGGTAAGGAAGTCCTTTCTGAAGGCATTTGTGGGGAGTGTTGCCTTGTACGGGAGTGAAACATAGACGATAAGCAGTGCGGACAGGAAGAGAATAGAGGCTTTTGAAATGTGGTGCTACAAAAGAATGCTGAAGATTAGGTGGGTAGATCGCATAACTAATGGAGAGGTACTGAACAGAATTGGTGAGAAAAGGAATTTTTGGCATACCCTGACTAAAAGAAGGGATCGCTTGGTAGGACACATTCTTAGACATCAGGAAATCGTAAATTTAGCATTGGAGGGAAGTGTGTGGGGTAAAAATCGCAGAGGGAGACCAAGAGACGCGTATAGCAAGCAGATTCAAGTGAGGTGGGTTGCCGTTCTTATGAGGAGATGAAAAGGCTTGCTCAGGATAGAGTAGGGTGGAGAGCTGCATCAAACCAGTCTCCGGACTGAAGACCATAACAACACAATACCAAAATTTAGTCATCCGAGATGTCCTTGTCTACTGGATGACGCCAAATCAGTAGTAATCTTTATATTATGCATCATTGTCAATAAAATTTGCAATATTAAGCACGTCCGATGATTTAGAAAGAAGTCACACGGGACTTATAAATTGTTAACAACATCTCCCAGAAAGCAATGTAAAATGTCAAGTGGACTCTTACGCATTATATAATACCAGAATTACATTTTTTATTTTTTTATTTATTGATTGATTTAGTCTCCCAAATGTTGGTGACTGCGGATCTAACTCACAGCCAACAGATTAAAGAGTAATCAGAAGCCTAAAAGTTTGTAGGAAGGTCGAGAATAATACATGTACTAACTAGAAATATTGATACCGGTAACAGAACTGTTACTTTAAGTATAAGTAAGTGGAACACCAGCCTATTCAGAGAAAAGCAATATGCAGTACAAAGATACAATAAGGCATTATATCGGACAAAGGACTTCGTGCACAAAACCAACAATCAACGTAACAACACGCAGTACTTCAGATTCTCGTTGATGTACTGACATCCAATGACTTGAAAAATATTCTTTCTCTTGCTCTTCATCGTCAAAATGATCTTCACTGGCAGCGAGAGCGTTACTTAATGCCGTAGCCTACTAGTTGAAATATATAATAATAATGTCTTCTCTCACTCTGGACCTTGGCTGTTCTATTCACTGACACACTTGTTTGATTGTAGGTAGTTTTAAAGCCTCCTTTCTCTTCCATTCATCACCGATTTGTTCCATTACTCTGACACACACTTTAAATGGTTTATTTATCGAGACGTCAAGAGGTTGCAATTGTGAAGTGAGTCCTTTGCAATGACAGCGAGCTCTTTATTTCCCTGTCTCAATTTCTCTTTCACTGAATTTTTCGAATGGCTTGTAAACGCTCTGCTAATCCATAATTTCATACCAGCCTCTACCATCCAACCCTTTTCATGTACGTAGGGGTTAGCATTGTTTTACTCTTGAAAGTAATCATTAGATTTAGTAACATTAACACAGCATTGAAGGAGAACAATAGTATATTTATATACGTCTACTTGAGTTGAGATTAAAATTTTAACACATTTTATGGGTACAGCTTTGTTACTCGGGACATGAAATATCAGAGGAATTTCGTTCTTATTCGCTATTTTTCTTAGTTCCAAGGCGATTTTCTTTGGATGCAGAATAATAAAGCGATGAAAAGATATTTTCTCTTCATAATCTTGTGAAGTTTTCTAAGATATTTTGGTGTGTATCAGGGGCATAGCTGAATAGGGGGGGGGCAGGGATTCCAATCCCCGCCCCACACGCCCTATCCATGCAGCTTTTTTTTCTTCCCCCACACCTTTTTTTTTTTTTTTTTTTTTTTTTTTTTTTTTTTTTTTTTTTTTTAAACTTAGTGGCCCCACATTTATATATCCACTCTGGAAATCACATTTAAGTGCGTCAGTGTAGAGTCATCGTACCAGTTTCATGATATTTCTCTAACGTTCCATTCTCTAATAACGCGCGGAATATAGGCGCACGTATAACTTCCCGTTTTTGACGTGATAGCTCCTATTTTATTATGAGGATCATGTCTCTCTGTGTAGGCGGGTGCTAACAAAATACGAAGGGTGTTCAAATGAAAAGGTACGAAACGTTTTAACAACCAAACCAGTCGAAATTTGAATATGTCGCTTTTGGATAAGTTAGTGCGACATCTATAGACGCGAATTTAGTGTCGTCACATCCCCCGTAAAAATTAAAGGTTGTGCCCTCAGCAGGCAAGGCAATGCTCACCGTCTTTTTCAGCGTCCGATATAGAATTGCTCGAGCACGGAAAAATCGTTAACAGCGACCTGAACTGTGAGACACTCCGCGGCATACGCTAAGTCTATCAAGAGCAGACGTTTTGGGCTGCTCGCGAAGGGACAGATTCTGGTCCATGATACAGCGCGTAGACACTTTTGTAAGGTCATAGAAACGGTACTGGCCACATCCAAGTGGGATCAGTGTGAGCATCCGCCCTACAGCCCGGACATGTCGCCCTGTGACTTTCGTGTGTTTGGTCAGCTAAAAATAAAAATAATCTGATGACTGTTTCATGCACATTATACTGTTCAAATTGCGGGAAAGAGACAGTAGAAGACTGGCTTTTGTCACAGCCACAGGGATTCGGGGAACTGAGAATCCTTAGACTCAAACTGGGGGATATGCTCAGGTGTCTGGTAATTACTTTTGAATAAAGACTTCAGTTATACCCACAGTTTCGTCTTTCATTGAACATCCCAGTGACGGACTAAGACTGTCTGAGGCCCGGGGCGGCGTCAAAATAAAATGAGGCCCCCAGTCCATTTAGAAACACATGTACACACCTGTCCATTAAAATTGCTACACCACGAAGATGACGAGCTACAGACGGGAAATTTAACCGACAGGAAGAAGATGCTGTGATATGCAAATGATTAGCTTTTCATAGCATTCACACAAAGTTGGCGCCGGTGGCGACACCTACGACGTGATGACAAGAGGAAAGTTTCCAACCGATTTCTCATACACAAACAGCAGTTGACCGGCGTTACCTGGTAAAACGTTGCTGTGATGCCTCGTGTAAGGAGGAGAAATGAGTACCATCAAGTTTCTGACTGTCGGACTATACCCTATCGCGATTGCGTTTAATCATATCACGATATTGCTGCTCGGGTAGGTCGCAATCGAATGACTGTTAGCAGAATATGAAATCGGTGAGTTCAGGAGGGCAATACGGAACGCCGTGCTGGATCCCAACGGCCTCGTATCACTAGCAGTGGAGATGACAGGAATGTTATCCGCATGGCTATTACGGATCGTGCACCCACATCTCGATCCCTGAGTTAACAGATGGGGACGTTTGCAAGACAAAAACTATCTGCACGAACAGTTCGACGACGTTTGCAGCAGCATGGAATATCTGCTCGGAGACCATGGCTGTGGTTACCCTAGACGCTGCATCAGAGATAGGAGCACCTGCGATGGTGTACGCAACGACGAACCTGGGTGCACGAATGGCAAAAGTATTTTTTTTATTATTATTATTTTTCGGATGAATCCAGGTTCTGTTTACAGCATCATGATGGCCGCATCCGTGTTTGGCGACACCGCGGTGAACGCACACTGGTGTATCACCCAACTTGATGGTATGGGGTGCCATTGGTTACAAGTCTCGGTCACCTCTTGTTCGCATTGTCGGCAGTTTGAACAGTGGCCGTTAGATTTCAGATGTTTTACGACCCGTGACTCTACCCTTGTTTCGATCCCTGCGAAACCCTACATTTCAGCAGGATAATGCACGACCGCATGTTGCAGGTCCTGTACGGGCCTTTCTGGGTACGGAAAACGCTCGACTGCTGCCCTGGTCAGCACATTCTGCAGATCTCTCACCAAGTGAAAACGTCTGGTTAATGGTAGTCGAGCAACTGGTTCGTCACAATACGTGGTATCGTGTTGAAGCTGCATGGGCATCTGTACCTGTAGACGTCATCCAAGCTCTGTTCGTCTCAATGCCCAGGCGTATCAAGGCCGTTATTACGGCCAGAGGTGGTTGTTCTGGGTACTGATTTCTCAGGATCTATGCACCCAAATTCCGTGAAAATGTAATCACATGTCAGTTCTAGTATAATATATTTGTCCAATGAATATCCGTGTATCATCTGCATTTCTCCTTGGTGTAGCAATTTTAATGGTCAGTAGTGTATTACAAAAAAAGAAAAGAAAAATAACTTTTGAGATTTGGAAGCCCCCTCCCCAGGACGACTGGCACGGGACAATCTAAAAAGAATAGCTCTAGAGATGGAGACGCCAGAACGAAAGGGCAAGGGCACTGCAAAATAAAAATTATAAAATTTGCTTTTGTGTTGTTTGGAGGCTGGAAAGAAAGCACGAGACTGAGCCCCAGTGCGGTCAGACTCCCCCCCCCCCCCCTTAGTCCGCCACTTGAACAACCCTCGTATTTTCGTATCCGGAGGACAAAGTTGGTATCATAAATTTAGCAAATAGATCTCGCTAGGTCACTAGCCTGTATTAAGTGTATTAATATACAGGCTCATTTCTTTATAGGTTATGGGTCATGTTGTATAATATTATAAACAAAGGGAAAAAATAGATCTCACCGCACAGAAGAACAAACGTCCGCGAGAATTTCAGGTTCAACACAGAGATCAATGTTTCGCACAACGTGGCACCTTGCGTTGAAACGTAGAACTCGTATCAAGTAGATGATACTACTGCTGACTCTTTGCACACACTGGATGAACGCATTGCACAGTGTGCGTTGCAGGTCATATGCACCGACAATTTCACGCATGTGATACTGTTCAAATTGCGGGAAGGCGTCAGCTGGTAGTGCCAACTGCCAGTACTTGCATGGTACTGTGTAGTCTCACAGTACGCGGTGCCACACTGTCGGGTGTGCCTTAGGACTGACAGTAGTTCAGGTTTATATCGTCCGCCCGTGTACCACACAATGCTAACGAAGCTGCAGCGCAACAAGAAAATACGAAACGAGAAAACACGTTGGTTGTTTTTTCTTTTTCTCGCACCCTTGAGGCGGTTCTCGGAAGGGAAAAGATTAACAGACACACGGCGACGTGCCTGGTTTCGATTAAAGAAAATTCCCGGAAGGCGCGAGCTTACGTAACAGTTCCGGGCGACGACAGCGGGCGCGTGGGGCCGGGAGACCGGTTGGCTGGCGGCCTTGCTCGCGGCAGATGGCCCCTGCTGCCTGGCTGCTGCGCATGCGCAACCGCGCCTGGGCGCTGCACCGGAACGCCGCCGTTTTTGGAGCACCGGCTCCGCTCGCTGGCTCGCTCGCTGCTTGCTTTCTTGCGCTTCCCTGCCTCCCCCCCCCCCCCCCCCCCTCATACTTGCCCTGTGCAGTCTCGACGCCGTTCCCTCCGCGGTGCTATTGGCATATTCCTGGTATTGTGTTTTCTTGAAATTGCCTGTCAGCGCGCTTCCAGGTATTTCTGAGGTCGCGGTCCGCGAATGGTAGGAGGGGGGGGGGGGGGGGGGCGGCGGTGTTGCAGGCACTCGAGCGCCTCAGCAGAACGCTCTCCACGGCTTTCTGCACAGACTGCCGGCTCGCGCAGAACCAACTTTGCTGCTTCTCTGCCAGTTGTCAATAGTTGGAGGGTGGACAAAGTAACGGCATCACCTTCGTTCTGGTGAGAAGGCATCTTCCAACTTGCCACTAATGGACACTACATCGAGGCAACATTATAATTCTTCCGTGTCTGCTTGTATTTAGGAAAGTTCCAACTGCTCCTAAAACCATTTTTTTTTCTTTTTCGTAAAGAAGGAAATAGTAAAAGGTTTGAAATTTCCTAGCATATCAATTTGTATACCAGGCTGGGATTGGAATCCACGACCTTCCGAAGGTAGGACGCAAGCTACCGGCGGAACTAACACTGTGAGATGCTGCGGTCAAGTCCTGAACCTGACCCAACATATCGAAGACGGTTTTGAGAGAATGGAGATCACGGGAGTGGCATTCATAGACCTTACAGCTGCACACGATACTGTAAACCATCGGAGGCTCCTCAGGAAATTATATGATGTAACTAGAGACAATAATTTAACACCACTGATTGGTACTTTCCTGCACAACAGGAGGTTTTTTGTCTGTCTCCAGGGTAAGAAGAGCAGGTGGAGAAATCAGACGAATGGTCAGCCTCAGGGAAGCGTCCTCGCCACAGCTCTGTACAATATGTACACAAATGACCAACCAGTGCCAAACACCACGCGCCGATGACAATGTAGTTGCAGCCAAACGTACGAATTTTCTGGATGTAGAGGAGAAATTATCCAGTACCTTGGAATCCCTCTCCCAGTATTATGAGGCAAACCACCTACGGCCGAACCCTTCCAAGACGCAGGTCTGTGCTTTCCATTCAAAGAACGCGGAGGCAAATAGGAAATTGAATGTTACATGGAGAGGTGAACGACTCGCGCATTGTCCGACGCCCAAATATCTCGGTGTCACACTCGACCGCACACTGACCTATAAACATCATTGCAATGCCACAAAGGAGAAAGTCTCAGCGAGAAACATCATCATCAGGAAACTAATGGAACCTCAGCCCTTGTGCTTAGTGTGTCAGCTGCGGAATACGTCGCTCCAGTATGGAGTTCAACACACTCGAGGAAAGTTGACATCGCGGTGAATGAAATGGTACGGATTGTGACTGGGTGCCTGAAACCAACACCAGTGCACAAGATGTACTTAATTATGGGGATCGCACCGCCTAACATACAACGTGACATTGCTGCCAAAGCTGAAAAAACGAAGCAAGAAAAGAACATGTGTCACCCCTTATATGGACACCAGACTGCTGACCGACGGCTTCGTTCGAGGAAGATCTTCCTGTCACGTACCCGAGCACTGGAAGGGTCGGCCGCAGAGAACCGTACTGCAAGGTGGGAAAAGAATTTGAGAAGCCGCCATAAAGCAGCAAGGAAGAACTGGCACCTGGTGGAGACCTGCCATACACAATCTGGAAACCCTGAACCGTGTGAGGGTAGAAGTGGCAAAGTGCAAGACAAACATGCAGTGATGGGGCTTCCTAAAAGATAATGAGAACACTCTGTGTCTTTGTGGAGCCGTACAGGATCCTCAACAACTGCTTATCTGTCCATATTTAGAAAAGCCCTGTACAATGGAAGACTTACGGGAGGCTAACGACAAAGCCATATCGGCCTCTAATTTTTGGAAGTTAGAAATCAAGTTCCGGACACGGAAAGTAAGAAACACTGTGAGGATTAGTTGCGACACATGCACAGGTAGTTCAGTCGGTAGAGTGCTTGCCCGCGAAAGGTAGGAGACCTGCGTTCGAATCAAAGTCTGGTACACAGTTTTAATCTGTCAGGACGTTCATCACATACTCTGCTGCAGAGTGGAAATTTCAGTGGTGTGAGAGATATATTTAAAAAAGAAACCTTGACATAGGTCTCAGAAATAACAGCATATTAGCCAGAGGCGTAGCGCACTCGCAACATGGTACAGGTAACCCAAAAGGAAATGGTTGTAGCCATAACGATTCTTCTCAAATAATAAAAAGTTGATCAATTTAAAGCCATAATGACGTATTCTCCGACCGCGAGTGTATCTGAATAATTATCAGGTGACTTATATTACCGTTACCAGTGCATAGCAGAGGCTATTTCACTTACGAACTTCGACAAAATCTACAGCTTTATTCCGAACTTGATGAAATTTTGCACACTTAACCTTCAAAGCAAGAGGAACAGCGCTATCTACCTAAGATTCCATACGGTGCATGGCGGAGGGAACCTTGCTGTTAACTTAGACACCACTATGAAAGTTAATAGAGAAAGTTAATTTTTCACATATGGAGGAGACAATGGACTGAGATGGGTGGAGTAGTAGTTCGAAAGACAGACTAAGACGTTATTGACTGAGAAAGGGGAAGGTTGAGATGAGCAGAGAGATGGGTAGGAGGAGATGAAGAGAGGGGAGATTAGAATATGAACAGAGAGAAACAGAGAGGGGAGGAGATAGAAGGAAGAGATGGTGGTCAACAGAGAAAGGGTAGGATAGATGAAGTAACTTAGGACTAGAATAAATACGTAGTCGGGCGACGCAGGGTTTTCAGCTAATGCCTTATATAATTCTAGGATGAAAACATTAAGATGCATTTTAATTGTAAGCTTTTTGTTTGGACAAGTAATGTCCTAAAGGAACTAACTGCTAAATTTCCTTTTTCTCGTTATGCATTACTCATATTAAGTTCTATTTTAAATCTGTTTCAAGTATGTCAGTCTATTCCAGTAACGTAATTGTAAGTGGTAATTTGTTTTACCAGATGATCAACATGTTTTGAATATTTACCGACATTTTAGTTCCTTACCAATAATTCATGAATTGCGACAGGAACAATCAACTCACGTTATAGAGAGGAGAGTACCACACTGTTATATCAAAATAGCACCTGATGTTCCGTAAGGAACTTATGTTGGATGAATAAGAATGTTTCATACTGGGTTATAAATTGGAAGATGTAATAAAAAATATTAGATATATATACATGTGGCGTCTATTCCGAAAGAACAGACGTCACTTCTGATCCTGCAGTTGTATTCTGTGAATGTGAAAGAATAACAAGATGAATCTAAACTCGCACACTCGAGCTTCGAAGCGCGATTCCTCACCTGCCAACAGTGATAAATCTCCCAAAAAATTCCATCCTGAGCATATTTCCGCCAGTAAAAGCACGTCAAAATGGAGATGGCTGTGTGTTCCATACGTCAGTGTGTTTCATAATTACACAAACAAACTTGTAAGGGGTGTATTAGGCGTCATGAGGAACAAAATGAGCATGGAAAACCCATGCCCGGAAACGCGATTAAACGACGCTACGGAGAGTCCAAGTTACATGCATCAGCTCCTGCCGCTAGACATCCCCTCCAGCAACCTCGACGCTCTGTAGTGTCATTGGATGACGTTTCCGGGCATGGGTTTCTATGCTCACTTTGTTACTCAAGACACCTGCCACATCCCCTAGAAGCCTGTTGGCGTAGTAGTGTAATTCTGAAACACACTGACGTATGGGACACACACCCATCTCAGTCTTCGACGTCCATATATTGCCGGAAACATGCGAAGGACGAAATTTTGTATGGGACATTTTTTATTGCTAGCGTGTTAGGAATCGCGCTGCGAAGCCCGAGTGCGCGTAGATTCACCCTGTATATGACATCGACTGCGCATGGGGAACGCTGAAAATGTGTACCCAGCCGGGATTCGAACCCGTGTCTCTCGCTTTCTAGGCAGTTGCGCTGTCCACTACACCACTGGGGACACATTGATCACCGCATCTGGAAAGACTACCTAAGCACGCCTCCCAGCAGACACAATTTCCAGCTCTACCCTGCCCAAAGTACTCAAACTCGTAGTCATTATGTACCAATTCCCTTACTCTTACGGGAATTAGTACCTAGTGACTACGAGTTTGAGTACTGTGGGCAGGGTAGAACTAGAAATTTGTGTCTGCCAGGAAGCGTGCTAAGGTAGTCCTTGCAGGTGCGGTGATCACTGTGTCCCAGTGGTGTAGTGGTCAACGCAACTGCCTAGAAAGCGGGAGACCCGAGTTCGAATCCCGGATAGTACACATTTTCATCACATTTTTGCTTCATTTATTGGACAACAGCACTCTTATTTAAATTTATATATAAAGAACTAGAGTGCAAATTGTTTTCCCGACTATCTCTTCAGGAAATATAGCTCCAGTGATGTGGAGCTGTCAGGAAACTTGGAGCCTTCAAGTGCGTCATTGTAATGACTGCAGTGATGCACTCGAAGGCTCCAAGTTTCCTGCCAGCTCCACAACATCACTGGTGCTATATTTCCTGAAGATGGCCTAATAGAAGACCGAAACTAGTCGGAAGAAATAAATTTTTGCACTCTAGACTGTTCTTTGTATATACACATTTTCAGCTTTCCCCATGCGCAGTTGATGTCATATATTCTGTGAAAATAAAAAAAAATATTAGCTTTACCCAAGACGCGAATCACTTCACAGCTGCTTTTATTCACAAAACGACACATACACACAACGAGTCGTAAAAATATAAATGTTACTGATTACAGTTTTATAGGCTACGTATCATTGGCATTTTACTATGTTAAATCCTACCTACAGTGACCAGTTAGTGATAAGCTTCATGATGCTCTAGCACTCAGATGACAGTCGTTCATAAAATAGATAAGATGTGATACGGAAGAGTACGGTGGAGCAGCCGAGCGGTCTAAAGCGTCTCGCTGCGGAGCGCGTGGTTGCTCGTCGGCACAGAGTAACTTATACAGAGGAGAAGCCCCCCCCCCCCTCTAAACCACTGTCCTACGCTCACCTCTTAGTTCCGTAAGATGCTAGCAGCTGTCAGGCGGTTCCCCGGCTTAGTACCGGTAGACCACACTAGAGCACAGTATAGCATATATTTGTGTCGCCATGGAGGTTCGAGTCCTCCCTGGGGCATGGGTGTGTGTGTGTGTGTGTGTGTGTGTGTGTGTGTGTGTGTGTGTGTGTGTGTGTCCTTAGGTTAGTTTACGTAGGTTTAAGTAGTTTGTAAGCTACGGACTGATGACCACGCAGTTTGGTCCGATAGATGTACAAACATTTGAACATTTTGTGATACGGAAGAGAAATATAGCGATTCCGAATGCAGTTCATTCGGGGGTCGATTACATGAGCGCGATAGTCGAAGCCACCGCAGTGACGTCACGTATGCAAACGGTAATGTGAAGTGTGTTCCAGGCTTACTTAAAGCGGTGCCTCCGCCTCCGGGCGCAAGCGGTGTAGAAGCTGCGGATAGGCCATCTGCTGCTCATTTACGGAGAACGGTACGTCGTTAGTAATTTCCCAGTAAGGAGGCACACGGAGCGGACTATCAGAGCACTCGCGGATGAACGATTCGCGGTAAGGTTGGAGCAGCGAGCGCCAGTGTATGTGTGTGTTCTCGCCGCGCGGCGCTACGATAAGGAGGCGCGCTGATAAATATGATAATGCGGACGCCGTCCTTCTGGGAAGCGGCGAGTGTGTGTGTGTGTGTGTGTGTGTGTGTGTGTGTGTGTGTGTGCGTGTGTGGAGACCACGTGCCCGCGCCGCGGCAAAAACTCCGCGCTGGATATTCCTCGCACACCTCGCCGACTGCTGCTCGCTGGTTCACTACCTATTCATTACCTACACTCCATAAGCCATCAGCCGGTGTGTACCACCCCCCTCCCTCTTTTCATGGCAAGACTCTCCGTTATTAGCTGGAATCGTTCCTATTTGCAAGTCTCCTACTTCATTTCAAAATTTAGTGTTCGTACATAAATTAACAATAGTCTGAAAATATTCTCCTCGTATACGGTCTAGTTTACGTTAAGCTAATACAATCGGTATTTTCTAAAGTTATTGAAAAGGCTTATTCCTGTGTTTCGCAAAAAAGAAAAACAACTGTATAAAGCCTTGAATCGTCTTTGTAGCAAACCAGAAATTAACTTTGGCACAGCAGTTAAATATTGCTACCGCTTAATGGTTGAAATAAATCTTCAAAACACTGACACTTGAAGTGAAATTTCGAGTTTTATTTCACTTGACACAAATCAATATAATAGACATAGACCTCGTTATTATTTGTGCCGGCCGCGGTTCGAGGGGACTGCGGCGCGTCAGTCACGGTCTGCACGGCCACTATGGTGGGGGGTTCGAATCCCCCCTCACGCATGGATATTTGTGCCGTGTTATTAGCTAGTTCATAAGTAGTTTGTAAATTTAGGGACTGATGACCACGTAGTTAAGTCCCATAAGTTCTACAAACATTTGAACATTTGATTTGCTTATGTTCAGGGCCGGATCTACGAGGGGATGAGGCGAACCGTTACATAGTCTAGGGTGGCACATTTTTGAATGTTTATGTAGCCAAATTAAACCAGACCATGAGAGCAGATGTCTCTTTCATAAATCCAAATAGGTGTTTTTGCAGCAATCAGTCGTCATTTGCAAGAAACTGCTTTATTTTGCAGATCTAGATTTCGGCAATTGACTTGACATTATCAATGCTAAATTAACAAGAGGTCATCGTCTGTATACATACATTATATGAAATATAACATTGACAAATTAGAAAAGAGTCAATAAGATGTACTTTACATACTATACATTTTTTAATGTTAGCATGCTATGCGTGAGCATTGTATCATCCTCATAGATGGTCCGTAATACATAGTTTTACACAGTTAGATGTAATTGCCATTAAAGTGGGTTACAACTTGTGAAATGGAACTGTATGCAACAATGAACCGTATGCAACAATATAAATATTTAAATTAACTGTTTGTTTGTTTGACTGGTCTTGCGAAATATGTTGTAAAATAGTTAATACACTGCCAAAGTATTTATGTAAATCTGTTAATTATATACAGACGTTTCGACGTTTCTGTTTATAGTTATGGCATTCATACAGAAATATGTCAGTGACTGCTACATATTGGTAAGCAAAGAAGATCTATTGCGTCCCTCCTGGGTCGAATACTGGTTTATTCTTAAACAAACAATTCTCAAATAATTCCCAAAAGGTTGTATTTTTCATAGTAACTTGGTCATTAAGTAAGTTACGTCCCACGGATTTTTGCTGCCAAAAGATCTCAAGCTCTTCGTGTAGATCGAGAAGTCTTCCCTTCTTGGTACCTGGTGCATTGTTTCAAGCCGATGGGCTGCCGTGCTTGATCCCTCATCTGCGTCTTTTCTCTCAAGCGCAATGTGTTCGGCAAAACTCGTTTCTAGCTTCCTTCCTGTCTGCCCCACATAATAAATTCATAAATGAAATGTTAGTCAGTGCCCGTTCGCCAACCTTTTAATCCTACAATACAGTAAGCCGCAAGTGTGTTACTAGTCTGCGTGTGTTAATTTCTGCTTATCTCATTATATTGTAGCCTACATTCATAATATTTCCAAGGCCAGAATATTTACTGGTGTTAGATAAAAAAGTTTATCTATAATTGGCAAATCTGCTGAATCGCCCGCAGGTTTTGCGCTATTTATGGTATGATATTTGTGACGTAGCTTCTATAAAAACCTGTAACGAATTAGTCCAAACAGAAGTTAGTCCAATTCTAGACTGACCTTTGTGCGAATTTATCACTAAGATCGCTTTTATTCCAACTATTAAAAAAAAAAATACAATTTTATTAGTAAAAAAAAAGGTAAAGCAGTCAGCAATCCGAAGATTGGTTTGTACACCACAGTGCTTCACTAGGCATTATCCAGTTTGGAGTTGGTATGCCATTGCCTTCCTCCGACCTTTGAACTGACTTACCCAGGCAGTTATAGGGGGACCTACAGTTTAACGTGGGTTCCGAACCACGGTGCTCCTCGGTGTTTCTCACATGAGCAATACTGCCAGAGGTGAAAGAAGTGGAAAGTGAGAAATCCTAGGACCTGGTGGGGATCGAACCCGCGACCTTTGGATTTGTAGTCTGGCACTCTACCACTGTGCAACCGAGGCGCACTATTTTTTTTTTTTTTTTTTTTTAATTCTGCAAGAATTCATGCTTACTTCTTTGATTTTGGCGGCACAAGTCGAAACAAGGCCCCTAGAGTAGTCGATATTCCCTCAGCACTACTGAAGTCTCTGGGAGAGCCAGCCACGACAAAACAGCACTCCTCGCTATTAAAATTGCTACACTACGAAGATTACATGCGACAGACGCGAAATTTAACCGAAAGGAAGAAGATGCTGTGATATGCAAATGATTAGCTTTTCAGAACATTCACACAAGGTAGACGCCGGTGGCTACACCCACAACGTGCTGACATGAGGCAGTTGCATGGTTGAACGTTGTTGTGATGCCTCGTGTAAGGAGGAAAAATGCGTACCAACACGTTTCCGACTTTGATAAAGGTCAGATTTTAGCCTATTGCGACTGTGGTTTATCGTATCGCGACATTGCTGGTCGCGATCCAATAACTGTTAGCAGAATATGGAATCGCTGGGTTCAGGAGGGCAATACGGAACTCTGTGCTGGATCCCAGCGGCCTCATATCACAAGCAGTCGATATGACAGGCATCTTATCCGCATGGCTGTAAAGGATCGTGCAGTAACATCTCGATCCCTGAGCCAACAGACGGGGACATTTGCAAGACAACAACCATTTACACGAACAGTTCGACGACGTTTGCAGCAGCATGGACTATTAGCTCGGAGACCATGGCTGTGGTTACCCTTGACACTGCATCACAGACAGGAGCGCCTGCGATGGTGTACGCAACGACGAACCTGGGTGCACGAATGGCAAAACGTCATTTTATCGGATGAATCCAGGTTCTATTTACAGAATTATGATGGTCGCATCCATGTTTGGCGACATCGCGGTGAACGCACAATGGAAGCGTGTATTAGTTAGTGGGGCACCATTGGTTACACGTCTCGGTTACTTCTTCTTTGCATCGACCGCATGTTGCTGGTCCTGTACTGGCCTTTCTGGATACGAAAAATGTTAGACTGCTGCCCTGGTCAGCACATTCTCTAGATCTCTCACCAATTGAAAACGTCTGGTCAATGGTGGCCGATCAACTGCCTCGTCACAATATGCCAGTCACTAATCTTGATGAACTGTGGCATCGTGTTGAAGCTGCATTGGCGTCTGTATCTGTACGTACACGCCATCCTAGCTCTGTTTGACTCAATGCCCAGGCGTATCAAGGCCCTTATTACGGCCAGAGGTGGTTGTTCTGGGTACTGATTTCTCAGGATTTATGCACCCAAATTGCGTGAAAATGTAATCACATGTCAGTTCTAGTATATTTGTCCAATGAATACCCGTTTATCATCTGCATTTCTTCTCGGTGTAGCAATTTTAATGGTCAGTAGTGTATTTCTCCTGGTGCGTAATATGTTTGAGACAGGGGGAAATACCCTCAAACTCTAAGAAAAACGTAATAATTCCTGTTCCAAAGAAAGCAGGCACAGACAGGTGTGAAAATTACAGAACTATTAGTTTAATATGTCATGGTTGCAAAATTTTAACACGAATTATTTACAGAAGGATGGAACAGCTGGGAGAAGCCGACCTCGAGGAAGATCAGCTTCGATCCTGGAGAAATGTAGGAACACGTGAGGCAATACTTTACGGCGTAATTTAGAAGGTAGATTTAGGAAAGACAAACCCACATTTCTAGTTTTTGTAGATTTGGAGAAAGTTTTTGACACCACACTTGCAACGACTACCCAAGCACACCTCCGGTCAGACACAAATTTCCAGCATTTCTGTGAATATGAAAACAATAACAACTGCAGGCTCAGAAGTGACGTCTGTTCTTTCGGAATAGACGCCACACGTATATAGCTCGAAATGTAATTGCAAATAATGCCTTATCGTTCATCTGAGACGAAAATGGAATATTTGTAGAGGACAGATTTCCTCTACAATTTTGCTCTCTAAAATTGGCTCTTATGTTTTTTCCATATCTGGCACAGTCTCAGAGATATTTGCAAAAATAACGGAGATTTGACACCGTGTGTCTGTAACATGATCTGACTTTTTAAGGTGCGTCGTTTAACTGATCGGCACCAAGTTTCCATACGTATTTGTTGGTTACCAGCGACAAGACCTCCAATGGCGGCTCTGGGGCCTACAAGTCGGATCGAAAAAAGTTTCAAGTAAAAGTTGTTCGGCATTTATAATATCGAATAACTGAAGTTTGAATTTTTTTCGGTATTTTGATACTGAAAGTCGGTACACATGTATAAAGTAATATAATTCTGCATATGGTAGAAAGGCAAGACCTACAAAAATTCTTCTATATTGCAGGAAATACTAAATTTAATTGACGAAGGGAGAAGATATAAATATGCAGTTAATGAAGTATCTAAAATGGAATACAGGCGACTAAGAAATGAGACTGACAGGAAATGAGTAAGCAGCAGTGGCTAGAGGGCAAATGCAATTCTGTAGAAAAATGTATAACAAGGGGAAAAATACCACCTGGAGGAAATAAAAGATACATTTGGAGACAATAAAAACAGCTGTATGAATACAACTCCGATGGAAAAGCAGTTCTGTGCAAAGAAGTGAAAGCGGAAATGTGGAAAGAATTTATAGAGGGGCTTTACTAAGGAATTGAACTACAAGGCAATACTTTAGGAAGGCCGTGGCGGAGCAGCCGAGCGCATTGAGGCGCTATGCTACGATGCGCGAGGCCGTTCCGCGTCGAAGGTTCGAATCCCCCCTCGGGCATGTATGTTTGTGCTGTCTTTAGTAAAAGGTAGTTCACAAGTAGTTCGTAAGTTTAGGGACTGATGACCCCGTAGTTAAAACCCTTAAGCTCTACAAACATTTGAACATTTATTTTAGGAAGGGAATAGTAAGCAGATGGAGATGAAGTAGGAGGAAAATTTGATACAACACTGAAAGACATAAGTCAGATCAAGGCCCCTGGAATAGTAGACATTCCCTCAGAGCTACTGAAGTCCCTGGGAGAACCAGCCATGACAAAACTGGTGAGTATGATGTATGAGACAGGCGAAATACCCTCAGACTTTAACAAAAATTGTAATAATTCCCATTCAAAAGAGTAGGCACTGGCACAAGTAGATATGAAAATTACAGAACCATCAATTTAGTAAATCATGGATGCAAAATTTTGACATGAATTATTTACAGAATGATGGAAAGACTGATAGATGCTAACCTCGGGAAAGATCAGTTCGGATTTAGGAGAAATGTAGGAACATGGGAGGCAGTACTTATCTTAGAAGATAGATTAAGGAATGGCAAACCTACATTTCTAGCTTTTGTAGATTTGGTGAAAGCTTTTGACAATGTTGATTGGAATGCACTCTTCCAATTCTGAAGTCAGCAGGGGTAAAATATAGGGAACGGAAGGTTATTCACAACTTGTACATTAACCAAACAGCTGTTATTAGAGTGAAGGGCATGAAAGGGATGCAGACGTTGGGAAAGGTTAGAGGAGGATTGTTACCTTTCTCCAGTGTTATTCAGTTTGTACATTGAGCAAGCTGTGAAAGAAAGCAAAGAGAAATATAGAGAAGAAATTATTCAGGGTGAAGAAATAAAAACATTGCGCTTTGCTGATGACATTGTAGTTCTGTCAGAGACAGCAAAGGACCTGGAAGAGCAATTGAACAAAATGGACTGTGTATTGAAAGGATCGTATAAGATGAACAAGGGTAATGGAGTGAATGTTAAGAAAATCATGCGATGTTGAAGGAATTAGACAAGGTAACAAAACAATAAAAGTGGTAGATGAGATTTGTTACTTGAACAGTAAAATAACACTCGATGGTCGCAGTACAGAGGATATAAGTTGCAGAATGGCAATGGGAAGAAAAGCGTTTTTGAAGAAAAGAAATTTGTTAACATCAAATATTAATTTAAGCGTAAGGAAGTCCTTTCTGAAGGCATTTGTGTGGAGTGTTGCCTTGTATGGGAATGAAACTCGGACAATAAAAAGTTCAGACAGGAAGAGGATAGAGGCTTTTGAAATGTGGTGCTACAGAAGAATGCTGATGATTAGATGCGTAGATCGCGTAACTAATGAAGAGTTACTGAACAGAAATGGGGAGAAAAGGAATTTCTGGCGTACCTTGACTAAAAGAAGGGATCGATTAGCAGAACACATTCTTAGACGTGAAGGAATCGTAAATTTAGCATTGAAGGGAAGTGCATGGGGGAAAAATCGCAGAGGGAGTCCAAGAGGCGAATATGGTAGGGAGGTACAGGTGGATGTGGATTGGGTTCTTGAGATGAAGAGGCTTCCTCTGGATAGAGTAGGGTGGAGAGCTGCATCAAACCAGTCTCCGGACTGGAGACCACGCCAACATATGGCTGTACTGTCGTATGCTTTTAATGAACTTAATGAATTTAATGGTCGTTCGAAGTATAGTCTGAGGTTGCTGTTTCATCGCCGGCCGCGGTGGCCGAGGGGACTGAGGCGCTCCAGACAAGGTCTGCACGGCCACTACGGTCGGGGCTACGAATCCCCCCTCGGGCATGGATATTTGTGCCGTCCTTAGTATTAGCTAGTTCATAAGTAGTTTGTAAATTTAGGGATTGATGACCCCGTAGTTAAGTCCCATAAGCTCTACCAACATCTTTTTAAGTGGGACTGACGGAGGATAAAGTTCAGAAAAGGGCAGCTGGTTTCGTATTATCCAGGTACAGGTGACAGAGTCAAGCTATGATGCATGAGTTGGGGTAGAAACCATTAAAAGAAAGTCGTTATTGGTTGCAGCGATATCTATGGTCATCTTAAATATTAAAAGAATCTACGAAAACTAAAGGTAGCCGGCCAGACCAAACTACCCGGCCTAATTCCTAATTTTTGTTTTACACAAAGCTATACAAACATTTGCTATTTCATCTAGAGCTGAGTATTTCTCAGGAAAATACCTTTTTCATTAAGGAATAAAAAATTCTATAAAAATGAGTCATATTAAATAATCATTATTAATGGTATTGGGAGTGAATTAGTTATTTCTGAATGCGCCCCTGAAAAGGTCTTCCTAAAAGACCGGAAAAGTAAAAGAAATTACTTGTAAAAATAAAAATAATAATATAAATGATACACAATTTAATATATAATATTATACATTTATCCTTTATTTTGTAACTATTATAATTTTTTGTCGGAGATATTTGCAGAAATCATAAACTTACAGGAAAACTTAGTGTGCCGTAAAACACATCAATGCCCTCTCCCCCCCCCCCCCCCGGTCACATTAGCATGCGCCCTGACCTTGTCACGGCCCTGGTGGTGCACCTGTTATCTGCCGCGGCACAACTGCGTCTGCAGGAAACCCAACACGTGTCTCTCTGGTGACGGTGCGCCACTCCTGTTACGAAATGGCCTTACCGTGGGACGACACGTCTACCTACAATTTTTTAGCCTTCGTCGTTCTTTGAGGTGTTGGGAGCGAGTCGTTTGTCTCGTCATGTCTTTTAATGCGCAATACTTGGTCGAAGAAGCGTGTTATAACTACCTGACCCGCATACGTTTCGCTGTGGCCCGTTCTGAAGTAGGAAATAAAATATAATGTTAACATAGAATCACCGAGAAAATACTCAAATCAGTATCCCGCTTTGGGTTGCTGTGGGTATGTGGATTAAAAGGAAAGTCATAAACAACTGTTACCTTAGAAAATTACTATTATATGAAACCAAGGGACTTATTAAATTTTTCGAGTGCCCAATTTCTGCACAAAGATACACATCGTAAAAGTAAACTACATGATGATAGGACTTCGTGTTTTAGATGTTTTGGTTTAACACACTCGTCCTGGTTGTGGCACTGTAGGTGGAAGTTACACACACACACACACACACACACACACACACACACACACACACACACACATTATATATAATTCAAAATGAAGCATTATTCATGAACATCCGTAGAATGTCTCTTCATGCGGAACTTTTAAGCAGAGTACCTGATACGTTCGCGGGGCAGTTGTTAGCACTTCAATTTGCGATGTTCACTTATGATAACGAGATCTGGCATACTGGCAACGTATCATGGTACATCCAGTACCTTATAAAGTTGATTGTCAATAATCATTCGGCTGCTACGGTCGGGGGTTCGAATCCCCCCCTCGGGCATGGATGTTTGTGTCGTCTTTAGTATAAGGTAGTTCATAAGCACTTTGTAAGTTTAGGGACTGATAACCCCGCAGTTAAGTCCCTTAAGCTTAACAAACATTTGAACATTTGAATAATCATTCACATTGGAAAACAGTCATGAATTTAATCTAAGAGAACGCTTGTGAAACACACAAACACGTTAGTTTAAATTCTGTTTACGGCAATGGACAACTTTATCCCAAAAATAAATCAGAGTAAATAAATTCAGTAAAAGTTTTCGGAATTTATTCCTTGAGAAACAAGGGAAAGTCGAAACTGGAAATGTCCACTCAAACTTTCCCGATTGGGATTCTCTGTTATATTAGTTAAAAAATTCGAGAACGTGGGATGGTCAAAAAGAATTGGAAGTTGGAGAGGACATCATGCAAGGACTAAAACAGAGCTTATTCATGGTAATAGTTTGCAAGTTAAATAACAGTCAACTATTTACGGAAAATAGGTTTGTTACGTTTTACCCGTGGTTTCTTCGGACTCGGAAAAATTGCATGTGAATGACACCGAATAAATAACACCAAAAAGTTCTAGTCAGTATATGGTGATCATTGTCGACGATTAAAGCGCAATCAGTAATAAAATTCACATGTCACAGAATAAGTTTTTAAAATAACAATATGAGCTATACTGACAGACTGTTTACCAAACATTTTTTTTCTCTCTTTTCGTTGGTCATTTTAAAAACTGTGTCATGTCCATTTTATTACATACTAGATGACCTGACGAACTTCGTATCACTTACCACTTAATACAAACCATATTAATGTGAGTCATATGTACTTTAAACCCAGTAGCTTTATAAAGGCATCATCAGATAATGTGAGTATCGACTCAATAGTTGGCGGAAAGACTGGGCAAATCACGCAGACATGTCCAGGATAATTTTCAGGTCACATACGTGGAGGTTCAGGGAAGGTTTAAATGGTGATAAAAAATGGAAAAATTACGAGGAAAATTTAGATTTAAAACATGTAAAATAATGACTTGGTTTTCAGTAGCTTGGATGTACGAGCTGTTGAATTGCTTGTGCACAATTGTCTGTTCTTGTTTTCTAAACTGTATTGTCTGGTGTTTCGTGCCCAGCGATTTGTATATCCTAAACACTAACGGAAGTAGCAGCATGATGGCAACGAAACTTCCTGGCAGATTAAAATTGTGTGCCGGAACCGGGACTCGAACCCGGGACCTTTGCCTTTCGCGGGCAAACGCACTACTGACTGTGCTATCCCGACACGACTCAAGATGCCGCCTCACAACCTTACTTCCGCCAGTACCTCGCCTCCTACTTTCCAAACTTCACAGAAGCTCTCCTGCAAACACGCAAGACTAGCACTCCTGGAAGAAAGGATATGGTGGAGACATGGCTTAGCCACAGCCAGGAAGTTTCATATCGGCGCACACTCCGCTGCAGAGTGAAAGTTTCATTCTGGAAACACCCTTAGGCTGTGGCTAAGCCATATCTCCACCATATTCTTTCTTCCAGGAGTGCTAGTCTTGCATGGTTCGCAGGAGAGCTTCTGTGAAGTTTGGAAAGTAGGAGGCGAGGTACTGGCGGAAGTAAGGTTGTGAGGCGGTATCGTGAGTCGTGTCGGGGTAGCTCATTGGTAGAGCGCTTGCCCGCGAAAGGCAAAGGTCCCAGGTTCGAGTCCCGGTTCCGGCACACATTTTAATCTGCTAGGAAGTTTCATATCAGCGCACACTCCGCTGCAGAGTGAAAGTTTCATTCCAGTATGATGGCAACTTCTTCCAGTGGCACTTGGACACGCTCAAGAGGTAACAAATGCCAGCAGAATACGCGGTGCCTGTTGAACACGTGGAGCAGCAGTTGTAAGCGACGCGGGCGTTTCGAAACTCGGCGGAGTTGTGGGGAACAGATTGCTCAGAACTGGTCTCTGCGCGCCCTTGCTGCGGGTTGGATTCCTGCGCTCCCGAGGTTGCGAAGTGGCTTTCCTGGAAGCTCATTACCCTTTTTTTTCATATCGGGGTCTATCTGACGCTACATGATTTGCGGGGAAACGTTCACTGTTTTTATCGTCGCTGACAGCTATTGCGAGACCTTGTGGGAAGTAAATGGCCCTTCCAGATTGGATATTGTCTCATTCTATCTTGCTTGCATACGTTAACGTAATTTCGATTTACTGTCGCGCAATAATTTTTCTAACCGTATCTTTTAATACACTACGAATACGGCTGGTAGCTTGTTCAGTTCTCCTGCACCTTAAGATTCCAATTATTCTTCTTATGTACGCGGGACTTGTTAATTATCGAACTTCCCGCGATAAGCTATCTATTACATTGATCACGTTGCGCAAGCAGTGTCGGATTGAGATGAATTACGCAGATAAGTGCAACTTGACATTAGACGCGTGCGGTTCCTGATCTAGAGACCTTGTCCCGAAGCCCTGTTTTACATCTTAATCCCACGCCCAGAATCGCTGGATACTCCAGAGTCATCCATCAGATGGGAAAAAGAAGTCGAATTCCCTCTTTGACATCTTCGTGTAGTTTAGGATGTCTCCCGGTACTGAATTTAAGCTACTTCTGTTTCTCAATCAATAACATGCTAGGCGATACTGACCCCTTCACATATCTTACTCTGAAGAAGCCTAAGTTCATAGCATTTGCTGATTTGCAGAAATATGTTGACGATGTTGTGTGGAATATACTTTAGCATGGGTAATAACAAGGAGTGGAAAGTTAATTCTAGCTTTTACGGAATCCACAGCGCGTTAATACCAGACGAAGAGCTTAAGGGCGAAATAATAGTTCGGAAAGTTCTGTGAGCTTGCTTTACAATCTCCCCGTTGTTACTTAATTTTACACTGGAGAGGGAATTAAAATTCATGGATAAAAAAGGAAATTTTCATGTTTGCTGATGCTATCGTAATTACGTCAGACCTAGCAAAGAGTTTTCAAGAGCATTTAGAATGAACAGTGTCTCGGATGTAATGGAATGTAATAGAAACAGATCAGGTGATGCTGATGGAATTACATTAGGAAATGAAACACTGAAATCAGTCCTTGGGTTTTGCTATTTCGGCAGAAAAATAACTGAACATGACCAGTGTAAAGAGGATATAAAGTGCAATGGTAAGGTTTCTGCAATAGAGAAATTTGTTAACATGGAATGTAATTGTAAATGTTCAGCGGTCTTTTGTGAAGTAATTTGTCTGGAGTGTAGCACTGCAGGGATGTGAAACGTTAGAGACGAAGCAGTGGTAAGTACTGAAATGTGCTGCTACAAAAGAATGCTGAAGATGTTGTATGGCTCGCATAATTAACTAAAAGCTTCTGAATCGAATTGGAGGGGGAAGGGAAGAAATGTTGGGCTCATCCTGAGTAAAGCAACAGATTCATTGATATGATATGTCCTTTGGTACCAAAGTATTATTGCTTTGATAATGTACACACTTGTGTAACTTTAATGGACGTGATAGAGTAGTTGTTGAAAGATGAACACGGGTTAGCAGGAGAGTTGTATCTAAAGAGTGTTCTGGCTGTAGATTGCAACAACTGTCATCGTAAACTAAATAAATATAATGTTGTCCACGTGAAACAGCTAAACATTGGACACTACGTAATGTGTGAGGGGAAGAACATTGTAAACCAACGGCACCAAGCTCTTTTGAGACAGTTTGAAATGCGAGTGGCTAGACACCAATCTTACACATACGTAGAGCGTCCCTATAGATCCTCAATGGATCTTTCTGTTAGATGAAGATCAAAAAACACACTTCAGTCCATTACATACACACATATTTCAACATTGTCTAGACTGGTGTCTCTCAACACAGCTATTCAGATAACGCAGTATACCGATATTAGCGACATTCCGGGAACGCATGGGCCATTTTGTTCACGTTATCGGGAGATTACCGGCCACTAAACGTTATCGGTTTTGCGGGTCAAAGGTATGACGTCTGACATTCAGTGCGTTCTCATCACCCATATACGAAGATAACATGGTCGGTAAAATATCTGTTTTGTTGCGCTTCTGCCCCCCTACCTCCTTCATGAACAGTGGTCTCCACGGATGTTACGGTGGTCGGTCTGGGTAACTTGCAGCCCTCAATAGAACAGTAGGTGTAATAACAACGGAAGTGTATCTGTGGACCTTTATTGGGAAAAAGAAACTCAGGTTTTAATGCCACGTTGAAATCGAAGTCAATAGATCAATTTTTGTAATTACCAGTCGAAGTTCTTCGGAGGTATTTTTTTATTATTATTATTATTTTCATTTATTTTACTTTATATGTGGGTTTCGGTTTCGAACATTTTCGTCCATTTTGAAATTAACCAAGTAAGTTGTATGATACATCGTTGGCCAATGGTTCTTTTTAATGTGTTCGCTTCACACACAGACCCTTGTTAACCCACGTACACACCACGTAAACTGGCTCGGCTGCGAATTCTCGCATGACACACTCGACGCATGCATCCAACGATACTACAGTAGGACTTACTTGGTTCATTTCAGTCTGGACTAAAATTTGAACACGGGACCCCGAGCTAATGCAGTCTTCCTTCCTTCTTTACTTCCTGGACTGCATTTCCTTTCCCCCTCCCCTCCTTTCCTTTCCTTTCCTCAATCCTTCCCCTCCCCACCGGGGGACTGATAACCTCAGTAGTTTAGTCCTCCTATCAAATGTTCAAATGTCTGTATAGCTTATGGGACTTAACTACGTGGTCATCAGTCCCTAAAGTTACAAACTACTTACCAACTAGCTAATACTAAGGTCGGCACAAATATCCATGCCCGAGGGGGGATTCGAACCCGCGACCGTAGTGGCCGTGCAGACCGTGACTGGAGCGCCTCAGTCCCCTCGGCCACCGCGGCCGGCAGTCCCCCTAACCCAACCAAACAACGCAACCCAACTAAACTTTGAGAAACCGATAATAAATAATTTAAAAACTTATTTCTGTGCGACTTCCTCTGTTAAATATGTCAAATAAACGAACTGCGGCCTGTATCTCCCAGGACGCTGCAACGAATGTAATAGAGACACAGCACACGCTCGGAGTGTGTTCAAATCAAATGTTCAAATGTTTGTAATTCTATCGGACCAAACTGCGTGGCCATCATTCCGTAGCTTACAAACTACTTAAACCTAGTTAAACTAACCTACGGACAAACACACACACACCCATGCCTCAGGGAGTACTCGAACCTCCACGGCGAGCAACCGCGCGCTCCGCAGCGAGACGCTTTAGACCGCTCGGCTACTCCACCGCGGCTCTGGGTGTGTCCAGGGTGGCCGTCACGTATGAAGGGAACCATCTCGACACTTTTGTAGTTTGAGAGAAAGCACCAGTAGCTGTGTTAAGAACTTTAAATTAATTAAGCGACCAGTTTCGGTGCTATATTTGCACAATCTTCAGGCCCCCGTTGCGTAACTGTCACAAGTAATAGCGCATTTAAAAGGGGTTGCCGTTGACACCGGTAACCGTAAATTTCTTCATCCTTGAATGACAGGGGTCGAACGAATTGTGACTGTTACACAACGGAGGCCTGAAGATAGTGCGAATATAGCACCGAAACCGGTCGCTTAATTAATTAAAAAATTTAACGCAGCTGCCGGTACTTTCCTTCAATCTACAGAATTAATCTCGACACTTGTCTCGAGCAGTGTTTTCCAGGTTTTTTTTTTAAATTTATTATTATTATTTTTTTTATTTTTTTTTTTTATTTTTTTTTATTTTTTTTTTTTTTTACTGGAACCTGCAATCTTTCAGAAATAATTTTCGTGACCTATATTGTGCGTGTTGCACTACACATTCTACAAGGCAATTTGTAAAATCTTACCTCTTTAAACGAGTAATTCTTGTATGTATATTTTAGCTATCACGGAAACGGCTCAAACGATTTCGATGCAATTTTGTATTTACACTAGATTTTTCTTTTGAAGTTCACCTGAATAGTAGTATTTTTCGTACAAACGCAATTTTCCAAAATTATATGTATGCAAAAAAATTACTGTTGTCCGGATCACAGAAGATATGTTAACCTCGAAAACGCGGTGAGTACCAATATGTAACAAATAAAAAACAAAAAAACAAAAAAAAACAAAAAAAATCCGAGCAATGCTCGGTCACCCGATGTTAAAAATTGTATTTAATATGCAATCGAAGTCACGAAGCAACTACCAGCCCAAAGGAAATAATGAACATTAGAGTGCAGAAAGGCGCTAATTTTGAATCCGAACACTCTCTGACAAGGATCAAAAGTGAAACCAATCCCTGGTAATCGGTGGAGGAAAACCCCCAGAATACAGAAGTACAGAATTGAAGAACTGAAAATCGCTGAAGAAGTAGTTGTGAAGTATCAGCATGACCTGGACACGTTAAACTCCCAAGAGTGGGACAAATTGTCTCAGAAGATTCAGGAAGCAGCGAAACGAAGAATTTTCCATGCTAAGAAAAAGAAACATCCATGGTGGGATGATGAATGTGAAGATGCCTTACAGAAACGTTCTGAAGCTTGGAACAAGTGGAATTCTACCAAACAGAACTTCGAAGAATTCCAAATCAAAAGAGCGAGAAGAGAATTTCCTGAAGAATAACACCAGAAGCTTCTATCAGACACTTAAATCAAAAGTTAGAGGATAATCACCACCCAACATTTGTTTCAAAAATGATCAGGGCAAACTGATTATGAACAAGTAATTAAATTGTGGACACGAGACTTGACTAGATACTATAAAGAGTAGTTTGTTTCTCTTTTTGTTCGTATTTTATGCACGGCCATACCGTGCATCCGATTGCGATACAACTTTTTTAACTCATTGATTGGTACACGGCCGCACAAAGTGTATTCTACCGCACGCTGGTTGCGAGGGGTTACCCCCTTCCTACAAGTGTCACTGTCCTCCTTCATGGATTCGACAAGTTTAAGTACAATTTACTGACAGACTACCTCATAGTCACCGGCATACAGCTATAATTTTAGAGCTAGTGTGTCTAACTTGAACATGCACAGCGTGAAACTGCATAAGTGATTTTATATTATATTTTGACTTTTATTTGTCTTTTCACCTCTCATATGGTCCTATGCTGTTTTCACTTTCGTTGTATTATATGTCAGTCGTACTTTTAAATATGTATTGTTTTATGTCTTATGATTTTTCTACTTTTATTCTAAGGCTGTATGATGTGAGATACTTATTAATATTGTGCTATACAATGTAAGAATCTCAATTGTATTGTAATGTTGTCACTGTAATACCCGCTGGCTGTATGGTCACTGTAACCAAAAGCCAAAACAAAAAAAAATCATTGATTGCAATCACGCGCAGGTTACAGGCATAGTAAAATTAATTTCGTACGGTGCTTTACAATTAGTTAGTTTCTTACGCCTTCACACTGAAATGGCTGGACGGACATGAATGAAATTTGGAACAGAGGTAGCTTAGACCCTGATTAGGACATGCGATATCTTTCGTAAGCCACCGTACGGTGCGTGGCGGAGGGTGCCATACAGTGGGTTAACACGTTTGTTACTCTTCATGCTGAAACGGCTGGACGGAATTGAATGAAGAAAGAGAGGGGAGATGAGGAGATGGACAGAGAGAGAACAAGTGTGAAGGTGGAGAGAGAAAGAGGAGAGATGGACTGACTTTAGACTGGATGAAAAGAGTACCTGGCGACGCCGATTTTTCGGGTTGTACAATTTAAAAAAAGAATCGAACCTACATGATAAACAAGGATAAACATGCTAAACAACAAGAAAATAAAGTACGAACTCCCAGTCAGAGACAAAGTAAATCAACTGAAGGCTGGTTACTCATATGATACTTTTCCAAAGTGGAGGAGGAAGCGGCGTTTCTATGTCGGAATTACGAAGGAACGTTGTAGCTGCGTTGCTCTCTTATCTCCCTGAGGACGTTATAAGCCACATTGGTAGCTAGTGTAGAATGAGATTTATGCACAACTTTTCAGATTGTAATAAAACTGGCCATGAAATGAACTTTTATTTTTTTACAGTCGGTAAAATATTTTCATCGGACGTTTTTGTACCCGTCCGGCGACCCACCTGAGTACACTCCGAGAATCATAGTTTTGGAACATCCGGTCTGGAGCAATTTAGAAAATGCACGAAGCTTAACTAGCCCACAACGGAAAGTTACAATCCTGGCCATTGAAATTGCGACACCACGAAGATGACGAGCTACAGGCGCGAAAGTTAACCTACAGGAAGAAGATGCGGTGATATGCAAATGATTAGCTTTTCAGAGCATTCACACACGGTTGGCGCCGGTGGCGACACCTACAACGCGCTGACATGAGGAAAGTTTCCACAAAGTGTACACAAACAGCAGTTGACCGGCGTTGGCTGGTGAAACGTTGTTGTGATGCCTCGTGTAACGAGAATAAATGCGTACCATCACATTTCCGACTTTGATAAAGGTCGGATTGTAGCCGATCGCGATTGCGGTTTATCGTATCGCGACATTGCAGCTCGCGTTGATCACGATCCAATGACTGTTAGCAGAATATCGAATCGGTGAGTTCAGGAGGGCAATACGGAACGCCGTGCTGTATCCCACCGGCCTCGTAGATGTGGAGATGACAGGCATCTTATCCGCATGGTTGTAACGGATCATGCAGCCGCATCTCGATCCTTGAGTCAACAGATGGGGACGTTTGCAAGACAACAACCATCTGCACAGACAGGAGCGCCTGCGGTGGTGTACGCAACGACGAACCTTGGTGCACGAATGGCAAAACGTCATTTTTTCCGATTAATCTCTTTACAGCATCATGATGGTCGAATCCGAGTTTTGCCGACATCGCGGTGAACGCACATTGGAAGCGTGTATTCGTCATCGCCATACTTTCGTATCACCCAGCGTGATGGTATGGGGTGCCATTGGTTATACTCTCGGTCATCTCTTGTTCGCATCGTCGGCACTTTGAACAGTGGCCGTTACATTTCAGATGTCTTACGACTCGTGGCTCTACCCTTCATTCGCCGGCCGCGGTGGACGAGGGAACTGAGGCGCGCAAGTCCCAGTTTGCACGGCCACTACGGTCGGAGGTTCGAATCCCCCCCCCCTCGGGTATGAATATTTGTGCCGTCATTAGTGTTAGCTAGTTCATAAGTAGTTTGTATGTTTAGGGACTGATGACCCCGTAGTTAAGTCCCATAAGCTATACAAACATTTGAACATTTCTACCCTTCATTGGAACCCTGCGAAACCCTACATTCCAGCAAGATAATGCACGAGCGCATGTTGCAGTTTCTGTACGGGCCTTTCTGGAAACGAAAAATGTTCACCTGCTGCCCTGGCCAGCACATTCTCCAGATCTCTCACCAACTGAAAACGTCTGGTCAATGGTAGCCGAGCAACTGGCTCGTCACAATACGCCTGCCACTACTCTTGATGAACTGTGGTATCGTGTTGAAGCTGCATGTTGAAGCTGTACCTGTACACACCATCCAAACTCTGTTTGACTCAGTGCCCTGGCCTATCAAGGGTGTTATAACGGCCAGAGGTGGTTGTTCTGGGTACTGATTTCTCAGGAACTATGCACCCAAATTCCGTGAAAATGTAATCACATGTCATTTCTAGTATAATATATCTGTCCAATGAATACCCGTTTATCATCTGCGTTTCTTCTTGGTGTAGCAATTTTAATGGCCAGTAGTGTACATCGTTTATTTTGATAGAGGATGCACCTATTACTGTCCGTGAAGAACTGCATCATACCGGTCTTCGGGCTGTAAACCGCTATTAAGAAAGGTAGCGATGCATTACTTTAAAGGCTGAATGGCAAAAACGCCCCTACCGACCAGTAGTGTTATTTTTATTCCTGATTGGCACCGTCTGGTATGCGGTTTGACGGCGAGCATGCCTTATTAGCTCGTGTGTGTGGCGTCATCAATACCTGGAGTGATCGAACGTCCGAAGCGTGACCGACGCCGTTACTCGGTCTGGTGACGTCACTGGCCACGGCAGCTGCCACCGATCTTGGCTCGCCACACTCGACTAGCTGGCTCAACATTCCCTCATCTAGGGGCCCAGCTTTTCCCAGCTACAAATAGCGCTCATGTATGTGCTCATATTTGTCCGTCTGTGCAGCTGAAATAACAAGTTTTTCTACCACACGCGTTGGCCTTAATACTCAAGTTCAGTGGCCTCGAATATACAGGGTGCACCGAAATTCGCGCACTCGGGCTTCGCATCGCGATTCCTCAAATGCCAGAAATAAAAAAATCTCTCACAAAATTTCGTTCTCCCCATATTTCCGCCAGTAAATGCACGTCAAAAACTGAGATGGCTGTGTGTTCCATACGTCAGAGTGTTTCATAATTACACCAACAAACTTATAAGGGATGTATTAGGCGTCTTGAGGAACAAAATGAGCTTGGAAACACAGGCGCGGAAACGCCATTTAACGACGATACGAAGAGTCCAAGTTACAGGCACCAGCTCCTGCCGTTAGACATCCCCTCCAGCAACCTCGACGCTCTGTAGCGTCGCTGGATGACGTTTCCGGGCATGGGTTTCTATGCTAACTTTGTTCCTCAAGATGCCTCCTACGTCCCTTAGAAAAATGTTCAAATGTTTGTAGAGTCTATGGGACTTAACTACGGGGTCATCAGTCCCTAAACTTACAGACTACTTATGAACTAGCTAATCCTAAGGACGGCACAAATATCCATGCCCGAGGGGGGGATTCGAACCCCCGACCGAAGCGGCCGTGCAGGCTTGTTGTTGTTGTTGTTGTTGTTGTTGTTGTTGTTTAAAGGGGACTAAACGGCTGGGTTATCAGTCCCCTGGGTTATCAGTCACATAATGTGATTTGCAGTTGAAGACGAAACATTCCACAGCCAGTTCACAAGAAGTACAGGAAGGTGGTGTGAGCTTAAAATGATACAATAAAAGGAGAGGGGAAACCACAAAGCAGTGAACCAAATAGTCAACTGTGCTAAAGAATCACAGCTGAAGAGAATGGCTGGCTAGCCACTAGGATAGCAGTGGATGAGCCAGTCATCCTGTACTCACTAAAGCTGCCAGTTGGAGATAGGACTGGGAAGACAAAAGAAACAGAAGATTAAAACTGTTTATGTGGTGGACACCCACCATTAAATCAGATGATAAAATCCAGTTACGCGAATAAAACCCAAGACACTGTCAACCATAGGGGCGTCGTCAGCTAAAAGCAAAGTGAGCGCAGAGGGCAGGTTAAATGACTGCCGTAAATCAGCTAGAAGTGGACAGTCTACCAAGATGTGGACCACAGTCAGCAGAGCGCCACAACGGGTCCTCTCGACGTAAGAGGTGGCCGTGCGTGAGCTATGTATGGCCTATACGCAGGTGACAGAGGACGACCAAGTCCTGTTGAGAAGGCCTAAGAGAAGTTCAAAGTTGCTGTCGAAGACTTGATCGCACAGAGTTTGTTTGACGTGCTCAATGTCAACCATTCTGAATTCCAGGCCATGGATATCTTGCGGTGCAGACCCAAGCGGATGTCCCTTTCTGGGGTACCAATATCCAGACGCTGGGAGGCAATGGCCTGCTTGGCCAGCTGTTCAGCTCGTTCATTTCCTGGAATGCCTACGTGCCCTGGGCTCCAGATGAAAGCCACCGAACAGCCAGACACGCCGAGACTGAACACAGAGTCTTGGATGTATCACACCAAATGGTGTTTGGGGAAACATTGGTCGAGGGCTTGCAAAGCACTCAGGGAGTCAGTGTAAATGACATATGACTTTCTGGGGCGTGTACGGAGGTGGTCTAGAGCACGAAGTACAGCGATGAGTTCTGCAGTATTGACGGTACAGCCAGGAAGCAGGGAGCATTGTTCAGTGTGGTCGCCATCAACATAGGCGTAACCCACCCTGCCTTCTACCTGGGAGCCATCAGTGTATATGACTTCTGTATCACGGAACGTACCAAGGATGTCCAGAAACGTTGGTGAAGTGTTTGTGGTGAAACCGACGCCTTTGGATCGCAGGACAATTGCAGGGGAAGCTGTAGGCGAGGGATGGACCTAGGAGGGATATGAGCACAGAGTAACTCATACAGAGAAGCAGCCCACCCTAAACCACTGTCCAACGCTCTCCCCGTAGTTCTGTAAGTTGCTAGCAGGTGTCAGGCGGTTCGCTGGCTTAGGGTGCCTCTCGCACGTCAGTTCACACAACATTGTACCTAAAACACCTACATGGACTGTCTTAAAGCACGTCTCCCTCCACACCACAAACTTTAATTCTAACTCATGTTCCCTGTGAAATGCGTATCACATTGCTAGGGTTCTCCTACATTGGAATAGCACCGCAGCAAAGAACACGAATAGGAGCTATCCCGCCCTGTTTCTCAGGCCGAGGTGATTGAAGTATCAACAAATAATACAATTCCTCGAGAGAACATTGTCTCATTATACCTAATGTATTGAACATAAGGAGAGGCAATGAATTAAAATTTATGCTTAAAGACTGTGTAGTTACTTTGGCTACAATGTCGTGTTAGCTGAGTGATCTAAAGCACCTACCTAGTAAGTAGGAGGTCCCAGGTTCAATTCCCGGCCACAGCATAAATTTTAATTCATTGCCTCTCCTTATGTTTAATATCTTTTTCGTTTGTTTACCGGTTTCGAAGACTTAATTGTGCTCCTTTGGACATATGTTGGTATCGTGGGAAACACATTAGGAGGCCAACTTATGCCTGAAGAAGTGAAGGGGTGGCTGAGGGGAGAGCTCGTGCCGCCTGCCATGAGGCTACGGCTGTGTCCAGCGTGCCGGCGTTTGAGGGGAAGTGGTGGTGGGGGCGGCCGCTACCTGCCGCCTTCTCTGGCCAGTTTAAAGGGCTGCTTCTAACTGCAGCGCCATCATAGGACATCTTACGGACTGCTGGAAACCCTTCCCCCGCACCCCGAAGCGTAGGACCGGGCCCTTACGGAGGTTTCCCGTCTGTATATATTTGTCTGTGATATGAGATTGGCAGGAAAATGGGGTAGAGGTAGGGTCTCGAGTGAGGAATGGAGAGTATGTACCCGAACCGCGATTGGGAGACCTGATCTGGGTCGACGTTCTGGAGAGGGAAGGACTGGCACGCCGCAGACCGCTCGGCCACTGCGGCCGGCCCCTCCTCCTCCTCCTGTAATAGAAGGCCTCAGGTACCTCCAGTTCTTCAAGCTTCACGAACACTGCAAGACGCAGAGACTGTGATCCCAGGATGGGAGAAGCGAATGTGACGAGAAGAAAATTGCTAGCATTAGAGAGGCAGTAATTTCGAAAGCCGCGAGAATCCTCTGTAAGCCGGCGGCGTACGCAACAGCATCATCCGCGGGAGGGTGTTCTTCGAAGCCGGCGGTGAGAATAGCGGTGATGCTATCCGCCTCGCCGGCCGCGCGGAAACCTGATGCGGCACGTGAGTCCGGCAGATGGCTCGTTATGCAACGGCGGGCGGCGGCGGTTCGCTTCGCGGAAGGCCCCGCTGCACTCGCAGACGCCGTGGCGCGCTGTTCCTAGAAGCCGCGGCGGCGGCCGCGCGCTGCAGTCGCCCAGTGCCGTGCCGTGCAGCGCTGCAGCTGCCACATATCGATTGTGGTCGCCTGCGCTCGACACCCCCCTCCCCCTCCTCGCGGCTCGAAGGCCGCTGCTGGTCTAAAGGGGCTGGAGCGGAAGTGTTCGGACACATCGCGTGCCTAAGAATCACGTGCTGGCCGAGCGCGGGAAGTCGTGGGTAGGTCAGGACGGCGACCACCGATATAGCGCAGCGCGCCGCTGCACACTACTCGATTTACCCTCGCGGCTCACGCGAGCCGACGTTCGACAGAGAACCGCAGAACTAGGCTAGTCTTCCCTGCCCTCTCCCACTGTAGCTGCGTCCCTACAGCGCGGTCAGTTGGCAAAGTTAGCTACTGCGACTAACACCACTCATCCCCCCCCCCCCCACTCATTGCCGTAAACCAGGAGCTCCCAAACTTTTTCTGTCTTGTAGACCCAACTTTTTCTGCCCTGTGTAAACTCCCTGTGCGGCGGAACGTGTGCTAAAACCTTATCATCAAAAGCACTCGTCTTGTATGATTAGGGTTGAATGTGGCCGTATTAGACTTCGTAATACTTGAGGTGTCTACTCCCCCATAAAAATTTAGATAAAATAAAAAATATGTTCATGTAAAATCTTTATACGTTGCAATATTTCAAAATCAGATTCTTGGGCCGAGGGAAGAAGTCTTTAACAGTCACTCTCGTTAAAATATTTCTAAGTTCTCTCATAGGTAAGACGGTCAAATGAAATTCTTCAGTTTGTGGTCGTTGCTATAGCCACAGATAAAAAAATATTTCTTCAATGATTATCGATCGATGTGTATGATCGATTAACCAAAGTTCTAAAACAAAAAATTATCGAAGTCTTCTTGACGTAACTTTCCCACCAATAAAAGTTCATAAAAAATCTTCCTTCCGATTGAAGAATATTTAAATTAAATCATCTGCTCGTTTCATTAATATATTATCTATCGTAAAATAATTCTTCATAAATGATGTACTCTGACACTTTCGTCAAGTTTAAACACAATGACATTTATTACTTTCCATCACTTTACATATGTAGGCCTTGACAGACAAAAGGGAACTTACTTTTAAAATTTGTTGTTTTAACACAAAACTTCGATAATCATGTCAACTCTTGCGACGACAACCGCAGAGATCAACATCTTCTTACCTCGTGGCCGTCGACCCGCCACTTGATGTGGCCGGATATTTACTCCTTGGAATCGGCGTCGAAGATGTTGCCCTCGTAGGTTGAATCGCGTCACAGCACATAAAAAATACAAAAAACTTCTTTAAGAATCATATAACATTAAACATTTACATAAAATCATTTAAGAACACAAATATAAGTAAGTTATCCTGCACAAACTGAGCTGACATGAGATATGTAGCGGATACAATAATCCGTCCCTACCTTTTACGTACTTCATTTTATTTTCGAATTTCTAACTTCACATGTGTTTTCGCGCCTGATACGGTGCTACTAACTTTCATAACTTTAAGATGTTAAGTATAATGCATTTATTGATTTATTTTAATGACACAATGTATATTTAACAAAACTGATACACACAGGCTTTCAATGGGAGGACTGTGGCTGATGCTTCTTTTAGTAAATTATCCAAATTTGGTTTCAGTTTTGTTAGGTGTAACCTTAAATCTCCTCTTTTATTGATTTCCAGCCTGTTTCTTCTTTTTGTAAGAAGATTGGCAACAATGCTGAAACCGCTATCCACTAGGTATGAAGTTCGGAAAGGGTATCAAAAACGTTCTTGCGATAGTTCATAACAAATGGTGAAGGGACCTTAAGTTCCTTTTTAGTGCTTATTCCGATGAGTTGTTCTTGAAGTGCGACATCCGTCTCTTCCACATCACAATTTGGATTGATAATCCACTGTGGTATTGCCATACGCATAACATCGTTAAACCTCTTCGCTACATTTAAATGTTGAACATTGGTTGAAACATCATCATCCTCAGAGTTTGGCTGTGACAAATTGAGAAACTGCGGAAATTCGCGCCGCCCAATACGTCATTTTCATTCCCCCCCTTCCCCCCCCCCCCCACACACACACAAAAAGCGGTTTAAGGCGCTTCGCTGCGGAGCGCGCGATTGCTCGCCGTCGGAGGTTCGAGTCCTCCCTGAGGCATGGGTGTGTGTGTGATGTGCTTAGGTTGGTTTTCCTCAGTTTAAGTAGTTTGTAAGCTACGGACTGATGACCACGCAGTTTGGTCCGATAGATTTACAAGCATTTGAACATTTTTGAACCAGGTCGCCATTTTCACGGTTCGTGGATACGAATATTGTTGTTAGTATTCATCCTAGGATCTTCTGAAGGTTTTAGAGCTGAGAGGTCATTAGTTGACATTTAGTTATAAGAAATTTGAGGAAATATGATGGGTAGTATTTTATCCAGTGCAGCAAATGTCGCAATTAGTTTATTTTTTTAAATTTATTATTATTATTTTAATAGCAACGAGCAGCATTTCTTTTTCGTTTATTTACAGGTTCTGCGCTCTTAGTGGCCTTCAGCCATAAGTTGGTCTCCTAATGTGTTTACTACGATACCAACATATGTCCAAAGGAGCACAATTAAGTGTCCGAAACCGGTAAACTAAAGAAAAATATATTAAATATAAGGAGAGGCATAGAATTAAAATTTATGGTGTGTCTGGGATTCGAACCCGGGATCTCCTACTTACTAGGTAGGTGCTTTAGACCACTCAGCTAACACAACATTGTAGCCAAAGTAATCACATGGTGTTTAAGCATAAATTTTAATTCATTGCCTCTCCTCGTGTTTAATACATTAGGTATAATGAGACAATGTTCTCTCAAGGAATTGTATTATTTGTTGATATTTATATCATCTCGGCCTGAGAAACAAGGCGGGATAGTTCCTATTCGGGTTCTTTGCTGGGGTGCTGTTCCAATGTAGGAGAGCCTCGGCAATTTGATACGCATTTCACAGGGAACATGAGGTAGAATTAAAGTGTGTGGTGTGGAGGGAGACGTGCTTTAAGACAGTCCATGTAGGTGCTTCGGCTACAATGCTGTGAGAGCTGAGTGGTCTGGGCGCCATGGCTCAGCGCGCTCGGTATGAGGGCTAAAAGCCCTCTGTAATAATAATTAAAAAAAAAATGCTGAGCCAACCTTTCAACGAACAACCGCGAACCACAGTTCTACCTGTTGAACAAAATAAATAAAATAAAATAAAAAAGTGGTCTAAAGCACCTACGTAGTAAGGAGGAAGTCCCGGGTTCGAATCCCGGCCACAGCATAAATTTTAATTCAACGTCTCTCCTTATGTTTAATACCTTTGGTATAATGAGACAACGTTGTCTCAAGGAATTGTGTTATTTGTTGATAAACGAAAAAGAAGTGCTGTTGGTTGGTGATTTTACGTATGGTTTTTGATAAATGTTCAATGCGCCATAAACAACTGTGAGCCGCAGATGTCGGCGTGAACGAGGCTTTACGCATGCGCTAGGCGGAGCCGCGAGAACTAGCTACATTGCATTGCGTCACCCCGCGACAACTCGAGTGTTCCCATCAGCGTGCGAGTAGCGTAGCAGCTGGCGCCTTGACCAGCGCGAGTCACGGGCACCTCTCCTATCCCCTCGCCCTCCCTGCCAAAGGAGTGCCCACAGCCGGGTTCAGGAAGCTCGGCACTAGAGATGGGAAAACTGAAACCTCTGACGGTTTCGAAATGAATGAAACCGTACCATCTGTGGTTTCGAAACACTGTTTCGAAACCATGAAACCGTGAAGCAATGTATGTTTTGTCATGAAATCTTCGTTCTAGGAGGGCAATATTTTTCACTATGTGGACAAGGGTACACACAAGAACCTGTCAACCATAGAGTATATATTTTTTTCTTGGTCTGTACGGAACATGTTGATAAAGATTATCCCCCGTGTTGTTGATGTTGCCAACATAAGTCACACGAGGCCGCCCGTATGGTAGATAAAAGTTTACCCCGTTAGGAACTCACAAACTTCAATACGGTACGCATATTACAGTGATGGATCATAAATGCTACTTTCTATACATACTAAATAAATTATAGGGAATAAAGGGCACACTAAATAATCACAAGTAATGCTATGGAATCACAAAAATATAAAGTAAGAGGCAAGTTCACCACTTGTACGTCTTGACCGTTACGCCACCACCGCAATTCTTTTAACATGAATGTCGAAAAATTATAACGACAGTAGGTAACTTCGTTTTCGCTCATAAGAAACCAACTCTTTAACACGAGATTAAATATGCGATCAACCCTTGTTAGTATAAAAAATGTCATTTCAGGCTTCATGTTGTACCTTATTTCAAAGAATATAGTTTCACTCGTGTTTTTAATATGGTATATAAACCTAGAATTTAACTGGTTATTTCAATGCAAATAGTGAACGTTGTTTTGTTGTTCTTTTACATTTATAAAGCAGACATTGTCATTTCGGAATACAGCAGTCTCTTGCAAACGAATCTTGATATCAGTAATCATAAGCTGCAGACTCAAGAGTGTCAACTACTATTTGACACTCTCTAAATGGTTTATATACTAATAAGTTATATGTGTATCTGTGTGGAGCTTCAGTAAAATGAAACACCACATTTCGATACCATTAGTCGGTTCCGCCTTTCTGCATTAGTGGTTTGAAACACCGGTATTGTGGAAACGACACGATACCGTGAAACCGACAGGAAGAAACGGTTTCAGTGTATCGACAATCGACCGCGATTGTGATCCGAAACAGAACGGAATCAAACCGCATGGTTTCGAAACCGCGAAACATGCCGGTTTTGAAACACTGAAACTGTTGTGTATCGAAACCCGGTTTCGAAACCATGAAACCGTAGCCAACTCTACTCAGCAGACAGTCTGAATATCAGCAGTGGCTGGGGCACGCTACTGCGCGTGCTCTCTATACGTTTTAAAAGTTTCTCGTGCCAATAAAATACTAAAAAAGTGTCGATAAAATGATCTGATACGAGAATGAAAGTTTACATTTACAGTACTTTCATTTTATTTTCATTTTATTTATTTAGTACCTGAAGACCAGGCTCTGGTCGGGTTTTTATTTATTCCATACTCAGTGCAGCTCTCGTCCTCTTCCTTTTCATCTCGTTTTGAAGTCCAAGCGTGCTTTTTTCAAGATCGGAATAAAAATACGAGAATATGTCTACTGCCACCTACATAGGTAGAAATGATCATCAGAATAAAATACGAGAAATCAGAGCTCGAACGGAGAAGATTCAGATGTTCTTTCTGACCGCGCGCTGTTCGAAAATGGAAAGGTAGATGAATAGTATAAAGATGGTTCGATGAACCCTCTGCCAGACACTTAAATGTGATTTGTTGAGTATCCCATGTAAATTTTATGTAGACAGTGGCCTTCCTCTTGTTTTCAGGGCCAAGTGTGAAATATTTCAACAATATAGTAGTAAAACCGTAGTTCTGGCCCATTTTAGGTTACGATTGTAACACTTAATCTGGGTCTCTGCGGTCGCCTTTTGATAGCTTGAAATTTAAATGAAAATAACGGCTTAAACGTTCACCTGAGACGAAAATTGAATAATAAAATTGTAGAGGGGAAAATTCTCAACAACTTTGCTCTTTTATGTTATTTCCATAACTAGCGCCGTTTCAGAGACATTTACAAAACTAACGGCGATTTAACAGTGTCACTTGATTTTACGTAAGCCAATACACGATATTTTAAGATGATATTTTAACGGAAAAAGTTAATGATGATTTTAAGATGATTATTTAACTGGAAAAAAAATGAAATATGGGACAGGTAAAAGATAAAAGTTCAAAAAACGTTTGTCAAAGCTAAACTTAAGACTACAAATAATCTTGTATGTTTGTTAAAATACGGTCAGAGAGAATATTACGTCTTGAGTGCATAGATATTATCACAATAGTAGAGTCCTAATCGTATCGTTCATCAATTTTTATTATTTTTGTCCGAAATGTTTTCATAAAACTACGGAAAACTCAGTGAGTCTGACTTTCGTTTGAAGATGAAATTTCCAAAATTCATCAAGAAGCATAGAAACTGAAGGTAGTAAACAAATACAGACGCAAAACTTGTTAGGAAAATATATAGCCTATCACTGTCCAAATGCTTAATACAGTATCATGTAAAAATTTGAAGTAAATCAGTCAAGAACATGCCGAGATTCTATTGCAAAAACATTTAACAATAGTGGCCGAGCGTTCTAAGGTGCCTTGCTGCGAAGCGCGCTGTTGCTCTCCGTCGGACGTGTGTGTGTGTGTGTGTGTGTGTGTGTGTGTTGTCTTTAGCATAATTTAGTTTAAGGACTTTTTTTCATTTGTAATCCTATGGGACCAACTACGTCTTACAAACTACTTAAACTAAGTTAAACTAATCTAAGGACAACACCCACCTCCATGCCCGAGGGAGGATACGAACCTCCGACGCGGGAGGCCGCGCGATGCGTAACGTGGCGCTCCAGACCGCTCAGCTACTCCCGCGCGGCTACGTAGTTTGTAACTCTAGGGACTGATCACCGTAGCAATTTGGTCCAATAGGCTTGGAAAAAATTTCAATAATTTGCCTTTACATAGTATTTGTTATGCATCTCATTGTTTGTGGTGTCATTTATCTTTAACTCCGTGTCGTACAGTGATGTAAATTATGCCTATAACCGTCGCGAAAGTGGAGACAATGTATTGATAAAATTTCATCTCAATCGGATAAAACGGTACGAGAGCGATTAAAATTTAAACAAATATACAAATACTCATTGTTAAATAGGCTATTAGATCTGTGTTTTTGCAACAAATATGACGTTTCACGATAAAAACTAGCAAGGCGTGGAATCCTGCACTTAATGTAATAAAATTACAGAGATGTCGACAAGGTATTGCCACCACAGAACACACATCGATAAGAGAATTGAACTCCTGATTCCTTTCGCCACGAGGGGGGGGGGGCGTTCTAAGTGTACCGCTTTGCCGCCGACCAGCATCTGAGACCCGCATGCGCAGTGACGCCGCGATGGTGTATCAAGGCCGCGCCTGGCAACTGGTCGGCAGTCGTGGGACTCACTCTGAAGATGGCCGGACGATACGCGGACGAAATATTAGTTGGAAGACATAGAATTGGCACGGCTGCACGCACGAAATTTATTGGATTACTCCTTACGCCGTGAAAAGTTGAAAATGCACAGATGAAATAAGCGTTCGAGTTGGCTTCGGAGTTGGAAACTGTCAAAAAGCGCGCATGCGCAGTGGATGCCTTCCAAATCGCCAGTAACTGTCAGAAACTCGGGCCACTCGAAAGAACCTAATATCTGACGTGCTCGATATTGCCCCACACGTTGGGAAAGCCTCGCCGCCGGCTGCGGTGACCGAGGGGACTGAGGCGCGTCAGTCAGGGTCTGCACGGCCACTACGGTCGGGGCTTCGAATCCCCCCTCGGGCATGGATATTTGTGCCGTCCTTAGGATTAGCTACTTCATAAGTAGTTTTTAAGTTTAGCGACTGATGACCCCGTAGTTAAGTCCCATAAGCTATAGACGTCAGAAACTCGCCACGTTGGCCACACTCGTTGAGATACACGCTCCGTGTGGCGACGGCTGGAGGGTCTAGTGCGATGCGGCCGGCGTGTACGCTGGGAACAGCCCTAGCCGCGCCGGCTGCCACTTGTGGAGGGCAGCGGACACTGGACAGGACGCGGACAGGGAGCCGGCTGGCGAGTTGGCGAAGGTCCGCGGCCGACCTACCGGGAACTGCGGCAGCGGCGGCTCGCAAAAAGGACGGCCCGCGCCTTCGCCGAACCGCCGCTGAGCGCGGCTGCGGCTGCGGCTCTCACTGCCGCGAAGACGCGCGCCGGCGGCGGCGTTGCCAGACTGCCGCCGTGTCCGGCACAAAAGCGCAGGTGGGTGGCCGACCGGCCGCCGCATTCCGGCCAAGGGACGCGCAAGCTCAGAGTCCGGGCCCCCATCCTCACCTCACCTCACCTAGCGCTGCCCTAATTGAGCTGCGTCCAACGTATATCGATTTCAGGCGTCTTACAGCGCGCCGCAAAAAGCCTTTATATACAAACTAGCTGAAAACCCGGAGTTGCCCGGGTATTTATTTATTTATTCCTGCCATTTTTGTGGTATATATTCATTTGTATATGGGCTGTATGTCTGTAAAATCTCTCGGTAATACGATTAGTAGTAAAACTTTATACGTGATGGATCGGTTTTCCATGAACGTTACTGTATATGTGCTCATATCTTACGAACTACTTGTCGTAATGTGATACAATTTACCAGATACACTCTACTATATGCGTGCATACTGTTGGTAAAATTTCGCGCGGCTACGATTTGTAGTGCTTCAAATGTTTGTATAGTCTATGGGACTTAACTACGGGGTCATCAGTCCCTAAACTTACAAACTACTTATGAACTACTTACGAACTAAGACCGCACAAATATCCAAGCCCGAGGGGGGATTCCAACCCCGATCGTAGTGACCGTGCAGACCGTGACTGGAGCGCCTCAGTCCCCTCGGCCACCGCCGCCTGCACAATTTGTATTGTACAAATTATAAATTGTAACGTCACACCGAGAGCCGTAGTTTTACTCCATAAACAGCGGAGAAGTAGTAAGCGAGAAAATTTTTTCCTTTCATCATTTTACTATACTGTTGTTCTCATAAAGTGTATTTCGAAAGTCTCGCCGCATTATATGGCATTTTTAACATTTTCTATTGGTTATGACGTAATATCTTTTGAATCGTCTGCCGTATGTGATTCTTAACCATGCTGCAACTGTTACCTCACGTAAGGAATGTGTGTACCAAATTTGGTTGAAATCGGTCCAGTGGTTTAGGCGAAAATGAGCAGCATTGTCGCAAAATGCAGCAATTTTTCGCGCATCTCATTGTTTATGACGTCATATCTCGTGAACTATGTGTCGTATGTGATTCTTACGCTTACGGCGACCGTCCTCATGCATTGAAGCTTACGTGTACAAAATTTCATAAAGATTGGAACAAAACTGTAGATTTGTATGCCACACGTACAAATAACGGATACTCTGCTTTATATATTAGACATTCGTACAAAACAGAAAAAATTTTTGACACACTAGAATGTAGACGTTATTGCCGTTCCTTTTAAATGTTCAAATGTTTTTTAAGCTTATGGGGCTTAACTGCTGAGTCATCACTCCATAAACTTACAAACTAGTTATAAACTGAAATTCCCGGCAGATTAAAGTTGTGTGCCGGAACCGAGACTCGAACCCGGGAGGACGGAGGTGTGAGGACGGACCGTGAGTCGTGTCGGAATAGCTCAGTGGTAGAGCGCTTGCTCGCGAAAGGCAAAAGTTCCAGGTTCGAGTCCCGGTTCCGGCACACAATTTTAATCTGACAGGAAGTTGCATATCAGCGCAGCCTCCGCTGCAGACTGTAAGTTTCATTCTACTTATAAACTAACTTATACTAAATACAACACAAACATCCATACGCGAGGGAGGATTCCAACCTCCGACGAGGAACCCCCTCGCGCACCGGAGCATAGCGCCTCAATGCGCTCTGCCACTATGCCGCCGCCCCGTTCCTTTCACTCATAACTATTTAAGCTGTTCCTGGCTTTTAAAACATGACATGTTTGAAAAAAGAAAAGAGAGTAAGCTCATTAATCAGTATATCCACTGGTCAAAACAATTAGGGGATTAGATATCTACGTTGTGAAGTGTTGTCATCGGCAGGATGAACAAAAATAAGGAGTCAAACGAATGTTGGAGGCGGGACAGTCAGGTGGCTGCAGCTATGGGAGTTTCTTTTCCAGGACCTGGACGAGATTTCAGGCAGTAGGAACTGTTTAAAGAAGGCCAAGGTCGCCCACGGGTAGCATCAGCAAGCGATGACCGTTATCTGCGGTCAACATCTCGTAGAGACAGGAGGCCGAATCAGCTACTACACAGCGTCCAGGCAGCAACAGAACACTCAATATCAAAACAAGTCGACATCGCCTTCGAGACCTGTGGTATGTTTCCCGTTAAAACCACTCCTTTTAGCGCGTAGAAACTGGGCAGAAGAACATCAGGATTAGAGCCGTAACAAATAGCGCGTGTTTGTGTCACAGATGAGTCAATATTTTGTTTTCAGCCGGACAAAGGTCGTTCCCTTGTCTGGAGAGAACTTGGGACGATCCTGCTTATGTCAAGAAAATTCACCATATCATGGTGATGAACGAATGGTGTGGTCAGGAGTCAATGCCGCGGCAGAATAGCCGTGTGCACTGATGCGTCCTGCTGTGGTGCGCGCGGCTAATCGCCGTGGAGATTAGAGTCCTCCCTTGGGCATGGGTGTGTGTGTTTTGTCCTTAAGTTAGTTTCACTTAGTTTGTAAGCGTACAGACTAATAAAAATGTTCAAATGTTTGTAATCCTATGGGACCAGACTACGATGGTCATCAGTCCCTTGTCTTACAAACTACTTAAACTAACCTAAGGACAACACCAACATCCATGCTCGAGGGAGAATTCGAACCTCCGACGCGGGAAGGGACTAATAATCAAGCAGTTGAGTCCCATAGACTTTAGAAACATTTGAGCTTTTTTTAATGGTAGGAATCAGTATTGGCGGACGTTTGGACCTCTGTGTCGTTCAGAATGGCGCTTTGACTGCTCAGAGGTATGAATACGAGAAGATCCTTCGACTTTTGTTGTGTCCTTCGCTAGTGCGATAGGGGATGGTTTCCTTCTGGTGGGCGACTGTGCTGCTCTGGTGGACAACATGCTTGAAGCTGAGAGAACTGAACGAATGGAGTGGACCAGTTTGTTCATCGCACTTAAACCCGATGGAGCTTGTGTGGGATGCACTTAGCAGACGCGTTGCAGCCAGACTAGCATTTCGCACAACGGCTGCAGAACTGGATATTGCACTCATGGAAGAATGGTCAATTGTTCCTCAAGAGCTGATTGATAATGTCATACTGGACATGCCAAACAGGTGTGCTACTGTCTGGCGTCCGAGGTGATGACTGATCACACACCATATTAGAGGGCAACGACAATTAATTTTTCGCAATGGTAGCCCAATGGTGCCTCGCTCTAATTAGACGCCATATAAACTTCAATTGAAGAGTTGATACAGCAAAATATCTTACTGTTTCACACACAAATTTCAACTGTAACCAGTTTCTGAATAAAATACGTTACCATATGTATATTGCGTTTGATATCTCACCTGATCCATTAATTGTTTTGAGCAGTGTAGTTCTCGTAGATGCTCGTTTCACCTACAGCAATTTTCTCTTAGGTTACTGGCTAACCTCGTTTTTTAAATTCATGCTGTACTTGGTTATTAAACAGCCAATCAATGAAAAATAGCGATAACCATGTCTCAAATGTGTAAGTGCTAATCCATCTGGATCAGGGACATGGCCTGTTTTAGAAAAGAAATTTAGTCGTTTGCTTATAGGACATGTTTTATTATTTACCGTTGTGTATCGTGTGAACTAATGACACGCTAGGAAATCGCCACATATTCCGAAATATAGCCACATTCCTACTTGATCATTTGTTTTATAATCAGATGGTAATGTAAACGTCGTTGAATATTGCTGGGCATATTTATATTATCTTCATAACACAGACTGAAAATGATTTCACAGCGCTAAAATGGGTGAAAAATTTTATACTCATAAGAACGACCCAGAATTATTTTAAAATAACCCAACAAAGATCTGACTCCAGTATTGCACCGAAGCGTTCAGTCGACTCAAGCTGTTATGTAACCTTACGAGTAAGTTTTCTGATAAAATTTAACTTTACCGTTGCGTCGAAATACTGTAGCATGCGTGTTCCGGTACTATCACAACCACTGCTTGCTTGGAAACGCTTCGACAGCTATTTGTAACATTTGGAGCGAAGCCGCCAGTTTTAAAACTTTCGTTATCGTTGATTCCTTTAGACTTTCGTTATGTTCATGTAATACACAATAACACGCATACATCCACCCTTCTGACATTGTATTAGTGTTGCCATATGGCAGAGAGAAAATACCTACAGTCTCACGGAGATGTACCTACGTTTTCCCTACTTTCTCCCTACCACCTCATAAATGCCCCTACATCAGGGTCTTAGCCAGGATTTGCGTCTGGGAGGGGCTGAATCCAGGAGTCTAGCCAGCAGAGGTTAACCAATTGATTAATGTGGCATGTTACTATTTTGAAAAAACTTTAAAATAAATATTTAGCATCATGCTTCACTTGCTAGATATGTTATTCCATTGACTGATCGTTACAGATTGATGAAGTGTATATTTTGATGCGAATTCAAAGTGCTCTGTTACGAAAGGATTACTGATTTGTCGATCGGACAAGGGTACATCAAGAACCTGTCAACCATAGAGAGGAACAGCATTAATTAGTTTTGCCAAATATATCGCTAATTCCGAGTGCACTGTTAGACGATGATAACTAATTTATTGACCGCATAAGGATACATCGAGACATTATCAAACCTAGAGTAGGAACAGCAGTAATTATTTAGTTCACAGGCAGCACAAAAAAAGGAAGTTCGTCAGTCTGCATGATTCATATTTTCAAAGAGTAATGCTATGTTGACAACGAATATCTAGAGCTTTGTTAATTATAACGTTGGCTATCGCAAATGGTTTAGCGTTTTCTTGTCAGCAGCTTCTCATTAACAACTACTAACTAGTATAGCGTCCTGAAGTAAATAAATAAGTCTAGTAAAGGTAATAAAACGTCTTTCGTTCATGGAAACAAATTTTCCTTGTGCTGACATTTTCTAACACTATTTCCAAACCGACTCTCCATTCCACTGACATACATTGAAATCATCATATTTCGCATCAATTTTAATCTGTCCGAAACTGTTTTCAAATTAATATTGTTTACTATGAACAGAAAACACCTATGTCGTCTAAAATATCATTGGCTACGCGTCTCGGTTGCAGACTACAAAGCCAAAGGTCGCGGGTTCGATCCCCGCCAGGTCCCAGGATTTTTATCTGTCACTTTCCACTTCTTTCACCTCTGGCAGTATCGTTCATGTGAAAAATTCCGAGTAGCACCGTGGTTCGGAACCCACGTTAAACTGTAGGTCCCCCTATAACTGACTGGGTAAGTCAGTTCAAAGGTCGGAGGAAGACCCCGGCATACCACCTCCAAACAGGACCATGCCTAGTAAAGCACTGTGGTGTTCAAACCAATCTTCGGATTGTTGACTGCTCTACCTTTACTTTTTTTACTTCAAACTTTGCCACAATTGGTCGGCTTCACTCACGCGTGTTGACAACTGTACTGTTGCCAACATTACCCGCTAGGCATGTGTCGGCGATTGTAAAATTTTACCAAAGTACCTACGCGTTGGGGACTTTTGGATGAAAATTCCCTCCGTGATTTTAATGCTTAAAAGTAGCTACGTATAGAGAATATTCCCTACGTCTGGCAACACTGCGATTGTATTTACATTTAGCTTAGAGGTTAGCGGTACGACTACACAGCTTATGTAGGTCAGCGGTCCGTGGCGATGACGAAACGCTCGCCTGTGCCGGGCCACTATGTCGTGTCGTGGCTGGCGCTGACCTCCCCCACATGCGTGGGCGGCGGGCGCATTCCTGCGTCCGTGATCATTCTTCGCAGCAGTCACGGCCAACCTTCCACGAGCCGCGGCCGGATCCACATGCCAGAAGCTCATGGGCCGCTTCGTCTTAAGCCCTTTTTAAACGATGAACGAAGGTGAACAAGATAGATAAGTGTACTGAAGCGCTCCTAGCGTACTAGCCCTGAACTACAAACTCAAGCAAGATCTTGTGGCAGCGTGTTTAGACGATAAACGTAATCGAACAGTAATACCCGATGTTGAAAGTGAGGTTATAAAAGCCGATTTGTTATGTAGGAAGTCATAATTTAATACTGGAATTGAGGAAACAACGCTAAATGTTATTGACGGCCAAAGAAAACCTTGCAATCGATGTTTTTTGGTCAACTTGGTGTGGTAAAGTTCTGGGTAGTGAAACAACATTTCAAAACATTCACATCTATTTTCAAGCGAAAAAAATAAAGTTATGAACGCATCAAGCAATATTTATAAGAGCGTAAATATAACTTCTTTACTTTATCTACTACGATTTGCCCAATGACATTGTTAATAACGTCATGCAGAACGGAATTTTGGTCTTTCATTTGGACTGACTTTTTCATTTAAAATGCTATTTAATGAAAATTGCGTCATCAAATTACAATCTTATTCAAATCAACAATTGGTTTCAGTCTTTTCTGTTACAATATTGCAAATCATAATCATTTTTTCTGTTTCAGATGTACGACCTCGCTTTTCGGTGGACAATAATTGAGATAAATATTTAAGTCGTCGTGAAACATTTGCAATTTACCGCTAAACCAAAGTATAATAATAAACTAAAAATTAATAAGACAAATTTGCGTGCAAACCGTGTAATTGTCGACTACAGTATGAAAATCGCGTGACGAAAATAGTTAACTTCCAATGTCAGCAGACGACCGTTCAATCAAAACAATCTTCTCGAGAAAGCTTAACGTGACATTGAGGTTAGGTGACGGTCTGGTGACGGACAGTGTGAATGCCGTCATTAGAAATACATTTTGTAATACATTCTGATCATAATCTTCGACATAACGCAAAATATACGTAAATACGAAGGAAAATGGTGGACTAACTGGAGCGGCGACTGCAGCAGACAGCTGCTAGCTCGCGCATGCGCAGTGAACCCACTAGTACCGAATTTAGAACTTGTCCTATTTCTTTATCGCTATAATTACGGGCTTCGATACTAGCGCGATCATACTAGTGCAGCCGTTCGAACGACTGACGGCCGCCATTAATGCAACTTGTTAGCAATCTATTACAAGTTCGTCGATCGTTTAAAACGGGCTTTACTGAGTAACTCACCAATATGTATCACACCCTCTTCGCATCGCGACGTTTTATACCCCAAAACACTTGTTTTGAGAGTACGTTCGTTACATGTTGACTCCATTTGATACCTTTATGTTTGTTACACGTCTTGAACATTATCTCTTTCCTACCATACTGTCCCTCCCACGTTTTGGTCCACTTTAGGTTACGGTAGTAAAACTAAAAGTGGGCCTTTGCGATAGCCTTTTGACAGCTCGAAATTTAAATGAAAATAACGGCTTACAACTATTCAACTGACACGAAAATTGAATAACCGAATTTGTAGAGGAGAAAATTCTCTACAACTTTGCTCTCTTGTGTTTTTTTTTCATGTCTGTAGCGTTTCAAAGATATTTGCAAAAATAACGGCGATTTTGGGATGTATGTCTGTCTGTCCGTAACGTGTTCCCTGTTTTTAAGACGAACCGTTCAACCGATCAGCACCAAATTTTACAGACATGATTGTACGCCGCCAGAGACCACAACCTCCCTTTTTCAAATTTTTCGGACAAACGCTTACTGGCAAAATTCTGAAGAGTCAAAGAGAATGCATGTAACATTGTCTTGTGTCTTGCCTGTTGCTCTGGCTATGTGTACTAACCGGGAATTCATCGCTCCTGGAACCGCAGCGCTACAGCGAAGTAGACCTCACCACGAGCCAGTGGCGTAACTATTGGGGGGGGGGGGGCGGCATGAGGGGGATAGAACCCCCCCCCCCCCCCACACACACACACCAGAACTCAGAATAATTTAAAAAAAAACAGCAATCTGGTAAAGGTAAAGATTGGAAACTTGGTGTTTTACCATAAGCTTTCATTGGATGGGAGTGAATTAGTTTCTTAAACTGGAGTGGTAGATGGTAGTCTGTCCGGAGAGTGACTAAAATTTTGCTCGTCAAGCAGATCTATCCCCCCCCCCCCCTCTCCAAAGCCAAGTCCTAGTTACGCCACTGCCACGAGCGCACGAGGATTCGTCGCGCACGACAAATTTGCCGCCTCCCAAATTCGAGCGCCCTAGGCAATTGCCTAGTTTGTCTATGTGGACGGGCCGGTCCTGGGTGTGACTATGGGCTCGTTCGACAAATACGCGACAAGATACGAGCGCCTGGAGACGAGCGGCAGCGCCGTCTGCGGCATTTCGAAACGCAGCGTCGCGAGGCGCGGCGCGGCTGTTTCTGGGAAGGCTGTGATGTGATGTGATGTGAGGTGTCAGGTCGGCAGTCGCAGTCGCAGCAGCCTCTCAATAAGCAGGCCTGGTGACGCGCGCTGCTGCTGCTGACGCCAGCGCCGCCATCTGCCGGCCGCACCACTCCCCCTCCCCACCCCTCCTACACTCTGACGACCCGAATGCGTCACGCCTCGCCGCGTTAACACCCGACTGTTGATCTCGGCGAGTTTGTGACACTTGCGGGGGGAAGGGAATGTGTAGACACTTGCGGGGAGACCTGGAAGCTGCAGGTAGTGAACAGGGTGTTCCACAAGTAGGGATACACCACCCCTACTCCACATCCTCCAGCCGCTGCCTATTACCTCAGACCTTTTTGACTGTACTGGACAGGAGTTCCGCGTATTCCGTAATTTATATTTATACAGTTAACAGGCAATGTAATTTATAACCAGCTATTGGCTGTCAATTTCGCTTCATTTTTCCTGGAAGTCTTGCAACTTGTTTCTCCCTGTTGGTTTATGCCGAGTTCGGAGTAAAAATGGTTCTATATGACGGTGATGGAAAATAGAATTATCTTTAGCATTTTTCGGTGTGTGACATTCCCTTACACATTCCGTATTTGATACATTTCTTAGATTTATTTCTAATTCGAATGCAGCCAAATCGCTTTGGAGTCTACGAATAAACGCTTCAAGTATGTAAAATACTCATTGACTTATTATTAACGTTTTTTAATTGAAGGTTTAAGGTTGCGTCTCCTATTAAAAAGCATAGTAGCTATTTTTAAAGAGATGGAAGTTGCGTGATAGTGGGGTTAACTACATAGCGGTCAATTACATCAACGTATCTGTGCAGGATGCCTAATATATTTATTGCTTGCGCAGGTGTCTTGATATACTTAGTGTTCTGAATAATATGCTTTTAGGAGGTATGACTGTGGAAAGTCATCGTCTTGTAGTAGCAGAGAATGTCGTAATAACCCTCCAAACATTATCATTATTAAAATACCTTTTTGTTTTCAGGAGGAACACTCAACGAATTAATATGTAGTTAGAACAAGTTACTATATTGCTCTTCAGGTTGCAAAGGGTTGTGCAATTTCACTGAGTTTCGTGTTATGTTGACAGTGTGGAAACTTTACAACAGCAGTGCTAGACGTCTTGGTGTGCCTGTACCCAGGAAAAGGTATTAGCCGCCCCAAGGGCCCCGGGTTCCCCGCAAGTGTCACTCCCCGCAAGCGTTCCAACCCCGATCTCGGCGGGTAGGCAAACAGTATTGAGGCTTGACAAAAGAACTCTCTCACACCGAAACCTATTTCCCGTTGAATGAAAATTGTCTATAGTTTTATCTCAGAATACTTTCTAGATGATGAATCCACCGCGACACATCAATTTATTTCATTTATTTATTTTCTTGTTTTCATTTGGGGTGGGGTGGAATACGGATGTTAGTATGTTCAGTGCACACAACACCAGGCACTTGAGGCGGATGAGTTGACTGATAGGTTTTATCTAAGATGACTATTGTATTTTTAATGTTTTTAGTTATACCGACTCCTGTTTGTCTCAACTAGATGTATTTTATTTGATGCATTTTATCATTCAGTTTTAACACCTTTTTATCTATGATGATGGTCTGTTGACCGAAACTGGTTGATATATAAGGTTTTTAATAAACAGCCGATGTTTTTAAAAATGCATTTTATGAAGAATTGATTATCATTACATTCGCGTGTTCGGCGTGTACTGTCATGTTGTATGAGGTTTTGTTCTGTTTACGGACATCGTATCTATTCAAAACTAGATACGACTTTTACATTCTTGGAGATTAGATACATCTTCTTTTGAACGCCCTTCTTGACTTGTTCTTGCTCCTATGCCTTGCGAGCCCCTATCATGAGGGTTTGTTTGTTTTTGTTTGCTGCTTTGAAGGCATATATACGGACATATACAGTGGTGGACTAAGGCTGTCGGAGGCCCGGGACAGCGGCAAAAGAAAATGATGCCCCCCGTCTACTTGAAAATATAAGTATTACTATAAAACATGCGTTTTGCGTTTTGGAGGCCCTCCCAGGACGAGAGATACGGACCAGTCTGCAAAAAATTGCTTTCGAGATTCGGAGGCCCTAGAACAAAAGGCGAAGGTAGCTACAAAAATAATAATAGTATAATAATAATAATAATAATAATAATAGTTGTGAAAATAACGAAACTAAGCACGTTGTACTGAAATAGTTGATTATTGCAATCGGAAACATACAAGTATTACGTTTATACAGCGGTACGATTACTAAGTATTAGTTCAGCTTTTGCTACTCTCAATAAAAGCCGAAATTTCGACGTGCATCAATAGTTACAGATTTTTTTCCCTTGGACAAAAAATAACTGAACTTAAATGAATACTTGTTATTTGTAATATCAATACAGCATCTTATCTTTTGCAATTGGGAGTGAGAGATTTGTAAATTATATTTTTGATGTCCGCTTCAATTTACGGGGCAACAAAAGTTTCGAAATACGACGGCATGTCGAATGTACTGCTTCATTTAAAATACACATTAGGTACACAATCGTTTCGCGGTACTTTCCTACAACCCAGCGTTGCAATTACGAAGTTGCAGAAAACCACTGGGAGTTTCGTGACTCTCATGTTGAAACTATGAACGACAGAAGCTTCATATGCTGCCAAGTTACGAAAGCGCATGCACCATGTAAGAGGCGCATGCGTTTGCTCGCAACTTTTCCCCTCTGGCGCAAAGTTGCAGTGCCTCTAGTGGTGAATGCTTATAAGAAACGATATGTCGCCAAAGATTGTCATTCGTGGCCGTCCGATTCAGGTGGCGATGTTTCTTCATATCTGACAACTCAGGATACACAGCGGATATCCACTATGTCGGTGGTACTATGTGTTAGTCTGATTTCATCAGATTCTTTTAAAATACAGTCCCATTAATGCGAGGCGTTTGCAACTACTGTTCAAAAATGTTCAAATGTTTGTAATTCTATCGGACCAAACTGCGTGGGGCTTACAAACTACTTAAACTAAGGTACTCTAACCTAAGGACCACACACACACACACACACACACACACACACACACACACACACACACACACACACACACACCCCAGGGAGGACTCGAACCTTCACGGCGAGCAACCGCGCGCTCCGCAGCGAGGCACTTTAGACCGCTCGGCTACTCCACCGCAACTAGTTGTAGCATCCCGTGTTCCTCAGTATCTGTTAAAGACGATTTAGGTCTGAAGAAGCCTGGCGGTTACAACATTCCAAGTGAATGCGTTAAAACATGCATTGGACAAACTATTCGTACCGTCAATGACAGATGTGTTGGAACATCATCGCCAAAAAATTTCAGATGTTTGTAGAGCTTATGGGACGTAACTGCAGGGTCATCAGACCCTAAACTTACTAACTACTTATGAACTAACTTATACTAAAGGCGGCACAAACATCCATGCCCGAGGGGGGATTCGAACCCCCCACGGGAAACGGCCTCTCGCATCGTAGCATAGCGCCTCAATGCGCTCGGCCGCTCCGCCGCGGCGAACATCATCGCCATCCGCGATTATTGCAGCCTTCTATCTTACGGTATTCTTTCGTCGGGAGCTGCCGCGCAATCAGTAAAATGGAGCCTTAGACCGCGGGACCATTACATTCCAGGCATTTCTCAGCGACAGTTTTTTAAGTCTCATGTGCGGCACATTTTACTTGTATCTCTTTTCGACTGTCGTTAAGAGGTTCGTTCCAGCAGCTGCCAGACTGCTTGGTGCGCATGCGCAACGCTGAAATTGTGTTCCAGCAGTGCCTACTCCCGCTTCTGGCTACTTGGAGTGTGGCTGTTTGGTGTTCCAGCAGTTACCGCAAGCAGCCAGACGCTACCCGGAAAAACATTTCTGGTGCGGTGAAGCTGCCAATTTGCGCATGCGCAGGAAGGTCTGAGTTAGAGTGGGAGGGGCGTAGCCATCACGTGATACGTGTGTGTTTGTAGCGTGTTTCTCGATTATTTCGAAGTCACTGCAATCCCACTTGAGATCAGATATTTCTTGTTTACACTTCTTCGTTATGAGGAAGGAAAGTATTTTAATTATTCCTTTAAACTCACCTTCGCCTGCAGCCAGAAAGCGTTCCAGCAGTGCAAGTATCAAACGAGGGTTTTTACGTCATAGTAGTTGCGCATGCGCAGTAACACCTGTTTCTTAGCGCTTGAAAGTAGCCGTCTGGCAGTTGCTGGAACGAATCTAAGATTTCCACATTATGTAAGACATGCCTCATTTGAATGTGCTGCGACACACTCCTGGCTTTCCGATACACAGATCGTCTGTGAAATTGCAGAAACAACTTTTTATTTTCGTCAAAGAGGGGGAAACGCGATGTCGCGTTTCCCCAAAAGCATAGACTGCGGCCGACTTGCAGTCGCGGTTATCGCATCACAGGCTGCCAGCGCTCGGCGTCAGTCGCAGTCGAGATAAACATTATCGCCAGCTTCTGGGACTTCACTCTTCGTCAGTCGTCAAGGTCACCGAGTACAGAATAAAATCAGAGTTAAAATGTCCTGTCGCTATCCTATGACACTCTCGTGGAAATGGTTCATACAGCAAAAGGAGCTGCCAGAAAGTTTTTCATATCGAAGTTTATTCAACTGTTCAAATGTTCGTAAATCTAAGGGATTTATGAATGAAATACAAAAGATAACTGTGAGATATTCTGCAAATTTATTGGTATACGAACCGGTTTTCGGCTGTGACGCCATCATCCGGTAAACATTACAAGTTTGCAGAATATCTCACAGTTATCTTGTGTATTTCATTCACAATGTGTCAAATATTCTGTCAAGAACCGACGGAACAGCCAGTGAATATCAGGGACTTAACTACATTGGTCAAACTACTTATACATAAAGTAACTCATGCTAAGGACAACACACTCACTCCCGGGGGAGGACTCGAATCCCCGACGAGGAGGAACCTCGCGCTCTGCAGCAAGGCGCCTTAGAACGCTCGGCCACTCCACCGCGGCTGAATATTCAGCATTTTATCGCGTGCCATCAGGCGGCTGGGAGCTTAGCTAGACTGCGACCCGATATAAAAGTTCTATTGTCCCCTCCGTAATTGTTAACTTGTTGAGCAGGTAGTTCACGGAATGGGGGCACCGCGATGTCACCGTACACCCATTACAGAGGTCCCATCTGGATATACAAATAGTTCACAGGCAAATGTGTGGTATGTAAGGGCAGAGTTATTTAGATACTGGACCGCTAACCTTTTATTTATATTATCAATGTAGGTTGGCAGCACTGGTAAAAGGTTGGGAACTGCTGCCCTAAAGGTTCGGCTGCTACCGTGAACATTTTGCGACGAGTGCAGTTCTACCGTTGTTGGATTATCCAATTTCTCGGTAAAATCTGATTTATCCAGTATAGTGGCTGCAGTGTAATACAGACCGAGCGAGGTGGCGCAGTGGCAACACTCCGTACTCGCATTAGGGAGCACGATGCTTCAAATCCACCCCCTGTTATCGCGATTTAGGTTTTTCAGTGATTTCTCTAAATCGCTCGAGGCAAATACCCGGTTGGTTGCTTGGAGATGGCACGGTGGATTTGCTTCCCCCATCATTAAAAAAATAATAATAAATAAATAAAAATCTAGTTTGAACTCCGTCTCTAATGATCAAGCTGGCAACGGAACAGAACACTGAATAGTAATCTCCCTTCCTACCTGTATCAGGACACTTCTGTCAAATGTCGTCAGTTCTCCAGTTCCCATAATCAAATGTGGCGCCTCACCTTGAATGAAAGAAAGAACACTTCTAGTAAATGCATTGCGAACACTAGACTTTTACGTTCTATTTTGGAGTATTGCTGCGCATTGTGGGCTCCCCACAAGGTGGACTGACGGAGGATATCTACATCCATAATCCGGAAGCCACCCGATGGTGTGTGGCGGAGGGTACATTGAGTATCATGTAAACTTTCACGGCCGGAATGGTCAAAATTACTAAAAATTTCCGGGCTATTATGCCGTGGTCTAGTGGATTTATTGTCGAAACCCAACGTTTCGTCCCCGACTGCGGAGGACATTCTCAAGGGGGATTGTTGCACTTTTGAAAGTCCAATATACACCCTGACGTTGGGCTTGGACAATAAATCCACTAGACCACGGCATAATAGCCCGAAAATATTTAGTAATTTTGACCTTGATTACCACTGTCGGTTCTCCCTGCTATTCCAGTCACGTATTGTTCGCGGAAAGAAATTCAGAGAAGAGCAGCTCGTTTTGTATTTTCGCCACTCAGAGGAGAGAGCTCATGGGAATGATGCACGAATTGGTGTTACTCGTTGCGGACAGATCTGTTTGCAAAATTTCTTTCACCAATTTTCTCCTCCGAATGCGAATATGTCTTACTTTTTTAGCACCCACCTACGTCATCCTAATAAAATAAGAGAAATCAAATCGAAAACTAAATGATTGAAATGCTCCTTTTTACCCTGGTGCTATTAGAAAATGGAAGGAAGAGAAATATTACGGAAGCGGTAACTGAAAGTTAAATGATTGCAGAGTAAACATGTAGCTGTCTTTTCTTGGGTTATTTATGTACTGCGGAACCCCTCATAGCGAGACACGCAGTGGGCCGGTTGTTAAGTGATGCTGCTCCCTCCTCCTGTGACGGCCGCCAGGCTGGGCGCCGCCGCCTTAGACGGCTTGTAGGTGTGGACGGCACGCCAGGTGCGGCGGCCAGTTGACGCAGCGGTCAGATTATCTGGGCGCCGCGTCAGACGCTGGGCGCGCCTCGCGTGTGGGCAGCCCGCCGCGCCGCCAGAGCGCCGACCTGGCCGGGCCGTCACGTGACGGCCGTTGCGTCACTTCCGGGCCGCCGCGCCGTCACGGCCGGCCGGCCCCCCTAAGTGACGTCGCAGTCAGCTGCCGCATTCCCGGAACCAAGCCGCGCCGCGACTGCGCATGCGCGTGCGCCGCGCTCCGGCGTCGCGTGCGGGCGACGCGCGCACGACCGGGCCGAGCTCTCCTCGCTCTGGTCTCCACCGTTCTCCAATACCAGTTTACGTGTTCAGCTCCGTCTCAAAAGACGTGCATTTCTCACACGTACATTCCCCCACCGTAAAGCCGTCTCACACGGGACGTGTTATACGTGGCGCAAGCCAGACGTGTTGTCCACCTAGCTGCTGCACACTTTGAATCGGGGTTGGAACACTTGCGGGGAGTGACACTTGGGCGGAACCCCGGACCCTTGGGGCGGCTAATGGCTTTTCCTGGATACAGGCACACCAACAAGTGTAGCACTGCTGTTGTCAAGTTTCCACACTGTCAACATAACACGAAATTGCACAACCCTTTGCAAGCTGAAGAGCAATATAGTAACTTGTTCTAACTACATATGATTCGTTGAGTATTCCTCCTGAAAATAAAAAGGTATTTTAATAGTGATAATGTTTGGAGAGTTATTAATACATTCTTTGCTACTACAAGACGATGACTTTCAACAGTCATACCTCCTAAAAGCATATAACACCAAAAGCATAACACTAAGCATATCAAGACACCTGTGTAAGCAATAAATATATTATGCATCCTGCACAGATACGTTGATGTAATTCACCGCTATGTAGTTAACCCCACCATCACGCAACTTACATCTCTTTAAAAATAGCTACTATGCTTTTTAATAGGAGACGCAACCTTAAACCTTCAATTAAAAAAACGTTAATAATAAGTCAATGAGTATTTTATATACTTGATGGGTTTATTCGAGACCCCAAAACGATTTCGCTGTATTCGAATTACAAATACATCTAAGAAATGTATGAAATGCGGAATGTCTAAGGGAATGTCACACACCGAAAAATGCTAAAGATAAATTCTATTTTCTATCACCGTCATATAGAACCATTTTCACTCCGAACTTGGCATAAACAAACAGGGAAAAACAAGTTGCAAGACTTCCAGGAAAAATGAAGCGAAATTGGCAGCCAATAGTTGGTTATAAATTGCAAAAATGTTCAAATGTTTGTAGAGTCTATGGGACTTAACTACGGGGTCATCAGTCCCTAAACTTACAAACTACTTACGAACTAACTAATACTAAGAACGTCACAAATATCCATGCCCGAGGGGGGATTCGAACCCCCGACCGTAGTGGCCGTGCAGACCGTGACTGAAGCGCCTCAGTCCCCGCGGCCACCGCGGCCGGCTATAAATTGCATTGCCTGTTAACTGTATACATAAAAATTACGGAATACGCGGAACTCCTGTTCAGTACAGTCGAAAAGGTCTAAGGTAATAGGCAGTGGTTTACAATCAGATATTCGTATCACTCTCCTCCTCAAGAACTCTGTGTGAAGATTTATATTCAGAACATTCAAGAAAAAGGCTACTGTGGTGTTGAAACTACAAGAAGCAGCCCATTTACTCAGGAAGTGAAAACGTTATGGTGCCTGTAAATTTGAATGGCTGTATCTCGTGTAGTAACATTAATTACACAGGTAGCGGCTGGAGGGCGTGGAGTAGGGGTGGTGTATCCCTACTTGTGGAACACCCTGTTCACTACCTGCAGCGTCCGGGTCTCCCCGCAAGTGTCTACACATTCCCTTTCCCCGCAAGTGTCACTCCCCGCAAGTGTCACAAACTCCTTTGAATCGACCTGTTACTAGGGCTCAGTAAACGATACTCGCGTTCGAACATGCTCGGGATTTCCCGATACAGCGGAGAAGTCGATACACTATAGAGCTGTTCGAACACTCAAATAACAAATGACTCGCGCTGCGTTTCTCCAAACGATACGCGGGAAATTTTGAAGTTACCGGGTCATCGCTTTGCCCAGAACTAATTTCATAGGAAGTACAAGTAGGACATCACTATGGAAAACTGCACACGTCACCTGTCTATCACTACAAGATAAGATCCATTGCTAAAAATACTACTACTATAACAAAACTACTGCATCAAATCACTGCAACGCTAAACCCAAGCCGCGGTGGAGTAGCCGAGCCGTCTAAAGCGCCTCTACATCTACATCTACATGGGATGCGCTGCAAATCACATTTAAGTGCCTGGCAGAGAGTTCATCGAACCACAATTATACTATTTATCTCCCATTCCATTCTGGAATAGCGTGCGGAAAGAAAGAACACCTGAATTTCTCTGTTCGAGCTGCGGAGCGCGCGGTTGCTCGCCGTGGAGGTTCGAGTCCTCCCTAGGGCATGGGTGTGGGTGTTTGTCCGTAGGTTAGTTTACCTAGTAGTTTGTAACCTACGGACTGGTGACCACGCAGTTTGGTCCCATAGATTTACAAACATTTGAACATTTTGAACTAAAACTCAAAGGAAAATATGTTATTTCTGAAAGTATGTTACATGACTGAATCCTTCATAAGTAGAAATCACGTTTAATGTGATTGTAAGAGGTAGTTACAAACGACGAATGCATTCACTGTTCATACGGTACAGTAACAGATAAATATATTACCACCTTTTAATCGCATTGAAAACAAGATTGAAAGAGATGAAATAGGGAAAATTTTAAATATTTAATAGCCAATAACGGAAATAACTCCTATGAAAATAAACTGTAATTGCGATGACAGAATAAACAGTGAACGAGCTGCTGTGTACGTAGTACCAACAGGCGTCGCTAGATCGCACCACTAGAATACGTAAACGATAGGAATCGTTATTTGAAATAGTCCATATTCGTTACTCATTTTACTTATGATCTGCACCCTAGAAGATAGTACAGTCTGCATTTCACAGTTATTAATCCCCATAGTACATTAATAACACTATTTGGATAAAAATAGTTTACTGCACAGCGCCGAAAAGATTTATATCATCGAAACAGGGAAAATTTTTTTTTTTTTTTTTTTCGGAATGTGCGTGAGCTCGAATCCGCAACACTTGTTATCACTGCCCAGCAACTTGCGCCTCTACCAACTAGGCTGTTTGTGCACGCTAATGATGGAAACTAATATCAGAATCTGCACGTAAAACTTGTTGTAATACGTTAATTAGTTACGACATAGCATTCCAAAGACGCTCCTTCGTTTGAGTGGAGTATTACCGTAGCAAAAGAACGATATTATGTCACGGTATACAAATTAAAACTCTAAAAACGTTAAATGCGATAACCTTTAAAGCTATCAATACGTAGTTTACGGCAATTTATCATGTCTAAAATGATGCGTTTTCAAATCTCAAAGTGGATTCCGCGCTGCGCCGTCACTCGTGAGAGGACGGCGTAAATCTTCTTAGATGTGCCCACACCCTTCTAGCCCACTGCCATACTAACTTATTTGTTACAACAATGTAACTAGGGTACTTTCCAACTTACCGCTTAGACATTAGTCACCTTATGACAGGCACATAAAAAAGACATGCATTGACAAGTAACTTGAATCTTCCGGTCGCAGGCTGCATCAGAAAGAGACGCCCACTCTCATTCATACAATCAGACAGGCACACTTCACAGACAAACTAGCTTCATCTCCGAACGCTGCATGCCAGGATTCGGAATGTAGGCTACTTACTATGGCCGGCCGCGGTGGCCGAGGGGACTGAGGCGCGTCAGTCACGGTCTGTACGGCCACTACGGTCGAGGGTTCGAATCCCCCCTCGGGCATGGATATTTGTGCCGTCCTTAGCTAGATCATAAGTAGTTAGTAAGTTTAGGGACTGATGACCCCACAGTTAAGTCCCATAAGCTCTACAAACATTTGAATTTGCTATTTACTATGTTTTTACTCTTGGTACGTAAAGTGAGCACTCCAGTATGGAAACAACTTACATAAACACGATAAGTACATAAAACACAGTACCCGAAAATTACGTTCTGGTTTGTTTACCTCTCCGATTGCTGAAGTTCAGTAATTTTGCCAGAACCACCATCACAACGTCTACCAGCAATCAGTGTAAGAAAATATAGCGTTCGTGTAACGTATCCACTGCAGTGTCTCGAAAACTAGTTATGGACTAATAAAAAAACATCCGTAAAAGCAGCTGGTTGCATATTTTTAACAAAATGAATTGTTAATTTACATTACTTTTGCAGCTAGTAATCCAAGACTAGTATTTTGAAAATAGCCAGGCTTAAATAATTCGCCAACTGGAGCCCAGAGGACTACTGCCAACCTTGATTTCGGTCGGCGTCTGTTGAGACCAGCTTCAAACAGCGCAGATATTGAGGACGGGTGGATTTAAATTGATCTGACTGCCGACTGGAATTGGCAGGTGGACTTTCGAATTCGCAGAAAGTTTCGTAACTTGGGTGCCTCAGCTCCGTGGCCCGCATACTTCTGCCTTTTCCCTGAGCAACTTCTCACTCCTGGCCGTCTGATCACGTAAGCAGTACAGACGAGTATTTAGATCTCAGAACCCGTTCTCCAAATCAGCATACCTTCTTTTTCCCTTTAATTTAGCACCGTTCTTTTTCACGGATACGCAGAAACACTTCTCATCCGATTTCTACAACTACTTGGCAGATTGCTTATTTGCAGAGACTCAAGAAAGTCTTGGCGTGGGCGAACGAGTAAAGCTCGCTTTCCAAGCGATCGCTTCCCAGTCAGGAAACAGCAGAATATTAGCTCCACTCGCCCCGAAATTAAAAGAGCTTAAGTTGGCGTCTCTATTATGAAACTTCTCGCTAATTCCCATTGAAATTTCCTTTTACATTCCGCGAAGGACTCAGTTTCGTAGATATGACCTCCACTCACACATCTTACAATGCTCTTGTTGCACCAGATTTGATTCGTTCTTCAATAGCTCACATTTCGAAGTATCCCACCTGTTTACCTTTGTTACTGAAGAACTTCTTGCCGTCTTATTTAAAACTGCAGGGAAAAAAAAAAAAAAAAAAAAACCAGCCGCTGTACAACTTGAAAGCAGAGTAGAACAGCTTTTATTGTGTCTTCTACAGTGCTGAAAGAGATGGGCATCTAAACTACTAAAAATATTATTGCGCAGATTACAAACCATTTATTTCGTTTGATTACTCTTAAGTCCAACTTTTTCGCTAAGTACCATGAATCTCCACTCCCATGAACCACAGACATTGCCGAGGTGGGGTGGCTTGCGTGCCTCAACGATACAGATAGCCGTACCGTAGGTGCAACCACAGCGGAGGGGTATCTGTGGAGAGGCCAGACAAACGTGTGGTTCCTGAAGAGGGGCAGCAGCCTTTTCAGTAGTTACAGGGGCAACAGTCTGGATGATTGACTGAGCTGGCCTTGTAACATCAGCGAATGTGGCTTTGCCACACACCTACTGCGAACGGCTGAAAGCAAGGGGAAACTACAGCCGTTACCTTTCCCGAGGACATGCAGCTCTACTGTATGAACATATGATGATGGCATCCTCTCGGGTAAAATATTCCGGAGGTAAAATAGTCCCCCATTCGGATCTCCGGGCGGGGACTACTCAGGAGGATGTGATCATCAGGAAAGACAATACTGGCATTCTACGGGTCGGAGCGTGGAATGTTAGATCCCTTAATAGAGTAGGAAAATTAGAAAATTTAAAAAGGGAAATGGATAGGTTGAAGTTAGATATAGTAGGGATTAGTGAAGTTCGGTGGCAGGATGAACAGGATTTCTGGTCAGGTGAGTACAGGATTATAAATACAAAATCAATTGGGGGTATCACAGGAGTAGGATTGATAATGAATAAGAAAATAGGAATGCGGGTAAACTACTATGTGACCAGCACAGTGATCGCATTATCATTGTCAAGATAGATACGAAGCCAACACCGACAACAGTAGTACAGGTCTATATGCCAACTAGCTTTGCCGATGATGAGGAAATCGAAGAAATATATGAGGAGCTAAAGGAAATTATTCAGACAATTAAGGGAGAGGAAAACTTAATTGTGATGGGAGACTGGAATTCTGTAGTAGGACAAGGAAGTGAAGGGAAGATAGTAGGTGAATATGGTCTGGGCAAAAGGAATGAAAGAGGAAGCCGCCTGGTAGAATTTTGCATGGAACATAATTTAGTTATAACAAACACCTGGTTCAAGAATCACAAAAGAAGGTTGTATACGTGGAGGAGACCAGGAGACACCGGGAGATACCAGATAGATTTTATAATGGTAAGTCATAGATTTCGGAACCAGGTTTTAAACTGTAAAACATACCCAGGGGCAGATATAGACTCTGACCATAACTTGTTGGTTATGGACTGTAGGCTGAAACTGAAGAAACTACAAAAAGGTAGGAAAATAAGGAGATGGGACCTGGATAAATTGAAGGAACCTGAGGTTCTTAAGAATTTCAGAGGGAGCTTTAGGCAACAATTGACAGAAACAAGGGAAAATAAAACAGTAGAGGAGGAATGGGTAAAATTGAGAGATGAAATAGTGAAAGTAGCAGAGGACAAAATAGGTAGGAAGGCAAGACCTACAAAAAATCCTTGGATATCACAGGAGATACTAAATTTAATCGATGAAAGGAGAAAATATAAAAATGCAGTAAATGAAACAGGCAAAATGGAGTACAGACGACTAAGAAATGAGATTGACAGGAAGTGCAAAATGGCTAAGCAGGAGTGGCTAGAAGGCAAATGCAAGGATGTAGAAGAATGTATAAATAGGGGAAAAATAGATACAGCCTACAGGAAAATAAAAGAAACATTTGGAGACAAGAAAAAAAGCTCTATGAATATCAAGGACACTGATGGAAAACCAGTTCTCAGCAAAGAAGGGAAAGCTGAAAGGTGGAAAGAGTATATAGAGGGGCTCTACAAAGGAAATGAACTTCGAGACAATATTCTAGGAAGAGGATGTAGATGAAATAGGAGATACTGTACTGAGAGAAGAATTTGACAGAGCCCTGAAAGACCTAAGTCGAAACAAGGCCCCTGGAGTAGATGATATTCCCTCAGAGCTACTGAAGTCTCTGGGAGAACCAGCCATGACAAACCTGTTTCACCTGGTGTGTAAGATGTATGAGACAGGTGAAGTACCCTCAGACTTTAAGAAAAATGTTATAATCCCCATTCCAAAGAAAGCAGGTGCAGACAGGTGTGAAAACTACAGAACCATCAATTTAATAAGTCATGGTTGCAAAATATTAACACGAATTATATACAGAAGGATGGAAAAACTGTTAGAAGCCGACCTCGGAGAAGATCAGTTTGGGTTCAGGAGAAATGTAGGAACTCGGGAGGCAATACTCACTTTACGGCTTATCCTAGAAGATAGATTAAGAAAAGGCAAACCTACATTTCTAGCTTTTGTGGATTTGGAGAAGGCTTTTGACAATGTTGATTGGAATAAACTCTTTCAAGTTCTGAAGCAAGCAGGAGTAAAATATAGGGAGCGTAAGGTTATTTACAACTTGTACAAAAACCAGACAGCGGTTGTCAGAGTTGAAGGGCATGAAAGGGGTGCAGTGGTTGGAAAGGGAGTAAGACAGGGTTGTAGCCTTTCTCCAATGTTATTCAATTTGTACATTGAACAAGCTATAAAGGAAAGCAAGGAGAAATTTGGTGAAGGAATAAAAGTTCAGGGGGAAGACTTAAAAACATTGCGTTTTGCCGACGACATAGTAATTCTGTCAGATACAGCAAAGGATCTGGAAGAGCAATTGAACGGAATGGACAGTGTGCTGAAAGGTGCATGAACATTAACAAGAGCAAAACTAGGGTAATGGAGTGCAGTGTAATAAAATCAGGTGATGCTGAAGGAATTAGATTGGGAAACGAAGCAATAAAGGAGATAGAAGAGTTTTGTTACTTTGGCAGTAAAATAACAAATGGTTGGTCGCAGTACAGAGGATATAAAATGCAGAATGGCAATGAGTAGAAAAGCGTTTTTGAAAAAGAGAAATTTGTTAACATCGAATATTGATTTAAGCCTAAGGAAGTCCTTTCTGAGGGCATTTGTATGGAGTGTTGCCTTTTATGGGAGTGAGACATGGACGATAAACAGTGCGGACAGGAAGAGGATTGAGGCTTTTGAAATATGGTGCTACAGAAGAATGCTGAAGATTAGGTGGGTGGATCGCGTATCTAATGAGGAGGTACTGAACAGAATTGGGGAGAAAAGAAATGTCTGGCATACTTTGACTAAAAGAAGGGATAGATTGGTGGGACACATTCTTAGGCATCAAGGAATTGTGAATTTAGCATTAGAGGGAAGTGTGTGGGGTAAAAATCGCAGAGGAAGAACAAGAGATGGATACAGTAAGCAGATTCAGACAGATGTAGGTTGCCGTTCTTATGTGGAGATGAAGAGGCTTGCTCAGGATAGGGTATTGTGGAGAGCTGCATCAAACCAGTCTCCGGACTGAAGACAACAACAACAACAACCACCATGAATCTCTAAACACTAAAGAGTTCATCTCAGGCAGTTAGCGTAGTTTTCTACGCATGACGCATAAGCTTCATCAACCGGGACGCTTTGGGGACTAAGTTACGATTATCAACATTAATTTTTTATTTTCAGAAAAGTTATTTTGATGGTTTATGACTGTTGAAGATTATTTTCCTAAATCAGTACAAAATTTTGTTTCTCTATCCCATTTTCTTCAACTAACAAGGTGCATGCACACTATAACAATGACATAGTTAAGTGTTTTAGATTGTATGACATGAAGATTCGACTACGTCAATCGAAACCTCAAGTTACAGCAACCAGACGTACGGTGGCCAACCAGCCACAAATACTTTTAAAATATTTTTCCTTGAAAGACTTCCCCAGTTTGGGGTCTGCGTGCCCATGGCTGACGGTTTCCGTTATGCAGATGACAAACGGAGGAAAACGAAACAACAATAACACAAAAAAGTGAAAAATAGATATTCTTTAAGATGGTAAACAACATGTTCCTGTAGGGTAAATAAAATCTTGTACGGTTTCTAATTTGTAAATATTATGTACACACTATAAATAACATTGGATTTGTTTATAAATAACACGATTTTTTATTTATTTAGTACGATGTGTTTCGAGAAATCATTCCATCTTGGAGTGTTTTTTTGTGCCATTCATATTATTTATGATGATTCTGAGTTCCTGTCTCATTCCGCTGTCATTACGTTTTCGTCTGGTCCATCTGTGGCAGCTCTCACTTGTCAAACGTCACATATAATATTTTTGCACATGAGTCTATCGGTTGTCACAAATGTACATATAAATCGTTACAGAGATGTTCTAAGCTCGTTTCCAGTTGTATCGATCAGTGTACGTGTATGGAGAGAAACTCATGAATCAATGGACCCCTGTAGTCAGCAGCGGAGGGGCCAAGCGCATTGAGGCGCTATGCTCCGATGCGCGATGCCATTCTCCGTCGGGGGTTCGAATCCCCCCTCGGGCATGGATTTTTGTACTGTCTGCAGTATAAGGTAGTTCATAAGTAGTTTGTAAGTTTAAGGACTGATGACCCCGCAGTTAAGTCCCTTAAGCTTAACAAACACACACTCAGCAGAGAAATGTTCAAACGGGTGGACGCTATGTAGGAGGGGGAGCTGTCGACTGTGGGCAGAGTTATGTATGAAAGAAAAAAATAGAATGAGACGTTAAAGATAAGACAGATCTACACTTTTCTACAAAATTTCCAAGTACATTGAGTAATTTGTCAAATAGCTTTATAAGCTTCAAAAAGCCGTCCAGGAGAAAATCAGGGCGTTGCATACGGAAGAAGCGTTGAACGGCCATGGAGTGGAAACATCCGTCATCACTTGTCCGAAAGAAGTTGGAAAGCACTCCGTCTGCAGGTAAAGTGCTACTCACCGTTTCTGGGACGCCCAAGGAGTTTTGTTGCTGGACTTTTTAGAGGATGCAAACATCAGTGCTGCGCGGTACTGTGCCACTCTGTCGAAAGTGAAAGAGGTGATTCGAAAAAAGCGGCCTGTCCTTCTCAAATATGGCGTTCTGCCGTTGGATGACAATGAGAGACCACACTCGGCGACGGCAACCAAAACCATATTGCAACTCTTGGTTGGGAGCGCCTACACCATGCGCCATACAGTCCTGATCTAGCACCAAGTGACTTCCATCTGTATCAAGCGCTGAAGAAGACTCGCTTTGGAAGTAATGCTGATGTCAAAAAAGCCGTTCAACGCTTCTTCCGTATGCAGCATCCTGATTTTTTTTTTTTTTTTTTTTTTTTTTTTTTTTTTTTTTTTTTTTTTTTTTTTTTTTTTTTGGAAGGCTTTTTGAAGCTTATAGATTAGTATGACAAATGTCTCAATATACTTGGAAATAATGTAGAAAAAGGAAGATATGTGTTATCTTTATTGTCTCATTCAATTTTTTCCCTTTCATACGAACTCTGGCCACAGTCGATAGGGGAGACTTATTTTCCAACTCCCCTCGTAATTGTGTGAGACGTGTGCAGTTGGAGTGACATGGGACCTTTGATATGTCTAGGTACGTGCGCATCCTGGCCGATGACCTGCATCCATTCTTGCCCATTGTGCATCCCGACGTACGAATGCAATTCCAGCAGGACAATGCGAGATCGCACACGTCCAGACTTGCTACAGAGTGGCTGCAGGATCACTCTTCTGAGTTTAAACACCTCTGCTGCCACCAAACTCCCCAGACATGAATATTATTATCTGGTTATTGATATGATGTCTGTTCTTTCGGACATGTCCGAAAGAAAAGATACCATTGGTTGACATTAACGGCCGTAATTTTACGACTTCGAAATTTTCAAACATAAAGATAGTTTCTGGGCTATCGTAGCGTGCAATACGTAGAGAATTTTGACAGGATGGGACGTTTGCGTGGATAGTCCAATACCGTAACCGTTCAAGGCGGTCGTTGGCCCCAAGCAGGAAATTCGGGTTCGAATCCCTGTCCAGCATTAATTTTCAACTTCGCCGTTGAATGTATTTCAGTGCCCGAAAACGGTGGATATGTTTGAAAATTTTGAATTCTCTTGTAACGTGCTGTTCAGAAGATATGTCCAAATCGTCGTAAATTACGGAGTTTGGACAGCCGCATATGATACATGGTGTCAATTCTCTTCAGCACCACTTTAGACATTAGTCGGGTCCATGCCATGTCAGCCGCGGTGGAGAAGCCTAGCGGTCTAAAGCGCTTCGCTGCGGAACGCACGGTTGCTCGCCGTCGGAGGTTCGAGTCCTCCCTGGGGCATGTGTGTGTGTGTGTGTGTGTGTGTGTGTGTCCTTAGGTTAGTTTACCTTAGTTTAAGTATTTTGTTTGCTACAGACTGGTGACCACGCAGTTTGGTCCGATAGATTTACAAACATTTGAACATATATTTCCCATGTCATGTCGGCGTGCTCTCGTGGGCAGTACACGATATTAAGCTAGTGTACTAGTTTCTTTAGCTCTGGAGTGCATTGCGATGCAAAATACTACCATCGATTTCTCTAGTTCCCTGGTTTATGATGTCGATTCGTGTAAAAACCTGGAGCGCGTTTTCGACGAGACAGTGCATAGATAATTTATTGTTCTCGGGGAGGGAGGGTCAGAGATAGTAGCGACGATACGTGCAGCTGAACTATGAAACCTTTTCAGCGTTTTAAACTGGCATACACAGTGCACGGTGTGTGCCCTTCCTCCCCTGAGCGGCAGACACACTCCCCGTACCTACGGCGCGGTGTGGTCGCGCTGTAGCCAAGTGCGGTGCCGGCCTGGAAATGGTGCAATGTCCGAAAGTAGCGGCGCGTGCGGCGGCGAGGCCGGCCGCCAGGGGGGCGTCGAGGTCTGCATCTCGGGTGACGGCGTGGGTGGGAGGGAGGGGGGGTGCGACGGCCTTGGGCGCGCGCGCGAGGTCGGCCGGCTGGCGCGCTTCCGACACACTCGCGCAGCTCAATGGAGCCCACTCACCGTGCTCCGGGCACACGACAGCGACGCTTTAAACCCAGCGCACTCCCACCAGGCACAGTGCGTGCGCTTCTCTGCCTGCGTGGAAAACAGTACCAACCAGCCGTACAGTGACCAACGGGCACGAGGCACGAGCGCCAGATGGCGGCCATCCGTCGCATTGGCCCGGATGAATAAAAAGGAGTATCTATTTCATACTCTGAATTCCAGAGAACATACTCAGGTTCGCAAGAATAAAGCTAGTCGGAGAGTATACCCGGTGATCAAAAAGTCAGTATAAATATGAAAACTTCATGTAGATAGACAGATAAAAATTGACACACATGCATCGAATGATATGCGATTTTATTAGAATTATATAATGTGTGTGTGTGTGTGTGTGTGTGTGTGTGTGTGTGTGTGTGTGCAGAGTGTCCGTATATTTGTACGTGTTGCATACAAATCTACAGTTTTGTTCCAATCTTTAAGAAATTTTGTACAAGTAAGCTTCACATCCATGAGGACGATCGCCGGAAGTGTAAGAATCACATACGATATACAGTTCACGACATATGACGTCATAAACAATGAGATGCGCGAAAAACTGCTTAATTTTGCGACAATGCTGCTCATTTTCTCCTAAACCATTGGACCGATTTCAACGAAATTTGGTACACACATTCCTTACCGTGAGGTTACAATTGCTGCATGGTTAAGAATCACATACGACACATGGTTCAAAAGATATTCCGTCATAACCAATAGAAATCGCAAAAAATGCCGTATAATGCGGCGAGACTTTCGAAACTTAGCGACTTGCAACAAACTACAAACATAATTTCAAACCTTTATTCGACTTTTTTTCGCTGACAACCATAGTAAAATGATGAAAGGAAAAAAGTTGCTCGCTTACTATTTTTCCGCTATTTCTTGAGTAAAACTACGACTCTCGTTATGGCGTTACAATTTATAATTATTGCACTACAAATTGTACCTGCAGGAAATTTGAGACAGTATACACACATATAGTTGAATATGCCTTCTAAATTGTATCACATTCAGCCAAAGAGTTCATGAGATATGAGCTCATAAACAGTAATGTTCATGGAAAATCGCCCCTTCCCGCACAAAGCTTTAATCTATTTCTTCTTTACTACTAACTGTATTCCCAAGAGAGTTTACATACAGCCCTTATATAAATGAATATATACCTGAAATATGGCAGAAATAAATAAATACCCGGGCAACGCCGGGTTTTCGGCTAGTAAATAAATAAATAATAAAAAAACGAAAGATGGCGCTTCACCTGATCATAAAAACAATAATTAGCATAAAAAATTAAGACAAAGCAAAGATGACGTTCTTTACAGGAAATGCTCAATATGTTCACCATCATTCCTCAACAATAGCTGTAGTCGAGGAATAATGTTGTGAACAGCACTGTGAAGCATGTCCAGCATGGTGAGTCATTGGCGTCGGATGTTGTCTTTCAGCATCGCTAGAGATGTCGGTCGATCACGATACATTTCCGACTTCTGGTAACTCCAAAGCCAATAATCGCACGCACTGAGGTCTGGGGACCTGGGAGGCCAAGCATGACGATCACCACCAAACGACGCGCGCAAGAGATCTTCCACGCGTCTAGCAATATGGGGTGGAGCGCCATCCTGCATAAAAATCGTACGATCCAGCAGGTGTTTATCAGCCAGGCTGATTCTGCAGAAGAACATTCTCCGATTTCGTATGAATAAAACTACAGAAATTGGTCATGACCGGAGAACATTTTCCATTCTCTGAAGTGAGCTCTCGAACATACTTCGTGCTGAGTACCTTCTATTAAAGTTACGTTTTACTGTGGTTTATAATGAAAATGACAAAATTTGTGTCGCTTAGAAGGCACGTAGGCTAGTGTGAAGAAATAAGAGGAACTAAAAAGTTTACTCACGCAAATAAAATTTTGCTGTCGAGTCCCTTCCTTCACAATAATCAAAAGTATGACACTTCAAGCATTTTATACAGTGACGAAAGTGATGTCAGAGGAGTTCCTTCATTACCGACATAGAAATGAAACACAAGTGGATTCAACTGCGTGTTTTACCAGTTTGTTTGGAGTGCGTATTTATAGTTGTAAAAAGCTACGTAGCAAAATACCATTACGTTTTATTAAACAGTGTCTATTAATCCTTTATGGCCAGAATTTTTGTCTTTTCACTTTGATATATCGAAATTTTTCTGAGGTATTTTAGTTGTTGGGAAATATGATTTGTGTAAAGAAAAAAACAAAATGGTATTACATAGCTCTGACGAGACTTAAAAGTACATAATTATATTTGCAAATTTATTATGAGGATTTATAATATACTACGCTCCTAACCATTCGTCGTCATAAATTGATTCACCTAGTAACAGGGGAAAAATTATGAAGATCGTTTCCCACAGGAAATACACAGAATACAAATTGAACTATCACCCGCATACAACTAAACAGGCCAAGGTCTGCGTGTTGAAATGCATGTTGCTTTGGCGTCACAAATATCACATCAATGAAATCGATTTATGGACGGCACGTGTGTGGACAAATCGCGGCGATCGGTCGTCGATCGCTGATCGTGTGGAAATCCCAGGCCTGGTTGCTTAGCAGCGATGCGTGCCAATATGGCTGTGACTTGTTCCTCTATTTATTAACCGCGTTTGTGCAGTTTTGTTTCGTGTCGCTTTTCTCACGTTCTGCAATATCTTTACGTTAGGCTCTCGATCTGAAAAATGGAGTCGCGGTGGAGTGGCCGAGCGCATTGAGGCTTTATGCTACGATGTGCGAGGCCGTTCCCCGTTGGGGGTTCGAATCCCTCCATAATAATATGTTACCGGATGATGTACACAATACGTTGTATTTGCAAAATAATGAATGTTCCGGAAGTTTTTTTTGCACAGACGTCGTATGCATTGCACAGTATCTGCAGTACGGTGTTGTGGATCTGATTAGTGCGGGATTTCATTTGGTATGGCGTGTCTGCACGACAGTATTTGAGTGGATGCTATGGTGGACGAGTAGTTGGCTGGAGAGCTCGAGATCACTGGAAGCGTCAGTTGTGTAACCACAGTAATGGGTACGTACAAAAGTGTAATCCAGTGAGCAAAGAAGGCCACTGGAGGTCTGAACGATGTGCGGAAGCAAGCAGCGGACGTACGCGACTAACAAAGCGCAAGAGGATCGATAGGCAGTGCTAGCCGCGACAGGAACAGCCGTCACTTTCCTAGACAGGTCACTGCAGCCGTTACCAGGACACGAGTGTCTGATACAATCATTTCGCAATGATTAAATGAGACTGGTTTGCACAGTCGGGAGCCGGTAAAATCGTCCCAATTCAGCCATGCCGTCGTCGAGAAGGACTCTACGGATAATGCAGGTTTGGGTCAGCAGTGTCCACGGCGATGTTCTCCGACGATTCCTGCATGGCGAGTGCTTGTCGCTATCATTTAGTGTGGAGAGAGACGATGTTGATGAACGTCATGGTGTGGACAGGCATTGTGGGCAATGTCCCACATTTACGGCACAACGGTACTGTGAGGAATTCTGTGGATCATACCCACAGAGGGCTGCTGGGGTGTAGAAGACAGAGCGAAGTGGAGATTTCGCTAGCTGCGACGTTCTCCCTAGTGCAACAGTGATCCGTTATTGTCATTTGAAGACACCAGGGGGAAAAGGGGGAATGTCACAAAAGCTAGATTCTGAGAGAACGGCGAATTAGTGTTTTCAAACGCTCCCAAAATAAACATTTTACAGTTTATTTATACGTATCTATAAAAACCTTTTGAACAACGGTTTAGAAATAGTAATCAGGCAATAAACACCACATATTGCAATAAACATTGATTTTATTTGCACATTTATACACAGAAACAGGTTTCCAAATGTTAAAAAGGAGGATTGTCCATAATCGACTTACGGATTTAAAATAAACAGAAATAAGGTCTATTTAAAAGTCAATGAGTTCTTGAATATATCAAGGAATTTAATTGAATTATTGTCAGTAGGCCCATCTTGGAAAAAAAGGCCGATTATTCAAATTTAAGACTGTCCAAAAATGTTCGCCCTTCTGGTCCACACAGAGGTTTAAGTTCCTGAAGTTCCTTGAACTTGGCTTTGCATATATTCAATGGTTCCTCGCTGGATTCCTTTGGAAGTAAAAACTCTCCAGGCTGAATGGCTTTTGGTAAAGATTTATAGGCAGCAACTTTTTCTTTCTTTTCCTTCTTGATGGCTTCTCTTGCAGCAGCTTTTTTGTTTTGTTTTTGGTTGCCGGAGTTTTCTTCTTTTCTTTGCCTGTCGATTTGTCTTCGCCAGCAACAACAATAGCCAAAGACCAACCTCCCTCGTAAGTAGTTCGGTACTAATTCTCTCTGTTTGAAGTAACTCGAATTCGTATCTCCGTTATTGGCGTGACAGGAAAAGGACACTTTTCAGTGTAGATTTGAGAAAAAAAATCTGTCCAATCTCGAAACATTGGAAGATCCATATCGACAACCTCATATGGAGTGGGCTTATTTCTTGCAGTTGTAATCGCCTCATTCCAGTGCCCAGGAGTCTCTGCTGGTATGTTTTGGTTTACCAAAGCCACGTCCATGTCACTTTGCATATATCAGTGTCCTCTAACGGAAAATGTGACTCTAACCCAATCGAATCACCTCATTTCATGCATGAACAGCAAAGTGTAAAAATCTAATCCCTGTACAATGAACATTCCTCTTTTTTACCCTCTACGTCTATATTTAATATTATTATATCCCTGAACATTACACTTTCTTTCCTAGACCACTTTGCAGCACATATGGAGTTTCTCATGGAGCATACGAATCCGTCAATAACTAAAAAAATAAATAAAAATTCTCTTTTCCCCTTTTTTCCCCTGGTGTCTTCATTTGGTTTTCTTCATTCACGCTAATGTTCACAGTTTTCAGTCCCTCCTGACCATTTTTCAGATCTCTTACATCTATAATACGTGGAGCTATCTACTTCCACACATTTACTCTGTAAACCACATTTAAGTAGCTGGCAGAGAGTATATCGAACCGCTTTCATAATATTTCTCTACCATTCTGTTCTCTAATAGCGCACTGGAAAAAGGAACACTCTGATTTTTTTCTTATTTTGTTGTGATGTGGATGGGTTCTAAGAAAATATTGTCGCATTCGGAGAAGAATCTTAGTGACAGAAATTTCCCAAATAGGTCGCACTGTAACGAATAACGCCATTCTTTTTAATGATTTCTACCCCAAGTCGTGCATCCTTTCTCTCTCTCCTTTATTGGAATAACACAAAACGAGCTGCCCTTTTGTGTACTTTCTCTATTTCTTCGTCAGTCACACTTCTCTGGGATCCAACAATGCGCAGCAATACTCCAAATTACGATGAACAAGTGTAGTGTAGGGAGCACTTTCTTTTGTAGAACAGTTACATCTTTTAAGTGTTCTCCCAATGAAACGCAGTCTTTAGTTCGCCTCCCCACGATGTGTTCTACGTGATCTTCCCAGTTCGTAATTGTAATTTCTAGGTATTTACTTGAAGTTACTGCCGGTAGATTTGACTGATTTATCGTTTAACGGCTTTCTTTTGGTGCTGATATGGATGACTTCACACTTTTCATTGTTTAGGATGAATTGCCAATTTTTGTACCAGGCATTTATCTGAATCTTTTTGCAGTTGCTTTTGATCTTCAGCTGACTTTACTAACCGATAAACGCCATCATCATCATCATCATCAGCAGCAGCAGCAGCAGCAAACAGTCTATAGAGAGCCGCTGTGATTGTCTCCTAAATCGTTTATATAGTGTTACAAAAAGGTTCCTCACACACAAAGAAAGAAAATATGTTATGTGGACATGTGTCCGGAAACGCTTAATTTCCATGTTAGAGCTCATTTAAGTATTTCTCTTTAAATGTAAATTTCATTCCGGCGTGATCAAATTGTAAATATTCACAATCAACATGTGTGGACTGACGAGAATCCGCTCGCAATTGTGTAATCACGTCATCAACGCAGATGTTCTGTGAACGTTTGGGTAGGAATTATTGGTGATGTCTTGATTGGGCCTCATGTTCTTCCACCTACGCTCACTGGAGCACGTTATCATGATTTCATACGGGATACTCTACCTGTGCTGCTAGAACATGTGCCTTTACAAGTACGACACAACATGTGGTTCATGCACGATGGAGCTCCTGCACATTTCAGTCGACGTGTTCGTACGCTTCTCAACAACAGATTCGGTGACCGATGGATTGGTAGAGGCGGACCAATTCCATGGCCTCCACGCTCTCCCGACCTCAACCCTCTTGACTTTCATTTATGGGGGCATTTGAAAGCTCTTGTCTACGCAACCCCGGTACCAAATGTAGAGCCGGCCGCGGTGGCCGAGGGGACTGAGGCGCTCCAGTCACGGTCTGCACGGCCACTACGGTCGGGGGTTCGAATCCCCCCTCGGGCGTGGATATTTGCGTCGTCCTTAGTCTTAGCTAGTTTATAAGTAGTTTGTAAGCTTAGGGACTGATGACCCCGTAGTTAAGTCCCATAAGTTCTACAAACATTTGAACTTTTTTTTTTAGCATCAGTTAACAACGGTCATCAATAGTATGAGATGAAGGGACTCATGTTTCGATTAATAGCCGTAGAAGCCGGGCGCCGTGGCTCAGCGCGCCTGGTCAGAGGGCCCATCGCTCTCTGTAATAAAATAAATAAAAAGCTGAGCCAACAACAAATCGAACAAGAACGATCAGCGTCCGCAATGAAGAGAACTACCTATAGAAAAAAAAAATAGCCTAGTGGTCAAGGCGCTGGACTATGACACTAAAGGTCGGCGGTTCGGAACTTGCCACTACCTTTTTTTTTTTTTTTTTTTTTTTTTCCCTAAAAGGGTTTCAGACACTCTTGTTAATTAATTTTTTATTATTTAGATTATTATTTTCGTCCAAAATGTTTGCAAAAACTTGTTGTTGTGGTCTTCAGTCCAGAGACTGGTTTGATGCAGCTCTCCACCCTACTCTATCCTGAGCAAGCCTTTTCATCTCCTCATAAGAACGACAACCCACATCAACTTGAATCTGCTTACTATACCCGTCTCTTGGTCTCCCTCTGCAATTTTTACCCCACACACTTCCCTCCAACGCTAAATTCACAATTCCTTGATGTCTAAGAATGTGTCCTACCAATCTATTCCTTCTTTTAGTCAAGGTATGCCAGAAACTTCTTTTCTCCCCAATTCGGTTCAGTATCTCCTCATTAGTTACGCGATCCACCCACCTAATCTTCAGCATTCTTCTGTAGCACCACATTTCAAAAGCCTCTATCCTCTTTCTGTCCACACTGCTTATCGTCCATGTTTCACTCCCATACAAGGCAACACTCCATACAAATGCCTTCAGAAAGGACTTCCTTAGGCTTAAATCAATATTCGATGTTAACAAATTTCTCTTTTTCAAAAACGCCTTTCTACCCATTGCCATTCTGCATTTTATATCATCTGTACTGCGACCATCATTTGTTATTTTACTGCCCAAGTAACAAAACTCATCTACCTCCTTTATTGTTTCGTTACCTAATCTAATTCCTTCAGCATCACCTGATTTTCTTACACTGCACTCCATTACCCTAGTTTTACTCTTGTTAATGTTCATCTTATATGCACCTTTCAGCACACTGTCCATTCCGTTCAATTGCTCTTCCAGGTCCTTTGCTGTATCTGACAGAATTACTGTCGTCGGCAAAACGCAATGTTTTTAATTCATCACCTTGAACTTTAATTCCTTCTCCAAATTTCTCCTTGCTTTCCTTTATAGCTTGCTCAATGTACAAACTGAACAACATTGGGGAAAGGCTACAACCCAGTCTTACCCCCTTTCCAACCACTGCATCCCTTTCATGCCCTTCAACTCTGACAACCGCTGTCTGGTTTTTGTACAAGTTGTAAATAACCTTACGCTCCCTATATTTTACTCCTGCTTGCTTCAGAACTTGAAAGAGTTTATTCCAATCAACATTGTCAAAAGCCTTCTCCAAATCTACAAAAGCTAGAAATGTTGGTTTGCCTTTTCTTAATCTATCTTCTAGGATAAGCCGTGAAGTGAGTATTGCCTCCCGTGTTCCTACATTTCTCCTGAACCCAAACTGATCTTCCCCGAGGTCGGCTTCTACCAGCTTTTCCATCCTTCTGTATATAATTCGTGTTAATATTTTGCAACCATGACTTATTAAACTGATGGTTCTGTAGTTTTCACACCTGTCTGCACCCGCTTTCTTTGGAATGGGGATTATAACATTTTTCTGAAAGTCTGAGGGTACTTCACCTGACTCATACATCTTACACACAATGTGAAACAATTTTGTCATGGCTGGTTCTCCCAGGGACTTCAGTAGCTCTGACGGGATATCATCTACTCCAGGGGCCTTGTTTCGACTTAGATCTTTCAGTGCTCTGTCAAATTCATCTCTCAGTATAGTATCTCCTATTTCATCATCATCTACATCCTCTTCCCTTCCTACAATAGTGTCTCGAAGTTCATTTCCTTTGTAGATCCCCTCTTATACTCTTTCCACCTTTCAGCTTTCCCTTCTTTGCTGAGAACTGGTTTCCCATCTGAGTTCTTGATATTCGTATAGTTGCTTTTCTTGTCCCCAAATGTCTGTTTTATTTTCCTGTACGCGGTATCTACTTTTCCCTTCTTATACATTCTTCTACAGATTTGCATTTGGCTTCTAGCCACTCCTGCTTAGCCATTTTGCACTTCCTGTCAATCTCATTTCTTAGTCGTCTGTACTCCATTTTGCCTGTCTCATTTGCTGCATTTTTATATTTTCTCCTTTCATCGATTAAATTTAGTATCTCCTGTGATATCCAAGGATTCTTTGTAGGTCTTGCCTTCCTGCTTATCTTGTCCTCTGCTGCCTTCACTATTTCATCTCTCAATTTTACCCATTCCTCCTCAACTGTTTTATTTTCCCCTGTTTCTGTCAGTTGTTGCCTGAAGCTCCCTCTGAAATTCTTAAGAACTTCAGGTTCCTTCAATTTATCTAGGTCCCATCTCCTTATTTTCCTACCTTTTTGTAGTTTCTTTAGTTTCAGCCTACAGTTCATAACCAACAAGTTATGGTCAGAGTCTATGTCTGCCCCTGGGTATGTCCTACACTTCCGAAATCTATGTCTTACCATTATAAAATCTATCTGGTATCTCCCGGTGTCTCCTGGTCTCTTCCATGCAAAAACTTATAAAACTACAAATCTAAAGTGGGCCGTAAAACACGTCAGTGCGATTTTTTAAAAAGACTAATGCCCACTGTTAATAGCACCTCCCTGTAGGCAATCGGTCTCATAGTGCTGGCATTGACATATCTTCTCGATCACGGCTGTTTATCTCGGCCCTCCCCATTAAGCGTGCAGCTGCATTGACTGGGCGCCTCTCCCACGGCAACAGCGCGAGGCGCTCTGCCTGCATACAACGGCGCCCACCTCCTGCACGGGCGATTTACGGGCCCCATTCGTCCAGAATGTGCGTCCGCCGCCGGCTCGTCCCCGCGCCCAGCATCAATAAATTCTGCCGCCTCCCCCCACCCCATCCCACCCCTACACACACACACACACACACACACACACACACACACACACACAGCACTGCCGACCTCTCCCCACAAGCTGAGTCAACATTCCCCCCCCCCCCTCCCCCCGGGCTCCATTCGGCCGCGCTGTGACGCTGAACTACTGCCAGCCGCCCTGCGCAGCGCTCACAGCCGATTCCATTCACAGCGATTCCCTCGATTCTATCTTTTCCTTTCGCGGCGATCTCTTAATTAAAAGCGCCTCTCTGGCTGGCACAACCTCTCCCACCGTCCACGTCCGTGAGGTGTCGATAACGTAAATAAACGAACGATGCAAAGAGAAAAGTAGCAGCAGATGAAACGAGATTTGTTTTTTCTCCGATGTTTAGCCACCTCCCTCAGCGGAAAATCAAAACGAAAAATTCGAGAACGATGACACTAAAAGAACAATACTTTTAATAAAACTTTTATTCATTGTGTTGGAACCTGCGACTTATTATGAAATAGGTTTCAGAAATGACTGTAACCAGTCGCCTTTTTTCTTCTTAATGAAGATTAATTAAACCATGACCGGTTTCAAGCTGCCTAGCAGCTCATCATCAGATAGTATACATTTAGTGCAAATTAAATTTGTATCTGTGGTAGGGCAGAAAACGAGTAAAAAGTAAACACTAATTTTGGTTTGCTACACTGAATAATTACAATATAAGTTCGTCTTAAAGATGTTACTTACAGTTCTCCGTTTCATATTTAATTAAATGTGAAACGCATAACTGTAAGTAACATCTTTAAGACGAACTTATATTGTAATTATTCAGTGTAAAAAGGTAAAGCAGTCAACAATCCGAAGATTGGTTTGAACACCACAGTGCTTTACTAGGCATGGTCCTGTTTGGAGGTGGTATGCCGTTGACTTCCTTCGACCTTCGAACTGACTTACCCAGCCAGTTATAGGGGGACCTACAGTTTAACGTGGGTTCCGAACCACGGTGCTACTCCATATTTTTCACATCAGAAATACTGCCAGAAATGAAAGAAGTGGAAAGTGACAGGTAAAAATCCTAGGACCTGGCGGGGATCGAACCAGCTACCTTTGGATTTGTAGTCCGGCACTCTACCACTGTGCGTGTAGCATACCAAAATTAGTGTTTACTTTTTTCTCGTTTTCTGCCCTACCACAGATACAAATTTAATTTGCACTAAATGTATACCATCTGCTGATGAGCTGATAGGCAGCTTGAAACTGGTCATGATTTAATAAATCTTCATTAAGAAGAAAAAAGTAATTTCTGAAACCTAAATATTTTTATTAGTTCTACGAGGGTAACTCAATTATTATCCGCAAAGTAGTTATAAAATGTTATTGTAATAAAATACGAAACTTACAAGAACATCATTTTTCCACATAGTCTCCTTGCTTTTCAATGCACTTCGTCGTCGCTCTGCAAGCTTCCTTATGCTCTCATAAAAGAAGGTTTTTGGTTTGGTTTAGCTGCGAGCCAGGAATGCACCGCTTCCTTCACTGTTTCGTCCGAGTCAAATCGACGGCCCCTTAATGCCTGTTTGAGTGGACCAAACAAGTGATAGAATGGGCAAGATCGGGACTATATTGAGGATGATCCAGTACTTCGAATTTGAGTTTCTGGAGCGTTTCAGCATTGTGGACGGATGCCGGACTCTTGCCACGCCGGACTTTTGCCACACCTGACCCTTCGCCAGGTAGTCGGATTAGCGACCCCTCAGGCAAGGGACGCCCTTCCCCGAACTCCTGCTGTTTGCTTCCAAACGTCCGTCTCCGATGTTACTCGATACAGCCAATACGGAAGAAATCTTTTTGTTCAACATCTCGCCGAAATGTACAACTTCTTCTCAATATCCCGAAATCGAAATATTTATAACTTTTGGGAACGAAAGCAATACCTTCGGCTATGTCAGTGTGTAATTAGTTCTTCCAACCACAAATATGGATCCATTATCCCTCCGTTTGTACGGTAGCTTTCTTCCACACTTACTGATTGCGATAGAAACAGTCCATCGCCATGGAACGACAAGGAAAGGAAGGATATAAAGATAATTTGAATGTTCGCTTATCATTCAAGTTTGATCACTGCATTTGTACATATATTAATTGCTACAACTGCGTGAAAAAAAGGAGGAAAGAAGAACGATACACTTCATAAATTTACTCTTTTGCGGCGAAATATTTGTTAATAAAGTGAATTGGGACAATGTTAAAATCAATGACAGAAAATACGTTTACAAAATATAGATACGAGCGTCTATGTTTGACAGATCACCTAAAGTCGACATACCAATTTGGAATAAAGAAATGAAGGAATATAGAAAGCTATGCTTGTAAAGTACATTGTTGTTCTACATTGTTTATGTGAGTCGCAGAGGAAACACCCTAGTTTTTTAATGGAAATGCCATAATTCCTATGATCTGCTCTACAAAAGAAACAAAAAGCACAATGTAATATATGTACTGGCTCACAAGCGAAACTGAAGTCGATCGCTCCTGTCAGTTACTGTGAGCAGATGTTATACTCGACTACCGGAATAAATTAATAACTGCCGCGGCGGAGCAGCCAAGCGCATTGAGGCGCTATGCTGCGAACCGCGAGGCCGTTCCCCGTCGGGGGTTCGAACCCCCCATCGGGTATGGATGTTTGTGTCGTCTTTAGTATAAGGTAGATCATAAGTAGTTTGTAAGTTGACCCCGCAGTTAAGTGCCTTAAGCTTAACAAATATTTGAACATTTTATTTTATCGACCCCGGCACTCTCATGATGCAGCCGCTGAACAGTTCATAGAAAACTTGATTCTCAACACAAATAGGTACACTACTAATAAAATTATAGTTGGCGGCGACTTAAATCTACCATCCGTATGTTGACAAAAATACACCTTCTGACAGGGTGGCAGACACATGTTCCGATATTGTTCTAAATGCTTTTCTTTATATAATTATTTTGAACAATTAGTTCACGAGCCCAGTCAAATTGTAAATGGTTTCGAAAACACACTTCAACTCTTTGTTACGGATTTGAGCTCACTACAACTTTGTGTTCACTTATCCCTGTATCCGCCTTGATGCTCAGGAGTATTGGTGACTAAGAGTTGAAGTGTGTTTTCGAAACCATTTACAATTTATTTACCAAAACTAAACGCTAAATACGTCTATTAAAGAAGGAAAAAAAGATAAAAATTCGGTTGACATCTTCCTAGGAGACATTCTCCATTTTTTCTAAATTAACTATGTAAGTGAAGACCATATGTGGCTTACATTCAAAGAAATAGTATCAACAGCATTGGAGGGATTCCTGCCAAATAAATTAGTAAGAAACTGAACTGGTCCCCCACGGTACATAAAACAGAACAGAAAGCCGCGGTGGAGTAGCCGAGCGGTCTAAAGCACCTCGCTGCGGAGCGCGCGGTTGCTCGCCGTGGAGGTTCGAGTCCTCCCTTGGGCATGGGTGTGTGTATTTGTCCGTAGGTTAGTTTACCTAGGTTTAAGTAGTTTGTAAGCTACGGACTGATGACCACGCAGTTTGGTCCGATAGATTTACAGACATTTGAACATTTTTTTGAACAGAACAGAAAGCCTTTGCAGAAAATTTACACGAATTCAAAATCCCCAGGATTGCCGATGTTTTACTGAAGCTCGAAATTTAGCGCGGCCTTCAATGCGACAATTCGTTTAATATTTTTCACAACGAAACTCTTTGTAGAAATGTGGCGGAAAATCCAAAGAGTTTCTGGTCCTATGTTATCTACAGCAGCGGAAAGACTACGTGAATGCCCTTATTGCGCGATAGCGATGGTAATGTTACTGAACACAATGCCGCTAAAGCGGAGTTATGAAATGTAGTTTTCAGAAATTCTTTCGTCAAGTAAGACGAAGTAAATATTCCACAATTCGAAATGAGAACTGCTGCAAACATAACATAAAAGTAAATACCCTTGGTGATGCAAAGCAAATCACCGTATCTAATAAGTGATGTTGCAGATGAAATGATAAACTATGTTTTCAAAAGTTTCTAATGCATAAGAAAAATACGTATAATACATTTGTTTATGATATTCTTTTATAACAATTATTTTTGAATAGTAAACTCCTTGCCTTATTTCCTTATATTTTACTGGCCTGATTAAAGATAATCAACAACATGGTGAGAAACTTTAATTTTAAGGACTACAGCTAGATGTACTTCATGAGATCTACGTCTACTGTAAAGTTATTTCTATCCTTGTCTAATTTTTGAGATATGGGAATTACTTCAATTCTATAGCTGCCGAACTTGTCAATCTTAAGAGCAGATCTGTTTTAGGGTGTGTATTTTAGGTGCAATTCTAAAGTTCAGATTCTTTTTAAAACCTAAAGTGTACGTCATCAGTTTAACAAAAATGATATTTCTAGGAGCTAATTGCGGCTCTGAAATTACAGGAATAATTTTAGAACTCACAACCTTTGACGGTATGGCCATAATATTAGAAGGTAGAAAAAAGTTCTCTTAACGTGTCATGTGTAGGAGTTTTCACCTAAAGAGGAAATTGCAAACTGAAAAGCGGTAGATGTAACCATACATTCTGGTTGCAGGAGGATCATTTGAGTGATGTTTAATGAATTTGCTTCGTTGAGTCAAATTTCACCTCATATTGATTAAACGCTAGTGAACCGAACTGTGACCAGCTAAATTCATCATTAAGTTATTTAAGAATACTGAGGTCTGATACACTCTTTTTATTTTTATAATTAATAAAGGTAGCATCGTTAGTTGGTCCTCACAGGTGTTTCTACGTTCAATACGTCTCCATTCTTCGAAAGCAGCTTTCCCTTGCAATGATCCTGTTTTCGGAGTAAGCCATCCGCACCTTATTATCGCGTAACCATCGTAGTGGGTAAAAGGCGTGCCCTTGGCCGTTGTAACAACTTCCATACTGACGGTCGTACTACGAAATGCGGAAGCGACCAGTGTGCATATGTCGGGACACCGTCATCACGGAGTTCTCGAGCCGGGTGGTGGTTGCGCGGCGTGGAGGAGGAGGAGGAGGAGGAGGAGGAGGAGGAGGAGGAGACAGGGGCACCCGACCCTTCGGAGCAGGTAAAAGTGTGGCAAATGTCCGGCGTGGCAAGTGTCCGGCATGGCAAGTGTCCGGACACCTTGTGGACAGCAGTATGCGGACGGGCATTGTCGTGCAACAACACAACACCTTCTGACAGCAATCCTTGGCGTTTGCTTCGAATTGCACGCTTTAGCCTGTCAGTAAGCATCACTGTAACGTACACTGTTTATTGTTGTGCCCCTTTCACCATAATGTTCCAGTACAGGACCTCGTGCAACCCAAAAAACCGTAAGCATCGGTTTTCCTGCGGACAGTTGGATCTTGAACTTTTTCTTGCACGGCGAATTTTGATGTTTCCATTCCATACTCTGCCGTTTACTCTCCGGCTGGTAATGATGGATCCGTGTTTCGTCACCAGTAATGATTCTGTCTAAGAAGTTGCCCCTTCGTTACCATAGCGATCCAAATGTTTTTTGCAGATGTCGAGGCGCGTTTGCTTATGCAACTGTGTGAGTTGTTTTGGGATCCATCTTGCACAAACTTTACGAAACCCAAGTCTGTTGTGAATAATTTCGTAGGCAGAACCATGACTAATTTGAAGACAATGAGCCACTTCATCAATAGTCAATCGTCTGTCTAAGAGAATCATTTTCACGTGATCACTCAATTGTGGCGGTAAACCGTCGTCCAGCTCCTTCATCGTGTTTAACACTCGTGCGACCATTTCGGAATTTTTCTTTCCACTCATACACACTTCATTGTGGCAAAACACTGCTCCCGTACTGTACTGAAAGTCTTCTATGAATTTCGGCCCCTGATACACCTACCGCCCACAAAAAACGTATCACTGAACGTTGCTCTTCTTTGGTGCAAATAGACAGCGGAGCAGCCATGATTAACAGCACGGCAGCGACAACGAAACTAACGTAGCAGCTTGAAAATTGCAAAGATATAACAACAAATAAACAAAGCATGCGTCACCAACGTAAAACGACAGTACTACCAACATAAACAAAAATATAAGTAAATTGCGGATAATAATTGACTTACCCTCGTATATCGTTTACACCCTGTACATACGCCAAAACCATGTTGAACCTGCTGCGACTATGAATGAAGGAAGGAATTTAGATCATTACATGCCAGTGAACATTGAATTACATCTGATGGGGAAACTACAAATTGGTGCCGGACCATGATTCAATCCCGGGTCTCCTGCTTACTAGGCATTTGCGCCGACCAGTGTGCCACACGAAAACGTTTCGTCAACGTACTTCTGCAAAAATTTCTGTAAATCTGAGAATTTTCATAAAACAGCAAAATAATACAAAGTGTTACTTTTCTGTAAAAGTTTTCCGTTCGACTTGTCGTCGAATTTCAGCCATTTTTCATTCTCCACCAGGCCTTCTGGGCGACAAAGCTTGCTTTCTCTTAACGATTGTAGAGATTTCCTTTTCTTTGGCTCGCCTTAACCACCAACCCTCGGAGCTCTATTTCCTTCCGTTCTTCCTCCTGGAAGTTTGGTTCCTTTTAGTTTCCCCCTGCTGTCAGGGGTATTTAAGTTACTTGGGCGCTCGCATTCTACATGCAGGGCGGATCTGTTCTGTTTGGTTCCGTTACTATGGTGTGAGATAGGATGGGTTGAAGGGGCGGTAGGAGACGACAAAAAAAAGCTCCACATAGCCAAATTCCCAACTCACACACTGCTGACATAGTGCCCCTGGCCATTATCCAGATTGCTCGGAGCGTTTCTTTTCGCTGATTGCCGTTGGAGTTCGAGTGTGGTATGCATCAACACCGAAATCATCATTGACCTGTCATAATCATTGTATTTCTGCCGTTTCTTCTTTTGGGAATGTCCGAAAGAACAGAAACCACATTTATAATTTTAATATCCGCAATTTTAAAAGAAACTAAAAAAGTAGAAAGTAATTTCTCATAACCACATACACATTCCTAACCTCATTCAAATACAAGAATTTCTAAAAATACGTGAGTGTGAATTTGTAGTAGCTGTGAATATGTTGTTATGGTCTTCAGTCCGGAGACTGATTTGATGCAGCTCTCCAACTTGTAAGAAATTTAGAGAAAAAATATGTTTTGTAGTACTTAATGGCTGCATGTACGGTTCATCTTCTTTTGCGACTTGTTTATTTATTATTTTTTTGTACAAACCTTACGAGTATTGTCGTCGTCATTAAAAATTCATAAGCACGAATGCTCAGTACTATCTATATTGGGGTTATACATCGGTATGTGACCAGGAGAATTATTTCGTGCTTCTTTGCCCTGCCTAATAACGTACTATGTTAAAATTCAATCCTATTTAACTAATAATTTAACTTTTTTCCGAGAGGATTTGCGCTGCACAATAAATTTAAAATCTAGTGAACGATAATGGATCTTGTTCATGTATACAGGTCCGTTGTATGAAGTTGCTGTTGCTAGTTTTTTTTTTTTTTCTGGTTCATATATACACAATGTTCAATAAATTTAATGATGTGTCAGATAGATCACTATCGCGACACCACCATTTTAAGTAAATTAGTAATACACAAACTGTTCGAAAGCTTTCGACTGTGAGAATGCTCTAAAATATTGTCTTTCATTAAATATCAAAAGCAGCGGTTTACTACATGTACAAATAACTTCAAACTTTAAATAAATGTTACCCTCTGAAAATACACGAACTGCGTTTCTTTATCACTGTTTACGATTTCCGTCGTGAATGATGTATGCTAGTTACGCGTATCTCTTGCCATTTGAAAACGGAGTGATGTAATCTAAGTAGCTGGATCCTGAATGTTACGTAATTCGCCGTACAAATATTCGGAAAACAAAATTACTGGTGGATCGTTGGAAAATATCAGCTTCTGAAAATCCAGTATATGTAGGACATGTTACGTAGAATATTCAGGTTCAGAATGCAAAATTAAATACTCATGATTTCTCATTTCACTCCTATAACATCGCACTCCTGCCTCAATCAAATGAGCGATGTCTTATTATTAGTCACAAGGAAGTAGCCGTAATATAGTCCCACTATTTATGTATGAGAAATATCCCTATCGTAACATTCTCCTTCTGAATAAGTTTAGCACTACATAAACATGGTCTGTAGCATTTGAAATGATTAATAGCCCCTCCTCTGAGAATCTTTTCGCAGTTTACAACGCTTTCCGCGCCAGTAACTAATTCTGAGTGTTTTCTAATGTAGCTTTTATTTTTCATTCATCGTACCAACTTTGTAGTCCAAGGAACGCTATTGCTAGTTTCTGTCTACTCATTTCTTCCACAATCAGCTGTCAAATATCTGTGTTATAAACAAAGAAATCAGTGAGAGACACACACAAATCACACAAACTATGTATGCGGTTATAACAGAGGAATAGATAAAAAATAATATACATATAAAAAAATTAAAAATCGCTTATAAACCGAATATAGAAAGTTTCGAGTCTTACAATTTTATTGCTTCGCGATAATTTTTACAGAAGTCGCTAAACTCGCATACTGCTCTTTTTAGTACTGCGTAAAATTGAGTTGGGTGGTTCGCAAACGAACTGTTCCAAAGGAACGGTTCAGAACAGAGAACTCAAGGACCGAGGAATTACTTACTTACTTACTTACTTACTTACTTAGGTACTGTGACGGCCGATTCAAATTCCTACTCATAATAGTTTCAGTATGTTGTTAAGTCAAAGTTCTCAGGTTTACGTATCAGGCTTGAGTCCTGACTGTTGCTATTCAATCAAAGAGAAATTGGAATACCAATCCCCCCCCCCTCCTCGAAAAAAGTCTTGAATAGCAGATCCTTGCGCAAGGTAAAATGTTCAAGAAAAACTAATAGTTCTTAACTTGATAAGCACATCCATAAAATTTTCTCAAAATTTTGTAGTTGAAAAGCTTTCAATTGTTTTCATAAACCACAGGTATGTATTTACAAAAATCAGTTGCAAAAATATCGAGTCATACAACTTGAACATACCTTCTTCACAGTAAGGAAATTATTCCTGAGTTTCTTTTTAGAAATACGGCCGCGGTGGCCGAGGCGCTCCAGTCACGGTCTGCACGGCCACTACGGTCGGGGGTTCGAATCCCACCTCGGGCATGGATATTTGTGCCATCCTTAGTATAAGGTAGTTCGTAAATAGTTTGTAAGTTTAGGGACTGGTGACCCCGTAGTTAAGTCCCATAAGCTACACAAACATTTGAACATTTGAGTCCCTAAAAAAAAAAAAAAAAAAAAAAACTGTATAAAGCCTTGAATAATCTTTGTAGATGGTTGAAATAAATCTCTTCAAAACTCTGACACTTGAAGTGAAACTTCGAGTTTTATTTCACTTGACACAAATCAATATAATAGACGTATACACATTCATATTATCATTAGAACATTCTCATAGGAACTCATCATAGTAAGTGAAACTCATTGTAACATGCATAATTTGCAAAACTTCCTGTACAATTCATTTTCTTTTATTTATTTGATTATGATGGTTAGCAACGGCGTTCTTAACAAGATTTCTCGGCCCGTGGCTGTTGAACCGCGACGTTTGATGGCCAGTATATGACCTCTGGTCTCTCGGTAGAGGTGCTGTTCTGGTGGGTTGCGCACTTGAAACATAAAACACATTTTTAAAGAATCATATAACAAAAATCATTAACATTAAAAATGATTAACAGCAGCATAAACAAACATGATTTACCTGGAAAACTGAGCTGATGTAAGGCAGTAGCAGGGTAAGCTTTCGTCCCACTGCACTAGTCGGCCCCATTCTGGTATGCATCTGGAACGCAGGAACTAGCGCTCACGTTCCGGAACAATTGCGCCGACTTCAGTTCCAGGAACTACCGCGTGGCCGTTCCCGTTCCAGCTCCAGGCAGAACGCACGACCGATCCGGTTCCGGTTAATGTGTTTCAGATCCAGCTCACTGCTCAGTATCGAGCTGTCGTCCGTTTTATTCAATGGACTCGCTCATTCTCACTTGTTTCAGACTCTTTTTGATCTCTGCACTACTGATTCATCACTTATTCAAATGTTCGTGAAGCTTAAGGGACTTAACTGCGGGGTCATCACACCCTTAACTTACAAACTACTTATGAACTACCTTATACTAAAGACGACACAAACATCCATGCCCGAGAGGGGACTCGAACCCCCGACCGTAGCGGCTATGCAGACCGTGACTGACGCGCCGCAGACCTCTCGGCCACTGCGCCCGGCCATCACTTATTCTGTCCAACGTCTTTCACCAGTAATTTATAATTTACAGGCATTTTATAATTTTGTAACATAACGCACATAAAAATTGCATTCTGTGTAATACATACGCATCTTAAAGGCAAATCTCCTTATGTCTTCGTAATTTTTATCAACAGCAGAAGACATAATTCTCACGAGTTATTTTATTATACGTACAATTTAGTTTTTTAAAGTAACATTTAATAATTTCCTTAAAATGTAGTGTAAGAGTGTTCAAATAAGTCTAGAAGTGACAGGTGGTTGAAATTTTTAAGTTTCTTTGTACTAACTATTTGTCACGTTTTTCGCGTGAAAAAAAAAGTTGTGGGTGATATCAGCTGATTAGGAAAAGGGATTTCTAATTCGGAAGATGTGGACTGCATTAATATCGTCTTTACTTTCTATCTCAGAAATTATTGTTCGGCATTTATAAATCAACTATTCAGTTTCTAGCTACCTATTAATGGACAATAACTGGATAAGAAGGAACGGGTCCCAGAAAGGGCTGTAGCTGATTACGCCTTAAGACTTGTTCAGACACCTCAATAAACAAAAAAACAACTATTTAAGTTTGGAAAATTTGTATCCGTTGTGAGTTCGGCGACTTAAACTGTCGTTAAATGTTGCAAAATGTGAAATTCTTGTAAACACACAAGTTTTTTATACTTATTTATTTACTTATTATTGTTTTTCTTTTCTTTACAGGTAAGCTATGGAAATGGATTCATACTGTCAAGATACATTAGCACTTTATGCTATAATTGTTTGTCGCGAAAATAAACCATGTTAAAGATGGAGGCCCAGAAAATTTCTGTTACAAAGAGAAATCCACGGATTTTTTAATTCTGTACTGGAGGACCTCTGATGAAGACAGGTAAGGGTTCAAGAATTTTGTCGGAGTAACGTATGGGCAGTTCGAAGAACTCTTTATGGCAGTAGCACCACGTATTCAACGGAAAGAGACAAATTTCAGAGGAACAACTTACGAGATGTCTTCCCCAGTACAGTATTACGATACTACAACGGCCGAACAAGGTTGTAGTGTGTTTTCAAATAGGTCCACTGTGTTCGAAATTCCACAATCGGTACACCAATTGCATCCAAAAATTCTTTCAACCAATCTGTTCATTTGGATCTCCGCAATCAGTAGAATGTCACGGAAGTGTCCTTTTTTTCAGTTTCAAAGAAAAATTGAATATTCACTGACTGTTCCGCAATATTTTATTCGCCTTGAATTAAACACACGAGATGAAAGTGTAATATTCTGCAAATTTATTGCTTTTACAAACCGGTTTCGGCTGTTACACCATCTTCACGTAAACACTACACAGATAGAGCAATGCAGCTTGGAAGTTTAAGGCTCACATACCTTAAGCTGCTGTATACGCAGTACACAATATAAATTACAACATTTTGAAATACTGGAAACTGATAAACATATGTCAACTTCCGCAAACCTTGCAGCACCGAAGGACCAGACTCAATTTCTACACTCACCACTCTTGTCTGTAGAATCTAGTCGGAGTGCGTTAACTCCCCACTTCTACTCACTTGCCTGATATCCCAACTACAGTTCCGTAGCCTATTTACAAAATGACTTGTATCATCACAGCTGTTTGGCTACTTGCCTGCCATGAAATCTAATTTATAATTTTGTCAGGAATATTGAACATTTAAGCCAGTAACTTTAGTTTACATTAACCATTTAAAATTTTAATCTAAATTTCGACAGATGTTTCATTTAGTTTGTTGTCACCTTTCCATGTTCTAAATGTTTGACCTGTTCAGTATAATTTGTTGAGCAAATTTCTATTGTTTATTTTCCAAGGACAAATGTTGTAATTTATTTTGGCACATATTCTATCAATATTCAATAATTGTTACACAATCATTTCAGTGGAGTAATTCCCCTCAGGTTAGTTTTAAACGTAAAACACTAATCGTCTTTGAAAATTAACGCAAATATAATATCCATACAGCATCATAAGATCTTTGAACCTTAAACATCCAAACTGCATAGCTATATCTCTGTAGTGTTTACCTGATCATGGCGTAACAGCCGAAAATCGGTATGGAAAACAATAAATTTGCAAAATATTACACAGTCATCTCGTGTGTTTCATTCAACACGAAAAAAAAATAAAAAAAAATAAACGAGTAGTTAGTTCTTTTGTCCACTTGAGTCCCCGTTGTGAATAGAAGACAGCAAACGAAGAAATAAGCAGAACAACCCACACGCCAATGGGAATGCGCAGTCACCCAACTCTGCCCTGTTTTTTGCTCATCGACCGTAAAGTACAAACTTGAGAGAAAACTCCCCTCAACTACTTTTCCACACTCGCGATTTCAAACATCTGTTGACCACAGTAACTATGTCGAACGTAAAGTTGAAAACAAAGACCGTTTTACATGTGCTAAGGACCAAACGTAATGTTCAGAGATACAACAAAAACAGTATTGCATGACATACAAATTAGTACCTACAGGAAATGTAAACGATACTGAAAGTCCAGAGAAAATTGCATTGAATTCTCCAGTGCGGCAGGAGTTTCACACATTGTCACGTTCAGACTAAATGGGCTAAGTCCAAAAGAGATATCAAGCTGTAATGGTTGACAAAACATACCTATATTAAAGTGATTTAAACAATACGAGACAAATAATTTCGGTTTGCAGTATCATTACATTAATCAGTAAAAAAAAAAATGCGCTGTTGATGTATAAAGGCTACTATAGCAAGCAAGTCCGTTTTCTTCAGCAGGCAAATCGTGAAATATGAGTCAGTACTGAAAGTAGTGTTTGAATGAAATAGTCAACAGTTTTGCCTTTCATCAGGATTTTTACACTTTCCCACTGTTCAGTGTCAATCGATGTCCTTTTGCAGCAAAGGTGATTTTTAATTTCTGCAGCAGAACTGATGTGTAGCTTTGTTGCGTTGAATGGGAAGTAGGATAAGGTGAAGTAATTTCTTTCTGTATATCAAAAACGAAGAAGGGTTTAACGCCCCGTCAACAACGTGATCATAGAGGTGGTTATTGTGAACCATCAGGTACATAAAAATGAACGACATTCTTCAAATTTTATATTAAGGAAAAACTTCCATCACAAGATAGGAAACTGTGACCTGAAACCAGATACTTATGCACTAAATACAAGCGAGTACGAATGTGTACATACATATTAAGTATACGCTTTTTATATTGTCCACAGTAATTTTCACTCCAAATCACAAAACTACTTTTGTTATAAGTAACATTGACAGAATTATAGTGCAGTTCAGGGCATAGAGCAGACATGATGCTATATTCCCCCTCCCCCCCCCCCACCCCCGCACCCACAGAAAATGTGGTCTATTTTACCCCATTAACTCGTGCATTTTGCCATAGAAATTTCACACATACGCAAAGTTTTGAGAGAATAGTGCAACCTTTTCAGAATGAAACTTTTCACTCTGCAGCGGAGTGTGCACTGATATGAAACTTCCTGGCATATTAAAGTTGTGTGCCGGAACCGGGACTCGAAACTGGGACCTTTGCCTTTCGCGGGCAAGCGCTCTACCACTGAGCTACCCCGACACGAGAGCTTCTGTGAAGTTTGGAAAGTAGGAGGCGAGGTACTGGCGGAAGTAAGGTTGTGAGGCGGCATCGTGAGTCGTGTCGGGATAGCTCAGTCGGTAGAGCGCTTGCCCGCGAAAGGCAAAGGTCCCAGGTTCGAGTCCCGGTTCCGGCACACAATTTTAATCTGCCAGGAAGTTTCAGTGCATCCTTTTGTTTATCGATAGTGGAAACGAGCCCATAACACAACACAAAACTATGTCAATTACTTAGTACGCCTGTAAAACTGGTGTAATTCACCACTCATACTCTACCACGTTTGTCACTGTTATAACGTCCCGAGGTGACTTAATCATATCATGAAGCGCTTCTTGTATAATATATTCGTATGGATGTAGCACCGTTGTAGCGTATTAAATCAATTTTGAAACTCGGCACGTTTAGAATGTTAGGTCAGACCGCAGCAGCTGGTTTCCAGTGTGAACGTACCTCTAGAGCGGCTGTCTTGCCTGCTGCATATTCCGGGTCGCCATACCGCTACAGAGCGCGCGTCTTCGCGTCTAGGCGGCTGCTTGAATATTCATCGCCGGTCCGTTCGCCGCCTGCGCCTGTAAAAGGGATTCCGCGATGCAGCCTTTGCCGTAACGAACTCCCCGTGGCCTATTTTTAACAGCGGCGGGTCGGCCGCTCGTGGAGCGTTGTGACCGCGCGAACGAGTAGGGTGCTGTGTTGCTGTGGCAGACTCACACAGCTGCAACTCTCCGCGTATCAGTTTTTTAAGGAGGCGAGAGGCGGTGCAGGTCGGAGGGGAGAGCTTAATCTACTCCACTCTTTAAATGCGCTCGCTGCTCAAACAGCTGTTCTATCCCGATAACGGTCTAGCTCCGCTCACGACTCAAGTGGTAAAACGGCCTACCACTTTCTGTATGTATTTCACTGATACGTTGCTAATACGGCCTATCACTTTCTGTATGTATTTCACTGATACGTTGCTAATACTTAAAATCGCAATAAAATGCCTTTGATTGTGACAGGTTTTGGTGATATACGTTGCGCGTCCAGAAAGTAAGTTCCGTTTCAATTTATCTCCGCTGCAGCGCTGCGATTGCAGTTCCGCACATGCGCTGTAGACGATGTGTATCAAGGAGAAGAACGTGCGGCATTTGGAGATCGCTGTCAGTTAAGTACGCTTTGTTGTGCTTGTTTGAAATGTCGGCGTTGATTGAAAATCCCGCCGCCTGTGAAATCAAGTCGGTGATTCGGTTTCTGAATGCGAGGAAAGTGAAATTTATCGGCAAATTTGCGATGTTTGCGGACCAAATGCGATGAGTGATTCGATGGTGAGAAGATGGGTCCGACAGTTCAATGGCGTGCGTAGTGATGTGCACGATGAAGAACGAAGTGGGCGTCCACCTTTGGTTACAGAAGAACTGGTTCACGCGATTGATGACAAGATCCAGGAAAACCGTAGGTTTACAATTAATGCTCTCGCTGTGGACTTCCCCCAAATTTCACTGTTTCCAACTGGTTGAAGACACAGGCGGCAGATTTCTATGAAGAAGGTATATAAAACCTGGTGTCACACTATGACAAATGCTTGCAAAATTTCGGCAGTTATGTAGAAAAGTAGTTTGAGTTGTAGAATTTTGTGCAATAAAAATTTCTTCTGTATCTGTGTACAATTTCATTTTATTGCCAAACGGAACTTACTTTCTGGACGCGCCTCGTATATTAATTTGCGTCACTCCTAAGTTGAATTTGAAATTTTTTCGAATGATTTTAAATTTTCAATGTAACAATCCACTCCTTTCTACCACTGCAATTTGTGAATACCGGAACTGTTCGATCGCATCAGAGCGCAGTTAAAACCCTGTCACTGAGGTTTTGTGCAATATTTATTATTTATTTATTCGTTCGGCATTTACAGGGCGAAGCATTAAACTGGAATTACAACATAAAATCAAACACATTCAGCACAACATAATACAAAAAATGTATACCATAAGACTTACTGTTTTAGGTCACTGAATGGAATTGTCGTTGAGTTTATGTATGTCCTCATGTTCATCATTAAAACCATGCACGGTACACGCGATCATGTGGTCCATTGAATGGTTGAGTCCACACTCGCACTGAGGGTCGTTCGAGAGGCCCCATGTTGTCATCTTCCTGAACCTTCCGACGCCCGTCCAAACACGGTTCAGAATAATCCATTGGTTAAAGCACTGTCAACTTCCTGGATCGTAGGGAAACACCTCTTCACTTGTTTGCCATAGAGGTCGCCTGGACTTCAAGCGGTTTCCTGCTATCCGGTATATAGGAAGTTTTCGGTTCGACATTGATGTACTATATTCTCTGAATAGTAACTGACCTTCTGATTTCAGGCGGTGCTGTGTTAATTAGTACGGTCAGCCATTCCCTAGGTATAGGTGTAAGGGTCCCAGATAGTCGCCTCATTGCTTCTCTTGGTTGGGTATCGGTTTTTTGATACCTGTGCACTTCTGGCCTATACAGCTGCACGATACTCGGCCAAGCTGTCACCAGTGCCAAGACTCAAGTTCGCTAGGTATTTGCATCACACCCGCAGGTTCTTACATTGAGTTAGGAAAGAATAGAATTTCTAGCTTTCAACTTTATCCTCTATTATGGGCTTTGTACGTGAAACTTAAGTTAAAGAGTCTATTAATGTTTTTTGAATTAACTTAAAAGTTAATCCGTTACTAAAAAAAGAATTAACTTCGCTAATTAACGATTAACGGACTTGCTCCCAGCTCTGCAAATTAAAGTATTACACCAGAAAAAAATCACTTTGGCGTATTTACTTAAGATTGTCGCTAGTAAGCATCATGATGAAACTATACGTGTTGCGACAGTCGTACAGGTGTTTGTCTGTTTGACAGTGAAGTTGCAACAAGTCGTTTATCTCAGCCGCGCGGTAATGGTCGTCATGTAACGATCTGTGGGCCCGCAGCCGTCGGAGGTTCCAGTCTTCCTCGGGCATGGCTGTGTGTGTGCGGCACCCCGGAGCAACCCCCCAGGGAGCCCACAGTTCTTTTGTGGGTACGTGTGTGGCGCGCACGGGGCCCCGAGCCGGAGCAGCCTTTCTTCTGCCCCAGGCTGCTTCACTTTCCCTCCCGGTTTATGCCTTCGCCCGGAGACGGGCGTATTTCACGAGTTCAGGTGTTTTCTTGTTGTCGTTTCTCTTATTCCTTGGTTCCTTCCTTTCTTACCCTTTGTTTCTGTCTCTCTCTCCTTGTCCTCTCCTCGCCTTCTTCTCCTCATTAGTCTCCGCCTCGGCGTTTGAGACACCTTTCCTTCTTTCTCTTCACTTCCTCTATTATTCTTCTTCTTTCCTCCCTGTGCGTGTCTGAAGGCCGACCCACGCATTATCGTGCGTAGCAGGTGACGGGGTAACGCGTAATTCCCCGCCCCGGGTAGACAAGTAGGGCACGTACGTACCCCCTGGTAAAGGCCAGGCCCAGGGAGGGGTGATTACCCGAGCTGGTACCTTCCGAACATGCCAATTGGTCCCTCCGTCAGTTCTCGGGAGGTGTGACCTGAGGTGTGAACAATCACCTAAGGCGGGTAAGCCCTCGGAGAGGGCCCCCACTAGGAAGGAGCGCGCCATCGGAGACGCCGGTAATCACGGGGGACACTTCCGCAATGACTTCCTTCTCTTCTTCACTGACATTGACCCAGAAACGTAAGATAGACTCGCCTCAGCAAAAGAAGACTCTGCCTAATTTGCCGAAATTTCTTGTTGTGTCGCGCACCGACGGAAAAGACTTCAATTCTGTCAATCCTTTCGTTATACAGAAAGGTGTTGATGCAATTGCTGGCCCTGTTAAAACCTGTTCGCGTCAGCGCAATGGCTCATTGTTGCTGGAAGTGGACAGTGCTTTCCAAGCCCAGAAACTTATCCGGACTACGTTATTGCACACGTTTCCAGTCAAAGTAGAAGCGCACCGCACACTCAACTCGTCACGTGGGGTAGTTTTTACGAGATCCCTTGACGGGTTGTCTGATGACGACATCCGGTCCTATATGTCCGATCAGGGTGTGACAGCCGTCCACAGGGTGATGAAAAAGGTAGATAACCAGCTGACACCGACTCGTACTGTGTTTTTGACATTCGACAGAGTTGACCTCCCGTCGAAGGTCAAAGCAGGGTACGAAGTTATCTCAGTCCGCCCTTATATTCCAAACCCAACGCGCTGCTTCCAATGCCACAGGTACAACCATACCCGTGAACATTGCCCACATGCAGCAAAATGTGTCACTTGTGGTAGGGACGCCCATGAGGGGGATTGCCCACCTCCGTCCCCTCACTGCCTTAACTGCAACGGCGACCATGCGGCTTCCTCTCGCGACTGCCCTGTATATAAGGATGAAAAAATCATTCAGCAAATTCGGGTTACGGAGAAGGTATCGACATCTGCCGCTCGTAAGTTGTTGGCGAGTCGAAAGCCCACTGTCCTCCCAGCGGGTACATACAGTAAGGTACTCACCTCACCTCGACCTACCAAAGATTCCAGTACCCAGACATGTGATTTCACTTTCGCTGACACAGTTGTGCGATCCGCCAGCCCGAAGATTGCCCGTTCCACGTCCCCGCTTCCTCCTGCTGCTTCTAAGGTACAGTCTTCGTCAACATCTAGTAAACCGCGGGCACCTAAACAAGATGCCCGGACCTTGAAAAAGGAACCCGTCCGTGAGGATTTTCTGCGTTCTCAGGCTATCCAACCGTCAACTGCCTCTTCCCGCCGTCACTCTTCCAGAAGAGCTGACAAGAAAAAGAGTTCCTCTCCTTCCCCGCCGAGGCGTGACCCATCTGTCACGCCGTCCAACAGTTGCCGGCCTCGGCCGTCTTCTGTTTCACCGGGACGCTCCGTTTGCCGGGCGCCCGGCCCTTTACCGGCGGTGGAAACTGCCCCTCCTGATCAACTCAGGGAGGTGGCAGGCGCGTCGGTCGAACCTATGGACCCCCGACCCTTTGCCCCTGGACAGCGATAGCAGTGCTCCCTCGAAATCCGGTCCTCAGCGGCCGTCGAGGTGACCCCGCTCGCTACTTGGTTTTTATCCTTATTTCTTCTCTCATTTTTATCATGGCGCTCCTTCAATGGAACATTCGCGGCATTCGTTCTAATCGGGAGGAGTTAAAATTACTCCTTCGATTGCACTGCCCGCTTCTAGTCTGTCTCCAAAAAACTAAGTTGCGTCCACGTGATCGTGCAGACTTTCCACACTACACCTCTGTGCGGTTCGACCTGCCACCCGTGGAAGGTGTCCCAGCCCATGGAGGGGTTCTGATGCTCCTTCGAGACGTCTATTTCCATCCCATTTCCTTGCACACTCACCTACAGGCAGTTGCCGTCCGCATCACCTTATCCACATTTACCTTCTCCCTCTGTAATATATATTCGCCATCGTCATCTGCCCTTACTAGGGCAGATGTGCAAAACCTTGTTGACCAGCTCCCTTCACCTTTCGTGTTGGTAGGCGACTTTAATGCCCACCACCCCCTATGGGGCTCTCCGGCACCTTGTCAGAGAGGCTCCCTTTTGGTGGACATTCTCCACCACCTCGATCTTGTCTGCCTCAACACCGGTGCACCGACCTTCCTTTCTGACACAACCCACACTTACTCCCACATAGACCTTGCGATATGCACTCCTCAGCTTGCCGGTCGGTTTGAGTGGTATGCACTTTCTGACACGTACTCGAGTGACCATTTCCCTTGTATCATCCACTTCCTGCATCATTCCCCATCTCCACGTCCCACCAGTTGGAACATTTCTAAAGCCGACTGGGGGCTTTATTCTTCCATGGCTGTTTTTCACAATCAGCATTTTCCCAACTGTGACAGTCAGGTCGAATACCTCACAGAGGTTATTCTCACTGCTGCTGAACGTTCCATACCTCGTACATCCTCTTCTCCACGTCGTGTCCAGGTCCCTTGGTGGACTGCAGCCTGCCGCGACGCGCTTCGAGCCCGGCGCCGTGCTTTACGCACCTTCCGCCGCCACCCAACTTTGGAGAATTGCATCAATTACAAACGTATGAGAGCGCAGTGCCGTCGTATCATAAACGACAGCAAGAAAGCTTGCTGGACTGCTTTTACTAGTTCTTTTAACCGTTTTACTCCCTCCACGGTTGTCTGGGGTGGCCTACGCCGTTTGTCCGGCATCAAGGTCCACTCCCCGATTCCTGGCCTGACCGTGGAGAACGCAGTCCTCGTGGACCCAGCTGATGTTTCAAACGCATTGGGTCGTTTCTTCGCGGAGGTTTCGAGCTCTGCCCATTACCACCCTGCCTTTCTCCCTCGCAAACAGGTAAAGGAGGCACGGCCGCCTTCTTTCCGCTCTTTTAATCGTGAAAATTATAACGTCGCCTTCACCATGCAGGAGCTAGATCGTGCTCTCGCCCTGTCCCGGTCTTCCGCTCCCGGGCCCGATTCCATTCATATTGAGATGCTGAAGAACCTCTCTCCTGCGGGCAAGTGCTTTCTTCTTAGTACCTACAATCGCATATGGACTGAAGGTCATGTTCCCACAAGTTGGCGTGAAGCCATTGTTGTCCCCATCCCCAAACCAGGGAAGGACAAACACCTTCCTTCCAGTTATCGCCCCATTTCTCTGACGAGCTGCGTCTGTAAGGTGATGGAACGCATGGTTAACGCTCGGTTGGTCTGGCTCCTCGAATCTCGCCGCCTCCTGACTAATATCCAATGCGGTTTTCGTCGACACCGCTCTGCTGCTGACCACCTCGTTACGTTGTCGACCTTCATTATGAACAACTTTCTAAAGAAGCGTCAAACAGTAGCAGTGTTCTTCGACTTGGAGAAGGCATACGATACCTGTTGGAGAGCGGGCATTCTCCGCACATTGCACACATGGGGCCTTCGGGGCCGCCTTCCTCTTTTCATTCAAGCGTTTTTGGCGGATCGCAAGTTCCGGGTACGGGTGGGCTCTGTTTTGTCAGATACCTTTTGCCAGGAGAATGGGGTACCACAGGGCTCCGTCTTGAGTGTGGCGCTCTTTGCCATTGCAATCAATCCGATCGTAGATTGCCTTTCAGCCGACGTCTCCGGATCTCTTTTTGTTGACGATTTCGCAATTTATTGTAGCGCCCAGCGGACGTGTCTCTTGGAGCGTTCTCTCCAACGCTGTCTTGACCGTCTCTATTCCTGGAGCATCGCAAACGGCTTCCGATTCTCCACTGAGAAAACTGTGTGTATCAATTTCTGGAGATACAAGGAATTTCTTCCACCTTCTCTACGTCTCGGCCCTGTTGCTCTCCCTTTCGTGGAGACTACGAAATTCCTGGGACTCATGTTGGATCGGAAACTTTGCTGGTCCACACACGTGTCCTACCTGGCTGCCCGTTGTGCCCGATCCCTTAACGTTCTTCGTGTCCTCAGTGGCACATCATGGGGAGCGGATCGTACCGTCCTGCTTCACCTTTACCAGGCCATTGTTCAGTCGAAGCTCGACTATGGAAGCCTTGTATACTCTTCAGCACGGCCGTCGATTCTCCGCCGTCTCAACTCTATCCACCATCGTGGATTACGTCTGGCGACCGGTGCATTTTATACCAGCCCTGTTGAAAGTCTGTATGCCGAGGCTGCTGTATTACCCTTGACCAATCGACGTGACATACTCTTGTGTCGGTATGCATGCCGCCTACGGTCGATGCCCAACCATCCATCCTACAGATTATTTTTTGACGACTCACTCGATCGCCAATATCAGTTGTCTGCGATTGCCTTGCTTCCACCGGGAGTTCGGTTTCGCCGCCTGCTACAGCGGCTCGATTTTACCCTTCCTTCCACCCTTCGGTTGAGCGAAAGCCCATTGCCACCGTGGCATCAGGCCCAGGTTCACACACACCTCGAACTTAGTTCGCTCCCCAAGGAGAGCACTCCGGATTTTGTATTCCGCTCGAGGCTTGTCGAACTCCGTTCGCGGTTCGATAATGCCGTATTTATTTACACTGATGGTTCCAAGAGCACTGCCGGTGTCGGATCTGCCTTCGTCGTCGGGGACAACCGTTTCCAATACAAGCTCCCTGACCGGTGCTCGAACTTCACGGCTGAGCTTTTCGCCCTCCACCAGGCCGTTTTGTATACCTGCCGCCACCGCCACCCTTTCTATGCCATATGTTCTGACTCCCTTAGTGCCCTGCAGAGTCTTAAGGACCCTTTCTCGAACCATCCTCTCGTGTATCGGATCCAACGCTCCCTCCAGTTGCTGGCGGATGACAGCTGTCACGTTTCTTTCCTGTGGGTCCCTGGCCATGTGGGTGTGCCCGGGAATGAGGCCGCCGACACAGCAGCCAAGGCAGCAGCTCTTTTGCCTCGCATGGCTACCTTTTGCGTCCCATCGGACGATGTTCAACGGGCTCTTCGCCGGAGTATCGTGTCGCAATGGCACAGTGTGTGGCTTTCACTGTACAACAATAAATTGCGAACTGTCAAACCGATCCCGACCGCTTGGAGGACGTCCTCACGCCCCTCTCGGCGGGAGGAGGTCATCCTGGCTCGGTTGCGGATCGGTCATTGCCGTTTCAGCCACCGTCACTTGCTATCCGCCGAACCTGCACCGCTATGCTCCTGCGGTGAACTGCTGACAGTGCGACATGTTTTACTGACTTGTGTTAATTTTAATCATCTCCGTGTAGCCCTTCACTTTCCGTCTACTCTGGAGGAAATTTTAGCTGATGACACACGAGCAGCTGCTCGAGTTTTGCGTTTTATCAACTTGGCCAACTTATCCAAGGAAATTTAACTCTTTTAATTGTCTTTTATCTTTCGTTTTTAGCCTCTTGTTGCTGTTCTGACAGTCTACATTTTTTTAGATCATAGCGAATCTATGTTCTTGGCTGGGCGCTAATGACCATAGAAGTTGTGCGCCCTAAAACCACAAAAAAAAAAAAAAAAAAAAAAAAAAAAAAAAAAAAAACCCGGAGCAAATAATCTTCCAATGCCCAGAATACTCACAAGCTGCCTCTGTTGAGAGGCAACCCGTAAAGACTAGGAATGTTTATGAGATACTCAGAAATGACGAACTTGTAGAGGTTTACATAAAAATGACAGAAAATCTCAGCGCACGCGCGGCAGATTTATCGAGGATAGTCTGCTGCGAAACCATAGGAGAGAAAAGCCGTGTATGCCTTTATGTGGCACACATTGGCAGCAACAAAAATGTCCAAAAATGCCCAATAACAACCGAATTTGACATCACCATCTCAGGCGTCTGGCCGGCTAATGTCGGACCGGCACCGATGGATGGTCACCAGATATGACTGGAAGGTTAGTTCAGGCAAAGAGTGAGGAGTTGAAGACTTCCCAGTCTTGCGCGAGCAAGGTCTTAGGGAGAAGTCACAGGAATATGTCTTCTGGTGATGGCTGCCTCGCTACCTTCCCAACCACACTAAAGATCTACGAAGGAAGTGAGATAGCAACAGCCGTATGTATATGCATTCCACTATGCCATCTTCAGGTCCCCACATCGGAGCATAACACCCATTACGTAGAGATATCAAAACTAGTTTCGTGGACTTCTGTCTCGACAACAACTGTGATATCCGTACTTAATGGATGTTATGCTCCGATGTACGGAGCTGAAGATGGCATACTGGAATGCCGAAACTGGTTGTGATACAATAAATATTTTATTACACAAACGGCTGTTGGTATCTCACTTCCTTCATACTCTTGACCAGCCGCTGTCCCATTTCCACCAACAATGATGGATTCAATAATACTAAAGATCTAGTTATGTGGTACAAAAGAGGTGGAGAGTACGGAATTAGCACACCACAAGTAGAACAGTAGTTTAGTTTTGTGAAAATAAAGTTATAATACTAATATGAGACGTAGTGGTTTTCTTAGTTAGTAGGCCCCGATAACGTCCTCGTCGTAGGGATGGGTACTGGTCTCCCTTCAGGAGGCTTGCTAAGAGGCAGGATTTCTGTTTGAGTTATTTTTGTAGTTAAATACTAACAAACCTAAATAATTTTGTAATTTATATATTCATATTTGTAAAGGTCTGTTTTAGTTTTCTAGGTAACAGACGTATAACCGTTTTTGTAGTTGGAAGAAAAAAAAACTGAATTGAGTCCTTAGCATTAAAGTAGTTCGTAACTCTAGGGACCGATGACTTCGGCAGCTTGGTGCCTTGGGTTTACAAACATTTGAACAGTTTTGAGTTTCTCTTTATATTGCTCGTATTTGCCCCAAGCCTAAGGTCGTGCTGTAGTGGATGAGAAAGTTGTTGTTGTTGGATTTTGGAAGAGACTAAATTACAATGGTTATCAGTCCCGATGCGCAAGTTCCCGCTAGATGTTGAAAGCTATGGGACCAAATTGCAGTGGTCATCAGTCCCTAGATTTATGAACTACTTAAACCAGCATATGCTAAGGACAACACAGACACCCATGTCCGAGAGAGAACTCGAATCTCCGACGGGAAGCTGACGCTTACTCCCCTAAGAGGCGCCTTAGAGCGCACGGCGGTTCCCGCGCCGTCACTCGGATGGTTCACCGTGCGGGATGTCGAGCGCTCTTTGGGATTAGAGCACAGGATAGCCTTGAGTTGCTGCAGGTGCAGGACATCAAGGTTCAACGCCAGGGTGGAGTAGGGGTTCTCCCTGGCTCCTTAATAGGCCTACATTGATTTTAGACCTGACTGCTTTTAAGAAGCCTTGTACCTCAGACAGTTTTTATAAAAGTAGATTTTTGGAGATTTTAAACCACTATGTAAATTTTATTATTGTGTATACAGATGGATTCAAGCAGGGAGATCGTCTCGGCTGCTCCGTTGTTTCCTGACTCAGTCCGGATAGGGCTCCCAAAACAGTTTCCCGTTTACTATGCGGAACTCTTCGCTATCCTGAGGGCACTAGAACAGATTAAAAGGCATCACTGTCTGAAATTCCTGATCTGCTCAGACTCCCACAGCGCCCTCCTCGCGGTCGACCAAATGTATCCGGCAGATCGGATGGTGCAGGACATCCAGGACGCTCTCCTTGTATTCCAACGACAACACAAGGTGATAATTTTCTGTTGGGTTCCTGGGCACATAGGGATCCAGGAAAATGAGCTGGCCGATGCAGCAGCTAGGGAGGCTTGTTCTCTCCCCCCTGCCATACGCTGTTCCGTCCCACTGAAAGCCGTCACCTCGTTTGTGACACGCACAACCTTGGCATTGTGGAGGTATCAGTGGTTGGATGTGGCGCGGTAAAATCCTCAGTCCGCCATGGCGTACGTCCTTCCGCCCTCGACGAGCAGATGAAGTCGCCCTCACTCGTCTCCGAATAGGACATTGCTCGCTGACACACGGTTTTCTTTTATGCAGTGAAGAACCGCCGGAGTTTGGCAGATGGAGGACACAATTGTCAATAAGACGTATTTTAACAGAATGCGTTTTATTTGCTGGTAAAGGTAAAGGTATAGCAGTCAACAATCCGAAGATTGGTTTGAACACCACAGTGCTTTACTAGGCATGGTCCTGTTTGGAGGTGATATGCCGTTGCCTTCCTCCGACCTTGGAACTGACTTACCCAGCCACTTATAGGGGGACCTACAGTTTAACGCGGGTTCCGAACCATGGTGCTACTCGGTATTTTTCACATGAGCAATACTGCCAGAGGTGAAAGAAGTGGAAAGTGACAGATAAAAATCCTAGGACCTGGCGGGGATCGACCCGCGACCTTTGGACTTGTAGTCTGGCACTCTACCACTGTGCAACCGAGGCTGGTGCCAGGGCAAATTTGGGTCTCTCACAGGACCTGAAATATATTTTAGCTGACGATGAGACGTCTGTGGATCGTGTCCTACGATTTTGTACTATGTCTGGAGTACTTCCCAAAATACTGGGTGTGCGATTTTAATGTGTTAGAGTGGCTCGGGCACTCTTTTAGTCACCGGGCATATATCTGTAAATGTTTTATCCTAAGTTTCAGTCCTCTTAAGAGTTGTTTTAAGCTATCCCTACAGCTGTAGGTGTGCTTTTATATTTCGCAAGTCCATCCGACATGCGTCATTTTCTCCCATCCATTCAAGTTTGAGCATGGGCGCTGATGACCTCGATGTTGAGCGCTATATATCACCAATCATTCAATCGAGCGCTGTTGGCAAGCTGAGTGCACTCATCTCTTGTCAGGGCGAACTATTCTATTGAGAAGTGGCGGCTGCGGTCACGAAAACCGGCAAAACGGCCGAACTGTCGTCTCCTCACCACGCCGGGACACAGCGACCGGTCGGTTGAGTCTTTCGAGGGCTGGAAAATACTTGGCACAAGTTCTGAAGTCGCGCAGTGCATTTGTCGACACTAACATGCAGTGGCAGTACATATCGTAGTCGCAACTCAGCAGAGCAAGGACTCCTCGGTTGACATCAGTTCTTGAATTAACTGGCAGCCGTGGGCAACATGTGTTAGTCGACCTACGTCGCCAGTTTGTCTTACAGTTTTTTAACTGAGCCAACAGCCACATGCGACCGTAGGTGAGGACAAGCTGGCTCGGTGTTCCTGGAAGCAGTTCCCTTTGTGCGGCCACACAAGGTCTGCCCAGCCTCGTTCCGCACTCTATTTATCTGCGGCTGCTAAAATTATTACAGTCCGCGGCGACGCAGACTTGGCGCGAGTTGCGCGTGCTGCGTCCCCCGTCTCGTCTATGCTGCCCAAGGCCATCACCAGAAACTAAACAGCTCTGGCGACTACCAGTGTCACAGTAAACTTGTTGTTTGATTCCAGAGCGAAAAATCACAACAAAGTCATCACTCAAGAATCGCTGTCGACAAACAGAAGTAGCTCTGTGATTTTCGGCCACAGGCACGTATTTTGATGTTTGAAATTTGTCGTGCGGCTCGTTAGCACAGTGGTAGTGCCAGACTACAAATCCAAAGGTCGCGGGTTCGATCCCCGCCATGGTCCTAGGATTTTTTATCTGTAACTTTCCACTTCTTTCACCTAATGTGGAAAATATTGAGTAGCACCGTGGTTCGGAACCCACGTTAAACTGTAGGTCCCCCTATAACTGGCTGGGTAAGTCAGTTCGAAGGTCGGAGGAAGGCAACGGCATACCACCTCCAAACAGTACCATGCCTAGTAAAGCACTGTGGTGTTCAAACCAATCTTCGGATTGTTGACTGCTTTACCTTTACCGTGCTAATATCGACAAACACTGACAGCACTGCCCAAAATGCATTGATAACTGATTGCGTGCAATGGATTGACTCTGTAGCAGTAAACAAATTAAGCCCTTGTTTTGACAGTCGCAGCGGAGTAGCCGAGCACATTGAGGCGCTAATCTAAATTGCGCGAGGCCGCTCCCGTTGCCGGTTCGAATACTCCCTCGGCCATGTATGTTTGTATGTAAGTATAAGTTAGTTCATAAGTAGTTCGTAAGTTTAGGGACTGATGACCGCGCAGTTAAGTCCCATAAGGTTAACAAACATTTGAACATTTTGAACATCGTTTTGCCACAAAACAAAACAAAAAAACCGGTAACTGGGAGAAGAGCCTCGAGTTGCCAGATTGGAACATTCAAATATCGGGAAAAAAAATTCAAAACACAGATTTTGGAGTTGTCGCGAGAAATAAAAGTTAAAAGTGAAAATGTTACTTTTACTGTTTAAAATCATCTACCTATGAATTCGTTTACATTTAATTTGTAAGTTTGTGCTTTTACGTGGTGTTGGATTTTACAGGGTCCACCAGTTTCAACCCTATAGCGTTAGCCAGAAACGACTTAACATCCAAATAACTTGCGTCAAAGTTCAGCCTAATTATTAACTTGGCTTTTATTGAACCAAATCCGTTCCTAGCTAACTTATAAACGCGACAAACTGTCAATCTGGAAGACAAGACAAATGTTACGTTTTTCTTTATAATTTCCCGTGTTGTTAGTATTAAACATGTTTCCAAATTTTCTCCTTGAGTACAGGAAGATGTTTGTTCCTTTCGAGAATGAAGCGAAACAAAGAGCGTGGTAAATTCAAAATTTTAAGAGAAGCTATTTCTAAAATGTTCAAATGTTTGTTAAGCTTATGGGACTTAACTACGGGGTCATTAGTCCCTAAACTTACAAACTACTTACGAACTATCTTATACTAAGGACGGCACAAATATCCATGCCCGAGGGGGGATTCGAACCCCAGACCGTAGTGGCCGTGCAGACCGTGACTGGAGCGCCTGAGGCCCCACGGCCACCGCGGCCGGCGAAGCTATTTCTCGGGTGTTTTTTTTTTTTTTTTTTTTTTTTTTTTTCTTCTGTAGTCTGGACGTCGTACGAAATGTCAAGACAATTCGGACCATGTCTCTCTTCAGCACGTTATGTTTTGAAGCCTAAATCGCTTGAATACAGCATAAACAGGCGGTATTATCCAGAAACCAGTGCTCAACAATTATTATTAATACAGAGAATATCTTAATCGGCATCACGACTGTTCGATGTTTCTGAGTTGACAATGCAACACTGGCTCTCGGACTATCACTACTGAACATTTGTGATCTAACTTCCTTTGTCTTCCAGGAATTCCCGGGTTGCCGGTGTCCCACCAGTGATTTGAAAAATTAACTGGAAACTGTAACGGCATCTTCCTCTGCTACTGAGATAACGAAAAGATTCCCCCAAGAAATAGGCACGCAGCGAAGAGGTTCACGGAATTGTAACGCCAGACAACATACGTACTATTCTTTGTGGGTTAGTCACGATATTTCTACTTTTGTACGATCCACGTTGTTCTTTCATTTCACTGCTGGAGACAAGCAAATCTAGTGCGGAGCCTCCATCGTATTATTCCTGTACTGAGTCTCCAGTGGTCACGTTCGTTTATAAGTCAGTGTGTGTTGTGAAACCTGTGGGGTTACGAGGGACTATGATTTTACTAGACGGTAAATAACGGCGTCATCTGCAAAAGCTACTTAGATTTTCTCCCAAATAAGGAACAGCAGAGGACCAGTAACACTATCCTGTGGAACTCCCGATATCACCTCTGTTTCAATCGATGCTTCACCATCGATTACTACAAACTGTGTCCTATCTGACAGGAAATCCCTTAACCAGTCGCAAATTTGGGGCGATATATCATAACCACGCAATTTGATTATAAGCCGTTTGTGAGGTACGGTGTCAAAAGCCTTCTGAAAATAAAGAAATACGGAATCGATTTGCTAACCCTTGTCGATAGCAGTCATCACTTCGTGTGAGTAAAGACCTAGTTGTATTTCGCATGAACGATATTTTCTAAATCCGTGTTGACCTTGGGTCAATAGATCATTCTGTTCGAGATAATTAATAATATTTGAATACAGGATATGTTCCAAAACCCTGCTGCAAATTGACGTCAATGAAATAGGCTTGTAGTTTAGTGGGTTACTCCTACTGCCTTTCTTGAAGATAGGTGTGGAGTGATTTAGGGAAATCACGGAAAACCTGAATCTGGTTGGCCGGAGGTGGATCTGACCACCATCCTTCCGAATGCGAGTCCAGTGTGTTACCACTGCGTCACCTCGCTCGGTCTTGGTCTTTTGAGTAGTAGTTACCAGTCAATGATACTTTTATCCTAAACCTACATCATCAGCTGTGTTTCTTACGTGTTAATGTGAAGTGTGTGTTGTGTTAGACTTTATCGTACCGTGTGGCATTGTCTCCACTGCTTACAAGCTCCTTTTCCTGTCGTAAAACATCAGAAACAATATATCACACTTTGTAAAGAAACACGGTGTCTCTCAGACATGTCGTCTCTCTCATTGGAGAAAACTAATAGGTAAATTTTTTATTTTTTCAATAAGTCACGAAAGGGAAGAAGAAGACGGGAAAACACAAAACGCACTTCTACAACTAACGTGAGCTCACCCGGAAAGTGTCAACCACGTATGTTGGCAGACGCCACTGCAGTCCCGTGTTTTTGCGCATGCGTGCGCAATTTCAGGGCACTCTGTAAAATGACACCTCCATGCTTGGCGCGATGAATGGTCATTGACGTCATAGTCGCGACGTGGTTAGCGCTTGATTAAAGGCCGTGTTTCACGAGCGACACTCTGCTCAACATCGACCACATAAATCGCGCGCGCCTCTCTTGCCTTCGTGTCAACCACAGTGCCAGTGTGTCTGTGTCATTAATGATCTGATTGTGCCGAGTGTGGATTTCTAAATTTCCCAGTATGCTACGCATTACGCAGACGCAGAAACGGGGAACCATGGCGGCGCGGGCGTCATCTGATATAGGAAGTTGACCTATTTTGGTAGCGATTACTCCCATTATACAAATGAATCTTCCTTTTGTAGGTTTTTCGTTTTCTTCGTATATTCAAAAGATTGCAGGAGGTCCTGCTATTTTTCCTACTGCCGCGCGGGAGTAGCCGAGCGGTCTGGAGCACCACGTTGCGGATCGTGCGCCCTCTCGTGTCCGAGGCTCGAATCCTCCCTCGGGCATGTGTGTTTGTGTTGCTTTTAGTATAAGTAAGTTCATAAGTAGTTTGTAAGTTTACGGACTGATCATCCTGCAGTTAAGTTCCATAAGCTTAATGAACATTTGAACATTTTTTATTTTTCCCACTACAGTTGAAAAAGCCAACACAACGCGTAAATAAAAATGTAAGTAGAATGAAACTTTCACTCTGCAGCGGAGTGTGCGCTGATATGAAACTTCCTGGCAGATTAAAATTGTGTGCCGGAACCGGGACTCGAACCTGGGACCTTTACCTTTCGTGGGCAAGCGCTCTACCGACTGAGCTATCCCGACATGACTCACGATGCCGCCTCACAACTTCACTTCCGCCAGTACCTCGCCTCCTACTTTCCAAACTTCACAGAAGTTCTACTGCGAAACTTGCAAGACTAGCACTCCTGGAAGAAAGGATATGTTGCAGAGTGAAAGTTTCATTCTGGAAACATCCCTTAGGTTGTGGCTAAACCATGTCTCCACCATATCCTTTCTTTCAGGAGTGCTAGTCTTGCAAGTTTCGCAGGAGAACTTCTGTGAAGTTTGGAAAGTAGGAGGCGTGGTACTGGAGGAAGTGAAGTTGTGAGACGGCATCGTGAGTCGTGTCGGGATAGCTCAGTCGGTAGAGCGCTTGACCGCGAAAGGCAGAGGTCCCAGGTTTGAGTCCCGGTCCGGCACACAATTTTAATCTGCCAGGAAGTTTCAAAATATAAGTACACAAACGTGTTAAATAAAAATATTTTCAGTAGTGAAATAGTAGAAAATATGCATTAAGAAAAATAATTTTCGCTTTCATTTGGCATAAAGAAACAAGACTCAAAAGACAAAGTGGTGCTATTTACAGCTTTCTGCATAATGTTTCTCGAGTAAGAAAAGGGTATATAGGTTTTGAGATGCTTGGAAAAAACGTTTTTTGGTCCTTCAATTCTGATGAATTTTCAGAATTTCACACAATCATTTGGAAGAACACCATCCAGGAAAACAGCTACATGACAACCGTACAGTGTGACAAAGAATCGCTGGCGCCGGTCCAGTAAATGCTCTGTGAACATACGTGGCTTGTTGTGGAGCACTGGAAGGCGCCATGACGACCAGCGAGTATCTTGCACCTCCCTCATGACGAGTGTGTTTCCCCACCATGTCATTAGGCCAGGTATCAGTAAGTGATTCGAGGAATACAGTTCCCAGTTGCTATTGGTGTGCTGGCCAGCCAGCTTGCCAGATCGGCACCCGATCGGACACAACTGGGATTTCGTTGTCTCTCGCAGGTAATCGTCCACCTCTCCGGAATTAACGGGAATTAGAGGACGTGCGAGTAGACAGTGGCGTAGCTATCATAAGGCTAGGCGGGGCAATGCCCCGGGGCCCCCGAGCACAAGGGCCCCTCGGCCTCCGTGAGCGACGTTCGAAAAAGTTACAGTAGAGCGTCGAATAATTTTTACGTCCATCACCTCCCCGTCCCTTCAAACCAAGTTTTCAACAGTACTCGCACTGGGCCACCGGGTGGCAGAACAGTGCTTCAAATGGGACCTTCATTCACACTACTCTACTCGGTGGCTTTGCTAACCGGCCGAGCAGCCAGTCGCTGTAACTATTCAGTCGGCGTAGCAGCAGAAGTGGCGGCAGCATCAGAGCTACTCACAGCAACAGCAGAGCGTTCCAAGTGTTGCGGCGTGCCGCTCGGTGCAGTGTGAAGGATCGCCCGGCTTCAAAAACTGTACCAACTTATTGGCAAATACAAGTGTATAGAACGATTATCCAAATAAACCGGTTTTTGGAACATCGATGTCCCCAGTTATTACCGATAATAGACGTTATACTGTATATATTTTAGTTCAATTGAACTTTTTGAACCCTGACCAACAAACCTCAAACGCACGGAATGAAATCCAAAAATTATTCCCATCTCAGAATAGAAACATAACAAGGTCTATTGCTTGTCCCCTGAGACGTGCACCTTGTCGGTTGAAGTCGCCATGGCTGCCAGTCTTTACGAAATAACAGTCAATGGCGCTGAATTATTAGCACTGTGTTTGACAATACACTGTGTGATCACATTTGAATATGAAGTCTCTGCAATGCATTGTTACGGAACGGTACTGTTATACTAACTCAACTGTTTGTGTAGTGAATTCCCCCAAGAGAGTGCTCCTTAATCATAGATCCCAATGAAGTGCTGTAACCAAATGCACTTTGAAATTCGTGCAAGAAGAAAATATGGATAGTAAATAGTTTTGTGTTACTGATGGACGCTTCATCAGTGATGTTTCTGCCTGAAACTTCATTCGCCTAGTATGGAGCAACTTCGGAAACTATCCCATAGGGTCGTTTTATCATGTCAATCCCTCTGCAAAATTTCATCCACATCCACCCAATAATTTTTGTGAGAATGCATAACAAACAAATTTTCACAGTTATAATTATATTAGACAGTACGATTAAATATAATCTACTGTGCGACACATAATAATTTACTCATTATTATTTAGGTTTGCCTTGTTATGTCTTCCAGTTGGCGGTTAGGACCTGACGATGAAGTAGTTTTGCATCTGTGTAGTTTTTGTTTAAAGAGGGCCCCAACGTCATTTTTGCCCCGGGGCCCTTGCTGATATAGCTACGCCACTGCGAGTAGAGATGTGGTTCCAACTAGTTACCAGTGCGTTACTGATTCCATGCTGTAATGCGTCGCCGCTCTTATCCTCTCCAAAGGTGATAATTTTGAGGCTGTGAATGTACGATAAAATCTCACTCTCTAGTAATATTCAGAGGCAGCCATGTGGTAATTTGTCAAAATATGAAATATGAACCTCTACGGCTGGCACGCTCAGACAGCTGCACATCCAGGTAGATCTATGGAAATAAGCTTCTTCCTTAGATACTTATCTGCCAACGGCCGTGCCGTACTGGATACGTTTCAGTCAGATCCCCGAAGTTAACCACTGTCGGGCTTGGCTAACACTTGGATCGGATACCGTCCGGGTCTGCCGAGTGCTGTCGGCAAGCGGGGTGCACTCAGCCCTCGTGAGGCCAACTGAGGAGCTGCTTGATGGGTTAGTGGTCTGCGCAGATAAGAAAACTGTTATCCGCACCCGCAGATATTAAAGTTTTCAATGGGTAATAGCTGGCACTATTCAAAACCATGGTATGTAATGATATAATTATTGTTAGTCATTTCTGCGACAACTTAACTATCTTTGACTTCTCGAATCACGGTAACTGTTCTATACCTACTCCAAAACAAGCTATTCCATACAGGAAAACATTGGCGCTCCGGACACACACAGTAGCGCTTCGGAGCCCTTCTGGTCGGAGCACTACGTCAGCTGTTTGATACAGGCTGCTTCTTAAATTTCAGAGGTTAAAACTGATAGGCATAGAGGAGATTTTACTGTGTTTACATTCAAAAAAAGAAAAGATTCTTTCGGAGTATTACAAAAGGGATGCTTTATTTTCCCCAATATTTGAACATCTGTCCGTAACGAACACGATATTGTCCACATCACTCAATAAATCCAACGATGGTAGTATCTAGATTACTTCAATTTTAATGTTTTCTCCTCTTTTTCTAATGTCACTCTCAAAATTTCTGGTGCTCAACACTCAGTTCTCAAGTTTCCCTCCATAATTAATATAACGTGCAGTCACTCCCATATAGTTCATTTTACGGTACGAATCAGTCCATAAATCGACAGTTAGTGCTCCACCTACATCTCTGAATAGATTTTTCACGTATTCGGTGACAATCTCACGCTGACGCTCGGCGGTTTCCTTCAAAAATTTCTGGATATGGTGGTTGGATGAGATAGCAGTTCCTTAGCAGTCACTGCACCGTAATTTGCCGCCACATCAGTCGGAAACTGTGCCGTCTCGAAAACCCAGATTCACACGCAACTTCGAACGGTAAAATTATTTTCTGGCAAGATTGATAAGTTTTTGGGTCGCGGTTGTCTTCAAATTTGGTGGAACTTCAGGAACGTTTGCATCTATCTTGGTATTTAAATATATAATTATGCTATTTTGTCCAGTCTCCACGAAAGTTTCATCAAATTCGAAGTTCCACTTTTGTGTCAGTGTAGGAATCCACTTTTGTACTCGCTCTATATCCGTATATAAGACGCGGATATCCGCGTCGCTCACAATTTTATTCACAAAGTGAGAAACACTGCGGATATCCGCATCCGCGCAGACCGCTATAGATGGGGAAGTAGCGGCTCCGGTCACGGAAACTGACATAACGGCGCTGACCACGCCCCCCTCCATACCGCATCCGGTGACGCCTTCGGACACAGGATGACGCAGCGGCCGGTCACTACCCAGTGGGCCTGTCGGACGGAGTGTAATTTAGGTACTAATGGACCAGGCAAACAGTACAGCGGCTGTACATATGGGGTGGTTGTAACATGGAATGACGTATCTGTTGGCTAACAGCTGGATATAAACAACGGTTCAGCAGTTTTCAACAAATTCCACAATTTTGAATCTTTATATATATAAAAAATTGTGTTCGTTAGTCTCGCTAAAATTCACAAATGGCTTGACCGATTTATATATTATTTGTAGTCCTTTGATCGCTTTAGTACAGGGGTAACTTAGGAACGAAAAAAGTAGAGTCACCAATGGACCAGTTGAAACTGCTAATTTTGTATGGGCATCGCCACTTCGGATTAGAGTCGTATTTTATGCGCTGTCATACCCTTGATTTGATTTGATTTTTTCAGGGAAGCCAAAACAGCCTTGGTCTGACCCGCCACTGCCCGCACCGAAACTAAATTTATTGTGCGGTATCGCTCCCTATATGTCTAGTAAAGCCAACCAATGCCCTTGAACAGTGCAAGGAATCCCTTTACCAGTTCTTTATTAGACACAATTTCTTCGGGTCTGGTTGTCCCAAATGTTCTATGCCTTTTACTCTCCAATGCAATGCTTTCGAAGATCAGATGTGATGCAGTTTCATACCCTTCATCCCAATGAGATAAAATTTTGCACACTTGACCTTCAAAACATGAGGAACGGCAGTGTCTACGAATAATTCGTACGGTGCTTGATGGGGGAATCTTTCCAACAGATTCCGACACCAATGTAAAATTTTATTCCGATCTCGATGACATTTTGCAAACGTGACCTTTAAAACCAGAGGAAATTCACTATTTAGATAAGATTTCGTATGAAGTATGGCGAAGGGCATTTTACTACATATTTCGACAGCTTTTTTAAGTTTTTTTTTTTTTTTTTTTTTTTTTTTTTTTTTTTTTTTTTTTTTAATCTTGATGAAATATTGCACACCTGACTTCAAAAGCAGGTGAAAAATCTCTGTGTAATTAATATTTTGTACGTGCATGGGTGCCTTACTCGATACCGTTTCACAGATCACCATTCAGTCTGGCAGATGGGTGTAATGTTTCATATAATTGGAGGAAGGAAATTGTCAGAGGCAGGAGGATGAGTGGGTGAATTGAGAGGGGTAGGAAGAAGACGACGAGGACCCAGACGCAGGTAGGCATAGGCTGTAGACTTGCGCATAATGGTTCGTGATTGGGAGCGCTCACTTATTTCGTTCCTTTAGTTCGTCCGCGCCGAGTGACGGCTGAGTGGCGTGGTCTGCGCATGTAGGTGGAGGGAGAAGTTCCCCCCACCTAGCTGCTTCTTGCGCTTGCTGCGTGAGCCGCTAACGATATCACGCAAACCAAAAGAAACAATTTGTGGATAATTTCTCGCGTTTAAGTTTAGAGTTCTCTATATCTTGGCATTATGGAATTCATTAGTCAGATATTGCAGAGTGCATACTTCAAAACAGAAATTTTGTAGCACTGAACTATGTAACATAGCAGGCAGACGCTCACCTCGAAATGACTCATCAGCAGAAGGCAAACACGTGATTTTTAATTCTGCTACGCGCCCTCTCGCTATTGCCCGTCGGTATTCGGAAAAGAATACAATGAACTAAGAAGCGAGATATGTTTGGCATAATAGTTCGCGACCGGTAACGCATGTTTTAGTTCGCGACTGATTGCAGATATTTTAGTTCGCGACTGGTAGCTCTCCCTTTAGTTCGCAGCTCGGCCGTGAAGTAGGTCACTCTTTTTAGTTCGTCCGCTCTTTTTAGTTCGTCCGCTCCTTTTAGTTCGTCCGCTCCTTTTAGTTCGTCCGCTCCTTTTAGTTCGTCCGCTCCTTTTAGTTCGTCCGCTCCTTTTAGTTCGTCCGCTCCTTTTAGTTCGTCCGCTCCTTTTAGTTCGTCCGCTCCTTTTAGTTCGTCCGCTCTTTTTAGTTCGTCCGCTCTTTTTTACTTTTGCTACAGCTACCTAAAGCGCTTTTTCTTTTGTTATGACAGCTTTTTCATATAATGATCAGTGTTGCCTAAGCGTGTGCTATTACGGATTTTTGGGCAATTAGACATCAAATACTTAAGCAAATAAATCAGTTATTTACACGAATAGGTGCTACAATGGTATTCAACTACTTTGCATACAGAGTACTCGTATTTTATTTTTAAAATGGATTTATTTATTTATTTAATAGGTCATTGAAGGAACATTACCTACAAATGCTAAATGCGTATATTTTTGTGAATAAAACTGCACTCAGCTCGAAATGACGGTAACTGGCAGAAGGGAATCACGCGATTCTGCGCGCTCTCCCCGTCACTCTTCCGAAAAGGAGCGGACGAACTAAGAGGCGAGGGATCTGCGAACTAGTCCGCATAGTCGTCTATGGGAGCGCTCTTCCGAATTAGTTCGTCCGCGAACTACACAAGACTAATAGGCAGAGATGAGGCAGGAGTACATAGCTCACTCAATATTGGAATAAATATATACCTGCGCAACGGCAGTTCTTCAGGTAGCTATTATTCAGACAAGCATAAGGGAACAGAGTAAGTCGCGGTGGAGTAGCCGAGCGGTCTCAAGCGTCTCGCTGCGGAGCGCGCGATTGCTCGCCGTCGAGGTTAGTCCTCCCTGGGGGATGGGTGTGTGTGTTTGTCCTTAGGTTAGTTTACCTAGGTTTAAATAGTTTGTAAGCTACGGACTGATGACCACGCAGTTTGGTCCGATGGATTTACACACATTTGATTTTGGGACAGAGTAAAAGGTATGGTAAAGGCATGGTGGTGTTGGGGGCGGGAGGGAGGGGACGATGGGCAGAGCGCTTAAGAAAAGGAGTTTAGGATCTTTTGCCAATGACCAAGTATATTTAATATTTGCTCGTGAATTTTATGTTACTCTCCTTTACAAAGAGTTCTGTGTACATAGGCAGAGCTGGACAAAACTATTACGTGGTACAACTGTACGACTCCGTAGCACAGTGGTAGAGTGCCAGACTACAAATCCAAAGGTCGTGGGTTCGATCCCCGCCAGGTCCTAGGATTTTTATCTGTCACTTTCCATTTCTTTCACCTCTGGCAGAGTTGCTCATGTGAAAAATACCTTGTAGCACCATGGTTCGGAACCCATGTTAAACTGTAGGTCCCCCTATAGCTGGCTGGGTAAGTCAGTTTGAAGGTCGGAGGATGCAACGGCATATCACCTCCAAACAGGACCATGCCTAGTAAAGCACTGTGGTGTTCAAACCAATCTTCGGATTGTTGACTGCTTTACTTTTTTTTTTTTTTTTATTTAGTTGTAAACATGTTGGTGTATTATAAAGGTGCCACGCCCAGTCTGCCATTGTCTGTAGCGGAAGAGAATAAGCGAACGTAATTGAGAGGAGGAAAGTCGACTGTGTAAAAGAGGCTTTACACGCGAGCACGGAATGCGCGCTCATTCGGAGCGGACGATTTTGCCGAGAAAGTCGCTCGTGTAAATCGGGCTTTACCGGGAAGAAAAGATTTCTGCGCGTCCCCGTAACCGGAAGCGCCGATGGCGGCGCGTTCCTCGAAGCCGAACAAAGGGGAAGTAGCATGCAGCTGGCACGCCGCGGCTGACCGCCCGTATAACCGCCGGCCCTGCGTGACGCGCGCACAACGCCTATTTTCGGGTCGTTTCTTCCTAGAAGCTGGGGGGGGGGGGGGGGAGACAGCACTCGGCCCCTCAGAATGCTGGCGGCCGGAGCTGCAGTTTCCTCAAGCGGGCGAATGTTTTGAAATTCAAAACAGCCCCTTTGCCAATTTTAAACCGGCGGTACTCGCGCTGTGTCGTCCTGCCTCTGCGATCTCTCGTCTCCTCTTCACAAAATATTTATAACCTATGTTTCTCAAAAGTCGTAATTCCTTTAGACTCGAACGAAACTTTCACTTTGCTGCGGAGTGTGCGCTGATATTAAACTTCCCAGCATATTAAAATTGTGTGCCGAAACCGGGATCCGAACCTGGGATCTTTGCCTTTCGCGGGCTACCGCTCTATCGTCTGAGCTATCCCACCACACTTCATTCTGGAGACATCCCTTAGGCTGGGGCAAAGCCATGTCTGGCTAAGCCATGTCTCCACCATATCCTTTATTTCAGGAGTGCTATCCCTGCAAGGCCCGCAAGAGAACTTCCGTGAAGTTTGCAAAGTAGGAGGCGAGGTACTGGCAGAAGTAAAGTTTTGACTTCAGACGGTATAGTGCTTGCCCGCAAAAAGCGAATCCCGGTTTGGGGGCACAATTTTAATCTGCCAGGAAGTTTCCTTTAGACTGTGCTGATTTCCACATTTTCAGTGGCTGCAGCGCCTAAAATTACATCTATTTTATTACATTTACTGGGTCTTCCTGAAGAAAGAAAAAGAGTCAATGATAGGCGAGTACAAACGGGAACTTATATAAGATTCTTTAGAAGGAATAGAACATTTGAAAGGTTTACATTATGAACTCATTAGTGCGGAATTGAATTGAATGTGAAATGAGTATTAACACAGCAAAAACAAAAGAGTATGGTGATCGGCACAAGGAGGAGACGCTAAAAATGTTCAAATGTTTGTAATTCTTATGGGACCAAACTACGTTGGTCATCAGTCCCTAGACTTACAAACTGCGTTAAACTAACATAAGGAGACACACACATCCATGCCCGAAGGGGAATTTGAACCCCCTACGCAAATACAAAGATCCATCAAACTGCTATAAATCAAGTAAGAACACTTTAATATCTTCGCAGTACAATCACTGAAAACGAGATGTCATCAGGAAGTTAAGACCTCCATTGCTACAGCGGAAAGATTTCGCCAGAAAGAGATCATTAATGTGCTTGTAACATACTGCATAAAGACCTGAGGAAAAGGCTTTGCAGGTTATATGAGAGAGGAAGAACAGCTGGATGGGACATCTGTTGACACGAAAATGTTTAACAATGTTTTAAGAAGCACTAATTTGTGGGAGAAGATTAACAGGAAGTTCAAATGTTTGTTAAGCTTATGGGACTTAACTACGGGGTCATCAGTTCCTAAACTTATAAACTACTTATGAACTAACTTATATTAAAGACAACATATACTTTCATGCCCGATGGTGGATTCGATCCTCCGACGCGGAAGGCCGCGTGATCCGCAGCGTGGCGCTCCAGACCGCTCGGCTACTCCCGCGCGGCCCATCTGGTCAAGGCCACATGTTGCACATTGTATAACTAACACACTTTTTCGCACATTTGTACACATTTTTGAGATATTTAGCAGCCGTGATTTACTTTCTATAATTTTGGGGTTTCATTTGTTTTGTTGCCAACATAACGACATATGTTGGTTGCTAACATTTGTGTGTGCACAAAATGAAAGAGTAAGAATGTTATCTGACACAGAAGAATAAGAAGGAGAGAGAGTCTGAGTGTGTGTGTGTGTGTAAGTCTGAGTGTGTGTGTGTGTGTGTGTAAGTCTGTGTGTGTGTGTGTGTGTGTGTGTGTGTGTGTGTGTGTGTGTGTGTGTGTGTGTGTGTGTGTGTGTGTGTGTGTAAGTCTGTGTGTGTGTGTGTGTGTGTGTGTAAGTCTGTGTGTGTGTGCGTGTAAGTCTGTGTGTGTGTGTGTGTGTAAGTCTCTGTGTGTGTGTGTGTGTGTGTGTGTGTGTGTGTAAGTCTCTGTGTGTGTGTGTGTGTGTAAGTCTCTGTGTGTGTGTGTGTGTAAGTCTCTGTGTGTGTGTGTGTGTGTGTGTAAGTCTGAGTGTGTGTGTGTGTGTGTGTGTTCAAATGTTTGTAAATCTATCGGACCAAACTGCGTGGTCATCAGTCCGTAGCTTACAAACTACTTAAACCTAGGTAAACTAACCTAAGGACACACACACACACACACACACACACACACACACACACACACACACACACACACACACACACCAGTGTGTGTGTGTGTGTGTGTGTGTGTGTGTGTGTGTGTGTGTGTGTGTGTGTGTGTGTGTCAGAGAGTAATAATGAATTGAAAGAATTGTCTTATGATTGCAATATCTGTATGAGTGTGATAGAAATTTTGTTGTTTAGTTGATTTTTGTTTTGATTTAAGTAATCTGTGAAGGGGGGGCGTTAATGAAAGTCTGAGGGATTGGACTATGTTACTATTTTATCTAGCAGCGTAAACAGGGAATTGTTTGATATGTCTACTTGATCATTCAGCAGAAATTTCTTTTCATGTTTTGTTTTCTGTATGTGGTAATTTTGTTGAAGTGAGCAGATGTTTATTAGTATTATTTATTCTAATTATTTTCATGTTATCTTCGCTTGAGGTTGATCTGTGATTCTGTTGTCTTACATATATTCGGCAAATGTGGAATGGTTTGCACCATATTTCCTGGTTCTCATGTCTTCTTTATATCTGGCATCAAAGATTCTGCTGGTCTGTCCTATATATCGGCCATCAAGCTTCAAAAGTTTACCTCATATTTCCATTTTTTTCATTCCCGTCATTGCTTCTTCGATGCACAGACTGAACAGTAAGGACGAAAGGCTGTAGTCCAGTCTTGTATCCTTTTTAATTCGAGCGTCGTCTCCTCGGTCTTCCATGTGGGTACTTCTACGCCTTATGCCTATTTTACATATACCAGCAAAAGGGGACGTACAGTATAATGTGGAATTCGTGGTACAAGCACAATAGCCAGATTCATAAAAGACGTGTGAAATTTCTCTTGCCATTTTCTCCAAATTGCCTTAATAGTACGCCATACTACTTGCACATTATGTTGTGCAAATAGACAGTTAAATATACACAAAATTTGAAAAAAATTCATTGCCTTCCCTTGCAAGTGCTGTCATTCTCAAATTCTGGAGGTATACCCCTTTTCCGACGGCTTTCAAATGGGAGCTACTTTGGCGACTTCCATATCCCTAACCTACCCCAGTTATCCAAACATACTAAATGTTTGGAAGCCCTTTGGACCAACCTGCTATGGTCATCATTCCCGAGACTTACTTGCGTTAAGGGCACCAAACAGAGACGCATGCCCGAGGGAGGACTCGAAACTCCAACGGGAACGGTCTTGCCGTTCATAGCATGGCGCCTTAGACGACGCGGCCAACCGGGGAAAGGAGACCTACAGTTTACCGTGGAATCTGAACCATGTATCATTTCTGGTGACTCCTGAAATCGTTGAGAGGTGAAGACTGGGTTGAAACGAAGAATGGAAAAAAAATCTGTGATCCGACTGGATTCCGAACCCGTGACCACTCGCTTTCCAGTCAAGCGTTTTACCGCGAACCCACTTCTTTTTTTCTCCTATGCTAGGTGATTTATGCTGGCTCTAGACAAATAACAGATTTTAAACGTAATATCTGACTTGCTGTGTTAACACCTGAAGCTAGTAATATAGGTCGTAATTATTGGATTAAGACAGTTTTAAATTCTAGAGACGGGCAACAGGCTAACTTTTAGAAATATTGAAACTCAAATTTTTGTTGCGTTTGGAACCCATTATGAAAGCTGCTAAAAGATCCTGTGGCCCAGATTACTAGTTTATAAACAGTGATCCGAATCGACGCCCAGTGATTTCGATTCAGTGAAACATTACGCATCTCTGCTCTGTAGCATTGGTAACGCTATTCGCAAATGGAAGATTATGACAGATGACCGTTTCATCGAATAGTGGATACGCTGTCATGGCCGTCGAGCAGAAGCCTGTAATCCACGTGCTTAACGCCAATACCCCAATATCAGGTGCTTCCTAAGTAGCGTTACATAAGCGGCCCGTGCATCGAGAAAGGATAAAGCCGGCAACAGGTGTTCCGATGATAGCTTAGCCCACTGACATTCGCAACTAGGTTTCCACCACACTTGTCTCTATCTAATTACGTAACGTCACATTTGTATCTTACAACTTCACTTTGACTTTTTCTACACTGAAAGATAAAGGTTAATTAAGAATATGTGCCTACCTAAGAAACGTTCGAGAAAAGGTAACTCCTTTTTCCGCACAAGTAACTGACTCTACTAATAGCGACTGTCTACAAAAACTGCAGCCGCGTTCTGCTGCAGTTATTACAACACCAAGGCCATCGTCTGGCAGCTGTAAGACGCTGGAAGCTCAATTATCGCTTTTTTTTTTTTTTTTCACGCCCAAGAGTCAATAACGTGCAGTAATACGGCAATGGACGTGAAGAAAGGAAGCTTCTGAGCGTGTTATTATCTAATTTGACTTCGGGGTACAGCAGTGAAAACCCGCTCATTAAAAGCACTTGGAAGTGCTTCGTTTTAACGGGCGGAAGTTACCACGGCCTACTGCTTACTGTTGGAAAATGATTGGTTCTTCTGAAAAATAGTGCTTCCGGATTTTTATTTCAAAACTCCTAAAGCTGTATAAATAAAACGGAGTTTATAAACATTCTATAGATTTATTTTTAATACTAGCCCATAATTTTTTTCAGTTCCGCCCTTGGAAGCAATTCGTGGGAGAGACAGAGAGTAAAGCAACTCGCATTCAAAAAATGTTCAAATGTTTGTAAAGCCTATGGGACTTAACAGCGGGATCATCAGTCCCTGAACTTGCAAATAACTTGTGAACTAACGTATAGTAAAGACAACACAAACATCCATGCCCGATGGAAGATTCGAATCTCCGACGCGGGAGTCCGAGCGATCCGCAACGGCCGGTCGCGGTGGCCGAGGGGACTGAGGCGCCTCAGTCACGGTCTGCACGGCCACTAAGGTCGGGGGTTCGAATCCCACCTCGGGCATGGATATTTGTGCCGTCCTTAGTGTTAGCTAGTTTATAAGTAGTTTGTAAGTTTAAGGATTGTAGGGATGGCCACTCCCATACTTTTTAATTAGTGCAAACGGTCTACGTTTTTACCGCATGATCTTAAGACGATAATTCCCAAACATAAAATAAATAAATCAATCAATCAATAATCTGTATCTTTATCATATAGATACATCCAGAAGGAAATTTAGTGTACACAAGCAGAAAATCGCCAAAACCGACTTTTAACCGTTTTTGAAACATAGACTGAAAATGTCTAAATACTTAACCATATCGAGGCTCAAATTTTAAGCGTATATGATTTAAGGGGGGAAAATTGTTGAAATGTTTATACCTAAGGGACGAAACTGCTAAAGTTATCAATCCCTAAACTTAAAAACTACTTAAACTAATTTAAGCTAAGCAGTGGTAACACAGTGCACTCTCCTGCGGGAGGACTTTGGTTCAAATTCAGCTCCGGCCATGCAGATTTAGGTTTTCCGTGCGTGCACACATTCCAGGCAAATTCCAGGATGGTTTCTTTGGTTGCACAAACAATCTAAGCGTGAGCTCTGCCTCTACGCTGTCGACTGGTCGTTAAGCTATAAGCTTCCTTGAGCACATACACTCATGCTCGCCGCGGTGGAGTAGCTGAACGGTCTAAAGCGCCTCGCTGCGGAGCGCGCGGTTGCTCGCCGTGGAGGTTCGAGTCCTCCCTGGGGCATGGGTGTGTATGTTTGTCCTTAGGTTAGTTTTCCTAGCTACGGACTGATGACCACGCAGTTTGGTCCGATAGATTTACAAACATTTGAACATTTTTGAACACTCATGCTCGAGGGAAGACTCGAACCTCCGGCGGGAGCGGACGCGCATTCCGTGAAATGCATCTGTCTAGGAACACCATTTTCCCGCGTTCTGAAATTTTTTAGAAAAGTTCATGCTGATAGGAAAAACCCAAGACAGAAGACCACGAGGAGGAGCAGAAAGTAGGCGGCTGGATCTAGCGAAGAAGATAACGATCCTGTCTCTACACATTGAATTAAAAAGGGCTTAAGACGGCTGTGGATGGAGACTCCTCGCGGTTCAGTTACTTAAGAAAAGAATGAGGTCACGCCACTCAGCTCTGAGTAAACGGACTAACGATGAGTAGTCACTCAGGTGGTCGATGGGGGCCGCACTCGAGGCAGAAGAAAGGTCGGTGAAAGGGCGGCAGGCTGGCGGACAGGTGCTTTGAATTCTTTTTCTTTGTGCCGCGGTGATCCCGGATCATTAGCGGGCGCGGTTCCCGGAAGGTTGGCCGCCTGTGCCTGCAGCCGGTAATCTCGGCTCTGCAGAGATAACGGCCGCCGCCCGTCCCTCCGGCGGACCTTCGCGGAACAGTGAGCTCACACTTTATTCCGGAGGAGATGAAGCTGTGCCCGAGGGGTGTCACCGGCACCAGGGGGCGAAAAAAATGGCCGGGCCACGGGGAGGGGGGAGCAAACCGCTGCGAGTCACTGTGGCCACCGGCCTCCGCTCACAGCCGTGATTCAGGTTTTCCAATTTTTTTCCCCTCCAGTGGCGGAACGGTTTCCTCACTGAGGTCACGGCCCGCTCAGTCCTCCTCGGTTTTCAACTCAATTGTACAGGGTGACTCAAAAGAATTTTGAAACGTGTTGTAGCAACGATGCCGATTTACGTACAAAGGGTACTAGGAAAGTTTTGCAGTACAGCGTTATTTACGTAATTTTTCTGAACACACCTCTCCATCCTCTGAAATCAATACTGTACCTAAACCAGTTCTGACAAGATTGTGTAAGGAGTAAAGCACAGACGTTGTCCCAATCGCTTAGTACATCCTAGTCACTTGAAAACTGCACTCCTACCAGCTTCTATTTCACACGCGGGAACACTGCGACGTCACAAGGACACGGTCTGGATTGTAAGGAGAGTCGTCAAGAAGTCTCATTCTTGTACGCCGGATATATTCTGTGCATACTTTGCGTTGTCGTAATGAAAAAGCTAAGTGTCCAAATCCTGACTATGTTCGTAGCTTCTTCAAAGGACTTTGGGCAGGCACTGCACATTGCATCAGTTACATTTGACTGTCTTCTATGTGTCCAAAACAACATGCTCTCTAATGTCACTCGATTTGAAAAAAAAAAGAAGAAAAAAAGTGAAAAGCTGGATCTCGAATGGGAATCTTTACAACAACGGCGCTTATTGCTGCGGCATGGGCTACTTAGAAAACTCCAATCGCCTACATTCTCCTCCAAATGCGAAAATATATTGTTGACTCCCACTTACATAGGTAGAAATGATCAATAAAATGCCACATATCAGAGCTCGAACGGAGAAATTCAGGTGTTCTTTCTCCCGCGCGCTATTCGAGAATGGAATGGCAGATAAATAGTATAATGGTGGTTTGATGAACCCTTTGCCAGGCACTTAAATGTGATTTGCAGAGTATCCCATGTAGATGTAGTTGCTGTCATTTCCTTCTTTACTGATCGCGATTTTCTGACATCTTCACACACCCACACTTTCTTTGGAGCTTTAATCGGCACGTCATAATAGTATAGCCCAAGTCTTTGCATCTGTCACGATATTTTGCACATGCCGCTACTGAGACTGTTCCTTACTAAACTTGTTTAATATGCCCTGGAACCGTGTCACACGCCGTGTCTTCTGCTCTTTCGTCAGTCTACGCGGCACACAGAGAAAACAGTTTCTTTATTGGAAATTATCATGCAGAATCGAACGAACTGCTGGTTCATTTAGCCCTTACGTATCGAATTCAAATGTTTCTAACTCTATGGGACAAAATTACTTTGTCATCTCGGCCACTCCCCGCGGCCCTTAGATATCCTCTGACGGCTTGCAGATCACTCGACGCTCTGCGCCTAGAATTTTCCTCTGTGTCAATCTTTTCTTCCATAACTGTTGATCGTGTCCTTCCCGTCCTCTAAGCGTCCCCCAGACTGAAATTTACTCTTTAGAATTCTCTGTACCGTCTAAAAATCATAAATCAATCCGAATCAACTGCTTGGTTATTAGTCCGTAGCTTACAAACTAAAACTAAGGTAAACTAACCTAAGGACGACATGAACACACATGCCCGAGGGGGACTCGACCCCCCCGACGACGAACGGCCGCGCGCACCACAACACGGGGCCGCAATGCGCACGGCTAATCCGCCGCGGCGTACCGCCTGAATATAGTTGTGCGATGAGCACACTCATCACCTAGAGCAAGAGCACCCTGTCATAGCACTGGTCTATCTTTAAACCAAACGCAAATTTCATCCCCAAAACCACCCGTATCTCACTTCGTGAAGAACACGATGCCACACCGAGCACTTCACGCTAACCTTGCTAGTGATAAACTGCGTCTATAGAGGCAGAGTTGCCAACTCGTTCCTGCCAAAAGTCGCTAAATGTTATTCAACAAGATTCTACTTTGAAGTAAAAATTCCCCAGATTTTTCGAAAATGTGTAACATTTTTCGTAATGTAATAACATTTTTAGCGCCCTGTTCTTTGCACGAAATTATTAAAACAGTGTAATTAGGTAAAAGTTACGTATTAGACCCCCCCCCCTTTCTATTATAACTTTAAGTTAAGAAATCGGTTGTGGTATATATAGCTCGACGTTTTCATGAGTCACAGGTATGGTTTTTATACACTTATATACCCTGAATAACCAGTAACTTGACGATATTCTCTAAAATACGGATCGTATGTTGGCAACGCGATTAAGAACATATAACTAGCTTGAGCAGAATGTAATAACCATATTGGTTGAGAGTACAGAATGAAATCACAATAAAGAAGGAAAAATCTATGAAACTGCAGGCCGTCTCTGGTGGAAAAAGTGTCAGACCTTCCAAGAAACAAAATATACGCCGTCTCTATCGGAATAAGCGTGGATTTGAAAATCTTTCTGCTGTTGAGAGATGTAAACACGAAAATATACGTTCATAATTCGTCCCCAACGTAATAAGTTTGAGTTAACTTATATCGATAACATAATAGATTTTATGGTTAAATTTTAGTTTACATACACAGGTCAGCAATTCCACTTCAGATGTTGGGAGCAGCGCTATGAATGACGGAAGGCGAAGGCAGCTAATCAGGAGTAGCATTCAGGCAACCAATTAGAAATAGCTTTTCATTTTACGCTTCGTAAACAAAATCAGCGTTGCTAATGACAGTTGTTTACGAGTAAAATATTGCAAATTACTTACATAATAAATGAAAAATTATGCATTGCACTTCGTCGCTGAAAAATCGCTTGAGAAGACGTTAAAGAAAAGTACATAGAGAACCAGTCCTCATACGGTTTTAACACTTTGTAGTTACGCGTACGTAGTTTTCCCTGAAAAGTCTCTCGTAACTAACAACGAATAAATTTCTTAATAAATGCGCTACAACTCCCCTATATTTGCCCCAAAAACCTTGAAATGGCAAAAAAAAAAATTATCGCTAATCCCAAAAGTAGTTTTCGTCGCTAAGAGGGTCTTTCAGTCCAACACATTTAGTGACTTATCCCCCGAATTGACAAATCTGCACAGAACCCACTTGAGCTTGACACAGCTGCTACAATGTAAGTATGTCAGTCTTATCAGAACACACCAACAGTCAGTCGTGTGTCGTATTGCAAAACTTTGCTAGTACTTGCTGCTCGCGCTGTTTTGCCACATTAGTATACGCAGAGCACTGAACGGAGTACAGCGTGGCCTTTACGCTAAAATACAAAAATATACTCGCAATAGAGAATATGCGTCAGCTGTACAATTTGTGATTTATGAACAGTCGAGCCGGACCGGTACTCCAACTCGGATTTCCCGCATTTCTCAAGCGGCTGCGTAAACCAATACGCCATCTGCACGCGCCTTCCGGATCGACACAAAATTCCATATGCCACAGACATGTCATCTTTAAATTGCAGCATTAATATTAAGGTGACCAATCGTCCTCCTTTCGGGAGGACAGTCCTCTTTTTGCAGGTTCTGTCCTTTCTCGACAAGTGTCCTGCCTATCCTCCTTTTCACTATTTTAAAACTAATCTGTCAATCTCTGTATTCAGAGATGACGCGCCGAACTATAAGCCTCTCTTCACACTGTCTTTTGGACAATTGAGAAGTCAAGATTGATTGTTGATACTCTAGCTGCAGCACTTACCGTAGGCCTAAAATTCAATATGAATGATATTTCTTGCTCCGAAATTTCCAATATATTGTTAGAAAATGATACATTGATAAAAATATTCATTCACTGGAAAATACTCATTTAATTAAGCGATTAAAAGGGATGTAAATATAATTAGCGTATTTTGTGTTTTAATTAATACAACGTTATTAATACGTAACCATTAAATTGTAAAGCTAATGATCATTCATATTTGCATTGCGAATACATTTCTTGTGTTTCATTTGACAGGTTTATTCGCCGCAGTGTGCATGCATGCATGTCTGATGGACATTTTCATTGGTTCCATCGATAGGTGGCGGGTTCGATCCCCGCTAGGTCCTATGATTTTTATCTGCCACTTTTCACTTCTTTCGCCTCTAGCATTGTTGCTGATGTGAAAAATATCAGTAGCACCGTGGTTCGGACTGGCTTCGGAGGCCAGTTCGAAGGTCGGAGGAAGGTAACGGCATACCACTTACAAACGGGACCATGCTTAGTAAAGCACTGTGGTGTTCAAACCAATCTTCGGATTGTAGACTGCTTTACCTTTCACCATCGATAAACATGGACACTACAAGTAGTACTGTGGAGCCATACAATCCGTGGCTCATATTCTGGTTGAATGTCCTCTCCATTTGACACTTCGTGGCGGCTATGGCCTATCTCCTTCGTTGCCTCTAGTTTTGGCGGATGACCCACGGATGAAGGTAGGTTTTATTGTCAGCTCTAGGACTCGCTTGGTCGGGGTGAGTGGCTTTGTGACTCTTGGCTGTTTGCAGGGTTTAGAGCTCCCCCCCCCCCTCTACCCGCAAGTGCCCCACTCTTTTATTTTATAACGTTGTTTTGTTTCTCCCTACTCTGAAGCTGTGATCTGTTGCCCATTGTGCCGTTAGTAACTTGTGGTTTAGAAGGTTGTGGTCGCTTCCGGAGCTATGGGTGCGCACACTGTAGCTTTAGCTGCCCTAAGTTGGTTTTAGTCTTGTCGGTGAGCTGAATTTAATTCCTAGTGGAATGGTCTTTTAGCGTTCCCACATTTTTTCGTTGCGTTCTGTGGCATGTATAATTCGGAGTTAAAGGGACTGATGACCCCGTTGTTTGGTCCCTCATGTCCATCACCGCACACACACACACACACACACACACACACACACACACACACACACACACACACACAAGTAGTATCTGCAGAAAAAGCGTATTACGATGGGCGTGTGGAGGACGCGTGCGACAATTTCGGCGTCATTAAACGTCATGCAGCGTGGCACTCGGACCGTGCAACTATCAGCACAGGGGTCCGTTCTTCGGGAGCAACGAGTTTTGCACTGAAGAAGCAATCTGTAGGGATTCCACGAATCGTCTGTCCGAGAGGCAGCAATGAGGCCGTGAGAGATGCTGTCATAGGAACAACACAGCATTCTGTTCGACATCTCGCAGAATCTCTGCAGTTGAAATTGAGGAGAGAACTCTCCCTCCTCTCCCCCGCCAGTAGAATCAATTATCTCCACCCCATATAAACCGGTGTTAGTTCAGCAACTCCATCCCAAGTTTACACGTACTGTACTGTTTATTTATATGAGCGTCATCTATTTCCTTCAAGGAAACAAGGAGGACGAGCTTTATTACTAGAAGTCATTATGCAGGTTATATTTACATTGTACCGCGAGAGAACGTGCTGTAAATCAACGACAGACCCATCCATTACACGGTGCTATTCAGAGAAGTACGGTACAATACGATGGGCCGGCAGCGGCACAGTTTCTCTGAACTCACAGACATGCACCTCGTCCTATTCCACTGCCTGCGAGGTTACCTGACATCAATCCATTTATTTCTTCTGAGGATATCTACAGTCACCTGGATACGACACGCCAGTGGATACGGAAATAGCTAGCGGCTGCTCCCCGTCTTTTATTTAATTTCTAAAGGACCTTTCTACAAATGTGAGCCGTGCGGAATGTCTCTGTGGTCTAAGGCGTCATGCTACGGACAGGACGGCAATTCCCGCCGGAGGTTTGAGTCCTCCGTCGGGCTTGTGTGTGTGTGTGTGTGTGTGTGTGTGTGTGTGTGTGTGTGTGGTGTGTGTGTGTGTGTGTGTGTGTGTGTGTGTGTGTGTGTGTGTGTGTGTGTGTGTGTGTGTGTGTGGGTGTGTGTGGGTGTGTGTGGGTGTGTGTGTGTGTGTGTGTGTGGGTGTGTGTGGGTGTGTGGGTGTGTGTGGGTGTGTGTGGGTGTGTGTGTGTGGGTGTGTGTGGGTGTGTGTGTGTGGGTGTGTGTGTGTGGGTGTGTGGGTGTGTGTGGGTGTGTGTGGGTGTGTGTGTGTGGGTGTGTGTGTGTGGGTGTGTGTGTGTGGGTGTGTGTGTGTGGGTGTGTGTGTGTGGGTGTGTGTGTGTGGGTGTGTGTGTGTGGGTGTGTGTGTGTGGGTGTGTGTGTGTGGGTGTGTGTGTGTGGGTGTGTGTGTGTGTGTTGTCCTTAGCGTACGTTAAGTAGTCTGGGGACTAATAACCACTGCAGTTTGTCCCATAGTTTTACAAACATGTGACTACTTTGAAACGGTAATAGAATCAGTTGCCAGAATTACAGATCCTTGTGATGTGATTCGAAAAACACTACTGATATTTGTCAGGGTGCGTCAGAATCTTGTTCGCCAATGTTAATAAAACTCTTCTGGGTATTAGACCGCATCGTCAATATATCAAATATTTCACCGACGTTGTTCACGTTGTTCGCCAATGTTTGCTAGCTGCGTTTACAGTCCCCGGCCCCACTGTTGTTACACCGTCGAATGCAGTGTGTCCACTTGACGCGTCCCAGAGGCTTATTATGTTGTAGCCAGGCGGGTAGTCATTCGTAGCATATCGTTCACATGTAACTGCAATTACCTAATATAACTTTATCTTTGCAGTAAGACATAAGTAATGTAATTATACCCAGTCAATCGCCGGACAAGTGTTAAAAAAAATCAATAAAATAAAATAAAATCCGAGCAGGAATTGAACTCGGGTCGTATGCGTGACAGTCGAACACTTTGCTAATTCCACCACGCTGGCTCACATCCTCCTGATGACACAGTACAGGTGTAGTTGTTACGCGTTGGACTTTGATCGCGATTTTCTTGGAAACTAAGGCGCATTGGAATAAATCCTTTTAGCTTGGTGGTCTGGAGGAGTTCCCGCGAAATATACCCGCGACTCATCAAAATGCCGGCCGCGCTGGCCGAGGGGACTGCGGCGCTTCAGTCACTGTCTGCACGGCCATTACGGTCGGGGGTTCGAATCCCCCCTCGGGCATGGATATTTGTGCCGTCCTTAGGATTAGCTAGTTCATAAGTAGTTTGTAAGCTTAGCGACTGATGACACCGTAGTTAAGTCCCATAAGCTATACAAGCATTTGAACATTTGAACTCATCAAAAGTCGTTGGTACCATTTTTGGTGTTCCCCTTGTTAGTATGTCGAGCACTGTTGCAAAAAAATTTCAGGTTGGAGCATAAAGACGTAGCGTTTTTCTTTTATATGCTGGTTATTGTTGGTTTATTAATCGATTAATATTTTTCATTTAAAATTCACTGTTGCTCTTTGAGTTCACATGTTGCCATTTTGTCATCTGGATGCAGTGAGTGCAGAATGGAGTGCCTGCAGGATAAATCGGAACATAATCTTCTACTAGAGATCTTTGTTTTGGGACGCAAAACTACTTAGGTCATTAGCGCTCAACACTGCCCATAGTAAAATCAAACCGGGGTTAGAACTTAAATGGCTTTCGCTATATTTGTACGACGTATAAAAAGTAAAACTCGGTCCGTAGAATGCGGATCATCAGCTGAAATATCAGACATTTCAAATGGTAAACATAGATCATGACGTAGACGTTTAAAAAACGGACATTGCACTAAAAGGTGGTACACAGTAGAAGGTTCATCACAGTGCTCACATAAGGGAGCAGGATCACCACGGAGTAAATACTGGTGGCTATAGCGGCAGTGGCCAATACGATGCCAGGCCAGGGCAATCTCCTCTCGGCGAGAGGGTCGAGATGACGTTGACCACAGATCAGGCACAGGTTTTATGGCTCGCAATTTGTTCCCTGACAGGGATGACCAATGTAAAAAACCAACGTGAGATGATACACCGGGAGACGCCAGCACGAGGGTCATCAGAGGTAGCAGAAAAGGTAGACAGCCTAGGGAGGAGAACTGCTTCCTTGGCAGCCGTATCCGCAGAGTCATTCCCCAACACTCCCACGTGGCCAGGGACCCACAGAAACGTGACAGTACTTCCGCTCGCTGAAAGAGAGGTAAGAAATTGCGGATGCTTTGTACCAGGGGATGGACAGGAGGATGTTGTTGTTATAGTCTTCAGTCCGGAGACTGGTTTGATGCTGCTCTCCACCCTACTCTATCCTGAGCAAGCCTTTTCATCTCCTCATAAGAACAACACACATCCACTTGAATCTGCTTACTATACGCATCTCTTGGTCTCCCTTTGCGATTTTTACCCAACACACTTCCCACCAATGCTAAATTTACGATTCCCCGATGTCTAAGAATGTGTCCTACCAAGCGATCCCTTCTTTTAGTCAGGGTATGCCAAAAATTCCTTTTCTCACCAATTCTGTTCAGTACCTCTTCATTAGTTATGCGATCTACCCACTAATCTTCAGCATTCTTCTGTAGCACCACATTTCAAAAGCCTCTATCCTCTTCCTGTTTACACTGCTTATCGTCCATGTTTCACTCCCATACAAAGCAACACTCCAAATGTCTTCAGAAAAGACTTCCTTACACTTAAATTAATATTCGATGTTAGCAAATTTCTCTTTTTCAAAAATGCTTTTCTTCCCATTGCCATTCTGCACTTTATATCCTCTGTACTGCGACCATTGCATGTTATTTTACTGCCCAAGTAACAAAACTCATCTACCACCTTCATTGTTTCGTTACCTAATCTAATTCCTTCAGCATCGCCTGATTTTCTAAGACCGCATTCCATTATTTATGTTTTGCTCTTGTTAATGTTCATTTTATACGCTCTCTTCAACACGCTGTCCATTACATTTAACTGCTCTTCCAGGTCCTTTGCTGTCTCTGACAGAATTACAATGTCATCAGCAAAACGCAATGTTTTTATTTCTTCCCCCTGAACTTTAATCCCCATTCCAAATTTTTCCTTGCTTTCCTTCACCGTCTGCTCGATGTACAAATTGAATAGCATCGGAGAAAGGCTACAACCCTGTCTTACTCCCTTCCCAACTGATGCTTCCCTTTCATGCCCTTCGAGTCTAATAACTGCGGTCTGGCTATTGTACAAGTTGTAAATAACTCTCCTTTCCCTGTATTTTACCCCTGCTGACTTCAGAATTTGAAAGTGTATTCCAGTCAACATTGTCAAAAGCTATCTCTAAATCTACAAAAGCTAAAAATGTAGGTTTGCCTTTCCTTAATCTATCTTCTAAGATAAGACGTAAAGTGAGTATTGCCTCCCGTGTTCCTATGATACTCCTGAATCCAAACTGATCTTCCCCGAGGTCAGCTTCTACCAGCTTTTCCATTCTCCTGTAGATAATTCGTGTTAAAATTTTGCAACCATGACTTATCAAACTGATGGTTCTGTAATTTTCACACCTGTCTGCGCCTGATTTCTTTGGAATGGGGATTATTACATTTTTCTTAAAGTCTGAGGGCATCTCGCCTGTCTCATACATCCTACACACCGGTTCAAATAGTCTTGTCATGGCTGGCTCTCCGAGAGACTTTAGTAGCTCTGAGAGTATGTCATCTACTCCTGGGGCCTTGTTCCGACATAGGTCTTTCAGGGCTTTGTCAAATTCATCTCTCAGTATAGTATCTCCTATGTCATCTTGATCTACTTCCTCTTCCCTTCCTACATCATCGTCTCTAAGTTTATTTCCTTTGTAGAGCTGCGCTATGCACTCTTTCCACCTTTCATCTTTCCCTTCTTTGCTGAGAACTGGTTTTCCATAAGAGTCCTTGATATTCATAGAGCTGTTTTTCTTATCTCCAAATGTTTATTTTCCTGTAGGCTGTATCTATTTTTCCCCTATTTATATTCTTCTACAGATTTGCATTTGGCTTCTAGCCATTCCTGCTTAACCATTTTGCACTTCCAAGGCTCAAAAGAGCACTCAGAGAGTCTGAGCAAATGAAATTCTTATTGAGAGTGTTTCGCCGGACGTATTGGGTGGCTTGATATAATGCATACAGCTCAGCTGTAAAATTGGAACGCCTCTCAGGGAGACGATGTTTATACGTACTAGAGATCGGTGAAGGGTTAACAACCAAGGCGGCGAGAAACATTTACGCCGCGTATGTGGAGAGTGCGTTTGGACAGAGCACGGCTAGCAGATGGCGACGCGTCGAAAGCTGTGCTGTTTGGAGAGCCGCTCTGCGCTGAAATGATTTGACGTCAGCGGCCGGCCGTGATAAAAGAGTGATGGATGCGCACGCATGCACGCCTCGTTGACGTCACGAGCGTTTTTGAAATCGCCCATCAGCTGGAAGCGCCGACAAATAAGCCCGCACTGGGCGCGTCCGCGTGCGAATCGCTAATTCTAGCGTTCTTCGAAAGGCTTCTGCGCTGCCATGCAGGGAAGCAGTTTTGTTTTCCACCACCCCGATTACGACGACGCCGTATAAGTCCTGGCTGTCTTTGAAGCAAGAGAAACTACTCGATTTACGCTCCCATATTGCAAAACAGAGAACTGACGTATTGACATGACGGTGAAAAAACTGTATTTGTAAGCGACACTGATAAAAAAAACAGTGCGAAAAAGTAGTGCAATCAATTTTTATAATTAAAAGTAACGATCAGCCACAAGTAGTGTTTACTAAATGACAATTTCGTTTTTTTTTCCTATAAATACATCATCAGACAGTTGACATGCTTTCAAACTGTTATAGATTCGCTGTCTTACGGTAGACAAAAAATAACTTGTTTATTACATGGAGAATTTCGAGGAGGGAGCTCTGGCATCGTCTGAATGGAAACCTACTTGCTTTTTCCGTTACGTGGACGACACTTTCGTCATCTGGCCACATGGTATGGATAAACTGCTTGACTTCCTTACACAACTGAACTCCATTCACCCCAACATCAAATTCACTATGGAGACTGAAACAGAAGGTAAATTGCCGTTCCTTGACGTCTTGGTCAAGAGAAGAGCTGATGGCACCCTGGGTCATAGTGTATATCGGAAGACAACGCACACTGATCTGTGTTTACACGCAGACAGCTGCCGCCACCCTTCAGAGGAATGGGGTACTTAAAACTCTAGTACATAGGGCGCGCACTATCTCCGACGCAGAGTGTCTTCCCCAGGAATTGGAACACCTGAGAACTGTATTTCTCAGAGTTGCAGATTCAGCGGGCTCTCCGCCCAACCAGTACATCACAACCTGTGGAAGTGGATGAAAACACGAGGGAGGATGTAGGCACTGCATTCATTCCATATACCGGCGCACTCTCGGGGAAGGTCGCCCGCATTTTGAAAAAACACCAGGTTGGAACTGTTTTTTGTCCGCCGAATAAAATTCGTGCACTGGTGGGGAGCGCCAAAGATGAGCTCGGTTTGAGGAAGGCCGGCGTGTACCAGATTCCGTGTCAGTGTGGATTGTCATATATTGGACAGACGATGCGTACCGTCGAGGATCGATGCGTTGAACACCAGAGGCACACACGATAGATGTATCCGAACAAGTCGGCGGTCGCTGAACATTGTCGGAGAATCATGCGATGGAATATGAACCCACTAGGATTCTGGTACAGACGTCGAGATACTGGGACTGCGTCGTTAGAGAGGCCATTGAAATTCGCACAAGTGACGACCTCATAAACTGTGACTGTGGCTATAATCTTAGCAAAGCTTGGGAACCAGCGATTGGGTTAATTAAGAGTAAATCTAGCAAACGTAACGAAGTGACGACCACGGCGGACAGAGCCCTCACACCGACGTCATCTCAGACGCCGTCGCATTCGGTTCCACTGCGCGGCCGCGGCGCGGGGCGCGGACCGCGGAGGGGTCGCTCCGCGGGCCAAGGGTATTTAAATGGCCCGCTACCGGGTTAGAACCCAGTTCCCTTCGAGCAGCCGTAGCGTGCGGATCTCCGTGCCGGCGTGTTTCCAGGAGCTCAGTCCGTCAGTTCACCTGATGATGGCGACATGTATGATCGCCGAAATATTATACCCGTTGGACACTATAGACCGGCAGTACACCCGTGGATATTTTGATTAACTTGTTTATTGTTTGGTGAAGTTTACGTTAGGTATACTCGTTTTCGCCTCTAACATCACAATTCAAAAACAAAGTTTTAAAGTTAAAAACACCTGATAGGCCGGTCGTCATAGACAAAAAAATGGCCTTAGGTCCAAAAAAATTGCAGGAAGCTGAATTTTTGGTATGTTGTTAGGACATATTAGACTAGTATTAAACCAAGTTTGCAGCTTCGAAATCCTTTAGCTTAACTTTTAACAGCCAAAAAAACCTCGAAATTTTCAATCTTTCTTCTGCTTTTGGCTTATAACTCGTGACGGGTGGTTTTCTAACGAAAAGGCACTCACACCTCTATTAATGTAGATACAATGTTCTAAAATTTAAGCCCAACCGCAGCTCTGTAAGTCCAATAGTTCCCGAGATATTGGACTACAAAAATTGACTTCTACGAAAAGGTCAAATTTTCGACTATAGTCATTTTTCGGCTAGATTATTGGCTCTAATGATCATCCCACGGGGAAAGTCATACAAAGAGAGTTATAGAGCAGTTATTTAGCTTTAATCTAAGTACAGAACGAAGTCCAAAGGCCCAATAGATTTCTAGTTATCGTTAAAAAACGAAAAATTGGAAAAATCGGAGTATTCAATGAATTGACCTAGACGAATTACAGTCCTCTTATCCTATATATGTTAATGAAAGAGGAGGAATTACTTATTGACGCCGATTATTAACGCATACTATATGCGTTGCCATTAGATATTAAAAAGGCCCCGAACGCATAAACCTCAATAATTCAGAGCTTATTTTGAAATCGCATAATCACATAATAGAGCCTCTTTTAGTGTATGTGCACACAATATGTTAAATTTGTTTATGTTTATGGTCTGTTGCCACTCTCGATGCTAAATTTCGCTGCTACTTTCCAGCGTTGCTATTTCCCTATACACAACAGCAATATCTACGAAAATCCTTATAGACGTAAATGTTGAAATTACTGTAAAACCAAGCCCTCAGCTTACAAACCACTTAAACTAACGCTACGGACAATACACACACACACACACACACACACACACACACACACACACACACACACACACACACACACACACACACGGGAGGATTCGAACCTCTAATGGGAACGGCCGTGCTACCCGAGACATGGCACCTCAGACCGCTCGGCAAAAACCACATAGAAATTTCGACGCTCTTGCGAAAAGTAATAGACCTAAACACCGGTGCGGTAATCCTGAAGATACTTGTGTCCGAAGATTTCTCTCCGTTGAGAATGACCTTCACGGTCCTTTTGACTAGGTATAACTGTTTCAAAAGGAAGGGGAGGAAGATTAGGGTTTGACGTCCCGTCGACAGCGTGGTTATTAGAGATGGTAGAATTTCTTCTGTCCAATCCGTCTCGATATTAGGCCTAAGTGTGGTCTAATTTTACTCACTGCTGGACTCATAAGTGTGTCAGATCTTTCGCTGTTGGTATTTAGCGATGAGCTGCTGTCTCAAGTTATACTCTCATACCACCAATAAGATTTCTTCTCCTGTGCAAATCTCTTCAAAGCCACATTAGATAGTTTCAAAACTGATTCACAACTTTAACCAGTTCACGTATTTTTAAAAACATATGTTGCAGCAAGTCTGAATATGTCTTTGCGGAGGTAGCTTTAGCGGGTATTGTATTCCAATATTATCTCCTCTGATTCTGTGATCATGTGATTCTACAATACGAGTAAACGTTGGCGCTATTACCACAGATAGTTTCAGGCGAGTATTAACATTAAAATACAACGTGGTCGCAGATCAGTTTAACTGAAATCTCTTCGTCAAATGTTCAAATGTTTGTTAAGCTTATGGGACTTAACTACGGGCTCATCAGTCCCTGAACTTACAAACTACTTACGAACTAGGACGGCACAAATATCCATGCCCCAGGGGGGATTCGAACCCCCGACCGTAGTAGCCGTGCAGACCGTGACTGGAGCGCCTCAGTCGCCTCGGCCAACGCGGCCGGTTATCTCTTCGTCATATTCCTTTAAAAGTAATCGGTCTTCATCACACAATTTAATAATATTTTATTTTTTACAATGACCTGTTTCAATCTATGGTACAGAACATCCTTATACCGTGTGTTTGCAGCTGATATTGCAGAGACGATGAGCAGAAACTAGGTGTTAGAAGAAACTGCAGTGCATATACAATGATCTATATTATAGACTGAAATCAGTTGCTCTAAAAAGTAAAATATTGTAAATTGTGTGATCAAGACTGATCATTTTTAAAAAGATTCATTACAGATCGCTGCTTACCGATGACATTGAAATTCTGAAAGAGACAGAAAGGACCTGGAAGACCAAGTGAATGCAATCGAGTGTGTCCCGAAAGGAGGTTATGAGATGGATATTAATAACCGCAAAACAAGAGAAATGGAATGTAGTCTAAAAAATCAGGAGAAGCTGGAGAATTTCAAAATCAAATGTTCAAATGTTTGTAATTCTACGGGAACAAACTACGTTGGTCATCAGTCTCTAGTCCTACAAACTACTTAAACTAAGTTAAAGTAACCTAAGAACAACACACACATCCATGCCCGAGGGAGGATTTGAGCCTCCGACGCGGGAGGCCGCGAGATCCTCAACGTGGCGCTCCAGAACGCTCGGCTACTCCCGCGGGGTGCTGGAGAATTTAGATTAGGTAACGAGACAATAAAAATAGTAGATTAATTTTTGTTATTTGGCCAAAGTAAAGTACATATAAAATGCAGAATGAGTATGAGAAGATATAAAGCGAAATTAATTTAGTTGTTAGGAAGTCCTTTCTAAAGCATTTGTTTGGAGTGTAACAGTATACCGGAGTGAAACGTGGGCGATAAGGAATTCAGACAAGAGGATAGAAGCATTTATAATATGTTGCTAAACACGAATGCTGAAGTTTAGATGGGTAGCTCGCGTTAACTACTGAACATAATTGAGGAGAAATTTCTGGTATACGTTGACTAAAAGAATGGATCGATTAGTGGGACTATATTAATACATAATGAAAATTAAATTGTTAGTCTTTCGTTGGTGATTTTTTATATATTATTATAAAAATAGTCTTTTAGTGATTTTATTACTATTTGGTTCAAAAGTTACTAATTGGAGGTAATTAATTGCATGCTTGAATACCGACAATTTACTATTTCTGGATACTCAGGGCGCATGGGTTGGCCAATTACAAATGAATTCGTCACTAATAAATGAAAAGACTTCTTTCTTGAGAGAAAAACTTTAATAGACGAAACTGTTACAAAATGAAATCCTCGCAAGATTGGCTTGCTCCCATCACTTCAGATAATTAAACAAGACTGACTAATTCCACTCTTATGTCTAAAACATAAGAAAGCACCACTGTCTTTTGTTCTCTAAGATTAATTTTATATATCTTATTTTTATGCATTATCTATGGTCTATCAACTGATAGTAAATATATCGTAAATTAATCAGTTAACTAATTAATTATGATTTTCTTTTAAATTCAAATAAAAATATTCCTCTCCATCTTACCCATATATCTCCTGCATCATGTATCATCACAGGACACAGTGTGAGACATCACGGAATCTTCAATTTAGCACTGGAGTGATGTGTGTGGGGACAAATCGGAGAGGGAGATCGAGAGACAAATATAGTAAGCACGTTCAAAAGGATGTAGGTTGCCGTTCTTATTCGAAGATGAAAAGGTTTGCACAGGACAGAGTAGCGTGGACAGCTGCATCTGCCCAGTCTTTGCTGTGAAGACTATACCAACAGTACTATTTTCAGAAATTATTCTTCGTCATAAGGCTGTCACATTCTGATCGCACTGTGGGATCATTCAGCATAATAGCTATATTTTAAAATAATTAAATCGTATTTGTTGTTTACGTGTTATTTCTTAATTGAAGTTCTTTTTCGGCCTCAATCTACCAAATTCAGAAGTTTGCCAATCTAAGCGTTTTAACTACTGTGTTTATCAGTTCCTAGCTTACGAAGTACTTAAACTAAGTTATGCTAAGGAAAACACGCACACCCATGCCCCAGGGAGGACTCGAACCTCCGACGGTGAGCAACTGCATGCTCCCCAGAAAAAAGCCTTAGAGCGCTCGGCCATTCCACCGCGGCGCTTCGAACGCCATTACGAGCCTGCATAAACTTCCGTGTATTCACATGTTTATAGCCAACGAAAACCTTGTTTTTCTTTCCGCGTGTGCTGCAGATGCAAGCGTCATCTATTTTCAAGCCCCGGCGCAGAATTTTGGCAGAGCCGCTGTTGCTGTAGCGTATAAACAGTCACGAGAGCTCCGCTAGTTGTGTGGGTGACCTCCTTTTTCCACGAGTTGGGCGTAAATAAAACACACACACGCGCGCGCATACGCGTGGAGGGAGAGAGCAGTTATCTACATAGGCGTCTGTCGAGCGTACGCTGTTCCGCGAACCGCCTGTTTGAACGGAACCCGAAATTAATCAGTTGCACAACGCAGGGCCAGATAACGCCGTGTGTTCAGCGCTTGCTCTGCCGCACTGGGGCTTTGAGCTGGTCGCTGATTTGCAGTGTGTACCTCAAGTGACGCCTTTACCGTTGCAATTGAACTGCGGTGGAACGATGATCAAACTGGAAGGACACAAAGACCGGTGCGATATGCCAGTGCGGGTAAGGGTGGGGTCGTGACACCCACTCCTCCGCCTCATGAAAAGAGCTGAATGGTGTACACTTCTATATACGAAATTCGTGGGTATAGTGAAAACGCTGTAGTACACGATCGTTACTAAAAATAAATAAAATCGCACTGACGTGTTTTACGGCCCACTTTAAATTTGTAGTTTTATAATTTTTTGCAGACATTTCGGACAAAAATAATAATGTAAATAAAAAAATTATAGTGATATGATTACGACTCTGCTATTGTGATAATATCTATGCACCCAACACGTAACCCTTTTAGGAAAAAAGGAGAAAAAAATTTTTTGGTAGTGGTAGGTCCTGAACCACGTACCAAGTGCATCACAATCCAACACGCTGCCTACTACACTACGGCTAACAATTACGAAATTCGTCCTTAAATTTCGTACTATTGATGGCAGTTGTTAACTGATGCTAATGTGGCATTTTTAGACACTAGATTATAATTTTTCGTACGAAGAACGGCGTATTTTTGTTAATTCTGCAGTGCGCCGTTGCTTTGAAATAACAACGTGTAAGTTATAATAAAAAAATCATCAAATACACAACCCAAGATGGCGTATGCCAGAGAGAGTTCTGGGCGTGGAATGTCACGTGACATCTGCGAACGGCTGGTTTTCGTAAAATCAATGCAGGGTGTCAAATCTTCGTTATTTTTTCAAATATCTCTGAAACTATGCAATATATGAAAAAAAAAAAAATAGAGCGAAATTGTGGAGAATTTTCCCCTCTACCTATTCGATTATTCAATTTTCGTGTCAGATGAATGGTTAAGCCGATATTTTCATTTAAATTTCAAGCTGTCAAAAAAAGATCACAAAGGCCCACTTTTAGTGTTACTACCGTAACCTAAAGTGGGCCAATAAATAATAAAAAAGAGGATCAACCAGTTGCAAATATCAAATGGTTTCATTTTGGCCTATTGAAGGCACTTAGTGTTCTTTTTCAGAAGTTTATGGGTGACCCTATATTTTCCGTCCACACATGGTGTCTTCCACCTTGTATGGACAGAAGAAATGGGGTCACCAATAAGCTCCTCAAGAAGGACATTAAGTGCCCGAAACCGATCAAACTAAAGCGAACTCACTTGATCTGAACAAATGAATATGGACCCCTGCATTTCCTGACATAAGTTCATTGTTCCGTATCCTCCCGTCGATCAGCCCTTAGAGATTCTGAACGATAGGGAAAAGTCGCCCAGTATACGCATTCTGTTGCTGCTCATTTGTAAAAGATCAAGAAGCTGACCTTAATCATGGCCCTACAGCAGAATAATAGCAAAATGTTAAAATGTTTGTAAATCTATCGGACCAAACTGCGTGGTCATCAGTCCGTAGCTTACAAACTACTTAAACCTAGGTAAACTAACCTAAGGACAAACACACATACCCATGCCGGCCGCGGTGGCCGAGGAGACTGAGGCGCTTCAGTCACGGTCTGCACAGCCACTACGGTCGGGGGTTCGAATCCCCCCTGGGGCATGGATATTTGTGCCGTCCTAGTTCGTAAGTAGTTCAAAAATAGTTTGTAAGTTTAGGGACTGATGACCCCGTAGTTAAGTCCCATAAGCTTTACAAACATTTGAACATTTTGAACACATACCCATGCCCCAGGGAGAACTCGAACCTCCACGGCGAGCAACCGCGCGCTCCGTAGCGAAGCGCTTTGGACAGCTCGGCTATCCCACCGCGGCAGAATAGTAGACATTAGGGAGTTACTGTTGTACTGTGCTGACAATTAGTATGTTTATTGACGCGAAGTGAGTGGTCTGTGTGAATGAAATGTTCGTTCATGCGCTTCCCCTAGCTATAAACGTCACTGCGCTGAGTCAAGCGTTATCATTAAAAATAAAAAATTTATAACATTATTATGTCATATAATCAGTATTACAGCCTTACGAAATAATTATTATAATCGTAGTAATTAAAAATATTTGCTTTTCAGGCAGTTTCTTGTAAGTGATCCGTGTTAGTATTTTGCAGCCATGACTTACTTAACTCATAGTTCGTAACTATTCACACCTGTCAAGAGATATTTCTTTGAAATTGGAGCTATTACATTCTGGGAGGAAATTTCTTCTGTCTCGTACATCGCGCTTATCAAGTGGGATACTTTTGTCAATAATTTCGATTAATGTCACTACTATTGTAGTATCACAGCTATTTCATGTACTTTTTTAGGTTTCTGGCTGGCTACTGCCCCGTCATTACGTCTCACTGCGGAATGGTAACGCTGGCCTTTCACGAGATCTGCTCCCTGGGTATCGGCTCTGCGGTAATGGTCGTTTTACGATGTTTTGTTCTGATACTCGCTGAGAGAGTTCCAGGAAATCTGCCCTCATTACTGTCGCAGGAACAATAAAAGTCGCCTTGATTCCCAGTTTAATTTCGGCCATTATTGTTTCAGTTGATAAGCGCGCGTCGGTTAAGAGCCTGCGACTTGAAATAACTACAAGTCCGTTTTCCCGTAATATTCGTGCGCAACGATCGTCATTTCCATTACTATCTTCTTCTGGCTCATCAACAGTCGTGCAGAAATTAAACTTCAAAAGTAAAATTACTGCGTCGCGAATCAGATATTACTCTGTGTGAAACAAAATCATTCTAGTTGTAGTACTGTGTAAAAACGTTAGGGGCTGTATGTGCGGTAGCTTTTAACGGTATTAGTACCATGGAAACTCCTTTGCGTTGTGTGCGTGCAGTGGGACTGTGAGATAAAGGAACAGATCTCGTATTTGGCAGGAAGGTGCTTAAAATCTCAATTCTGTCATCGAAATTTACTGTCTCGACGATTTTCTTCAATTTAAACCTATATTAAATGTCACCACAGCAGTATTTCAGAACTGCTGGGTACATCAGGCCTCCTTCGAAATGAACGTCTGTTGAACACTTCTAAGGGGGAAGCTTGTACTAGATGCGCGTAAAAGGACTGTATAAAAAGGAACGAGAACTATTATTTTTCTCAGAAATAACTTTACTAATAACACATCTTCATTATTACCGTGCCGGTTATTTATGTCCTATTCTCGAATATCCGGAAGGCGTTGATTTTACGTAGACGTTGCAACTCTTGACTAGCCGAAGATATGTGGATATTGATATGAATGTAAAACTGACCCCTCTCCCCCCTCCCCCCCTTCCCCCCTCCCCCCCCCTCCGAAAAATAATTTATCTACGACCCTGGCCTGTTTTTAAGCACAGACGCTTTTTAAAAAATCGCACCGGCGTGTTTTACAGCTCACAAGGCAATATAAAAACCTTGATCATTCAGTTGCATAGACGGTCTACATAAATATCCCCTTCATAATTTACAAAAATAAAAGATAGAAAGCAACTCTGGAAAGACAGAACATAAAAGGAACAAACAGTGATACTACATTCAGTTCTAGTCATACATGCAGGGCCGTGTTTAGGGTAGGCGACGCCCCTGTGCAATAATTTATTTTACGCCCCTACCCCTAGTTTTTCTTCTTTTTATACCCAAACATTTTTCGATACAATTGTGACATCAGTGGGAGGCTGTATTCCCCGTTTTTACATGTAAAAACGTGGAACAAAAAGACGTACCGATAATGCTACAGTTGTAGCGAAACACATATTCGTGTAGGGAAGGAATAATTAAAAATAAATAAATAAATAAAACAGACAACAAGAACTTCAAGAAGAAATGTAGTTAAAACACAATATCCTCGGATATTTTGTAAATTCTACCAACAGTTTATTAAAATCTTTGAAATTCTATGAACAGGGTGGCATCTGCTCTCTCAAGCGACTCCCAGTGTCATAGTCTATACCAGATAAAACGTTATCGACATTTCCAGGAACAATGACATCTTTATATACAGGGTGTTACAAAAAGGTACGGCCAAACTTTCAGGGAACATTCCTCATACACAAAGAAAGAAAATGTTATATGGACATGTGTCCGGAAACGCTTAATTTCCACGTTAGAACTGATTTTATTACTTCTCTTCAAATCACATTAATCATGGAATGAAAACACACAGCAACAGAACGTACCAGCGTGACTTCAAACACTTTGTTACAGGAAGTGTTCAAAATGTCCTCCGTTAGAGAGGATACATGCATCCACCCTCTGTCGCTTGGAATCCCTGATGCGCTGATGCAGTGCAGCCCTGGAGAATGGCGTATTGTATCACAGCCGTCCACAATACGAGCACGATGAGTCTCTACATTTGGTACCGGGGTTGCGTAGACAAGAGCTTTCAAATGCCCCCATAAATGAAAGTCAAGAGTGTTGAGGTCAGGAGAGCGTGGAGGCCATTGAATTGGACCGCCTCTACCAATCCATAGGTCTCCGAATCTGTTGTTGAGAAGCGTACGAACACGTCGACTGAAATGTGCAGGAGCTCCGTCGTGCATGAACCACATGTTGTGTCGTACTTGTAAAGGCACATGTTCTAGCAGCACATGTCGAGTGTATTTTGACAATTGTCTGCATGAATTATTTCAGTTTACATTTAAAGGGAAATACTAAAATGAGCTCTAACATGGAAATTAAGCGTTTCCGGACACATGTCCACATAACATATTTTCTTTCTTTGTGTATGAGGAATGTTTACTGAAAGTTTGGGCTTCAATCCATGAGGACGTCGCCGTAAGTGTTATGATCACGTACAACGCAGAGTTCACCAGATATGACGTCATAAACAATGAGATGCACGAAAAACTGCCGCATTAAACGACAGTGTTGCACTTTTTCTCCTAAACCACTGGACCGATTTCAACCAAATTTGTCACACATATTCCTTACCCTGAGGTGACAATTGCTGCAGGGTTAAGAATCACATACGACACATAGTTCAGAAGACACAATAGGAATCGTAAAAAATGCCACATAATGTGGCCGGACTTTATAAATGAGAATGGCAGTAGTTAGCGACTTGCAACAAACTTTAAACATAATTTCACCCTTTTTCTTGAACTTTTTCTCTTTGACTACTATAGCAAAATTATGAAAGGGAAAAAAAGTTTCTCGATTGCTACTTTTCCTCTGTTCATGGACTAAAACTACGACATTCGGTATGACGTTACAATTTATAATTTATACATTACATATTGTAACCACAGGAAATTTTACAGACAGTAATACACACTTATAGCTGGATGTAACTTCGAAATTGTATCGCAGTACGACACGTAGTTCATGAGATATGAGCACATAAACAGTAATGTCCATAGAAAACCGCCCTGTCACGCTCCAAGTTTTAATTTATTACTTCTTTACTACTAATTGTATTCGCAACCGATTTTACAGACATCAGCTCTTATACAAATGAATATATACCTAACAAATTATATAATTGTACATCACATAATTCAATAAATATGAGATCATACGAATTTTATATGCCATTTGTATTTTGATTGCTATCTTTCTTTGTTTGGATATTGCACGTATAATTTTGTACATTATGCAAGACAGCCTTATTACTTATATATTCTTGTATGTTTTTAGAAAAAAAGGAGATGGACAGAGAGAGAAGGGATAGAAGTAGTACTAACTGAAAGCAGGAATGAATAAATACCTAAATACCCGGGCAATGTTCTTGTTTTCAGCTAGTATATTCATTACAAAAATGTATAAGGATTTCTTCCCCCTACGACCAGTGTTTTTCTCCAGTCTGATGTGCCCAAAAGAATTGCTATCAAAAATTATTGCAAAGTACAGTTTTGGCACACTTTTTCAAAAAATACTAACATCAGACACGAATGAAAGCAACGCTCACAACGGCTCCTTTCCGTTTGACGCACGAGCGTTCCCGGTATGGCTTCATTATTGTCGCTCCGCCGTTACGAACTGCATTTATTCGCCCGCCGTCTCTGGAAATTTTATCCGCTGTAGCCCCCGCGTTTGATTAGTATTCACTGAGCCGACGGGCCGGCGATTCGTTAATACCAGCACAATTACTGTTCTCTGGCAGTATTCATTACACGACGCTGCGCTTGGCGCATTTCGCTGTGTTACTCTCGTTTTCGTTCTCTCGATCCGCGACAGACAGAATTAACGTACCTTTTATAGTTGGGGGTTCTAACACATGAAACTAAAACGAGGAAATCCTGTCCACGAATCGTATCTGAATTCACAAATAGAATGGGCTGCCTGTCAATATCGAGTGCATAACAGATTCGAAAAATTCGTAGGATTGAATGATTCCGAAATTTCGAAGTTAATTGAGCTGTACCATACGCTGGACTGAAATTCAAGGGAGTGAGTGTATATTGTTTCTATCTTACATAATGTCACATTTTCTGATAATTTAGGGGCAGTACCTGAACAGGTAAACACGAAGATCCCGCCCTAGGTTCAAGTCCTCCCTCGGGCATGTGTGTGTGTGTGTGTGTGTGTGTGTGTGTGTGTGTGTGTGTGTTGACGTTAGTGTAAGTTAGATTAAGTACTTGATAAGTCTAGGGACTGATGACCATAGCAGTTTGGTCCAATAGGTTTACAAATATTTAATTTGAAACAAAAACAAAAAAAAAAAAAAAAAAAAAAAAAAAAAAAAAAAAAAATAAATAAATATATATATATATATATATATATATATATATATATATATATATATATATCACAACTTTAAAAACTAAAATCATTGACAACCATAAAGTTGGTCTGAACACCGTAGTGCTTTGTTAAGTGTGGTCCTATTCTATGTGTAAGCTATTGATTTCCTCCAATTTTGAAACTTCTACATCTAGATATTTGCAAATTACATTTAAGGAACTAGCAACGGGGTTTATCGAGCTAGCCGCGGCGTAGTTGCCGAGCGCACTGAGACGCTATGCTCCGAAGAGCGAGGCCGCTCCCCGTCGGGGGTTTGAATCCTCCCTCGGGCATGGATGTTTGTGTTGTCTTTAGTATAAGTTAGTTTATAAGTTAGTTTATAAGTTAGTTTATAAGTAGTTTGTAAGTTTAGGGACTGATGACCCCACAGTTAAGTCCCATAAGCTTAATAACATTTTTATCGAGTCACTTTCATACTATTTGTATTTCTCTACCTTTCCATTCTAAAATACAGCACAGGAAAAGGGAACGTCGAAATCTTTTCATGATTTCTCTTATGGTGATCAATATGTCACCTGTAGGCAGGGGCCAACAAAATATGTTCGCATTCAGAGGAGACAGTTGGTGAAACAAGTTTCGCAACTAGAATTCGCCGCAACGAATAACGCCTTTGTTTTAATGATTTCCACCCCAAATCGCGCATCTCTTCCTTGAAGGCCTCTTCCCTGTATCCCGATAACACAAAACGAGCTGCCCTTCTCCGAACGTTTTCTACCGGATGATCAAAAAGTCAGGATAAATTTGAAAACGTAATAAATCACGGAATAATGTAGGTAGAGGGGTAAAAATTGACACACATGCTTGGAATGACATGGGGTTTATTAGAACCAAAAACAAAATAAAAGTTCAAAAAATGTCCGACAGGTGGTGCTTCATCTGATCAGAAAAGCAATAATTAGCAAAAAAAAAATAAAGACAAAGATGATGATCTTTATAGGAAATGCTCAATATGTCCACCATCATTCCTCAACAAAGGCTGTAGTCGAGGAATAATGTTGTGAACAGCACTGTAAAGCATGCCCAGAGTTATGGTAAGACATTCAAAATGTTCAAATGTTTGTAGAGTCTATGGGACTTAACTACGGGGTCATCAGTCCCTAAACTTACAAACTACTCGTGAACTACTTACGAACTAGGACGGCACAAATATCCATGCCCGAGGGGGGATTCGAACCCCCGACCGTAGTGGCCGTGCAGACCGTGACTGGAGCGCCTTAGTCCCCTCGGCCACCGCGGCCGGCAGTGAGACATTGACGTCGGATGTTGTCTTTCAGCATCCCTAGAGATGTCAGTCGATCACGACACACTTGCGACTTCAGGTAACCCCAAAAACCAATAATCGCACGGACTGGGGTCTAGGGACGTGGGAGACCAAGCATGAGGAAAGTGGCGGCTGAGCACACGATCACCACCAAACGACACCCGCAAGAAATCTTTCACGCGTCTAGCAATATGGGGTGGAGCGCCATCCTGCATAAAAATCGTACGTTCCAGCAGGTGTTTATCAGCCAGGCTGGGGATGATGCGATTCTGTAACATATCGGCGTACCTCTCACCCGTCACGGTAGCAGTTACAAAACCAGAATCGCGCAGTTCCTCGAAGATAAAAGGCCCGATAACGGTAGATGTTTAGTGATGTTCCGTGATTAAGTTTTCAAATCTATACTGACTTTTTGATCACCCGGTATATCGACTGTCACTGCCACCTGATGAGGATACCACACTGCGCAGCAGTACCCCAAAAGAAGACGGATTAGTGTAGTGCAGACAGTTTCTTTAGTAGAACTGTTGCATCTTCCAAGTATTCTGCCAATGAAACTTAGTCTGGTTCGCCTACCCTACGATACTTTGTGTGTTCTTCCCAATTTAATTTGTTCGTAAATGTTATTCCTAAGTATTGAGTTGAATTTATGGCCTGTATATTTGACTGATTTATCGTGTAAATGTAGTTTAACGGACTTCTTTCAGTGCTGATATGGATGACTCCACACTTCTCAATATTTTGGGACAACTACTAATTTCGTATTATCTAAATCATTTTGCAGATGCTTTTGATCTTCTGCAAACAGTGAAAGAAATCTGCTTCAATTGTTTCTATATAATTTATAAAGACAACAAACAGTAGAAGCCTTATAAAGCTTAAGTGGGGAACATAGATATACTTCTGTTTTACTCTATGACTTTCCGTCAATTAGTACGAACTTTTCCCTTTTTCACGGGAAATCACGACTCCAATATTTATCTAAATCAATTGTTCTAATGCTGAGGGAAGAAACTGCTAAGGTAATCGGTCGCTAGACATGCAAAAAACTTAAACTAATTTTAATTAACATACGCTAAGGATAACACACATTGGAGACATATGTGTAGAGTTCGAAGTCTGCATGTCTCCAGTCTTGCGCAGTCGACGATATACTGGACTGAAGTTCCATTCACAAGGAGACCACATGGGTATCGGATTTCAGAATTTATTTATATTTATGGTACGTAAAGTTCAGAACTTAAATAACGAAGTCATTCGACGCAACTCTCAAAAATTCTCGAGAAAATCGACTTTGAAGTTTTGCAAGTACAAGTAAGTACCAATAATTAAAACAGTTGCAGCGTCTGTCGGTGCAGCACAGGTGGTAGCGTTCTGGCCTCACAACAAAGCGTCAGTGGTTCGAATCCCGTTGTGGTAAATTTTATTTTTTCGTTGTTCTCGAATTAAGTTATATAAAACATTTTGGGATCTCTGATTCCACGTGCTGTGTCAGTTTTTGTTTATGTAGACGAGCTTGTTGCCTCCTAAAACGATGGTTGGGTTGGTTAGCTACTTGCAAAACCATTAGTAGCTCTGTAGATGACTTTTAAAAAAATCAGCGTTGTAGCTCTTCACAAACTGATAAACTCAAAGATCACCGTCGTCAACTAATAGTGAAGCCAATACTGTAAAAATGTCACATCTTGTTGTTGGAACCATCAATATTAACAACCTTTTATAAAAGGTAAAGCAGTTAACAATCCGACTGGTTTGAACACCACAGTGCTTTACTAGGCTTGGTCCTGTTCGGAGATGGTATGTCGTTGTCTTCCTCCGACCTTCGAACTGACTTACGCAGCCAGTTATAAGGGGGGACCTACAGTTTAACGTGGTTTACGAACTACGGTGTTTCTCGGTATTTTTCACATCAGCAACACTGCCAGAGGTGAAAGAATTGGAAAGTAACAGATAAAAATCGTAGGACCTGGCGGAAAATGTAGAAAATTACGAATAAACAAAAATACGAGCATTTTTCGTAAAAATTACCATTAGTTTTTAAAATTGTGTAAGTTTTCGAACACAACGAAAAAACTAAAATAAAATGTCTCTCACTGCAGGATTAGAACCACCGACCCTGTAGTTGAGAGACCAGAACCAGCTGAGGTACACCGACAGATGCTACAAACTGCTTAAATATTGGTACTTAAGTGTTTTAAAGAAATCAGAAAATAACACCAACCAGTCACCTTTCGAATGTATTTATTACCACAACCGGTTTCGAACTGCCTGGCAGTTCATCATCAGGCGGTGTAAATACTTTATATGTTGCTTACAACATTGTGGAACACGTTTGGCTGTGGTGAGTTTACACGTTTACAAGTTTAAATTGTATTCCAAACAGCTACTTACAGTTGGTTCACATTTCTGATTGATGGTATGTGATTTTTCAAGCATTTTAGTGCTCAATAGATGCCCACATAACACTACACTCGCTTTCCACAGTTTTACAAACATAAACAATTCAGAGATATGTACAGCTAATTGTCAAAAATCACAGTTGATGCATAGATATTATTTTAAACTAATTTACCAGTTACAGTTTCAATGGTTTAAGTGATCATACATTTCTATTTACAATATTTTCTTACAGTGGTGGCTTCTTTATTTCTTATTACTGTAATGGTACTTACGTGTACTTGCAAAACTTCAAAGTCGATTTTCTCGAGAATTTTTGCGAGTTGCGTCGAATGGCTTTGGCTGATTGTTATATGTGTTCTGAACTTCACGAACCATAAATACCAAAAAATTCTAAAATCCGATACCCGTGTGGTCTCCTTGTCAGGTTTCACTGTATTACCCTTCTTGTGCAGTTAACCGCCTGGCGTGTAGCAATTCGAGGATGATTTGTAGCGTTTGCTGGAGGTGTGCTGAATCTAGTGGACTGTTTGTCGAGTGTGAGGGGAAGATAGTTTTGAACGTTTCACGGGAAACGACGTGTCGAAGGTGTTTCTTGCAGCACGTGCGGCTCTGACCCCTTTCTGCGCGCGCCTGACACGTGGATATATTTGTCTGTGCACGTGGGCATTTCGTCGTGTGCGCTGCTCTCTCCTAGCGCCCCCCTCCCCTCTTCCGCCCCCTGTCGCTAGAGTGTATGCGTGTGTCGTGCCTTCACGGAAGGAAGCGTGATGCTTTCACACTGGTGACCTTCTGCTGACTCTGCTTGCGATGCCGTTGCTTCACATCTCTGCGAAATATGTGTGAAATATTCGTATGACTTCTTCCTAGACCGCAGGACAGCAAGCATTTCCGCAGTGACATTCCAGTTAATACTACATCATCTGTCCACGAAATTGTGCGTAAACGGTTCGTCAGAGTTCGGCCTGACTAGAAGTGTTCCCCTGTAGATTTTCCAGTTTACCTAGTTCCCTTCAGTTTTTCTTGTCTAGCGACAACTCGTATTATAACATTGGCAAAAGTGGAGGGATTTTATCTTTTAAAGGTGTCGTCTATTGATTTCGGGGTCGATAGTTCAAGGATTGTTTCTTTAAAAAGAATTCCATGCTGCAACGTTAATCCACCTCGATTGTGAATTAAAACTAGACTCGCCTTCGAATAGCTTACGTCGTACGTCACTGAGGCAAGTCTGAATGGAAAGTGTAACGGAAAAGCTGCTAATTCCACGTATTGCTATCATACCCGCCGACGGGCCGTTTCATTTCAAAGGCCTAAGGTCACATGTTCACCTAGGATTCTCAGTAACGATCAACAAAGAGTGAAGTCAACCTTTCAAATGTTTGGATTAAATCAAAAAACATCCACGTTGGTCAGTTATATATTGCATGATATATGAAGTATCAATGGGACGGCTGAAAACTTTTGGTTTTGCACCAGGCGAAAAGACCAAAAATAGTGTGTATTTTCAGTATTTTAACAACGTGTAAGGCAATGATAAATGACATTATTTCGTTTATTCATTTTCTACTAGTTTCGATCCATAGATGGATCATCTTCAGGACATATAGCTCTGTAATACGGAGTTTTTACAGTAAGAGGATTTGTAAATGAACTGTATTTATAATTACATTAAATTGAAAAGAAAATAGTATAAAGTGAGCAGTGCGGCAGTGGCAGTGTGGGCTGGAGCGCTACGTTACGAATCGTGCGGCCGCTCCCATCGGAGGTTCGACTCTTCCCTCAGGTGTGTGTGTGTGTGTGTGTGTGTGTGTGTGTGTGTTTTATTGTCCTCTGTATACGTTAGTTAGTTTGTAAGTTTAGGGGCTGATGACAGTAGCTTTTGATAGAACTACAAACATTTTAGAATAGATGTTATACCTAGAGATGATACGCAGCGGAGCAGGAGGAACCCATACCTCCTGCTGCACTACTTTTTCCAAACGTAAAAATTTTACTTCATGCTTCCAAAAAAATGCAACTGTTTGTAAATCTATCGGACTCAACTGCTGAGTTTTTAGTCCGTAGCTTACAAACTACTTAAACTAAGGTGAACTAACCTAAGGACAACACAAACACCCCTACCCGAGGGGGGATTCGAACCATCGACGGCGAACGGCCGCGCGCACCGCAGCACGGCATTCCAATGCGCACGGCTAATCCGCCGCGGCTCATGTTTTTCTTTTCGTACTTATACTTCTATTGACTGGGAATGGATACAGTACATTGCAGAAGTTAACATCATTTCCTGGATATTGTAAGTCGTTTTCAGCATGAAAACCCTGGAGAGTGTTGCTAAAAGTAGATGAGAAGCTATGAACTTTTGTGCACATAAGTGTATCTGTTCAGCTATTATTTTGCTCGAAGCCTTATCCACAAAACACACAAAGAAAGCCATCACATCAGTTTGCTGCAGATGCACAACTACTACAACTGATCAAATATTGACCTAGGATGACAGATGCATTAGGTATCGTATTGTTTCGTCGTCAGTTGTTTCTGGAATCGAACTGACTTTCACTACCCTCAACATCCCTATCTTAAAAACTTCGTCACTGAAATTATCGTCACTTTCTAAAAGAAGCTACTCTACCTCTGAATCTGATGAACGGCTTCGTTTCAAAAGATCAGTCAATATCGCTGCAGTAACAACAGACGACAAAGGCGAGGTCAAGAGCAAAATTATAACTAGCCCAGAACACGCTGTGTTGGCCAAGTCACTACCACACCGAAGCGGAGAGAGAGGCATCTGTCCGCTCAAGCCGAGCGCATTGAGGCGCTATCCTACGATGCGCGAGACCGTTTTCTGTTGAGGGTTCGAATTCCCCCTCGGGCATGGATGTTTGTGCCGTCCCTTTTATGTCCTTTTACTGTAATAACTGCTGGTTTTTTTTTTTACAAGTTGAATATAACTTTACGTTACTTTAGTATAAGCTAGTTCATAAGTAGTTTGTAAGTTTAGGGACTGATGACCCCGTAGTTAAGTCGCATAAGCTCTACAAACATTTGCACATTTTTGTCCGCTCAAACTAAGTTGACATTCGGCGTTGTGACTGATGGGAGCCACCGTCAATGTGTTAGTAGCCCTCAGGTAACACGCCAACTTAATTTGCACGGAAGTGAAACCAAAGAGCAAAATAAATGATTTTTACTGCACAACAATTATTTTTTTAATGTATTGTCCTAGTAAAATATATTACTTCTTCGTTAAAATATGAGAAATTATAAATATGTAAAGTGTACAGTTGCTTTCTCACTAGTAGAAGCGAAAGTGTAACATATTATCCATAGTATCCTCATATCAATTAAATGTAGTTGCATGAAACTTATAAAGTAGCTGATAGCAAGATTTTATCAATTTCGGTATTTTGATGCCTTATTTGCATATTTCTTTTGTCATTATTTGTTATTTTAGTATATATATAAACTATCTTATACTAAAGGCAGCACAAACGTCCGCGCCCGAGGACGGAATCGAAACCTCTAAGGGGAACGGCCTCGCGCATCGGAGCATAGCGCCTCAAATTCGCTCGGCCACTCCGCTACGGTTCTCTTCGATATTTACCCCACACACTTACCGTTAATGCTAAATTGACAATTCCTCGATGTCTCAGAATGTGTCCCACAAATCTATTCCTTGGCTTAGTCAAGCTGTGCCAGAAACTTCTTTTCTCCCCGATTTTGTTGAGCACCACCTCATTAGTAACGTGATCTACCCGTCTAATCTTCAGGATTCGTCTATAGCGCCACATTTCGATAGCTCCTATACTCTTTTTGTCTGAACTCCTTATAGTCCACGTTTCACTCCTGTACAATGCTACCTCTAGTCAAATACTGCCGCGGTGGAGTAGGCGAGCGGTCTAAGGCGCCTCGCTGCGGAGCGCTCGGTTGCTCGTCGTCGGTCATCAGTCATCAGTCAAATGCTTTCAGAAAAGATTTCCTGACTTTGAAATTAGTATTGGATGTCAACAAATTTCTCGACAAATACTTTCCTTCCCAAAACCATTCTTCATTTTATATCTTCTTTACTGTTGCCATGAGAAGCTACATTTCTATCCTAATAACAAAACTCCTAATTTCTTTAGAATCGCCTGATTTTTTTTACACTACTTTCCACTACCACTGTTAAAGTTCATCTTATACCCTGCTTTCAAGACACTGTCCATTCCGTTTAATTGCTCTTCCAGACCCATTGCTGCCTCTGACAGATTTACGTTGTCATCGGCAAACCGCAACGTTTTCATTTCTTCTACATGAAATTTATTTCGTTCTCCAAATGCCTCCTTGCATTCCTTCACAACACAGAATGCACAGAATAAAACACATTGGGGAGAGCCTACGATCTTATCTTACTTCCTTCCCAACCACTGCGTCCCTTTTATGTCCTTTTATTGTAATAACTGCTGTTTTTTCTTTTTACAAGTTGAATATAACTTTACGTTACTTACATTTTAGCCCTGCTACGTTCAAAATTTAAAGAGTATATTGAACAATTTTAAAAGCTTTCTCCAAGACTACAAAAACTAGAAACGTACGATTGCCTTTTCTTAACATATTTTCGAAGATAAGTCGTAATGTGTGTGTTATCTCAAGTGTGTCATCATTTCTCGAAAATACAAACTGGTCTTCCCCAAGGTCGGATTTCTTTAGTTTCTCCATTCTCCTGTAAATAATTCGTGTTAGTATTTCAAAACCATTATTTATTAAACTGATAATTCTATAACTTACATGCTTGTCTCCAATTATCTTATTTCAAGTTCCAAATGTTTGTAATCCTATGGGACCAAACTACGTTGGTCACCAGTCCCTAGTCTTACAAACTACTTAAACTAAGTTAAACTAACCTAAGGACAACACACGCATCCATGCTCGAGGGAGGATTCGAACCTCCGACGCGGGAGGCTGTGCGATCCCTAACGTGACGCTCCAGATCGCTCGGCTACTCCCGCGCGGCTGTCTTATTTAATTATAATTTTATTATTTTTATTTTTTTAATTATAATTTTATTGCTCTTTCGGACATACCCGAAAGAACAGACCATACCAGTATAATATTTACACCGTAGATTCGGTCATACGTTCGACCTCGCACGGGAATCCGTAATGGCGAGTGTAAGAGGGCATGAACGCTTGGGGCGCTACAGCCATAGCGTGCGGCTTGTGGAGATGTGAAACACACGGGAGGCGATCACGGGTAGCCAAGTGGTTAAGGCGACCGCTGGCCCGAAGCAGGAGACCCAGGTTCGATTTCCGGCCAGGCTCACATGTTCACTTGTCGCCATTCTTTAATTTCAATGCCCTAAAGCAGCCACTGTAAATCCTTAATTTCTACTCCTTCTTCCTTCCCTTCCTTTATCAATAATTTGCAAATTAATTATAATCTCCATTATAACTTCAACTAACCACTTAATTTTCACGCTTTTTTCCGAACAAGGATCAGAACCATTATGAACGTTAATTCCATCAAGGCGTATGCAATGTTTTATCAGGTAACTGTTATCAGTACTGAGTGCCAAACACAGTTTCCCTGCAAATGGCGACTTTCAATATGGGATTGCTAAACCAGCGCCAATGAGCAATCTAGCTGTTTTTAATAGGTCTGAGGTGATGCCTGAAGAAAAAATGTTCAAATGTTTGTAGAACTTATGGGACTTAACTACGGGGTCATCAGTCCCTAAGCTTACAAACTACTTATGAACTAGCTAAGACTAAAGACGGCACAAATATCCATGCCCGAGGGGGCATTCGAACCCCCGACCGTAGTGGCCGATGCTGACAATAGGTTCGTTCGAAGAGCTGCGAAGATGACGTCACGTGCCGTGCATGCTGCAGGGACTGTTCGAACACTAGCCTGCAGCCTGCAATTTGCATATCATGTGTGTGCTCACTTGTTCTGTGTAGCATAAGACAGCGATTTATTGTGCCAGCGTCTAAAAGTAAATTACTTTCCAAGGAATTGAAGTGTTCGTGTAATAGTTTGTGTATTTCCGTGTAATCCAGTTTGAAAATTTCCATATTAAGTTTTCCTTTATTTGCAGGCGCGGAATTTTTAAAGTTCCAACCTCCCGCATCCGCACCTGCTCTTGTACCTGTACAGTTACCTGCACAACAATAGGAACCACCTACACAGGAATCGGTGTGGAGCACAGACGCCGCATTAGCGTTAATAGAGTTTTACCAGAATAATAAACACCTGAAAATGTTCTACAAATTCATCTTCCGAATATTGCGGAACCACATACTCACTTTTCTGCCTTTTATTTCGGAGCAAAATTTCTTCGAAAGTGTCATCACTGGGCACAAAATCTGAATCGCTCAACATTTGGAACAAATGGAATAGGAAAATGCTCTTGTAACTATATTTCTTTGTGTGTTCATCTTCCGCAGCAGCTATTAAAATCGAATATATTACGTAATCCAGCTTATTCTGACTGCAATTAAAGACATTTGTTTTAGACTAGACGCGTTTCGCTTTTTATTTTAAAAGCATCTTCTGTGGTCTGTAAATGATGTAAAGGTTTGTTTTATATTCATAGATTGAAAACAGTTTAAAAAAACTTTATGCACATTAGGCCTATGTGTTTTTAAATTTATATACGGTCTACTCACGGTGTTCTCTTCTTTACATCTCACTGCTGTTTTTCCGACTTGTTGGCTGGGTTGGTTGGTTCCTGACGTGTATTTTTCGGTTTGTATGTCACTTTTCGCCTGTTTTGTGGCATTTCTTCAGTTTCATTTATTATCGCTTCAGTTCAAACAGGCGAAAAGTTTCGTAAACTACCGGAAAATGCACGTCAGGAACCAAACTACATCAGACAACAAGACGGAAACAGCAGTGAGATGTAAAGAAGAGACAATACCTTGACTAGATCGAATATCAATTTAAAAACGCGTAGGACTAACGTGTACAAAGTTGTTTTTTAAAACTGTTTTTAATCTATGTATACAACACAAACTGTACAACTTTTATATCATTTACAGTCCACTGAAGATGCTTTTAAAATAAAAGGCGAAACGCATCTGATGTAAAAAAAAAAAAAAAAAAAAAAAAAAAAAAAAAAAAAAAAAAGTCTTCAATTTCAGTCTGCATAAGACGAATTACCTACTATAGACAATTTTGCTCTTTTAATGTTTAGTGGTGATTTCATACAAACAAATAAAATACTAATACATCAATATACACAAACAAATAACGAACTTCCTTTACAAACAGGAGAAGAAACACAGAACGACAGAAGTAACATGTAGTGAGCTTATATACTACAACGCTGTGAACTTCCGTAAAACTTCAAAGGCGCTTCTTACACCCCAACTACGAGCCTGAGAGTTATGCGCGTGCGCGAGTCTGGCTGCATGAGCTGCAGGGAGAATTTCCTCCTGCAGCTCCTGCCTGCATGAGCTGCAGGCGTGCAGCTCTTCGAACAGCCGGCAGGCTGCAGGAGCGGTGCCTGCAGCTCTTCAAACACGACTTTTCGTACTGCGCATGCGCTGCAGCATGAATGCAGCTCTTCAAACGAACCTCGTGACTGGAGCGCCTGTCACCTCGGCCACCGCGGCCGGCGATGCCTGAAGAGAGTTGCCATCTAGTGGAAGAAGCTGATCTGACAGCATAGTTTCAATGCCAGAGCGAAACATCGTCATTCGAACTAGACAATAGCCCCAGAACACAGCGGACGGATATTCATCCAACCCTCTGTGAATTAGCAGAGCGGTCGGTTACCAGTTAAGGCTAGTTCTGTATTCGCCAAGGTTGTACGTCCGTTGGCAGCAGCCGGCGAGAGAAGAGAGGAGCCATTGTGTTGGCCTCCCCTGTAAACTCCTCGGCGAGGGCCTGGTGTCGTGACAATAGCGTGAGGCAACGCCGGCCTTCCCAGAACTGGCGAGTCGCCCCGTGGCCGTTAGCGCGTACCGTCGTAGCTCCCTACGTGAGTGATTCACGATCGCCCATCTTGCGGTCGCACAGAAGTCGCACTTCCGGCACTGGGCTGCGGTTTTTCCTGGGACGGACCCAAAGGAATGCACCTCCTTCCCTCACTGTCACGTATCTTACTGCTCGCCCGCCACGGCTCGAAATAGTTCTGACTTGCACACGTGTTCGGATTACCTAGCAAAATGCGCAGAAGCTGTTATCGCATTGCTTGTACTCGTATGATTCACGGATATTCTGTCACGATGACGCTGATATTTCTGTCCAAAGATGTTCTTCTGGTGTTGAAGTCTTCGCGGGTTATCAGCCGAGTTGCTTCGTAGTCGTCTCGTAGCAACGTTTTATGGAATGCGTCTCCATCATCTTCGCCTGAAGATAATGGAGACGCATTCCATCGAAACGTTGCTACGAGACGACGACAAAGCAACTCGGCTAATAACCCGCGAAGACTTCATACATGAAATCAGTCGAGAAAGCCTCAAAAATGTTCAAATGTTTGTACAGCTTATGGGACTTAACTACGGGGTCATCAGACCCTAAACTTACAAACTACTTATGAACTACTTACGAACTAGGACGGCACAAATATCCATGCCCGAGGGGGATTCGAACCTCCGACCGTAGTGGCCGGGCTGACCGTGACTGGAGCGCCTCAGTCCTCTTGGCCATCGCGGTCGGCGAGAAAGCCAATACTCGCATGTGTTCTTCTGGTGTTTTTTGGCTAGCTTATTATGTGCCCGGAGATGAAGAGTGTCAAAGTTCTTTATAGAACTTATAGATAAGTAGATAAGTTCACTACCTAAGTAGATTTTTTCGTGTCGTCAGTTTACTGACCCCCCTGATACCATTTCCTCTCTCCTGTTAACCTCTTTACCTCAGAGTAGCATTCCAGAGGACAGCGTGGTGAGTTACCACACCGGTGGCCCGGGTTCAATTCCCGGTCCGGTCGGAGGTTCCCCCACTCGGAAACTGGTTTTTGTGTCGCTCTCATCATTATTCCATCATCCTCGACGCAGAAGTGGCGTCACCTAAAATGACTTGCGCCAGGCAACACAATCCCAGCTGGTGTCTAATGGTCACAAATGCCACACGATCATCATATGGCCGCGGTGGAGTAGCCGAGCGGTCTAAAGCGTCTCGCTGCGGAGCGCGCGGTTGCTCGCCGTGGAGGTTCGAGTCCTCCTGGAGCATGGGTGTGTGTGTTGTCCTTAGGTTACTTTACCTTAGTTTAAAGTAGTTTGTAAGCTACGGACTGATGACCACGCAGTTTGGTCCGATAGAATTATAAACATTTGATTTGATCATCATATGGGGACCAATGACCTCAGCAGTTAGGGGTTGGGTTGTTTGGTTGGGATAGGCGGACTAAACTGCTACGGTTATCGGTCCCCTGGTGGGTAGGTGTAGTGAAAATAGGGAAGGACGGGAGGGGGAAAGGAAATGCAGTCGGGGAAGCAAAGAAGGAAAGCAGACTGCATTAGCTCGGGCCCCGTGCTCGTCACGCACGTATTCACGAAAGAACCGTTTGCTCCATTAGTTTTACAGATATTTGAATTTGAACATCTAGCTATACTCAATACTGATTTCATCACCTTCTTCATTTCACATGGGGCTGTATTTTCAGCGTGTTATATCCAGAATACCGCGAACACAGAACTCTCACTCGGACTGTTTGGGGAAGAATATCGCCCGTGCCCTTTGAAAGAACCCATGCCGGTGTTTGCCTGGAGTGATTCATGGCAGTGTTGTCAACTGTGGGTCGCGTCCCCCACGGCGGTTGCACAGTCTTGTTCAGGGGGTCGCCGACGTAGGAAGAAATACTTGCGCCATAAAACTACTAAGGGTTCAGTAATACAAAGACGTATGTCTAAGTCACATTTATTTAATGTTAACACTATGGAGTTACTTGTGCAACAGTCATTATGAATTGATAATAGATTCTTTAACAATATAATGTGTTAATGATGAATAAGCGCGAAGTCTGAAAACTGTTTTCAGGAACCAACTGATAAGTTAAAGACATGATAAAAAAAAGTAAGTCTGAAAAATTCGAAAACGAAGATCTACCTATTTACAAATTGTCTGAACAGCAGGACCGTTCTTAATTAACATAATTCGCTTCTGATCTTGCCTGAAACGCGAAGCAATGGTTAAGCAAAATATATTTTTCTGTCGGAAATCGTGTAAATATGTAGGATATCCCAATGTTATTCAATTTGTACATTGAGAAAGCTATAAAGGAAAACTGAGGAGAAATTTGGAGAAGGAATTACAGTTCAGGGTGAAGAAATAAAAACCTTGCGTTTTGGTGATGAAATTGTAATTATGTCAGAGACAGCAAAGGACTTGGAGGAGCAATTGAACGCAATACACAGCGTGTTGAAAGGAGCATATAAGATGAGCAAAGCAAAACAAGGGTAATGGAATTCAGTCTTAGAAAATCAGGCGATGCTGAAGGAATTAAATTAGGTAACGAATCAATAAATGTGGTAAATGAATTCAATACTTGGGTAGTAAAATAACATATGATGGTCGTAGTACAGATTGTATAAAATGCAGAATGGCAATGGGAATATTAATTTAAGCACAAGGAAGTCCTTTGTGAAGGCATTTGTGTGGAGTGTTGCCTCATATGGAAGTGAAACATGGACAATAAACAGTGCGGACAGGAAGAGGATAGAGACATTTGAAATGTGGTATTACAGAAGAATGCTGAAGATTAGGCGAGTGGATCGCGTAGCTAATGAGGCGGTACTGTACAGAATTGGGGAGAAAACGAATTTCTGGCACACCTTGACTAAAAGAAGGGATCGATTGGTAGGACACATTCTTAGACATAAAGGAATTGTGAATTTAGCATTGGAGAGAAGTGTGTGGGGTAAAAATCGCAGAGGAAGACCAAGAGATGAATATAGTAAGCAAATTGAAATGGATATAGGTTGCCGTTTTAATGATGAGATGAAGAGGCTTGCTCAAGATAGACCACAACAACAACAAATAGGGTATGTATTCCATTCCAAAAATACACAAATACCTTCGTCCATCAATTTAAGAGAAAGCTGAAGCAAAAGAAAGATTAAATTATTTGAGGAAATGCATAGTGTAAACCATCAGCAGTTTATTATTTTTCAAACTTCTACCGGTTTCGGTTATAAACCATCTTCACGGAAGAGAACAAGACAGGCTGATTAAACAGGTGCATTATATGCCTCCTTATGCATACTGGCATTCATGTCACATAATAAAAATAAATAAGACGTCACTGGGCATCAAGTCTTGATTAAAAACATAAAAACAATGCCAGGCTGTGTGATGGTGAACCAAGGTCTATTACAAGAGAACCAAACACAACTATTGAACACATCAGTCAATGAGATAAAATTAGCCAAGTTCTCTTCCATGAAGATGGTTTATAACCGAAACCGGTAGAAGTTTGGAAAATAATAAGCAGCTGATGGTTTACAGTATGCATTTCAAAATGTTCAAATGTTTGTAAATCTATCGGACCAAACTGCGTGGTCATCAGTCCGTAGCTTACAAACTACTTAAACCTAGGTAAACTAACCTAAGGACACACACACACACACACACACACACACACACACACACACACACACCCATGCCCCAGGGAGGACTCGAACCTCCACGGCGAGCAACCGCGCGCTCCGGAGCGAGACGCTTCAGACCGCTCGGCTACTCCACCGCAGCCAACAAAAATTTGAAGATTAAATTAGTTTCCTTTGGTAAAATAGTTTAGTTACGGTTTGATTTCGCGGGAAGAGGGAGGGGGGAGCAACGATATTTTTATTTGGAAGGGGGTCGCCACAATACTTTAGATTGGAAGCGGTCCCTTGTTCGAAAAGGTTGGAGAACACTGGTTTAGGGAAATCACACAAGACCTCAATCACGATGGACGGAAGTGGATTTGAACCACCGTCCTCCCGAATGCAAGTCCCGTGAGCTAACTTCTGCGCCACATCGCACCTATTCACTGTTGCATTTTTTAATGTCCAGCAGTGTAATATCGTACGCGACGCTCTTTGCGTGAGCGCTGCATGCACTAATTCGCTTTTTCCCTTCCTTTTTTCTTACGAGTGGCAGTTGTAAGGTGGTGTTGATTGCGAGTTGTTCCCAGAATCGTATTTCTCAGTGGCAGGCACAGGCACAGGCACCCAGAGGTGAAGTAGGCTGCGCTGGATGCTGGCTTTCCCTGAGCCGCTGCCTGGAACTCGCTTTCCCTGGCCGCTTCGCGGAAGCCTGTCCCCACCTGGACTGCTGCACACCTGCCGCCGCCTGCAACAATAGACCCACCACCAACGGCGCGGCCGCAGGGCCAACTCGCCCAAACATCTCTTCTGCTGCGCCTACATCTACATATTTACTCAGCAAATCACATTTAAGTGCCCGGCAGAGGGCTTAACCAACCGCTTACATGATATTTCTCTACAGTTCTATTCTCTTGTAACGCATGGGAAGGACGAGCCCCTTTCCGTTTTCGATCGGATTTCCGTAATCATATGACTAGACCACCCGTGCGAAGTAAAGTTGAATGTTCACGCACAATAGACTTCCGCATAATAGTTCGCGATCGGGAGCGCTGACTTCGTTCGTTCTTCTAGTTCGTCCGCTCCCAGTGACGGCTGAGCGGCATGGTCTGCGCATGTAGATGGAGGGAGAAGTTTCCCCACCAAGCTGCTTCATGCGCTTGCTACTTGAGCCGCTAAAGATATCACGTAAACCCAAAGAAATTTCAAAAGCAGTGTGTGGGTTTCTGCATGACGGAAGAGGCACAGTACATTATAACCTTAAAACGATGACACAGTACCCAGTGGAAACGGAGCTGAACAACAAACATCCAACTTCACACAATATACTAAGATTGCCGGGTTCGAATCCCAGTCCAACACAAATTGAGTATTTCGAATTAGCACTTAGATAAATATATGCCCTTGGCAGTAAGAATAACCTTTCGAAACGCGTACTGCTACGCATATACAAATGAAGTGACTGCTGCAGTGTTTCATTATTTAAGTCAGAAACATTTGAGTAACACGAAGAAAGCAAAGGTGTGAATTTGAGCTACGGTGGCCAAACGACGAAACACTTGAAATATGCTTTCGTGTAACACAAAGGAGTTGACTCATAACGAACGCCACATTTTCAGTGGAGACAGCTTGAAAACGTTTGTGATCGGTTGTAATATTTCAGTCGGCCTCGCACTCAATGTGAGAATATTAAATCCTCTCCCCTCCCTGGATTCAGAGCTGACGAAAGCAATAGTTGCAAAGCCGCGCATGCGCAGTGAAGTTAAAAAGCGGTTGTGATCGGGTGGAACACTGAGCGGCAACGCAAAGCATGCTATTGATTTGATTGGTTTGATTTCGCGCTGGCATTGTCTATACACAGGAGTTATGAATGAAAAAGCCTTGTCACAAATTATTTAGTGCGTTATTAAAAATACAGGATGCATTTCGGACCCTGTTGGACCATCATCAGGTGCAAATCTCAGTAAATAACTTTTTAGTGCCTTTTCGTGAGTTGACGCGTGTGTTCCTATTTAATAAAGCACGAAATAATTTGCGGCTGATGGCGTTTAGATTCTTACATCCTGTGTACTGAATGCAGGCAGATGGATATACCATGTTCGCAAGAATATTAAGCGACAGCGAAGTGTGGTCAACTTTAGATAGTGTTCTGTGATCATATAACTAATTTCTGTCCGTCTGAGCGCATTTGCTTCCAATACCTTCATAACGGATGAACATATTTCGAAACGACTGCCAGTACATATTGTTCACGAAAAAACGGATAGAAAGGTTTCCTTTGATGGAATGCGTGCAAAAACAATTAGTTTATGTGTTAAATGTTTTCGCTTTTAACTTAAGATCTAATATGGTATATAAATTTCTATGGAGACAGCAACACTGTGCAAAGCTTGTATCAATTGAGGAATGCCGGCCGCGGTGGCCGAGGGGACTGAAGCGCTCCAGTCACGGTCTGCACGGCCACTATGGTCGGGGGTTCGAGTCCACCGTCGGGCGTGGATATTTGTGCCGTCCTTAGTATTAGTTAGTTCATAAGTAGTTTGTAAGTTTAGGGACTGATGACCCCGTAGTTAAGTCCCATAAACTATACAAACATTTGAACATCAATTGAGGCATTGAAACAAGAACGTTTTTCGTAATTATTATGAAACTGTCTAGATTTATTTCTTGATTGCAGCGACTCTTGACCGCGAAAGCAAACTCACCGATTGGAACGTCGCTCTGAAGTTAATCTCGTACCAAACGGTTATTATCAGACCAAGTACGGAGTAATATCTGTCAGAGGAACTACAACATCATTTGATATGAAAGCAGGTGGAACACACATTTTTACGAACGTACGAAATACGCCTAGAAAAATTATATGTCTTTTGCTATTAGAGGTTTCAGAACTACCGCTGTTAGGGTTATGGTAAACTTTTAGAGCAAATGAGTTAATAGAAGTGAAATGTAACTTTTGCTCATCAGGACTATGTTATTTGTGAGTTTCGCCCAGTGTCAGCAGAGCAATGCGGAAACGTGTTTGTCCCACTGAGCTGTTCGCCGATGACTGCTTCAAGAGCCGGGAGTCAGCCAACGCTGGCGACCTTCGGGAATATTCCCATTCCACATTGGCTCGTTTGTCGCAGGAACACAGTGATGTCTGGTTTACGTAACGCTAAATACAGTACCCATTATTATTTAGTCACAATTGCCTAATAATTGCTTCAAATGTACCTTTGAGACTCACTGGCGGTTTATAACAAGTTTGTTTCCGCTGCTAGTATCCGCAACTTCAAAAGCCTGTTGAAAAGTAATGGTTCTGAATTTTTATGTGAAAATTCTTAAACCTTTTTATATAAAACGTAGCTTTATTAACACTGCAAAATTATTATCCATCTCTACACATTTGTTTCTCACAATCACTGAGAACAGTCTTTCAATATCTTTAATATGCCCGATTCTGTTGACAGTGCCACTACATCTACATATACAACGCTGTTGCAAGTTTCCGTTCAAAATATCAACAAATGTTTGTAAACATATTGGACCAAACTGCAAACTACCTGAACTTACACAAACCCTACAACAGGGGAAAAAAAATGTCTACAGGGGGTATGTTAACCGGTTCTATACCATTTTCTTTCCTCCTCCATGTTGCCATAGATGACGCACAACAGATTGCGATTGTACCACAATGAAACTGTACGCGAGGGTTGTAGTAACTCCCCACTGCACTGTGTGAAGAGTAGAAACTCTAAAAGTTCACCAACCTGACGTCTTCTATAGATGTCCCCACGCAGATGATAGCACGCAGTTCGGAGTTCTTGAATGAGGCTGAAATTGCTAAACTATTGGCAGGAACTGATCTAATTACGGAATAAAACTGAGGTAGTTTATTTAAATAAAGCAGAAAACTAGCAAACTGCATGATAACATCCAGTTGACATACATTGTCTTAACTGAAAGTAAATATAAAGTCATTTAACCTTGATCTAAGATGATTAAACAATGTTTTATGACCGCCTACGTATGCATGTTACTCCTCCGAGTGCGTGTTCTGGAGTGAAGTGTGGCGGCTCGATGCAAGGCTGCCTTCGCTCCACAATTTGGCGCGCAAACATGCCTGTCGTGCATCGTACGACTTAAATTAATTATTTTGCTTATTGAATTAGCAATTGTTAATGTTTCACCTGTTCAGGGCATAGCTTAGCTTTGAGGGGTTTTTCTAAATTGAGTATGACATTGAATAAATACTTAGTTTATTAAATATTAACAAAATATGATTGCGTTTTGGCGATTGATCGCCAGTGCTACAACCAATCGACGTTCAGTGCCTGCCGCTCGGGGACTTCCCTAGATTCGGGGAAACTTGCCAGTGCTCTTTTGCATGAGAACCCGACCTATTGTACCACCTGTCGTGGTTCTCACCAGCTTTTACCATCTGTCGCCTACTGGTCTTAACCGGCTGCACTGAAGCAATACTTTGATCCCAATACGATGACTTTAAAAGAGAAATATTACAACCCATGCCCGTAGGACGACTCGAACCTCCGGTGGGAGCGGCCGCCCAGACCGTAGAATGACGCCTTAGACCGCTCGGCCACTCCTGCGTGGCGATAGTTTATGTATGCAGGTACACTACGTTTACACGTGACACATCTTTCGGACGACAAGAAGAAAATTTCATAAACTGTTTTCCGCTGCGTTGTTTACAAGTTAGGGCGAAAATCGGATTTGTTATACCAGTCAAATATGGCTACTGGATAACAGCTGCTTCAGTCCCTTATTTAGTGACCAAACTCGCTGTTTCTCTTTACTTAATTGGACAGATTCATGCTCAGTCTAATTATTAGACTTTTTATTCACTGCAGCAAATTTCCCTCTAACCATAAGCCGCAAATTCTTAACAATAAGACGTAATCTGACAAGCCAAGTGTTTCAGGAACGGTTGCATTTAGATGGGCACGGAGATCGATTGTGGAAGTGAAAAAGCGCTCTACAGAAGCGGATTTCCAGAATCGATTTTGGTGTGTTTACATGATCCAGTGGTGGATCTACGACATTTCCCAGCCGGGACACAAACTTGGTAGTGGCGCTCCCTCCCCTCCCTCGTTAGACGTAAATCTTTTGGTGCTGCCCCCTGCTGCTCGGTGTCTATCTTTTGTGTGTGTGTCCCCCCCCCCCCCCCTCGTTCGCTCGTTAAGGCCCACACACGATCGTCGATCGCTGATCGCATGGAAATCCCAGGCAATCTGACGGATCGCATGCGATTCGTGGATGCTTAGCAGCGATGTGTGGCAATATGCCTATGATTCTTTTCTGTAGTTAACATCGGGTGACCTAGGTTACTAAGTGTTTTTTTTACATAGCCGTATTGTTATATAAATATTTTACAACATTAACTACGCAGGAATTGCAACATTTAAACGAAAATAACCATAAATTTAGCTAGTTCGGAGTCCTAGTAAATACTTTTGCCCAAAATTTCGTAGATACTTCGAAGTGCTCAGGTTGGCTACAAATGCAGAGACTGTTTTAATTCGTTAGTGTAGACGAAGAAATCCGTATTTAACATTTATTGCAGAGCCCCAGTGGTGACGCTGCTACTCACTGCGTTTTCAACGCTAACATATCTTCTGTGACACGGAAAACACGAAACTTATTTTTTGATATACTATCTTAAATCCCGCTGCTTCCCACGCCTAGACTGGATGGTCTGTATTGGCTATTTCTACTTCTAAATATAAATTTTCATAGGATTTAGCTTCAAAAGTGTTTTCCTAATCAAGTATTTGGTACAACTTACCATCCTCCATATTGCATCATTGATGGCAGAATTCAAAACACCCATAAACCTTTTTATTTATTTATTTTAATTCCAGCCATGGTTCCAAATCTAAATTTTCGCATTTCTAGCATCAAAATAGTCTTAGTAGTATCCTTAAAAGATTTTCGCTTATTTTGCGCGCTTAATGGTTGAATTACCAAAAATATCAAAACATTTGTTTTTAAAATTCCAATCAAAAATATAAATCCAAAGTTTTGTATTTCTTACTTCAAAATTGCCTTAATAGCAACGATTTTCAAAAAAAACCTGTTATCCCCTATTTCACCCCCTTAGGAATGGGGATATCGAAAAATCGCTGATGCCTACAGTGTAAGATAAACAGCGTCTACAAATTTCAAGTTTGTCTATATCTTCCACCCTCTTATAAATATCGACACGGAACTGCTATGGTGTACAACGGGAGACTTTGTACTACATCAAAGAGCGTTCGTCTCCATTGTGTAGTTTTTGCTGAAGAGCAAAATATTGCCACCCTCACGTAGAATTTTATACAAGTCCGTAACTCTCAACTTCCATATCTTCCACGCCCTTATCGTTATCAACCTTCTACCACCATAGTGCAAAATGGGAGACTAATATATATATATATGTAGGCTGGTCCGTTGATAGTGACCGGGCCAAATATCTCATGAAATAAGGATAAAACGAAAAAACTACAAAGAACAAAACTTTTCTAGCTTGAAGGGGGCGATATGGTAGGCCCGCCAGATGGCGCTGCCATAGTTCAAACGGATATCAACTGCATTTTTTCAAAAGAGGTACCCCCATTTTTTATTACGTGTAGTACGTAAATAAATAAGAATGTTTTATTTGGCACACTTTTTTCGCTTTGTGATAGATGTCGCCGTAATAGTCACAAACGTACGTGGTATCGCGTAACATTTCGCCACTACGTGTTACATTGTTGTTGTTGTTGTTGTTGTTGTTGTTGTTGTTTTCAGTCCGGATGCAGCTGTCTCTCTACATCACTCATGTTAAAACGGATCGTTTACCAATTGCAGGAAAGGTCGATATGGTATTAATGTATGGCTATTGTGATCAAAATGCCCAACGGGCATCGTTATCCTGGAAGACATCATCCAAGAGTCTGGACCTTTCGTCGGATAGTTAGGTTAGTTAAAGAGACAGGAAGTGTTCAACCACAAGTGAAATGTCAACCACGACCTGCAACAAATGATCCCCAAGTGAGTGTTTTAGCTGCAGTTGTCCGGCTAGCCCTCGACCCGTTCCCTTAGATCCGGCACTGACATGATCAACAAAAAGCGGAATTGGGAAATCGGTTTACGGAATCCAGTTTTGACGACCCATGTTAACAGGGTGTACATCGAATCTCTAGAGCCAAGAACACAAAATTCCTGATGCAACCAACGTCTCACATTACCGACGTCTTATACAGCTTCCACACTTCTTTGTGCGGTTGGAACCCGTTAAGTGCCCTCTAGCGGCAAGTGAGGACACTTTCATCAGCGCAGCAGGAAAGTCTACGGAGTACATGCATGCCAAGTAAATACCTCAACAGATACCGAGAACATAATAAGAAATTCAGAGGCATTACTTTTCAGCACGCTCCAGCATATACTGCAAGTATTCGTTTAATAAATTCAAACGTCTCTTTCCGTACTGCAGCATGCGTTAATGTAAAAGGTGAAACACGTCTGGAAGGCAAATAAAAGTGTGCTGCAGCAAGAACGAGGCGTTCCAGTATATGAGACTACACCAGCATGTTCTATTTCTGGATTCGCCGGGTGCCCGCTTGCGACCTGGCGTGATGGAAAAGAGAGAGAGAGAGAGAGAGAGAGAGAGAGAGAGAGAGAGAGAGAGAGAGATGTTTCCCTGAATTACAGCCAGTTGATTGCTCTATGCAAAAAGTTGAAAAGCTCTCGCGCGATACCGTTGTTAGCGGCAGTCGTGACAACGCTTTCTGCAACTTTCACAGTTCTTGCTAGAGCGCCAATTAAAATTTATTCCTCGTCGCTCAGAGCACGATGAACTTTTCACTTTTCCGAGAAACTTCCCCCGCGTTATTTTAATTCGAAACACAACAGTAGCTTACTGCTAAGCGTCGTTTCCGACGCTGGTTTCTGTAGCAGGTTCCCAGCTTTGAAATCTCATTGTCAGACGGAAAAAACTTTAGGTCCTATATTTAGACGGTGAATACCAAGAAGAATGTGAGAATACACGATTAACATTGACATAAGGCCGTTGAGGAGACACGATTAGAAAATGTCGACTGTGTAATCATGTGCGGTGGCGAACTAAGGGGGAGGGGCCTCCAAATATTTTATTAAATCAGTTGCATAGACGGATAACCGAAATACCTACACTATAATAATATAATACAGCAACTGTGGGAAAAACAGGACAAAAGGAACTTAGAATCTTGAGAGTCCGAAGTGTGGAGGCTCCCCAGCACCTGGTCACTTTATATCAAGCACGATAAGTAAGAGGCGAGGCCCCACACGTATGCAAAATATAAACACAGGTATCTACAAGCGATTCCCCACATTGAATCAGGCAGACAGAACGCCACAAGCTGGGCCGCGCCGCATAAGCGAAGGGTTGGAGGGCCAACGGAAGACGAAGTTCATCAACAGCAACGCGCTTAGTATTCTGAGAATAATCTTATACATATTATAAATGCGAAAGTTTGTATGTTTGTTACCGCATCACGCTAAAACTACAGCACTGATTTAGATGAAATTTCATATACAGATTTCTTATGTCTTGGACTAGGACATAGGCTACTTTTCAAAATGTTTATTACAAGTTATTTATTTGAAATATACCCATAGAAATACGTAACGGTTGTAAGAGGCTTCTAATAAAACAGCAGAAGAACAATGTAGCGTATGTCAAGTTTAGCCGCGAGGGTTAACGCGTTATGTAATAGACTTTCGTTATTTTGGGCAATGGTTCGGGTCCTGCTATAGTGAAATTTTTTTCTTTCTTATTATCTTTTTTACTTTCGAATATACAAAAAGATTCTTGGATACTGCCGAAACGGCTTAACTGATGTATAATTACATACACAAGAAATCTGAATGTTGGCGTTTATGCCGCATTCATTTTCATTTGTTGTAACAAATGAACGAAGTATGTATATAAATTGAAGACTTTCAATAGAATATGCTCTAAGTACCATGGCAAGAAAAAACATTGACGTTTTGTGTAGAATGGGATCTAGATACCAAGCCCTATTTTGTGTACAAAGCGCGAACTGCCACGTATAAATAGCGTACGTAAACTGCAACGAAAGTAGTAGCAAATGAACTCAACAGATGGGAGGCGGTACGCTGCAGTTAACATATGAAACGTTATACATGTTCGAACATTGTGATGTTATCGTAATTCTTTAAAATTGTATTCTCTTTGGATTTCAATAAATAATAGTTTCTTTATTTCGATTATTTATAGCATTCGAACGTTTGCATTTAGTTCTTTTGTTGGTTCGCTTTGCATTTGTAGGATCTCAACAGTTCGTTTCTCCGTTAAATGTCTTTTTTTATCTCTTTACTTTTCTCCGTTAGGTTTGTTGTTTATTTCGTTACATTTCTCCGTTAGGGTTGCTGTTTATTTTGTTCCTTCACTTGGCATTTGTTTTCGATTACTGTATTGTTGTTATTGTAGTTACTTACTGTCAGGGGTGCCATCCCACAAGTTGGAGCTGAAGGTGGGTGTGCCTGTTTTATTGATGCGTAACTTGGATGCACCACGATTATGCAATGGCACCAGGTTACGCATCACGGACCTGAGAAGGCATATCGTGCAGGCCACCATCATCACCGGTGGAGCCAAGGGAGAGACTGTATTAATACCACGAATTCCCATCATCCCAACAAACTTGCCATTCCAGTTTAAATGGTTACAGTTCCCATTGGAAGTGGTCTTCTTGATTACTATAAACAAGAGTCAAGGACAAACATTAAAAGTGGCAGGTATTCATCTGGCCACCCCAAGTTTCTCGCACGTAGGCTGCTCCCGTGTATCGAGAGCTAGAAATCTCTACGTATACTCGGAGAACAATAAGTCTCGAAACGTCGTTTACAGGGACGTATTGCAATAGATTTTTGGCTCTCCATCCGTTCCAAGACAATTATATATTCCGTGCTAACAATGTCGCAAACAGTCATGTAGTTATTTATGCCCTTTCTTGGCACTTTAATGTCTGACTATTGAACCGCGGGTAACACCGCGGGGAGCAGCTAGTTTTGAGCGGAAATACTGTATTGAAGCACCCAAATTTTACAAGGACAGAACTAGTGCACACCAATTAATAAAGTCGGTTTCCTCTGAGTCTCGATCGCCGCGCCACATAGTGAGGCAGAATCTTGAAAGCGTGACCGAAAAGGGGGGAAAAGAAAGATAAGTTGATAAATGAGAATTTTGGGTTATCGGGTCGGCTGCAGTAATGCTGGGGCAACAGAATGCCGACTGTGCGGAGGACCAGATATTCATTTGTTCGGTTATATTTCAGGTCAAATGCGGCAGTTCACTGTTAGCGTGCGTGCAGATGGCCAGGCTACAAAAACAATCTTGTTGTTGAAGATAGTTATTTCTCTTTTGTTCAAGTGAAGCCAATACTTATAATATGGAAGGCATTCCAGGAGGTATGTACTACTGAAAAAAAAAAAAAAAAATTCCTGTCATCACAAAATCATCAATTATGCATGTTTATTTTTCAGTAAACGTACCGCAGAAAAGTGGACAAGAAAATTGTAAAATTTGCTTAAGAAACACAATTCAGGAGGTATAACTTCATAATACAGAGATTACCCGCACGTAATACCAAGATTCATGCACGAGCTGAGAATAAGGGTACTTACCGATCTGCGGCAAACTTTACATATAATTTCAAAGCTTTAATTAAATTTCTCTCCCGCCGAAGGTTCGAGTCCTCTGTCGGCCATGGGTGTGTGTATGTCGTCCTTAATGTAAGTTTAAGTAGAGAGAGACTCATAGCCTAGCAGTTTGGTCCAACAGGCTGAAAACATTTTAAAATTTTGAAATTTCGTATTATAAAATGACGAAAGGGAAAAAATTAAAAGTTGGTTAAATTTTCTCTGTACATGTAGTAAAACTGCCGCATCATGCCTAACTTTTTAATGTATTATTTCGTTACAACTGTGTTCAAATCATTTTTTGCCTACAGTATCGACATATATCACTAGTATTGCGGCATATGTATGTCAGCTTACAACACATACTTCAGGAGATGTAACGTCATAAAAAATGAAGAGCGTGAAAAACGATCGCGTCTGCGCGACATCTTTTCAAAACTGGAAGTTGACAGAAATCAGTAGTTGTACAGTTTTTAATCGTTATTTACCAAGATCTAGGTTTAAGCCAGTAACTAGCCATTATTAATGCAAGTAAGATGTTAAGTATTTCGTTGTAGGCCATAAATATCTCGATACACATTAGTGCGTTAGTATGTGAACTAACTGCGAGAAGTGCATATAGACATATACATGGCCTAGAACGAAATACTTATCATCTTTTGAAATGCTTTCACTGATAATAATTAGTTACTGCAGAAATCTGGTTCTGCATAAATAGAGATTTAAAATCTGAACGACGATTAATTGCTGCCAATTACCGATTTTTAAATTAATACAGTCGTGGGACGTACAGCCTTTCAATTTGGAACGTAATCAGATGACGTTTTATTTAATACTTCTTTACTACTTAAGCTATTCGCACTTATTTTGCAAACATATTAAAAATAAAGGTAAATAAAGGCATGGGCGTATCAAATTTTACGTTGTATCAAAATTTTAGTCCAAGCGATTATGAACTTTCGGAGGTTTTCCATTAGAAACATTTAAACAAGAAAGTTATTTTCTATTATTTTGTTTTTAATAGCGAATGTTGGAAAGTACTTAACCTATTGACATGAAATGTTGACACAACTTTTGCATTCGAATACGGATATTGCAATACATGCTGAGAACAGCTTCGTAGAAATAAAATGCGGCACCCCCTTACGAAGAATTTAACTTTCTGAAATTTCTATGCTTTGTTCTAGTTGTTTTGGTGGAAAACTAAGTCATGTAAAATGCTTGCCACATGTTCTGAAAATTTGAATACTATTATGTAATAGGTGAGGTGACAGGGAATAAACCGTATAACTGCTACAAAATAACAGCAAAAGACGTAAGCTGTGTGGAACGAAGCAGAAACATCACAATTCGCGTGTGTAAATTTATTAACAGACTGAAAAGCTGAAGCGCAATCATTGTTTTAGTACTCAATGCGATTCTCTGGGCGAAATTGAAACGTGTTCATAAAACTGGCAGCATACGAAAATTTAAAGAACGAATTCAGAGTAGTAAAGGGACTAAGCAATTCGAAACAAAGTACAGCGCAATAACTAAAGAAATTCAGAGTCAGAAACTGTTGAAGAATGTGTAAAAACAATAGTTTCGTAAAGTTGTGCTATGATCCTTTATTCGTAGAACCGTTTTCGAGTGTTCAGCGGCTCTCGCCTCAGTTGTATAGTACGGCCTAATATAAGATATTCCTAGAAAACGGAAAAGTATCTTTGAGAAGCTACTCTGTAAATGTCTATTTTGGTTGAGAAAAGTAATTTATTATTTTTCTAGGAATATGCCATGATTTTAAAGGGTGTGGTTAGGCAGGAATCTAAGAATACAGCTTAAATTGCCGCGAGTGAACAAGCAGCGAGGACATTGACAGTTTAGCTTGTCAAAAGCACTTTGTCGCTTTTTACAGATATCTGATATTAGGCCGTAGTACACGACACACCTGAGGCGAGAGCTGCTGGACCACGCGAAAACGGCTCTACGAATAAAGGCAAGTAAATGTGATACTCCATACATTGTGCATCGGCTATCCCATCATTGAGCTCAAACATAGAAAAACTCAAATAAAAAGGCGGTAAAATTTTACTTCCGGCCTCGGCGGCGTAGTATGCAGATGTTGGCAATGACCTTTGCATTCTCTTTGAAAACGTAGTCACACAGAATGAAAGGAAGTAATTTTTCCTATTGATCGCCAAATAAATAATTAATACTGTTCCTGCTCTATAGTGACAGGTTCTTGTACTTACCTTTATCCAATCAGTTAATTAATTATGTACGTAAAGCGAGTATTTTAATGCCAACATTAGCACACTACGCTACCTATGCCGCAAGTAAAATTTAACGAAAATATGTAACTGAATTCGATAAATACCGTCTACAGTCGTGAATTTTATACATTAAACGCAATACAACAGGAACACTGATTCGTAACTGAAATACAACTTACCTTTGAAACTGAGCTCCACTTCCTTTCTTCCGGAATTCTCTATAACAATTATATTCTTATAACTGTAATAATTAGTTCACAACTTATTTTGAAAGGATCCAAAGCACAAAACAACAACGCGGCCTATACGTACGGAGTTGTAAACCTAACAATAATATGCCTTTGCGGTTTCCACTGATCCAAAACACTTCAAAAAGAAGGGAGATTAGAGTTTTACGTCCCGTCGACGTCGTAGTCATTAGAGAAAGCCAAAGCACTTCACTTGTGTATTCCATTTGCATGGAGGTCACCAGTATAACCACTATGCTGTTTGCTCAGAGATCCCTAAAAAACCTTCACGAATAACTCGAGACTCTGAGCATAGAGCTGCAGCGTGACTGAACATTCATATGTTTTGCACATGACGTTTTATTGCTCGCCATGCTATAATTTGGCAGACAAACTTACAACAGTTCCTACGTGACAAAGAGTCGTTTAATTTCTCAAGTTTTGAACTTCATGTGAATATTCGATGTAATAAGTTGGTAATGAAGCGGAATCGAAACTTTTTTTTAATTTATTTATGTGTAGGAATATTTAGTATCAGCAATATTGTAATTTGAGTTCAAACGAAATCTGAAAACATATGACTGGCACGCTTAGATTGCTGAAATTCAACGTCCAAGACCCAGGTAGTTCAGTGATCACTGTGTTTGCTTAAAAGCCACTATTGTTAAATCGCTGGAATTGGTCAATTGTCGACAGAACGTACTGGACACGAAATGTTTCTCGACATTACCGGGTAGACAGTCTTAACTTACAATGTAATGAAACAGTAAAGAGCAAGTCTACAAAATAAAATAAAAAAAGCAAAATTCGCAGTTAATTAATTATACAGATAATGGACAGCGGAAAATTGACGTGTAAGAAATAACGATATAGCATCAATCAGTTAGCAGAATAATTTCGATTAATCGTTTAATTGAAATTAATATCCCGCCCCTATCGTCCACGTGCCGTCATGCGAGGCCGCGGCAGTCGTTATCCGGGCTTCCCGCGAATCTGCCGAATGCAGTCCATTCGTGTCAAAAATATATTAACATTCTGCAGATGTTGCTAAATTATGAGTTTCGGAGCTTTCCGTCCAGTGATAGGTCATCAGTGAACGATTAATCAGTTTATTTCCGTGATCTCTATACAAACTGGTTGTATATCTCTGTTTCCGAGCATAGAATTACAGCGTGCCTGCACATTCAGATGTTTCCCACACGTTTTCGCATTGTCGCCGAGTTTAAATTTGGCATTCGAATTTCCATCAGTTATTACGTGACAAAGAATTGCTTGCTTACCTCTTGATTTCAAATTTATGTCAATATGCGATGTAACAGGCTAATATGGAAGCGAAATCGAATCGTATTTTCTATTCGTTTTCTTGTAATACTTAATGACAGCCATATTGAATTTGGCAAGAAACAAAATATGAACATCTATGGCTGGCACGTTCAGACAGCTGAAGTTTAATATCTAGGTAGTATAGAGATCAATGGTTTATTTGCGGAGAGTGCACGAATTACACACAAAATCAGCCACCAAATCAGTATCGTCATTCTCACTCGCATGCGTAGGCGGAATATTTTGTTTTAACAATTGAGTTATCTCGAACTCTTAGGTACCGCGTGACAGTGTTTGAAAAGCAGTAGGCCCTGCAGCAGTGGCAAACTGAATTGCGATAGTATAACTAAATTTTAGTGTTTTATTTACGAACTCAGTATTTCGGTAATAAAGAGACGTATTTTCATTTGGGCAAGTGATTTTCATATGAGACGTTTTGTCCCTGTGAAACTGTAACTGGTGAGGAGATGTTTTTGAAACGCAACGGGTGGGTTCGGGTTATAGATACCCAATGACTGACATGGCTCTCATACAACAATGGTGAAGGAGAAATGGAAAGTTTCATCTTACATACTTTTATTGACGTCACTGAACAACTTTTGGCAGCAGAAAATTATTTACCGTTAACAGAGTAGACAAATATTCAAATGTATGTAAGTCCATAAAAAATTTGCACCTGTTACAAAATCTATATATATGCTAATTTTTTATAAACAAATAAACCAAATGTTAGTATTACAGTGTGTATATATATATGTATATATGTATATATATATATATATATATATATATATATATATATATATATATGTATATATATATATATATATATATATATAATGTGTTATATTCTTTGACAAATTATTACACACACAAGAATTTGCAAGCCATTACTCTACGCAGTCTCAGCATACAGTAATTGTGCAAGATCTGCAGATCAGTACATTGTTGCTATTACAGATCTTTTTTGTGTTTCTGTCAAAAACTAGTGGTCAGTTCTTGCACCTCACTTGTTTGCCCACGTCTCGTCTGACTTATATGGAAATAGTATCTGGAGTATTCTACTGAAGTTTATCCGTAATTGACAGGGCAAATGGTTGTTTTGAAGTCGACAATCGAGATGATGCTCAACAAGTTCTTTGGCAAGATTTTTTATGTATTCCAATCTGGTTAGCTCTGGTTTCCATGGGAATCCACGGTAGATAACGTAGGCATTCACTAGGCTAATGTTCATGAGAATGAAAAATATAGTCAGGTAACTGACCTGGTTATCCATCAGCAGAGTTTCTAGTAATAATGAATCAAATAAACTCACTGCTTGGATGAGGACTGCGCCCAAGGTTAATAGTTATCAAAGGAAACCTGCCAGATGCCATACTACCTATAAAATAGCATACGAGAATATTCCACAAAACTTCCGTAACTGGTGAGTTTGGGTTAAAAATACTCGGTATTTTAAAAACTCGCGTATAGAATCACAGCTCTCTTGAGTACCGCGCTTCAGGTCGACTCACAAGGTATAGGAACCAACAATGATGTACTCACAACAATCTGGTAACAATGGGGTTTCAAAGATTTAGCCGGGTATTTGACAACCAACATCACCAGTTACGGGTTAATCATTCCATAAGCCCCCTTTCTCGGACAAGCTTTCTTATATCAATTGATTCCAAGAGAGGCGTGTGTGCCGCGGCGGAATAGCCGTGCGCACTGAGGCGCCGTGCTGCGGAGCGTGCGGCCGTTCGCCGTGGAGGTTAGAGTCCTCCCTCGGGTATGGGTGTGTGTGTGTGTGTGTGTGTGTGTGTGTGTGTGTGTGTGTGTGTGTGTTGTCCTTATGCTAGTTTAACGTAGTTTAAGTAGTTCGTAAGCTAGGGACTAATAAAATGTTCAAATGTTTGTTAGCTTATGGGACTTAACTACGGGGCCGTCAGTCCCTAAACTTACAAACTACTTATCAACTACCCTACACTAAGGATGGCACAAATATCCATGCCCGAGGGGGGATTCGAACCCCCGACCGTAGTGGCCGTGCAGACCGTGACTGGCGCGCCTCAGTCCTCTCGGCCACCGCGGCCGGCAGGGACTAATAACCAAGCAGTTAAGTATCATAGATTTACAAACATTTGAACATTTTGAGAGGCGTGAGTCCACTGCAGCGCTCTTGCCCTGTTATCCTCGTACGGAGTCCTCTCTGTCTCGTTTTCATTCACAAATTAGCGACAATACCGTGTGTTTTGTTAGAGCTGTCTTCTTGCACCTGTAACGGAAAAGTAAGGTCACTTCTAACATAGGAACAGCTAGTTACAATAAAACTTCCTGGCAGACAGAATCACTGTGCCGGACCGATATTCGAACCTAGAATCTTTGCCATCCGCGGGTAAGCACTGTACCGATTTATTATTATTATTATTTTAATTTGTCCGATTCTTCTGTTACATCTGTTCTTTCTACATCTACATGGGATACTCTGCAAATCACATTAAGTGCTTGGCAGAGGGTTCATCCAATCACCGTTAAACTATTTATCTCCCATTCCATTCTCGAATAGCGCGCGGGAAGAAAGAACACCTGTATGTCTCCGTTCGAGCTCTGATTTCTCGTATTTTATTCTGATGATCATTTCTACCTATGTAAGTGGGAGTTAACAATATATTTTCGCATTCGGAGGAGAATCTTGCCGATTTGAGTTTCGTAAGTAGCCCACGCCGCAGCGATAAGTGCCGTTGTTGTAATGATTCCCTTCCCAGATCCTGTATCATTTCTGCAACGCTGTCTCCCCTGTATCGTGACAGTACAAAACAAGATGCCCTTCTTTGAACTCCTTCGATGTCCTCCGTCAAACCCACCTGATAAGGACCCACACTGGGAAGCAATACTCCAAATGAGGACGGACAAGCGTGGTGTATGCAGTTTCTTTAGTAGTTCTGTTGCATCTTCTAAAGGTTCTACCAATAAAATGCAGTCTCTGGTTCGCCTTTCCCACGACATTATCCACGTGTTCTTTCCAGTTTAAATCTGAAGTAATAGTAATTCCCAGGTATTTTGTGGAGTTTACGGCCTTCACACTTGATTGATTTATCTTGTAAACAAAGTTTAACGGATTTCTTTTTACGTACTCATGTGGACGACTTCACACTTCTCATTATTTAGAGTCAAGTGCCAATTTTTACACCATAGTGATATCTTATTGAGATCGTTCTGCAATTGGTTTTGATCTGCATATGATTTTACTAGACGGTAAATGACGGCGTCATCTGCAAACAACCTAAGAGAGCTACTTTCCGGACGTTAGTTCGTTTTTATTCTAGGCTATTCGTTGATATCTTGGCTGAGAGGTTTTTTTAAAACGAGAGAGCGTTGATCCCTCTGACGGAAAGCGCTGAGCTAACTTACAAGCAGCGACTGAGCTATTCCGGCACGCCTGACGGCCCGTTCTCACCTCGCCTCCTACAGGAGACTTTCTGTGAAGTTTGGAAAGTGGGAAATGATGTACTGGTGGAAGTACACCTGTGAGGATGAACCGCGAAGCGTGGCAAGATAGCTCAGTCTGGTAGAAGTTCTCAGGTTCGAATCTCAGCCCGGCACACAGTTTTGATGTGCCGAGAAGTTTGATATCAGCTCACATTCCACTGCAGAGTGTAAATATTTCGTAATTATACGAGAATTGTAAAATATAGGAGGTGTAGTCCAATGTACCTTGTATTCTTGCTGAATGTCAAATACCACCGGTAATTATTCTATCGCCCAAGAATTTCGACTTGTTCACTGTAGAAATTATCTTCATTAAAATGGTTGTCTCTTTACGGTCGTGTTTATGTAGAATGTTGGATTTTTCTCTGTGAAATCTGTTCTTTGGTTTCAAGTATTTCCTGTCTCTTGTAGCAGTACACTAGTAGGAAAAAAAAACTAGTTTGCTAGTGCAACTTTTTCAGTTAGTCACGACGACAAAGCAAACGATAAAATGAAGATTAAGAAGACACAAAAGCACAAAATTCATTTCCGTAATAGCGGTGAGAGGTACTGAACAGAATTTGGGAGAAAAGAAATTTCTGGCATACCTTGACTAAAAGAAGGGATAGATTGGTAGGGCACATTCTTAGTCATCAAGGGATTGTGAATTTAGCGTTGGAGGGGTAAAAACCGCAGAGGAAGACCAAGAGAGGATACAGTAAGCAGATTCAGACAGATGTAGGTTGCCGTGAGGCTTGATCAGGATAGGGTATTGTGGAGAGCTGCATCAAACGAGTCTCCAGACTGAAGACAACAACAACAACAACAACAATAGCGGTGAGCTCGGCCAGAATAGCTTAACTTCACGTTGCAGACGCCGCTAGTTTCTTGTTTTCGGGCATGCGCCTAATCGGTAATTTAGAACCTCATTTGCGGCAAAATCTATAGCTCATTTGCGTCGTAGATACTCGCAATCTGCTTCGTTCGTGATTTACGCGTAGGCGCGAAAGGCTCAAACCACGTTATCAATTTTCGCGAGAAAGGCGTTTCTGGTCTCAGGTGACTGCTCGAGAGGAGTGCAGTGCAGCGCATCTCGCGCGATATTATCGTACTGAATCTCGTCTGTATCACGTATTCGTTTTGTCTGCTGTGTAGTTTCGCACCTAAAGAGTAGAGTAAGTTTATGAGAATACTTTTTATTAGGAGTAAGCAATGAAAATGGCGTTTGTTAATAGTCAAAGGAAAATAAACATTTTTTTTTTTTCAAAGGCTATGAGGTAAAATCTCTTTTTCGTCAAAACAATTTTAAATATTTACGTTGTCGTTTATGGGTAGTGCATGCGTTTTTCATGTAAAACGTAGATATTTTTATTTAAGATGTTTCGCATACTTTGAAGTAGATACAAATCGTCCTATAACCTTTTCAATGTGACGAGAAAATGAATAACAGAATAAACTTTAGGGAGTAGCGAAATCATTTCAATAATATAACTGAGGTCAGGCAGAGCAGTTTAAATTCCAATGTTAGCAGACACCACTACAGTTCATTACTTCTGCGCATGCGCATTCTGCCGCAACCTCGGAAGTTCAGAAACTAGACTTGCGCATAATAGTTCGCAAACGGGAGCGCTCACTTTAGTTAGTTCGTCTGCTCCCACTGACGGCTGAGCGGCGTGGTCTGCGCTTGCTGCTTGAGCCGCTAACGATATCACGCAAACCAAAAGAAACAGTTTGTGGATAATTTCTCGCGTTTAAGTTTAGAGTTATCTCTATATCTTGGCATTACGGAATTAAATAGTCAGTTATTGCAGAGTGCAGAATACTTCGAAACAGAAATTTTGTAGCACTGAACTATGTAATCCAGCAGGCAGACGCTCACCTCGAAATGGTTCTCATCAGCAGAGGGCAAACACGTGATTTTTAATTCTGCTACGCGCCCTCTCGCTATTGCCCGTCGGTCTTCGGAAAAGAATCCAACGAACTAAGAAGCGAGCTACGTTTGGCATAATAGTTCGCGACCGGTAACGCATGTTTTAGTTCGCGACCGATTGCACATATTTTAGTTCTCGACCGTTCGCGCATATTTTAGTTCGCGCCTGGTAGTACTCCTCTTAGTTCGCAGCTCGGCCGCGAAGTAGGTCGCTCTTTTTAGTTCGTCCGCTCTTTTTGGCTTTGGCTACCGCTACTAAAAGAGCTCTCTTTTGTTATGAGCCGTCAACAGTACCATGCAGGCGAGAGAAAATGGTTGATGCATAATTTCTCGCATATAAATGCAAACAATGTTAAGTTTTGAGTTCGCTTTACTTCTTTACACTATAGAATGAGGGTTATATTTAGACACTGCTGAATACCTTAGAAAAGAAAATTTGTTGCAGTGAACTATGAAACTACAGCTGAGCTGCATATCGGCTCGAAATGACGGCGGTGACTGGCAGAAGGGAATGATGTGATTCTGCGCGCTCTCGCGTCCTCTCGCTGTTCCCCGTCAGTCTTCGGAAATGGAGCGGACGAACCAAGAGGCGAGGCATCTGCGAACTAGTTCGCCTGTGGAAGCCCTCTTCTTTCGCGAACTACACAAGACTATTAGAAACCCACACTGGGCACAATCTATACATCATTGACGTCATGGACACAATCGCGATGGGGTTCGCTGCTGATTTACTCTCAGGCGCGAAAGGCGCACGCACTTAGAGTACCAATTTTCACCACGAAATCGATCGTGTGAAAACGTCTTCACCCAAGTCGGATCGCCGCGGAGGAAGCTTCAAAAAATGTTCAAATGTTTGTAAATCTATCGGACCAAACTGCGTGGTCATCAGTGCGTAGCATACAAACTACTTAAACCTAGGTAAACTAACCTACGGACAAACACACACACCCATGCCCGAGGGAGGACTCTATCCTCCACGGCGAGCAACCGCGCGCTCCGCAGCGAGGTGCTTTAGACCACTCGGTTAATCCACTGCGGCGAGGAAGCTGCAACAAGAAAATTTCGGCACTCCTAGCCCCGTCAGAGAAGCGTTTGCACGAACGGCAGCAAAGGGTGGCCGGTGGTGGGTGAATGTCCCACCAAGCCGGAGGTGAAACACACACACTAGAGCCCGGCTGTGCTTTGACCTACTCTGCGCAGAGAAAGGAGACGCCAGCTGCGGTAACAGTGGGCTGTCATTTTAAATTTACCGCTCGCTGGCAGGCTTATTCTGTGCCCACCTACGTCCCTGGGTCTCTCTTGCCTTCCTGGAAGCGCGGCTGTAACTTTTACGGGGCGACGGGCGTTGCCAAGAAGCGCTGCGAGGCAATAAATCGGAGCGTTTAGAGCGAACGGCTGCAGCCCTAATAGAGGTTCCAGGTACCGCGCGCGTAAATCTCGCCACGACTCTTGTCGATACCTGCTGGCGGTACTGTGACAGCGCTTCGCCCTACACACAACGAAACCGACGCCTCTGCCCTCACCTTCGAGAGCGCTACAGTGGCAGATTTGTATCCGAAGGTCGTGGGTTCAATCTTCGCTCAATCTTGGGATTTCTATCTGTTACTTTTCACCTCCGCCAATATTGTTGAGGAGAAAAATACCGAGTTGCACAGTGGCTCGAAACCCACATTAAACAGTAGCTTCCTCTGTAACTAGATACGTCGTTTCAAAGATTGGCGGTGGAACCTCTCCTAGTGTTGACGCAGGATTTCGTCGGCACAGTAACGAACTGCTGAGCTTGTCACCTTGATGTTGATACCCTTTTAATCCGTGTGTGCTTAGTTTCTTCCCTATGAATATCTGCCTTGAGCAAAACACCTTTTTCATATGGTGTCCCAGCTACTTGTCCACCCAAAATATCTCTGGAACAATAACAGCTATTGGAAAAAGACTTTCACCCATGAATGTACATATTTGGAAACATTCTAAAAAGAAAGCAAATGTGTTTTTTAACACAAACTTATGTTTTTTTTAAATGGACACCCTATATTTTTTTCTTCAGTAATCCATAGCATGACAAATCACATAAACAATGGCGTTGATTGCATCGCAATATTCCAGTTACATCCCGAGATATTGCGACGAGAAGTTGACGCTTGAAATACGCGAAACGCGCGGCTAGCGCACATCCTGAGACTCAGGCGAGAACCCCACGCTGCTCAGGACGTGCGCTAGCCGCGCATTTCGCGTATTTCAAGCCGCAACTTCTCGTCGCAATATCTGGAATATTGCGATGCAATCAACGCCATTGTTTATGTGATTTGTCATACTATGGATTGCCGAAGAAAAAATATAGGGTGTCCATTAAAAAAAAACATAAGTTTGTGTTAAACACATTTGCTTTCTTTTTAGAATGTTTCCAAATATGTACATTCATGGGCCCCCGCCGTACATTGATACCGGTGAAAGTCGTTTTCCAATAGCTGTTATTGTTCCAGAGATATTTTGGGTGGACAAAATAGCTGGGACATATTAGTTGTAGCATCTTTGAGTCTTTTTATTGCTTTAAATTGAGCAAAAAAATTTTTAAGTTTGTACAGGTTATTATACAGGGTGATTCACCTAACACTTGCACCTCAAATATTGCGGAAACGGAAAGTGCGACTGATGTGCGGTTTTCACAGAATGGATTGGTAGTCAGGGGTTTGTATTTTTAGCCAACAAACAGACTGTAATAATACACTTAGAATGTGTATTTTTTATGCAGAAATACAGTTTTTAAATGCAACAATGGTTGTTTCTATCATGCACTGGAATGTTTTACACCAGCTGTGTATAAAGAATTTTGAATGACATTTTTATCACGTTTAGTTTGGCAGCTACAACCGTTCAAAGTTTCGGGGGCGGAGGCTGCGATAGCGTAGCTGACTGGCCGAGTGGCTAGCCCCTGGGACACGGCCCACTGTCTCATGACCACCAGCCAGTCAGCTACGCTGTCATAGCCTCCGCCCCGAAAACTTTGAATGGTTGTAGCTGCCAAACTAAACGTGATTAAAATGTCATTCAAAATTCTTTGTACACAGCTGGTATCAAAAATTCCAGTGCATCATAGAAACAATCATTGTTGCATTTGAAAAATTGTATGTTTTTCATATAAAATACACTTTCTAGGTATTTTTACAATTTGTTTATTGCCTAACTATACGAGTCCTTAACTAACAATCCATTCTGTGAAAACCGCACATCAATCGCACTGTCCGTAACAACAACATTTGCGGTGCAAGTATTACGTTATTCACCCTGCATAAGTCTTGTACATTAGAAATTTATACACGTTTCTTATATATGTGTATATAAACCTCGTTTCACATGTTGAAGAGGTTACAGTTTCCTACATTATTTCTTTAGGTCCTCGTTGATAATTTGTCATCTGCAACTATATGGTTGTTGTGGTGATGGTCTTCACAGTCTGAAGACTAGTTTGATCAAATATCTATGCTACCCTGTCCTGTGCAAGCCTATTCATCTTAGAGTACGAACTGCGAGCTATACCCTTTTGAATCTGCTCACCGTAATCGTCCCTCGGTTTCCCTCTACGATTTTTACCGTCAATACTTCATTCTAATGCTAAGTTGACGATTCCTTATTTACAATACTGTTTTATAGCAAAATATTTTATCTGTTTATTTTATTTTATTTTTATGATTAGGTTCAGTGCTATTTAATTTTACGTGAATGGCGGTTCTATACGTATTTATTCATCTGTTTATGAACTGTGTTCAGCTTACACGTGTTGGTATATTCAATGGTGGAATGATGAAGAAAAATAGCACTATTTCAATATTCACTGTCACCGTTTGAGAATTATGAAAACAAGATGGCAGGTGAAGTAGACAGTTCACTGTGTTATGAGTGGTAAGTTTGAATCTTGGCTGTGTGTGTGTGTGTGTGTGTGTGTGTGTGTGTGTGTGTGTGTGTGTGTGTTTGTTTGTAATTCTATCGGACCAAACTGCGTGGTCATCACTCCGTAGCTTACAAACTACTTAAACCTATGTAAACTAATCTAAGGACAACACACACACCCATGCCCCAGGGAGGACTCGAACCTCTACGGCGAGCAACCGCGCGCTCCGCAGCCAGACGCTTTAGACCGCTCGGCTACTCCACCGCGGCGTGTGTGTGTGTGTGTGTGTGTGTGTGTGTGTGTGTGTGTGTGTGTGTGTGTGTGTGTGTGTTGATTCTGATTAGAAATACTGGAGAATGAAGTCGAACAAGGAATCAGCATTAAAGGCAATACAGTTTCGTCGAGAATGTGGATGTTTGAGACCCTATCAGCGAAGAATATAAAAGGAAGGTGAAAAGATTAGGCGCTTGAAGAGAAATCAGCTGTTGCGAAGTAATATGCACGACATGGAAAAGTTGAGTTTTTATTGTCGTCTTGTCGCCTTAAACATTAAGACAGGAAAAGTGATGAAGTTTACAGTGACATGGTTTGCTTTTATCAGTATGGCCTTCATGCAGTAAAAATTCCCAGTAAGTAAAAGGAAAAGTAAACAAAGAGGTTGTTTACTTACCTTTACACATTCTTCAATTTATTGTTGAACACACTTCTTTTTGTTCCAGAATAAACCATCTTTACCATACTATGAGAGCTTCGTTGTTCAGCCTAAAATACAAAACCTGACTTCTAGGATTAATTTTCTGTCGTTCTGTGGCTGCTTTCTACAACCCGACTCCAGCGATGAATCAGCACAATGCTCAACAGCCACGCGTCCCACATCTAGAATACACACTTAGTAAAGTGAAAACCGCTTTCAATACACCATTCCCAAGGTTACATATCAGAGAGAAAAGGGAAAATGAGTTTAGAGCCTTCTTTATAATGTTATGTTCATTCGTAATTCGTCCTATTAATGAAATTTCCAGTTATCAGACATGTCGTGTCTTGTCGTTACATTGTCGTAATGCTTCGACGAGTTGCCTTGCCGTCATCTTCAGGCGAAGACTTCGCAACGTACCGATAGCACGGCGACACGACTAGTCTGATTAACCAAGATGTTATCAATGAAATTCCCCGAGGAAGTTTGCATTTCAAAATATCATATCACCTCCAGTACGTTACAAAAGACGCTAGAGGAAAGAAAGAAAGAAAGTCAAAAACGGTCAAGGGCTCGCCCTCTGTAAGTTCCGTATGAGTGAGTATTGAAAAATGTCATAAATGATTGCGTTAACTCAGAAGCTTGCTTCTTTTTTTTTCTATTATAGGAAGACGTTCTTTCGAACATATTTTTGGCATTTTTTTTTTTTTTACATCGAGCAGAGCCTCTAAGGACTGCGTGGTTTCCATTATAGAAATGAAGTCTCTCGGACATATTTTTGACATTTTATTTCTTTATTTCTTTATTTTTACATCGAGCTGAGCCTTTAAGGACTGCGTGGTAACAACAGATTTCATTTTAGTGTCTAGGTCTTGTTCTTGTTATAGCTTTGACTTCCTGCGAGTATCTTCTGAGCCCACCAAGAAGTGCCTGTTTATGCTCTTCGGACAAAGGTCCTTTCCGTCTTTTGGACGTTGGTAACAATTTAAAACCTTGCTAGTTGTTCACCAACTTCTAAATTTGTCCCTGTCAGGAATTTCTGTCTCTGGGATATCAATTTATCGAAGATCTTTTTCACATTCTTCGACCCATCTCGGCATTGTTTTCTTAAATTGGATAAAATTCCACATTCTTTTTGTTAGTCTGTCACAGCCCATCCTCATGAGATGACCATAAAATAACAATTGTCTCTTCTTAATGGATGCTGTGATAGGTTCGGTCTTGGTGTACAGGTCGTCATTTGCTATTGACGATCATTTTCCTTAATATCCTAACTCTCGCTTTTTCCAGCCGTTTGGCTTGACCTAATCTATTCATTAGCAAAGTTTCGGACGCATGTAATCCCTCAAGTTTTACAACTGTGTTATAATGACGGAACTTGGTCATAGATTTTTGTTATAGGTTTTCATTGTCCGTTGGTATGCCTGGTCTACTACGTTTTTCTTGTTGTTTCAGTTACGTTTTCTATGTTCTGGTGAATTTGATTGGTACTTCTTAATTTCCAAACCTGTTCAGTTCTTAGAGGGCCTAATATTTTCCTTATAATTTTTCTTTCTAATATTTTTAATTTATCAAGCTTGTAGTTCAGTGCTAGACATTCTCTTGCACAGAGGCATTCTGGTATCATTACTATGTTGTGTGCTTTGTTTTGAGTTTTGTTGATAAGCACTTTTTGTTACAAATATTCATAGTTATACAATAAGCTATTTCCATTTTTTGTATCCTCTCGTCTATAGCAGATTATTCTCAGCCATTTTCTTGAATTGTTTCACCCAAATATTTGAATTTCTTCACCTTTTGTATTTGACAAATATCTGTTACTAAAAACTTTTTTTTATATTCCTCAAAAATTTTGTTTTCTCGGCAGAGATTCTCAAGCCTATCATGTAGGCTCTCTTTTCAAGGAGTCAGACTTGCATTGCAGCATCTCTAAGGCTCTCTGAAAGTATGTCAAAGTCATCTGTAAATGCTAGACAATTTATTGCAATACCGTTCTTCATTTCCCACAGCACGAGTGGCAATATTTTGGATTCTTTCAGTTTTTCGTTCCAAATTCTTAGAATTATCTCCATAACACAGATGGAAAGGAGTGTATGACACCCGAATTTATATTGAAATGTCGCGATATTTCACCCATACATTTTACTTTCGAGATAGTGCCTGTAAGTGTGTCACGAATTAGGTTTGCCAATTTAGTTTTAACTCCAAATTCACGGATTACTTCATTTAGAGTTTCCCTTTCAACCGAGACCAAAGCTTTTATAAAGTCAATAAATGTATTGTAGCAACTATGTCTTTAGAGTTTATTAATCTGTGTCGAATTACAGATGTCAGGTTGAAAAATCTGTTCGGAGCAAGATCTTTCTTGTCTAAATCCACCTTGATATTCACCCAACTGACTGTCCAGTGTCGTTTTTACTCTGTTTAGTAGTATTGTTGAGAGTATCTTGTGAGCATCTGGAAGAGAGATATACCTTTGTAGTTGTTGACGTCATCCTTGTTACCCTTCTTGTGTAATGGGTGTATTAGAACCACTTCCGTTGTCTGGGATCTTTTCTGATTCCCATATTTATTACCACTTTATATTATTTATTTTTCATTTATTATCGTTACGTTTACACGACTTCCCTCACTTTCTAAAGTTTTCTTCCTTCCTCTTTCGCCAGTACTTCATTCGTTGGCTCACTCCTGCATGTTCTTCTGCCGAGAATGCTCTGTTCTTGCTCGTTTTCTCCTCCACCGCAACCTTTTTCCTAAAGGTCTGTCTGTTCACAATTTCTTGTGCTGTGATCCCGCATTTTTCTAGGTCGCTGTGCACTTCCTGCACCCAAAAACCTTGTGTCTTCCTGAGAAGAGAAGAATCTTGTTGGCGAGCCTCTCTGATTTCATTCTTTTAATGTGTTCATAGAAAGACAGTCTTTTTTTTTTTCATTGTGGTGGAGACATTTCAAATCGTTGATGCTTTTCTGGACCCCAGAATCTTTCTTAGGAATTTCCTTTCTTTCTTTTCCAAGTCTGAAAGCCCCTTTCAGGCTATTGTCGCACATTCATATAAACATTCAGGTTTGACAACTGACCTATAGTGTCGGAATTGGACCTGGTATGAGAGTGATTTAGGTTTTCTCATTGTCCAGAGTCGATCAGTGGCATTATGTTCATATATTGTCTTCTCAGAAGATATTTTCAATCCTGCCTTCAGTGCTCTCCATGAGGACTTCAATTCGTTTAGTTGCAATTTGCAGATTCTCTGCAGAAAACACTATATCATCTGCAAAAGCGAGGAATTCAAATATTAGCTCACACTGTTTGCGACCTAGCCCGATTCCATTTGGAAAGTTGAACTGACTCATTTCTTTTCGCTATTCCCTGATAACTTTTTCTAAAACAGAGTTGAACAAGATCGGAGAGAGACTGTCTCCTTCTCTCAGAACTGTTTCGATTTCACAGGGCTCTGACAATTTGCTAAAAATTTAATTTGTGATCGGATGTTCCCTGAATAAGCCACGTTGTCTTATCTGTTCCAAATCCTTTCAGTATTTCTATTAATGTGCCTCTATCTACGGAGTCGTACGCCTTTTTAAAGTCCACAAATTTCATGATCACTTTCTTATCAGCTGCTAGTGTCTTTGTTTTGATGGTAAAGATCTGCTCTGAACACGATTTTCCTGTTATAAAGCCGGCTTGATATTCACCTAGTTGTTGTTCTATTCTATATTTGTGAGAAATGGCAAGGATCTTGTACGCTACTGGTAGAAGTGATATTTCTCTGTAATTATTGACATTGGATTTGTCACCTTTCTTGTGCAAAGGGTGGATGACTGCATCTCTCCATTCTTCTGGGATCTCTCCTGTAAGCTTGATTTTTTGAAAGAGTATTTCAAATCGTTCCAGGAAACTGTCTCCTGCGTACTTCAAAAATTCTGCTACAACTGAATCTTGGCCCCTGATGATCTGGTGGGATGGAATCAGGAAGTTTGTTTTGTAGTTTCTGGAAGTTTAATTTTTCTGGTGGCGGGTCACAGTTGAGCAACTCTTTGTAGTATCTAGCCAAGTGTTCACAATTTTATTTGTTCATAATCATTTTGCCCTGATCATTTTCGAAACAGATGTTGGGTTATGAGGAACCTCTTAAGTTTTGATTTAAATGTCAAATAGAAGCTTCTGGTGGTGTTCTTCTGGAAATTGTAGCTGCTTTAATAAATCTCTTTCAGTATATGTAAACATCTTTGGCAAAGCTGTTGCTAATTACGAAAAAAATATAAAAGTTTCTTTAATTTAAAGTTTTAATGTAAAAAGCTACATAACACCTGACAGTTAAAGCAACAGTTACGCCAGATGTCAACATTAATTAACGTCCAAACATCGTAGACGCGCTTGAGAATGACAAACTGTCGAAACAGCTGTAACAATATTAAATAAAAATCTGGAACTTCATTACAATCTCTTTCAAACTTTTGCTGTCGTCCTCGTTTGGGTTTTGAATTCTTCGAAGTTCTGTTTGGTAGAATTCCACTTATTGCAAGCTTCAGAAAGTTTCTGTAAGGCATCTTCACATTCACCATCCCACCATAGATCTCTCTCTCTCTCTCTCTCTCTCTCTCTCTCTCTCTCTCTCTCTCTCTCTCTCTCTCTCTCTCTCTCTCCAGCATGGAAAATTGCTTGTTTCGCTGCTTCTCGAATCTTCTGAGCCATTTTATCCCACTCGTTGGAGTTTCACCTGACAAGTTCATGCTGATACTTCACAACTAATTCTTCACTGATTTTCAGCTCTTCAATTCGGTACTTCTGTATTCTGGGGGTTTTGCCTTCTCCGATTACCAGGGTTTGGTTTCACTTTGATCCTTGTCAGATAATGGTCGGAATCAAAATTAGACCTTTCTGCACTCTGACGTTCAATATTTCGTTCGGGTTGGTAGTCGCTACGTGATCAATCTATTTTGGAGCCCTCTTAAACTGGATGGTCATAATTTTCATTCCAAATGATTTACAAACATCAATCAATCTGTCACCACTTCTGTTTGTCCAACATGCCTACAATGTCTTAGAATTTTTTCTCTTTTCCAATCTGGATATTGAAGTCCCCCTTAAGGGTTTTGACATGCATTGAATATGGCGTATAATTTGTTTCCATTTGCAAGGGTTACTATAGACCGTCTAGGAGATGGAGATTTGAACTCTACTATAGATTCAGTTATAGAATTATGAATGAAGAAGGCATTTCCAAGGATTAACACTGCATTCTTCTTTTTCTTAACCTTGATATTTGGTCATTCTTCCAGTGTCCATCTGTTGTGAATCTTATTTCTTGGACTGGCGGAAGTTTGATTTTGTATTCATCAAGTTCTTTGATCAGTTCCTTTTGTTTTCCAATTTTCAATAGGGTGTTGACGTTAAGTCTACCAAAGAAATGTTTCTCCTTCGTTCTGAGTTTGTGGGGTGAAGGATCCTCCGACTGGTCCAAACATGATGTAGGGCTTCCAGAATCCATTGCCCTACCTGAATCAAAGTTTTGACTCCGGATTGAACTGGCTGGGGTACTAGTTTCTTTACGTTGTGCCATGATGGCAGTTGCGTGTGTTTAGATTTGTGGGATGGGGTGAAACTGCACCCAAAAATAAAACCAAGTTAGTGAGACCTGGAATGACTAGAACAGCGTCCCTAACATGGAATCAGACGCTGACCAAGAAGCCGTTCGATACGGAAACTGTCGCGCCTGGCTTTAATGTGCTTAGGCCCGCCACACACGTTCCGGTATACCTGTCAGGTAAACCTGTACATGTCATCTGTACAGGTATACCAGAGTGTGTGTGCCAGTCACTTCAGGCCAAACTGTACAGGCATAGCGACCTGCGTACTGCGTAGGCGACCGGAGAAGAATCAAAATTCAATTCTTTCTACCTGCGCAGGCGTGTAGACATGAACGCATGTTGTGTGTGTGTGTGTGTGTGTGTGTGTGTGTGTGTGTGTGTGTGTGTGTTACTCCCGCACGCCTGTACAGGTTTTTGGTTAGCTGGGGCTAGCTCCTCGAGTACAGACCGCCCGTTGTCTTTGTATTTACGCCCACAACTGTGTTAACTAGTGACTACACGCACGGTAATGCTCAACTCTTCTAATCCACATGTCAAATCGGACCTTGTCTGTGGCAGGTGAAAAGTCAAGTGTACCACAACCGGGAAAAGAGAGATGCGGCCTATGAAAGACTTGTTATTAAATTGAAGGAGTTAGAACCCGACGCTACAAAGCAATCTGTAGTGAAAAAATGATTCAAGAATTAATGTACGTAAAGAAAAAAAGAAACGTTACATGTCAATGAAATCTGGAGCTTCAACAGACAACATCTACACACAAAATTGTAGGCACAAAATTGGTTCGATTTTCTTGGCGATCAAGATACTCCTGGTGCGTCTGTGTCAAACTTGGATGATGAGGATGGATGTGAGATCGATGAAGTAATTTATAATACTTACAGAATTTAATTTAATGAAACTACATTTTGTATTTAAAAATTGGAAGTTTATATTTTGAGTCCATATTAATATTAATGCAAAATGTTTTAACTACACACTGTGGCCAAGCTTCTTCTTTTAGTCTATTTTTGGTTTCAAAGAACCTTATTGTCTTGCCACGGAACTTTGCCTTCATTCATGAAGTATGAAGTGAACACATTTCTAAGCTTTTTAGCAGCAGACGTTATGTTCCAGTGGTTCAGACTTACTTCTAACTTCCAAAAATTAGCAGCCAATATGGCTTTGTCGTTAGCCTCCCATAAGTCTTCCGTTGTACAGGGCTTTTCTAAATATGGACAGATAAGCAATTGTTGAGGATCCTGTACAGCACCACAAAGACACAGAGTGTTCTCATTATCTTTTAGGAAGCCCCATCGCTGCATGTTTGTCTTGCACTGTGGCACTTCTACCCTCATACGGTTCAGGGTTCTCCAGACTGTGTATGGCAGGTCTCCACCAGGTGCCAGTTCTTCTTTTGCTGCTTTATGGGGGCTTCTCAAATCCATTTCCCATCGGGGCGTAATGAAGGAGCCTCCCCGAAGACTGTGACAGCAAGATAAAAACAAAAACCGCAATCGGGCGCACCCCGGGCAACGTTGATACATCAGCGGCTAATCCTTCAACAACCGGAACGGACTTCTGAGAAAATGAAGACCTATAAGACCCCAACCAAACGGTCTTTTCCAAGGCCACTTGTGACGATTCGATAAACATTGAAGGAATATCGAGAGTGGTTCAGACGTTTCAGTGCGATCATATTGGATTCCCTTGGCCACTAACAAACCGACTAACGCGATAGCGTCGTCTTCTTGTGTGCTCGCCATTTCTCGACTGAGTTCCTCCGGTTTACCGCAGCGTGTGTGCGCTCCAGCCTGCACAGGTATACCTTTCCGGTATACCTGTGCAGGTTTACCTGACAGGTATACTGGAACGTGTGTGACGGGCCTTTGGGGTTTTGCTCCCTTCGGTCCTTCTGCTCTCAACGACATTGGGAAATATCCTGCTTCCTCTTCTGCCGCTAAGACCGTTGACCTGCTTCGCTTAGTAACCCTATGTAGGGGCCCTATAACAGGGTGCTACCATCCGGAGCCAGATGAACCTTGCTTTTTATACGAGGTTTATACTCCTCCTCCGTCATCACTTTCACGATGAGGCCCCGGGCTTGCAACCGGCAATGGCGAAGGTTATATTATTTTAAAGTACCATTTTCGGTCTCCTGCAAAATATAAGAAAATAGTATTGTGAGGTTTTCATTGCCCACCATGTTGGGTCGCAGATCGCGGACGGGCGCGCGCGCGCGCGTTGCGTGTGGTGAAGAGGTGGCGTCTGCTGGCCCCCCCATGTGCCGGTCTTTTTTGCGTGTCAGGGGGGAGGGGGGGCAGCCGTTGCGGCGTCTGCGTCGGTCCCGTTAGACCGGCCAGCGCCGGCCAATTCGGCGGCTGCGCTGCGCTTCCGGCGGACGCATTCCGCTAGTTGTCTGTGGCTACTGGCACAGCCGTGCTACTAGCTAGGGCCAACACCTGCCCGCCACGGCCTACTCCCCGTGCACAGACAGCCGCATAGCTTCCTCGCCATCGCCGTCAGTGGCCGATGCTGCATTCACCACAACCCTCCACACCTTCTGCATTATGCAGAACGGAAGGGAAACATCTACATCCATACTCCGCAAGCCACCAGATGGTGTGTGGCGGAGGGTACCTTCAGTACCACTATCGGTTCTCCCTCCTATTCCAGTCACGTATTGTTCGCGGAAAAAAGATTGTCGGTATGCCTCTGTGTGGGCCCAAATCTGATTTTATCCCCATGACATACCCGCCAACTTTTACGGATGTCACTTTACGACTTCGAGGCCAAATGGAAACTTTAACATTTGATATTCATGCCACTAACGTAGAATCGATACTTTGCGTAGGTCGAAGGCATGTGTACGATAGTCGATAACTCATTCTTTGATATGATTCGTACTTTTAACTGTGTGATGGTGCCGATAGGGTCTGCTTCACAAATTCTTTATTCAGCTGTTTGCTTGTGGTGATTTAACCCATATTTTTTGACCAAGTGTGTGCTATTCTTTGTTGACGTTAGTGTTCCTAAACAAGGTTTATCGTATAAAGCCTTTTTCACCTATCGTATATCAGCTTAATTTATCAATGGACTCTTGTTGTGTATGCTCCAAACCAATTTCAACACACCTGCTGTTGTTTAACATGGAATTTTTCTTGATTGTTACGCTCATCCACAAATCATTGGCTTATGATTCAAGTATAAATGAGTTTACTTAAGTATCCTGTTTAAAACATGAATTAATGTATTTGGTACCTTAGAAGTATTATTTCTGTCAGGCCGGAAATGTCGAAAATAGTTAATTTTTTTTTCTCGGTCGTGATTTTTACTGATAGCTGTTTTCAAAAGTTGGCAGGTATGCCATGATCTCTTCGCGAGATATACGTAGGAAGGAGCAATATACTGCTAGACTCCTCGGTAAAGGTAAGTTCTCAAAACTTCGACAAAAAAAGCCCGTGCCGAGCGACAGAGTCTCTCTCCTGCAGAGTCTTCCTCTGGAGTTTATCGATCATCTCCGTAACGTTTTCACGATTACCAAATGATTAACTAAGCGCGCTGCTCTCCGTTGGATCTTTTCTACTTCCTCTATCAACGCCACCTGGTACGGATCCCACACCGGTGAGCAGAATTCAAGCTGTGGGCGAACAAGTGTACTGTAATCTACTTCCTTTGTTTTCGGACTGCATTTCCTTAGGATTCTTCCAATGAATCTAAGTCTGGCATCTGCTTTACCGACGATTGTTTTTATATGATCGTTCCATTTTAAATAACTCCTAATGCCTACTCCCAGATAATTTATGGAAATAACTGCTTCCAGTTACTGACTTCCTATAGTGTAGCTAAATATAGAATCTTCCTTTCTATGTATTCGCAGCACATTACACTTATCTACATTGAGATTCAATTGCTATTCCCTGCACCATTCGTCAATTCGATACAGATCCTCCTGCATTTCAGTACAATTTTCCATTATTACAACCTCTATATACTACAGCATCATCTGCAAAAAGCCTCAGTGAACATCCGATGTTATCCGCAAGGGCATTTATATATATCGTGGCACACCTGACATCACTCTTACTTCGGAAGACTTCTCTCCATTGAAAATGACATGCTGCGTTCTGTTATCTAGGAACTCCTCAACACAATCACACAATTAGTTTGATAGACCATATGATCTTACTTTGTTAATTAAACGTCTCTGGGGAACTGTATCAAACGCCTTGCGGAAGTCAAGAAACACAGCATCTACCAGAGAACCCGTGTCTATGGCCCTCTGAGTTTCTTGGACGAATAGCGCGACCTGGCTTTCACACGAAACCCATACTGATTCCTACACAGCAGATTTCTAGTCTCCAGAAATGTCATTATACTCGAACGTAATACAAGTTCCAAAATTCTACAACTGACCGACGTTAGAGATATAGGCCTATAGGTCTGCACATCGACGTCCCTTCTTGAAAACGGGGATGACCTGCGCCATTTTCCAATCTTTTGGAACGCTATGCTCTTCTAGAGACTTACGGTACACCTCTGCAAGAAGGGGGCAAGTTACTTCGCGTACTCTATGTAAAAACGAACATCATAATGAAATACAAGGTATGTCCACAAAGTAAGTTCCGTTTGGTTATATAAGCCACACCTGAACAGATACAGAAAAAATATTTATTGTATAAAAATCTGCAACTGTTCAACTATTTCCTACATAGCTTCCGAATTTTTGTAGGCACTTGACATAGCGTGGGACAAGTTTTTGTGTGCCTTTTTCATAGAAGTTTGCCGCTTGTGTATTCAACCATGTTACAAACATGTTCTTTCAGCTCATCATCGTTGAAGTGTTGACCACCAAGGACAGATTTTAGGTGTAAGAAGAGATGAAAGGAGTCTTCTTCTTCCCTTCACGTTGCCGCCCGACCTCACAAGGCGAATGTGACCAAACAACTCTTACGGGAATTTCCCTGGGACGTGTTTGATCATCCTCCGTACAGTCTCGCTCCTAGCGACTTTCTTCTTACACCTAAAACCTGTCCATTGTCAACACTTTAGCGATGAGGACGATCTGAAAGAACATGTTACCACATGGTTGAAGGAATACAAAGACTTCTGTCACGCTATGACAAATGCCTACAAAATATCGGAAGCTATGTAGAAAAGTAGTTTAATAGTTGTATATTTTTGTACAATAAATATTTTTCTGTGTCGGTATACGTTTGTTTTATATAACCAAACGGAACTTACTTTGTGGAGATACCTCGTAGCATTTTTTCAGTTGTAAACGTTCATTGAACACACAGGCTGGTTCCGTACACTCCGATTATGGGCGGCCGGTAAAATATCGGCCGTCCATATTCCAGCAGTGAAGCATTGCAGGGCATTGTAGCATGCACACTGGCCGACCACGGACAGGCACCGGAAAAAAGCCAGTCAGATGCCACTTTAGGCCGGTATATGGCCAATCCTACAGAGTAAATTTGTCTCTGCCACCACCGGCGCCCGGCAAATGGGAGCTGAGCTGGCACGCTCATCCATCTTTTATCGGCAGTCTGCCCTACCACAGTTCTCACTGTGCCTGCTCGCCATACAGCTGGCTTCGCGTATGTTGTTGTTGTTGTTGTTGTTGTTGTGGTGGTGGTGGTGGTGGTGGTGGTGGTCTTCAGCCCGCAGACTGGTTTGATGCTGCTTTCCACGCTACCCTGTCCTGTGCAAGTCTCTTCCTCTGAGAATACGTTCGGCAACCTACATCCTTTTGAATCTGCTTACTGTGTTCGTCCCTCGGTCTCCGTCTACGATTTTTACCACACACACTTCAGTTTAATTATAACGATCCCTTAGAATGTGTCCCACCAATCTATCCCTTTTCTTAGGATATGCCAGAAACTCCTATTCTTCCCAATTCGGTTAAGCACCACCTCATTAGTTACGTGATCTACCCATCTTATTTTCATCAGCTTTGCGCATATAGGCCTAAAATGTAAAATATTGATAAGGCTGTGAATTCTGTATACAAAATTTATTACAAATATTTCACATTTTCATTTGTTTCAGGGCAGCGAATTAATTCAATTGCAAAGTGTGGTCAGACTGTGGGTCGAACCCCTTTACTGTGCTTTTTTTTATTGTTACTCGGGTAGATCTTGTCTTTGTTGTACGACATACTTGAGCTCTTCACCCTGTTTGTATTATTGCGGAGGGCGATTTGCCCTCTGAGCGATCGGTTGTTCAGACTAGTTTCTCGTCCTACCACATCAACTAATTGCGTACTACAAGTGTCCATTATTCCACTTCGTCGCCGCTTTATCTGTATTCACGCAAGGGACAGAACTTGTCTCTATATCCACACACACATGGTCATTTGACAATTTGAGGCATACATGCAATTACACATGTATACGTTTGTGGACAAAACTTTGGACACGTTTATAGCTAAAAATTCTACTAGACATACATGGAGACAAATTTACTTCGATCTTAATGAGGGTTATGTCGAAATGGAGAGCAAAGAAAAAATGCATTACGTATGTGCTACACTTTTCCTCTTGCGCTCTGTCCCATTATTCTCTCTTCTGAACTCTTTCCTTTATCCACATAATCCCTCTATCTCTTTGGTCTCCTGCCTCCTATTTCCATCTCATGGGATTCATTCGGATTCCCATCATCTTCCATTCTTTTGACATGTCCACACCATCTCAGTCTTGAAATCTGTGGTCTCTTGTAGAGGTTTCTCCTTCACAATTTCCCTCACCTTCTCGTTTTACCCATTCTGGTTACATCAATCCTGCTTCTGTGGAATTTCACCTCATACAGGCGTTGTATTTACAGAGGAAAATTAATTACCTTTGGAATTACACACATAATATTATGTTATCGTTCCGAGAGGAGGTGCGGGGTTGCCAAAGTATGTTTAGTTGAAATGGGGTCGCATATTAAAAAAGATTGGGAAACACTGCTCTAAACTGTCGAGCCTTTTGCAGAAGCCAGCTGGCGTGTCTAGTACAACCGCTCGGACAGGTAAAGTCAGTTGATGTAAATGTGCCCAATACCAATGTGAATACATAATTAAAATTAGGTGTTAAAATTGTAATTGTCTGAATGAAAGTCATTTGTCCACATGAGGGGGTTTTTTAATTTAAGGTTAAAGTTGAATCTTCAGGTGCTTTGCTTTTTAAAATTTTTTCCATATATATATATTATAAGTCGGCAATCAGTTTAGTAAAAATTCAAAGACGTTCAAATGTTTGTAGAGCTTATGGGACTTAACTACGGCGTCATCAGCCCCTAAACTTACAAACTACTTATGAACTATCTTATACTAAAGACGGCACAAACATGCATGTTCGATGGGGGATTCGAACCCCCGACCGTAGCGGTCATGCAGACACTGACTGGCACGCCGCAGACCGCTTTTTTTTGGGGGGGGGGGGCTTTTTTTGTTCAAGTGGATCTAAGTTTTGTGGTTGTTGTTTCAATTCGTTCTTGTCTGTTCGTAGAACATTTGGCTCAGCTTTTTTATTACAGAGGGCGTTTAGCCCCCCGGCCGGCGCGCGGAGCCACGGCGCCCGGCTACCGCTCGGCCACTGCGGCCGGCTAGTAAAAATTGTCTGGCCCGTTTGTCATTAGGGAAAAAAAAAAAAAAAAGCTCAAGTGGACCAAGGACTTTCATTCCGACAATTACAATTTTAACACCTAATTTTAACTGTGTGAAAGTGTCTTAATTATGTATTAATATTTTAGCTGTGGTTGCCCGTCATAGAAAATTCTTTACCAGTGTGATGTTTGATAATTATCTGTGCAAGTGTCGTTATTAATAGTCGTTTGAGCATACTATTCGGTATTCTTGCTCCGCTGTAACACGCAGTATGGTGTTGCTAAAGTAATGGGAAGTGCTGTACTCGGCGGATAAGGAAGGAAGAGCAACGTCCGGCCGACTCGGTGTCATGTGCTACGAAGCACGGAAGCGCATTACGACAGAATAGGGAGGGAAATCAGTCGTGTTCTTTCCTCACTGCTTATAATATTCCAAAAATAACGACTGGACTTCGATAAAATTGAACTACGTGTCCAGTTACGACTTTTACATTAGTGTTATAATCGGACACCAATGCAAACGTTGATGCAGAGGATTAGTTGACCTACACAGTGAGGAACGGAACTCTCCATTACGTCCCATTAATTTTCCATGCGGTTCCGACCTGGGAAGAAGCCGAAGAACGCACTCCAACTACAAAAACAACCAGAACTAGTAAGTCTCAAAAGCTGCTTCAAGAATCCAAGATACTGACAAACATCAAAAATGCACCAAAACATCTTAAAGTTGGAAAACAAAAAATAGAAATCATAGAAGAATTTAAGTATCTTGGAGAACGGATCAGCTGGAATGCCTTCGGGAAAAATACCACGAGATTTAGAAGAAATAAATTTTTAATTGTTGTTGTGGTTTTCAGTCCGCAGACTGGTTTGATGCAGCTCTCCACGCTATCCTGTCCTGTGCAAGACTCATCATCTGCGAATACGTACGGCAACCTACATCCTTTTTAATCTTACTGTATTCGTCCCTCGGTCTCCTTCTCCTTTTACACACTTCCTTCTGATGCTAAGTTGATTACTTGACGTCTCAGAATGTGTCCAGAAACTCCTTTTCTCCCCAGTTCTGTTGAGCACATCCTCATTAGTTATATGATCTACCCATCTAAACTTCATCATTCGTCTGTAGCACCACATTTCGAAATTTTCTGATAAAAGTAGTAGACGAGCTTTGTTATTTGGGTAGTAAGATAACTTCCGATGGCCGAAGTAAAGAAGAAATGAAATGCAGAATAGCTATGGGAAGAAAAGCGTTTTTGAAGAAGCGAAATTTGTTGACATCCAATATTAGTTTAAATGTTAGGAAGTCGTTTCTGAAAGTGTTTCCCTGGAGTGTAGCATTGTATGGAAGTGAAACGTGGACAATAATGAGTTCAGACAAAAACTAAAAAATAAAAGAAAGAATAAAGCTGAAATAGCCGCCCAAATCACAAAAGACACGTATAACAAGAAAAAGGCATTACAACACAGCAATCAAACCGGAAGCCGTTTACGTAGCTGAAGCACTGTTCATCACCAACCACAGGGTAGTTGAAAGGAAGAGAGTTCAAAGAAATAAAAAATGTAAGAAAATATTTGCTCGCAGATTCCATGACAATCACCTAATTCAGATAATAACTGAAACTTTTTATCAAACAACCGAAAAAGTTTCGGTCACAATGACGAACATTTTCCTCTTCGTCCACAACAAAAGGGAAAGCAAACTGGTTTAAAGAAACGGAGAAAGCTTTGATAGAACTTGAAATCGCAGAAAGTATGCTCATAGAATTGACCCGAAGACAGAAAAGAGAGAGATTTCAATCCAAGATCAAAACCCAGCGGAAGATCCAGATCTGTGAAGAAGGAAGGAGGCCAAGATCCGAACCAATACTGGCCTAATAAAAAGCAGATAAAACGAAAAAGTAATTGATTTGAGGTACAGTCTTAGACAAAAAAATTGATCGCCGGCCGGCCGACGCAGAGGCTAAGTCCGAGTCGGTCGCGCAGTGTGGACAATAAATTCGATCGTCCCTCAGAATGCTAAGTCCGGCGATGTGCACGATCTGGCAACACTGTAGAATGCAGTACTGACAGGAGAATGTGTTATACCCTTCTCGAGACAATTTTGTCACGTATAAGCGCGTGGCCTCGTGGCAAGAGTCGCGTTTACAAGCGTATATGTAAGCAGTCGCGAGATCAAATTCAACCACCTTCACCTTTTTTTTTTTTTTAAATTGCAAATCTGCTGTGTTCATTATTAGTGTATAACAGTGAAAAATGTAACAGCGAAAAATCTCAGAAATAATTACACAAAAGGGCTCGCTGCTGCATCAAAATTGACCTGTTTACTCTCGGGAGTAGTGGGCACCGGCTACGGCGACACGCCAGCGGCCGCATCGCGGCTGCCGCCTGCGGACTCGGTGACAGCGGCGCGCCGCTGTGATTTTATTTACCGGCTATTATATCCTTACCTCAAGTTCTGGCACTTATATTACAGTCACGTATTGAATTTTTCTGACTGATACATGAATATAATCTAAATGTCGTAAAGTAGAATCGGTATAAAGGGTCATAGGGGTGACTATTACCACATTTTTCTTGAACGTCATCAGGCCGCTCAATCAGGATTCCTACTCACGATTGTAACTAGTGACGAGTTATGATGCTCTCATGCTGATAGCTTAAGAAGAAATTAATGACTGAGTACTAAAAGATTTTTATACTCAGCCACAACGCCAGGGTGCGGCTTTTTTTTCCTGCCTCTACTCGAATAACCTTCGACAAAAATTATTTCCAGACGAAAATACACGTCGAACATCGATTGGCGTCATAATTAGCTTGCAATCAGTTCGATTCTAAAGGCACAGATTTGGTAAACTACCAGAACGTTGTCAGACTTTCCCATTATCAGAGAGAATATAGCAAGTAACCACAAGAGGTTTCTTGTTGTTTTCGATGTTGATTCGTGCAACTCCTGTCACGAAAAAAACCTAAAAAGAATTTACTTCAATGAGACCCGAACCATTGACCAACGCCACCTCTCCGTGGCAGGCGACTACTTTACCGCAGAGCTAGCGAGGAGCTTGTACACCAGTGCTTTCCTACTGCCACATACGTCAGAAGAACATATAACACGCAACGTAAGAGACGAGATTAGTTGGAATTTCGCCGTGTAAACAATTTTCTGGACCCAAAGCATGAAAAAAATAGCCTTCTGTCTTCTCTCGACTGAGAAACCAGTCACATTATTCAATGTAAATTACAGGAAGCATCAAGTGAATTTATGAGCATAGTTCTGTGCAAACCAGGAAGTAAGACCTCGGTACCAGCGTTGACAGACTTACACTGCGATGTTGCCAAGCTTCAGTGATACTATCAACAGGAAGAATAAGAGCCGAGGTGATGCCAAGCGAGCTCGACAGAGACTTAGATCGCGCGTCGCGCGCCTGCTGGGGTCCGAACACCTACAGTATAGGTCAATGAGCCCTGTTCTCAATTCCGTAACTAGCTTTAATGAGCCGATTGTTGTCACTAATAAAAATATACAGATGCACCGACCGCTAACATAGTAATAAGTGTCTCAATTATTTACGTAATCTATCTTAAGCGCAATGACAACAAAAGTCACTCACCAGTGCTGTTTCACATTTCTTCGAGCATTTCCATTGATTATACTGAAAACAAAAGACGTAAGCGTCAGTTTTCTTTACAATTATAGACTCATGAAAAATCTTTCTTGATGTCGCTGTCAGTGGCACAAACGAACGAAGAGAGGCAAAAAAACGAAAAGAAATCAAGATGTGAACATTTCTGGAAGGCTTCGTAACATGGAGTGAAAAATAAAAGCTTCTGTTATCTAAACATAGAATTAGGGACAGTAATCTCCCGTGTTGTACTTTACTTATTTTCAGGTTGTTTCCAATTTCTTATTTCATCCTCTTTCAATAGCTTCTAACTTTATTATGTTCTTTATTGTGGTTAGTTAAGATTATTTGATGATGTTTCTTTCTAAGTATTTATTTTCTTCTTTCCTCATGCTATTGTTGATTGATGCTTTCAGAAGTATACGAATAATTGTTTCCTTAGCCTTTTATCATTCATTTAATACATACATCTAACAAAAGTTAACCCTTACTTAACCACTCCAACTGATATTTTTTCCGTATTATTGTAGGTCTCATTACTATAGATTTTCCAAACGGCTGTATTTTCTCTTGGACCCATTTTCTTTCTTATAATCCGTCTATTATTATTTTTGCGTCTTCTGCACATTTGATAAGGTGTTCATTTGCAACACTTACACTAATATTTAATATTCAATCTAGTATTAGCATCACATAATCGTAATGTGTAAGAATATATACAATGTTGGCACTATTTTTAATTTTCAGCGTCCTTTGTGCGGTCGTTACCTGAAAGGACATCGATGGGACTTATGTGCTCGGTATTGTTGCAAACACAGAATATAAACTGTCCAGTGTTTTTTATACCTCCTAAGGTCACCGTTAGACCCGTAAATCAGTATGTGGCTTTTCCGACGAAATAGATGTTGTTTACGCATCTCCTATAGCATTAAAGTGAGTGTTGTTCTGAGATAGAGGGAGTGGTGCTGTGGGTATGGTTTGTGGTTATTATGCGGACGTGTATAGATCATCGTTATAATATGCCATGGAAAATTATTCAGACAAGTGCTTTTGTCGAAGTTGTTGCATTAATAAACAAACTTTCTTCAAACATGAATTATATTTCTGGTAGGTAGTTACAGTCTCACGTGTGTGGATAACATTCGCTTGAGTCCAGACAGATCAGGCACTTTTCCATCAAAACTTTGTAGAGAGAAGAAACGTTGGCTTTTGCAGTGTAAAACTGTACCGCGAACAGGTACTCCACTTTACTGAACCTGTGATGATTCTTTTTGCAGGTAGGTTGAAGGTTTCACTGAAAATGTGTAAGGCAGGCAACTTGCATAAGCCTAATGGAGAAAATATTTCGATGGAAGTTTCTATGGAAATACAGCATTCTGTTCTGCATCTGTTTAACGTGCCTGCTTTCACACTAATGATCAGATGTGCGCGGTTAACGTCAAAATTGATCGCAGTAATAATAAAAATGTTCAAATGTTTGTTAAGCCTATGGGACGTAACTACGGGGTCATCAGTCCCTAAACTTACAAACTACTTATGAACTACTTACGAACTAGGATGGGACAAATATCCATGCCCGAGGGGGGATTCGAACCCCCGTCCGTAGTGGCTGTGCAGACCGTGACTGGAGCGCCTCAGTCCCCTCGGCCACTGCGGCCGGCAGTAGTAATATTATTATTATTATTATTATTATTTTTTTTTTCAAAGCGGTAGATTGGCTGGCCAGTACTTACCTTTGTGCTGTACCGCCTATAGTGACACAAATGAAGGAAAAAAAAAAAGGAAAAACAGACGAAAAGGACAAGCTTTCGGAACACAGTTCCTTCTTCAGGTGGGAGAGAAGGAAAATAATTAAAAAAAAAAAAAAAAAAAAAAAGGATGGGAAGGAAGGGGAAGGTAAATCAAGACCTAGGTCATGAGGATGGTGTTAAGGAGTGTGGAAGTTAGAGATACTGTATTATAGTACTGAGCCAAGTCAGAGAGGATATATAACCAAAGAGGAAAGACCAAGCAGTACACACACACTTGGAATTTAAATAAACTATGTTTTCGGTTATCACCTTCATATTCCATGAAATGTGGACTTTACACCAAGAATTGGTGTTTCAGTTACCTGTGCGACAAATTCTTCCTAATTCTTTTCTGGTACAGCAAACGTTAATGCCTAAGAGGATACTACAATTCATTCCGTGACAAACGGACTACACATTTGAATAACGTCTGCTGTAATGATGGTGCTTTATTAATGAAATTAATGTGTCTAAAATGACTATTTCCGAATAAACGTACACGACATACACTACTTAATGATGTGGTGTGTTGTTGTTGTGGTTGTAGTCTTCAATCCGTAGACTGGTTTGATGCAGTTGTCCACCTCCACGCTACCCTATCTTGCTCAAAAATCTTCATCTCTGAGTAAGAAAGACAGCCCACACTCCATTGAATCTGCTTGCTGTATCCATCTCGTCGTCTACCCCTGCGATTTTTACCCCACACGCTCCCCTCCTAAAATAAATTGACGATTCGTTGGTGTATCAGAATCGATCCCGTCTTTTAGACAAGATATGCCAGAAATTTCTTTTCTCCCCAATTCTGTTCAGAACGTCCTCATTACTCACATGATCTACCCATCTACTCTTCAGCATTCTCCATTTAGGAAGTTATCCTCTTCTTGTCTGAACTACTTTATCGTCCACGCTTCACTGGCGTACAAGGCCACACTTCGGACAAATGCCTTCAGAAAAGACACCATATCCTTAAATTCTCTTCCTCCCATTGCATTCTACATTTTATGTCTTCACTACACCGGGCATCAGAAGTTATTTTACAATCCAAATAACAAAACTCATCGGAGCGAGGTAGGGCAGTGGTTAGCACACTGGACCCGCATTCTGGAGGATGGTGGTTCAAATCCACCTCCGGCCATCCTGATTTACGTTTTCCATGATTTCCCTACATCACTCCAGGCGAAAGTCAGGATGCATCTTTTCAAAGGGCACGCCCGATTTAGTTTCCCATCCTTATCCGAAATAGGGATTGATGACCTGTCCAGTGCCTTTAAACCACAACCCAACCCTCCAAACCCCCCCTTCCCCACACACACAACCAACAAATCTCATCTACAACTTTTAATGTCTCGTTTTCTAATCTATTACCTTCCACATCACCTGATTTTCTTAGACTAAATTTCATTACTCTTTTTATGCTGTTGTTAATGCTTATTTCATACCCTCTTTTCAAGACACTGTTCATTCAATAGAACTGCTCTTCGAGGTCCAATGCAGTCTCTGGCAGAGTTACTACGTTATCGGCAATTCGCAAAATCTGTACTTCTTGTCCCTGAACATTAATCATTTCTCCAAATTTCTCCTTTCTCTCCTTCACAGCCTGCTCAATGAACAGATTGAATAACACTGGGGGAAAAACTACAGGCTTGTGTTACTTCCTTCCCAACTACTGCGTCCCTTTCATGCTCTTCGGCTCTCACAAAAGCTGACTGGCGTTTGCACAAATTGTATACTACCCTGCGGTCTTGCTGTACGATGATGTGAGTAGCTTGTTATCAAAGGCGGACATCTATCGTTTGCAAATAACTGAGATAAACCATTTTCATTACGAAACGTGGAGTTAATACGTATGCATGTTAGTTTGGTCATCACTTAGTTGTAAATGATCACCAAAGCAGCATGGGAATACACGTTTCGTAATTAAAATGGCGTTTATCTCAATTATTTGTAAACGACAGATAAGAAGTTACTCATATATTTATGCAGATTCTGACCTGTACTGTCGGCATGATAACTAGGGAGTATAGCCGCTGCACTTCTGTTAGTTGCTTAATATAGGTATCACGTTAGTGGTATAGATGGTACGCAAAATACTTCAATTAGAAGCATGGTACTCAGTAGAGGTTCCTCGTGGTTAACTGGTCAGATGGTCTTCTTATCAGCACCAAACTGCATCGTTTGGTATGTTTCAGCCAGTCATGCTCAATCTGACATGATGGACACGGAAATGTTTAAGTGACAAAGGCCTCTTACCGATATTTGAACCCAACTTGTTAGACACCGTATACAAAACATTAATAAAGTGCGTAAATTACAAATACGTTCTTCAAATATAAATAGATGAAATAGCTAGATACCTATTTATTTATTTACTTCCTTCGTTTTTGCGTGACATCGTTGAATACACATTTTATAAGCCACTTGATCCATCATGATTACTGCATCCCACACTTCATCTTCATCCATGGCACAACAAAGAATTACGAAAATAGGTTTTCCATGCTGTAAATTACGAGAGACATTGTAATTTGCTCTTCAGATGAGCTCGTTGTAGACGAAGATGTAAATTTCCTATGATTATTGATATTACACACGAATTATATTTTACTGCTTGTCAGACAATAAACGTAATGCCACTTCAACTGTATTCATTCGTCAGGCATTGTTTGTGAAAAGGCCAAAACATGTCAGATACTTGTATCTCGGAGTGGGAAGTGTATTTATTCAAATAACTAATGGATCATACATTCTCAGCAGTGGAAATACAGCAGCAAACTGATTACTTAATTTTAACATATGAACTTGTGTAATGGCTGTCATTTCAATTGCATAGCAGACTGTAATTTGCATAAGCAATTATTTGCAGAATTCATTATTTACCATACGATTTAACTTTGTCTCTTCTTATTCCTATTGAGACAGGTGTATCGTATATTGGACTGGGGCAGACAAACGAGTGTTTTCTTTCAAATATTAAGGGTTCTTGGTTCCATTCTCTGCATGTTCTTGATCGTCTGCTGATCATACGAAGAGAAGACGCCATCGACACTTACGATGTCAGCGCTAAATTAAGCCCACCAGAACTACCACGTTGTAAAGCCGGTAGACAGCATGACGCCGTATCGCTCTCTAAGCATCCCTACTGTTTTGATATAGAAATTCTAGTGTCCAACATTGGCGATGTTTACAATGTAACTGCTGTTGATGCTTTGCCGCGTAACGTGAGAAGCGCCTTACAGATTAGAATTTTTGTTTCAGCATGCTTCGATTCTTGAGTTTGTTCTAAACAAATTCCAGGCAGCTCCACACTAATGAACATTTTCAGCTATCAAATTAAACGCATAGGAATTATCCAAGTGTAACTGCTGGATATGTTTTAATTAATATCCAATTTTTCGATGAATATGTCTCTGAATGATTTGACTATTGCGTTAAATCTGTAAAGCGTTGTGGCAACTGTGAGTCAGTGATGAATGAACACATCCACAGCGATATTCACCGATGAGAGGAGGGGGGGGGGGTGTACTTCCCTCCTTATGTCCCCACGTCTATATATAAAAATGTTAGTCGTATAGCTGTTAATTTCCGAAAGTTCTTGACCCATTTCTTTGAAATTCTGACTCGACGTTGCATTCTAGCCCAGGAAGGTTTTTAGGTACACATTTTAATATATTATATATAACCTATAAATGCGTTACTTTTGAGATTTTTAATTTAAGCCTTTTTCCAATTATGAAGTTTATATAAATTCATATATGACACATATTTAAAAATTTGGGATATGAAAACATGCACATATTTTATTAGAACGTTGTGTCAACATTTCAAAGCTTTCGGATATATACGATTTTGAACATAACACTAAACATGGCTCTAGGTTAGAAAGAGTTCTAAGAGGAAATAGAAGTGAGGATGAGACGAACAGGGAAAGCGTAATGTTGAGATGTAGAGGGGGAGGGAGGAGGTGCAGATGCACATAAAGAGGGGGAGTAGGATCGGATAGACAGAGAGGGAAGAAGATGGGGAGGAGAAGATGTACAAGGAGTGGGGAAGGAGGAAGTTATGGATAAAGAGAGGGGAACGAGGAAAGGTGCAGAGAGAGGGGACAGAGATAAGGGGAGCAGGAAATGTAGGACGTATATCCAATTCTCATCCACAAGGCAGTAGGAATATACGTATATAGGAAATGTATGGTTCCTCTTATCTTTCTTTTCCATTTAATCTGTAACAAGCCACAGCAACGCATGGACGGGTACAGCTAGTGCCATAGTAAGTAAAGTAACACATCGTTCATTCACAAGAAAAATTTGATGTCCGCAATTACATAAATAAAGGGTTGTGAGGAATAGTTATGTAGAAAGGAAAGTCCTGGAGTTTATGATGTTTACGATCTGGACTACTATTACGGATAGGCATCATATCAGACTTCGCTACCCACATAGGCCATGATTTCAGTCAGGATACATGATGGGACATTTCTTTACGCTAGCGGAAGGCACCGCTGGGCATCGATTTGTTACTTTTTTTCTTTTTGTAAAGCCTGTGGGACTTAACTGCGTGCGGTCGGGGGTTCGAATCCCCCCTCGGGCATGAATGTGTATGCCGTCTTTAGTATAAGGTAGATCATAAGTAGTTTGTAAGTTTAGGGACTGATGACCCCGTAGTCAAGTCCCATAAGGTATACAAACATTTGAACATTTTTGAACTTCACTGCGGCTCATCAGTCCCTAAACTTACAAACTACTTATGAACTAGCTTATACTAAAGACGGCACACACATACATGCCCGAGGGAGGATTCGAGCCCCCGACGGGGAACGGCCTCGCGCATTGTAGCATAGAGCCGCAATGTTCACTCACTAGCACCGCTTTCCGTCTGAGACTAAAATAGCCTCATTAGAGTGGAGAGTGAACAAAACCGATGCTATGACAATTCCTTTAACTAACGGATCAGAACGCATAAACGCAAAAACGAGCTTGAAATGTGTTGTAGTATGTCAGAGTGTGCTGAGCTGCCATCGATGGCTGATGTGTTGGGATGATTTATGCCTGAGTGATTGTGTGTTTGAATGATTCTCTTTCTGAAGAAGGGTGCGGCCTAAAATTTAAATTGTCTGAATGTCAATGTCTTTTATTTGTGCCTGCCTGCGACTCAGCGTTCGTCTTTACGGCGAGTTGTTTCCTATCTTATGTTATTATTATTACAGAATGTTAAATTCGAGATAAATAGTAATGCGGCCGAACAATCCCGCCTGGGATGTCCCGGACCATAATGCCATATGATCACTTCATTTCAATAATTCCAACAACAGCTTTCTAACTCAGCCTGTACTAAAGAAATGAGAGAATCTTCACAGACTCGACAATATATCACCACCTGTGTACTGCTGCAACTGTAACCATACAGTTACATCCCACCACAAAAGTATATTTAAAGCCGGAAGCTTTTGCTATTCCTGTATTTTAAATGGGTACGACTGCAACATCAACTACACGAATCCTACGAAACACCTGAGTTCGTCAGATGACTTATAGAATTCGTCACACTTGCCTGTTACTACTATAATATTGTTTATCTGTCAGCAACGAATTCATGTCAGTCATTGAACTGCATTTTGATTGGAGGCGTTTATGTCTTCAGAATAAAAGTACAATAACCTCTCAAAAAAAAGCTGACAACGATAAGCAGATTGGGTAGGTATGGAACTGCATCCAGTATCATATTTTATTTAACATCTCCGGTTGCAACTGTCATTGTCCGGGAAGGGAGTGTGTGTTAATTAAGGTGTGGTGGACTGCAAAAATCGTTTTTCACTTCCAAAACGAGGAGGCAGACCGCTGCAAAACAGAAAATATAAAAACTGAAAAGATAGTCGCTGCCAGAAAGACATTGTCATATTGCATTTCACTGAGATTAACTGACATTTACGTGAGATATCGAGTCTTCCTTCATATGTAAAATCATGAATACCGGAAAGATCTTTCTTGAAACGGGAAATCTCTTTTGTGAGGTGATTTGCACAAAATTGATCGCACCATACTTAAACGTTTCGAGCTATCTCCACTGCTGTCATACCTATATGAGACCCAGTGACAACATGCTTTGAAAAACTTGAAGCATATTGAATATTATTTGCATAAATAGCCGAGGCGATTCTTCCAGCTCGCTCGACCAGGGGAGTAACCGCATCTGTAATTTTTTGTTGTTGTCTTTTTTAAGGTAGGGAAACTGAGATCAATCTTATCGGTCAACATAGAACACAAACTATCCAACGACCGCAAAGAATAGCTCTACTGGGAAATCGAAAGCAGGGTTTCAGTACCGCTGCGGCATAAATTTTCAATATTACCGCTGTCTACCTGAATTCACATTCGTGCAACTACCGAGAAGTTTAAAGAATTCGATTAATAAAAGGATGTCGTAAAGCCCCTGTAATCAGTCTCAAACAACGAATATCGTACGGAAAGTGATTGTCAACTCGGTAGTAATCTACGGAGTTCCAGGACCTGTAACACTAATAAAATATTCGCATGTTTTATCCCTTCTCTAGTGCAAGTGAAATGCACCAAAACAAACGTAGGGCCTAAGTTATACATTTCTGTGAAATCCAAGAATTTGTATTGTATTAGTCTGTAAGTGAAGAAAGTATTTTTTATTTTTTCCGATGGAGTTGGTAAACTTCCATTAACTGTTATTTAATTTTTATTTATTGGCATATAGACACTTTTTATTCGCTTAGATCAATCAGTTTTTGGTTTGTTGCACTGAAGTCGACACCTCAGATATTCATCCAACAGAATATTACTATTTACGTTGAGTATTCATCTTCAGAACAATAGCAGAATACTGGCGGGAAAACTGACATCAATAACCCCATTAATGTAGGTGTAAACCTGTACTTTGTGTCATTTATTAGACCTCTACAGTGGGTGTAGGTGTGAGAACAGGAAGTGGACGTGAACGAGAAGTAATAGACTCATGCTTGTTGAACACTTTCAGTATGTAAGAACACTGTTGAGAATGAAATAGCCGGCCGCGGTGGCCGAGGGGACTGAGGCGCGCCAGTCACGGTCTGCACGGCCACTACAGTCGGGGGTTCGAATCCCCCCCCTCGGGCATGGATATTTGTGCCGTGCTTAGTGTTAGATAGTTTATAATAGTTTGTAAGTTTAGGGACTGATGACCTCCTAGTTATGTCCCATAAGATATACAAACATTTGAACATTTGAAAGAAATTAAATCGTTCGTAGGAAGATGAAATAATTAAATTTAGCTGCATATAATTGGCAACTGATGGGTTCATGTTACGTGCAGAGGTGTCGATACTGTTTACTAACTGTTGAGCAATTCTTTCACAGACAGAACTTAATTTGTGATATATTCCGAAATAGTGACGACTTGGCGTCATCCAATTGGCAGCATAAAAACAGTCACTGCAATTTCTATAACGATCTGATAAACTGTGTCATCATATTACGGCCCGATGGTTGTCATATGAATATTGTGGGAGCTTCGAGCTTGTATTCATATGAAAACGGTTGGGGTAAAAAAAAAAAAAAAAAAACACTGTGCGACTGCTGCATACAATATCAGCACTATGCTCTGCTTCGTTAACTCATAGTTATTTTGGATTTAGGGTTCTTTCTGCGCTGAAAGTTCTGCATACTCATCAAAAGGTTTTCAGTATATGTGCTGCTCGTTTACGTTTGGGCATATAATGGGTCTCTAATCAACAGGTGATACGTTTCATTTTTGCAATATTTGTAGAGTGGATGACAGTTTGGCTTATAGATAAATTAATCTATACATTACTGTCATTAATTCTATGTTTAGAAAACAGAAGCTCTTCTTATTTTGCACTCCATGTTACGAAGCCTTCCCAGAAATGTTCACATCTTGAAAACAACGCTGCCTTGATTTCTTTTCGTTTGTTTACCTCTCTTCGTTCGTTTGTGCCACTGACAGCGACATCAAGAAAGATTTTTCATGAGTCTATAATTGTAAAGAAAACTGACGCTTACGTCTATTGTTTTCAGTATAATCAATGGAAATGCGCGAAGAAATGTGAAACAGCACTGGTGAATGACTTTTGTTGTCATTGCGCTTAAGACAGAATACGTAAATAATTGAGACACTTATTACTATGTTAGCGGTCGGTGCATCTGTATATTTTTATTAGTGACAACAATCGGCTCATTAAAGCTAGTTACGGAATTGAGAACAGGGCTCATTGACCTATACTGTAGGTGTTCGGACCCCAGCAGGCGCGCGACGCGCGATCTAAGTCTCTGTCGAGCTCGCTTGGCATCACCTCGGCTCTTATTCTTCCTGTTGATAGTATCACTGAAGCTTGGCAACATCGCAGTGTAAGTCTGTCAACGCTGGTACCGAGGTCTTACCTCCTGGTTTGCACAGAGCTATGCTCATAAATTCACTTGATGCTTCCTGTAATTTACATTGAATAATGTGACTGGTTTCTCAGTCGAGAGAAGACAGAAGGCTATTTTTTCATGCTTTGGGTCCAGAAAATTGTTTACACGGCGAAATTCCAACTAATCTCGTCTCTTACGTTGCGTGTTATATGTTCTTCTGACGTATGTGGCAGTAGGAAAGCACTGGCGTACAAGCTCCTCGCTAGCTCTGCGGTAAAGTAATCGCCTGCCACGGAGAGGTGGCTTTGGTCAATGGTTCGGGTCTCATTGAAGTAAATTTTCTTAGGTTTTTTTCGTGACAGGAGTTGCACGAATCAACATCGAAAACAACAAGAAACCTCTTGTGGTTACTTGCTATATTCTCTCTGATAATGGGAAAGTCTGACAACGTTCTGGTAGTTTACCAAATCTGTGCCTTTAGAATCGAACTGATTGCAAGCTAATTATGACGCCAATCGATGTTCGACGTGTATTTTCGTCTGGAAATAATTTTTGTCGAAGGTTATTCGAGTAGAGGCAGGAAAAAAAGCCGCACCCTGGCGTTGTGGCTGTACTTTGCTGAGTATAAAAATCTTTTAGTACTCATTCATTAATTTCTTCTTAAGCTATCAGCATGAGAGCATCATAACTCGTCACTAGTTACAATCGTGAGTAGGAATCCTGATTGAGCGGCCTGATGACGTTCAAGAAAAATGTGGTAATAGTCACCCCTATGACCCTTTATACCGATTCTACTTTACGACATTTAGATTATATTCATGTATCAGTCAGAAAAATTCAATACGTGACTGTAATATAAGTGCCAGAACTTGAGGTAAGGATATAATAGCCGGTAAATAAAATCACAGCGGCGCGCCGCTGTCACCGAGTCCGCAGGCGGCAGCCGCGATGCGGCCGCTGGCGCGTCGCCGTAGCCGGTGCCCACTACTCCCGAGAGTAAACAGGTCAATTTTGATGCAGCAGCGAGCCCTTTTGTGTAATTATTTCTGAGATTTTTCGCTGTTACATTTTTCACTGTTATACACTAATAATGAACACAGCAGATTTGCAATTTTAAAAAAAAAAAAAGGTGAAGGTGGTTGAATTTGATCTCGCGACTGCTTACATATACGCTTGTAAACGCGACTCTTGCCACGAGGCCACGCGCTTATACGTGACAAAATTGTCTCGAGAAGGGTATAACACATTCTCCTGTCAGTACTGCATTCTACAGTGTTGCCAGATCGTGCACATCGCCGGACTTAGCATTCTGAGGGACGATCGAATTTATTGTCCACACTGCGCGACCGACTCGGACTTAGCCTCTGCGTCGGCCGGCCGGCGATCAATTTTTTTGTCTAAGACTGTACATAGCGTGAAAACAGAAGAAGATATTGTCAGGGTGGATTTATAAAGAAAAAATTCTGGCCTTTATAGAAGAGGTTTAGAGTAAGGAACAAAACCGGGAACAAAAGTATCGTGAACAGAAGAGTGAAAAATGTTGCTAAGTACGAAAATTAAAGAATACCGGAAAAGGAGAAAGACCGGAAAAAACCCTAAGCTGCTGCGAATTAAGGTTGTGCCAAAAACGATAGGAGAATGCGTCTTTGCTGCGATTGAGAAAATTAAACTTTCGAGCTGTGAGATTGAAAGAGCCAATTATGGCTTGCAATTTTATTTTATTTTTTTTATTTATTTTTTTTTAATTTTTTTTTTTTTTGACATGTCTTGGTCAGACTGTTTTTATTTTATCATTACGCGTTTCGATACAGATAATTTTTTTAAAACGATGGTAATTTAAATACATCTTATTGGAGATGACTAACTAAAATATAAACCACCATCGTGGATGTCTAGTCAACGTGTGTCGACTATAATCTCAAGCCAAACTGTCGACTCACCTTGACTAGACATCCACGATGGTGGTTTATATTTTAGTCATCTCCAATAAGATGTATTTTAATTACCATCGTTTTAAAAAAAGTTATGTTGATGATGTATCGAAACGCGTAATGATAAAATAAAAACAGTGCGACCAAGACATTAAAAAAAAATGCATGCCAACATGTGGTCGCTGACCACAAAAATGGAAGGTTCTATGAACCAAATGATAATTATGGCTGCTGCCCACCTGGCATGCGCGGCAAGATGATAATTTCGTGTGGCTTATTGGCCTGGTGCAAGTCTTCCAATTGGACGCCACTTCGGCGACTTGCGTGTCCCTAGCTTACCCCCAGTTATCCAACCGGGAAAAGGGGGGACCTACAGCTTAACGTGGAATCCTAACTGCAAGTAGTTTCTGCCGACTCGTCGCATCGTTAAGAGGTGAAGGCAGACTGAAAAAAAAAAAAAAAAAAAAAAAAAAAAAAAAAAAAAAAAAAAAAAAATCCGAGGTTCGAGGGGGTTTCGAATCCGCTATCCTTTGGTTCCCAGTCGAGCGCTTTACCGCAAGACCACCGAGCCCGACTGGGCGGTGAGAAATGGAGGCGCATTTGTGTGGCCGTCCGCAGGCACCGTGCGCTGCTACTCTCGCCCCCTTTGACGCTCTGGCGTGCAGGAAAACACTGTACGCAAAGCTGCGCCAACCTGCGGCCGATCGCAGGAAGGCCCCACCGGTCCTTACGCAACACGGCGACTTACGTAACTGGCATGAAAGCTGGGATAATGACAAGAAAAAAAAGGGCCAGAAATAAAGGAGAGGGAAAGATGCGGCCACTGCCACGTGAAGAGCTTCTGTAACCAGCCGGGCCGAGGATCCGGCGAGAGCTGCCCACCTTGCTGCTTCTCCCACTAGCAGTGTTTTTCCATCCACCTGAGCAACGAAGATGACGGAATACGACGACGGCGAAAGAGTGTCTAGAACGTAATTATATCTAATTGCAACACTCGGGTAAGCTTTAACACAATTGCAACACTCGCTGTTGTTCGTGGAGAGTGAATAGATTTTTCCGTGTCTCCTTACTTGCAGAGGCGTCTACGGTGGCAGGGATAAATTGCCAGTAAAAACGAAATAATAATAATAGAACATCTGAGAAGACAACGTCGATTTTGATCCGCTGAGGCAGATACCACGTGAGAGATGATGTACTTATATTGCATCGTCCGCAGTGATCTCTATACTACCTGGATGGCGATCTCTGACTGTCAAAACGTGCTGTCGACTGCCATCGTCGCCATGTTGCAGTTAGTCAAGAAATTAGCTTTAACATTTCCGTGCAGAATTTGTTTTCGGCGAAAAGTATTTAGATTCTTGACCATGGTTAACATAACCATGTTAACATTAAAGCAGGGAACTCAAAATTTCGTTTTATTTTCATGATACCCAAGTGTAATCCAGTATCGTAAATATATCTAAGAACAGATAAGGAAGTCTTATTTACGTATTTTATGCGTTTCTCGATACGAACTCGCCTTCTGCATTAAAATAAAAGTAATAGGATTTGTTTAAACATGAATATAGATAACCACAACGGATGTAACGGAACTACAGTGTATAGAGAAGTAACGTTTTGCGATAGGAACTCACCTTTTGGATCAGAAGAAACGTAATAGAATGCATTAAAATGTGAATATAGACACAACGAATGCAACGAAAATATGTATCTTCAAACAAAACAAGGCCCTTCCCAGCGTAAGAAACAATTTAAAGCAATTTCAATGACTAGTTCACCTTTCACACCTTCTGGAAGTACCAGGCCTTACTAAATAATCTTCCTCAAGGAAATGATTTGAACATAAAAAAACTGCCCCTTGTAGGAGTAAAGCCTTTACGTTTAGTGGCAGTGACCCACCGCTTCAACAGGTCCTCCTTTTGCAAAGGGAACCTGTTCAAAACAGAACAAACACTGTACTATACGGAATAACACGCAATATAATTACGAAATTCTGATCATGTCTTGACAGTCACTTCTTACCTGTGGAACGTTAAATCACTTTCCTTGCTCCACCGATTCGTACAGTTGTATGCAGAGCACGAAATAACCATTTAAAACTCAAAACGTACACTTCAGGAATAGCGAGAGAAAGTTTCTATACTAATTGAAAGATGGCGGACGATGTAAACAGACAGTCAGTGACACGCATAGACGCTATGGCCACAGACAGTAGATGTACATCCAGGTAGTATAGAGCTGCCATAACGCCATCTGTGTGTACCCTTTAATAGGGGATGCTTACAGCTCAGTGTTATGTCAACGTGTGAAACAGGACGACACCATGCCATGCATGGTGGTTCTTGCAGCCAACTGAACTAGTTTGAAACGGGTCGATTTGTGCTGTTCCGAGTGGCCAAATGGTCCTTGACATAAAAGTTGGACGTACTGTCTCAGTTGTGCAGCGATGACGGTGGCGATGGTGACGTGAACATTCTCACTGCCCTAGGCGACGTCTGGACTTCCACGCAGCACAGAGGGCCGTCAGGATCTACATCTACAACTACATGGGATACTCTGCAAATCACATTTAAGTGCCTTGTAGAGGCTTCATCGAACCACCATTATACTATTCATCTCCCATTCCACTCTCGAATAGCGCGCGGGAAGTAATAACATGTGAATCTCTCCGTTCGAGTTCTGATTTCTCGTATTTTACTCTGACGGTCATTTCTACCTATGTAGGTGTGAGTCAACAATATATTTTAGCATTCGGAGGAGAATGTTGGTGATTGGAGTTTCGTAAGTAGACCACGCCGCAGCGATAAGCGCCGTTGTTGTAATGATTCCCATCCTAGGTCCTGTATCATTTCCGTGACGCTTCTTTGCACTTCTTTGAACTCTTTCGATGTCCTCCGTCAAACCCACCTGATGCGGCTCCCACCCTGGGCAGAAATACTACAAAAAAGGACTGACAATCGTAGTGTATGCAGTCTCTTTAGTAGTTCTGTTGCATTTTTAAGTGTTCTGCCAATAAAACGCAGTCTCTGGTTCGCCTTTCCCACGACACCATCTACGTGTTCTTTCCAGTTTAAGTCTGAAGTAATAGTAATTTCTAGATATTTTGTGGAGTTTACGGCCTTTGATTGAGTTATCTTGTAAACAAAGTTTAAGGGATTTCTTTTCGTACTCATGTGGACGACTTCACACTTCGCATTATTTAGAGTCAATTGCCAATTTTTACACCATAGTGATATTTTATTTAGATCGTTCTGCAGTTGGTTTTGATCTTCAGATGATTTTACTAAACGGTAAATGATGGCGTCATCTGCAAACAATCTAAGAGAGCTACTTAGATCGTGGTGATGTAAGGGAGGAAGTGGCAGATCGTACAGCCCAGTAGGCATCGTCAGCCCAGAAGTGTCACCAGGAAGTGTTGCCGACCGGTTGCTAACTGTGGGACTAGGGCCACGCTCACGTCTAAAGCTTCTACCACACACGTCTCAGCGTCGCCCTCTCGACTGGGAGATGAAATGACACGCAGTGGTCTTCAGCGACGAATGCAGATTCTGGCAAATGGTCGGTGTTATGCATCAATTGAACAAGCGCCAATTTGTCTTTTTTCTTAGATTTTTGTTGTAGGTTGTGTATGGAGGAGTGAACTTTTCAAAAAAAAAAAAAAAAAAGTTTGATATGAGTACGGTCGATTCGTCGAGTGGAAGTCCATTTGAACCAAGCGCCAAACACTCCACCGCTATTACTGTTTTGCATCAGCTGACTAACAGCCCCAGCGTCTTCGTTTTGCAGCAGTTGGCTATGCGACATGTAGTGGACAGAACAGAAAAATCAAGATGGTTCTAATGCTAAAAGCAATTTTAGAATGCTATTCTATATTTCACACAATACGACAGAGGTATTTTATACCTGGACATAGTTTCCTTCTGAATGAGAGCGGAGACATAGAATGCGCTCTCAAACTACAACAGATACTTTATACACCAGACGATTACATGAATGTCGTGAAAGTGTCGCAAACGAAATCCTCTTACAGTCCATTGAATGAAGGTTGAAGATTTCAAGAGTACTTCAAATAAATATATATATATATATAAACGATAGTAAATCGCAGAACCATTTCCCGGAACGAGAAAATAAGTTGGCTGAAGGTAAGAGAGATAAACCTGTTCAAAGACAAACCATACAATATACTGTTCAAAACGAACTTTCACGGAGAGCCATTTGAAGTTGACATTAGGAACAAATCAGCAGGTCGACCACCTCAAATGCGGAACAAAAGTAACTTTCTTGCCCTGTTGAGGCCTCTATCACCAAAAGGGAAGCCAATTTCTGAAGCCAAGCTGAAAGACATTCAGTATCTAATGGACCCCATTCCAAAGGACGCACAAGATTTTTACCGCAAATTTATCAGCCATCCTGATTTCGAGGATGGCATTGATGGCTTCGACTGCTCACAACATGATTTTACTATTGATAATGATATATCCCAATAAAATTGTCTATTGTTTTTCTTTAAATGTCTGCAATAATTTTGTAATGTTGTAATAGGTGTCAAGTACTGATATATTCAAATGACGTGTGTAACTGTTACGAAGGAATGTTAGTACCTATTTTCGTACGCCAGTAAAATACATTTACATCTTCATGCTCCTTGTAATTTATCATTTATTGTCATCATAATTTATTTCGAGTTATTTTTTGTTAACTGAACTAGAAAGAATAAATTATTTTCTGAATATATACGGAGCGTGGTACTTCAAGCTTAAAGTTATTTACGACTTATTACTTCAGTAATAGCCTATAAAAGGCATAAACATCGAATAGTAACGTTACGTTCTTCTTGTATCGGTTAAATATCATTAAATATAGCCTGAAGTAATAAAATTATATTGTATTTTGTGAAAAAATAATGTCGCTACATCCTCAATTTCCATCAGTTGACTAAGAGCCACCTTTCGCGTTTTAGGCAGTTAATCCAAAGTACAGAAATGAAAATTATATATAAAAGCATCACATGACCAAGCGCCATTTGTGAATAAATACTGTTTCGGTGCATTTTTTATGTTTTTCAGATATGAGCATGTAAGTTAATTCAGGTTCATTACCTTACTGCCTCGAAACCTAGATTTGGTGTTCCCGCTGAATTTATATTAACACTTACGCGTGTTTCTTAACATCTCGACATTCAGTTTAGGCGCTTGGTCAATTGATGCATAACACCGACCAAATGATGGTCACATGCGTGTTCGCCGTATAACTGGTGAGCGCTGACTCGTGAAGTGTATTCGTCCCGGGCTTTATGGTCCGGGCTGCGATAAGCTACAACTCTAGTTCACCTTTGGTGTTTGTGGAGGCAACGCTGGCCATCACTCGGTACATACAGAAAGTTGTAAAACCCGTTCTTTTCCCCTCCTTGCAACTGGAAGGTGACGTGTTGTCCCAACACGATAATGCGTGTCCACGCACACTGCGCGTGAAACTCGACGTGCTCTGCTAGACGTGCAGCAATTTCTCTAGCCAGCACGATCTACGGTCAATTGAAATAACTATTTTATACTTTATTTTAGTGATTTTCTCCCGCTCCGACGTTTTTTTTTTTTTTTTTTTTTTTTTTTTTTTTTTTTTTTTTTGGGAGGGTTTTTCCTCAGAGATAGAAGCGGGGTAACCTCCCTCAAGGTTAAAGTTTTTGAAACAATGGTAAGAAAGAAAATAAGAAAGTCAATTAACCCGTTTTTTAGATTAAATAAACAGTATCATTACAGCATAAATTGCAACTTTCCCTGGCCTAAAACGAACTGATTGATGTTCGACAAAAGGCCCGCCATTCGTACGAGAATGGGTTAAAAAATAAAATTTAAAAAATCGGCTTCCAGTGCCTGCCACTCGGGGACTTCCCTAGCATTCGGGGAAATTTGCCAGTGCTCTTTCCCATGAGAACCCGACCTATTGTACCACCTGTCGTGGTTTTTACCAGCTTTTACCATCTGTCGCCTACTGGTTCTAACCGGCTGTACGGAATCAATACTAAATCTTAATCTGATGGCTTTAAGCCAGAAATATTACAAAGGAGGGGAAAGAAAATGGGCCGTTTCCTTTCAGAGTCACGGAAAACCTAAATCTGGGGCCGGCCGCGGTGGCCAAGCGGTCTGCGGCGCGCCAGTCACGGTCTGCACGGCCACTGCGGTCGGGGGTTCGAATGCCCCCGTCGGGCATGGATATTTGTGCCGTCTTTAGTATAAGGTAGTTCATAAGCAAAGCTTAGGGACTGATGACCCCGTAGTTAAGTCCCATAAGTTCTACAAACATTTGAACATTTTGAATCTAAGTCAGGATGTCTGGGCGTGGATTCGAATCACCTTATCATAGAGCCATCTCACTCGGTAACAATACTTGAATATTGCTCGGCAGTGTGAGATTCGTGTCACGTGGGATAGGAGGCAGAGAAGATCCAAATACGTGCAAATGTTTTCCATTCAGTAAATCCTAAACCGTTGCGCAGATGATCAGCAAACTCCAGTGGAAGACACTGCGAGAGATGTCATCCATCGCGTATGGAGTATTGCTGAAATCCCGAAAGCATACATTCCTCGAAGTGCCATCAAATATACAAGATGGTCCACTGATAGTGACCGGGCCAAATAACTCACGAAATAAGAATCAAACGAAAAAACTACAATGAACAAAACTTTTCTAGCTTGAAGGGGGAAAACAGATGGCGCCATGATTGGTCCGCTAGATAGCGCTGCCATAGGTGAATAGCTGCATTATTTTCAAATAGGTACCCTCATTTTTATTATATATTCGTCTAGTACGTAAATAAATGAGTGTTTTATTTGGAACACTTTTGTCGCTTTGTGATAGATGGCGCTGTAATATTCACAAACATATTGCTCACAATTTTAGACGAACAGTACGTAACAGGTAGGCTTTTAAAATTAAAACACACAACGTAGCTACGTTTGAACTTTATTTCGGTTGTTCCAATGTGATACATGTACTTTTGTGAAATTATCATACATTATAAGAACGCATGCTGTACTGCGTGATTACCTGTAATTATCTCTTGACTTCAATAAATTCTCAAAATGATGTCCTTCAACTTTAATGCATTTGGCAATACAAGCAACGAAAATCCTCTCAACAGCGAGTAGTTCGCCTTCAGTAATGTTCCCACACGTATTAACAATGCGCTGACGCACGTTTTCAGGCGTTGTCGGTGAATCACGATAACAAATATCCTTCAATTTTCCTCACAGAAATAAATCCGGGGATGTAAGATCCGGTGAACGTGCGGGCCATGGTATGGCGCTTCTATGACAAATCCACCTGTCTAAATATTCCACTTAGGACCGCTTCAACTGCACGCGAGCCATGTGCCGGACGTCCATCATGTTGAAAGTACATCGCCATTCTGTCATGCAGTGAAACATCTTGTAGCAAAACCGGTAGAACATTACGTAAGAAATCAGCATACATTACACTATTTAGATTGCCGTCGATAAAATAGGGGCCAATTATCCTTCCTCCCATAATGCCGCACCATACATTAACCCGCCAAGATCCCTGATGTTCTACTTGTTGCAGCTATCGTGGATTTTCCGTTGCCCATTAGTGTATATTATGCCGGCTTACTTTACCTAGTATGTAATAAAAACGGGGGTACCTATTTTTTTAAAAAAATGCAGTTGATATCCGTTTGACGATCTCCTGAAACGATTGAGTTCAACTACTTAAGCTATGTCATTGCAAAATTTGGTGATATACATCTCAGTAAATTAGCTATTTTCATTCATTGGTTTCATATGGGATCATATTCTGGGGCAATTCAACATTGTGTAAAAAGAGTATTCATTGCACAAAAGCGTGTATTCAGAATAATTGCTAGAGTCCACCCAAGAGCATCCTGCAGACATTTATTTAGGGATCTACGGATCTTCAGTGTAGCTTCACAATACATATATTCACTCATGAAATTTGTTATTAACAATCCGACCCAATTCAAAAGTAATAGCAGGGTGTATAGCTACAACACTAGGAGAAAGGATGATATTCACTATTCAAGGTTAAATCTAACTTTGGTTGAGAAAGGGATGAATTATGCTGCCACAAAAGTCTTTGGTTACTTACCAAGTAGTATCAAAAGTCTGACAGATAGCCAACAAGTATTTAAAAAGAAATTTAAGGCATTTCTGAATGGCAACTCCTTCTACACTTTGGATTAATTCTTAGATAAAACTTTAAAAAAATATAAAATAAAAAACAACAAAAAGTGTAATAAAAATCCTTAAAATATTAAGTGTAGACAACATTTACTAGACTGACACGTTCCACATCATTACGAAATGTCGTATACATGATCTATGGAACAGGATTAATCTAATCTAATCTACCTGTGGCAGCGCCATCTAGCGCCATCAGTTTTCTCCCTTCAAGCAAGAAAAGTTTTGTTTTTTGCCGTGTTTTCGTTTGATGCTTATTTCGTGAGATATTTGGCCCGGTCAGTATCAATGGATCACCTCGTATAGCTTCTTGATAGGTATATGTTCTGAGAAGACGTTACAGATAAAATTAGAATTAAAGTCTAGACGGAGGCTTTCCGGCAGTCTTTTTTTCCCGCGAACCATGTGAGACTGGAACGGGGAAAAGTAGGGAGCGACGGTGAAGTACCCCGAGCGGAATATAGACGTCGGCTATTTCTATCGCCTCGCTGTGCATTATCACGGAAAGACGGATGAGTTTTTTTTCCGCTGCAGTGAATCACCGCGTGCATTCCCAGAACGGCGGCAGCCTTTCCGCGTGATACAGCTGAGCGGCCGGCGCGGCGGCTGGCGGCTGGCGGCCAACCTGTTGGCAGTAGTTTGGCGGGGCGCGATCGAAGCCGTCGCGTCGCAAGGCGTGCTTGCCTGGCTACCGGGAAGGCGCGAGGCGCGAGGCGGGAATAGCGCCGACTATTCGCGGCGCCTCATTTCCAGGCCGCATCGACGTGCCCTAATGCCTTCCCAGAAGCCTATTGATAAAAGGCCCGACACGCGCGCAGGTCTGCACACGCCCAGAGAACACGCCAGCGAAACAGTAAAAGAACAATAGCACTGGCGTCTCACTTTAAGCTTTCCTGTGTTTTTATCATTTTTGCAAATAATTTGGGCAAACAAATTATAAAAATATAAGGCATACGAAATCTCTCAACTATCTGCACATTCATACAGTTACGCTCCGATTGATAACCCCAACCCCAAATCGAAATTAATATAGGAATCAATATAGACTAAATAAATTTAAACTTGAAAAAGAAGAATAGAATATAATCAATAAAAACCAAACGACAACAAAAATTAGAATGATAGGATAAAAAATAGATTGATCTTCTTGCAGTAATTATTAAAAAAAAGTCAACAAAATTAATATAAAAGAATAAAAATCAACACCTAAATAATAAACAACAATTCTTAAATCACAATAAGAATATATTGAAATTATAAAAACAAAACTTAATAAAAACATCAAAGAACGTATTTATACATAGAGAACAGTCTAGACAGCAATAATTTTTTTTCGACTAGTTTCGGTCTTCTTTTAGACCATCTTCAGGAATTTTGGGTCCATTGTTGATGATGTGGAGTTGGCAGGTAACTTGGAGCCTTCCAGTGCGTTACTGGACGGCTCCAAGTTACCTGCAAGCTTCACATCATCAGTGGACCCAAAATTCCTGAAGATGGTCTAAAAGAAGACCGAAACTAGTCGGGGGCAAAACAATTATTGCACTGGAAGGCTCCCAGCTACCTGCCAGCTCCACAACATCGATGGATTCAAAATTCCTCAAGATGGTCTAAATAAGACTGAAACTAGTTGAATAAAATAAATTATTACAATCTAGACTGTTCTTTATTCATAAATTTAAATAAGAGAGCTGTTTACCCAAACACAGTGAAACGAAAATGTCTCCAAAAATACGGTATTACACTGCTTGTATAAAAATACGAAATTGTACATATTAAAAGAATCTACGAAAACTAAAGTCACTCGTCCAGACTAAACTACTCTACCGATGTCCTTCATTTTTCTTTTAAAAGAAAGATATTCATTCTTAGATTTGTCATCAAGTATCAGAATTAACTGAAGGCACTCCACCCTTTATTGGCCCACTTCACGTTACGGTAACACTAAAAGTGGGCCTTTGCGATCGTCTTTTGACAGATCGAAATTTAAATGAAATAACGGCTTAACTATTCATCTGACACGAAAATTGAATAACCGAATTTGTAGAGGAGAAAATTCTCTACAGCTTTGTTCTCTTATAGTTTTTTTCATATCTCGTATTGTTTGAGACATATTTGCAAAAAATAACGGAGATTTGACACCATTGAATTAAAGAAAACCAGCCGTTCGGAGATGTCACGTGACATTCCTCGACCTTCTTGTTATGAGCCAATGAATTTATAATGGTAACTGCCGGCTGCCTTTGGCTCGTCTATAGCGCACTAATCGCCTCCTTCTTACCGTAATGTTGAGAAGCTACAATAAAGCAACTAAGAAAACACGCGAGGGAGTTTATGCAGCACTTTGATGTGCTAATATGATGCTGTGATTGTGATTGCATATCCTGATCTAGACTTTGTCTGTACCTGATTACTCATAAAAAAAACAACAACAGTTCCTTGTAGTATGCTGATCAGCCACAATATTAGCCTATGGACAACCTGCCTACTATCAATATAAACCCATCCAGAAGAGATAGGGCGTAACGTGCCGAGGAATGACTCCTGGTCACAACACGTACGGCGCATGTAGTGTCAGTAAAACCGGTATTACACGATCGTATAACTTTGTCAAAGTTGATATGTCAAATATTTACGTAAATAAAAAATATATAAAAAACACAAACAACTTGATACTGTAAAGGGGAACTTTGACATATCTCATCTTTCATCAAACAAATATCATCAAATCTTGGGCCTCGCCGTACATTTGATCGTAAAAGTCGTTTGTCATCTGTTCATCGCAATGCTGTCATTCGTTTTTTTGGGACACCCTATACATACAAGTTTCGACAATTACCTCCATAGCTTTCATCATGGCCAAAAAGACAATCGCGGCTGATGTAGACCCTATGGCCCTATGGCTCTAATAGCAGAGAACTTTACAAACTGCAGAGGTCACGTATCGAATGTCTGTTGACACCTGCCAAAAAGATACAAGATTCAACAACTGTGCCGGCCATTGGGTGGAGCCAGATTATAATCCTGGTCTTGCAATCGCGGACTCGCGCTGTGGTAGCTTAGCTCTTGACCACTCCACTGCCGGTTGCCATGCAGTCCAAGCCCTCGTCTCGGGCAGAACTAGCGTGACTTAGCAGTAAACGTCAAATTCTGCGGAGGGAAAAAAATCGATGCTGTTCCCGGTAACCGGCATAGGCAAGAAGCTTCCAGTCATGCGCGGCGTTCTCAGAAAAGGGAAAAGTATTAAAAGCAACAGGTTAGCCGCTTCGCGTCTCTCCCACGCCAGGCGGAAATTACCCACCGTATAAGGAGGGGATTGAGGCCGGCAAAATCAATGGCCGAGCCGGCGTAACTGATTCAGAGGCCGCGGCCGTTTCGCACTGCTACATAATAGAAAGAGCGCGCGCCGGAAGCGGCTCTGCGCCAATCAGCCGCTCGTCTGCAGTAATTAGAACAGCAGGCTGCTCCCGCATTCTGTCTGTCGCGGAACCAATGCTTCTACACTGTCGATCCGCTCCTTAATTGAATAGCAGTTATATTGAAGTATTCGAAATTTCCCCAATGCCGAGGTAGGTATTTATACACTTTATATTCGATTTATGGATCCCATTTTCTATCAGAAGAGACTAAGGAAGTGCTATAGCGCAAATATGTACACAACTGGACATTAAAATTGCTACACCAAGAAGAAATACAGATGATAAATGGATATTCATTGGACAAATATATTATACTAGAACTGACGTGTGATTACATTTTCACGCAATTTGGGTGCATAGATCCTAAGAAATCAGTACCCAGAACAAGCACCTCTGGCCGTAATAACGGCCTTGATACGCCTGGGCATTGAGTCAAACAGAGCGTGGATGACGTGTACAGGTACAGATGCCCATGCGGCGTCAACACGATACCACATTTCATCAAGAGTAGTGACTGGCGGATTGTGACGAACCAGTTGCTCGGCCACCATTGAGCAGACGTTTACAATTGGGCAGAGATCGGGAGAATGTGCTGGCCAGGACAGCGGTCGAACATTTTCCGTATCCAGAAAGGCCAGTACAGGACCTGCAACATGCGGTCGTGCTTTATCCTGCTGAAATGTAGGGTTTCGCAGGGATCGAATGGATGGTAGACCCGCGGATCGTGACACATCTGAAATGTCCCCAAACACAGATGCAACCATCATGATGCTCTAAACAGAACCTGAATTCAACCGAAAAAATGACGTTTTACCTTTCGGGTACCCAGGTTCGTCTTTGCGTACATCATCGCAGGCGCTCCTATCTGTGATGCAGCGTCAAGGGTAACTACTGCCATGATCTCCGAGCTGATAGTCCATGCTGCTGCAAACGTCGTTGAACTGTTCGTGCAGATGGTTGTTCTCTTGCAAACGTCCCCATCTGTTGACTCAAGGATCGAGACGTGACTACACGATCCTTTACAGCCATGCTGATAAAGTGATACGAGGCCCTTGGGATCCACCACTGCGTTCCGTATTGCTCTCTTGAACCCACCGATTCCACATTCTGCTAACAGTCATTGGATTGCGATGAACACGAGCAGCAACGTCGCGATGCGATAAACCGCAATCGCGATAGTCTACAATACGACCTTTATCAAAGTCGGTAACGTGATGGTACGCATTTCTCCTTTTTACATGAGGCATCACAACAACGTTTCACCAGGCAACGCCGGTCAACTACTGTTTGTATATGAGAAGTAGGTTGGAAACTTTCCTCATGTGAGCACGTTGTAGATGTCGCCACCAGCGCTAACTTTGTGTGTATGGTCTGAAAAGCTAATCATTTGCCTATCACAGCATCTTCTTCCTGTCGGTTAAATTTCGCGTCTGTAGCACATCTTCGTGGTGCAGCTATTTTAATGGCCAGGAGTGTAGGTACATAAACACTCAGAGGACGGCACTGCAGTCGTCAAAGCCCATATAAGAGAATAGGTGTCTGGCGCAGGCGTAGGACCGGTCACTGGTGCTACAATGGCAGGGTATAACGATTTGAAACTGGTCTTATAGTCGGCGCACGAGATACTGGTTCCATATATCCGGGTCTGTTCAATGAAATTTTATTCAGAGGACATATGAAAGCAAAGATTTTTCAAATTCAAAATGTTCAAATGTTGTAAATCTATCGGACCAAACTGCGTGGCCATCAGTCCGTAGCTTACAAACTACTTAAACCTAGGTAAACTAACCTACGGACACACACACACACACACACACACACACACACACACACACACACGCCCCAGGGAGGACTCGAACCTCCACGGCGAGCAACCGCTCGGCTACTCCACTGCGGCTATGATTTTTCATATGAAAAAATTTAACTCCTGAAGAAGCTTTTCTATAGACGTGAAATTCCGCCGTCGGGGATTCGATTCCCCCGTCGGGCATGCATGTTTTAGTCCTTAGTTTACCTTAGGTTAAGTAGATTGTAAGCTAGGAACTGATAACCAAGCAGTTGAGTCCCATAGATTTACAAAAAAAGACGTGAAAGAAGTAGACGAGAACGACCATGATGTTTGAAACGGGTAATGGTACTATTTTGTAAAGAAATAGCACAGTTAGATGTGGTTGGTTGCTGTTTTCTTGACTGTAAGAATAGTCCTGTGCTTTATACACAACCACGGACTCAAAATGTCAGTTTTCAACAAAACATGAAAGCAACTACGTCGAAAATTTAAGAATAACGAAGCGTTTGACAACGAAGTTGTTGGTTCTATCGTTCAGTGTGTTGGAATTTAATAATTTAGAAAAAAATTATATTCTGTCGAGGCCACGGGCAAGTACGAAACGTACGCCACGATTCTAGGAATCAGTGTCGAATGATAGCCTGCATTGGGAAGATTGGACTGAACATTTAAAAATCAATTATCAGAGCGAGTTGTAATCTGGCGCTAGATAGCAGGTCTCGTTTAGAGATAACAGACGTCGCCAGAGCGGCCGTCCCCCGCAAAGCCCAGCTTGGACAGGGCCTCGTCATGCGACGGAAACCCGTCAGCTGCATCGCGTGCAGGTGATACGGCGGTGCAGCAGGGCGAGCGTCACTGCTTAGGAACGCTTGACTCCGTCACTTGGCTTTACATCAGTGTGCGAGATTAAACTCAGTACTTATCTGCAGGAAGGAAGAGACGAGGCGTTTGTCATCGTTGGTCGGTGGATGCCGACGGGCATGTTCCATCACCTTGTTGTCTTCAGTCCGGAGACTGGTTTGATGCAGCTCTCCACCCTACTCTATCCTGAGCAAACCTCTTTATCTCCACATAAGAACGGCAACCTACATCTGTCTGAATCTGCTTACTATATCCGTCTCTTGGTCTTCCCCTGCGATTTTTTCCCCACACACTTTCCTCCAACGCTAAATTCACAATTCCTTGATGTCTAAGAATGTGTCCTACCAATCGATCCCTTCTTTTAGTCAAGCTATGCCAGAAATTCCTTTTCTCCCCAATTCTGATCAGTATCTCTTCATTGGTTACGTGATCCACCCACCTAATCTTTAGTATTTTTCTGTAACACCACATATCAAAAGCCTCTATCCTCTTCTTGTCCGCACTGTTTATCGTTCGTGTTTCACTCGCATAAAAGGCAACACTCCACACAGAAATGCGTTCAGAAAAGACTTCATGTTAACAAATTTCTCTTTTTTAAGAACGCTTTTCTATCCATTGCCATTCTGCATTTTATATCCCTTGTACTGCGACCGTCATATGTTACTGCCCAAGTAACACAACTCATTTACCACCTTTATTGATTCGTTACCTAATTTAATTCCTTCATCATCGCCTCCATCACCTTACCGGATCTTTTTATTGTTATTTTTCCGCTCACGGGTTCCATGTTGAATGGTGTATAGAGCGGGTGCTTAAAATTAAAAAATGTGTCCAATTTGGTGGTGAACGAACAAACAAGGTGTCCTGTCGTCAAATAGAATGTGCTTACTTTTGGACTACGTTCTAATTTTCCCACTTTCCTTCGTAACTGTACCGAATTTCTTTCTTAACACTCGTCCAAGAACAACGAACTTAAATGACTAACTGCAACCTGCCACACGTTTCTGTGGCTTTTTACAGATTGAAGGGAATAGATAGGAAAGCGCCATTCATAGTACGTGTAACATCACAGTGCTTTTCAGGGTAACTGGTTACGCACTCTACACCCATACTCCCTTTACCTCTGTTCTCTCTCTGCCCCCCCCCCTCTTCGTCCCCTCCTCGTCCCCTCCATATCCTCCTCTCCCCTCTTTCTCCCTGTCTACCTCTACCTGCCATCTCCTCCCCCTCTTTTTGTCCATCCGATCCTCCTTCCCCCTTTTTTCTGCGTCTTCACCTCCTTCCGCTCTCACTCCATCTCCTCATCATGCTCTCACTGTTCATCTCCTCCTCCCCAACTCCTCCTACTTTATGTTAATTTCCTCCCCCCCCCCGTCTTACAAGTCGGCCTAATCTACACCCATGTTTAGCGTTTTCGAAGTATTATACAACCTCTGACAATAGTTCAGTGTATAGTCCTATAACATAGATGAACTATGAAGTCCCATTACCTTACTGTTCTTGCAAACTGACACCCATAATTTTGTACCGCTGAACTCTGCTACACATATCATGGAAACCTTTCATGAAGTATTCCTTTGGGATGGCGTTCAAAAACCTCGTCACGATTCGCTGGATGTCAGAAATATAAGTCACGTTCACGAGTCGATGAGCGTACGGCGAATGCTGAATCGGTTTGATGACAGTCTCAGAGTAGATCGAAACCGCTCACCCTATAATCTAATAAATTGTAAAAACATTTTGCAAACGTGACTGTTATATTAATTCCGAATAGGGGGACGTCTGCGATGGCTATCAATACGGTCAAATATTTGTAACCCTGTTGGACCAAACTGCAGTGGCCATCAGTCCATAGACATACAAACTACTTAAACTCACTATGGACACACACACACACACACACACACACACACCCATGCCCGAGGGAGGACTCGATTCTCCGACGGGAAAGGCCGCCCAGTCCGTAGCATGACGTCTTAGAGCACGCGGTCATCCTCGTGGGTGGTGGATATCCATTGTATACGCTCCTTTCAACAGACTGTTCATTCCGTTCAGTTTCTCTTCCAGGTCCTTTGCTGCCTTTGACAGAATTACACTGTCATGAACTTTAATTCCTTCTCCAGCTTTCTCCTTGCTTTCCTTCACTGCTTTCTCAATGTACACATTAACATTGGAGAAAGGCTACAGCTCTGTCTTACTCCCTTCCCAACCAGTACGTTCCTTTCATGTCCGTCGAGTCTAGTAACTGCTGTCTAGTTTTTGTATAAGTTGTAAATAACCTTCCGTTCCCTTTAATTTAACCCTGCTGAAAGAGTGTATTCCAGTCAACATGGTCGAAAGGTTTCTCCACATCTACATAAGTTGAAATATACTTTTGCCTTTCCTTAATCTATCTTCTAAGCTAAGTCGTAAAGCGAGTATTGCCTACCGTGTTCCTACATTTCTCCTAAATCCAATCTGATGTTCCCTGAGGTCAGCTTCCACCAGATTTTCCATTCTTTTGTAACCTTGACTTATTAAACTGACCTGCCTGCACCTGCTTTCTTTGGAGTTGGGAAATATTACATTTTTGTTAAGGCCAGAAGGTCTTTCTTCGGCCTCGTTCATGCAGGGTGTCCAGAAAAGAGCTTCCTGATTTCAAAATTAAATATCTAGAAAACAAAGATCGATAGAGGAATGCAGTAAACGGTATGTTTATTGTGAAAGCTGTAAGAAGTTTATATAGCAGTTTGAAATAATAGTTACAAAAGCTGCTAACAGATGGCGCTGTACGCTGTACAGCTCATATCAGCATACATAAGTGAAATAATCGTATGAAAACACTCTTTGCAAACAATCACATCACAATGTTTTCAAAATGTTCACCTTTGGCACTACAGAGGTGGCGCAAACGAAGAATGAAATTCGCCATCACATTTCGTAGTGTCTCAACCGAAATGGATTCACATGCCACAGAGATCGCCGATTCAAGCTCGTCCAGCGTGGCGGGATGCTTCGGGTAGACCATGTCTTTCACTGTGTCCCAGAAAAAAAGTCACAGGGAGTCAAATCCGGCGATTATGGAGGCCAATCCATGCCTGCACCAGTAAATTTGGGATATTCCAAAGCGATGACTCGATTCCCGAAGTATTCCTCAAGAAAGCGAAACACTTGTTCGGTGCGATTTGGTCGGGCTCCATTTTGCATAAACCATTCAGTACCTGGTTGACCCTCTAACGCTTGCTGTTTGGTGACAAATTGTTCCAAAATTGCAACGTAAAGTGCACCAGTGACCGGTTCTCGAATGAAAAAAGAGCCAATAATGCCTCTGCTGCACACTGCAGCCCACACAGTAACTTTAGGAGAATACAGGGGTTTCGCTTCACACCAATATGGCTTTTCGGAACCCCAAAAAGCCAACATCAAATCCTTCACTATCAATCATTGTGATTGGGAAAGGCAAAGGCAAAGGCGACACTTTGTTGCATAGCTCTTACGGGTATGGCCTGGTGCGTTTGAATTTTGAATGGAAACATGTGTACGCTCTTTCTCAGTATTTTCTGCGTGCTGGAACGCTTCGAAACAGTCTCAGATGCAATTCTACGGACGGATGACACTGAATTTCGCCGAATAATTCCAGCAACTGTGGCGATATTTTCAGGCGTAACTGCGGTTTGCTTGCGGGCAACATGCCCCACTAGATCATCAGTTACGCTGCCTGTTCGTTGAAATTTTGCGAAGAGCGTACGAATGGTTTTCGCATCGGGTCCTTTGGAACATTAAATCGTGCTTGAAAACTTCGCCTTGTTGCAGTAGGACTCTCTTCTAATCTGTGGTACTCTAGAACCAGAAAGCAATGGAGAGCATGGTTTTAATCTCTTCCTTGGGTACGCTAACCTCCTTTCACGTTTCAATAGTGGAACTGATCGCTCTGGGCTTCGAATCACTATTTATGCTAGGCATTACGTATGGCGATTTCAGCGCCATCTGTTAGCAGCTTTTGTAACCATTATTTCAAACTGCTGTATAAACTTCTTACAGCTTTCACAATAAACATACCGTTTACTGCATTCCTCTATCGATCTTTATTTCCGAGATATTTAATTTTGAAATCGGAGGGTCCTTTTCTGGACAACCTGTATAAATCCCATTTACCCTAAAAATCGCGACACATTTGCTGAAACGTCCAAAGATATTTGGCAAGTAAGAATACAGGTCATTGTTGTTCCCATATCCGTTAAGAATAAAGTGGGTTTCAAAATATTTACTTACAGTCGGTTTCGAACCCACTACTTTCGTCTACATAAAGCGATGCCTCTGACCACACGGTTTTCGTTTTAGGTGGAGAGTAGTGACTTTGTTATTATACACGACTGGATCTTCTGAAGGTGTTTACAGTTGACGCGACTTTAATTTATAGTTATTACGCACCAGGTAAATAGTTTTGTCGGCAAGTAATGAGCGGACACCCGCGCCGCTCGCGGCTCTACCCGCAAAGCGACAAGCAGTGCGGATATCCGCGGATATACCCGCCTCCGCGCAGACCACAGGCTGGGCGTCAGCGCGCCGCCTCGCAGCTTCCCTCGCCTCTGAGCCGCCGCCGCAGCCTCTCGCCCCTCAACTGCTCCTCAATTGGCCCTTTGAGGCTCCCTCGCAGTAGCGGCAGTAGGGAGGGGCAGCCACAGGCGCAGACAGCTCAGCCGCCGACGCGGGGGCGGCTTGCGTGCACCTCACGCCATCAGCGGAGGTGCCACTACAAATAACAGCTGCGTGCGTACTGTTTAACTCCAAAACATTCGAAAGGTCGACCAGACTGCTTATACAGCGACAGTCACCGTGTGTAGTAAGGAAACGAGCAAGGCTAGGGGAGCTACGAGAGAGCACAAGTGCTCGAATTCTCAGGAGAAGAGTAAGGAAAACCGTGATAGCGAACTTGACTACAGCGTGTAAAAATTAGCCACCGACAGGAGCAGGTACTGCCATGTCTACTTCTACCATCATCATACACAGACCCAACCAAATATTCAAATGAAACTTCCTGGCAGATTAAAATTGTGTGCCGGAACCGGGACTCGAACCTGAGACCTTTGCCTTTCGCGGGCAAGCGCACTACCGACTGTGCTATCCCGACACGACTCACGATGCCGCCTCACAACTTTACTTCCGCCAGTACCTCGTCTCCTACTTTCCAAACTTCACAGAAGCTCAGATAGCACAGTCGGTAGTGCGCTTGCCCGCGAAAGGCAAAGGTCCCAGGTTCGAGTCCCGGTTCCGGCACACAATTTTACTCTGCCAGGAAGTTTCATATCAGCGCACACTCCGCTGCAGAGTGAAGTTTTATTCTGGAAATGTTCAAATGTTTGTATAGCTTATGGGACTTAACTACGGGGTCATCAGTCCCTAAACTTACAAACTACTTATGAACTAGGTAATCCTAAGGACGGCACAAATATCCATGCCCGAGGGGGGATTCGAACCTCCGACCGTAGTGGCCGTGCAGACCGTGACTGAAGCGCCTCAGTCCCCTCGGCCACCGCGGCCGGCCATACACAGAAGAAATCCGCCATTAACACTTTATTCAGGGGGTCCACAGAATTAGCTATGACGAACTGCATTCTTCCTGTTCCCTCGACGCAAATTCGCTTTGAAAGTTAAGAGACTTGACGATATTCCTGACATCCAACGAATGTTAATGTTACAGGACTATTAACCGAATTTTATCGTGAGAGTTTGTAGAATAAGGTGGTACAAATGCGATATAAAAATGTTCAAATGTTTGTAAAGCTTATGGGACTTAACTGCGGGGGTCATCAGTCCCTAAACTTACAAACTAGCTTATACTAAAGACGGCACAAACATCCCTGCCCGCGGGGGTGGGGGATTCGAACCCCCGACGGGGAACGGCCTCGCGCATCGTTGCATTGCGCCTCAATGCGCTGGGCCGCTCCGCCGCGGCAAATGCGCTGTAGGTACAATTCCGATCAACATAAGGTTTCGCGCCATTTGTCAGCCTCGTAGTATTGGTAGCACTTGCCTTTGTGTGGCGTTGTAGTGTAGCAGGTTTCTACAGCTCGTCCTGTTTTTCTTTTTTCTTTTCCCAAGAATACAACACTTTGTGCGATGTAGATATAAATCTTTTCCTGTTAAGAGGTAAGTTAAGCTATTTAACGCGCTCTTATAAATCAGTAGCCAGGGGTGCCAAAAATGCAACGTTTGTTACCACGAAGTATGCGTTGGTGACCGAAGGAAAAGTGCTTTTTACGTGGAAGATACCAGTGATCAAGATTGTACCAGGAAGTGATCACAATTGGACCTAGTGTGGTACATTTTCGGTCGATTAACCCAGTTCTGTAATTGTACCACTTTACTATATAATGTTACGAAAATAGCACTGAACAATTTTTCTTCGGCATAGTGGGCCGTGCCCCATCGGCTACCCAGTTAGCTCTGCGCACGCAACCTATTCTGCCTGACGTGACATGAGAGCGCGCGGCCTTCTCTCTAGGTGGTGTTGTCTGGGGTCACCGTCACATGAAGAAGTACTGGCACCATTGAACAACCAGCCCAGCGCACATCTGATTGCTGCGGCGTAGCGGCCGAGCGCATTGAGACGCTATGTTGCGTTGCGCAAGGCCGTTCCCCGTCGAGAGCTCGAATCCCCCCTCGCGCATGGATGTTTGTGCCGTTTTTAGTATAAGGCAGTGTGTAAGTAGTTTGTAAGTTTTAGAGACTAATGACCCCGTTATTAAGTCCCATAAGCTTTATAAACATTTGAACATTTTGCACCTCTGAGTATAGAGAGTTCCATAATACAAAAATATAGTCTTTTTTGTAGTGTGTTACTGATGAATAATCGCGAAGTCTGAAAACTTGTTTTCAGGAACCATTCGTTAGATAAATGTACAAGATGCAATAATTAATTCAAATAAATTAAAAAATTTCTATTAAGTGGGAGCTTCCTTAATCAGCATAAATCGGTTCTCAGTTTTGTTTAATTTCGAAACTCTCGTAATACAAAATATACATGTCAGTCGGAAAACACGTAAAAATGTCTTCCATTCCGAAAATACACATTAAAAACATCGTGAAAATATGTACAAGAAAGCTGTATTAACAGAAAGAACATTCGTTGCGTATGAAATGACGAACATAGTTTTGTTTTGTTAGAGTTCGTGTTGAGGAGGGAAGGGGGGTGGGGAGTGGTTGCCAGAATATTTGTAATTGGAAGGGGTGCGTCGGAATATTTTAGCCGGAAAGGGTCATACATTGGAATAGGTTGAAAATCAAATGCCATATGACAACGCGAGGCGTTAATTGGCTATTAGGTCTATGTCCAGATGAATTCTCTTATATTTCATAAAAATCTAATTACATCCTGCACTTCATAACGGACACGAGCAATAATTTTCTAAGTCGTTATTAACCGTCATTCACACACAAACAACTGAAAGATAACCTTAAATCTGTGACCCCCCTCCCCCCATAAACAGTGAATATGTCGCACTTGAACAATCAGTAGAGAGCACTTCATCTGCCTTGCTTTGCTCTGACTACAGTTTGTGTCAAATTATTGAATTTGCGTTCTCTTGTGTTACACAGTTTACAGATGAAATGTGCCTAAAAACTATCGTTGTTGTGTGGGGATGTGATTTGATGACGGTTTCGTTTTAGCTGGTACTTTTGGAGTACGTATTTTAAATGCCTGTTTTAACGGTACCCGTGTTCTGAACCTAATTTTCGTTTTCTTCTGTTCCAGGTGAGTACCCAGTGTTGAATGCCTCTGCACCATGCAAGTCTTCCCTGGTGAGTTGTATTCAGTTTGTCTTCACGTTAGACGGAGGGGAGTCGACGTCGCAGGAGGATGCCATGTTCAGTAGCAAAGTTTCGATTGAAGCCAGTCTGCCATCTTGTGGAGTCAAGGAAATATGTCTTCAGATTAAATCTGTGTGGTTCTTGCTCTCTAAACTCTATACATTTAAATGACTGTCATTTCTTAGTACGTATTCGATGTAGAATACTCACGTGAACAGATAGATGAAATGTTTTTTATTAACGCAAAATCTCACTCAATAAGAGTGGCATACATATAGGGATAATACCCAGATGCTTTACAAGAACTTAAATTGTCAGTTGTGGTAAGTTCATAGGAAATACAGATCAAGATTTTTTCTAATAAGGACAGAACCAAGCATTTTTGTAAGTTCTCTTGTGAAGAGACGATTTTTATGTTGAATACATACGAAAATTCTTTCTGCAGATTCCATATTGTTATATATTCATACTGAAATTCTGTACCGCCAGGCCTTCGAAATTTCAAGGCAACCTATATCTCGTAAAAATGAAAATTAGAAGTCATTGAGGGACAATACCGAAACGAATAGCAAGTATTAATTTAACAATAAACGTTTCTGTATAAAAGAGCAGACGACTTTCTTGTTTTGCTTGCACATACATAGGTAATGCAGGTTACCTTTTTTTTTTCTTTTTTATGTAAAGCACAACTTTTAGCTCAAAAAAACAGTGAATATACACTCGTCACCACAAATGTCATTAGCTTCTGTGGCGTTAAGGGCACCTCCCCTCCCCGTATTATAACCTCCTTGGTTGGAACTCGTGTCGCCAACGGTCGGTAATCAAGAGACCCTATCGATATGGTGTAGCAGTCGTTGCTTGTCTCAGAATAAGCAACACTACACAAATCCAACATATTTTATTTTTGTAAGTACTCGTGTCGATGTGGAGATCAAGTGCGACTGCTGATGAACACGGTCCATATTCGGTAGCGGAACTTGATGACGCAATGGCGTTCGCAATACCGGTTGAGATCGCTTGGCAATGCGCCCGTACCTGGTGTGGTGGAGGCGGACGACTGAATCAAGCGGCTTGCAACAGAATCACGTTCGAAAATCGCAGTTATTCTGGACAGTGTAAGCGTTATTCTTGGTGTTTTCTTCCCTTTTTGTGAGTCTTGACTATACCAAGCGTTTAACAGTGGAATATCTGTTTAAAGGAAGACCACAAAGTCGTGAAAAACGACGTCTTGGGCGCCTTAGCAAGCTATTAAATCGCAGAAAATATTTAAAGAACTGAGTGGGATGCAGCTGAAGTACGCGACTGTTCTTGCGTAGCATTGTAAGAACTGCTATCAGTTTTGCATCGCTAGTCGCTTCGCCAGTCGCAATTATTTCACTTTTATATGTTGAGTAATCATTACGTGATTTGCTTTTTTCCTAAACAGTGAACTCGAACACTGAGTTTGGTAACATGGAATTGAATTCACAACTACCGGGGCACAATCCGGAAATTGGTCGTGTGTTAAGTAAATCACCTGAAATTGTGAATGATAACGGATCTTATTCTACATCCTATGAAATAACTATGAACACCCACCGAATTAAAATAAGGGAAATCGCGGATTACGTATCAAAATGGGCTCTTTAACGTAATTTGTTGTCATTTTAGAGGTGATGTAAAGCTCGCTGATTGGCACATTTCTTTCTATACACGTAATTCACATTTTGTTGCGGTGTAGTACGCGTCACCATTACGTAATTAGATTAATACTTGTACCATAGATCATAAATACATTTCGCAATATGTGTAACGTGTCAGGTTAATCAATGGTGTCTATACATAACAATATTTTAAGGGTTATTATTATTTTGTAATATTTTAATATATATATTTTTTTACTTTCTATGTATTTTAGTGAAATTTCTAAGTTCTATGTAAAAAATTATGTAAAATGTAGGAGGAGTTGCCATGCAGAAATTCTTTTAATTTCTTTTTAAATACTAGTTCGCTATCTGTCAGACTTTTGATGGTACTTGATAACTGACTAAATGACAACTCGTTTCTATCACTCATGCAAGGATGAAGAAATTTACGGTTACCGGTGTCAACGGTCACCCCTTTTAAATGCGCTATTATTTGTGACAGTTACGCAACGGGGAACCTGAAGATGGTGCGAATATAGCACAGAAACTGGTTGCTTAATTAATTAAAATACCCAAACACAACTCCTGGTACTTTCTTTTAAGCTACAGAATTAATCTCAGCTGTAGTCCCAGTCCATTAATTATGGAGAGAATTAATATTAATAACAAATTTCATAAGTGAATACATATATTATGAAGGTACAGTGAAGATCCCAATATCCGTAATTAAATGTTGGCAACATGATCTTGGTTGGACACCAGTAATTATTCTGATTAAGAGCTTTTATGTAATGAATACTTTTTTACTCAATGTTGAATTGCCCCAGAATATGATCCCATTGATGATACGAAAGCAATGAATGAAAATAGGCATAGTAAGTTATAATTGTGAATAATTAAGTATATCAAGAAATATGCAGAGGCTATAACATGTCACACGGACCGGGTGGACGTAAATCCTACACCGCAGTGGCGGTTATTCACTGATTCAGTGTTTATTATTTTTTTATTTATCTTTTTTTCTTAGCGTGGTCGCCTGCATAGGCAGAAGTGGCCGCAGCGTTGCAGTCCTGTGAAGTTGGCAACCCTTTTTTGGAAAATGTACTTTTTTTTCAGAGTTCTAGACAGATATGCAATAGTTCTGGAGTTCTCTGTACAAAATTTAAATAGTTCTACAAAATTTCGCCGAAAAAATAGAAAAAGTTACCACAAATTTTAGTTATTTAAAAATAATTATTTGCCTGTTAGCGCAAACATAGTTCTGATCACAGTTCTAAATAGCTGTTAAAGAGTCTCTTTGAAAGCTATTTAGAACTGTGATCAGAACGATGTTTGTGCTAATAGGAAAATAATTATTTTGAAAAAACTAAAAAACTAAAGTTTGTGGTAATTTTTACTATTTTTTCGGCGAAATTTTGTAGAACTATTTAAATTTTGTACAGAGAACTCCAGAACTATTGCATATCTGTCTAGAACTCAGAAAAAAGTACATTTTCCAAAAAAGGGTTGCCAACTTCACAGGACTCAGTTGCAGTGCGCATGCGTGGCTGAGGTTCAAATTCTCTTGTGCACCCCCTGGAGGCGGCATATGGGCGCTCCCACTGCAGGGAGGGGTGAGGAGATACGCCGATTTTAACAATGACGTTGGAGCTGGTAGAGACGCCAGTTACTGGCCACTCGAGCTCTGGCGGTTACACACGAATGATTCCATGCGCATGCGCAAATCCTACATGAAGGCGTCACCCGCCCATCTGTTTTTGGCCCATTGAAGATTCATCAAAAACACGTCACATTTGGTAAAATATAACTATAAATTAAAGACAGTCACTTAACAGTATAATCTCGGTGCTTATTATCAAAGAAAACTGAACAACGTTCAGTGTGTTTCAGAAACAAATTACTCAGCTTTAAGCTTGGAACGAAACTGTGAAGTAAAGAAGTTTGGTAGGCCGTCGCCTCAGGTCGAGTTGAAGCCAGCGCATACAAGCCGAGGTTGGACTTTCTGCAGATCTTTTAACGAAAATATATGTACGGGGCGGGGTGGGGGAAGGGGACAATCAGGGGCTGTTTAACACGGCGTCACTTGCAGAGGTGCGCCAAAATGTCTCTTTGGGCGCCGAGCAGGGGCGAGGGTGCCGAAACATCGACGCTCCGAGAGCTAGGGGGGGGGGGGGGGGGGCGCCACTACCAAGATCCGACACTCAAAGAAGTAAACCCCAAGTCATCTGAAGTACCAGCCGCTCCTGCTACACCGTAGCGGGCCACTGATTTTTAGTCCTCCTGTAGAGCGTTCTTCCACAAAAGGCCACTTTTGCCACCAAGAACGCCGGTCGGTCACGGGTTTACTGACAGATCGTATACCTGCACTTGAGCACAGACAAATATATACAGACGGGAAACCTCCGTAAGGGCCCGGTCCTACCCTCAGGGGTGCGGGGAGGGAGGGTTTTCAGCAGTTCCGTAAGATGACCCATGATGGCGCTGAGATCAGAAGCAGCCCTTTAAACTGGCCAGAGCAGGCGGCAGATAGCGGCTGCCCCCACCACCACCTCCCCTCAAACGCCAGCTAGCCGGACACAGCCGTGGCCTCGTGGCAGGCGGCACGAGCTCTCCCATCAGCCTCCCCTCCACGCTACCCTCTGACGTGCGAAAGGCACCCTAAGCCAGCGAACCGCCTGACACCTGCTAGCATCTCACGGAACTACGAGGGGAGCGTAGGACAGTGGTTTAGAGGGGGCTGCGTCTCTGTATATGTTACTCTCTGACTTCAGGCACCAAACGAGCGTGGATCGCGCTGGGAAGAACCCGTGGGAAGGCAGGCGCTTGTTTTTTGTGAGCGCCGGCGGATGTGGGATGGAGCAGAGAGGTAGGTAGGTGAGGTTGCGCTACAATGGAGGGCGTGGCGGTTCCGTTAGCGGCCCCGCCCGCTCTTCCGGGAAGGCCAGCTGCCGGCTAGAGCCAGAGGGCGACCGCAGCTGGCGCGGCGCCAGCCACAGCCACCAGAGGCTGACGGCTGACTGTAGCCCGCGTGACGTCACCCAGAGGGAAGGCCGCGGCGCTCGTCTGACGTCAGGCGGAGTAGGCTGCGCGCCGCGCGCATCCTGGCTGGGTAGCCGCTGGGGCACGGCCCACTATGCCGAAGCAGGGAGCCAGTCAGTTAAGCCCGCCTCAGACGACGCTTGATTTGCTGCTGGAATCCGTGTTTGGTTTCACAGCGGCCTGTCAAGCGTGGTGTTGCGCTGGGCACTGCAATGGATTTTGTGCGAGATTGGCTGCACACGATGCTTCTTTCACCATAGATCGGTAGAAGACGAGCGAGACTTGACAGTGTCAACATGGACGCTGTAATAGTGGAGGTAACAAAGCGTAGTGGACGAAAATCAGCGCTTTTTTACTTATTAAAGAAATAAGGCGGAGAAAACGGCGTGAGAACGCTAACCGTAGATTGTACATTCGTTTCTGCTTATCTCGCCATGATAACGTACAAAGTGTTTTGACGATATTATTTGACGAACTTGCGCAAGTTACCACAATAATGAAATTCTCCTGAGGAAAAGGATTTGTTAATAATTATGATTTTGTAAACGTCTTTATACATTATATCAAGATACCTTTTTAATTTTGACATGTTGTATGAAAAGTTCTCCATTAAACTTTTTATTTTATAACACATATCTTGTCTGATAATAGGCTGCTACCAACACAGAAGTTGTCAACATGACGCTTTGAGTACACAAAGTAGCATCAGTAGACTCTGTCGACAATCTTGGAAAACATAGGCTCACTTGACGAAATGCATCTTCCTCATTCGCTAACGTTAAAATCCACCACAGATAAAAAGCCGGAAAACAGGACATGTCCTATCTCCGGATTCCAGCACACAAGCCCGCAACGGAGCCAGCAATGACGTCATTTTCCGTCCCAGCAGCCATCACTGCTGCCACCGCAGCTCCCAGCATGGAATCCATCAGCAAATCAAGTTTCGTCTGAGGTGGGCTTTATGCGCGCGCAGCCTACTCTCCCTTACGTCACACGAGAGTCCCTGACGTCACAGTCGCACACTGGCGAGGCTTTCCCAACGTGTGGGGCCATAGACCAAAGATACTGCGCGTGGCGTCATTACACCGAAAGGAACATGTAAGTCACGTGGGCCGCGGTGGAGTAGCCGAGCGGTCTAAAGCGTCTCGCTGCGGAGCGCGCGGTTGCTCGCCGTGGAGATTAGAGTCCTCCCTGGGGCATGGGTGTGTGTGTTGTCCTTAGGTTAGTGTACCTAGGTTTAAGTAGTTTGTAAGCTACGGACTGATGACCACGCAGTTCGGTCCGATAGATTTACAAACATTTGAACATTTAAGTCACGTGACACGGGGCAGTAAGCCCTGTCCATCATTACAAGCAACGTGAAGTGCAGCTGAGACAGTTCTTCTTAATAGTGGAAATTAAGCGCAGATTTCGACAACGAAACGTCTTATCGTATCCTTATTACACATTCAGTAGTACAATGGGCGTTAGTTCTCTGCAGGGACTGATGACCCCGTAGGTAAGTCCCATAAGCTTTACAAACATTTGAACATTTGAACAGTTCTCTGCAATATCTATGCAACGGTGTTTTTACCTGTGCCTAGATGAATTGTATTCACTGTTCTTTTTGTGAGCAACAGAACTGCAGTTCTTAAGCGAATGTTTTGTATTCTACTGTGGCTCTTTTTTACTTTGTAGCGTACACAGGAGACGAAATACCAGTTTGACAAGCAGCAACAGTTTTCAAACGATTTCTCAACAACACATGCTTTTATAGATACCTGAAATCGGTTTGCATCCACAATGTCCGATTTTAATGTAACACAAGCGTTTATATTTTATGACTTTTGCCACATACAGTGAAGCCAAAACGTAAAACAAGAAAGAATATTGTCTATTTACATTACATAATGTGATCAAAAACATTATTGATGTGCGTGAGAAGAACTGGTTTTATAGCGATAATGAGCAGGCTGTATTCATCTTCAGCATTTTGTAACGCTATTAAAGGCAGATCTGCACCGGAAAGTACTTACTTGCTGACACATATACTCAGTCAAGGCACGCTGAAATAATCTTCCCATCAACAATCGCACTGATCAGTTGGGAAAAAAAGTAGAAAATTCATACAACAACACAAACATTGAGGATGTGTAATTCTGTTACTTGTTAACGGAACTGACAATACTTTTCGCCCGTCATATGTAAAAAGGATAATCACCGCATTAATGTCAGTAGTATGGAGAAATCACGTTACCTTTACTGCTACATATGTAGTAGGAATGCGAGTACGCGTTTTATTGTTAAAATCAACGGTTGACTTTACCTGTAAATTAGATACACTGTTGCTCGTAATGACGAAGTATCAGTCAAGTGACTTGGCGCAATATTAGATGTCGGCTTCAAACGACAACACAGCAGAGAAAGGTATATGCGCAGTCTATGTTATCTTTGTCTATGTGTCAGGCACTATCAAGTATCTCAACGTGCGTCTGAACGATCACCAATAAGGTGGGAGAACGCCACCAACGTCACAACACGCGCTATTCGGGGAAGGGGGCAGTTATTTTCGGTAGAGAGATGAAGACGCCATATTGGTCGTCAATAGAAGCTCTTATTTGATGCGTTTTATGTATGTAACTTAGGTCTTTATGAATATATGTTATTTCAAAGCAAGTAAAAGTAATTGAGTAAATTGAGAATCTCTCGAAACCGGTCATTAGAGGTACTATTTGTTTGAATAAATGACTGGAAACCTATGGGGTTAAAACAACGGCGCACTGAAGATCCGTCAAAACGAATTGTTCTTTATATGATTTGTTGTAATTACGTGTTAGCAACCGACATATCTACCATTAGTGCAGGCAACACGTTTAACACGTACGTATAAGATACTTAAAAATGTTATCTGGCGTAGTGCAAGCAGTAAAGGTCTCGACTCTATGTCTCACTGAGTTCGTTCAGGGCTTACCGGAGGAAAATATTTTTTTACTCATACTCGGATTTTTCTGATGTCTCAAAAACTTCCTTTTCAGTACCATAGAAGTATACTTATATAATATGGACTTAACTGCTTGGTTATTAGTCCCTAGCTTACAAACAACTTAAAGTAAGTTAAACTAACCTAAGAACAACACACACAATGCGCATGGCTATCCCACCGCGGTTATACTGTGTAATATTCGATGCTCTGTAAACATAAGTGTGCGTCCTGTGACGAGTGAGAGAGTTATTGATATATTTTTTTAACAGGACAGTTCGCAATTTATTAACAATAAAATGCGCACTTTATTGTTTCACGTTTGGCATTTTACACGTTCTAGAGATTCTATTGCTGAATAGCAACACTGATAGAGGAAGAGTGGGGAGGGGATGTTCCAGAAGGCATCATAGGTCAATAATATCTAATTAGGATAAATACATATTTGTATTTCTGGAACCAGTCACTTTATTTGTTAGTGTTTAATGTAAAATAGCACAACGCGTTTCGAGCATGTTTTGCTCATTATCAGGCGCGTTTTATACATACAGAAATGTATGTTACTTATAATTTACTTATTTAAAGTCTTACATTACCTGACAACGCAGAATCTTCAAAAGATAAACGCCAAGATCACAAAATATTTATTTACATTCATGGAATGTATGACATTAACTGCGAATGGGTAAAGTTGAAAATGTGTACCCAGTAGGGACTCGAACCCTAGTATCCTGCGCCGGCCGCGGTGGCCGAGGGGACTGAGGCGCTTCAGTCACGGTCTGCACGGCCACTGCGGTCGAGGGCTCGAATCCCCCCCCCTCGGGCATGGATATTTGTGCCGTCCTAGTTCGTAAGTAGTTCATAAGTAGTTTGTAAGTATAGGGACTGATGACCCCGTAGTTAAGTCCCATAAGCTTTACAAATATTCGAACATTCGATTCCTAGTATCCTGCCTTCTATGTAGTTGGCTGACCTCTACACCACTGGTGACACAGCGATCATCACCCCTGCACGGAATTACTCAAGAAAGGCCTCCCGTCAGATACAAATTCTCAACTTCACCCCTGCCCACTAGAACTCAAACTCGTAGTTACTGTAAACTAATTCCCATAAGAGAAAGGGCATAGGAGTGCCTCCGCGCTGAAGAAAGGATCATTGCCAGTCATTGGCATTTATGTAACTTATATTTATGTGGCGTCTGTTCTTTCTGACATGTCCGAAAGAACAGACGCATATATATAACTTATTTAATGACGCCCAGTTTCAGTGGGTCAAGCCACCATCATATGGTGATATCAAATTTTACAATTTGGTCATCTTATTTAAAAATGGAGATTAAATAGGGGCCATTGCTGCAGACTGTGAAGGAACAAAGGAGGAGACTGACCACAGACATCCTCTGTATGGTCACCAGGCAGCAAGACACCGCCTTAAATCCCGCAAGTGTTTCTTTGCTAGGACTGCGACATTAGAGGGAGCACCAGAGGCAAATCGTCTCGCAACATGGAAGAGCTCACTGCCCGCAGACGCATCGCCGAAAGAAGAAATAGCTCCTGGCGCAAACCTACAATTCCGTCTGTGGAGGTCGCCTACGAGTGGGCGTCCCCCGATGCAAGAGCAACCTAAAGAAATGGGGAATCCTTCCAGCGAACGCAGACTCCTTTGCGACTCTGGGGCTGAAGAAGATGCGAGCCACCTACTTGTATGCCCCCCCCCCCTCCTGGACAACACATGTACAGCACAAGATGTTCACGAAGGAAATGGCAAAGCTATCGCAGCTACTATATTTTTGGAAATGCTGACCGACCGGACACGGAAATGAATGAACAGCTTAGTTATTAGTCCCTAGCTTACAAACTACTTGAACTAAGATTAACCTAAGGACAACACATACACCCTTGCCCGACGGGAACGGCCGCGCGCACTACAGCATGGCGCCTCAGTGCTGTTACGCCGCGCCGGAGGAGGCGTCATGCTAGACGCTCCTCCTGAATCCGTGGCCACCGATTAGAGGAAGTAGTACGTGCAATTTCCAAGCATACTTAGCAACTGCGAAGCATTTTTGGACTTCCAAGTTTCTTACACACTGGTGTTCTGTGGTTTGGACCACCTCCAGAAACCTCTCCGTAAGCACAGTGTTCTAGGTACCCGGCGACTGAGCAACCTCCTGTCGGGCTTCTGCATACCGCGGCGGCGGCTACGTGATGGCTGGACGTTCCTCGTCAGCGTTTCTGCCGAAGTCGCCCGCCACCCCACCGCACCCGCCCACGCGACCACACTTTGCCCCCCGCGTGGCTTCTCCGGTCGCGGGCGGCTGTTTACGTCATGCCAATGCCAGCCTTTCAGCTGAAAGGAAGCCCGCTGCAGCGGTCGTCCTTTTTGTGTCTTCCGTGCCATTCCGGGAAACTTCCGTGACGCGAGACGATAAATTTCCCCGGGGACCGTCGCCGCAGAGGAATTCGGCTCCGCCCGCGACGCCATCCCTCATTCGGCTGCCGGTCTATCCGCGGCGGGCGAAGCCGTATGCCGTCTGGGCTCCCGCTTATACACAACTCCGTCGCCGTTGCCGTTTCTAATTTATTCTTCCGCTTCCAGAAAAGGGAGATTCCGCGAACTTGTTCCGGAAATTATACCGTTGCGTGACTATTGGTGCTTTTACTCCGCCTCCGTTACGCGAAGGAAAAGCTATTCTCGATACGGAGTTCTGCATCGCAAATAGAATGGCACTTCAGCTGCGCAGTTTCTGGTGCAAAATACGTTTCCGTGAATGGAAGCCTCAAACAGGAGGGAAGACGATTAGTATTTACCGTCTTGTTACAGCATGGTCGTGAACCCCTACAGACCTGAATTATTTTGAGCCAGCAAAAGAAAAGAAAAAGAAAAAAGCAGGATATACATAGATATACTAGTACGAAGTATCTAGACATGTTTCCAACATTTTTACCTCGTCAAATTCGTGGGAGAAACACCAGAAGCATTTCACATCCTTGCTGGTGTCCGCCAAGGAGATGGACTCTCCCCCCTTTTGTTTAACTTGGTACTGGAGAAAATTGTGAGGACATGGGAAAAAGAAATTAAGGGAATTCAACTTGGAATTTAAAAGGAGCAGAGAATCAGGGTGAAGTGTCTGGCTTTCGCGGACGATCTTGCTATTCTAACAAACAGCGAAGAAGCGAGACTCGCACTGGAGAAGCTTCATGAAATCTCACAGAAAACTGGGCTACAAATCTCTTATGAAAAGACTCAATAGCCGGCCGCGGTAGCCGAGGGGACTGAGGCGCTTCAGTCACGGTCTGCACGGCCACTACGGTCGGGGGTTCGAATCCCCCCTCGGGCATGGATATTTGTGGCGTCCTTAGGATAAGCTAGTTGATAAGTAGTTTGTAAGTTTAGGGACTGATAACCCCGTAGTTAAGTCCCATAAGCTTAACAAACATTTGAAAAGACTCAATACATGGAAAACAAGCCTGCAGATAGTCTCCCCATCACAACTCAGTATGGAAAAGTGGCACAAGTTTCTCACTTCAGATATCTAGGAGAGATGTTCCAACCATCAGGATTGAACCCAATAGCCAATCAAGAAAGGGTCTCAAGATTACAAAGAGCATATAAGCTAACTTGGAACCATTATAATATCTATTTCAGTAAATGCAAAACTAAGGCATTACAACACAGTAGTCCTACCAGAGGCACTCTATGCTGCAGAAACTACAGTGATTCATGGTCATACGAAGATCAGAGAGATTGAAAAACAGGAAAGAAAAATTTTGAGGAAAATATATGGTTCAGTGTTTCGGGAAGGAATTTGGATAAAGCGGCCAACTAGAGAGAGATTTACAAAGACATGGTAACAATAACGGACACCATCAGAAAGAGAAGGATGAAATTTGATGGTCATATCATCAGGATGAATGAAACCAGGCTCACAAGGCAAATATTTGAGATAGCAAACAAGAGCAAAAACAAGACGAAGTGGATCACTGAAACAGAAGAGGATATTAAAGAACTGGGAATCACACAAGACAACATAAACAATAGAGAACAGTTCAGGAACATTATAAAGAAACATAAACTTAAACAAGAACACACAGAGAACGGAACAGGAAAAAAGTGGTCAGAAGAACCCAAGAGAGAACACAGTGAACGCATGAAGAGAATTTGGGAAGAACGACGGAAGAAGAAGAAGAAGAAGAAGTCATAATTACTCAAGTTCAATCGCTCTCTTTAAAGGGAATAATCGAAAATAATTATATATATAATATGTGTGTGTGTGTGTGTGTGTGTGTGTGTGTGTGTGTGTGTGTGTTTGTGTGTGTGTGTGTGTTTGTGTGTGTGTGTGTGTGTGTGTTTGTGTGTGTGTGTGTGTGTGTGTTTGTGTGTGTGTTTGTGTGTGTGTGTGTGTGTGTGTTTGTGTGTGTGTGTGTGTGTGTTATTTTTGTTTGAAGTAAACAACGAAAGGTTATTTCAATAAATGTAAACTTATTTTCAGAAAGTACATACTTTATTTTTCGACATAGTTGCCAAGTTTGTACAAGTACTTATCATGCCTCTCAACAAATTTCAAAATACCCTCTTCATACAATCTTGCCGCCCATTCCGATAACCGAGAGTTCACTGCCGTTTTGTAAACTACTGATCTCGACACATCAGGAAATTAGTTTGAGAGACCTGTTATTCTGAAGCTACTGTCCTCGCTTCAGCTGAAACCTCCAAATCGTCTGTAATCGAAGACTGGCGACCGCAGCGGTCCTCATCACGGATGTTGTCACAGTCACCTTTGAATGCTCGTACCCACTTACGCACTTTGCCTTCACTCATAAATTTAGATAGAGCTAGCCATTATGGGTTGCACACCTGCACTGAGGTCTCCGTGGTTAGCTCTTTCCGAATTTTTAAAAAAATTGTAACTTTTATTACGTGACTTGTTTTAATTTATAATTTCTGATGAAGGCAATCATAGTTACTGCCGAAACCAGGTTAAAGAATTTTATTTTTGCGGCCGAGGGCTGCATCCTTTTTCTTTTTTTTCATTTGACGTTGTACGGCCACGTAAAATAGTAGCTGTGTTCAAAATTTTAACATATAATTCTATATCTGGTTTACGGAATATTACTGATATACCAAAATACGTTTCGATTTCACTCCCGTTCCTGCCTGTAGTATTTTGTATTGACGTGAAATTGAAAGGTATGTAAACAATTCTTTGCCACGTACAAAGTGACGAAAAGTTGTTTACTAAATTGAAAAAAGGGCAGTGCAAAACAATCCGCCAACCATATGAATGTGCAGGCACTGTGCAGCTGTATGCTGAGAGACCAGTGAACTATTCACCCAGTGCGTATAGAGATTAAAAGCTGTTTGTGTGTTGTAAATGTTGAACCTATCGATAAATCAGACAACAAATTGTTCATTAACACAGCAATTTGGTTTAATTATGCCCCTGATATTGATGTATATAGTGTTAAATAAGAAACAGTGCATTAAACTGATTATGTGCGCAACGGATATTTTGAACACAGCAACTGTGGCAAGTCACCATATGAAACAGACACTGACTATACTCAAAAATTTGACTGCGAGAAAGATATTAAAAACCACAAACCACTTTCTTAATGTTTGACTGCGAGAATTTTATGCAGATCAGTACCTGATTATCGAAATTTAGTATCATCATCAATTAACTGCAGTGTTGCATAACAATCATTTACTATAGCACAAATAACGAAATCTGTTTAACAAGATTACCAAAATCAATACTGCACTTTAAATCCTCAAATAACTAATTATCAAATGAAGGAAGTGGGTTAATCTTCTAACTACGTAAATGAAACAGGAAATAAAGGTCAACTTTGTTACTTATTATTAATAATCACCATTACATTACCTACATAATACAACTTTTTCCTAATGACGTGAAATGCAATTACCTTCATTCCAGCGGTGGTACAACGTTTTCATAGCAATAAAAATACAATATATATTCCAAATACAATCAAATCAACTTGCTGGCACAGCAGCCTTTGCTCTACATCGGAGCCATACACACAACTCAACCGCTAACTAAGCGGGCTAAACCACAAGTGCTACACTCTCTCTGTGCGAGCTACAATGCTATGCAATACATGATCTTTGCCAAAGATGAAATTTCACAGAGTTAAGTACACATATCGATACACACAGTAGAAGCGATATTATACATTTTCTTGCAAGCAAGTTACTCGACACAAAACAGGAGGCACAATATTGACATTTTCTTACATTTTTTTTTTTTTTTTTTTTTTTTTTTTTTTTTTTTTTTTTTTTTATGGACACGTTTCAAGATGACTGCTTACCGATCAGGATAAGAGCCGTCTACAGTCCTATTATGGACTAGTGTGTTCTAGAGAAAAGAAAATATGAGTCGAATGGAGGAGAGAGCGAGGTAATCAAAACACACACAACATCTCGAGTACGATAGCTGTAATGGCTGCGTGTGGTCTGCAGCAACGGCGATTAAGTTCTCAGGAACGAGTATTGGTGTCCAGCAGGGCCTCCTAAGTGGAGTTTGAAGACCTTCCGGGAAGAGACGAGCGCCACAAAAAGGAAGGCTCTCTTCTGGGAAGAGGTGTCCCCTCTTAACTAGCCACGGTACTTCCCGAGAAGACGCGGCGAACCATCCGCAAACACGTCCACCACCAGTGGCTCTCTGAGTTTGGTTGGCTATTCTTCACAGCTCAAATGTTCAAATGTTTGTAAATCTATCGGAGCAAACTGCGTGTTCATCAGTCCGTATGTTACGAACTACTTAAACCTAGGTAAACTAACCTTAGGACAAACATACACACCTATGCCCCAGGGAGGACTTGAACCTCCACGGCGAGCAACCGCGCGCTCCACAGCGAGGCGCCTTAGACCGCTCGGCTACTCCACCGCGGCTCTTCCCAGCTAGTGACGACTACTTTAGTTTCACTCATGTCCACGTTTGTTACTAATTTTTCAGAGCAGCAAACCTTTTTCCTCGGCGCTAATCTGAGTGTTTAGTTGTCGTTACGGTCATCAGTCCGGAGACTGATGCAGCTATCTACCCTACTCTATCCTTAGGACCCCCTTCACCTCCTCGTAAGAACGGCAACTCACATCCCTCTGAACCTGCTTTCTGTATTAGCCTCTCGTTTTCCTGCATTCTTACCCCACACACTTCCCTCCAATGTTAAATTGATGACGCCTTCATGTCTCAGAATGTGTCTTGCCAGTTGATCCCGTCTTTTTGTCAAGGTGTACCAGAAATTTTTTTTTTTTTCCCCTTTTTGTACAGGACCTCCGCACTACTTACGCGATATACCCACCATTCCCGCATTTCGAGAGGTTCAAACCTCTACTTATCTAAAGTACTAGCTGAAAACCCGACGTTGCCAGGGTATTTATTTATTTATTTACACCTGCCATTTTCACGTATATATTCATTTGTATATGGGCTGTATGTCTGTAAAATATCTTGGGAATGCAGTTAGTAGTAAAGAAGTTATGGATTAAAACTTGGTGTGGGAAGGGGCGGTTTTCCATGAACGTTACTGTTTGTGTTCATATCTTATGAACTACGTGGCGTACTCTGATACAATTTTGTACGTACACTCAACTATTATGCGTGTATACAGTCTGTAAAATTTCCTGTGGCTTCAATTTGGAGGGTAGAAATTAAAAATTGTAACCTCATACTGAATGCCGTAGTTTTACTCCATGAACAGCGGAACGTTACTGTTTACGTGCTCATATCTCATGAACTATGAGTCGTGGTGTGATACGATTTAGAAGGTACATTCAACTATATGTGAGTGTACTGCCTGTAATTTTCCTGCGGCTATAATTTGTAGTGTACAAATTATAAATTGTAACGTCATAGCAAATGCCGTAGTTCTGCTTCATAAACAGCGGAAAATTAGTAAGCGAGAAACTTTTTCCCCTTTCATCATATTGCTACGGTTGTCAGCGAGAAAAAGTTTAATAAAGGTTAGAAATTATGTTTAATATTTGTTGCAAGTCGCTGAGCACTGTCATTTTCATACAGTGTATTTCGAAAGTCTCACCTCATTATATGGCATTTTTTGCGATTTCTATTGGTTATGACGTAATATCTTTTGAACCATGTGCTGTATGTGATTCTTAACCATGCATCAATTGTTACCTCACGGTGAGGAATGTGTGTACCAAATTTGGTTGAAATCGGTCCAATGGTTTAGGAGAAAATGAGTAGCATTGTCGCAAAATGCAGCAGTTTTTCGCGCATCTCATTGTTTACGACGTCATATCTCGTGAACTATATATCGTATGTGATTCTTACACTTACGGCGACCGTCCTCATGGATTGAAGCTTACGTGTACAAACTTTCATATAGATTGGAACAAAACTGTAGATTTGTATGCAACACGTACAAACATACGGACACACTGCTTTATATATTAGATTTATCGTCCATGTTTCACTCTCGTACAAGGATACGCTCCTGACAAATACCGACACAAAATACTTCGTAACACCCAATTAATATTCGACGATAACAAAGTTCTCTTCTTCAGATTACTTTCCGTCTCATAAGTTATTCTACTTAAGAAAACTCATTTGCTATCTTTATTATCTCGTTTCCTTATCTAATTTCCTCAGTATCGCCTTATTTAATTCGACTCTTCTTACTGTTCAGCTTTACTTCCTGCTTTCAAGACCGTGCCCTTCCCGTTCGATTGTTCTTCCAGGTCCTTTGCTGTCTCCGACAGAACGCAATCTCATCGGCAAAAAGCAGAGTTCTTATTAGAAGAAATAAAAACATTAATTCCTATTCGATATTTCTCCTTGCTTATCTTCAGAGCTTGCTAAATGTACAAATGGAATAGCATTGGGGAAAGGGTATGACCCTCCCTTCCCCCTCCAATATGTGTCTGTCATAACCTTCGACGCTTATAACTGCTACCTAGTTTCTGTTTAATTATTTTAGAACAATCGGATCATTTTTATAAATCAGAGATAATTTTCGTTATTTTTCCAACAAGCACTTGGACGACGTCAACGTACAAGAAACGACTTTTGACACTCATTGTGCAATAAATATTCGCACTTTCTCTAGCTGTCGGAGCCACAGCAGTTGTCATTACTCCAGTGGTTTGGCGTTGTTAACGCTGACAAAGTTACGCTAAGGCAGACGTCAACACTTTGTGTGGTGACGATAAGAAACAACAGTAAACCTACTAATGTGTCACACAACTGTATAATCATGTATTGTTGCCTCTTAACCCTGTGTCAATAACACTTAAAACTACTATCAGTCAGTGCACTTTCTAGTTACGCATGTTAGAAATGTCTACGACTTTACTACCAGCAAGATTCTCAGATCGATTTTAATTGTTAATGTGTAACTGAAAACTACCGTAACAAGAATTATGATATTAGCATAGCTCTATTCTACTGTCAAGCAAGCTTTTAAGCTCAATAAATTGGATAGAATGTGTAGCGATTGTTAATTTTCATTCGTAATAATTAGTTACAGCATTTCAACTTCTTAGAGGTGCAGACTGTCTATTGGAAATACTCCTTGACGTATCAGTTCGTGCTTTTACCGTAGTAAAGTCAACTGTTTTAGTAAGGACGGACTAAGAAGCTAAATAAAATGTTTTTCCTGTTACATCCTGTCCTTTGAGTTAAGATATCTCATAAAATATAATGTTGACTTCTAACTATTCCTAGACTGTGCTTTTTCTAAGCAAGCTTCATATCAACGATTAAAATCCCTGCTCTGTCAGCGATACTCTTTCTTTATCAATTGATGTGGTAGTAACCTCTATGGATAGCGTATATTTTGTGCAGTTAATCTTTCTAATTCTTACTTTGCAAGAGATTAGTTCTTAATAGAAGTATTAAAAACCTTTTAATGAGTTCCGTTAAACAGTATGCTGATTAATATTTCCTAATTTCCTGTAATTTGTTTGCAAAAGTTCTTGGGCCCTACTATTGATTTATAATTAGTTCTTTTTTTTTTAACTTTGGGAACACTGGTTTATGAACAGTGAAACCCGGGACAATGATTTTTATTTTACGTACCGAAGCCTAATTTTATCGATAAATATGAATGGTACCAGCCACAGTCCTATACTGGAAAAGAACGTCGGCAAAAACAGAAGTCCTCATTGATGGAAAGTGCGTCCCAAAAATGTGGGATAGCTTTGACACATTACAGCATCCTATCGTTCAAACTGACTATAGGTCAGAAACGTCCCCAGATTGCTTCCTGTATTACCACGTGGTACGAAAGGCGTAGCAGACAGGAAATTCAGTAGAAAACCGCCCATACTAAAAAATACTGAAACATGTGACTCTTCGAGCATAATAACTTATTTACCTTCTTTGTAGAAATATCATGCAACACCCTGCTTTCGACACACCGAGACGCCTCCTTTACCATACGTGGAAAACAATTGCACATCGGCTCGAGTCTGAGCCGATGTGCAATTGTTTTCCACGTGTGGTAAAGGAGGCGTCTCAGTGTGTCGTAATCAAGGTGTTGCATGATATTTCTACAAAGAAGGTAAATAAGTTGTTATGCTTTATATACAGCAAGGCAGTTATTGCTGTTCTGTGCCATGCAGTACACTAATACGCCCTACATTTCTTAAATTTGCCTATACTGCATGGAATTTGTTGACGTACGCGATTTTATTACCAATTTAGTAATATAAATTCTTAGCTTCAGTCACTTTTATTGTCCAATATTTATTACCACGAATTTCGGCGATCTAGTGTGAATATGGGATTCCTAAATGTATTTTACATACGAGTATTAATGATTGACAACGCATTTGAAGTGACGAAAAGATATTTTTCCGAGTGTGTCAAGTGGTTGTCAAAGACTTAGTCTCCTATATTGTAGCACTTTCTACGATACTAGCAATAATAATATTAATGACATCGAACGGCTTGTGTAAATAATCTCTTGGAAAAAAGATTGTGAGTGAATATTAAGAACAGGAGGTTCGAGAAGCTGAGATATTGACGTAAAATTTTGAAAGCGAGGAAGAAGAACAGAGGCTGTAGGCATAGTTTCTGTCCTTGTTTCTGCGCTCCAGCTTACACGAAATTAACTTTGAGGAAACGCGGTGGAGAGGCCGGTTTATGAAACTTCGGATTACTGAGCCCGCAGAAGATGAAGCAGCGGATTTCTGGAAACGAAGTATTATTTTGATTAGTTCTGGTTTCAAGCCTGGCTCCGCCGCTGTTTGTATTCCGAGTGGAGCGAAGTGGCGCTAATAATCCCAGCACGGAGAAATATCCCGTTCGAGTACGGATCTCGCGGAAAATGAGATAGCTCTCGCGGAGCGGCGAGATAAGAAATTGGCTGCTGGCTGGCAATGCGAGTTTCGAAAGCGGGGTTCGGAAGGCGAAGGCGGTTGCTCCTCCGTGAAACCGGCGCTTCGCGAGAACAAGAGAGCGTCGGCGCGCATGCGCAGAAGACGTGCGCGGCAGATCTGCGCGCCGCGCTGCCCCCTGCCGTCATACGGCGGCGGCAGGCGACTGGCGAAGCGATATTTTTAAATCTGCCGGCCGCGTTCCGCCACCCGCAGGGCCCAACTCGCCATTCGCTGCTGATTTCCTTATACGCCAAAGGGACGACCGCACGTCTTGTGAAGCCAGAGTGATTTACATACTTTATTAGTAACTGACGATCCCGGATAATTATTTAGTACACTATACATACCTGCCAACTCTCCCGATTTAGGCAGGAGTCTCCTGATTTTTTTCCCTTTTTCTCCCGCCTCCTGATTTTGTCATTATTTCTCCCGATTTTTAGCTTTTGTCCTCAAAACCAAGATTCGATTTTCCGCCAATAGTCAAAAGTCTTTTGTTCATTTATCAGTTAAAAATAAATACGTATTGAAATTCATGGAAATGTGTGACTAAATGACGAGAGGTACGGAAAAACGGTCAAGCAACTATGGTAAGGAGTAGGGAAAGACGAATTTATGAAATAGCTTCTTCGGGTACTACATCTGATCTTTAGCGACTGGAAAAAAAAATAAAGTGTCACGCTCCATACAAAATCTTTCAATTTTCTTTACTCAGAACTTATTGTGGAATCTTGAGCGGTAACTTTTATCATCGCGCGGAAGACGTTTTGCATGATAGTTTTCCCGTGCCTTTCACATAATAATTATTCTCATACCCCTGAAAACATTAATAGCCAAGCATTGACACGACTGCAATCCACTTCCAGTAAGCCATGCAGAACCACAGAAATCTGCACACGTGGACGTTGAGGAATAGCACTGTTATGGCTACTTCCTATTTTAAAAAACACCTCGAACGGGACTTCTTTGTCAGTAGTTAGAGATAAGGATGTCCGCCGCACGAACTATTGACGTCACAAAACCGGGTTGTTGACGTACTGACGTGCGTCTGTGGTTGTGGGTTTACTCGGCACAGAAGAAATTACAGCGGCGACACGGCGGGTATCTATGCGGTCACTTCTGTTTGACATCCCAGTGAACACGGAAATGGAATTAGTTGCCGGGACTATAGCTGCTTGTGCTGTGATTTGCGGGTATCTGTTGTATCGTGCCGACTACACAGCCGCTGTGACTAAAAGTGTAGGAAACCAGGACGGAATAGTTGCTATGATTACTCCTGAAAGTGCGTCGAGAGGTCGGAATATCTACCTGTCAGACAACGGAAAACTCGGTATAAGCAACGGGAGGCAACCGTTGAAGACAAAGTTCAGGAAATTATAGAGCCAAGAATAATATAAATATAGGTTACTTCCTCAGAATGTTGAAATGTCTGTAAATCTATGGGACCAAACTGCGTGGTCACCAGTCCGTAGCTTACAAACTACTTAAACCTAGGTAAACTAACCTACGGACACACACACACACACACACACACACACACACACACACACACACACCCATGCCCCAGGGAGGACTCGAACCTCCACGGCGAGCAACCGCGCGCTCCGCAGCGAGAGGCCTTAGACCGCTCGGCTACTCCACCGCGGCTGCTTCCTCAAGAACGGTCAAAAATTTAGCATGACGTAAAGAATGTTCCACTGGTGTCGGAAAAGCCCCGGCTTAAGGGTATATGAAAATAAACTTGTCTTTACAACTAACATGCGTTCACGTTTACATATACTGTGTTGATTGTTTGCATATACGTTCTTTATTTCCTGCAGGAAATGATGAGCCTGATTACCAGGAAATCATAATGATGGTTTTGTATGCTTGTACATAAGGTGTCTGTTGTATCGTATATTCATTGTCTCAAGACAAAACGTGCTATGAATAAACGACACACGCATTCATTACTCGGTACTGTTCAGAGAAGTGCAGTAGGTTACGATGGACCAGTCACGGTACAGTTTCCCAGAACTCACCGACAAGCACGTTCTCCTACCCAGTGACCTGCACAATCATCTGTCTTGAATCCCCTTGATTATTTCCTATGTGGATATCTAGGTTACTTCTGTGTGAGATCCCAGTGAATAGGGAAATGGGTGTGGTTCGTAACACACCAGGGACTTTTGTCAGGGTGCGTCAAATCTTGTTCCCCGATGTCATGCTGGCATTAAAGTTGATGACGTCAGTTTCAGCAAATTTTGTAAAATACGATGCCAGTGGTACGTTCATTGTGTCAATGATGGTATTTGCAGTTACCTCCACAGTAATGTGGCTGTATTCCTGATGCCTCTTTTAGCCGGCATCTCCGACCCTAGGAGCCCTCCCTCAAATTGCCAAATAACACTATCCCAATAGGTGGAAGTGCATGCCAGAATCTCCGTGTTGTTGTATTCCATAGGATGACAGTGTTCTGCAACGGCGCATTTGTTTGGCTGTTGTAAGCGCGTGTGACGTTTATGTTGAATACACCGGTCTTCCACCGTCCTGATTGGGATAGTGTTATTAAGGAAGCTGCTGAAATTAAACTAGCAAGCGACCTTATAAACAGAGATGGCGGTTTTTGTTTAAATTCTGCTTGGAATCCAGCACTGTCTCTCGTCAAAGAAAAAACAGAGGGACAAAATTAATGCTGCCTCACCTGTTGATTAAGTCACTATCGATATTTTTTATGTTTGGTCATCTTTGGTTGTGTTGACTCTGCAGTGACTTGTACTGTGTGTGTTATCTTCCTTGTTCATCCTTTGCAAACCGAGGTATTAAATACGCTTGCACATTGCTTACTTAAGTGCAGTTGTGCCTTGAGAATGGCAGGGTGTCCTCCTGACGAAATACAGGCGGTTGTAGACGTCATCCGGCAGCATACCCGTATGTTGTTTGAACATGCTGTGCGCCGAGACGTATGGGGACGAGCATGACCTGAATGGCTGGTCGTAACTGGCGCAGTGTTTGACAGTAACAGCTGAAGACACCTCACACGCCGTCCCGTTCACAGATGACACATTTGCACCACACATGAATACCAAAGTTTATCCCACGATACGACAAGTGTCCCGATTCTTTTGGTGACTGTGTCGAAAGATGGCTCAGACAGCAGCTGTACCTGTTGCCGATAAAGTCTGACGAGTAACTGTGTTGTCATTGTTCTTAAATAGTAGCGACACTTCACTTGTGGATGCGCCTGCTGTCTCTGGGTAGCTGTCGGGTGGCGGAACGCCTGCGCCTTATGCAGCCAGCGGAACTTGCTGGGATTCCTGGACATCCCGATCTACGTAAGCAGATAAGCCGCGTTGTGCAAGACAAGGGGTTCGCCAGGTTGCTGTCTGCTGTCTGGGCAGCCGATTGTGCCGTCTTACACAACGCACCTGAAACTCGCTCTAGGAGGAAGCAGAAGTGCTTCACTAACGTCAAAACGTAGGTAGGAAACGCGTCAGGCCACTGCTGTACGCTAGGCGAACCGAGAACTACATACAGTGGAATGGCTTCTTCCATCCGAAGTCTTCAGGTTAGAAAAATCGTTGGTTAGATGTCGAACAGATACATTCTAACGAAATTTTAATACAAATAAACAATCCCTGAGACGGTTTTTCGTCTCGAATATGTCAAAGACAATACTTATAAATCTGAAGCATAGAATTAAAATTATCTTTGGAACACAGAAGCTGAATTAAAGTTTGTGATGTGGAGAGAAATCGTACTTAGACTATTCCGAAGCGCCTTAATCGTTAGTGGTGTTTTAGTTTAACGGTAAGACGTCTGCCTAGTAAGCATGGAGATCCGGCCGCATCACAAATTTGAATTCTATGCTTCAGATTTATCATTATTGTCTTTGAAATACGTATCGTTTAAATACAATGGAACGGTGATTGTTAAAGGTATGTTGCATCTCAATCTCACGTTCTGCGAGCGGGCTAAATGGGTAAGTGTGCAAAGCTGAAAGTAGATAAATATAATTTTTACATAATGTCAGTTAGGAGTGCAACTGGAATAATTCGTATACTAGCGAATACAAGTTTATTCTAAGCTACAATTGCTTGCTGAAAATGGAAATTATATGCAACGCACAACCAGTTTCGACGCACTATGGCATCATTTTCAAGTGCACTACAGTAAAGAAATGTTTTATAGCCGCGGTGGAGTAGCTGAGCTGTCTAAAGCACCTCGCTGCGGAGCGCGCGGTTGCTCGCCGTGGAGGTTAAATCCTCCCTGGGGCATGGGTGTGTGTGTGTGTGTGTGTGTGTGTGTGTGTGTGTGTGTGTTTTGTCCTTAGGTTAGTTTACCTAGGTTTAAGTATTTTGTAAGCTACGGACTGATGACCACGCAGTTTGGTCCGATAGATTTACAGACATTTGAGCATTTGAAATGTTTTATAAAAGTGCAAAGTAAAGACAAAAAGTAATATTCATTACAATTTTGGAAATGGTCAGAAGAGTGTTATAACTTATGATCTTATATGTATCATTTTGGCCAGCAGCTGTTTTAGGACCAAGTTGTACAGAAGCCTGTGCTTGAGAGAGATGGTCAGCCCAATTCAACCTAAAAATAAAATAAATTGTCTACTATCTTTCTTTCTATTATTTAACTGGTAATGCACAGTCATATTTTTAAAAATACTTCCCCTTTTTATATACATTTATAAAACTGGATAACAGTCAAAAATTTAAAATTACCTAGAAGTCAGATTGTTCCAATCAAGACAAATAGTCAAGCAACTTTCGTCACATTGATAGTGCTTCTGTGTAAGGAGCTCCATATCTCTATCTGAGCAGGCTGAACATGTAGAAGAAGCAACAGTTCTACTAAAGAAATTGGGTAAACTACACTTGTGCGTCCTATTTTGAAGTATTGCTGCCTGTTGTGGGATCCATGTAGTTCTGACGGTGGATGTAGAGAAAGTTCAGAAAACGGCAGTTCGTATTGTATTATCGCGATACAGGGGACAGTGTGTCTCATAAATGATGCTCGGGTTGAGGAGGAAATATTAGAAGAAAGGCGTTATTCGTTGCGCCGAGATCTATTTAGGAAATTTACCTCCAAATGCGAACATATTTTGTTACTACTCACCTATATAGTACACATGATCATAATAATAAAATAAGAGAAATCAGATCGGAAACGCAACGATTTATTTATTTATTTTATTTTTATTTGCAGTGTTTTTTCCAGAATGGAACGGTACAGAATATCATGAAACTGGTTTGATGAGCATTTATATAACTAACAAAATTAGGAACTCGGAGACTCTATTCGGTGTGTTCTGTTCATTGTAATTGATTTTGACGAAACTTGGTATATGATATTCTTAAGCTTTCCAAAAATGTACCAACCAGAATTTAATATTACAAAACATCTCCTTGCTGAATTCAGATATTTTAATGCTGTTACCAACACTTCTTAAAACCGCATCTAGTAAACGGTAAGCCTATTTGGTTCTGTTATTTAAGCTATTAGCAGTATGCCTTTACTTTCCAAGATCGTTAGTCATTTACAACGAACTGTTTCACGGTCGATTGTTTTCAACTTACCATCGGTGTCCGTACAAACGGGTGGAACAAATTAATTCCAAGCGAAAGTATGCCCGTTCTCATTGTGATTGCACAATATATAGATCTTTATTCACGTATTGTCACTTGAAATAATCTGCAGGTAAAGTCATTAGAAACACTCCCATGTTTCTGAGACGTACTGACAAGCCCAAATTTCTGTGGTCAGTGGACGCCTGGAAGCATCACTAATATAACAAACTTCAAGAATTACAAACAAACATCAAGTCTATTGATATAATCTATCGACTCATGGCTGACGGTCTGATTCTCTCTGTAGTCCCACTGAGGGGATGGTTGTTAACCCCTTTTATACAGGGAGTAAGCACATCTGCCATGACGAGTTCGAATCCTATTTAGAGTAGAGCACGTTTTGTGTGATACGTCAAAATCAGCTGGCTTTTGTGCGGTGCAAGGCCACAAACGGATACCACGAAAGACTGTACAGAGAGGCTACGTAAATTGTAAAATACCCCAATAATTTCAATAGGATGGAGGAGGACGTGAAACTAAATGAAATCTGGATTCCGGTGTTGAAAAAAAAATGTGACAGTCTTCCACCATGGAAAGATATTAACGGACGACGACAGTCGGCAACGACGAATTGCTCGCGCATATCTAAAACATGACGTCACACCTCTGCGCGCGAGCCCTCGAAACGGAGTTTGGCTTCAGTCAGTAGCAAGCCAGGGTGCGCATCTGACATTCAAAAGTGCCACGATACCCCCCCCCCCTTGAAAATGTTCTCCGCAGTTGGGGGCGAAATGTTGGGTTTCAATAATAAAGCTATAAGACCACGGCATAACAGCCCGGAAATTTTTAGTAATATTGACCTTTCCAGCTGTGAAAGTTTACGTTTTACAATACGGCAGTGGCGTAACTAAGGGGGGGGGGGGAGATGAGGGGGATGGAACTCCCCCCAGAACCCTAAAAAAAAAAAAAAAAAAAAAAAATAAAAAAATAAAGAAATTGTATAACAGCAATCTGGTAAAGGTAAAGATTGGAAACTCGAGCTGTTTTACCATAAGCTTTCATTCGATGGTAGTGAATTAATCTTCAGCAGGAGTTGTAGATGGTTGTCTGTCTGGAAACTGACAAAAATTTTTCTCATCAAGCAGATCTATCCCCCCCCCCCCCCCCCCAAAGCCAAGTCCTAGACGCCACTGCAATACGGTGCAAGGCATGTTATGATTTTGTGCCTTCTTCTCTCTCTCTCTCTCTCTCTCTCTCTCTCTCTCTCTCTCTCTCTCTCTCTCTCTCTCTCTCTCTTTCAGTTCCAGCGTGTGTGATACTGAAACAGGGTCTTGCTGTTCTTGTTGTTGGGTTCCTAGATCGAAGCCTGTTACTGCTTGCAACCTCCATGTCTTGGTGAATGTTGTTTTTATTCACACACAAGGGCGTCAGTACGTCGCAGGTGTGGCGGTGGTAGGTGGCTTAATATTGGGAGACATTGCGTTGAAGTGAGTTCAGATACTCCAGAAAACGTCCTCAGAGTGTTATGCAGCTGAATATGCACCTTTTTTTGCATCTGGGCCGTTTAGCCAAATCGGAGCACAGTATTCGGCACCGAGAATACAATTGCTAAAGCAGTTGTGCGGAGAGTAGTAGCCGTTGCTCCCCAGGTGGTGCAACAGAGCTTTTGAATAATGTTATTTTTTTCGTCGTCGTTTTACATGCACTGGGAAGCGAGATCAAGATATCTAACGTGCATAAAGACGGTTCCCTCTGCTACTTTTAACGAGTGAGGCATAGAGTAAATTGCAGCATTACACTATTGAATCCCAGTAATTAAGCTGCTAGAAAGCGTGCGTTGATAGGTCTCCACTAAGCTCATTATAGGATGGGAATGAATGAGTACTACTTTTGAGAATACGTTTATATCACAATTGAATAATCTTGTAGAAATTCTGTCCGTAAAAGAGATTTCACACAAACGATGTATTATTTTATCCTCGCTTTCAATTTCCCCGGTGTATTCTCTCGCGTAGGATCAGTTCGCGATCATATTACGAAGGCTGGAAAGCAGTGCGACAGGAACGTTTTAGCTGGCCACTCTTTCGATGGCAGCCGGGGCCTGCAGGGTCTGGTCCAGGTTTATTTCGCTCTAAAGGGGAACGCCGGTGGAATCTGCCGATATTCCCGCGTCGGCCGCCAATCTAAAGAGGAACGCGCTCTCCGCTCTCCGCGGAAGCTGCTGCGGGTCTCCGGTTCCGTTCTGCAGCTAATAGCCATTACTTTGCGACGGTCAGTGGTCAGCGGCCAGGGGCAAAAGCATAGTGTTGTTATAAAAACACTTTCTGTGCCATTACTTGTGGCGAACAGGTACAAAGAATCCTTACAAGTCGTTTTAAGGGGTACCCTTATCGTCAATGTGTTAACTTCTATATCTATAAATGTGAAAGTCTGTTCGATGTACGGATCACGTTAGAACCACAAGACATAAAGCGCTAAAAAATTTGTACAGTTACTAATGTCTACCCGGGGAAGGCTTTAGGCACGGTTTTATGGCGATCGGATAGCTATTTATATATGTTAATGTCTGTTCTATGTACGCTTATCACGTCCGAAAGACATGACGCAGATACTTAAATATTGTACAGTTACTAATTTATACCCGAGGAAGGTTTTAGGCACGGTTTTATAGCGATCTGATAAATATTTAGTAATTTGAAGAATATAACGCGAAATGCGGAACAATAATTACTCCTTGAAAATTATATTTACTCCTTGAAAATGGTTTTTTTTTTTTTTGTTGCATTGTTGCTTGAGGGTTAATGATAAAAGGGTCGAGTATATTGGGATGAAAAGTTATCGGTGTATATAAAATTCTACGTGTGTGTGTGTGTGTGTGTGTGTGTGTGTGTGTGTGTGTGATATTTCGCTCTGCAGCGAAAACTACAGAACGCAAACGAATGGTCTGTGTGTAATTGTTGTCCAAAGTCTCCCGTTGTACACCATAGCAGTTCCATGCCGATAGCTATAAGCGGGTGGAAGATATGGTAGTTAAATTCGTCAAATTATAAAAAAAATTCGGACTGAAGGTCAGCGATGACGTTTGCGACTCTATAGCAAGGAGGTTACATACAGCGAAAAGTGATGCCACAGACCATATCTTTGGTCTATGCGTGCTAAAATTTCTTCATCACTTTCCCTATAAGGATAAGCATACAAATAAGGAAATATAAGAATAAATAAATAAAGCAATAAGAAAGAAATTTATTTTAATACATCTCTTTAAAAAAATCGATTTGACATTTCGCACATTACATCAAGTGATCGACCTATGATATTATTACAATCATTGTTGTTGAATTTCGTGATTGGATTCTTCGAAACGAGTGCATTTTTACGTGTGATTTGATCTACACTACTTACTTTCCTGATCAACGGTAAGTGCATAGACTTCTGCAATCTGATAGGAATATAGAGTTCCGCTTTATCAGCGACATTTCCTCAAAAATGAGTGAAATTAATTTGTTATTTAAACTTCGTAGATAAATGTGCATTGCGTTACTTTACACACATTACATATCTATCATAATCGACCAACACGCGAGCGGAGCCGCGGGTTTAAGCTAGTATAACTATAGTACTGTCATAATGGTGCTCATTAGCTTTGCCCCGACAGTTATTGACTTTGTGGAACGCTAGAAAATAATATATTTTGTACCTTGGTTTCTTTTCCTGCATCACAGAAAATACTGATGATCGAAAGATAGGACGAACAATGGGGACTCATGAACCTAGATCCATAAAACAGCTTGATAGGGTCATGAATCATACGCTTTTGAAATATCTCACAGTGAATCTGTGATTTATTCCGTGGATTTGTGAGCTCTCTCTCCGAAGACGATTGAACGATTTAATACGTTACTTATATTACCGCTAACAGTCAAAAATATTTTACAGCTGTAAATATTGTTTATTTAATTACATGTTTCGATGCTGCACTTCTTCTTCAGGAGATTCTGGCATTACAAAAATTACAAAACATTTTAGTATAGTTTTACATTAACAAAATCTTGATATACTAAACTGTTTTTTGTAATTTTTGTGAAACAATAGCCTGAAGATTGGCACAGCCTCGGAACATGTATCTAAATAAACAATATTTACAGCTGTAAAATATATGTGACTGGCGGTGGCATTATAAGTAACCTGGTAATTATTCACATTCATTCACGGACGAAAAACAATCACTATGGCTTTAAATTACTAAACGATTTATTCTGAGTATTGCTTAATTTAGTCGCATGCAACTAGGTTACAGACATATGGACTCGCGTATTATGTTGGTGACATTTAAAGACAGCATATAAAAGGCATTTCGGAAAATATTTATTAGTCACGATCGCAATAATATATGTGAAATGTCCTAACTAGGTGAAGAGACTTGCTCAGTATAGAGTAGGTGGAGAGCTGCATTAAACAAGTCTTCGGACTAAAGACCACAGCAGCAACAACAACAAACAATATTACATAATGGAATATACAATATCAGACAGTAGAGATATGGTGCAGCACTCTAGGATGATGTCTGAATATTGATTGCAAATAAGTCGAAAATAGTTATCACTTCTTATAAATATTATCACGGAAAAAAAAATCAAGTGTTTGTTAAGTTTATGCCACTTAACTGCGGTGACATCAGTCCGTAAACTTACAAACTACTTATAAACTACCTTATACTAAAGACAACATCCATGCCCGAGGGGGGATTCGAAACCCCCACGCGGAACGGCCTCGCGCATCGGAGCATAGCGCGGCTATTATTGCGATGTTGACAAATAAAGATTTGGCAAAAAGTTTTCTTACTTATAGTTTAAACAGACTGCTCATGTACAACCTATGTCATGGAAGTAATATTTCAAAGGCTAGGCACTGAAGACGTTTTTCTAACCATGGACGTGGAATTAAAGGAAACTCTTGAGAAAGTACGATTTTGGAACGTATATTGTATTTCACAGTTCAGATATTCCCGAAGAAAACGAATTATTGATACCTAACCTATATGCTGAAGGAATTAAATTAGGTACCAAATCAATAAAGGTGGTAAATGAGTATTGTTACTTGGGCAATAAAATAACGTATGGTGGTCGCATTACAAATGATATAAAATGCAGAATGGCAATGAGAAGAAAACCGTTTTTATAAAAGAGAAATTTATTAACATCGAATATTAATATACGCGTAAGGAAATACTTTCTGAAGGCATTTGTGTGGAATGTTGCCTTGTATGGTAGTGAAACTTGGACAAGAAAAAGTTCAGACAGGAAGAGGATAGAGGCTTTTGAAATGTGGTGCTACACAAGAATGCTGAAGATTAGGTGGGTAGATCGCATAACTACTGCAGAGTTGATGAACAAAATTGTGGAGAAAACGAATTTCTGGCATACCTTGACTAAAAGAAGGGATCGATTGGTAGGACACATTCTTAAACATGAAGGAATCGTAAATTTGGCGTTGGAGGAATGTGTGTGGGGCAAAAATCGCAGAGGGAGACCAGATGTCTACAGTAAGCAAATTCCAATGGATGTAGGATGCCGTTCTTATGAGGAGATGAAGAGGCTTGCTCAGTGTGGAGTAGGATGAAGAGCTGTATCAAACCAGTCTCCGTACTCAAGACCGCAATAACAACAACCTATACCGACACAGAAAATGTCGGTCTTATGAGATACACCTAGATTTTTACTCACACAAAATGATGAGTGAAACCTAAAGTTGATTCCATACTTGTATGTTTCCAGAAGGCTTTTAACAACTTTTCTCGCAAGAGTCCTGTGAACTAAATGCATGCCTACAAAACTTCGGCACAACCGAGTGACTGAATTTTAATTTCCTAACAGGCATCTCACACACTGTAGCAGTTGTCGGAAAGTCGTCTAGTGATATCTGGCGTTCCCAAAGCAAGCATCGTAGGCCTTCTGCAGATCTTCATCAGGAAAAAAAAAAAAAAAAATCAGGAAAAACGATGTTGCCATTTATCGCGAAGTAAAATCGTCAGAACATCAAACGGAATTGCAAAATTATTTAAGCATATGTGAACGGTGCAAGTGTTTGAGCCTACACAAGAAGAATGATGAATAACAAAAATTTCAAGGTACGTTTTAATGTGGCACACCTAGCAGAATGTTATGGGGAAGGCGAACCAAAGGCTGCATTTTATTGGTCGAACACCTAGAAGATGATAAAAAAAATTAAAAAAACTAATGCGTAAACAACACTTGTTTGTCTTCTTGTGTTCCGCTGTTAGATTGATTAACAAATAGGACTGTCAGAGGACTTGGCGAATCGCCGGTCGCGGTGACCGAGGGGACTGAGGCGCTTCAGTCACGGTCTGCACGGTCACTACGGTCGGGGATTCGAATCCCCCCTCGGGCATGGATATTTGTGCCGTCCTTAGTTGTAGCTAGTTCATAAGTAGTTTGTAAGTTTAGGTACTGATGACCCCGTAGTTAAGTCCCGTAGACTCTACAAACATTTGAACATGGCGAATCAGGCGAGAGAGTTCCACGAATATGACAAACGGGTTGTGGCCAACAGCCCATTGAAACAAAGACGTTTTTCGTTGTGACGAGGTCTTTGGACCATGCCTAGTAAAGCACTGTGGTGTTCAAACAAATCTTCGGATTGTTGACTGCTTTACCTTTACTACTTTCTACTTCAGATGCTAAAACTTGTGTTGACTGCAGTCTGCAATGAGATAAACGACCATCGTAATAAATTAAATCAGATCTGGCACGGAGGTTTTTTTGTGCTAGTCGTCAATTGAATGATCGAGAAATGGTCTAAAAGTGATTCGAAGAGCTTCCAAAGAAATACTTGCAGCTGACTCTCAACATAAATACAATATAATACTCGTTATTGTCAGATTCCAGTGACGGCGTAGGAGTAAATCCACCAGGGAAGTCACACATCTCGAGGAATATATACGAGCGATTAGAAATACGATACTGATCTTATCGTTGGGAATGTGTCAGCGAAGTTTATCTTCATTTGTAGAAATTTAGGGAATTCAGCTCGCAGAGAAGTGGTATGCCGAACTGTAATCTCAAAGATATCTGGGTGCACTTCTTCTAGGATTGTTACTAAGTGGTGCTAAAGGAAGAGACAGGATTCGGGGGAAAGGTGTTGTTGATGCGTCACTGGCACGCTTAGTCAACGTTACTGCGTCACACAAGTTCTTAACAATCCTGGTAGCAGACGCTACAGGAAGGGCTGTGCGTAAAAATTTCCTGTTTGAATTCACGGAGCGGCTGCCGCACAGGAGTCAGCAAATACAATTTCTTCGTACGTGAATGTCTCATATTAACTGTGACAGTAAAAACAAATCAATGGATATTGTTGCCATAAGGAAGCGTTCTGTTGTGATAGGAAATCCAGGTTTTCGCGGTTCGTCGGAATCGGAATCGGAATCCTCTTCTTCCCTGCGATGATTCCGATGTGACCTAGGGGGACACTCCACTGCTCATAGGTTGGGCCTTGTGCAGAACGGTCGCCCGGTCACCGCCGCGGAGACAACGTATTCCTCCGTGTCAACATGACAATGAAGACAATTTTAGTGACATGGTTCTTTTATCAACGATTTAGGCAATTTAGGGACTGTCTCGAACATTACGCTTGGCGCGTATTAAAGTTAATTTCATCTCAGCATCTGATGCTCCTGTACCCAAGCAACACAACGGCAGGACCACAATATCAAGAGAAATTGATCCTATTGTCACATTTCGAATATTAAGTTTTTGAGATTTTCCACATTACAGAGGTTTACCTCCAACATGATAATTCGCCCAGAAATGAGTACATCCTAGCACATAAAGTTTTACACTAATTATTCAGTATATTCCTCCAGGTGTTTCGGTCTTGTGTGTCCTTCTGCGCCCAGTCGTCTGCACATTTTTGATCCAGGTGGTCACAGGTCGTCCTCTTCTTCTTCTTCTCCCCTCAGGTTCCCACACCAGTACCAGTTTCGGTATTCTGGTGTCCTCCATTCTTCGAACATGCCCGTACCACCGTAATTTCTTTCTATCCATCACTTCATCTATTCTTTCTTTTATTTCCATCCTCTTTATTACTTCGGCGTTTCTTCTTTTTTCTTTCCTGGAAATTCTGGCCGATCTTCTCCAGAAATCCATCTCTAAAGCTTGTAGTTTCTGAGTGTGCTTCAGTTTAATGGTCCAGGTTTCCGCTCCGTACAGAGCTACACTCAAATATAGATTTATATATGATTTTTTTTTCTGTTCATTACATTTCTGCTCCATGGGACTGAGTTGGTCATCCCAATGACCTTTCGTGCACTGCTAATTCTTTTATTAATTTATGAGTCGGATTTTCCCTCAATTTCTAAAATGGATTCCAAATAACAGAAAGTGTTAATTTTTTTTTTATTTTCTTTCCCTCTATGTATAGTTCATGTGGATCATTAGTCAAGTATTCTGTTTTTTGATAATTAATCTTCATACCCCACTTTCTGTATGCTATTGCCAGTTGATTACACATGTAGTTTGCATCCTCCCCGTCTTGTGCTATGATACCTTGATCATCATCAAATAATAAGTGATGTAGATGAATTCCAATTTCTAATCCCATACTATTACATTTCTGTGACCACGTTCTAAGACAAATATCTATATAGCTTTTGAATAATGTTGGTGGCATGGGACAGCCTTGCAACAGACCTTTGCTTGTCCTAAATTTCTGTGAAAGTGTATTACCAATTTTTATCACACATTAAATAATTGTGGAATAGACACGTAATTGTGGTCATCAGATTTGTAATCTGTCTGCTTGTATGAATCAAAAAAGCAACAGTGTCAGGTCTACAAGCTGCCAAAGTGACTCCAGTTGAAAATGCTTGTACATGCCTTTATGACGTTCTCGAATTATAGTCTATGTCTACATACGTACTCCGCAAGCCACAATACGGTGTGGGGCGGAGAGCACCCCTTACCATTGCTGGATCTATTCTAAACAGAGCAACAGTACCATTGCTTTTATGCCTCTGCACGAGCCCTAATTTCTCTTACCTTTGTGGTCCGTACGCGAAATGTAAGTTGGCGACAGTAGAATCGTTCTGCAGTCACGTTCCATTGCAGTCCTTCTAAATTTCCACAATAGTGACCCTCAGAAAAACATCGCCTTCCCTCTGAATTGCTCCTACGTCTTCCTTTAAACCGATCTGGTGCGGATCCAAAACGTCTCAGCATTAGTCAAAAATGGATCGCACAAACGTGTTTTATAAGCGGCCTCCTTTACAGATGAAACACATCTTCCCAAAATTCTCCCAGTAAATGGACCATCCGCCTTCCCCACAATTGTCCTTACAGGCTCGTCCCATTCGTAACGCTAAGCAATATTACGTCTAGATAATTAACCGACGCGACTGTGTCAAGAACCACACTGCTAATACTGTATCCGAACATTGCGGGATCGTTTTTCCTACTCACCGTATATTTTTCAACGTTTAGAACAAGGTTGTAGCATCACCTCAAGTAGAAATTTTGTCTACGTCGTCTTGTATGTCAGCTACATCTTGGGGTGAGCGGGTATATGCAGGATGGCTAGGTCTCATTTTACTGCATGGGTCTAATAAGGGTCTGAAGATGAGGTTATTGGAATCTCTAAACATGTACCGAGCGAGGTGGCGCAGTGGTAACAGACTGGACTCGCATTTGGAAGGATGGTGGTTCAAATCCACCTCCGGCCATCGAGATTTTGGTTTTCCGTGATTTCCCTAAATCATCCCAGGAAAATGCCGGGATGGTTCCTTTGAAAGGGCACGGCCGATTTCCTTCCACATCCTTACCCAAATACTCCGAGCGTAAGCTCCGTCTCTAATGACCACGCTGTCGACGGGACGTTACACTCCAAGCTTCCTTCCTTCTTTCGAAACATGTAATTGATTAAAAATTGTAAAAAATATAAAAAACTAGCTGAACCCCCGCTGGTTTGCATGCGTAGGCTGTTTGGTCTGCACCAGTTGTTTCTTTTTAATCCTGACGAAGAATCCATATCTTAAGTTTCGTAGTTATAGCTTGAAATTTGAGTTAACAGCAACATATTTTTGAAAATCAATTTTTTTGCGTCATCTATTTTATCCCCTTATTTGTCGAATTTCAAAAAATGCCGATACACGTATCTTTTAAATTGGAACCCTGAATTAAAATCCGAAATTTTGTAGTTCTAGCTTCCAAATTGTCTAAATAGTTACGTATTTTCAAAATACGTTTCATCCCCTATTTCACCCCCTTACAGACGGAATATCGAAAAATCGCTTCTTAAATGACGCCTACAGAGTAAGATCAATACTCTCCACAAATTTCAAGTTTCTATCTTCAGTGGTTTGGGCTGGGCGATGATGAGTCAGTCAGTCAGTCAGTCAGTCAGTCAATCGGGACACTTCCTTTTATATATAGAAATAACGGCGGAAGGTTTTTCATTTGCTAAATTTAAAAATTGTGTGTGTTCTTGCCACAAGTAAAGAAGTGGCAATTTACTTGTGGCGAGAATACACACAATTTTTTAATGTGCAATATACATGACGATCCACTTTGGTGATGCAAATTTTAATCGTTTGACAATGTTCTTTTTCTTATATTACATTTTCAGAAGTAACTATTTTATTGAAAATAGGAGAATACTGTAAACTTTTTTTCTGAAGATGACATAGTTCTTCGAAACCGATTAAAAAAAAACTGCAAATAAACTAGCGATCTTCAATATAAACTTAGCAACAAACCGACGTTAATGATATTGGTCTTTAGTTGCGCGAGTCCGCGCTTTCACATTTCTTAGTAACGCGAACCACGAGAGCTTTATTCGCGGTATTCCTTAAGAGTGCCCCCGTGGCGTGGCGTGACGGGACGGACAGCGGTGGTATTTTACGTGCAATCACAGTAGGTGGGTCGCCGTTCGTGCGGGCGCGCAGTTTCGCCCCGGCAGGGAAATTTAGCGCAGGGCTCGCCTCAGGGGGGGAGGGGGGGCTGCTTTATCGGACTCGTCCGCTGCGGGGAGACCTTCTTAGAATATTGGAGTGTAGCGGCGGGCAGCCACGCTATGCTGTGCTGTGCCGGACTACCTGGAAGTCGCCGCCACTAATAGCGCTAATGGACTGCCGTAACCGAGGGGCCCTCACTGCACGCGCCGCTCTGCATACCTGCCCGCCAGCCCCACATCTTATCCTTCTGTTCGCCAAATGATTACGTAGAATCACTCCTTGCTATCATCCTCTTAAACCTTTCCCCACTTCCTCCCTGTCTAAGATATCAGTAAGGTGTAAAAATTGGCAATTGACTCTAAATAATGGGAAGTGTGAAGTCGTCCACATGAGTACGAAAAGAAATCCGTTAAACTTTGTTTACAAGATGTAGTTATTGTGGCCTTCAGTCTGGAGACTGGTTTGATGCAGCTCTCCACAATACCCTAACCTGAGCAAGCCTCTTCATCTCCACATAAGAACGGCAACCTACATCTGTCTGGCCGGCAGCTGTGGCCGCGGGGACTGAGGCGCCCCGGTCAAAGTCTGTGATTTGCTGATCATCCCATGTATATGTAGATGTATAAAACCAATACTCTTCTCTCCTTTATTTCTCCACTTTCTCTCCACCTGCTGTATCTATAAATGTGAATGTCTGTTCGATGTACGCTTATCACGTGCGAACGACAAGATGCAGATACCTAAATATTTGCACAGTTACTAATTTATACCTGAGGAAGGTTTTAGGCGCGGTTTTATAGCGATCTGAGAGATATTTAGTAATTTGAAGACTATAACGCGAAATCCGGAACAATAATTACATTGTTGCTTGAGGGTTGATAATGATAAAAGAGTGGAGTTTATTGGGATGGAATATTATCGGTGTATATAAAATTCTACGTGTGTGTGTGTGTGTGTGTGTGTGTGTGTGTGTGTGTTTGTTACATTTCGCTCTGCAGCGAAAATTACAGAACGCAAAGGAATGGTCTGTGTGTAATTATTGTCCGAAGTCTCCCGTTGTACACAATAGCAGTTCCATGCCGATACCTATAAGGGGGTGGAAGATGTGGTGATTGAAAGTCGTCAAATTATTAAAAAAATAATAATAAAATAAAATAAAAAATCGCACCTTCGTGTTTTACGGTCCACTTTAGATTTGTAATTTTATAAGTTTTTGCAATCATTTTGGACCAAAATAATAATAATAAATTAATTAATAAGAGTGTCTGAAACCCTACGGGAAAAAAATTAAGTAGTGGCGGGTTTCGAACCACCGGCCTCTCGCGTCACAGTCCAGCACCTTGCCCACTACGCTACGAATATAAATCGAAACAAGAGTTCTTTAATCTCATAATATTCATGGCCGTTGTTAACTGATGTTAATATGTCATTTGTAGACATTAGATTATCATTTATCGTAAGAAGAACGATGTGTTTTTGTTAATTCCTCAGTGTGCCGTTTCTTTGAAATGACAACGTGTAAGTTACAATAAGAAAATCATCAAATACGCGAGGAATATCACGTGACATCTCCGAACGGCTGGTTTTCGTTAATTCAATGGAGGGTGTCAAATCTCCGTTATTTTTGCAAATATGTCTCAACGATACGAGATATGAAAAAAAAACATAAGGGAGCTAAGTTGTAGGGAATTTTCTCCTCTGCCAATTAGATTATTCAATTTTCGTGTCAGATGAACGGTTCGTTTGCAATTATATTACAAACGGCAGTTTGTGGTTTTACTACCGTATTTTTTCCCGAAAAATTTGAAAAGGGGTGGTTCTGGTCTCTGGCGGCCTACAATCATGTCTGTAAAATTTGGTGCTGATCGGTTGAATCGTTCGTCTTTAAAACAGGGAACACGTTACGGACAGACAGACATACATCCCAAAATCGCCGTTATTTTTGCAAATATCTTTGAAACGCTACGAGATACGAAAAAAACATAAGGGAGCTAAGTTGTAGCGAATTTTCTCCTCTACAAATGGGTTATTCAATTTTCGTGTCAGATGAATAGTTAAGCCGTTATTTCATTTAAATTTCGATCTGTCAAAAGACGATCGCAAAGGCCCACTTTTAGTGTTACTACCGTAACCTAAAGTGGGACAAAAAATCTGACTGAAGGCCAGCGATGACGTTTGTGACTCTATAGCAAGGAGGTTATATACAGCGAAACGTGATGGTCTATGTGTGCTACAATGTCTTCAGCTCTTTCTCTGTAAGGATAAGCATGCCAATAAGGAAACATAAGAATAAATAAATCAAATGTTCAAATGTTTGTCAAGCTTATGGGACTTAACTACGGGGTCATCAGTCCCTAAACTTACAAACTACTTATGAACTACTTACCAACTAGGACGGCACAAATATCCATGCCCGAGGGGGGGATTCGAACCCCCGACCGTAGTGGCCGTGCAGACCGTGACTGGAGCGCCTCAGTCTCCTCGGCCACCGCGGCCGTCAATAAATAAATAAATAAAGCAGTAAAAAAGACATTGCTTTTAATACATATCTTTAAAAAATCGATTTGACGTTTCGCACATTACATCAAGTGATCGATCTGTGATATTACAATCATTATTGTTGAATTGCCCATTGCTTCTAGCACCCATAACTGAAACCTTACCGTTCGGTAAACCCGATATTTTTAGTTCTTATTTATCAAATAGAATATAAACTGTGGTTTTTTGTTCTCTTGCATGTACTGTTTGCAATTTTTTTCTATGTTCAGTACAACTACTGTAATACTAGCAATGTAAAACGTGTAGAACGCCTTCTCGGTTCTAAAGAGAGCCTGAAGGTTCTAATCTCGCCAGGTCAAATAAATCAGTAAATATTCTTCATCCCGGCCTTTTCCCACGTCACGTAGAGTCGGGTTACTTTGTTGGAATCTTCCCTTCCATAAATATCCATCCAGTCGGGTTACTTTGTTGTAATCTTCCCTTCCATAAATATCCATCCAGTGCTTCTTCTCTCTTCCAACCTTTTACTGTAATATCTCCTAATACCTTGTCTTTCCATTTCAGTTTTGGTATTCCTTTTCTTCCTGACCCTTCAGAATGTAGGTTTCCGACTCTTCTCCCCACGTAGTATACTCCCCTCTTCTCTGCACATGCCCATACCACAGTAGCGAATACGTCACTTTTTTTTTCTTTTTGGGAGGGGGGAAAGACAATGTATAGATAAATTAAGTAATTAGAAGTAGAAATCCCATTATATTTTGTATAACGTTTGCTACTCATATTCAGAAAATAATTTGCGCTAAAGCCCCTTTTACTTTACTCAGATAAAGCTTTTTTTATTGTTGATATTAAATCATAAAAATATATCTTTTTCCCTTATATTCACTTTTTCTGGAGGGGCCCAGGCCCCCTCCCTCCTTATAAACGCTCTCGCAATGCCATCTTAGCCTACTTTTTTCTATCTTCTTTCATATGGTACCATATTTCCTAGCTCCCCTGATGTACTCATTCCTTATTGTATCCAACAAATAAGTAAATAAATGAAATGCTAAAGGAGAGGGGATGAACCTACACGTCTCTGCATACACTCCAATCTGTCTTAACCTTTTCTTACGAATTCCGTCTGAGATGTGCGTTTCTCGCAACTGAATGATCTCGTAGCTGCCCTGGCAGGGTCGCCATATATGCCGATTTCACACAAAAAATAAAGTTTTTATTTATTTTTTTTATTTTTAGGAAAAATATAGGAGAACTTGAGGCAAGTTAAGAAAACGGAAACCTACCTTTAAAGCATCTGACATTGTTGAATGGAATACGTTTCAAATTATAAACGTTCCACGGATAAAATACAGGGAAACTGAAAGCAGGCAGTAGTTATACGAGTCAAACGGCATGAAAAGACGCAGTGCTCGGGAAGGCAGTAAGACAGCGTTTCCCCGATATTATTCAATCTGTACATTCATAAAGCTGTGAAACAAAGCAACGAGAAATTTGGAGAATGAATTAAAGTTCCCGAAGAAGAAATAAAACCTTCGCGATTTCCCGATGACATTGTAACTAGCAGAAACAGCAAAGGACCTTGACGAGCAATTGAACGGCATGGACAGTGTCTCCAAAAGATCGTACAGGGGAAAAGCAAGGATAATGGAATGTAGTCTAAGATAATCAGGCGAGGCTGAAGGAATTACACAAGGTAACGAGGCAATAAAGCTGGCAGATGAATATTGTAATGTGGGCAGTAAAATAACTTACCATGGTCGGAGAAGTGAAGATATAAAATGTAGAATAAGGGGAAGAACCGTTTGTGGGATAAAATTTCATGGGACAAAGGGGGCCAGAATATGACACTTGTTTATTGTTTCTAGGTGGGGTCCCTTCAGAGATATGGTCAGCTTTTTGTTTTTAATTGGGAAACGACTAATACATCTCGTATAAATGGTAATCGGAATCGTAAGTAAATGCTCTTCTAAGTCGGACAAGAATTCAGTCTGTACGAAGTCTACCCCACCAGAAACTTTTCCTCAAATGGGAGAGCTTGCGAGAGTACAGTGTTTGTAGAATGCTAGCTGATGTCATGCATCTGTCTTTTCATTCCGAGAATTCTAGCAGCCCACATAAAGGACCCATATAGGCGCTAGAACTTCCTTTTTCTGTTACAAGAAGTATCATAATGCATAAGGAGAATGCAGGAGCTCGTTGGAAACGACTCCCACCCACACGGTCGGTAAAACCAATGACGAATCGCCGCTGCTTTAAATCTATCCACATTCCCGGAATCCTTGTCATTACAGCAAGCAGGAGCACATAGTTCTGCCCTCGATCCATCTACGAAGTTTAAAAAAAACGGTGATACGGTAAATCATGCTGTTGTAGAGCTCTCCAGTCGGTACGCTGGATTGATGCATCTCTTCGCATTACCCTGTCCTGTGCAAGCCTCATTATCTCCGAATAAAAACAACCAGAACCCATTTGAACCTGCATTTTTATTCGTCTCTTTTCTCCCTCTGCGATTTTTGCCCCCCTTCCCAATAATTTCCTCCAATATTAATGATTTCTTGATGCCTCATAATGTGACCTACCAAAAGATCCCTCCATTTACTCAAGATGTGGCGCAAATTTCTTGTCCTACCTATTCTTTTCAGTACCTCCCCCTTAGTTACGCCATCTACCCACCTAATCTTCAGCATTCTTCTGTAACAAAATCAAATGTTTGTAGAACTTATGGGACTTAACTACGGGGTCATTAGTCCCTAAGCTTACAAACTACTTATGAACTAGCTTAGACTAAGGACGGCACAAATATACATGCCCGAGGGGGGATTCGAACCCCGACCGTAGTGGCCACGCAGACCGTGTCTGGAGCGCCTCAGTCCCCTCGGCAACCGCGGCCGGCTCTTCCGTAACACGACATGTCAAAAGCCTCCATCCTCTTCCTCTCTAAACCATTTATCGTAAGTGTTTCACCCCCATACAAGGCTACACTCCACACAAATTACTTCAGAAAAATTCGTTCTAATATTCATCTTAATATTCGATGTTGACAAATTTCACTTGTTCAGAAATGATTTCCTTTCCGTTTCCATAATGCATTTTATATATGCACTGGGGCCATCGTAAGTCACTTTACTGCACAAATAACAAAACTCGTCTATCTTCATTGTCTCATTTCCTAATCTAATTCTCTCAGCATCGCCTGATTTTCTTATACTATTTTCCATTACCGTTGTTACGCTCTTGGTAATGTTCATGTTGTACACTCCTTTCGAGACAATGTCCATTTCGTTTAATTGCTCTTGCACGTCCTTTGCTGTCTCCGACACAAGGCCAGTGTTACTGCATAGTGTTTTTCTCCGTCTTCCAAATTACTCATTGCTTTCCTTCACAGCTGAATTGCTTTGAGGAAATGCTACAACCTTGTCCTACCCCCTTCGTAACCAATGCTTCCCTTTAGCAACTTTATAACTGTTGTCTACGATATAAATATTACTGAACAGTCGAATGCTGTTTCTATTACAAAGCGTCGAGCACCGCAAGCAAGCAAACAGACTTGGGCTGGAATGGCCGCCAGATAGGAAACTAGGAACCGATCACTGCCTTACAACGGAAATTTTTCACACCGTACGCCTCACTAATGGCTTTCGCGGAACGAAATTACACGGACTGCTGTGGCCGGCATAGGCAGTTCCTGGAAGGGAACTTAGGCGTGTGTGCGGAGCAGAAAGGGCCGGAGGAATCGAGCGACGTGGTACCGCGCCGGGCAACCGCGGGGTTCGGCAGAATTGTGTCGCGTCATTCCTCGGCGGGGACCCGCGCGGAGTGACCGCAGATATTCTCGAAAGTAGCGGAGACGTCGGCGACGGTCGCGGCGCCTTGAGCAAACGCAACACCGCCATTTGCCAAACTCATTGTCGGCGACGAAATCCGGGTCTGGCGACGGCCGAGCATCCGTGATCGGCTCTGAAGGTGCTCAAACAACAAACCTCCCACATGACGATGCCCCGTCATTTTCGCTGCGCCGCGTGACATTTGCGTCGGAATTTTCCAAGTACCAGGTGTTTGGACGAATGTCATCGCCTATTTCTAATATCTCTCTCTCTCTCTCTCTCTCTCTCTCTCTCTCTCTCTCTCTCTTCAGACAGTAAAATCTTAGTTGACAGGATGCATGAGCCAGATGCAGCGGTTTATTTACCTCCAGTTTATTCTCTTCTTGCAGACGTATTGCCGGCCGCGGTGGACGAGGGGACTGAGGCGATCCAGTCACGGTCTGCACGGCCACTACGGTCGGGAGTTCGAATCCCCCCTCGGGCATGGATATTTGTGCCGTCCTTAGTCTTAGCTACTTCATAAGTAGTTTGTAAGTTTAGGGACTGATGACCCCGTAGTTAAGTCCCATAGACTATACAAACATTTGAACATTTGCAGACGTATTCAATATCATTCCGTACCTGAGTGTCATCTACAAACTGCATAGTGCTTATTTCTTCTCCCTGTTCCAAATGACTCATTGCTTTCCTCACAATTTGTTCACTGTACGGATTGAATTGCTTTGGGGAAATGCAACAACCTTGTCTTACCCCCTTCCTAATCAATGCTTCCCTTTAGCAACTTTATAACTGTTGTCTATAACTGTTTGGACCAGCAGGAAAAGTAAACCCTGCGATCTATGTTAAGAAAAGAAGAGAATCTAGTCAGTGTCTGAGGCTGCCACTTCAGATTTAGGCTGTACAGGCTACAGTTATGAAGTGGTCATCAGTCCCTAGACTTACAAAACTAACTAAAAACAAAGGCAGCTGAGGAATTTTCCGCTGATCCTTGCGACGATTCATGGTATAATCTCATCATATTGAACTAAAAAGTACAATATTTTGCATCACCTACCAGTTGTTTTTTATTTATTTATTTTCGTTATCGGGTTTTCGGCTTACAAGGCTCTCTTCAGACTAGCAAGCCAATAACCGGCTAAATCTTTACAAATAAACTTATAGAACATACACAAAATTGTACTTTTAATTCAATAACATGAAGTTATACAAAGGATCGAAGGAATAATCGGTGAAAATGTCCTCATTCGCCTTCGCTTCAAATTTGTTTCGGTCACACGTTAACAGCTGCAGCTCTGTACTCAATGAAAGTTGGACACGTGTTACGTGGTATTTTTGTTTCAATTGGTCTGCACTAACATTTTTAAAATATTTACTATTCCTCCTGGAACACTCTGTATTCGAGACTAATAAGAAGCCAAGAACTTGACTAAAGATAAATTTCTGCAATGACAACATTTTTTCTTTTTTCTTTTTTTTTTTTTTTGCATTTTTTAATATTAAGCTATGTTAAAAACAGAAAAATCAACTAGTAAATAGAGCAACATACACTTTTAGCGTTTAATGTTGTAAATCCTTTATTACTAGTTTCGGTAACTTATCGTTACCATCTTCAGATAACTATTTAGTTGACTACTATCACATAACCACGGTCCATATAGATGATGTCGTATGTAATCCCATATTTCTTTTACACCTGCCTAACGAAGTTGCACTATCAGGTATGAACAGACGACTGAAGGTGTGTGTTTGTCTATTTAAAAATAATTTCACAGCCGTTTGCAGTGTTCTTAGAAGACGATGGACATACAAAGTAAAGTCACACCAAATGCGTTTATAGTTGTTACCAAACGAATATGCCTAAAATTCGGGATTCACTTTCGTGATACCTCCTTTATTCCACTTTTTTATATTTTCATCGTTAAATGCGTCTGGTGGGTGAATCTTGAACGACATATTGGCACGTACAGACTTAGCACTTATGTATTATTAATACAGGATTCTGTCGGCATTTCGTTTGTATCCTTGTATAACTTTAAAGGTGGTTCGGCTCAAGACATTTCCCCATTAAAATAAAAAAAAAAAATTAAATATGCACATTTGAGGACAGATAACATATAGAAATGAAGGAAAGAAGAGATAAAGTATCAGTTCTGATGAGAGCTATGAACGAATTTTATTGGAAAAAAAGTGTGATTTAATAGTGCGTTCTGAATAGAAGCCTGTATTAAAGGAAAGACCTCTAATGGGTTATCCTTCAACGACAAACGCGTCAATTCGTTAGCGCTCTGTGACAACGTATCCATCCAAACGTATCCGTTTACGCCAGTAGTTTCTGTTCCGGGTTGTTTGTTATTCTTTCTCTATGTCCAGCTATGACCTTCTTGCACCTCTTAGAGTGTGGCAAGCCCAAGCAGTGGCTGTGGTGGCAACGCTTCCGACATCTCGCTACTGAATAATGGAGACACCGCTGGCAACACGTTCTGTGCACGGAAACCACCGCAATGATCTTCTTACTCATAAAAGCTTTAGCTTTGTACGACAAAGTCACTTGACAAGAGAGCAGTTGTAATCTCCATAACGATGTTGTTGCAGCTATTGTGTTCTCGGAAAGCAGCGCGTCTGTGTCCGTTAACACCTTGTTATTTCCATTAACTGACGACCTGGCGCTATTTCATTTTGTGTGTGGGTCGAGCCTGTTTGGGATGTCGTTTAATCGTGTAGTGACAACAAGCCCGGCTCCTGATGATCACAGTAATCGTTTGGTACTTCCCCGAACAAGAAGCTGATAACGAGTGCGCTCTGCGATCGCCAGTCGGGACGTGCGAAACTAAAGAGCGTTGTACGTCGCTAACAGTATGTTAAAAACACCGGCCGCGAATGCGTGAACAGTGTTGTTTATCCGGCGTTGTCCTTGGCAGGACGACAGCATCCTCTCCGGAGAGGTGTTAAGTGCTTACTTCTGATGACCGCCCAAGACTCAAATTTGATACCTATTGGCCTCACAGGGAACCGATCCAAGGGCCCCACGATGTGCACTCACACAGAGCTACGCCACTCTGCAGGAATTAGCAGCCGTAAGAGAAATACGACTGCCCGATCGGTTGCGTGCAGCTTCGCAGAACGGGTGAGTAGTGAGCGACACGCATTACTGAGAGAGTGTGAGGTCGCGTACTCATAAGATACGGGCTTACCTCACCGCACGCGCCTGTAATTTTGTTTGACACTTACCGCTACTTTAATCTCTGCCAGTGAATTATTGGCGCGAGGAACGCCAAGTTACACCACCCCTTACACCTGGCTGAGAAAGGCAGAGTAAAAAGTTGGTACTAGTGTACGCTACGGAGTAGTACACAGCACTCAGTGGAACATTCAATTTCCATCGTTTCTAGTAATTTTTTATATCAATATTCCTATATTTCGACCTTGAACAAAGCCATCTCCGACACTAAAAGTGAAAATTTTAGTGTGTAGTAATCTTCTTTTGATGTTACCGTATCTTTTTGATCGATGGAAATTAAACATTTTGAGTGAAACACATGAGAAAATTGTGTAATATTCTGCAAATTTTGTTACTACCCGGTTTTTGGCAGTTACGCCATCGTCAGGTAAACACTACAGAGAAAAATTTTATGCACCTTAGAAGTTCACAGGTCAAAGATGTTAAGTTGTTGTACAGATAGTACGTATACAGAAATTTCTTAAAGAAGACTAGTGTTATAGGTATAATTACACCATTGAACTTGTAGAACTTTGATAAAATAAGTGACACAAAATATAAATTACAACACAAAGAAATAATGAGTAACATTTAAAATTGAACAAAATGGTCTATTGATTAACTGCACAAATATTCAGAATATAGAACGGTGAGTATAAGATGAATGAAACATCTGTGAATATATAGATTCCATTTTATGAGCTATTATTAAACATAATATTTATTTTGGAATGTAATGTTTCATAAAATGTACATCTACGAGAAATTCCTTCTTTAGTGATCAAATGCATGATCAGTTTTCCATATGGTAGATATATCGATTAAGGGTCTCAGCTGATGTTTTTTAGTTCACGCTGTCTTTGCCATAAATGCTGCCTTTACTACATCATGAAACAGTGTTGACGTGAAAGATGGTGAGAAATTAAGGCCTATAACAATCTATGGCGTTGTAGAACGTGTTGGTGAATGTTGTCGTAAGAATAAAAATGTAACTTTTGGGTTCTGAAAAAGTGGGATTTAACAGCTTAACGTCAACACAGGTCGAATTTATTTATGTCTGAGATTCCTGATCGCTTTATTCTGAAGTGTCAACTGATGAATCAGAGATGCGTTCATGAACAGATATTTTTAATTTGAAACGGAATGTTGTATTAGCTGACTATATTTTGGAAAAAATTGCGAATTTGCCAATAAGTGCTGGTAACAAATATGAGGTGTCACACCCTCGTGAGAGAGAGAGAGAGAGAGAGAGAGAGAGAGAGAGAGAGAGAGAGAGAGAGAGAGCGGAAGACATGTCTAGCGTTTCACGTAAGCGTATTGTGATAATTCTGCCTCCGGTTCTGTCGATGCCTTCTTAGATACTACAATAATATTAGATTTCCAATCAGTTGTAGTAAACAAAAGTTATTGCATCTCACTGATTTGATTACATTTAATGTGCAATGCAGCCCAAAAGCTTTTAACATCAGTCATTTTGAGGAAAAAATGCAAATAGCAACGAGAAATGTTAGAAATACTCTTGGTCGGATTTGGAATAACCTTCATTGAAACTAAATCCAAGAAATATGTTCAAATTTGTTTTTAAAGCTTATGGGACTTAACTGCGGGGTCATCAGTCCCTAAACTTATAAACTACTTATGCCCGAGGGGGGATTCGAACCCCCGACGGGGAACGGCCTCGCGCATCGGAGCATAGCGACTCAATGCGCTAGGCCACTCCGCCGTGCCCTAAATACAAACAGTGAATTTTTCCTGTCCTGAATGGAGCATGCTTTTGGCTTTAATTACAACTCCGCATACGCCAGGTGATCTTTATGTCAACTTCATTGCTGTTTGCTAGGCTATACGCCACCATTCCTGTTGTAGTCAGGTGCAGATGTGATTAGCGTTGCAGTGCGGAATGGCCGCGTGGTCTAAGGCGTCATGCTACCGACTGGATTTAATTAACGTGGGTAATAGGCTTTTCTGTAACTGTTCTATAGAAGCGATAAAAAAAAAGTTTGTAGATTTATCGGAGCAAACTGCGTGGTCATCAGTCCGTAGCTTACAAACTGCTTAACCTAAGGTAAACTAACCTAAGGACAAACACACACACACATCCATGCCACAGGGAGGACTCGAACCTCCGACGGCGAGCAAACGCGCGCACGCGCTCCTCAGCGAGGCGCCTTAGACCGCTCGGCTACTCCACCGCGGCTAGAAACGATCCCAAAGTAAATTAATTGGATTACAGTCGGGGGAATGGGGCGATCAGAATCATATTTTCCAATCTTTATTTGCCAGATGCGCTTTACACAGTTTTGAAGTGTGTTGAGAGTCGTTATCTTGCTGTAGTAGTTCTCATAATATGGAAAAAAAGCAAGGGGGGGGGGGAAAAGCTGAGTCCTCAAACTGGGGAGCAATCAAAAATGGGGTGCCACAAGGTTCGGTCTTGGGCCCCTTGCTGTTCTTAATATATATTAATGACTTGCCATTCTATATTCATGAAGATGCAGAGCTGGTTCTTTTTGCTGATGGTACAAGTATAGTTATCACACCTGACAGACAAGAACTAACTGATGAAATTGTAAACAACGTCTCTCAGAAAATCATTAAGTGGTTCTCAGCAAATAGACTGTCTTTAAATTTTGATAAAACACAGTACATACAGTTCCACACAGTAAATGGAATGACACCACCAATAAATATAGACGTTGACCAGAAATCTGTAGCAAAGGTAGAATATTCTAAATTTTTAGGTGTAAGCATTGATGAGGGGTTGAACTGGAAAAAAACACATTAAAGATCTGTTGAAACGTTTGAGTTCAGCAACTTATGCTATTAGGGTAATTGCAAATTTTGGTGATATAAATCTCAGTAAATTAGCTTACTACGTCTATTTTCATTCTCTACTTTCGTATGACATCATTTTCTGGGTTAATTCATTATTAAGTAAAACAGTATTCATTGCACAAAAGCGTGTGATCAGAATAATTGCCGGAGCCCATCCAAGATCATCCTGCAGACACCCATTTAAAGAGCTGGGGATCTTCACAGTATATATATTCACTTATGAAATGTGTTATTTCGAATCCCACCGAATTCAAAAGCAATAGCAGTGTACATAACTACAACACTAGGAGAAAGAATGATCTTCACTATTAAAGGTTAAATCTAGCTTTGGCACAGAAAGGGGTGAATTATGCTGCCACTAAAGTCTTTGGTCACCAACCAAACAGCATCAAAAGCCTGGAAGATGGCCAACAAGCATTTAAAAATAAATTAAAAGAATTTCTATGTGGCAACTCCTTCTACACTGTAGATGAATTTTTAGATATAAATTAGTAAATTTGAAAAAATAAATAAATAACTAAAAATTGTCATGTAACATTTAGCATAATGTAATAATTTGTAAAGACACCTTTCATTAACCTGATACGTTCCACATCATTACGAAGTGTCGTATTCATGATCTATGGAACAAGTACTAATCTAATCTGTAGGACGAATACGTTGCCATTCAAACGTCGGCCACATGGCTTTGTCGTGGTAATCCTCTTTCTTCATCATTCCGTTTATTTCTACAAGATCACCAATCATATCGCTTCCAAAAGAGACCCAGAGCATGAGGAACCCTCTTCCGTGCTTTACTGTTGGAGATACACCTTTCATTTCCCAGGCAACCGGTGAATAAACTAGCGTCGCTTTCTGACAAAGACCTCAAATTTGGATTCGTCCGTGAAAAATACCGTTTTGCGATGATTTAGTGTCCAAATTTCACGTTGCCTTGCACAGTGTAGCGTCTACAGCCGTCATTAACGGTTGCCCGTTAAAGTTCACTGTCTGAAGGCATCTTTTCACATTACTTACACTCACCGGCTTTTCCCCATTACGGTTGCGTTATGCTGATATAACTAGCGCTGTTTTGAAGGGAACACGTTTACTTGTGACTACTATATACAATTGTCATCACGTTTTGAAGTGACTTCTGGCCTACACTTTCGAGGTCGGTACATATTCTGGCCGCTATCCGCATGCTTCTGCAAGGTATATTCTTGACGTGTTATTTGTCGCATAGTAACACCGGTTTCACGTGAAGACACAATTGCAGAACGTTATTACGTTGAAAGCTGCTTTCTTGGTTCCATTATCGATGTTTACACTGAGTACTGACTGAAGTTCGCTCTTTGCCACCTCGTGCATAACTACAAGCCCCTTTCCTACCTGTAACACTGTTTACAGAATTATTGACGTCCCGTGAACGGGAATAGAACGCTCGGCCACTCCACCGCGGCAAATTTGTTACGAACTGTCAATTCAAACGAGAATAGCGCTCCCAGTGGTGGGCAAGCCCCTGAAGGAGCAACGTTTGTTTATAATTATTTTTCTTCGTAATTAACGAAATAGTTACCATAATTTTCCAGAAATGTTCAAATATTTGTAGAGCTTACGGGACTTAACTACGGGGTCGTCAGTCCCTAAACTTACAAACTACTTATGAACTAGCTGATACTAAAGACGGCACAAACATCCATGCCCGAGGGGGGATTCGAACCCCCGACCGCAGCGGCCGTGCAGACCGTGACTAGCGCGCCGCAGACCACTCGGCCACCGCGGCCGGCCTAATTTTTGCGTTACAAGTCTTAATAAAATATCAAGACACATACAAAATTGGGTAATTAATGTAAAACAGCCGGTTTTTAATAATTCAATGGTATAAAGAACAACTTATTATTCGCGAAGAATTACTTAGAAATACGGGTATATAAGCAGCTTGCTCCTCTTAAAGTAAGTAAAATATAAACATAAGGGAAATATGTATTTCTATTATGGTCTGTTCTTACTCTGTCAGGCAGTTTTTTTATGCATATCACTTGGGTACGGAGGCTATTGATTCGCATCCTTTTACAATTCACTCCTCTTTCTTATATGTGCATATGCTTTTGAGTGTAATAACGTTTGTTGAAAAAGTCAATGTCTTCAATATGCTTGCTATTTGTGGTTCAGCTGTAGCAACAGTTGTGGAATTGGTTTATTCTTTGTTGCATTTGTTGTTTTCTTGCCACGTCTGCGATGTTTTTCCTTCAGCTACAGCTGTTGTGGCTGATTTGGTACATTAAACCTAGTGCCCATGTTCCACCCTCACCGATTTTATTGGAGTAGTACTGAAGAAACGGTAACGTTGCTTAGTAGACAAGCGACTTCTTTCTGCCAAAGGGCAAGGTCTTCTGGTGACTCCTAGCCATTTTTTATTTTAAACAAAAAATTAAATTCTTCATTAAAAACCTGTAGAGATAATTGTCCATAAACTGTCCTGTAATGTACCGTTTCATACCTTGCCAAGGATAATTGGAAAGTTAAGAAAGGCGAATGTGAAGTTATTTTTTAGTTATTACCGATTTATATGGCACTATATACTTGACCTGTGTTTGCTAGCCAGCAGTTACAAGATATGGAAGCAATGCTGAATGATTTAAAAACCGAAGCATCGGAGGTGGGGTTGAAGGTAAATGGAAATAAAACTAAGGAGATGCGCTGTAATAACCGAAATTAAGCACTATTTTCTTTTTAGAATACCAAGAGATCGAGCAAGTCAAGCAGTTTCGCTACCTGGGAAGTATAGTCACCCCTGAAGGGGGAACTATGGAAGATATAGGAAACATAATAAATAAGGCTAACGGGGCATTTTCAATGCTGAGACCAATCTGGAAATCAAGGGAACTTAACAGCTATACAAAACTACGGATATTCAATATAAATGTCAAGTAGGTACTGCTCTATGGGTGTGAATCATGGAAAACCAACAAACAGCTGATTAGCAGACTTAAAATATTTGTGAATATAAGCTTCAGGAATATCTTGAGGATATGGTGGCCACAAGTAATCTCCTACGAAGAACTGTGGAGAAGAACTCATCAAACACCCATTGATATTGAGATACGTCGTAGGAAATGGAAGTGGATTGGGCATATATTAAGGCGTGGCAAAGACAACGTGGCAAGACAAGCCCTAGAATGGAATCCACAAGGCAGCAGGAGAAGAGGCAGACCAACGAATACATGGAGGAAGAGTGTAGTAGCAGAAGGGACCGAGAAAGGAGGGAAGGCCTGGACTGAAATCAAGACACTGGCGCAGAACAGAGTCTGGTGGCGGAAATTCGTTGATGCCCTACGCTCCACTTAGGAGATACAGGAAATAAGTAAGTCATATACGCAATCTATAGTAAAAAGTATGTTGAAATCAATATAAACGTGTGCACCGAATCAACCGCTCCCTTCAGTTATTAGCTTCTGACGGCCCTCGCGTTCACCTGGCCATGCAGGCGTGCCTGGTAACGAGGCTGCTGATGTCGCTGCCAAGGCTGTAACTCTCTTACGTCGGACAGCTACGTACTGTGTCCCATCGCATGATATTCACGGGGCTCTTTCGCGGCGCCTTATATCGTCGTGGAATAATGTGTGGTCTTCACTTACTAATAATAAGCTCCGGACTATTAAACCGCTCCCGGTGGCTTGGATGACCACCTCACGCCGCTCGCGACGAGAAGAGATCATCTTGGCCCGGTTGCGGATCCGACATTGCCGGTTCAGCCACCGCCACTTGCTCACTGGTGACCCCGCACCGTTATGTTCCTGTGGCCACCCGCTGTCGGTGCGCCATGTTTTATTGTCGTGTTCAAATTTTACTCCTGTTCGGCTTGCACTACATCTGCCGGACACATTGGAAGAAATTTTAGCTGATGACGTGCGGGCTGTTGCTCGAGTATTGGATTTTATCAATTTGACCAATTTGTCAAGGGACATTCAGCTCTTCGCTTTGTTGTTTTTTATTCTATGTTTTAGCTGTTTTTACATAGTCTTATTATCCTTGGGTATATCCCAGTTTTGATTCGGGCGCTAATGACCTAAGTAGTTGTGCGCCCTAAAAAAAAAAAAAAAAAGATACAATATATATAACGATACTATTCGGACTAATCCAGTATGGTACTCATAAATGTATCTTGCTGACCACTTGGAGCGCTACTGTCGCAGTATATAACAACGACCAGAGAGAGTGTGGTGCCTGTATGTGTTAGACTGCGTTCTGTGTGCAGAGCGACAGTCTGTGGAACTGCTGTCGTTTTCCTCCGCCCCGTTCTGCCCGGGAACGGGCCGTGGGAGTAGCACTTGCCGGTTGCCTCCGGAAGAGCATTTCTGTGGTTTTTCTCGCAGCGGCCACTTGGCGGACGTAGGTGTGAGGAAAGAGCATGGGTTGCATTTGTTCTCGGTAGGTGCGCTCTGGGAACTTGGGCGGCAGACTTCTCTGCGTTGCACAACGCGTCCGCTGTGCTTCCTCGGTAACGTTTCTCAGCCTTTCTCAATAAGCGAACCAAGTGAAACCATTCTGGCGTCTCCACCCCCTTCCTCCGAACAATTATCATAGCTGATTCTTGAAGTTTTCCCAGCGGACATAATATTGCATCAGCTTTCGGGAGTGCGCCCGGGACAGCGACAATTCTTCGTCCGTTATTTCGGCTGAAAAACTTACAGCAATCTTCAAGCCGGCCGCGGTGGCCAAGGGGACTGAGGCGCGCCAGTTATGATCCGCACGACCACTACGGTCGGGGGTTCGAATCCCCCCTCGGGCATGGATATTTGTGCCGTCCTCAGTATTAGCTAGTTCATAAGTAGTTTGTAAGTTTAGGGACTGATGACCCCGTAGTTAAGTCCCATAAGCTATACAAACATTTGAACATTTTGAATTAAAGTTCAGGGTGAAGAAATAAGAACCTTGCGTTTTTGTGATGAAATTGTAATTATGTCAGAGACAGCAAAGGACTTGGAGGAGCAATTGAACGGAATAGACAGTGTGTTGAAAGGAGCATATAAGATTAGCAAAGTAAAACAAGGGTAAAGGAATGCAGTCATAGAAAATCAGGCGATGCTGAAGGAATAAATTAGGTAACCTCTACAAATATTTGAACATTTGAGCCATCTTCAAGGCGAGTCCAAGACTGAGTGCTCAGCCTATTTATCCGGTAAATTACGTGATGCAAAGCTACTGAGGACTAGTGCGCATGCTCGAAGATATCACATTCGTAACTGCTGCGCTAGTTCAAAGTTCAAATGTTTGTATAGCTTATGGGACTTAACTACGGGGTCATCAGTCCCAAAACTTACAAACTACTTACGAACTAGCTAATACTAAGGACGGCACAAATATCCATGCCCGAGAGAGTATTCGAACTCCCGACCGTAGTGGCCGTGTAGACCGTCACTGGCGCGCCTCAGTCCCCTCGGCCACCGCGGCCGGCGCTGCGCTAGTCATAGATGAATATATACTTTACAGATAACCCTGTGAGCGCTGAGTGCAAACAGAATCAGAGGTGTTACAGTGCTTACAAATGAATAACTAATCATTCAAATCATTCCGATTGATGTTACCACTTTCAATGATTAGTTATTCATGTGTAAGCACTGTAACAGCTGTGTTTATGTTTGCATTCTGTGCTCACAGGTTTCATCTATGACTAGCGCGACAGTTACGAATGTGATATCTTCGAGCATGCGCACTCTAATCCTCAGTAGCTTTGCATCACGTGATTTACCATATAAATACTCCCGTGCAGACGCTGAGAACTCAGTCTTGGACTCGCCTTCAAGATGGCTGTTAGGTTTGCAACCGAAATATCGGACGAAATGCACTCCCGAAAGATGATGGGAATATCTTAGCTGTTTGTCTCATCTGAAAGGCAACGAATGTCATTTTCTTTTGTTGGCAAAATTTTGTTGTGAAAAAACAACTTACAATATTATTCATTACATGACGAATTTTTAACACATTTTTCGCGATGGTACACATCATATTTTAAAATGATTTGTGACAGATACGGGTATTTCGCATTTCGTGTAAGTCTTAGAAGTGAATTATGCTCGTCAAGCAAGGTTCCGCTTTATAATCAATTTGTAAAGAAATAAATAGATTTGCGAATTTTTCAAAATTGCTTGGTTCCTGAAAACAGTTTATAATGCTCTGAACATGTATTCCAACCGGGAAAAGGGGATGTACAGTTTAACTTGGAATCCAAACCACGTGTCGGTTGTGGCAACTCGTCACATGGTTGAGAAGTGAAGGCTGGGTCAAAACCCAGAGTGAAGAATCCGTGATGCCAGCGACTTTGCCGTGCGGAGTGCCTCAGTGGATTAACGCGTCATGCTACGGACTGGTTTGCCGTTCCCGTCGGCATAGGTGCGTCTGTTGTCCGTAGTGTGAGTTAGTTTAAATAGTCTGTTAAGTCTAGTCTAGGGACTGATGACCATAGCAGCTGGTCCAATAGGTTTACAAACATTTGAACCAGCTACTTTCGAACTCGTGACGTTCCGCTTTCTAACCGACAATTTTGCCGCTAGTGCAGACTTCAAGTTAGAGAGAACTGCGACAATTATTGGATACTTACCCAGTCTTGATAAAAGTTCCATTAAAAATATTGGAATTATCAATCAAGATAAAAATTATCATATCTTTTAAGCTGGACGAAACCACACACACACACACACACACACACACACACACACACACACACACACTGTGCAAAGTTTCATTGAGTAGTTTCACAGTTCACCACGGACAAGCATTGTGACACTGGATAAAGACATGTAACTGATAACACAGCTCACACTTTGTGAATTAATTATACTGTCTTACTTCTTTTTCAGTCGTTGTAGCCTGATTTTCCTTTAATTACTTTTATGTGGTAATTCCACTTTAGGACGCTCTGGACACTTGCCCATAGTTATATGAAGTAGTCAGTGTTACCACTGTAGTTAAAGTTTCCTCCATCAATCATTTACAAGGACTAAATAAATAGTAATGAAAACTATTATGTTTCTAAAAAAAATGTTTAAGTTTATGGGAATTAGCTCCGGGGTCATCAGTCCCTAAACTTACAATCTACTTATAAACTACCTTATACTAAAGACAGTACAAACATCCATGCCCGAGGGGGATTCGTACATCCTGGCGGATCGAAGCATAGCGCCTCGATGCGCTTGGCCACTCGGCCGCGGCATGTTGCTTGAGAATGACTTTCATGAGAACTATTATGTTTTCCAGGAATGACTTTAATGAGAACTATCATGTTTCTCAGGAAAGACTTCGACAACTATTATGTTTCTCTGGAATGACTTGAATGACAACTGTTATCTTTCTCTGGAATGACTTTATTAGCAGACGTACTCATAGTCACACACCTTCAATACAATCGCCCCCGTTTTTTTATAACATTTTGCGAATGTCCCGAAGGCGGCGTATACCATCTGCTCGTCTGTTTCTGCTGCTGTCCCGTATTCACCTCCCTATTACGTGGATTACGCCATCTCTGCTCTGCTATGGATTCCTCGCAGTGCTGATGGAACGCTTGTGTTCTCTCGTGTTCCTTTTTTAGACTTTGTGAAGTTGTGATTCACAGATGCTGCCGACAAAAAGTCCATAATGCAAAGCTACAGTTACTAATAAAATAACAATTTCTGTTCTCGAAACAGTATCTGTTCGCTTTTATTTTTCAGATTCTCGGGGCATTTGTATTCGCCACTCGTTATGACGTAAATTTAGCCTGCCTTTCCACTGTACTGCACCGGTTGTGCATGATATACGTACGTTATAAAGTGGGAGGCAACCGGTCTCTGATGAACGCAATGGATCGGCACCTCGGGGGAAGTTCAAAGCTTGAGGTTCTGGGTATTTTGACCATTGCTGTAGGATTCTGCTGAAGTGATTTGTGGTTACAGATCTGTAATCCTTGTTCTCCCGAATACGAACCAACGCGCCATGTCACTCTGTTGCGTCATCCGCTGCTTTTGGCAAACATCCAATAGAACCACTGCTTCAGCTTAATTTGTCAAGGGTGGCAGCAATTCGGCCTTTAAAACCTTTCCTCTTGTACCAGAAGACTGCGATTGCGGGACAATGGCAACGGCGACTACCGCTGGGCAGAGGATCGTCGAGTAGCATTGTGCGCTTCCCGGTACTCGGTATGGGCGTTATCTCCTCACAGATGTCAGTGAGAACAATTGTAGCCGTCCCCAGATAAGCGGCGCGTCAGATAGCCGTTTCCACGTAGTGACACAATGTAGTTTTATCTCCTCTCCTCTCTCTCTGCGTTTCTGTATTTTCTCTTCTTCTCCCCTTCGCCCTGGGGGCAGTAGCTTCTGAATCTCCGTTACACTTGTGTACGCTTCAAAACACTTTTTTTTCTCCTTTTTTCCCCTGTCAGATAACATGTTCATCTAAATTTACATCGATACTCTGCAAATCACATTTAAGTGCCTGGCAGAGGGTTCATTAACCACTTTCATAACCTTTCTCTACCGTTGCATTCTCTAATAGCGCCCGGGAAGAAAGAACACTTAAATAGTTCAGTTTTCAATCTGATTTATTTTGTTGGGATGGTCATGTCTCCCTATGTATGTGGGTGCTAGCAAAATATTTTAACATTCAAAAGTAAAAGTCGGTGATTGAAATTTCGCAAATAGATCTTGCCACATCGAATAACGCCTTTCTTTTAATGATTTCCACCTCAAATCGTGCAACATTTCCGTAACGCTTTCCCCCCCTGTAACGCGATTTTGTTTTATAACAAAACGAGCTGCCCTTCTCTGAACCTTCTCAATATCTTCCGTCAGTCCCACCTGGTGAGGGTCCCACAATGGGCAACAGTACTCCAAGAGAGGACGCACACGTGTGATGTAGGCAGTGCAATCTCTTTGGTGGAGCTGGTGCATCTTCTAAGCGTTCTGCCAATGAAACGTAACCTTTGGTTCGCCTTCCCCACAATAATCTCTCCATTCTAAGATGTTCGTAATTGTAGCTCCTAGGTATTTGGTAGAATTTACGACCTTAAGGTTTGACTGATTTATCGTGTAATTGAAGTTCAGCGGATTTCTTTTAATAGTCATGTGTATTACTTCACACTTTTAATTAGTTAGTGTTAATTGGCAATTTTCGCACCATGTAGATATTTTGTCTAAACCGCTTTGCAGTTGCTTTTGATCCTCTGTTGACTTCACTAACCGATAAACGACAGCATCATCCGCGAACCTTTAAAATTCAACCATGGCAAATCTTTCTGTCTCTCCCTCTCTCCACCGCGGCGCAATGGTCGAGCGCATTGAGGCGCATTGCTGCGATGCGTGAGCCCGTTCCCGGTCGGGGGTTCGTATCCTCCCTCGGGCATGGATATTTGTGTTGTCGTTAGTATAAGGTAGTTTGTAAGTAGTTTGTAAGTTTAGGGACAGATGACCCCGCAGTTGAGTCCCATAAGCTTAACAAACATTTGAACATTCTCTCTATCCCTCTGTCTCGATTATTTTAACGAAAAATGTTCAAATGTTTGTAGAGCTTAAGCGACTTAACTGCGGGTCATCAGTCCGTAAACTTACAAACTATTTACGAACTAGGTTATACTAAAGACGGTACAAACATCCACGCCCGAGGAGGATTCGAACCCCCGACGGGGAACGGCCTCGCCTATCGTAGCATAGCGCCTCAATGCGCTCCGCCGCGGCTTATTTTACCGCTCTAGGGTAACAAAAACTGACAGATACTTCAGCAGCAAACTATGTTGTATAAATAACAGTTGGAGAAATTCAGTTGAAACATTGTTACAATTTGTAAGTTTTTTTAAATATTTTTTCAAAAATAGAAGATACAACTAACTATTGTTGGATGATTGCCAGCATTATAATAAATTTACAACTTGCCAAGTCAACTTGCGCACACACACACACACACACACACACACACACACACACTGTGGCCGAGGGGACTGAGGCGCTTCAGTAACGGTCTGCACGGCCACTATGGTCGGGGGGCGGTCGGGGGTTCGAATCCCCCCCTCGGGCATGGATATTTGTGCCGTCCTAGTTCGTAAGTAGTTCATAAGTAGTTTGTAAGTTTAGGGACTGATGACCCCGTAGTTAAGTCCCATAAGCTTAACAAACATTTGAACATTTTTATGGTCGGGGGTTCGCATACCCCCTCGGGCATGGATATTTGTGTCGTCCTTAGTTGTAGGTAGTTCATAAGTAGTTTGTAAGTTTAGGGACTGATGACTCCGTAGTTAAATCCCTTAAGCTTAACAAACATTTTGAACATTTTTGAAGACAACAGAAGAGAAGATGTATCAGTTGATTTGAAAAGGGGGGGGGGGCAAGGGAAGAGGAAGAGAGTCCATGATAAGAAGAATTTACTGTTGGAACTGAAATACCAGAAGTATTATTAATAATACTCTCTCTCTTTCCAAGCATTAATCCCGACTTGCAGGATCTGCTGCTTTGCTACATCTCCTCCATTTTCTTCTGACGTTGACATCTTCTGGTGTTAAGCCAACAACGTGGATGTTTGCCCTGATGTTGCCAGGCTTCCTCGTGGTCTTGTTTCTCCTGGGTTGATGTGGAGTGCTGTTTTTGCAACCAAGTTGTCATGCTTTTTCATGACGTGACCGTACTTTACATTGGCCCACGGCCCATGGCAGATAGATAAAATACTTCCCCATAAATTACTCCCCCACCTTCTCCTCATTAGCGAAATCTCCCCTCTCCCCTCCGGAAATTTCGCTAAAGCTACTATTTCCCCAAATGTTCTCCTCGAAAAATATATTGCACCAAAATTGCAGAAACAAAAATCTCCCGATTTTTCGTCACTGGTATGTTGTTCAAATCAATCTTCTAATTATTGACCACTTTACCTTTGTTGTTATAACAATAACGAATGAAAAATTTTAAAAGAAATATTGTTCTCTAATCTTAGGAGCGTACGCTAGAGACTTTTCGTAAAAACTTAAAACAAGCGACCATCTTTCGCCTATTTAGAAGAATACTTGGTTGGTTCCAAACTCCTTCCCCCGAAAAGTAAATACATTAAGACCTTTGACCGGCTGGTCAATTGAGGGACAGCCATTACTGATAACTGCTGATCTACAGAGATAGCGTTTACCGCTAGTTTTGAATGAGAACGCGACAGACGCATCAAGCTGTTGAAAGAGGTGGAGTTGCCAGTCATCAGCCTAATGTGTATCCCATTAGCCGAAGAGACGTGGCAGCGGTAGGGCAGACAATGGAGCCGGCTGACGCATCGTCATCACCATGACGTCACTCCCAGCGCGCTGCTTGAGCGGATCGCGTTGTCCGCCGCAACTACCTGTTGGCGCTGGTTTCGCCTCTCCCACACGAACGCCTTCCTCTCTGCGCCCACGCGTTCCGGAGAACACCTCTCAGCCCGAGCTGAGCGCTTTCCGGTGTCGCAATCAATGCGTTTCCCTAACGATCGGTGGAGAGTTCCACAGTACAACTATTCCGCAAGAACTTCCGAGCTGAATAAGCGTGTTATTTCCGGTTACAAGAGTCGAAGGGCCTGAAAAGGACGCAATGGTTGTGAACGGAGTAAGGCAGGGTTGTAGCCTTTCCCCAGTGTTGTTCAATCTGTACATTGAGCAAGCCGTGCAGGACAGCAAGGAGGAATAGAAAGTTCATGAAGAAGAAATAAAAACTTTGCGATTTGTTGATGACATTGTAATTCTGCGAGAGACAGAAAAGGGCCTAAAACAAAAACTGAATGGAGTGGACAGGGTCTTGAAAGAAGCGAATAAGATGTACATTAAGAAGAGCAAAAGAAGAGTAATGGAATGTAGTATAAGAAGGTTTTAGATTAGGTATTGAGGCAGTAAAGGTGGTAGATGAGTATTATTTCTTGGGTAGCAAAATAACTTACGATGGTCGCAGTACAGGTGATATTAAGTGCAGAATAGCTATGAAATGAAAAGCGTTGTTGCAGAAGATAAATTTGCTAACATAGAATATTAATTTTAACGTAAGGAAGTCTTTTCTACCGGCCGTGGTGGCCGAGGGGACTCAGGCGCTCCAGTCACGGTCTGCACGGCTACTACGGTCGGGGGTTCTAATCCCCCCTTGGGCATGTATATTTGGGCCGTCCTTAGTATTAGTTAGTTCATAAGTAGTTTGTAAGTTTAGGGACTGATGACCCCGTAGTTAACCCCCATACCTATAACAAAAAAAAAAAATAAAAAAATAAAAATAAAAAAAAATAAAGTCTTTTCTGACGGCATTTTTTTTGGAGTGTAGCCTTGTACGGGAGTAAAACATGGACGGTAAATAGTTCAGACACGAAGACTATTTAAATTTTAAATGTGTTGCTAAAGGCGAATGCTGAAGATTAGTTTTGTAGATCGCGTAACTAATGAGAAAGTACTGGAGAAATTTGTGATGAAAAGAAATTTCCGGCAAACCGTGATAGAAAAAAAGGGGGCAGGCTGAGACGCCTCAGTTCAGTATTGGAGGGAAGTATGTGGCGGAAAATCGCAGAGGAAGACCAAGAGACGAATACTGTAAGCAGGTTCAACAAATGGATGTGGGTTGCCGTTCTTATGATGAGATGAAGAGTCGGAGAGCTACACCAGACCGGTCAGGACTTAAGACCACAACAGCGGTAACTTATTTCCTGTACTGCGACCATGCGCTCCGTAGGAAAACCATGGATCGCTTCCGTCTCTGCATACGCCAAACGGAGGTTGTCTCACTCGGGTCAATTACTTTCATTTATGACGAATGAAATTCAGCTTAACAACACACCGCAGACATCACATACAATACTTAACTTTAACATCCAGAGTACTTGAAACTAAGAACAAATTTCTGAAATGTGTCATGCTGTGCATGAAAAACCATAACTAGTGATGTGTTTAATTATTTACATCATTACAGTTCTCTCTCTCTCTCTCTCTCTCTCTCTCTCTCTCTCTCTCTCTCTCTCTCATATATGAGAATCATCCCTCTCCTCCGATATGGGTGGGGGATGACGTTCAACAATACAAGCCCTGCATTTTTAATTATCATTTTTTACATACACTGAAGCAAATCTTGTGATTTGCACATAGATTTAAGATCAAAAGACAAACAATAGAAAAAATAAATTGGACGTGACACTGGAGAAAGACGCCATTAAAATCTAACGTGACCTTTGTAAGGAAGAATATGTAAAAGACAAAAATTATTCACAGTTTAAAACACAACACATTTATCGCTGTAGATGCTGAAGGACCCGTACTGGGAGGGGATTGATCAGGGAAAGGTAAAGAAAGTGATGTGTGGCGCTGGGATGGAAAATTCACTGTGATTGTTGGGTAGTGACTACGTATAAGATTATAAAATTTGGGTGAAATCGGGGAAGGGGAAGACAGATGATGAGGTTGGCTGGGGTGAGGTGAGTGTGGGGGCAATAGAGGGCAGGGGTGACTAGGGGTGGGAAAGAAAGGACTGCCACATGACGGCGACTCTTGGAACCCTGTTGCGGTACAGAAACAGCTGTGACATATGTCGATTGCTGTCGTAGATCTATTTGTTGTAAGTTCTGAAAACATTATAAGCGCTGTCCTAACGATTATTTTACTGTACTTACTAAAAAGTCATTGCAATTAAGAAATAAACAACGAAACGGTTATCAACTCGCTCGGCGCGTATGCCACAACTGACTTGCCAACGCAACGTGCTTGGTTTCTTAGAAATTTGAATGTCCACGGTTACCTGCTGTCCTGGGCTACCCCTATGATTAATATTACAAATCGGTACCGGTACTTCACTTTTCGTGTATTTATGCATGGCTTGTTACCCAGTCCACACAAAACATCACCGTCGTTTTAGACCTGGCCAGTGATGTTCTTTTACGCTGAAACCAGCAGTTACAAAAGCTGAGCTCACAGCGATAGCGGCGCACGCAGGCACCAGCCTAGTTCCACAGAAAGCTAGTCCGCAATCGCCACCGTTTATCGGGCGCTGATCTTGCGACCATCGCGGCAGTTTTCTTGGTGCAACGTGCCTCCCCGACAAACACGTAAGACGACGTAGTGACGTAAAGGAGTCTCAGCAGATACGAAAAGACGTCAGCGTCGACAACGTTCGTTTCCCGTTCTTCCTGTCACGTGTCTGTACCCTCTCTTTCTAACAATGACGTTCCTAACTGTAGCATAGATCTGCTCAATTACCCCTCTCTCATACTTCACTGGACTGCCAGAAAAAGCGATGCCATATTTAAAATCTATAAACCAGGACGACGACTTTGAAAACGCTGTATTTTCTAGCGTAAAACCCGTACATTTCTATTTATTTTTTATCTTACACTTAAAATTAAATAACTACTAATTGTCGTTATTTATTTACAAATAAAGCAAAATACAAATGTCTTTTCCCTTGATTATTCAAGAACAAGAAATCTTAAAATATGATTACACGGTTTGGTTGATATCAATAGCTGTAAATTTACTTCATCATCGTCATAATTTAATCCAATTATCCTGTGTAACCATTTGAGACCTGATATTCCACGGTATTTAATGAGTTCTGATTTAATTCCACCTACCCCAGCTGTTTTATTGTACTGCAATATGTTGACCATTCTCTCCACTTCCTCAAATGTGATCATGTTTCCATCATAATTCCTATACTATTGTACCTCAAATCTGACCAGATACATCATTGACTGTTTCACCTACATTGAGCAACTATTCGAAATATTATCTCCATCTGACCAAGGCATCCACACAATTGACTAGCAGCTTTCCTGACCTGTCCAAAACACTTCCCTCCCTTTCGAAGACTGCTAATTAGGCTCCAGAATGGTTTTCCCGCGGCTTGACCCATCGTTTCTAGCTTATTTCCAAAGTCCTCCCATGATTTCTGCTTGTATTCTGTAATTATACGTTTGGCTTTCTTTCTTCAACATAACTTTTTCTGTCTGCCTGATTTCTAGTATGGAGCCATTTTTGAAATGCCTTCTTCTTTTTGTAGGCTGCCTTGACTGTCATTCCACGAAGCTGTCTGCTTCTTCCTGCCTTTACACACTACTGTGCCAAGACATTCTCTAGCTGCTTCCAGAAGTGTGTCCATGAACCTTGCCTATTCCTCTTTCAATGACTGTAAATGACGACATTCAAGTAACTGGTACCTTTCTGAGATCATTGTTATGTATTTGTGCTTTATTCTCTTGTCCTGAAGCTTCTCCACTATCCTTTTACATGTGGAACTGACTTTCTCCACTTTTCGCCTCACGAAACCAATTTCACTGCAGATTAAATAATGATCAGTGCCATCAAAGAACCCTCTGGGAACACGTATGTCTTTGACTGCCTTTCTGAATTCCTGTTCTGTTATTATACAGTCATTGACAGGTGTGGTTCCCCTGCCTTCACAAGTAAATGTTCTTATGCTTAAAAAACGAGTTTGTGATAACTGAGCCCTTTCTGGCACAGGAACCCAAGAGCCGTTTGTCGTTCCTGTTGCCTCCATAACCCCTCCAAACTTACCCATAACCTTTTCATTACCTTTCTGTTCGATTTCTTATCCTGACATTGAATTCATTAATGGACAAAATACTATATTTGTTCTTTAACAACCACGTCACTGAATAGAATCTGTCCATCTCTTGATCTGTCCCTTCAAAAGGCGAATACACTGACACAATCGTAACACATGCACACCAGTCGTTCATTTACGGACCTTGTTGCAATTTAGCTGGGTTCGATTGGTTTCCTGATGTAAAACAATACACCCCAGTGTTCTCTTCCTGCTTTGACTCTTGACAGGTAGACATTGTATTCTCCTTCTTCGTCCTCTCTCTCCCTTGCCCTAATGTGTCACTGATAGCTGAAACTCTAACCCCATCTTACTGGCAGTATCTGCTAGCTCTAACTTCTTCCCAGTTTAATCCCCATTGATATTAATAGCTCTCCATCTCATTCCATTTAGTTTGAGAAGTCGTTCATGAGGAGTCCCTGGTCTGCCAATCAGAGGTGGGATCCCGTCTCCTCCATAAGTCCTAGGCATTTTGCTCTGATTGTTGCCAGCATCTTATCGAATAACCTGGTAAGCAGGTTGCTAGCCTTACTTGCCCAGGGTCCCACTGGGTCTTACCCCTAACGGTTGAAGGACTAACCGGTCGATTTGGTAGTCTCTGAGTCGTGGCCACCTTTGTGTTCAGATGGCAGAGTCTGTCCGAGATGCCCAACCTCGTTCCAAAGTAACTGACATCCAAATGTCAGGACCACTTACTTGGCCAGTCGTACATTGCCCGTGGGTCATGAACTAGCACATGACTACAGGAACCCACACCATGAATAACTTAGTGCTGTTGCTAAAATAATTCCTCTTCTTCAACTCAACCGGTTCCCACGTCACATTGTCTGTCCAATGATTCTTCTCGCTTCCAAACTTTTTCTCTTATATCTCCTGTTACCTCGTCTTTCCATCCTAGTTTTTTGGCCTTGCTATTCATCTTGATGCTTCAGGATTTATGTTTTCGACTCCCCTCCCCACGTAGCACTTCCCTCTCCTCTGCAGACACTCATACCATCTTAGCCTACTTTCTTGGATCTTCTTTCCTTTTGGCACCACTTTCGCTGCTCTCCTGATGTAATCATTCCTTATTCTATACTTTCTAGTAACTCCACTCATTCACCTTAACATGATCATTTCTGCCACTTCCATCTCTCTCTCTCTCTCTCTCTCTCTCTCTCTCTCTCTCTCTCTCTCTCTCTCTCTCTCTCTCTCTCTCTCTCTTGGACTTTGGGAATGGCCAAGTTTCGTGCCTTACCACAGACTTACAAAGATTTCCATTCATTATGTAGTTAACCTTATCACAGACTACTACACTCAAATTCCTCCATCCGTCCACTATTTATCCTGTGCTGTATTTCACCCTCCAGTCCTCCATCACTTCGAACGTCAGAGCCAAGGCATTTAAACTTCTTGTCCAGTTTTAATTGTTCTTATTGCAGGTTGACATATAGGTCTCCTGCGTCGTTTCTGTTTTCTTCCTGCTAGTCGTCATTCATCTTTTTCTAGGGCTTTCCTTGAAGTTTCTCTAGGATGGGTTCACAGATTACAACATCATAAGCAAACGTCGTGTTCCATGGTGCCTGTTGCTAAAATAATGATTTTCGAATTATTTTTTTAGAAGTCTACATTATATTTTTTTCCTTTCTGCAACGTAATCGGTATGGTCGACTATTGGGGGATGAGACGGAGGACAAACGGAATGGAGAGATGGACAGAGACGGAGAATGGATAGAGGGCGGACGAGGGGGAGTCTTGACTCACTCCACTTGCCCTGCAACAAATATGTTTTTCTGAGAATATAACTTGTTTTTAACTTTCCATTCATTCCACAGAAGCACACGAGCGCAAATAAGTGTTCATACTGATTTAATTGACGTATTTCTTCTCTGAGTATCTGTTAGCAAGAATTCTTTTCGTTACTGTTGTCAAGAATTCTTTTATTTACTTTTACGTTCATTTGATAGCATACTGAGCGACATAGAAGCGTGGCCGGGCATAGATAGTATTACTAAAAGAAAAATATCAAAGATTCGTAGTATTCAAAATCGTAACTTCTCAACACAATATGGACATCTAAAAAAAAAAATAAAAGACCGCGTCTGTGATTGACATATGTCAGCGTAAGGACACTGTAATGACGCAACGCACAGAGAAGTTTCCTTCTGGTCGTTTTCTGACGAAGTAGTCGGGCGGCTGATAACCCTGGAAGATTTCGTCATCGAAATTAGCCGACAAGATTGAATTCGCGTGCCAGACTGCATTTCAGTAAATATTCTGTATAAATATAGTTTTCAGTTTTTTTTTAGTAAAATTTTGTAGCAGCCATCTTCTCAGTTGGCGGTAAACGAATTATGTTCAAATGTTTGTAAACCTATTGGACTAAACAGCTATGGTCAACAGTCCCTAGACTTAAGTAAACTAACTTATACTAAGGACAACACATACACCCATGCCCGAGGCAGGACTCGAACCTCCGACAAGAGCGGGCACCCAGTCCGTAACTCGCCTTAAGCCACGCGGCCATTGTGCGCGGCAAACGAAGCATGAACATTTATGGCAGGCACGCTGAGACAGCTGAAGTTCAACATCCAGAGATTAATGGTACTATGCCAATGTGTGAATCTGGGTTTATAAAATATAACATTAAGAAAATCAGCTTAGAGATCAATGATGCTAACCAGTGATCTCTATCTGGATGTTGAACTTCAGTTGTCTGAGCGTGCCAGCCAGAGATGTTCCTATTTCGTATCTTGCTAAATTCAAATATGGCTGCTATGAAGTATTACAAGAAACGAGAAGAAAATACGTTTGGATTACACTTCCATATTAGCCTGTTACATCGTAAATTGACATAAATTTCAATCCAAGAGGTAAGCAAGCAATTCTTGGTCACGTAATAACTGATAGAAATTAGTATGCCAAATTTAAACATGGCGGATAATGCGAAAACGTGTGGAAAACATCTGAATGTGCAGGCACGCCGTAGGTCTATGCTCAGACACCAGAGGTATACATCCAGTTTTTATAGAGATCAATGATGCTAACGCAACACATTCAATGCACATTCCGCAGTGTCCAGGGAATGAACACAACGAAAACTACCCATCTTAAAACTGTAACGACTAGTGTACAGAATAACCGTTTCAATTAGACATGGAACTAGAAGATCGTTTAAACCGGCGTGAAATAAGTGCAGAATGAATATAGGAAAATGGATAAGGGGGACAAAACCAGTGACAAGCACCATACATTGGTCACTGTAAGTCGTTAATTCAGCATTATAAAAGTGGGGTTGTTTTAAAAAAAAGAATGAAGTATGGACGCGACTCCCGCGATGCGCGGTTTTGGAGCCGTTGCGCCCTAAAACGTCTGACTGCCGCCGAGAATAGAGGCGGCGGCTATTACGCATGACCCAGAAGCGGCGCCAGGCAGCCATTCGCCTGTTGGTTCGTTCGCTCGCTGGCTGGCTGGCGTTGCCTCGCCGCGAGCGGCCTTCTCGGAAATAACAATAATAGCTTTTTGTGGAAGCCCGGCTCCTTGCAGCGCGGTGGGGGAAAGCCGTGGCATGTTCCACCTCCCCTGCGGCCCCTCCCCTCCCCGCCCCGCCCCGCCGCGCGGCGCTTCTCCGTACCCCCCCACCACGGCGGCCGGCAGTCGGCGCACGCGGCTTCCCAGAGCAGCCGCTCGCCAGTCGCACTCGCGTCGTCGTCGGCAGCGCAGGCTACGGCGCGGACCCAGCAGCCAGCAACAGGCGCCCGCCCGTCGCCGCCATGTCCGCGTGCGCTTTCACTTGTCGCTTCGTGCCGCAGAGGCCGTTCCTCGACTGCAGCCCACTCGGATCATCCGAAGCGGTACGGACGCGACGCCGGAATCTGTGTGCTTTTGCCTGTCGCCTCGAGTTTCAGTGAAATCGAGAGGAGAGTCGGTTGGCTGCCTCGTCCACGCCTGTGGTCGTCTCCTCGGATGGATAACCACTGCAGTGTTTCACCCTGCGATGTGTTAGTGCACCGATTTGGCATTGTGTTTGTGATTCTACAGGAGTTACCAGCTCTTGTCGTGTGCTGCTGTACGTTTCACTAGCCTTCGATCTGTGTCGAAACCGTTGGCATTGTATAGTGAAAGTGATGCAGACATTGTTCTCCCAGGTTAACGAGCAATTTTTCCGGTCCACTTCTTCGATCACCAAAAGTCCCAACAGTCAGTGATGAAGACCTTTATTCTCTGTGAATAGTGTAGTTGCTTTGATAGTGGAGAGATTTCTACGTTGGCTTAATACACCCTTTAATTTTTGTCTTCAAGCTCCTGACAATTTCCAGTGGCGGCGTCCATTTCGTAGTTAAATGGCAATACGATAATTTCGATTTAGAATGTGTCAAGTTTAAGCATTGGATCAGTGGCGTCAAGTAGTATTCTTTGTGAGTAGGTCATCTGACTTTATTTCGAAGTGTAGCGATTTCTGTTAGTGAGTACAAAAATATGCTAGTTCCATATTTTTCATTAGGCTCCCTGTCTTAGGGATGTTCTTATGATACGGCAATTTCGATTTAAAATGTGTCGACTCAAGCGTTGTTGCGTTAGTGAGGATGGCAGATCTATTCTTTGTGAATAGTGCATTACTCTTGCTTTCAAAGTGCAGGGAAACACGCTTGTTCAACTTTTGTCTTTTAACACTTTATGGACGAGCGCAACATATTTGTACAACAATACATTGTTGCTGTAACTTGATAGAATGTTTTGCAGTTGCCATGTGTAGCAAATTTATAACACTTCAAAAGCGTTAAGAAATTATGCCCATATAGTAAGCATTACAAATTTTTTCATTGATCGTAGAAGGGTAAGCGATTTCTACGTTGACTTATTGAGTGCTAAGACAACTTTAATTTTTGTCTACAAGAACTTCACAATTTTCATTCGCGCTCGTGTCGTAAAAGAAAGTTCTCATGATCAATATATTCAATATGTGTCGAGTTTAAACGTCGCATTTGCAGTGTCGCTCCTTTTCTGTGGGAATAGTGCGTTTCTGTTGCTTTGAAAGAACAGATAGTTTTTGTTCTTAATAAGTATTTCTTTCACATGCGTCGTTACGGTCTACATAATTTTGGGTTACATCCGTTTCGCAGGAAAATTTCTTATGATGCGTTACGATTTGGAATGTGTCGATTTTAAGCGTCGTTGGCTTCAAACCGCCCACGCAAAGATGTCTGTTAACGAGTCACGGTCGCTTATTTCTGTAAGTGAGCCGCGTTCCTGTTAAAAGTGCTCTTCGGGCTAGTGGAAGCGGAAAGCTATATTCGCGGTAAGACGTTGCGACACACGGTTCTCGTCGATTCTCGGAAACGCTGCTTTCTAGATCTCAGAAATAGTAGCGGAAGTTTACGCCGTTGTCGACGATATCTACACCGCTGCGTTTCTCTTCATGCAGGTTTTCTGGCCTAGTACGTTTCTCTCTCGTGGAAATGCACGACCGCCGGTTCAAATGTCACGTCTCTGACCGGTTAGGAATGCAGACCGCACCTCCCGAAGCTACGCAAGGAAAATAACCCCATAAGCGATTACCGATGTTTGTTGGAGTCTGCTATAACCTGTTTTGGTCTCTGTCTTCATTAATTTCTACTACCGCATGACTGCGTCCCTGAGATTGATTGTAGATTAGAGAAACACTAGCCGAAACGAAGTTTATTCTCAAAGCATATTTTCTGCCCATTACCAATCGTGTCGGCATTAGTTCACGTGTAAGTAATGGCCAATAGTGTACCATTTTCTGTTTGTCATCTGTTGTCTAGCACCTGCCTTCCGAAAATTCATTTAGCGCAACTTTGAAATTTTCGTCTGCAATTTCTGTAGCCTTCCTATCGCTTGTTCTTGATATTTGTGATCTTCTCCATTACGTCTGGCGTACAGCATTGATTTGTATTGTTAAAATAAACACTCCTAGCCTTTTGGAGCATATATTTGCACGTCTCTTGTTCAAAAAACGTTTGCTGTTATCTGAAATATTGTATTCATAGAGCAATGCGGTATTAAAAATGGGAGGAGTAGTGTATGGGGGTAGGCTAGAGTCGATACATTTAGAATAAGTTGCAGATGTTTGAGCGATGGGCGCGATCTATACGGTTATGGCTTCATTACGTTTAATTCGGGGAACTGACTGTGGAGTCGAGACGCAGTGCACGTTTGAGAGACCTCCCCCCTCTCCGCCCCCTCCCCTCCCCACCATATCATTCTGCGGGTTTGTCAGCCTGCTCGCGAGGCAGCTGCACCATTCACGCCGAGGACATTGTTCAGTGGCACTCTGTCTCTACGTTGCGCGTAGCATCCGCACGCCTCCTACTTGCTGCGATGCAAGTTAAGCAACGCCGCATCCGACTCTTCGCCCGTTGTTGTGGATGATGTTACGTATGTCGTAGTACCTGTGGTTGTGGATTTATCTCAATCGATTCTGATGTCAATATGTTACCAATGAATCGCCTCACTGATAAGCTAAGTGTGCATGACGAAATCTGCTCAAATATTTGTGGGATGATGAAAGATGTCCATAACGTTCATCTGAAAAGCGCGGCCCAGAGGACTCATAGTTTCGATCTCTTTATACATTTTTCAGTAAGCATGCTTATTACAGTTGGGACTAATTACCAAGCGTGCAGAATTAGTTAAATGTACATGGCCCACTAAGGTCAGCGTGGTATCCTCAATATGGAACGTGGATTGGATGCGTTCCTGTCCTTGTACTGTGTCTCACAAATCCTGTTTCACACCCAGAGCGAACGAGCTTTTCTCTTATACATACAAACGGTAGGCGAACGCAAGCAAACAGCTTTCGGTCGTGTTCGGTTTCCTGGTGCTGTGCTGGTTGTCCGTTTTCCAGAGAACCATCAAAGCAAGTTAGCGTGCTCTCCGCTTCGGCATTCGCAGAAATGCGAGGATTCGTTTGCCGTCTAGCGGGCTCACTAATTAGAAGATTGCGATACTATAGGTTCTCGTGACATGCATGTGATCCATATGGTTGTATATGAATGCTCGCTAGGAATATGAACAGAAGGCATTTAATCATCAATTTAAATATTTTTATAAGAAATTGACGCAATCTTCCACAGTAGTCAGTTAACTGACTACTAAACCGTAAATAGTAGCCACAAGAAAGTTGGCTAAATGGTCACATTCACCTAGCCCACTTAGATGCTCGCAACAATTACTTGAGAGGATTTCAGCATTGTACCTAGTACTGCACCTGTGATTACGTATATTTTACTAAAACGAATTGTAAGTGTAAACTATCGCAGGCAAGACAAGGAACTTTGACACCTCAGCTGTCAAGATATATATTTGATTTTATATGTCTCGCAACATATCGATTGTGAGCAAAAAGTTGCGTAGTTAAATAACCGAAGTAAAAAGTATGTAATTGTTGACTGTACGAGATGAAAACTGAATCGTAGGATGTTAATCCAAAAACTAAAAAGTGCGGACGAACAAAAGTTGTAAAAAAGTTTGCGGACGCTACATTCCACGTTGAAAATGCGGCATACTGTTTACTTCTTAAAAACTATATTTAAAAGATTTTATTTAGTACCCTATTCTATAGGATATTTGCAAATTTTTCGTTGCATTACTCACACGTCATCCTTTACGTCTTACTACGGACATTTTAAAAAAGCTGAGATATAGCGGCTGATTAAATGTGTAGCATTTACAAAAGGTGTTACGTCCAGTATCTAAGAAACTAGCCTTTCCTCAAGTGAAGATACTCGTTCCTATTGCCGTGCTTTAAAATTTACTCAGCTGCATGGAGGAGCCCACGAACAGCATTCATCAGATTACTTACAATATTTTGGGATTAAAGTTGGTACACTAAGCTCGTTCTGTAGTGTGCTCTTTTGCTGCCCTGTCGTGTACACAGTTGATCGTGGGTACAAGCTAGCGAATCATAGGGAGCACTGACGAATTTTCTGGCAACGCGTGGTCGCTTATCTTCGCTACTGGATAATCGAGGCTTAATTCAGCCTTGGCTAGCTGCGTTAGATGAGCAAGTCCCGGTCCTGCACAAATTTTCTGACATTTTCGAAAAAAAAAAAAAAAAAAAAGACGACACCATACAGATAATTAGGTTTGAGGTCGACAACTAGGGATGCAAATCCACATCTGGGCTTCACACCGCCGGACAAAATGAAACAGTTTATGTTAAGATCGTTATTCCCATCCACACCCAAAGAGGACATGAAACCATGAATGGATGTGAGTAAATGAATGAAAATTTCAAGATGACGCGCTTTAAAATTCAGCTGTTGTGTGTTGATTTTGAAGTATTAAAGATGACATGGAATTATCAACTGAGATCGTAACGTTTGCCCACAGCCAATAGAAAGAATTTGTTAACTGCTGTTTCCTGTTAGTTTTCATTTGTTAAAATTTACCTGATGAAATTATCGCTCACAAGCTTCCCGTCACATTAACGCCTGCACCGCTCCTCCAGCGGAGTCGTGACAAAAAAATTCACAGACCGCATTCGGTGATCACCTATGAAAGTCGGCGAACTTTCCGATATTGCAGAGAAGTAGTGACCATACGCCCATAATCGTACGAATATTTGGAAGATGAAGCGCGGCGGTTCTCTCTTTGGAATGATGCAGTGTCTACCGACCACAAGCTCATTTAAAGTCAACATAGTTCAAAAGAGTACAGATATGTTTAAGCGCATTGTAGACTGACGTTTAATAATAGATGATTAATATCGTGGGAGGGCAATGACAAAGTGCACTACAGTAAAAGCGGTTCCGTACAAAAATTACGAATTAGTTTCTTGGACCCACACAGACATGTCCGAAAAGGACAGTTACCATTCATTGTTTTTAAACTATTTGTTCATCATTATTGAATCTGAATGTTGACATGATGTATTTATAAATATTTGATTTTGAACCCTTGTATTAGCCTCGTCTTCGCTAGGCCCTTCTGAACACACGGAAGAATGTTGTCGGGCAAACAATGATGCCGTATGGTACCTTAAAAGTACTAGGGCGCGTTCCCGCACTCGTGTAGAATTGCACTATCTTCTACATCCGTCCGTTTCGGAAACGAGCGAGCGTGTTTCAGTATCAAATGCTGACGACTGGTCGAACAATAGAACCATATGAGACGCAAAGATCGGAAGGCAGGGGAAGAGGGATCGAGACCAGGTGCGGCCACGGCTATGGGGGGGAGAGAGAGAGAGAGAGAGAGAGAGAAACTCCTCGGTTTTTATGAACTGAAATGTCTTGAAAATTGGCAAAGCAAGGATCTGAAAAGAGACAAGTGATGCGTATAACAATGGCCTTAAAATGTCTAAATTATATGTGTAGGGAAAATTGTTTTCTCCTTCAGAAATCAGTCTATAATCGTTCCATGTTGAGATAACCGCTATGTCATTGGCTAAGACTGTTGAAAATTTGGAAAGTCACAGAAAATCCAGGCATTTAATGCCATGTGACTTTGTTTAACAATACGCATAAGTATTGTATAGTACATCCATGCCCTATAGTAACACTCAGCCGTCAGTCACATTGTTTAGTCACATTTGTTCCCAGTAGTTCTCAATGGCAGCGTTTTTACATGTGTGTGATCTATATTATCGATGTTAATTATTTATAAAATGTTCCAACACCTAAAAACTGGGTTGTAGCTGTGTAACACTTTACAGTTTAGCAGAAAAAGATGGCGTATTGTTACCAGTAAAAGCATTATTGTATACTGTGGTGATACATACTCTCTGAGGAATGAAATGTTATTTTCACATGTGTTACAAACCAAAGGGTAGAAATACATTTCAGAGTTATTTTATAATACAGCAATACTACAATCACAATTTCATAGGTTCATAATTTTGATAACAAAAGTTGCCTCTTTATATTAATGTGTTACATGGTCTGATAGGATTTCTAATTTGTGTTTAAAATGTATGACCATCATCTTCACCACATAGTATGTCCACTAACACACAAATGCAGGTGCTTAAATATTGCTCGAGAATGCCTTCTCGGAGTTGTACATGGTTCCTACAATACACACACTTTTTGTTCAATTGTAGGGCTTTATTATTAGTAATTATTTTGTCAGTAGTCACACATAATGTGTGGTAGTTTAGAAGCAAGTGTGGTAATTGTGATTTACAAACGGTATGAGTAAATTTTATGCACATGTTTTGATTACACTGATTTCAAATGAGGCTGAAGTAGTAGAATGAGTGGTGGCATAGAGAAAGCATTTTTTGTTATCTCCAGTCCGTATGCACAGTATTTTTTCCTTTTTGTGTAGAAGTTGGAAATATTGCTTGTGAGCTCTGAAAATTATCATTTTATTGATTTTTTTTTAATTTTTATTTTGAAATAAGCGGTACAGTCTCATTCATCCATTAAATCTCCAAATTTTAAAAATTGAAGATTTCAAAAACTTATTTATTTTTATCATTTTTTATGATCGTGGGGACTGGTATCCATTTTAACAAGTGATTATGCTCAGAAGTAGTGGTTCATGTAGGTTGTTTCAAACAGCTCATGATGAAATTTTTTGCCAGTGGCATTGGAGATTTGTGAGGTCTGACAGAGGACTCCCTCATGTCGCAGGTGCGGCCGTGCTGGAATGGAGCCATGCTGACGAGCTGCCCCAACTGCCAGCACCTGCTGGAGCTGCTGCCGCCACCCCCGGCGCCGCTCTGCCACCATCAGCACCAGCAGCCGTCGCGCGCGCTCGCCGCCATGGCCGGGGGCGGACTCGTCTCGGTGGCGCCCCCGGCCGTCTTCCTCCAGCCCGGGCCCGCGGCGCCATCTCCGCTATCCACTGCCGGCTCCAAGGACTCCTCGTCTTCGTCGTCCTCCTCCTCTCCGCAGCCTTCGCCGTCCGTGCCAGTGGCGTTCGCCTGGACGCCGATGCCGCTGTGGGCCGGCCAGTTCCCCGTGGCGGCCACCCCGCTAGTGGTGGCCGCTACCGCCCCCGTGCCGCCCCCCGCGCCGGCGGCCGCACCCGCTATGCCCGCGGCACCGCGACCCTCGGTGGTAAGTCCTACACTCGAGTTAGATTGTCCTTTTACTGTAATAGAAGCGAATGTACTTGCCTCAGCCTCGAGAAGCTAAATGAGATGCATACACTTGTTTCCTCCCTAGTGCTCCCTCATTGGTTGCATGATCTACAAAATAATCTTCATTGTTACTCAGTAGCATCACATTTAATCCTTGTTCACTTCCGTACAAGATTCAACTCAACACAAATACCTTAAAAAAAGACTTTCTAATCATAAATCTATATTCAATGTCAATAAATTTCTTTGATTAGTTAACATTTCCATTGTCAGGAAACATTTTATATCCCCTCTACTTATTTGAAGTTACGTATGTGTTGTCTGTTTTTTCAAACATCTCTGAATGAAGAGACACCACATAGAGCTATATAACTGATAACCAGGTGATTACAGCTGATGATCCTTTCTTTAGTGTGTATGCAGACCATGCCAGCCCATAATGCTTATGGCAATCAGTTACATGCTGCGGGTACCAATTGATAAAGGATAGGGGATAGAGATTGGATAAGTTGAGGATTTCCATCTGGTGCGAGGCACAGTCATGGTGATTCCTTTGTCTCTATTGGCATTGTGGTGAGCATAACTGCCTAGTAAGCAGGAGGACTTCAGTTTGAATCTAGTCTGGGGCAAAAGGTTTCAACTTTCTCCATTGAATTATTCAATGTCCATTTCCAGTCAATGTTGTAATTTCTTTGTGTCTAGATTATTTTGCTATCCAAATAGCAAAACTCATCTTGTATTATCTCATTTCCTCAGCATTGCCCTTTAATAATTCAACTACCCTCCACTAGCTTACTTTTGCTTTCGTTAATCTTATATCCTCTGCTTATTCTGTTCATCTTATCTCCATCTATCTACCGATCTCTGACAGAATTTCAGTATTACCAACAGATCTTAACAGAGTTCTTACTTCTTCTCACTGAAGACCAACAAGGGAACTTTACATGCTGTCCTCTTACAGTTTCTGAATAATTACGAAAATATTAGTATAGAGCACAAACACCAATGCCTACAATAACTTAGTGGCATCAAACACAATACTGCATCATATCTATACCAAATCTGGCTGTCCTATTTCACAAACATCACAGACTTTCTTGGAACACACAAACATAACATTTGAAGAAATACTTAAAGCTGGCATTATCCTTCATTCCAAAGTCTGTGGTCTTCACCACTATACCTGACCCACATGGAAGATGGCTTGTGGTGCCCTGTAGTGATCATTTTATTTTAAATGCTGCTGGTAGTAGACTGTGGAATGTCAAGGAGTTTTAATCCTTTAATCTCTGGTTCAAATATTTTTTTTTTTTCACACCTTTTTGTTTGCCTTTATTAACATTCTAGGTTACTTATCAAATGAAAATGTTCTGTAAAACAATGAAGCACAACTATTTCCTGTTAACTGATTCTTTCGTCGCTTCTTGGTAGAACAAAATCATTATGAAAATTAAAACACACACTTTTGTGTTTGTTGTATAAACGTCTGATGATGGCCTAATAAGTTGAAAATAGATTCACAAAATAAATGAACCTGCAGAACAAACACAAAATTGTGTATTTTAACTTTCATAAAAATTATGTCTTATCCTAGTATTTTCATAAAATGCAAGTACCACATTCACACTAAATTAAAATTTAATAAAAAATATGCAAAATATCAAGTAGAAAAACAGTGTCTTCATTTGAACTAGATTTGGTAATATTAGTGACACTCATCATAATTACTACTATTACTATTACTATTACCTTTTTTGTATGTAACAATGAGGCTGAGTGGTGGAATGCTAGAATATAAACCAGAAGTTATGGGTTTGGTCCCCTCTCACTCCTAAGATTTTTTTCATTAACTTTTCATTTCTTTTACTTTGGGCAATGTTGTTTGTGTAAAAAATCTGTGAGTTACACTACAGTTCAGAATCCATAGTAAACTATAAAATAATCTTTGGAATGTCGCCTTCTTCGACTTCTAATATTCAAACTGAAACAAGATAATTTCAAAATAAAAGATACGCTTAAAATATCAGCGAAATTATTCTTGTTTCTCAGAATGACTCTCTCATATTGACATTATGCTATTGTATATTAATTTGCTTGTATAGGTTGTGATATAGAGAAGTGAGTCAGACTCGGATTGAATCAACACAGTGGGTTTATGACTTTTGGTCTTATATTACACAGTTTTACAAATTCATTTAGGCAAAAGCTGCTCTGGCCTTCAGCCTTTTTTTTTTTTTTTTTTTTCAGAAAAATAGAAAATCAAAACAAAATGTCTTAAACTAAGATGACAGTAAGGATATTCTGCCTTAAAGTGAAATAAAAATTGCCAAATCATGAGTGTACCCCCTGGGACTGGATAAAAACTAGAAAACTAAGGTTACCCTATGTATCAATATCATGATTTTAGCTGCACAGGAATGCAAATAAAAAACATCTTTGTTGTGTAATCAGTTCCACTTTTTGACTGCTACATCTTGTAAAGTAAATATCTATCTCATATATTTTATTGAGAAGAAACTGTACTTGAAATGGTAGAGTACAAAAAAAATGTATATTTCATAGTGAAATATACAGTACACTAGTGAAACAAACCATGAAATACTATTTTCTAACACTGTTAGAAATTAAGAGGTATTTTTTGTCTCACCACACTCAATATCGCCTACTGTTGCAGGTTCAACAGCCGTCATCAGATGTGGACCTGGTCCGCCTGGCTGCCACGCAGGCAGCACTGCGTGCCTCGGGCTGGTACTACGAGGGTCTGTCTTGGCAGCAGTCGGCAGAGCTGCTGCGTTCCTCGGAGCCCGGGACGTTCCTAGTCCGCGACTCGTCAGATGCTCGATTCCTCTTTTCGCTGAGCGTGCAGACAGAACGGGGCCCGACATCAGTCCGACTGCACTATGTCGCAGGCCAGTTCCGCCTCGATTCCGAGGCACGACTCACTGCCAGCATGCCTCTCTTCAACTGCGTCGTCGCATTGGTCGAACATTACGTCGCGGAGACGCAGAGGCGAGCATCCTCCCAGCACCGAGATTGCGCTGCAGGTGTGTGGAGAGTTCCTAAAACATGAGAGGCAAAATGGATACAAGTTGTATAGTTCATCCACCTGTATTTATAAATCAACCTCATTTTTTCTCTGTAACACAGTAACTCTTAGTAGTAAAATGTGGCACATCTCTCTCTTTGCAAGCTGTGTATGTGGCCCTATACCATGTAGAACATTGAAGTACATTTCATTTATGTAAACATTGGGTTCTCATTCTATGACTACAACCATTATAAATATTCCTGTTTGAAGAAGGCTGCTTAAACTCACAATTTCGAGAAGTATACCTAGGCCACGGAAATACGTCATTTTTGGCTCACTAAACTATTGAATTGAAGTTAGCAGTATGATTGATAAACAAAAGGAATGTATGTCTCTGTTACTTCTGAATCAGTTGGTTGAGAAGTTACTCTGTTGTTTATCATTCATAAGGCCACTTTAAGGTATTTGCCAAGTGTCCTTGAAGTGACATGTTTTAGCAATCTGGATGTATTATATCATGTAGGGATATCTGATTTGTGATTATATGTACTATAGCAAAGCAGTATGTATGAGACTTAATAACAAATTGGCTCTTGGATTTTTCCCTCCACTCAGCATCGCTTTTCACTATCTACTAAAAGTGCCGTGTGTACTATGGCCTAAGTTTAGAGGCCACAATAAAGGTATGCATATAGCTGTAACTGGAAATAATTTCCTGGTCAAAGGAAGGTAACTAGTGTCATAGAAGCTGTAATAAATGCACACCTTCATCCTTTGATTTAAGCTCTTTCCCAAACAGGTGCATGAAAGAAGATGGTTATCAGTTCCAACAAAAGCCTGAATTGGCATAAGCTACTCTTGTACTACAGTAGAGTATTACATTAAAGGGAAACCCTTTTCGCTCTCTTAAAAAATCTGGAAAAAAGACACTGAAACACATGTTTTAAACCCAGTCGTCACAGGAGGGGGTGGGGAGGTTTAATACTAAAGAAAAAAATTGTAATAAACAATACCGTCACTAGTCAATAGAATGAGGATAGTTTGCAACTCACCATAACATGTACGCCATGCTACGACAGGCATGTAAAAAAAGATACTCGTATACATACAATTCAAGCTTTTGGCCATTAGCCTTCATCGAAAAAGACATCGCTCATTGCTCACACAGGCACACTTCACACGCACATTGGAGATGATGCATGTGTGTCTGTGAAGTGTGCCTATGTGAGTAGCTTAGCATACATCTTTGTGGTGAGTTGTAAACTATCATTATATTGTTGAATTCCAACTTGAACTTTCCATTTTTCAATACTATCACTAGAAATAGGTATAATTTGTTATATTTCTAGAAATTAATTATAGCGGTGAAGGTAATCTGACGTATATATGTATTCATGTATTTACAAAGTATTTCCAAATATAAGATAGAAAAGAAGTGCAGTTAACTTTTGCTCACCAACAAAAGGTAGATACATTAAGTAATTAATGTTCTTCCATTTCACAGGAGGCAAAGAGCAGGTGTGGGTGGATGCACATGGCCAGATGTACTCACCAATTGTCCTGACTCGTCCACTCTATCGACAAGGGCATCCGCCAAGTTTGCAGCACTGTGCCAGGCTAGCTGTGAATCGTGTGCTAAATGGACGACGCCCCACACAGCTCCCTTTGCCCTCGACGTTGAAAGACTATCTCAGCGAATATCCTTACAAACACTGATGTATCACAACAGAAGCTGGTTGGAATCTTCCGTGAAGATTTATCCAGAACTTCAATTATATGGGAGCAATTTTATTATTGAAAAATTATATAGAATAGGGATGAACTGTCAGTCTTTTAAGGACACAAATATTTATGACAATGTATCTTCCAAAATTCCTCTGTTCACAAAATGATGGTGTTTGAGTGTGTAATGTGCCAGTGTGGTCTCACTCTTAAAGTAATGTCATCATTGCTATTTGTCAGACTTACAAAGAGTGTCTATGAATCAGAATTCTCATTTATAGCAATGTCAGTAATGAAATTATAACTTTATTCCACGAAACTCTCAAACTTTTATTTTCTAGCAGTATTAATCAACACACTTAGGTTCAATGCATTATTTCTGTTCAGATTATCTGTAGTGCTCCTGTGCTGGTTAATAATATAAGTGATGATCAAATATAAAAAGTGTGATTCACTTCTTCTAGAAATGGAAATGACACAAATTTTTCCTGCACAAACTGAGCCTTCAAATGAAATGAGGACAGTTTTACACATTGTAAAAAGACAAGTATCCATTTGATGAACAGAAAGTCTGTACGGAATCTTTCTCATATTGCTGAGAGTTCTATACATGTTTAAAATAAACCAGAAAAATTGTCCTGGCATGATTGAAATTGGCAAGCTATGCAGTTTCTCACAGTTTTAATTTTTATTTTGATGTCTGTGATTTTGGAAAGCTCAATGTATGTGTGTGTAGACAATTTATTTTTGGAAGACAACTGTCTCTGATATTTTTAATAACTGAAACGATAACACCATCCATATTGGTACTTCATTTTCACAAGGAAAATAGTATTTCTTTTGGCTATTGTTATTATTTACTCATGATAAAACTGTCTTGGGAAAATTCTGCTGATTAATAGTTTTGTGTGCACTGGTATTTTGTTCCTGAAAGACAAATATTGCCTGTGTAAATTTTGATAAAGATAGTTTTGGAACAAGCAATATTGGTCTCATAAGGTAGCTCTTGTGTTAAGACAGGTGCTCCATGCTGTATAGGATGAGGAAGGATATCATAAAACTATGAATGGAGATAGACACAAATATATGAAAGTTATTCTGTTTGTCCGTTAGTGCCAACAGGTAAACCACATACTTAACAGGAGAGCACTCAAATTACACCTTACTCAAAACAATTTTAGTTATTTTTTACTAAATAAATACATAGTCATAGCATTATCAAGTGAAGCATGTGCCTGATAGAAACTAGGAGCATGGGTATGTTATATTCAAGAAATGTTAGGGAATATGTAAAGAAGGAACCTGAGGAGCATTTGTTCCTGGTGTAATTTGAAAATGCAACATTGAGTTTTCAGGCACACTCTTCATTTTATTTGGCTATACTAAAAATTTACACAGATAAAAATGTATGCTATTGTGACAAACAAAGCCAAATGAGATACAGAAAATTACTGATGTTCGTATACATCTGTGGCAGTATTATGTATCTGAATGACAGAAAATGTGACCAATAACCACGCACAAAAGTTTCATTGGCTGTTACTTGATTTGTGCCAATTGTTCTCATTCAATATATTGATTGTAAACAGCATGTATAATAAATTTGTTCACAAAGGTGCCTCCTGTATGATTGTGTATACTGGGATACTAAAATTCAATACTGACACAGTATTAGACCTGCATATTCATTGCGTTTTTGTTTTTGTGAAAACACAATGACAGATACAAAATGCAGTTATCATAAGTAGTTATATAATACTGTGAGGTACGCCTATTTGTTCCCATGGTTTACTTACTCAAAGCAGTATAATCAAAGTGTCTACTGGATTAAAAAAGACTCAAGATGTAAGTTCCTAATAGGAACCGTAATGGGCTTCCAGTTAAACATTCTTGGTCATCTCAAAATAATATTAAATATGTTCACCATACAAAAAGTGTCTGGTGTTGTGTGAAATAGTTGACAATATTATTCAGTGATTAATTTCACATTTTCAGGTATAAAATTAAAAGTTTTGTAATTCATACTTCTTCTTATGGATCTAGGTTATCTGTTTGTTTTATATTAAGAAAACTGTCAATATTCTAACAGACATACAGTGTTCCTTATAAACTGAAACAATACGTAAATATACTGTACTACTTATATAATTTACTTGGTGTTTGACTATTTGCTTTTACTAGTGAAGATTTTATACATTCAAATAGGTGTGTTGCAATTTGTTATGATTATCTTTTTTTTTTCTGACTAGTGCAATAAATATCTTCAGCAACCCTCAGAGGCATGAATGAGTTGCCTTAAGTTGAAGAGTGTCCTGTTTATAAGAGGAAAGAGGGTGGGAGAAGTTCTGTCGTTCAACATCAAAATTTATTGTGCAACCATTTGCTATAAAATGACAACCTACAAGTAATTGTAAAATTATAGTTCAGTAAAAATTTCTAAGGCAGTTGGTATTATTGGATCCATTTTTGTTTCCTCTCCACTGATATGTCTGTTAGAAAATGAAATCATCGTTTCCCAGACCTTAACATGAAAAGAAGGAACCATTTCAGCTTGTATATTTTACCAGTGTATTTCAGCTAAGTTGCTACCACCTCAAAGAACATATTATTTCTCATTTGTATGATAGTCCATTGCCATTAATTCACACAAACTTGATGTCTTTCAATTTATGCCTGTTTGATTATATAAATTATTATACTATTTATTCAGCTCATAGTGTTATTATTTTACCAAAATTCCCATTTTCCTTTTTTCTGTATAGATATGTTTATTGAGTCACTTGTGATAAAAGTGTGATTATTCTGGCACTACAATATTTTCATTTGTAATGATCACAAATTTGCAAATGACTTTATGATTTGTTCAAATATTGCTCAATATTGGATATGCTTAGTCAGATTTTATGTGGGTATAAAAATGTGTTTACAACTTCTATTTATTAAAGGATAGATCTTTTGACAAAAATTATACTAATTACAAATGGTCTTCTGATAATGGCCAGAATAGCATACCAGTGACTTTATTGATCCTCAGCTTTTCAAAGAGTGCTGACAAAGTGGTTTGTGCAAAAGTCCAGGGATGTTTCAAGGACAGTTTTACACATGTCGCTTCCCCTCCCTGCCTCTCTTCATCAGTCATTAAAAGTCTTTAGGACTATGTTTCACAAATATAATAATCCCTTCATAAAGCTGAGTGCAAGGGTTCACACATTAGATCTGAATTTGATTACTCGTAACAGCACTAATTTATACTGTTATGCCCATCACTGAAATTGACGTCAAATGAGAATGTTATGTATGGTGGTTAATAGTGGAAACGGACATGAGAACAGAAACAAAACAACAGGTCAACAAAATGGGTCTGCAACTGAGCTATCTGTGAGACGATTTATGTAGGAGCCCACTGTCTTAGTTACTATAAAATGAAACAATGGAAATTCCAGGAAGGATTCGATATTTTTGAGGATAAGTTGCTGACTCACCACAGACATACATTGAGCCACAGAAAGGCAAAAATAATATAATACAACATTAGAGCCTTTGAGGCACAGAACATAAAACCACTGAATTTCATATGGAAAATGTAATAGATCAAATTCACTATAACAAAATGAAAATTACAATTTATTAATTTTTTGCATATTTGATTACAAATTAGGGGCTGGCTTCAATTGAAGCCACTGTGGTAAATAATGATGATGCTCACAATACGTATGAAAACACACAAATACCCCGAATAGCATCAAAATATCTACTTTTGGAAAATAATGAAACAATTCGTCAGATGACAAACATTACTACACCACATGTTCTACAATGCCTTCTGAATATGAGTTTACATACTACAGTATGCACAATGTTTTGGAGGCCCATGCTGTGGCGTGTGTTTTGCTTCAGACTTTCTCTTCTCCATGGGCACCTGCAGTTTTAATCTCTTAGGAGATGATACACTACATGATGGATCTGGTAAATCGGTCATATTTCTAGTACCTAGTAAATCAGTTACAGCAGTCCTCTTAGATTCTATGAGTCTTGCACTTTTATTGGTGTTGAATATTGTGTACAAAATGAACGAATTTACAACGGATACATCTACAAAGTTCCAAGACAATTGTAGTCAGGACCATTTTGCTTTTCTATCGTTTTCATAGAAAGATTGTAACATGTCAGCTTTGTCAACGCATTCCATATTCACGTTATATGCCTCAGCTGGGCGGGATGAGCAATTTGCTTTATACTGCCATCAGCTTCCTTTCTGTTTACAACAGAAACATCATATGGAGAATTGATGGTTGATAAAAACATTATAGTGCATTTGTCTTTCCATTTTATACAGTCTGTTCGATCATTCCTTACTGGTCAATAAGAATCCCCTCTATTGAGTTCTTTGTTTTGCTTCAATTATGGCAAGCCTTTGAGATCTCACATGAGAGTACCACAACTAGGCCACCCACATTGTGGTAGCTCTTCTACTAGTGTTGGGACTGAGGCGCGGCAAATCGAGCGCACCAAGAATTTTTCGAGCTGCACTGTGGCGTGTGCTGCTGCTTGCTGGTTGACTGGTGCAGCACACTACGCAACGCACTGAAGTTGTTTGCAGTGCTCGCAGCTCGCTGTGAATGGCATTTAAATATTGGACACATGGAAACCAAAGTCACAAAGCTTGCAGTACTTTACAGAGGTCGGAGATAACGTCTGTTGCAACATTGTCTTCAAAAGTTCCATAGTGTACCAACAAATACAACAGGCATAAGACATTTAAAATTACACAATATACAGGGTGGTCAGAAATTCGTGTTACAAACTTCTAGGACTTGTAGAGGCTATGGGGTACATAATATTTTGAATACATACCTATGTCCAGAAACTTATCGTTTCTGTTCTACGGCAGTTTCAATTCAGATGTGTAACTCAACGTAAGAGTTCTGTCTGCTGCACAAGCCATTGAAGAGACACCAAGTGGGGATGGAGAGAGTGTACCAGAACATCCTTTGGAGGTACAATGTGTGTAATGACATTGGTGGTCGCTTCATTGAGCCGCTGTCGTAATGCATCAGTACATTGCGGCTGGTGCTGTAGATGCTGGGTTCTTGTTGTCAACTATTGTAAACCATAAGGTGTAAATTGTAATGAAAATGCATAAGTAATAACAGAACAATTCAGTATTCTTTTCAAATTGATTCCAACAACTGTACTGCGTCACGCCTAATTACATTCCACAAGTAGGAGTGGATGAGATAATCATCTGAATTGAATCTGTCGTAGAATGGAAACGATACATTTCCGGACATGGGTTCCTATTCAATATGTTATGTACTCACTACCCTCTAAAAGTCCTAGAAGTTTGTAAATGGAATTTCCGACAGCAATCAAATAGATACGTACACGGATACAGAAGTTCATGCTTCTATTAATGCAAATCAAAATACCCAACTATGCATGCGTGTTGTACATTCATACTACATTAAAAGGAAATTTGGTTAAAGGATGGGAAGTGCCAGAAACAGCCAGCCAGTACAAAAAAACTTTATTTTTAAATTTGGCTCCAATAACATACAACATCCATCAAAATTAACACTATCCAAACTTCTGAACAGAATGAGGGCATAACAACCAACTGTCAGTATTGTAGTTGTAAATTGTGGTGGCTGTGTTGAGATAAAAAGAAAGTAAAGCAGTCAACAATCCAGATTGGTTTGAACATTACAGTGCTTTACTAGGCATGGTCCTTTTGGAGGTGGTATGCCGTTGCCTTCCTCTGACCTTTAAACTGACTTACCCAGCCAAGTATAGGGGGGACCTACAGTTTAACATGGGTTCTGAACACGATGCAACACTAAATTTTCGCATCAACAACACTGCCAGAGGTGAAAGAAGTGGAAAGTGACAGATAAAAATCCCAGGACCTGGTGTGGATCGAACCCACAACCTTTGGATTTGTAGTCTGGCACTCTACCACTGTGCTATCGAGTGAGATATGTGCTTTATAATAACAGTCCTATGATTTCTGTTTTCTGAAGTTTTATTCTTTTTTCTTTACTGTCATTTTCAATTCCCCCCACATGGGGTGGGCTGGCTGCAGCCAAGGGTTTAACACTAAGTAATGATAGGCTTCTACATAAAAAAGAAGTGAAAAGGAGATTTTCTTTTTCTTTATCGGTGATCTCTAGAGGTCTTATGAGAAACATTCTGTAACAACTTTCTTTTGTAAGAATAATGTTTTTGTTTTGTATGAGATATGTGTTTTAATTAATAATAGTCCTACGATTTTTACTACTACTGCTACTGCTACTACTAATTCAGTACAAACAAAAGAAAGCCCCATGTATGTGACACAATCTGGAAAGTACAAATTCTTCCTTGCACATACGGAAGACAAAGATTACGAATGCTCTGGCTCAGTGCTTCTTTGTTTTTCACTCAGCCTTCAGAGAGCGCAGTGGTGTTGACTTCTTCACGAGAGTACTCGAGAATTTCCCGAGAATTTGCCTTAACATTACAAATTTCTTGTGGGCACTCATAGCCCAACCCTAATGAATCCACAATGGAAATGCAGATATTGTGTAATTATATATATTGTTGTGTGTGGTTCTATAATTCAGAGTATATTTACTGGAGTAAATTGAGCAGCAGCCACTATAACTGATGCAAACACAAGTATTAGCAACTCTCTTATGACAACAAGACAGACTCCAGACATAGTTACAAAAACATCTCACAGATGACAGCATTAAGCAGGACAGACAGAAGGTGGCTCCAGTTGAAACCACTGAGTCAGTTGGCTGGAAATCAATAAAAGTTTATGTGGACACAAATAAAGCCACTATGTCTCAATGGGTTAAGGCTTTCGTCAGTTAAAGACACACACTCACACAGACACGATCACTGTCTACGGCCGCTGTGGCCTAGGCGAGAGCAACCACTGGTGGGGGTGGAGAAATGGCAAGGAGAGGTAAGCAGGGTAAGCACGAGGGAAGGGGGGGTACACAGAATGGGTGGGGAATACGCCAGTGCTGTCTGACGGACAATGCGGAAGGAAGGGAAGGGACTGAAATGTGTGGTGGGATGGGAGATGAGTGTAAAGATAGTGTGTGGGCAGGGAAAGTAAGGAAAGATTGGTACAGGCAGGAATTAGCAAAGATTTAGGTCTGGGGCATTGTGAGAGTGTAGGATATATTGTAGCGAGAGTTCCCACCTGCACAATTCAGAAAAGCTGGTGTTTGTGGGGAGGATCCATATGACAGGCTGTGAAGCAGTCATTGAAGTGAGCCACACAAAGCAGCACTGCTCTCTGCAACAGGATGGTCTGGTTGTCCTCTGGCCACAGTTTGACGATGGTCTTTCATTCGGATAGACAGTGGGGTGCTGGTCATGCCCATATAGAAAGCTGGACAGTGGTTGCAGCTGAGTTTGTAGACAACATGACTGCTTTCACAGGTTGCCCTGCCTTTTATGGAATAGGAAATGCCTGTGACAGGACAAAAGTGGGATGGTGGATAGGACAGGTCTATTACAGGGATATGAACCATGGGGTAAAGGTTGGGAGCAGGGATGGAGTAGGGATGGACGAGGATATTATGTAGGTTTGGCAGGCATCGGAATACCACTGTAGGGGAGGTGGGCAGAATATTGCGTAGGGTATTTCTAATTTCAGGCCAGGATGAAAGATAGTGAAACCCTGATGGAGAATGTAGTTTAACTTGGTCATGATAAATATATTTCAAATGTAAATTTTTTTATTAATTTAATCAAGTTAATTCTGCCTGGCTTCTATCCATGGCCTACCTTACCTTGCACAGTGGTGAGGAATGTTTTTTATTATTTTATTGGTTTTTTGTGTTCCATAGGACCCAATTGAGGAGTGAGACTCCATGGTCATGGAACAAGTCAATACATTAATTGTTACACAAGAATGGTAATAGAAATTTTTTTAAGTAGTCCTTTGCACACAACAATCTTAAGACAAAGTGCAAAGAATCAATAAAGAAAAAAATGAATTAGCTTCATTTTTTTTAATTTTTCTAGGAGTTTCTTGATAGAATAAAAGGAGTTCCTTGATAGAATAAAAGGAGTGAGCCATGAGGTAACTCTTCAATTTAGATTTGAAAGCGTGTGGATTAGTGCTAAGATTCTTTAGTTCTTGTGGCAGTCTATTGAAAATGGATGCCGCAGAATACTGTACACCTTTCTGCACAAGTGTCAAGGTGGAGTGATGCAAATGTAGATTCGACTTCTGTCTAGTATTACCAGGTTAAAGCTACTAACTCGTGGGAATAAGCTGATATTATTAACAACAAACGACATTAAAGAAAAAATGTATTGTGACACTAGAGTCAAAATTCCCAGACTAATGAAAAGGGGTTGACATGTCATTCGTGAACTTACACCAAATATTGCTCGAACCGTCCATTTTTGAGACAGAAATATCCTTTTTGCATGAGGTGAGTTACCCCCAGATAACAATGCCGTATGTCATAAGTGAGTGAAAGTAAGGGTAATAGACTACTTTTCGTGTTGAAAAATCACTTATCTCAGATATTGTTGTAATGGTAGTTATAGCAGAATTTAGTTTTGGAACAAGATCCTGAACATGGGCTTTCCATGACAGCTTACTGTCTATATGAACACCTAGAAATTTGAACTGTTCAGTCTCACTTATCATATGCCCATTATGTGTAATCAAACTGTCAGCTTTTGTCAAATTGTGTGTTAGAAATCGTAAAAACTGAGTTTTACTGTGATTTAACATCAACTTGTTTTCTACAAGCCATGAACTTATCTCTTGAACTGCATTATTTGATACTGTGTCAATATTACAAGCAACATCCTTCACTACCAAGCTGGTATCATCAGCAAACAAAAATATTTGTCAGTCACCTGTTATACTCGAAGGCATATCATTTATATAAATAAGAAACAGCAATGGTCCCAAAACAGACCCCTGGGTCACCCCACAATTGGGATAGTACATCATAGCCATTTTCTACACTGTGAAGAATTACCTTCTGTTGTCTATTATTAAAGTAAGAGATGAACCAGTTGTGATCTACTCCCCGTATTCCATAATGTTCCAACTTCTGGAACAATATTTTGTGAACAACACAATCAAACGCTTTTGTTAAATCAAAGAAGATGCCTAATGTCCGTAGCCTCTTATTTAACCCATCAAGTGCCTCACATAGAAACGAAAATATAGTATTTTCAGTTGTTAAACCACTTCTAAAACCAAACTGTACATTTGACAACAAATTATGTGAAATAAAATGATCAATTAATCTTGAATATACACCCTTTTCAATGACCTTAGAAAAAAACAATGGCACAGAAATAGGTCTATAGTTGTCTAGATTATCCTTTTCTCCTTTTTTATAAAGTGGTTTCACTACTGAGTACTGTGGTACATGCATGATGGGGTACTAACACATTTTGCTGCTGATATTAGACATAAATCCCCAAGATGTGCAGATCAAACAGTAGTATTGTCTTGATATCTGAAGTTGTTTGACCTCATTCCTCTGCATTTATGCCGAGTAAACCCAAGACATGTGGACCAAGAGTCAGTTGATTTTGGTTGAATAATTAGAGCAATGAATTCCACAGTCTTGTGAAGATATCTGGGGAAGTTTGAAAACAATTGTAACTAACTTGTTGAAGCAGTATTACATTTCTTGTTAAGTCTTGATGTGAAGTCACTACTCACTTCATGTCCCTCTCAGTTCAACACCTCAAGCATCTGTTGTGTTGCTTGGGCTTAAGACTTAAGTACTTCTCTTCTGCTGTAATGTAAGCTTATGGTGGACATCTGAGATGCAAATAATATAATAAACCGAGCAATGAAACAATTTCATGTGTTATTTATAGCTCTGTTATGAAGCCATTGGCAGTTACTATTTAGATATCCATCTCTTTTGTTTATACAGTCTGAATTCAATGGTGTTCACATCCAGAAGTATATGAGAATGATGAAACATGTGAAATATAATTTTCCAAGTAAAGTTAGTGTATGTACCTTTAATATGGTTTCTTGACTAAATATTTACACACATATTGTAAAGGCAATCTGTATAATAATATAACTGACATCATTTTGTTTACTAGAGCACTTTACTGGGTGTTGGTAACACCTTCTCTTCCGGCCATCCTGATTTAGGTTTTTCATGATTTCCCATAATCACCAGGATGGTTCATTTCAAAGGGCATGGCTACTTTCCTTTCCCATCCCTGACAAAAACTATCTGAATGTGTGCTCTGTCTCCAATGACCACTATGTCAATGGGACATTCAACTCTTATCTTCCTTCCCTTGTACATTTTGTCTGTGACTGAAGAAGTTATTGATGAGAAACAATTTTTTGGTGACCAGGTGTGCTCAAAAAGGGGGGGGGGGGGGGAGTATAGAATGTTCGTCATGCAAGTCGTGATGGTATCTCAGACAGAAGTAACCAGATATACTTATGCTTTCAACAAAGTTTTCCCACACTCACCATTCCGTGATAGGCAGTGGCAGATCTTCATATTTGCCTTTAGTAGGCAATTCAAATTTTGCAACTCCAACTGAACCTATTTCACCATCATAATAATTATAATTTTTTGTCAATGAAATTGAAGCTTTGTGTTTTGTGCAATATGGACCTAATTCTACCATCTTTTTTCTGTAATTAATATGACTAAGAACTAGGTTATCAAAGGGTTACTTTCCAGATTATTTTTACAATCCAACTATTTGGTTATCTGTGTGTTTTTCAGGTAATAAAAGCACATTGTTATACTACTAATAATGTGTGGGGAAGATATGCCTTAATACTTCTTACAGAATGATGTACATTCAGTAAACATAATTTAATAACTTTTATTACACTTAGTTACAGTTTAATAATTTTGACCCCACATTTGCCACCCTATGCTCCAGCCTACTGGTAAATCCATCACTGGTGAAAGTTATATATGATAGGGTTGTTGTGAGGATGACATGTTTCCGGAGGGAATATATAGAACTTGGATAACTTACCCAAAGCACAGGTTTGTTGACAGGTACAAATAAAAACACACATATACAAGCTTTCGCAACCGCTGGTCGCTTCTTCAGGAGAAGAGAAAGGAAGGAGGGGAGAACGGGAAGGACACGGGTTATAAGGAAGTGGAAAAGGAGTCATTCCAATCCCAGGAGTGGAAGGACTTACCTTAAGGGGAAAAAAGGAATGGTAAACAAGCGCGCATACACCCATACACATATATACACAAACACAAGGTAGACATTTGTAGAAAGCAAAGAGGTTGGACAGAGATAACAGTTGAGGCAGAGTCTCTGTCCAGAGAACTAAGACAAAGATGTTAAAGATAGATGGGGGAAATTTGAATTTAGCGTAGGTTGAGACCAGGTAGGCAATGAGAAGAGAGAATATGCTGAAGGGCAAGTTCCCATATCCGGAGTTCTGAAAGATTGGTGCCGGTGGGAAGTATCCAGATAACCCGGACGGTGTAACACTGTGCAAAGATGTGCTGGCCGTGCACCAAGGCATGTTTAGCCACAGGGTGATCTTCATTACCAACAAACACTGGCTGTGACTGTCATGCAAATGGACAGTTTGTTGCTGGTCATTCCCACATAGAGTGCTTCACAGTGCAGGCATGTCAGTTGGTAAATCACGTGGGTGCTATCGCAACCGGCTCTGCCCTTGATCACGTACACCTTCCAGGTTATGGGACTGGAGTAAGTGTAGTGAAAGGGTGCATAGGGCAGATTTTACAATGGGGGCGGCTACATGGGTAGGAGCCAGAGGGTATGGAAGGTGGTTTGGGAATTTCATATGGATGGACTACAAGGTTGCGAAGGTTAGGTAGGCGGCGGAAAGACTCTCGGTGGAGTGGGAAAGATGTCATGAAGGATGGATCTCATTTCGGGACATTGCTACGCTTATTATAATCTGGGTCCATAGTGTTGGCAATGTCATAGATCAGCATAATTATATAAGTAAAATCAAGAACACTAATGTTTAGCATTTAATATTTATGCATGATAAACATCTTTCCATCTGTATTACTGTTATTCTGATGGGCTGTTGTTTTAGTTGGTACTGTCTCTTATTAGTTGTTCTGACATTCCAGTACATCATAAATGCACTTTATTTGTATTTTATGTGATTTTATGTGAGTTACAAAGATCAGTATTAATAATATAGTAAGGACAGTTTACAACTCACCGCAAAGACATGGTGACGAGCTGTGACAGGACATACAAAAGACACACACAAACAACACTTTCAGCTATCGGCCATGGCCTTCTTCAGAAAACAGAACACTCATGCAATCAAACAGGCACACAACACAGTCATACAACCGTCACCTCTGGCTGCTGCACTTCGAATCACACTCTGCAGTGAGTAAATTGTGGATGGGAGGGGAGAGGGGATAGGAAGGTTACATCACGGTGGTGGAGATGGGTTAGATGGGAATAACAAGATGCAGTTTAGGAATGGAAGGGGAGGTGGGTGAGGGGAGAAAAATAAAATAAAATATAATAAAATAAACAATATGAAATAAGTATATAAAAAAATTGCACGCACACTGCAAGTGCACAAGACCACGTACACACACACACACACACACACACACACCACACACACACACACACACACACACACACACACACACACAATCGCACATTCATGCACCACTCAAAATAGGCGATGTTTGGGATAGAGAGGTAAGAACTGTAAGGTATGAGGAAAAAAAAAGGGAAGTTATCGTAGATTGACGCCTGGATGATTTCAGGACCGGAGAATGTATTGTAGGGATAACTCCCATCTGTGCAGTTCAGAAAAGCTGGTGGTGGATGGGAGGATACATATGGCCCGTGTTGTGAAGCAGCCATTGAAATCAAGTATGTGCTCTGCTACATGCTGTGCCACAGGATGGTCCACCTTGTTTTTGGCCACAGTTTGGCGGTGGCCATTCATCCTAATGGATAGCTGGTTGGTGGTCATGCCAATATAGAAAGCTGAACAGTGATTGCAGCACAGTTGGTAAATTACATGGCTGCTTTCACAGGTGGCCCAGCCTGTGATAGGATAGGATAAGCCTATGAGAGGACTGGAATAGGAAGTGCTGGATGGGTGGATTGGATAAGTCTTGCAGTGGGGTCTTCCACAAGGATATGATCCCTGTGGCGGTGAGCTGGGTTTCGGGGTGGCATAAGGATGAACTAGGATGTTGTGGAGGTTGGGAGGGCGACGGAACACCACTTTAGGAGGGGTGGGAAGGATCTTGGGCAGGATGTCTCTCATTTCTGGGCATGAGGATAGAAAATTAAAACATTGGCGAAGGATGCAATTTAGTTGTTTGAGTCCAGGGTAGTACTGGGTGACAAGGGGAGAGCTCTTTTGTGGATTGTTACTGGTGTTAGGAGGAGGATTTGGGATGTGTGGGGATATGGAATGGGAGATCTGTTTGTGGACTAGGTCTATGGGGTAGTTTCTGTCTGTGAAGGCCTTTGCGAGACCCTCAGCATATTCAGAAAGGGAGTTCTTGTCACTGCAGATATGCCATCCACGGGTGGCCAGGCTGTAAGGGAGGGATTTTTTTATGTGGAAGGTATGACAACTGTCAAAGTGTAGGTACTGTTGGTGGTTGGTAGGTTTAATATGGACAGAAGTCTGGATAGAGCCATCACTGAGGTGGAGGTTGACATCCAGGTATGTGGCATGGTAGGTTGAGGAAGACTAGGTGAAGTGGATGGAGGAGAAGGAATTGAGGTTCTGAAGAAAGGAGGATAGGGTGTCCTAGCCCTGAGTCCAGATCATGAAAATATCATCAATGAACCTGAACCAGGCCAGAGGTTTGGGGTTTGGGGATTCTAGGAAGGATTCCTCCAGATCAGTATCTTACATGAGATACATAAAATATATTGATGAGGTACTGTTGTTGTGGTCTTCAGTCTGCAGACTGGTTTGATGCAGCTCTCCATGCTACCCTGTCCTGTGCAAGTATCTTCATCTGAGAATAAGTTCAGCAACCTGTATCCTTTTGAATCTGCTTACTGTATTCGTCTTTTGGTCTCCCTCTACAATTTTTACCCCACACACTTCCTTCTAATACTAAGAATGTGTCCCACCAATCTATCCCTTCTCATAGTCAGCATATGCCAGAAGCTCCTTTTCTCCCCATCTGTAGCACCAGATTTCAAAAGCTTCTATCATCTTTTTTTGTCTGAACTCCTTATCATCCACATTTCACTTCCATATAAGGATACACTGCAGACAAATGCTTTTAGAAATGACTTTTTAGCATTTAAATTAATATTGGATGACAATAAGTTTCGCTTCTTTAGAAACACTTCTCTTCCCATAGCCATTCTGCATTTTATGTCTTCTTTACTTCAGCCATTAGAAGTTATTTTACTACTCAAATAACAAAACTCATCTACAACTTTTATTGTCTCATTACCTAAGCTAATTCCTTAAGCATCACCTGATTTTCTGACACTACATTCCATTACCCTTGTTTTACTCTTGTTAATGTTCAGCTTACACCCTCCTTTCAAGAGACTGTCCATTCCATTTAATTGCTCTTCCAGATCCTTTGTAGTCTCTAACAGAATTACTAAGTCATCAACTAGTAAGAGTATGGTACCAACAAAAATGACAGCCCATCAGAATATCAGCATTACACCTGAAGATGGATCTACTGCTGAAAAATACATCTGTTGTATAAACAATAAGTATCAAACATTACAGTGTATAAACACTGCTAAGCTTTTGAACAATGTCTGTCTTCAGTGATAACTAGAGAGAGAGAGAGAGAGAGAGAGAGAGAGAGAGAGAGAGAGAGAGAGCAAAATACTTAGACCATCATGCGGTATACTATGTCTTGTTGCAAGTTGGCATCACTGTGAACATGTTAACATGCAGATGCAACTGCACTGCACAATTGGCATAGGAATTCTTGGATGTTAAATTGCAATATATTATACATTTTGATCTGTGACAGTCATCACAAAAGATATCTTAGACTTCCAAAGAGGCCAACTCAATGGTGCGTAATTAGTGGGAGCATCTGTGATGAAAATGGCTGGACTGTTGAACGTTTCACTAGTGGCAGTATCCTCAAAAATGGCAGCATACCTAATACAAGGTGAAACATCATTGGCAAACAGGAATAGTGATTGAAATCCAAAGTTAATGGATAACAACCAACAAGCATTAAGAAGGATAGTGGACAGACAGCATAAAATTACTATTACACCAAGAGTGGCTGAAAAACTCGCCACTCACTTGAGTAATATTGTCTCAATAAAAACAGTATGGCTGGGGCTTAACATCATGGATGGGCTGCAGTTATTAAATCATTAATAACAGAATCAAACACAAAGCTGTGAAGGAAATGGTGCCATGATCATAAAAGCTGAACAATTGATAACTGGGAAAATGTAGAGTGATCTGATGAACCATCACTTACACTGCTTCCTTCAGACAACTGGGTTTATGCTTCAGAAACCCAAAATGATGCTTACAATATGGCATGCCTGTTTTCATAAGTTAAGCTTGGGGGATGTTCCATCATGATTTAGTCATCTACATCAACTGTTTCTATCATTACCCTCACTGGTTGAATAAATTTGAATGAATATCTTAACATCTTTGACAGTAAATTACTTACTATTGCTAACAAGCACTGCCATTTATCAAAATGATAATGCACCCACACTCATACAAAAGGTTCAGTCATGCTTTGTACATGATAAAAAAAAAAAAAAAAAAAAAAAAAAATAAAAATAAAAAAAAGGAAGTCTCAACATAATTTAACCCTGTAATGCATAGTGAAGCAGATGAGCTACATATCTTGATTTTCCTATTATCTCTCAAACTGATCAAAATTTTACCACAAATTCATTTGTAGCTGCTTCTGTACATAGTGTTACATATGCTAGTAGCTTGTCTTAGAAATAATAAATTGCAGAGTGCTACTGAATCAGTTTGACAATTCGCTGCATTAAGTTACTCCTAACATGTGTGTTTGTTTACTTTAGTATTTCTCCTTTGCCATGTAAAAGTAGTTAATCACATACTACTGTTGCATTATGAATTACTTTCTGGAAATATTAGAAGCATAATAGTGACATTTACTGCATTGGGTACATCATGGAATCACTACATAGCTGACCAGCTATGAACTTTTTGTTGATAGTTGTGCATAATAATTTTAAGGATTTTTTTCTTCAATATTTTTCTCAGTATGTAGGCAGTATACATTAATCATGGTAGTTTTTACAGCTTCAAATAAAAAGTCATGCATTAAAAGGTTAATCTTCATGGGGAGGTTTAGAGCAAATGGTGAGGACCAAGTTTACATCTCTAACATCATCGAAGTAATTAGCAGATGTTTTAGTACAAGAATGGAGAACATCCTGCTGGAAACTATGACACTTCACGAATCTGTTCTTTGAAGAGTTACAGCTGTTCTCATAGCTAATCTCTTACTAATAAATAAATATTGTGTGTCTGTTAGGTGTTCATATTATTTTGTCCACCCCTTGTAGAAGAGAATACACATACACACTGTTTGCAAATCATTGTCCACTTCGAAACCGGATTCGAACTGCGGCAGCCAGAGGTGATGGTTGTATGACTGTGTTGTGTGCCTGTGTGATTGTGTGACCATGGCTGATAGCTGAAAGTGTTGTATGTGTGTCTTTTGTATGTGCCTGTCGTAGCTCGTCGCCATGTCTTTACAGTGAGTTGTAAACTGTCATTCATAATCTGTCATTCTGAAATGTATTACAGAGCAAACAAGCTGTGTTAGCAAATGATGATGTACACTAGACATTTATAAAAGAACAATTAACTAAAGAAGTTTTTGTTATTTGGTAGAATTTCATTATCTATAACTGCAACGAACCTGCATATGGAAAAGAAGATGCATTTAACTAAAACTTGAGAAAAATTTTAAGTAGTGGGGTTTTCTTATATTTCAAATCAACAGCAGTTAAACTACAATAGGTAGAAGTTAGATGGCAGGTTGAACAGGATTTCTGTCATGTGAATATGGGACTATACTTAATCATGTATAAAAATAAAGATTGTTTGACTTATTCAAAGCACAGGTTCGCCTATAGACACAAAAAAAAACCACAAATAAAAACACACACAAACATTCAAGCTTTTGCAACTGTTGGTTGCTTCCTCAGGAAAAGAGGAAGGACGGAGAGGAGAAAGGGAAGGATACGGGTTTTAAGGAAGTGGAAAAGTAGTCATTCCGATCCCAGTAGTGGAAGGACCCACCTTAGGAGAAATTGAGTAAGGTAAACAAATACACACACACACACACACACACACACACACACACACACTCACACATCTCCACAAACAAACACACCTAGGCAGACATTTGTTGCATGAGTAGGTCTAATAATCAATTAGAACATAGGAATGCTGGTGAGCTACAATGAACAGCATAATGCATGCAGTATCATAGCCAGAATAGATACAAAGCCAACAGCAACTACAGTAAAAGAAGTTTATATGTCAACTGGTTCTGCCATTGATGAAGAGACTGAAAAAATTATGATGTGATAAGGAAGTTATTCAGACAGTAAAGGAACAGGAAAACTTGATTATGGTGGGAAACTGAAACTCAGTAGTAGGAAAAGGAAGAGTAGGAAAAATAATTTAAATTTTCAAATGTTTGTAGAGCTTATGGGACTTAACTAAGGGGTCATCAATCCCTAAACTTACAAACTACTTATGAACTATCTCATACTAAGGATGACACAATGTCCATGCCCGAGGGGGGATTTGAACCCCCGACCGTAGACCGTAGCCGTGTAGACCGTGACTGGCGCACTGCAGACCACTTGGCCACTGCGGCCGGCAAAAAATAATTGGTAAACATGTCTGGGGAAAAGGAATGAAAGAGTAGGCCACTTGATAGATGCAAAGAGAACAATTTAATCATCACAGACAATTGATTTAAGAATCATGAAAGAACTTTGAATATGTGGAAGACACCAGAACACATTGGAAGATTTCAGATTGATTTTATACTGGTAAAAAACAAATTTTGGCACCAGGTTTCAAATTGTAAGACATACCCATGGTCAGATATAGATTCTGACCATATCTTATTTGTTACAAACTATAGATTCAAACTGAAGAAATGTAGGAAAATTAGTAGGTGAGGCTTGGATAAATTGAAGGAACCTGAAGTTCTTGAGTGTCAGTGGGAGATTCAGACAACAATTGACAGAAATGGGCTACAATAACACAGTAGAAGATGAATGGGTAGCTGTGAGAGAAGAAATAGTGAAGGGCAGCAGAGAACCAGAAATTGGTAGAAAGGTAAGACCTACATAAAATCCTTGATAAATGGAGAATATATTGCTGTGAGTCTTCCGACAAAATGCATGGTGCAGAGGTTAGCATCGCAGATCACTGTGCTTGCAGTCCCCAGGTCAAATCCCGCCAAACGTGCCGGGCGCCGTGGGTCTCTGCGCCCGGTCAGGGGGCTGAATGCCCTCTGTAATAAAAAAGGTGAGCCAACCATTCAATGAACAACCACGAACAAACTGAACAAACGACTGAGAACCATAGATCTACCAGATGGAAAAAAAGGGAAAGATAAAAATGTATTTGTTTCTATTTACTATTTCTAGAAGGTTCTACATGTTTCTTATGTTTGATGTACTTGTAAATTCCAGAATGTTCTTTCTGTGTATAAATAGTTGAGCACTCCAAGCAAGAGTGAGACTGTACTGAGTATATGTTTTTGTTAGCAATAAATGTGTATGAGTGTTGTGCTCTATTAAGTGCCAGCCTTCAAATTCCGGACCACCTGCAGCTTGCAACATGACAGTTTCTGGTGGAGGCACCAGGTTTCCTGCAATACATCAGCATCATCGTGGCTTCGATTAGGCAGCATAAGAGACATCACCTACACAGACAAAAACTGAAATACAAAGGGTATACTCAGTTGTGGACTAAGGCTATTGAAGGCCCAGGGCAGCGGCAAATTGAAATGAGGTCCCCCGTCCACTTGGAAATACATGTATTACTAGAAAAAAGAAATGGAGGCCCTTCCAGTGTGAGAGGCACAGGACAGTCTAAAAAAATAGCTTTCAAGATTTGGAGGTCCCAGCAGAACGAGATGCGAAGCACGCTAAATAAATAAATAAATAAATAAATAAGGTTCTGGAAAACTAGGCGAGATGACCATCACAAACTAAAGAAGATTGTATTCTGTGATACAAGAACAACTGAGCTGAAGGTCGCAAACGAAAATTACATCCGGCCAGCAGGAACATGTATCGGAAGAATAACTATCAACAACAGGATGCAGCCATTTGAATTTGTCATTTTAACAGAATGTAGCCATAACGCCATCCTCTGATGGGATTTCCTTCAGGTATCCCAGGCTGTCATTGACTGTAGAAGATCTGAGATAGAAATTGAGAAAGCCGTTCCATCAAGTACACATAACACGAACTCCCCTGGGAGGTTGTTTGCTGTCGAGAATGTTGAGATCCCACTGTCAGCAGCTGAGATGACCGACTGAACTGTGAAATGGTTGTTGATCACAAAAAGCTAATCAGTATAATGAAGGAAATCTACACATCAGCAGCTATCACAAGCATTACAGATGGTCAAGGAGAACTTTCGATCACTAATTTTCATGAGCAATCTCAACTCATTCCTAAAGGAATGTGTACTGAGATAGCCAAACCAGTCCACGATGGTGTGTTTAGTGTGTTCGATGAAGTGTGTTCAGACAGCAGCACTCCGCCTTAATCCAGAGAAGTGCCTCTTCGTCACCAAAGAGATAAAACTCCTGGGGCACCTAGGGAATGGAGATGGTGTCCATCCTGACCCAGTTAAAGAAAGGGTAGTCATAGAATTTCTAACTCCTCAGCACATTCATGATGTGAGAATTTTTCTCTGCTGTGCTCATACTATCCTTGTTTCATAGAGGGGTTTTGCAACAAGGCACGACCACTCCAAGAACTTCTGCAGGAAGTCGCCAAGTTTTACTGGGATGAGATGAAAGAAAGAGCTTTCCAGGCACTTAAGGAGGCTTTAAATTCCGCACCAGTTCTAGCCTTATATGACAAGAATGTGGAATCTGAACTTCACTCAGATGTTAGCAGTTATGCGATTGGTGCAGTGCTTGTACAAATTCAGGAAGATGCTGAAAAGGTGATAGCCTATGCATCAAGAGTTCTCCCAAAGACCAAGATAAACTACTCTACAACTGAGAAGGAGTGTCTTGCCATTGTTTGGGTATCAACAAGTTCCAGCCGTATTTATTCGGTAAACCATTCACCGTCGTGAGAGACTAACATTCTTTATGTTGGCTGACCAATTTGAAGGTTCCATAAGGTCGACTAGCAAGATGGGCACTAAGACTTCAAGAGTACAATGTGATAGTGATATTCAAAAACGGGAGCAAACACAAGGATGCCGATTGCCTTTCGAGGAATCCATTAGCTGAACACAAGAGCATGGATTAAATATCAGCCTTCACTGAGTTAGGTGTCATTAAAGCTGAGGGAAGATCCAGCATTTTTACAAACCATGGAGGCCTTGGAGAAAGGAGAACTGACCAAAGGAGAGTTTCAACTTCTAAACTGGACATTGTATAAGATCAACTACGATCCACTGGGCCAACTCATCTGTTCTCAAGTATTTCCATGATTTTCCAATATCCGGTCATCTGGGATTCATGAAGTCCCTAGACAGAATCAGATGCAGGTATTACTGGCAAGGTCTCTCTACTGATCTGTCGAGCACTATGTGAGTCACTGTAAGGAGTGCCAGAGGCAGAAGCATGTGCTGCAATTACCTCCAGGTCATGGCATCTGTCACCGTTTTCTCGCATCTTTGACTTGTTTAATATGCCAGTATCCCACTGTCACTTATACTGATATGTAAATTGTAACTACAATGATATAGTGCATGTATGTACTTTAAATTATTTTATACAAATGTTGACAACACATGAAGATGGCTCTGTAAAAAAAAATTTAGATCAGAAGATGATGGCAGAGACCATTGAAACTGGTCATCAAAATAAAATTATATACTAGCGATTTTGGCTTTAACCTTTTTGGAACCTATCATGATATTAGATCGCCTCCTTACATTATAAACAGATAAACTTAAGAAAAATTTAATAATTCTCATTCCAAAGAAACCAGGTGCAGATAGCTGTGAAAATTACAGAACCATCAGTTTATAAGTCATAGTTGTAAAATTTTAACATGAATTATTTACAGAAGATTGGAAAGTGTGATAGAAACTGACCCCAGGGAAGATCAGTTTGGATTTAGGAGAACAAGGGATGCAATAATCACCTGACTTATCTTAGAAGATAGACCAAGGAAGTGCAAACCTATATTTCTAGCTTCTGTATATTTGGAAAAAGCTTTGACAATGTTGATTGGAATACACTCTTACAAATTCTGAAGTCAGCAAGACCAAAATAAAGGGAACTAAACGTTCTTTACAACTTGTACAAAAACCAGATAGCTGTTATTCGAGTTGAAGGGCATGAAATGGGCACAGTGTTTTGGGAAGGTAATCAGACAGGGTTGTAGCCTTTCTTCAACATTAATAAATTTGTATATTGAGCAAAGCTGTGAAGGAAAGGAAAGGATTAAGTTGAGGGTGAAGAAATAAAAACACTGCATTTTGCTGATGGCATTTTTATTCTGTCAGAGACAACAAAGGACCATGACATGAAATAGAACAAAATGGACAGTGTGTTGAAAGGAGCATATAAGATCAACATTAACAAGAGCAAAACTAGGGTAATGGAATGTAGTCTAAGAAAAACAGATGAAGCTAAAGGAATTAGATTAGGTTACAAAACAATAAAGGTGGTCAAGAAGTTTTGTTACTTGGGCAGTGAAATAACATATAATGGTTGCAGTACATCAGATATAAAATGCAGAATGGCAATAGGAAGAAAAGTATTTTTGAAAAAGGGAAATTTGTTAAAATCAAATATTAATTCAAGTGTAAGAAAGTATTTTCTGAAGGCATTTGTCTGGAGTGTAGTGTTCTACAGAAGTTAAACATAGACAACAAAGGCTTTTAAAATGTGGTGCTACAGAAGAATGCTGAATATTAGGTGGGTAGAATGCATAACTAATAAGGAGGTACTGAATAGAATTGGGGAGAAAAATAATTTCTGTCATACTGTGTCTAAAAGAAGAGAATCAATTAGTAGGACATCAGGGATTGTGAATTTGGTATTGGAGGGAAGTGTGTGGGTTAAAAAATAACAGAGGGAGACCAAGAGACGAATACGGTAGGCGGATTCAAATGGATGTGGGAAGGGGGAGATGAAGAGGCTTGCTCAGGATAGAGTAGAGAGCTGCATCGAACTAGTCTCTGGACTGAAGACCATAAAAATAACAAGACACTGATTTTGAACCAGGTTTTAAACTAAGACATATTGGAGGAAGATATAAACTCCAGCCATAAATTATTGGTTATGAACTGTAGATTGAAATTTAAGAAACTCTAAACATTAGGAAGGAAGGAGATTGAACATGGATTAATTGAACGATCAAGAGGCTGTCTAGAGTTACAGAGGGAACATTAGTAAGGATTGACCAAAAAGCCCAATATCATACAGTAAAAGAAAATGGGTATCTTCAGAGAAAGTAGTAAAGGCTGAAGGGACTCATATATGCAGAAGAACAAGGTCCTGTTGAAATCCTTGAATAATGCAGTAGATACTGAATTTAAATGATGAAATGAGAAAATATAAAAAATGCATCAAAATGGAGTACAGATGGCTAAAAATTGAGGTTTTCAGAAAGTGGAGACTGGCTAAGCAGGAATGGCTAGAAGACAAATGCAAGTCTTTAAAAGAATATGCAATGAGGGGAAAGGTAGATACCACCAACAGAAATATTGCTGCAAGAGACGTTAAACACCAACTGCCGGCGTGGCGCAGGGGATTGCGTCACGGACTGCGAAGCAGAAGGTAGCTGGTTCAATCCCGCCCACCGGCAAAAATTTATTTCTTTGTAATTGTTAATTCCAGAAGGTTCTACATCTTTCTCATGTTCACTTGTAAATTCTACTTGTTTCTTATGTTAACAGTTCTTCTAATTTCTGGTAAATATTGTCTGTGTATAAATAGCAGAGCACTCTGCCTGAGAGGCAGTCAGTGCTGCATGTATGTTGAGTTCGTTATAAACGTGCTTTGAGTATAAGTGCTGTGTTCAGTTGCCTTCGAAGTCAAGCCTGCTTCCATTGCAATGCGACATTATTTGGTGGAGGCGCCGGGTACCCTGTGCAACAGCTGCATCACCGTGGCTCCAATTAGGCAACGTAAAAGCCGTCGCTTACACGGACTGGAACCGGAATACAAGGGATACACCGAGTACGTCCTTCCAAAAGTCAGTATCATCAGAAGAACTATGGAAACGAAATCAGCGGTAAGCCAGCTACACATGAGACACCCGTCTGTGTTCTCTGGTGACGCTGGACAGGATCCCAATAAATGGCTAAAAGGATTCGACCACGTCGCCAAGTACAACAGGTGGGATCATACGATGTGCTTGGCCAACATTTACGTCTATCTGGACGGAACTGCCCAGCAATGGTTCGAGAACAACGAAGACAAGTTGAATGACTGGGAGACGTTCCAGGAGGAACTGAAGAAGACGTTTGGAGACCGCCAGCGACAAATCCGTTCGGCAGAAGAACAACTGAAGAACCGGGCCCAACGACATGGTGAGCTGACACAATCGTACATACAGAATGTTTTGGCTCTGTGTAACATAGTCAATCCTAACATGACTGAGGCGGACAAAATCACGCACCTGATGAAGGGAATTGCAGAAGATATGTACCAAGCTCTTCTGATAAAAGACGTCGTTACGACAGAAGAGTTCATCAAGTGGTGCCAGCGTATTGAAGAGATGCAACAATGGAGGGTTGGGCGCAAGAGGTATGACAGACTCCCAAATGTAGTCCCTATGGCCGTTGTGGAAGACCAGCAGGACTTGGCTTCTCTCATACGACAAATCGTGAGAGAAGAATTACAACAGTGCATGGCAGCCGGGACTATTAGACCAAGCGAGCATCAGATTATGGCCATGGATGTGAGCCCTGTAAGTCACGAGGTAGCCGACGCCGCTGAGGACGAGGTATTCCAAACATTAGCTCCTATCTACCCCGTCAATCGCACCCGACATGAAGAATGGCGTCGCCCTGCTATGACTTACGCTGTAGCCGCCAAATGGCAGCCCATGAACCGACTGACGCGAACACTGCTAACTCCCCCGGTAACTATGACGCCCCGCAGAAGAACAGACATCTGGAGGACAGAAGACAACACACCACTGTGTTTCCACTGTGGACGCCCTTGACATGTTGTACGCAACTGCAGAGAGAGGAGGCGAGTATTCGATGATTATTTTGCCGCAAGACGTCAGCCGTCGGAGCAGTTCTATCCAAGGCAGTCACCTGCTGATGAGTTCAGTCGACCTATGGGAAGAAGCCCATCGCCGTACCATAGACGAGGTCGCTCCCCGACACGCCGCAGCCGTTCACCGTCGCCGTACAGAGGTACCAGTCGCTCCCCTAGCCGCCGCGCCCAGGAAAACTAAGTGAGGCGACCATCTACGGAGGTGAAGCCGCTGCAGATGAAAATCCTCCATGTACGACAGTCGCCAAGATGTCGGGAAATCTCATCGACGTCATAATCGACGGCCAACCTGTCCGGGCACTTGTTGATTCAGGAGCCTCTTTTTCTGTATTATCGGATAATTACCGCCGCACACTAAAGAAGACAATGTTCTGTGATATGGGAGCAACTGTGCTGAAGGTCGCGAATGTAAAGTATGTCCATCCAGCAGGAACTTGTGTCGCAAGAATAACCATCAACAACAGGACGCAGCCGTTTGAATTTGTCCTGTTAACAGAATGTAGTCACAATGTCATCCTCGAATGGGACTTCATTCAGGCATCCCAAGCTATCATTGACTGTGGAAGATCTGAGCTGCAAATTGAAGTTGTTCCGCCAGATGCACGTAATACAGAATTTTCTGGGAAGTTATTCGTCGTTGACAATGTGACGATACCGCCGTTGACAATGAGAAGAGTTGCAATGACAAACACAGATGACTGGTTAAACTGTGAAGTTCTTGTTGGTAGTAAAAAGTTTATCAGGCTCACAAAAGAAATTTACATAACAGCGGCTATCATAAGCATTACCGGTGGTCAAAGAGAGATTTGGATCAAAAATTGTCACGAGCAGTCACAACTTATCCCCAAGGGAATGTGTATCGGGACAGCTGAACCAATCCAGGACGGTGAGCTCAACGTCATCAATGAAGACCCATGCCCTGCTGTTAGTACAGACAACATGCTGGAGAAAATAAACGTGGAACTGCCAATAGGGCCTGGACTGACCAAGGAACAACGCCAGCGGGTGTTAGGTATAGTACGCCAATTTTCGGGTGCATTCACACCTCAGCTGGGGAAAAGTCAGACGAAATGGCCCACGATAAAGCACCGTATAAATACTGGGGATCATCCGCCAATTAGCCAGCGTTCGTATAGAGTGTCGCCAGCTGGAAGACGGATAATTCGGGAGGAAGTGGAGAAGATGTTGCGAGATTACATTATTCAACCTTCAGAGAGTCCTTGGTCGTCTCCGGTGGTCCTCGTAAAGAAGAAGGATGGCACATGGCGATTCTGTGTCGACTATCGGCGGCTGAACAGTATCACAAAGAAAGATGTCTACCCATTGCCGCGCATTGACGACACCTTAGACTGCTTGAAAGGAGCTACATACTTCTCAACTATGGACATGCAGACAGGTTACTGGCAAATCGAGGTTGACGAAGCTGACAGGGAGAAGACGGCTTTTATTACACCTGACGGCCTCTATGAATTTAAAGTAATGCCATTTGGATTATGTAATTCTCCAACCACATTCGAACGTATGATGGACAACTTGCTTCGACACCTTAAGTGGACGACGTCTCTCTGCTATTTAGGTGACATTGTCGTTTTCTCGAAAACGTTTGAAGAACATCTGAGTCGCCTGTCAACTGTGTTGAAGTGTGTTCAGGCTGCAGGTCTCCGCCTCAATCCAAAGAAGTGCCTCTTCATCGCCAAAGAGATAAAAATCCTGGGGCACCTAGTCAACGGAGATGGTGTCCATCCTGATCCAGATAAACTAAGGGCAGTCACAGAATTTCCAACTCCTCAGCACATTCGTGATGTGAGAAGTTTTCGGCCTGTGCTCATACTACCGACGTTTCATAAAAGGATTTTGTAACAAGGCACGTCCATTACAAGAACTTCTGCAGGGAAACGCCAAATTTTACTGGGATGAGACAAAAGAAAGAGCTTTCCGAGCACTTAAGGAGGCTCTAACTTCCGCACCAGTGCGAGCCTTGTACGACGAGAATGCAGAAACGGAACATCACACAGACGCCAGTGGCTATGGGATTGGTGCAGTGCTTGTACAAGTTCAGGAAGGTGCCGAAAAAGTGATAGCCTATGCGTCAAGAGTACTCTCAAAGTCCGAAGTAAACTACACAACTGAAAAAGAATGTCTCGCGGTTATCTGTGCTATCAACAAGTTCCGGCCGTATTTATTCGGCAAACCATTCACCGTCGTGACAGACCACCATTCTTTGTGTTGGCTGACTAGCTTGAAGGATCCATCAGGTCGACTAGCAAGATGGGCACTAAAACTCCAAGAGTACGATGTCACAGTGGTATTCAAGAACGGGCGCAAACACAAGGATGCCGACTGCCTGTCGAGGAATCCATTAGTGGAACACAACAGCATTAATGAAATTTCAGCTCTCACTGAATTAGATGACGTTACAGCTGAACAGAGGGAAGATCCAACACTATTAAAAATGATAGAGGCCTTGGAGAAAGGAGAACCGACCAATGGAGAGTTCCAACTTATAAACGGAACATTGTACAAGAGTAACTACGATCCACTGGGCCCCAAATGGCTACTTGTTGTTCCAGCTCATCTCCTGCCAGCCATTCTCAAATATTTCCATGATGCTCCAATATCCGGTCATCTGGGATTCGTTAAGACCCTAGGCAGAATCAGACGCAGGTATTACTGGAAAGGTCTCTACCGACCTGTCAAGCACTATGTGAGTCACTGTAAAGAGTGCCAGCGACGGAAGCATGTGCCGCAATTACCTCCAGGACATCTCGTACCGATTCCGCCGGTAGCAGCTCCATTCCACCGAGTTGGGATCGATCTTTTAGGGAGGTTCCCGAAGTCGACAACCGGTAACCGTTGGATAATAGTCTGCACTGACTATCTCACACGCTACGCTGTCACCAAGCCTGTGCCGACTGCAGAAGCTCCAGAGATCACAAAATTCCTTGTAGAAGACATTATTTTGAAGCATGGAGCACCACGTGTCATGATATCTGATCGTGGTAAAGTATTCCAGTCAAAACTGGTATCAGAGGTTATGTCACGGTGCAACATTGTCCACAGAATGACAACTGCATACCATCCTCAGAGAAATGGTCTTACGGAACGTTTTAACAAAACGTTAGCCGACATGCTGTCGATGTACGTCGATGTTGAGCAGAAGGATTGGGATACAATTCTGCCAGTCGTGACATTTGCTTACAATACCGCAAGACAAGACACCACAGGCTTCACTCCGTTTTTCCTGCTCCATGGCCGTGAAGCTGAGACGACAATGGATACACTGTTCCCATTCCAATCGGACGACACTCAGGATGACTATGTTAAACAGCTCATCACCAGGGTCGAAGAAGCAAGACAGCTGGCTCGCATATGGACACTGGACGCCCAGGAGAAGGACCGTCAGCGGTATAACGACAAGCAACGACCTGTTGTGTACAGCCCAGAAGATCTGGTATGGATTTTTACCCCTGTACGGAAGGTTGGACTGTCAGAAAAGTTATTGAAGTGATACTTTGGTCCGTATCCGTATACGCCGCCTATCAGACGTCACATACGAAGTTGAGGATTATGAGCCGTCGTCGAAACGTCAAAAACGAAGAGACATTGTTCACGTCCTGCGCATGAAGCCTTACTACGATCCTGAAGAGCAGGTAGACGACAATGGCTTCTTGTTCAAGGACTTTAAGGACGGTAATGTTCCTGATGAAGCCACGACAGGAACGTCTGTCGTCGATAATCGCGGAGATCATAACAGCGGGTCGCTGTTTCTCCAGGCGAGGGAGCAATGCCGTGAGAGACGTTAAACACCAACTGCCGGCGTGGCGCAGGGGATAGCATCACGGACTGCGAAACAGAATGTCGCCGGTTCAATCCCGCCCACCGGCAAAAATTTATTCTTTGTAATTGTTAATTCCAGAAGGTTCTATATCTTTCTTATGTTCACTTGTAAATTCTAGTTGTTTCTTATGTTAACTGTTCTTCTAATTTCTGGTAAATTCTGTCTGTGTATAAATAGCAGAGCACTCTGCCTGAGAGGCAGTCAGTGCTGCGTGTATGTTGAGTCCTTGTCTGGCTGCCCGTCTGAGCACGTCGCTCTCCGGGCAGTGCAAACAAGTGTGCTTCGAGGCGGTCGGCGGCGGTCTTCGCGGCGTGTTTCCTAGTTTGGTGTTTAACACCTGTTTGTAAGTAATGGATTCCGAAGACAGACAGAACAATATTCAATGTACGTTCGATCGTTCTGTTCCCCGCCCCTCCGCGTACGAAATTCATCGGTGGATATCGGAAGAACTGAAAATTTCGGAAACGGACCTTCTCGGCTTGCAACTAGACGTTTTTCTAAACGCGTTATTTCTGAAATTACCGACCTCCGAAATGTGTGACGAACTAGTGAATGCAAACGGTGGTACTCGTTCCTTCAAACATCTCGACGGTACTGTGAGTAGCGTTCAGCTTTCTCATGCAGGGTTCGGACTTAGAACTGTCAGAGTTTTCAACTTGCCGTTCGAGACGAGGAACCAAACCATCTCTCGCAGTTTAGCGCCGTTCGGAACAGTGTACTCCGTGACCAAGGAAAAATGGTCTACGGTCTATATATATCAAGTAGACAACGGCATCCGCAGCGTCCGGATGGTGGTACGACAACACATTCCATCGTTCCTCATGATGGGCGGCAACCGCGCGTTCATCACATACAGCGGCCAACCGCAGACGTGTTCGTTCTGCCACGCCGTCGGCCACGTGCGGAACAAGTGTCCTCGTAGGCAGGGCCCCGTGCAGCTGCCGGCCGGCGATGGCGGCGCGACGTACGCGTCAGTCGCCCTCGGCGTCGCACCCTCCCCCGCACGAAGCGCAGCGGACGACGTTCCCGCAACGCAAGAGGCGCCGATAGACGCGGAAGAGATCGGCGCAGCACAGCACCTGTCGTGAGCGGACGAAGTCGACGCCGAACGGAACGCAGCGTCCGAGCGTCCCCTGCAGGAAGCTGACGCGAGCACAGGACTCGAACCCGCCAAGGAATCCGTCGTTCCCGAGGTGTCTGCCGCCGAGCCGGGATCTGAGCATCATGCAGAAGACGTCGCCGTCCCCTCAGTGTCGACTGCCTCCGAATGTGTGGAGGAGAGACCGTCCGACCCCGAGGCCGGACAACCTGCCGCCCCCGCAGTTTCGATTGAAGAGCCGACGGCCCAGTTGTCCGCCGCCGACACTCCGGTGGAGCAGGCGCCTCAGGACGGCGCCGCCCCCGTCGTCCAGGAGGAACCGAAGCCGCGGCGCGACCGCAGCGCGCAGCGCCACCGCTCCAGCAGCAGCAGCACCTCCCGCTCCCCGGAGGTACGCCGTGCCGAGTTGATGTGTCGCAGCCCCTCCCCCGGACGGCGGTACAAGTCGCGCAGCAGCAGCAGCAGCAGGAACAAGTCCCGGCACAAGACCGCGTCGTACTCCACGAGGGACGCCGCGCGGGACTCGAACCCAGCACGGCGGCGGCGGCCCGGCGACACGCACAGCCAACTCGACCACCGGGCTGGCCCCTCGGCCGGTAAGCTCGAGCACACCGTGCGGCAGCTGAAGGACTTCCTGGAAAAGTCGACCTCGCAGCCCGACGTGAAGATGGACGCTTCGCCCCACCAGGACCCTACATCTTCGCAGTTGTCTGGGAAGAGGAAACTGAAGGAAAGTCCGGGACGACGGGTGCGGACGTCTGGACTCGACTCCGGCCCGAACCCTCGTACAGATGCGCCGATGGCGGAAGCGGCGCAGGACTCCGGAAAGGAGCGGCCCCCGCCCGCGCCCAGCCTCTAGCGTGGAACACGGGGCGACACCAGAGGGCGCGCCGACACTACTGGCGCGTCTATACAGTGACCGTGACAGTGCGTCGTGGCATCATCTTACGACACTTTTCACACGTTATTCATGTGTTTCCGGAGTGTTATGCTTTACACTGGATACGGGTTCGTGCATTCTGCTATGGATGTTTCCAATTGCTGAGTTTTACGCTTATGGATGTGTGTGTCGGTGGGAACTCGTAGACTGAAAACCTTTTTCGAACAAACAGACCTCGTTGGGGTCTTTCCTTGTGTGTCAGGTGACATTTTATTCCGTGTCTTCTATAATGCCAGTGGATGTGCGTGGTGTTCGTGTCTGTCCAGTACTGACTATGCTGCTGTTTCATTTCGTGCACAATCTGGGTACTGGTATGATGGATTTTTAACGCTTTCAAGCAGCATTTTTGTCTGTTTTTAGACTGGACAATTTGTAGTACTATGTTTGTCTTTTTTTTGTTATGACTTTTAACACCAGACTTTGTAACGTTATAACAGTTAATGTTAACAAGATGACAAACCCATATAAAGCACTGGCACTTGAAGACTTTCTGTTGTTTCATAAATGTCACGTCGCTTTTCTTCAGGAAGTGACACGTGAGGCATTGAGTTGTATAAGCAAGTTTACGATTATTGATAATGTGCCCCCTGAACGCGAAGCCGGAACTGCTATTTTACTTTGTCCCGATCTAATGGCACAGGATATCGAGTATTTACCACACGGTCACGCACTAGCTTGTACTATTAACGGTATTCTGTTTCTGAACGTGTATGCCCCCTGCTCCGATAAATCTGCGAGACGCCGGTTTTACGGAGAAGAGGTATGCCACCTCCTGCGACGCAATACCGACCAACTGGTTATGGGAGGCGACTTCAACGCCGTCCTCGCCGACGTCGATCAGGTGCCCCGACCGAACAGAAGCCAGGAGTTGCGCCTCCTGGTCGACAGCTACCGCCTGAAGGACTCGTGGCGCGTGCTGAACCCGCTCAGGACGGAGTACACGTACTTCTACCCGACGGGCCACAGCCGCCTCGACCGGATCTACGTGTCGGCCGACCTCGCGGGCCACGTCGCGGCGACCGTCGTCCAGCCAGTCGCGTTCTCCGACCACTGCAGTTACATTCTACGCGTCGCGCTGCCCACACTTCCCACCCCGCGTCGCCGGAACCTGTGGAAGTTCACCTGCAGCCTTCTCGACGATGCCAGCTTGACAGCGAAGCTCACCACCTTCTGGCGCCAGCTACTGCGGGACAGGAGCGACGCCGGCAGCACGATCGAGTGGTGGGTGGCGACGGCGAAGCCCGCCCTCCGGTCGTTCCTGAAGGAGTACAGCCGCGAGGCGGCGCACTGGCGCAGGGCGACCTCCAGCTTCTACCAGCAGTGTTTGCAGGACCTCGCGAGGCGCGTCACGGACCGCCCCGACCTGCTGCCCGACTTCAAGCGCTACAAGGCGCGCTTCCTGGCCGACCTGCGGCGCCGCAGTGACGGACTGGTCGTTCGCAGCCAGCCCGTCGGGGTCGTTACGGGAGAACCTCTGTCTCTGTACCACCTCAACAGGGAACGGAAGAGGCGGGAGAGGCTCCACATCGACTCGTGGGTCACTCGCAACGGGCAACGGACGACGGATGTCGGAGTTATCAAGCAAGACGTACGCTGCTACTTCCAACAACTGTTCACAGACACCGATGTCGACGCTGGATCCTTACGCACGCTCATCCAGAAAGTTCCGCACGTTCTAACGAGGGCTGACCGAGCACACATCAATGAACCTCTCACGCTCGACGAATTGGAAGACGCTGTCAAACGCAGCCCTAAAGGGAAATCCCCGGGCATCGACGGTATCCCTGCCGAATTTTATTACAAATATTTCTATCTTGTTGGTGACGTTCTAAAGACCATCGTTACAGAAATTCAGAATGGGGTCACTATACCGCCGGACTTTACTGAAGGAAACATCATACTAGTACCAAAATCCAATGCCATACCGAGTATTGATACTGTGCGACCCATTACACTGCTGAACACGGACTATAAGATTGTAGCTCGATGCGTAGCTGGCCATCTTAAACCCATGTTATCGAAGGTGATTAGCAAATATCAGTCGTGTGCAGTCCCTGACAGAAATATATTCGATGCTGTCCTAGCCTATAGGGACTGTATAGGCTCAGTCAAAGGCGATCGAATGAACAGAGCAGCCATCTTACTTGTGGATTTCAAGAACGCCTTCGACCGAATCAGCCACACGTACCTGATGAAGGTTATGGCCAGAATGGGATTTGGGACGAAGTTTTCCGCCATCGTTCGTAATATGCTAGGCACGGGCACGTCGAGCGTCAGCGTTAATGGGTCACGGACGGAACGGATCTCCATCAGCCGGTCGGTGCGCCAAGGCTGCCCTTTGTCTATGGGTCTGTATGCCATCGCCCTCGACCCGCTCCTCCGCTACATTTCGGAGGAATGTAGTGGTATCGGCATCGGCAATGGTCGATTGGTGTGTCGAGCTTACGCCGACGACCTCGGGGTATTCATCGAGCGTCCAGAAGACATCGACAGGCTACGAACCGTCCTCCAACACTACGAAAGGGCCACCGGAGCGGTAGTCAGTCCGAAAAAGACGGTCCTCCTGCCACTGACGCGTCACTTCCAGAACGAACATCGGGACTGGTATTCCATCTGCTTGCAACACAAGGTGTTGGGAGTCATTATGACGGCCTCTCCCCAGAGTATGGGTGCCCTCAACTGGCGGAGTACGTTGTATAAGATCCGTGCCGTCAGTAAAATCCACGCCGCAAGAAACCTGGCACTCCCAGACAGGGTGGCAGTCATCAATTCCAACATCCTCGCCAGGGCGTGGTACCTGGCGCAGATCCTGCCGGTACCGACGGAGCTGGAACGCGCCACCCAAAGTGCCGTGTACTGGATGTTGTGGAGGGGCGAGTTCTTCAAGGTCTCCCTGGCCACCTGCACCCTGCCCCCGGCGGAGGGCGGCCTCGGGCTGGCCGACTTCCGCTGCAAGTGCGCCGCGCTCTTCGTGAAGAGGACCCGCGCCGTGGCCCGCGCGTCGCCCGCCGGCCCCACCGCCGCGCTCTTCAGTAGGTATCGGCCGCCCTCGCTCGTCGCCCCCGTGTCGCTCGCCGGCATCCCTCCTCCTCTTCGGTACGTCCGCCTCTTCTTCCTTCACAGTAGCTACATCTCGCAGCCCACCCGGCGAGCAAACGACGTCCGCAAGCTAGTGGAAGAACTTCGAGGGACTCCCGGCAGGAACAGGTGGGAAGCGCGCCTGCCAGATGTAGACTGGAGAGCCGTCTGGAAGAACATCTCCGCCACCGCCCTCCCTGCCACAGTGCGCGCCACTTGGTACAAGGTGGTTAATCACACCGTGGTCACTAACTCCAAACTGCTCGCCATCCGCCACCATCGCACCGGCGAGTGTGAGATGTGCGGTGCGGAGGACACGATAGCTCACCGTTTCGTGTGTCCCAAGTTCATCGAGGTGTGGAATACCGCCAGGGACATGGTTCGCCTCGTCAACCGCCTCCCCTTGGAAAGTGTGACAATAGAGGATGCAACTCTACCCCAACGAAACCCCTATCCTCAGACGAAGAAGAATGCAACACTCTGGTTGCTAGGACACACGGTTCACTGTCTCTTTTCCCTTATGACGACCGGGCACTTGGACTATTTGGCTTTTCTCTGGGACGGACTGTGCAAGGAAAAGGAACGAGCTGGTTATGCTGATAGGTATGCTAAGTTTTTACAGGTTGCACTTGATCATGCATATCAAAAAGTTATGGTGACCTGACTGCATAGATAGCAGTTTCGTGTTTTGTGTGCACCTACTGCAAAAGTGAAATTGTAACGTTCTACTATATCGTAAATGGAAGCTTCTGTTATACTGTTTTATTGATTTGGAAGGTCTACTTCTTTTCACAGTTTTTCAATTTTAATTTCTTTTTATTTCGTGTGATACTTTATTTTGGCATTGAAGTGTGCATCGTGTTTCAGGAAGTGCCTTTCTACACATTTAAGTGTTCGGAACTTGTATTTAATTTCCATGATCACTTCTTCGTTCGGAAGACTAAGTTAGTTTTTTTTATTTTATTTATTGAGGAAACTAAGAAGCCTTTTCATTTTAATCATAAGGTTTTTATTGTATTGTGGATATAACTGGGCTCAAATTTACGTCAAGAAGATGACGGCCTCCACTGTGTTGTTTTAATCTTTGGGAGCTGCGAAATGGAGCAACAACGTTTATTTTCACCTTCAGCTAAGGAAAAAAAAAAAAAAAAAAAAAAAAAAAAAAAAAAAAAAAAAAAAAGGTCGGTGCTGCGTGTATGTTAGAAAAAAAGTAAAGTTGCTGGCTAAAGATAGTCTCCCTTAAAGATAACAAAGTTGTCCATGTGACTATTGATGCTAGGACACTACTACCCCCCCCCACAGTATGGAGTATGCTGTTGGAGCATGGGAGGAGGAAGAAGGGGGTAGTATATGGGAGGGGCATGATCGTTAGTTCCTGCCTGTAATGCGGGATGACAGATGGCAGGGCAAAGGGCCTGGTTTTATGGTGCAGAGGGTAAAGCGGGGAGGGGGGGTGATGAGAAGGACAGAAGGACCTCGCTTGATGAGAGCAGGAAGGCTTGAACTAAAGAACTGTCAACTGAAGGAGGGAGCTTGACACATTTAATGAGCTCGCATTGTGTGTCGGGTGAGGGTGATATCATGGCAGCTTCCATACACAGAATGAAGAGCAGGCTCTCACGACAGATAACAGAAATTGTAGAAGGGGCAGGAAAAGGGATCTTGAATTTGAGGACAGGACCGGAAGGGAGGGGACGGCGAGAGAAATCACTGATGGAATCAGGAAAGGATGGAGGCGATGCCTGTGGTGAGCCTGAGGGAGGGGAAGAGGAAGAAGTGGAGGTGATAGTCGGCGACAAAGGAGGGGGGGGGGGAGAGAGATGTGTGGGCCATAGGGGGGAATTCTGGATTGGAGGGGGGAGGGAGGGTCTACGGTTTAAGTCTGTTAATGGAGACCGTAGTTGGCTTTCCATTAACAGATATGGAGAAGGTGTTTGGGCAGTAGAAAAGGACCTTGTAGGGGCCTGAATAGGGAGGATGCAATGGGGAGATGGGAGGTGTCATCATGTAACACGACAAACTGACAGTCTGCTAGGTCACGTGGGGCATGAATGGATGGAGGGAGTAACTTGATGGAGGGGCGGGGTTGCTGGTGGAGCATATGATTCTCAATCGCTTCTCCAACGAAGGTAGATTGGATGAAGGAGGGAGAGGGGTTGGATAGACAAGTTCGCCAACATTTGTCCATAGACAAATTCCGCCACAGTGCCTTGAAATAGCAGAGACCAAGGAGGACCAGGTGAAGAGCTTCGAGCCACAGGGCATTGTGACATGGAAGAGAGGTTTTTAACTTTTGATGCCACCGCTCCACCAACCCGTTGCTTTGTGGGTGGTAGGCGGTGGTGTGAATTTGTTTGATGCCACAGAGATGGCAAAGGTAGCGAAAGAGGGAACTTTCAAACTGGTGGCCCTGGTCAGCAGTGACTACCACGGGGCAGCTGAAGCAAGATATTCATGCAGTGGAAAATGCCCAAGCCACTGTCTCGTAGCTTATGTTGGGTAGAGGGACAGCCTCTACCCAACACGTTGTGTGGTCCATGATGGATAGAATATACCTGAATTCCTCAACGACAGGGAGAGGGCCAACCAGGTCTAAGTGTACGTTTTGGAATCTGCCTGTGGGCAGTTTGAAAGAGGCAAGTGGGGGGGGGGGGGGGTAGGTCAGGACGGGTACCTTCTTGTGCTGGCAGGCAAGGCACAAATAGGACCATGCCTGACAGTCGCATATCAGATCCTTCCATATGAAACGTTCAGTTACCAGTTTAGTGGAAGCATGAACACTGGAGTGAGAAAGTTCATTCAATTTGTCAAAAAATGATTTGTCAAAAAGGTTGTGGACTTGCCTGTTGAGTCATCACACCAGACCTCGCCTGTGACTCCAGGGAAACTGGTTCAGATAGAATGGAGAGAGAAGCTATGATCGGAAATGAGGTGCATGGTGTGTCGTTGGCCGACAGAAGGGAGCCGAGGTTGGAAAGGTCAATCAGAGAGGAAACCGATTCAGTGCAGGATAGGAAGTCCACCACAACATTGTCCATACCCTTGATATATTGCATATCAGTGGTGAACTGCAAAACGTAATCTAAGTGTCTGGAAAGGCGTGGGGGAGGGTCTGTGGGAGGGTTCTGGATGGCTGCAGCCGGGGGGGGGGGGTGGGCTTGTGGTCGGTGAAGACATAGAAGGGGGCTAGCTTCCATGTCCACGTGAAAGTGTTTGATCACTTCGTAAATCGCTAATAGCTCGTGAACAAAAGCAGAGTATTTGCTTTAGGCATGATTGAGCTTCTTGGAGAAGAATTGTAATGGAGAGATGCAGCCGTTGAGAGATTCGCCGAGTACTGTACCAATGGCGTTGTCGCTCACGTCAGTTGTGTTGAAAATCTTGCATGAATGATGCAGATGTGCAATAGTGACAGTTCGAGCAAGTTAGTCTTTAAGAGCGTGAAAAGCAGAGGTCATCTCATCAGTCGAGGGCACGGGGCATTGAACAGATGTGTACTTTCTTGCGAGCGCATTGGTTAAGGGGGATTGTGGTCAGTGGTGCCAGGGACATGTCTACAGTTATAATTTATTGTGCCCAGGAAGCGACATACTTCTTTGAAGGTTGAAGGGCGAGGTAGATCTTTAATGGAATTGACTTTCTCTGACGGTGGAGGTATGCCGTCATCAGGCACAGTGTAGCCAAGGAACTGGGCTGAGGATTGATGTAACTGAGTTTTATTGTTGTTACGTTCAATGCCAGCCTTGACAAGGGTGTCGAGCAAGGTTTGCAGATTTCGTTTGCTATCTTCGACAGAGTTGCTGAAAATGAGGATGTCATCGAGTAGACCAAACAGTATTTGAGGTGTTGTAAAATTTCGTTGATGAAACGTTGCTAGGTCTGAGTTGCGTTTTTTAAACCGAATGGCATGAAGTGGAAATGGGGGTGATAATGGCTGCCTTTTCAATGTACTTGGGGACCATTGGAATCTGGCGATAGGCACGCTTGCAGTCGACTACTGAGAAGACTTTGCCACATGCAAATGCGTGGGTGAAATAAAAAAAATGTTCAAATGTTTGTATAGCTTATGGGACTTAACTACAGGGTCATCAGCCCCTAAACTTACAAACTACTTATGAACTAACTAATACTAAGGACAGCACAAATATCCATGCCCGAGGGGGGATTCGAACCCCCGACCGTAGTGGCCATGCAGACCGTGACTGGAGCGCCTCAGCCCCTCGGCCACCGCGGCTGGCGTGGTGAAATCAGTGTGGCAGAGGGTACTTCGGGGTACCACTTATTACGGTTTCTTTTTGTTACATTTTTTAAAGGACAATGTGAAGAACAGCTGCTTAAATTCATCTGTGTGTGCTGCAATTAATCTAATCTTATGCCATGGCAACTATTGTACTATTAACTCTCCTGACATCCCTTCTGCATCACCGAAATAAAGGCTGGGATAAGTACGAATCAAGGTGGCATAACAATAAAGCTTGCAAACATAATAAAGCGATTATTCTAATTTATATTTGCTACAGGTATTCTTAGATATGAAATTCTCACAATAATTAGAATATTCACTAGTAAATGTAAATGAAGTATGGTACCGGTGCTAGAATTCTGCGTGAGCTTTCATGTTATTAATCAGACTGCAGTGTTCATTGTGTAATCAGTTGCCTCGCTTCTTTCTTTTTGCCATATACATTTTTGGTTTTTACATGCACTTATTCTGTTCTATGTGTACTAATACCGCATTTCATTCTTCAGGTGCAGAGAACATGTAAAATGTTGTTGATATATAACTTTAAATATTATATAATATGCATATTTCATTCGAATACAATGGCGACTGAAGAGTTTATGTTTATTGTTGTAATTGTAATCTCAGAAAAAGTAAAATGGAAGAAATAAAAATGTTGGCAATACACAGGACATGATCCCAGCAGCAATGAACCGATGCATCCTACAGCCTAACACTCAGACCACCACTCAACATCTCCCACTGTGTGGAACGAACTATGTTTATGTATATAGACTAATAAAGGCGTAAACTATAAATAATGGTTATCTGTGGTATTCAACAATCACAAATTGCACCAGAAAAACAGCATTTGCTGCAAAAACTTTAATCCGTCGGTGCCTCGAAATGACATACGTATGTCGCACACAAATTTTTGACCAAAATGCACCAAATATGAAAAGCATTTGTTACAGTGGGCCATATTTGCGAAGGATATCATGTCACCAAATTTTGCCGAGAGAAACCACTGAGTCGTTCCAAAGAGCCGGATCTTTTAGGTGAGTGCTGAGTTGAAAGCCACTCACTTGGGTGAACCGTTTTACCCATCTCTACAATGAGTAACATATACAGAGAGGAAGCCCCCCCCCTAAACCACTGTCCTACGCTCTCCTCGTAGTTCCGTAAGATGCTAGCAGATGTCAGGCGATTCCCCGGCTTAGTACCGGTAGACCACAGTAGAGGCGCTTCTGAGGTGCCTGTCACACGTCAGAGGGTAGTGTGGAGGGGAGGCTGAGGGGAGAGCTTGTGCCGCCTGCCACGAGGCCACGGACGTGTCGGTGTCCAGGCGTTAGAGGGGAGATGGTGGTGGGGACAGCCGCTACCTGCCGCCACTTGCGTCTAACCCCCCGAATATACCTCCGGAAAGGTCCAGAGATAAAAATGAAAAGTACCTGGCGATGTCGATTGGTGTCACCCCGGAGATACCTTCTGCAGTACAGCTGACAGCTGTTAAACGAAAACAAACGGAGGATCTGCGGCAGGGCCACTGCAAGCCCAACTGCCGCCCCGTGCGAGCTGCAAAATTGCCGCCCCTCTCAGTTGTTTTTCTGTTTTTCAAAACGTTTGTTGAATTTTATTTAAAAAAATCTGTAGGAAATGTCAGTAATCAATCGCAATTTTTGTTTTTACTTTCAGATCTACCTATATTTCGGCCACTGAGTGGCCAGTTCAAATGTTTGTAAAGCTTATGGGACTTAACTATGGGGTCATCAGTCCCTAAACTTACAAACTACTTATGAACTAGCTAATCCTAAGGACGGCACAAATATCTATGCCCTAGGGGGGATTCGAACCCCCGACCGTAGTGGCCGTGCAGACCGTGACTGGAGCGCCTCAGTTCCCTCGGCCACCGCGGCCGGCGAGAGGCCAGTCTCAAGGCTTTTAATATCTGCTTACATCTAAACCGTCATGTTGACAGTTACGTTCAGCATGACAGTATAGATGTAAACATAAAGCATTGACAATAGCCACACGTGTCCGAAATCTATGTAGATCTGGAAAATAATAACAAAAATTGCGACTGATTGGTGATATTCTCTACAGATTTGTACAAAACAGTTGCTGGGCACTAGCTCAAAAATGGAGTGATACCTGACTGAAGAAATCTAGCTAATTTTAATAAGTCTTGTGAATTTACGAAAATGTTCAAATGTGTATGAAATATTACGGGACTTCATTGCTAATGTCATCAGTTCCTAAGTTTACATACTACTCAACCTAAATCATACTAAGGACAAACACACACACTCATCCCCGAGGGAGGACACGAACCTCCGCGGGACCAGCCGCACAGTCCATGACTGCAGCGCCTAGACCGCTCGGCTAATCTCGCGCAGCATGAACGTACAATTAACGTAAATAAACATTTTTCAGTGGTTGTGTACAGAAAATTTATTCAACGTTAAACTGTATACAGTAAATAAATGTTGGAAAAGTGATAGTGCGCGAATAGTATTTTCAAACAAAAGTGCCGGTCAGAGATTAATCGTTATTCATGCAGGTGCAGACAGGTGTTTCATGGCTCAAAAACCAAAACGGCCGACTATCACTCAGAAACGGATACCAAAAGTTTTGAAAAAAATGCGTCGAAACCTAGTTTATGCCAGGATTGCTACCAATGTCTTTATCCCTTGTAATTACTCGCAGCGTATTTACCCATTCGGAATACTTCTAGCCATAGTAGGTGTTGGACATGTTTGACTGTAGTAATGTTCAACGATTTTTTTCCATAAAGCGGGAAGAATAAAACACTCGAAAACTGCCTTTGAAGGGTTCAGCAAAATTGCTTCAGGCTTAACATGGAACCGCAGTGTCGAATATTCGATTCCAATTTCCAAATTAGATTTCGTCTTCTGCAAAATTAGTCGTGAGTAAACGCACGGCGCGTAACAGGCTAGCAGCGCTCCACTCATAAGAATACTGGCGTGTATATACCTCGAAGAGAACGACCTATTAACCAATAGTCAGCACGGATTCAGAAAGTATCGCTCTTGCGAAACACAGCTTGCCCTTTATTCACATGAAGTGTTAAGTGCCATCGACAAGGGATCTCAAATCGATTCCATATTTCTGTATTTCCGGAAGGCTTTTGATACTGTACCCCACAAGCGGCTTCTAATGAAATTGCGTGCTTATGGAATATCTCCCCAATTGTGCGATTGGATTCACGATTTCCTATCAGAAAGGACACAGTTCGTTGTAATTGACGGTAAGTCATCGAGTAAAACAGAAGTGATATCTGGCGTTCCACAGGGAAGCGTTATAGGTCCCCTACTCTTCCTCGTGTTTATAAACGATTTAGGAAATAATCTGAATAGCTCCCTTAGACTGTTCGCGGATGATGCTGTCGTTTATCGGTCAGTGAAGGCAACAGAGGATCAAAAGCAACTGCAAAGCGATTTAGACAAAATTTCTACTTGGTGCGAAAATTGGCAATTGACACTAAATAAAGAAAAGTGTGAAGTAATACACATGACAACTAAAAGAAATCCGCTGAACTTCAATTACGCGATAAATCAGTCAAACCTTAAGGTCGTAAATTCTACCAAATACCTAGGAGTTACAATTACGAACAACTTTGACTGGAGAGAACACATAGAAAATATTGTGGGGAAGGCGAACCAAAGGTTACGTTTCATTGGCAGAACGCTTAGAAGATGCACCAGCTCCACCAAAGAGACTGCCTACATCACACTTGTGCGTCCTCTCTTGGAGTACTGTTGCCCCTTGTGGGAACCTCACCAGATGGGACTGACGGAAGATATTGAGAAGGTTCAGAGAAGGGCAGCTCGTTTTGTTTTATCACGTTACGGGGGGGGGGGGGGGGGAAGCGTCACGGAAATGTTGCACGAATTGGGGTGGAAATCATTAAAAGAAAGACGTTATTCATTGCGGCGTGATCTGTTTGCGAAGTTTCAATCACCGACTTTTAGTTCTGAATGTGAAAATATTTTGCTAGCACCCACCTACTTAGGGAGACATGACCATCCCAATAAAATAAGAGAAATCAGATCGAAAAGGGAACGGTTTAGGTGTTCTTTGTTCCGCTATTAGAGAATGGAACGGTAGAGAAAAGTTATGAAAGTGGTTAATGAACCCTCTCCCAGGCACTTAAATGTGATTTGCAGAGTATCTATGTAGATGTAGATGTAGATCCCCCTATCTGTTGCCCGGGCCGGCCGCGGTGGCCGCGGGGACAGAGGCGCTCCAGTCACGGTCTGCACAGCCACTACGGTCGGGGGTTCGAATTCCCCCTCGGGCATAGATATTTGTGCCGCCCTTAGTATAAGGTAGTTCGTAAGTTTAGGGACTGATGACCCCGTAGTTAAGTCCCATAAGCTTAACAAACATTTGAACATTTCTGTTGCCCGGCGTAAACACGACGGTGCTGCCATCGTGGCGAGGGAGAAATCAGTCCTCCTCCCTCCCCTTGTTCAACAGGGGCGGCCAGCAGGTAGTCGAGGCGCTGTGCCACAGTTCCCGAAGCACTCCCTCCGAGGTTTGGTTTCCAATCCCCTCTTGCGCATGAATGTTGAGTTTGTCCTAAAAAATTAAAATAAAATCGGGTCGGCAGATTTGCCTCCCCCTCGAAAAGTGCCGCCCCGTGCGGCCGCACGTTTCGCACGTGCCTTGCGCCGGCCCTGATCTGCGGAATTGTATAGCTCGCCTGTAAAATAATCTCTTTTTATACGTATGTTCCTTCAGTATCACAATAGTTGTTAATCTGCTTACAACAATGTAATCACAGGTTGTGTACGAAGGCAAACGTGAAACAGACCAGTTATAGGTTTCATTTTACGCGTTTCAGTCTCAGTTCAACCACGTTATTTACGGAGCTGGTGCAGTTTAATACTCTAAGCTTTATGTTAGGTGTCAGTTTTCTTTTTTTTCCATCTGATTTGCGACAAAGAAATATGAAGTTAGAGAAATGCTGGTAAAGCCAAGACTGACATTATGGCAAATTGAAAAATACGGTAATAGAATTTCTAAAAATCAAACCATCACAAGTCACGTGAAATTAGTAGGGGAAGGCAGGGTAAGATGACACGGAATCTTAGACAAGGAATCTTTAATTTAATGCGATTGACGAGACAGATCAGCAAATGAAGGTCTTGCCTCGATAGCGATTAGCGCTTCACGTGTGCTACAATATGTAGGCCCTACTAAAGGCAACCTCCGTCATTTAGCGCTGACACGCTATCATTTGTCTTTACACACATGTTGGATGTAATTTCAGTGCACTGAAATAGCATCTGGAACACGTGTAGTAAATTTTACCAACCTGGTTCCAGTTTTTTGTAAACTATGAACTACGCTGTTACATTGTATATATTAAATTCCAAAGAGAATTTAATGAAGTGTTGTTCTCATGTTTAAATCATGAATGGCCGTTCCGGTTAAGTTGACGAATTTATTGGGCGGACAAGATGACGGACTATCATCTTATTCAAATATTTCGTACATAATATTAATGATTGCAGTACTGAGCATGTGTAACAAGTATAAAGGAAGGGGCAACTGACTGAAATGGCCGCAGGAATCGATGACCATTGTGCAGGAGGTACAGAATGGTGTGCAGTACTTCGAAGAGAAAACAGAGGAAAAAGTTATCCTCATAGCAATCACAAACAGAAGAGAAACTGAAGAAAAAGAAATATAAAAGACAAAAGAAGGAAAATTGAATGACCACTAAGGGAGGAAAGGGGAGAAGAATAAACAAAACAAATGTGATGAGGCACTATGAAATCAGTCAACTACACTGAAGACGACGATGGTCATGATTTTCTTACAGAACTTAGTGAAATCAGCAATGACTATGGTAAGTTAGGGACTTTATATGATTGTCCATGCTGTCGTAAATGGGTCCATGTTGCTTGTACCTAGCTCACTGCAGCAAATACGAAACGCAAAGCAAATCTATGCCACTTCTGTGCTAAAAATAAACTTATTATTATTATTTTATTTTTTATTTTGTTTTTATTTTATTTTTTATTATAATTTTTTCATTTACTTATTTTGTCGAATTATGTTTTCCTTCATCAAACTACACGTCTACGTCCGTCTTCTTACTCGCAAACAAAGGTAACATGACGAGTTTGACATCATTTGAAGAAAGTCAAAGTAATCACTTTAAATGTTAGGCCTACATTAAAAAAAACTACGAAATCTGTAGTTGGAAACAAAACTCTATGGTTTCTCTAAAGTATTCATCTAGGCGTCAGGTCTAAAATAAAGGGGTGAAAAAATTCGAAAACCTTACTTTTGTGTCCCGTTTCCATCGTAGGTGTCGGTGGCCTAGTAGAATGAGACCGGCACAGGAATAAAGGATGCACGCTTGTGCAGGTACGAATGTGAGCAGCCAGTGGGACAGCAAAAACTAGAAACACTAGAGTAAATTAGAACGATATATATATATTTCTTAGAGACTTAGTAATACTTTACTTTTACAAAGCTCAGTTCTGCAGAATGCTGATACATAGTTGAGCTAGAGGCCTGCCTAGTGCCTGTCCGATAGCCAAGTCTTCACTGGTGCCTATCTGATTCCGAAGTGTTAGCTGGTTCCTATCTCAGTCCCAAGTGAACGATGTCTTTCAGTGGTGGCCACGAGCGGAGTTTTAGCAGAGGGCTCTCGTGGCTGACGTCATAAGAACGCCAAGCCGTGCGTGCATGGCGGCGCGCGGCGAAAGTAGGTGGCGTGCACTTTAGACTTGTGCGACACCACAAGCCTCCCCCCCAAACCGCCGCGTCGTCGTGGCGTAGGGCTGAGGGCCACGGCGACGGCACTGGGAGGAGGGCCTGGGCGGGGGCGTTACTGGTGGGACGGGCGTCGTAGCTGAGGCTGGGATCGAGACGCCGTCCGCGCCCCGGCATCCGCCTTGCGATCCTCCAGGGAACCCACCGAAACCTGGGGAAGGGCGCACCCCCCCGCCCAGAGGGAGCAGGTCATCTTCTTCTGAGGTGCGTGGCCCAGGCGGCGGGGGCACGCACGGTACCGGAGTCCTTCTCGGTGACGCTGTCAGCTGTGGCGACGACGGAGGCGGAGAGGCGGACTGCATAGGAGGCGCGTCCACCTCCATGGGTACGATCTCGTAGTCCGGGGACGCTGGGCCCGGCGGCGAGCGATGTGGCTGTGCTCCCTGGCGGTGAACTGGGTCTGGAATCAAGAAACCGCAGACAGGATCGCGCGGCCTGTGCAAGCGCAATTGGTTTGCGTGGCGCCGCAGCTTCGACCCTGTCGAAGAACGTACAACATACATATTGCGACCGAGCACACGCTGAATGGTGCCCGGTGACCATTTCTTCCCAGCAAACACCCTGTACAGCTCCGGCGTAGAAACCTGAAAACGCGTAGCGCCATACGAACCGACTTGGTGCGTGGGAGGCTGCAGCAGGTGAAGGAGAGTGCGGTGACGGCGGCCGTGTAGCAGCTCGGCAGGAGACGGGCCGTCACGTGGCATGCACCGATACGTAGACAGGAAAATTTGAAGAGCTAGCTGCCTGGAGTGCTGACCTTTCATCTTTTCCATGTGTGACTTGAATGTTCGAACGAAACGTTCTGCTTCACCATTGTACTGAGGGTGAAAAGGTGCGGTGGTGATATGCTGAATGCCATTCACACGACAAAACTGTTGAAATTCCGCACTAACAAACTGAGGTCCATTGTCACTGACGATAGTTTCAGGCAAACCTTCGATGCAAAACACTGATGTTAAGGCACTGATTGTACTAGAAGCCGTCGTTGAGTTCATGGCAATCACGAAAGAAAACTTGCTGAAAGCGTCTACAACAATTAACCAGCGCGTATTCCAGAAAGGTCCGGCAAAGTCAATGTATAAACGTTGCCATGGTCCCTTGGGGCGTGGCCAGTCTGAGAAACGTTGCGGAGGAGCCGCCTGATGCTCCGCACAAACAGTACACTGTGACGTCATACTCTCTATCTGGGCGTCCATACCAACCCAGGTACAATGACGTCTGGCCAATTACTTTGTCCTAACAATACCCCAATGTCCTTGATGCAGGAGACGTAACACTTCTCGTTGCAGGGAACGAGGAACAATCACTCTTGTTTGGTCGTTGTCGGTATGCAACAACAGAACACCCTGACTTAAAGATAATGCATGACGTTGTGCAAAATAACGTCGAACCAGAGGCCGCTCAATGTCTTTGGCTCTGGCAGGCCAACCAAAGCGAACAAAACGTGCTACCACACTTAGGTCTGCATCCGCTGCTGTTTCCTGTGCAACCCGACGAGAGTTCAAAGGGAAGTCTGCGATAGCGGAAGCATCTCTGGAGTCTATCTGACAACACGCCATTTCTGAAGAATCAAACGACACATCCTGGCCAACCGGAACTCGAGAAAGTGTTGAAAAAGGCCCATGTGTGTATTAATGACGAAAAACGTTTTTGCTTCATCATCAAGCGGAATCTGTAAGTATGCCTCTGCTAAATCAATCTTAGAAAAGAAGCGAGACTGTCCCAATCTGTCCATCACTTCGTCAGGTCTGGGCAGGGGATAAGTGTCTACAATTGTTTGACTGTTCACTGTTGATTTGAAGTCCGCACAGAGACGAAGTTTTCCTTGGGGCTTGGGTATAATTACTATAGGCGAGGCCCACTGACTCGCAGAAACAGGAGAAATCACCCCACTATCTTGCCAACGTTTAAGTTCTTCTGCAACTTTATCACGAATTGCGATAGGCACTGGTCTAGCTTTACGAAATTTTGGTACAGAAGATTCTTTCAAAGTTACATGCGCCACAAAGTCTTTTGCGCAACCTAGTTCTGGCGAAAACAAATCACAGTATTTTTCACACAATGCACTGATTTTGTCCTGAGGCACTACTGACGAAATTTGCAGTACATCTCTTTGAATTGATAAATCAAACAAATCAAGTGCATCTAGTCCAAAAATGTTCTGTGTAGATTTGGCCTGAAGAACTACAAAAGAAACTGTTTTTGTTACACCTTGAAAAGAGGCGTGCAGGCTACACCTCCCTAGCACGGGAATATTTTGACCTGTATATGCTGTTAGCACTTGTTGAGATGGTGACAATTTTGGCGAACCCAGAAGTTCATAAGTATCTTTATTTATTAATGTGACAGCGGAACCAGTATCAAGCTGAAATTTCACAGTCTTATTTTCTATGCAAAGAGTCAAAAAGTTTTTGCTTGTGGCGCTCGACAGGTGCGCGAATGTGGGCAACGTCTGATACAGCTTGTTTGCTGGGATTGCGCATGCGCGGGCTGCGTGCGGTAGGAGGCGGCGCACAATTGGCACACATTAGATTAATATCACTGTCACTAGATGGCACTACCGCCGGATCGGCGTCCGCGCAATGCGAGGCTACTACAGATTCACTAACTACTGCACTAAACTTTTGAGTAGCTACATCAAGTCTACTGTCACTAGCTACACAGTACTGGGCACTATTACAATGAGAAGTTGCAGAAGGCACTAGGTTCACTACAGGATTGCACTGTACATAGTCATTTTGTTTGTCCCGAACCCTTTTCCGTTGCACTGTTTTACGCGCTCGTCGGCGCTTGCTACATGGCTCACTACATAGTTTTGCCGTAAGTGCAGAAGAACTTTCTTGCAATTGAGAACCAAGTAAAGCACTGTTCAATTCCACAGCGTCTATGACATTGACAGCATGAACTGTTCGTGCACTCGGCGAAGCACTGTTTCTAACGGTACCGTTCTTTGAGTTTTTAATTTGCATACACACAGACTGCACATGTCCCGATTTGCTACATTGATAACAGGTTGCGTTGCGACTTGGGCAATGCACACCCTTGTGGCGAGATACACACAGAGGGCAAGACTTACGAACATTTTTCTGAAATGAACGTTGGTGCCCGTTATTCAAATTACTTTGTCTAACACAACGGGGCGACCTTTGTGTTGCAGTTTTACACTGGCTACTGTTCACTGTCTGTTCAGCACGGCCTGTAGAAAAATAAGAATCACGAGGGCTAGACTGAGAACTACGGCTAGGAAAGCATCCGTTATGGCGCACTGAATTAACATGGAGGCTTTGCATTTCTACATCTGCTAAGTCAAAAGTATCATGCGCTTCAATAAGCTGCAGTACACTGTCTAATGAAGGGTCAGACTGTTTCAGAATTGCTGCCCTAATTCTGGGGTCCTGAATGTTCTGCGTGATAGTGTCTCTCAACATCACATCACTATAAGAAAGTCCACAAGAGCAAGTAAATTTACATTTGCGAGTTAAGCCCTTCAATTCTGTTATCCACTGTTGGTGTGACTGCTCTGGTAATTTTTCAGTCTGAAAAATCGGTATTGCGCCGCAGCTACGAGAACTTTTCTTTCATAATGAGCAATCAGTGCATCTACTATTTGTTCAAAGTCTAGATCACGAGGAGATGCGTGGGGGAAAAGTTTCTGCAATAACACGAAGGTCTTTGTGCCAACTACGGCGAGAAAGAAGTGTTTGATTGTCAGACCTGTTAATTGATGAGCCGCGACGAGTTCTTGAAACTGTACGAAGTAGTCGCTCCATTCTTCCTCACGTTCGTTGTACTGGCGGAACGTAGAGAGCAGCGCAGCGGCAGGTGTGGGCTGTTGATGTTGTTGGTGAGCTGTCTGTGCCGTCAACTGCTACACTGCTTGAAGTAGTTGCGTGATTTGCGCCGTCTGTAACTGAATAATTTCCATTAAGTTTGGGTTTGGGGTAGTGGCCATGCTGACTGATTAGGCGCCGCGCATACAAGTAAATTATAACAAAATACAAATGCAATATGAAAGAGGAAGCTCTGCAACAAAAAAGTCCACAAAACACGGGACAAAATATCTTCTCCCAAAATTCTTATAATAAGGGTGGGTGGGCGGGAGCAATTTCTGCATGCTCCGACTGCTGCTGTCTGGCTGCTGCAAGCGGGCTGGTCCAAGGTTCGTCTATCGCTCCTCGTCGCCACTTTTGTGTCCCGTTTCCGTCGTAGGTGTCGATGGCTGAGTAGAATGAGACCGACACAGGAATAAAGGATGCACGTTTGTGCAGGTACGAATGTCAGCAGCCAGTGGTACAGCAGAAACTAGAAACACTAGAGTAAATTAGAACGATATATATATTTCTTAGAGACTTAGTAATACTTAACTTCTCCATAGCGCAGTACTGCAGAATGCTGATACATAGTTGAGCTAGCGGCCTGCCTAGTGCCTGTCCGATAGCCAAGTCTTCACTGGTGCCTATCTGATTCCGAAGTATTAGCTGGTTCCTATCTCAGTCCCAAGTGAACGATGTCATTCAGTGGTGGCCACGAGCGGAGTTTTAGCAGATGGCGCTCGTGGCTGACGTCGTAAGAACACCACGCCATGCATGCATGGTGGCGCGCGGCGAAAGTAGGTGGCGCGCACTTTAGACTTGTGCGACACCACACTTACTGTCTTCCATTTTACCATCCTTTCCCCTACACTCTCTCTTTATCCCGTATTACTGCAAATGTATGCTCGAAATGAGTTTGCTTGTATGGTGTTAGTAGTGTAAGGTACAGTACTGGTACTTTTCAAACACCATTTCAGTGTAAGAATCCTTTAAACATTTTCTAACACAACAAAAACATCCTTTTTTTAAACAATCCTGTTACACATGATAATGTACTCTCAAAGTAAAGTGATAGGTTGTTATTATCTGTGTGAATACGTGCAGTTTATGCGGCAGCGGCTAGCCGTCGCATTCGCTAGGTTGGGAACGGCAGAGCAGCCAATCAGGAGTCGCAATGCCATGGCCAATAAGAAAGAGCGTTACAATTGTACTATGTAAACAAATGGAAGCGGTGTATGCAAAAGTTTTTGACGCTCTGCAAGTTACAGTTGCTATCAGTATGGATGTCACTTGATTACTGTTTCGAATATAACATAAAATAAATAAAACATGCTATACCTGCTCTATGGTTGACAGGTTCTTGTATGTACCCTTGTCCAGTCAGTAAAAGTAATGGCGATAGTAAAAAAACTTCTCGTTTAACCTATACCTAACTTAACTTTCACTTAAAATGATCAATGCTTCGTACTGGTCATAAAACAAATAAAACATGTATGACTCCTGGGGTGTATTAATAATAGGTCACTTATGTCCGTAATACGACAATTATCTAAAAATCTCTTATACATGGAAAATCAATTACAATCACACAAACGCTGCACCGATATCCTCGAATAAAATTCGAAATTGACGCCAAATTTACTTGTCATGAAACGCGCAATCTCATTGGCCGCGGCATCACGACTTCTGATTGGCTGCTCTGCCGTTCCCAACCTAGTGAGCACGAAGGCTAGCCGCTGCCGCATAAACGGCACTTTAACCCGTTGAGTATTTTACTTTAATTCCTGATTTGTCATTTGTGTGTTAGCAAATTCTTGTCGCAAACGAAGCATTGATAAAATGTCGAATTACTCATTTCTTGAAGAAATACGAAACGACAAAAATGTTCGATACACGTGAAAACAACAACAGAACCTTTCTTCGTTGAACCATGCACACAACAAGAATGAAACGAATAACTTTCTGCTCCAAAGATCTTGAGCTGCAGAGACTTCTCTGCCTTCGTTTCTGGTGGTATATTCGGGGGCCTAGCGACAGCACCTGCCGCCTGCTCTGGCCAGTTTAAAGGGCTGCTTCTGACCTCAGCGCCATCATGGGACATCTTACGGAACTGCTCTGGCACTCCCTCCCCGCACCCCTGAGCGTGTGACCGGGCCGTTACGGATGTTTCCCGTCTGTATATATTTGTCTGTGACTTTAAACAGAGCCCCCTCCAAAACTTATGCATGCGCAAAGGCTGCTCTCCCCACATCTCTTCAAACAGTTAAATATTTATTACAACAGGGGAATAAAGGTCATTTACCCTCAAAATTGCAACACATTTGCAAAAAGTCCGAAGTATACGTGGCAAGGAACAATAAAAAAGTCATTGTTGTTCCCATATCTGTTAAAAAGAATATTAGGTTAAAAATATTGCTTCCAATCGGTCTCGAACCCTCTACGTTCGACAGCACAGCGTGATGCCGCTAACCACACGTTTATTCTTCCTAGGTGGAGAGTAGTGACCTTATTGTTATTTAACGCATCAAAAACAAATATGAAGGGTGGATGTTGCCTTCATGGAGAATTTGTGCATGTACAATGCGAGATGCGCAGTAGCTCCATCGCCTTTGCTTTGGGACTATTCGTACGGAACTGCTAGAGCTCGAGCAGCCAGAAACTGGTGTCTCTGCCAGCTCCAACGCCAATGTTAAAAGCGGCGTATTCCCTCGCCCTTACCTGCCACTGGAGCGCCCATATGCTGTCTCCAGGGGTTCAGAAAAGAATTTGAACCTCAACCACGCATGCGCATTGCAACGCTGCGGCCACTGCCGCCTATATTAAGCGGGCGCACACAGTGACTGTAGGACTGTACGCTGACGACCCGGCTTACTGGTGCACGGAACTGAGGACCTCCACCATGCAATGGAAAACTTCAGCTTATCTGAGACGGCTGGAAGCGTGGATGGCCAAGTGGAGGATCCGACCCAACCCCAACTGATATTGTTCCGACATAGACACCTCACCAAGAAACGACAGCAACTGGCGGAGGACATACAGTTGCCCTTATGGAACACACCACTGAGACTTTTCGACACTACACGATACCTCGGAGTATTCCTAGATCAATACTTGAACTGGAAGACACACCTAACCTACCTCAACAAAATTAGAAAACGACAAAACCTCATAATTGTACAAGGACGACTATACGGATGTGACGACCAGATAGCCATCCACAGATATAAAACATACATTAGACCTGTAATGGAATACTCTGAGACCCCCTCAGAGGACTCCGTGCATCAGTAGCTGAAAGACTATACTCGACAGAAAGACGACTTCTACCAATACCAAGTACCGAAATTTATGAAATCACTAGAGTTGAACCACTGCTGGACAGACTAAACAATCTGAGAGCAAACTACGAACGACATATACTCACCAAACGAGCTGAGATGGAAGATCTCCTAACGACAAGACCGAGACCAACGAGAAGACCGAGTTTCAAATACATACAATCAGTGCGTACAGTAGTCCAAAACACCTCCACGGAATTTACAAATCTAGCCCCAATCATGGAACCCTTGATTAGAAACCTTCCCACACCACATCACCTCACTAAACGACAAAACAGGCATAATCATTAGCCCTTACAAACACACACACACACACACACACACACACACAAACTCATAATACACAAGTAGCAACAACACCCACTCAAGACATCCGCTCCCCTCCCAAGATGCCTCCACACCTAACGACATAACGTATCTACACAAACAACACTGTGTGAAACATCATGGCATAAGCCATAAGTCTTAAATAACCACTAGTTGACAAAATTCCTTATGGAATAGCAGTATACATAACATGTAATAGTTCATGAAATATTTATTCATCATCATCATCATCATCATTAGAGACTGATTATGCCTTTCACGTTTAGTCTGGAGCATAGTACCTCTAATAAAATCCCTCCATGATCCCCTATTCAAAGCTAACATTGATGCCTCGTCTGATGTTATGCCTTTTACTTCAAAATCATTCTGCACCGAATCTAAATACTTTCTTCTTGGTCTACTCGACTCCTCTTACCCTTCGCTACCAAGCTCATGAGTCTCTTAGGTATCCTTGCTTCTCCCATGCGTGTAACATGACCCCACCATCTCAGTCTGTTCGCTCTAACAGCTTCATCTATGGTGTTCATTCCAGTTTTTCTTTGATTTCCTCATTATGGACACCCTCCTGCCATTGTTCCCATCTATTAGTACCTGCAATCATTCTTGCTACTTTCATATCTGTAACCTCTACCTTATGAATAAGGTAACCTGTATCCACCCAACTTTCACTCCCATACAACAAAGTTGGTCGAAAGATAGAGCGGTGCACTGCTAACTAAGTCTTGGTACTGACTTCCTTCTTGCAGAAGAGAGTAGATCTTAGCTGAGCACTCACTGCATTAGCTTTGCTGCACCTCGATTCCAGTTCTTTCGCTATGTTGCCATCCTGTGAGAAAATACATCCCACGTACCTGAAACTGTCTACCTGTTCTAACTTTGTTCCTCCTATATGGCACTCTATCTGTTTGAATCTCTTTCCCACAGACATTACTTTCGTTTTGGAGATGCTGATCTTCATATCATAATCCTTGCACCTCTGATCGAGCTCTGAAATATTAGTTTGCAACCTTTCTATCGAATCGGCTATTACAACTAAGTCATCCGAATATGCGAGACTGCTTATTTTCCAGTCTACTGTTTTCAACATATGATCCATGAATAGTATGAACAACAGTGGTGACAGGTTACAGCCTTGTCTTAATCCTGAAACTACCTTGAACCATGAGCTTAATTTGCCATCTACTCTAACTGCTGCCTGACAGTCTACGTAAAGCCCTTTAACTGCCTGCAGAAGTTTGCCTCCTATACCATAACCTTGCAGAACTGACAGCAGCTTCCTCCTAGGAACACGCTCATAAGCCTTTTCCAGATCTATGAAACATAGATACAATTCCCTGTTCCACTCATAGCACTTTTACATTACCTGCCATAGGCTAAACATCTGGTCCTGACAGCCTCTAAGAGGCCTAAACCCACACTGATTTTCATCTAACTTGTCCTCAATTAATACTCGCACTTTCCTTTCAACAATACCTGAGAATATTTTGCCTACAACGCTAATTAAACAGATACCTCGATAGTTGTTGCAATCTTTTCTGTTTCCATGTTTGAAAATTGGCGTGATTATCGCTTTCGTCCAGTCAGATGGAACCTGTCTCGAGTCCCACGCCTTTTCAATTATCCTGTGTAACCATTTGAGACCTGATATTCCACTGTATTTGACGAGTTCCGGCTTAATTTCATCCACCCCAGTCGCTTTATTGCACTGTAATCTATTGACCATTTTCTCAACTTCCTCAAATGAGATCCTGTTTCCATAGTCGTTCCTATCCCTTTCTACCTGAAAATCTGACGCATCATTGAACGTTTCACCTACATTGAACAATTCTTCAAAATATTCCCTCCATCTGCTCAAGGCATCCTCAGGATTGACTAGCAACTTTCCTGACCTGTCCAAAACACTTGCTAATTACACTCCAAAATGGTTTTCCCGCGGCTTGACCCAGAGTTTCTAGCTTGTTTCCAAAGTCTTCCCATGTTTTCTGCTTGGAGTCTGCAATTATCCGTTTGGCTTTGTTTCTTTCTTCAACATAGCTTCCTCTGTCTGCCTGATTTCTAGTACGGAGCCATTTTTGAAATGCCTTCTTTTTGTTATTACAGGCTGCCTTAACTGTGTCATTCCACCAAGCTGTCTGCTTCTTCCTGCCTTTACACACTACAGTTCCAAGACATTCTGTAGCTGCTTCCAGCAGTGTGTCCCTGTACCTTGACCATTCCTCTTTCAGTGACTGTAAATCATTACATTCAATTAAATGGTACCTTTCCGAGATCATTTGCATTTATTTGTGCCTAATTTCCTTGTCTTGAAGCTTCTCCACACATGGTCCTGACTTTCTGCCCTTTTGGCCTCACAAAACCAGTTTCACTGCAGATTAAATAATAATCAGTATCATCCAAGAAACCCCTGAAAACACGTGTCTCCTTGACTGTCTTCCTGAATTCCTGGTCTGTTATTATATAGTCAATGATAGATCTGGTTCCCTTTCCTTCCCAAGTATAGCGGTGAATGTCCTTATGCTTAAAGAAGGAGTTTGTGATAACTAAGTCCATACTGGAACAGAAATCCAAGAGTTGTTTTCCGTTTCTGTTGGCCACCATATCCTCTCCAAACTTACTCATAACCTTTTCATAACCTTCTGTTCTATTTCCTGTCCTAGCGTTGAAATCACCCATGAGTAAAACACTATCCTTATCCTTCACTCTAACAACTACATCACTAAGTGCGTTGTAAAATCTGTCCATCTCATCTTGATCTGTCCCTTCACAGGGTGAATACACTGCCGCAATGCTAATTTTCTTGCTGGAGATGGCCAAATCTATCCACATCAGTCGTTCATTTACATACCTTATTGCAATTATGCTGGGTTCGATTGCTTTCTTGATGTAAAATCCTACACCCCACTGTGCTCTTCCTACTTTGACTCCTGTCAGGTAGACCTTGTATTCTCCGACTTCGTCCTCTTTCTTTCCCCTTTCTCTAACGTCACTAACAGCTAAAACATCTAACCCCATCTTACTTGAAGCCTCCTTACCTTCTTTCCATTGTAATCCCCATTGATATTAATAGCTCCCCATCTCATTCCAGGTCGTTTGCCAAGTCGTATCTGAGGAGTCCCTGGTCTGTCAATTAGAGGTGGGACCCCATGACCTCCAAAGGTCCGAGGCATATTGCTCTGATTGTTGCCAGCATGATATTGAAGTACCTGATAAGCAGGTTGCTAGCCTTACTTGCCGGCCGCGGTGGCCGCGGGGACTGAGGCGCTCCAGTCACGGTCTACACGGCCACTACGGTCGGGGGTTCGAATCCCCCCTCGGGCATGGATATTTGTGCCGTCCTAGTTCGTAAGTAGTTCATAAGTAGTTTGTAAGTTTAGGGACTGATGACCCCGTAGTTAAGTCCCATAGACTATACAAACATTTGAACATTTTGAGCTAGCTTTACTTGCCCAGGGCCCCACTAGGTTTTACCCCTAACGGTTGAGGGACTAACTGGTGGATTTGGTAGTCTTTGCCGCCTGAGCACAAAGGTGGCCACGACTCAAAATATGTCCGAGATGCCCAACCTTATTCCAAAGTAACTGGTATCCCAACTGTCAGGACCACTTACTTGGCCACTCATACGATGCCAGTGGTTCATGAACTAGGACATGACTACAGGAACCCACACCATGAACCACCAATTTATTTCATATTTTAATTTATTTCAACTTACTTCGGCTTCTTGCAAAATTTACACCAAATTATATTTTCAAAATTGTAAATTATATACCTAACCAATATATGAGCACTGTTAAAAATCCTAAAATGTGAAGTAATGGAAAAAATATTGTTATATATGATTCTTGCACTAAGGCAAAAAGTGTGGAATGAATAAATATAAATGTAACCAGTAATACCTTTGGCTGGAAAGGGCAAAGCTGGCGCTGAAACAGCCCGCTCCATCCCCTCAGGATGAAGGATGAAATGTGCAAAAATAAAAAAATAAAAAAAAAATAAAAATAATAATACAACTCATATACATGCTGTCTCTGCGACGTAAATCGTTTCTCAGGTGATAAAAATACTTTCAATGTGCATATAAAATGACCTGATGGAAGAACGAAACGAATAATGGTAGTTTAAACACTTTTAATTTTTATTTATTTACTTTTTCATGACGAGCTTTTTTTTGGGGGGTGGGGGGGGTGGGGCGGGTTTCACTGAACCAGTGACCACATAGGACACGCTTACCCTAGTTTGTAGCATGTCAGATCACAAACTAAAAAAAAAAAAAAAAAAAAAAAAAACCTCCTCTATCAAAATAAGTAATAACCCTTCCCATGCTATTACTCATGAAAGTCCAACAAAAAGTTGTTGTGGTCTTCAGTCAGGAGACTGGCTTGATGCAGCTCTCCACCCTACTCTATCCTGAGTAAGTCTCCATCTCCCCATAAGAACGGCAACCTACGTCCATTTGAATTTGCTTACGATATTCATCTGTTGGTCTCCCTCTGCGGTTTTTCCCCCATACGCTTCTCTCAAACAATTTACAATTCCTCGATGTCTAAGAATGTGTCCTACCACTCGATCCCTTCTTTTTGTCAAGGTATGCCAGAAATTCCTTTTCTCCCCAATTCTGTTGAGTACTTCCCCATTAGTTACGCAATCCACCCACCTAATCTTCAGCATTCTTCTGTAACACCACATTTCAAAAGCCTCTGTCTACGCTGTTTATCGTCCATGTTTCACTCCCATATAAGGCAACACTCCACACAAATGCCTTCAAAAAGGACTTTCTTATGCTTAAATTAATATTCGATGTTAACAAATTTCTCTTTTTCAAAAATGCAATTCTTCCCATTGCCATTTTGCATTTTATATCCTCTGTACTGCGAACGTCATATGTTAGTTTACTGCCCAAGTACCAAACCGCATTTACCATATTTATTGATTTGTTACCTAATTTAAATCCTTCAGCATCGCCTGATTTTCTAAAACTGCATTTCATTACCCTTGTTTTGCTCTTGTTAATGTTCATCTTATATGCTCCTTTCAACACATTGTCCATTCCAATCAATTGCTCCTCCAGGTCCTTTGCTGTCTTTGACAGAATTACAATGTCATCAGCAAAACGCAAGGCTTTTATTTCTTCACTCTGAACTCTAATTCCTTCTCCAAAATTCTCCTTGCTTTCCTTTATAGCTTGCTCATGTACAAATTGAATAACATTGGGGAAAGGCTACACCCTTCCCAACCTCTGCATCCCTTTCACGCCCTTCAACTCTGATAACTGCTGTGTGATTTTTGTACAAGTTGCAAATGACCTTTCGTTCCCTATATTTTACCCCTGTTGATTTCAGAATTTGAAAGAGTGTATTCCAATCAACATTGTCAAAAGCTTTCTCCAAATCTACAAAAGCTAGATATATAGATTTGCCTTTCCTTAAAGCCGTAAAGTGAGGATTGCCTCGCGTGTTCCGACATTTCTCCTGGATCCAAACTGGTCTTCCCCAAGGACGGCTTCTACCAGCTTTTCCAACCTTCTGAAAATAATTCGTGTTAAAATTTTGCAACCATGACTTATTAAACTGATGGTTCTGTAATTTTCACACCTGTGGGCACCTGCTTTTTTTGAAATGGTGATTATTACATTTTTCCTAAAGTCTGAGGGTATTTCCCCTGTCTCATTTATCTTACGCTCCAGGTGAAATAGTTTTCTCATGGCTGGCTCTTCCAGAGACTTCAGAAGTTCCGAGGGAATGTCGTCCATCAAATTATCATGTATAAAAAATTAGAACTAGTATTTGGCTTCTCTCAAAAAAGTTTTTCTCTCCTACTGAGAGACAAATAATGACTCACCTTCTTTTTAGGAGAAATATCGTAATATTTTTATACTTTATAGTTAAATTTTATAACCTGTGTAATATATTTCACATTGTTATTCACAGTGAATGGGTCGCATGACTTCGGTCACACACCGCTTTGTATCTCTTAGAGGTGTATGCGCGACAGTTGGTAGCGCGATACCCTATTGCTTTTATTCAAGGAGGTTGCTTTTATTGCCCCGCGCATTTATTACCAGCAGTTGTAAGTTCTGCTCGTAAATTTTTTCCCAACTGTCAAATATTTACGTGCGTATTCCCTGCGCCAAAGTCGTCATTGTTCTTTACAACATGTGAAAAATCATCTATGCATGGCCTGAATAATATCCAAAACTTATTCTTAATGGTAGTAAAGCTGTCAGTAGTTTAGATAATATTTAGTTAATATTAAAACTTTTACACAGCACAACAACAGTTTCTATTCCCTTTGGTTTGCCGTATGCGTGGTGTCACCTCTGATTGTTTATAGATGATGTGGTATTAACAACGCCGTGGCGGATTAGCCGTGCGTACTGGGGCGCCGTGCTGCGGTGCGCGTGGTCGTTCGCCGTCGGGGGTTCGAATCCCCCCTCGGGCATGGATGTTTGTGTTGTCCCTTGTGTTAGTTTACCTTCGTTTAAGTAGTTTGTAAGCTACGGACTAATAACCTAGCAGTTTGGACATTTGTATTAGCAACGATCACCATTCGTGAGATCAAATGTCATTGGTATTTCATTTCAATTTCCCTTCAGTCGCCAATTTAGCAAAATTATAGTTCATTATTGTAACTTGATGAGGAACTCCACAGATATTGGAACAACGTCGTCATGCACTGGATATCTGAAGTATCATCAAAGGCATTATTACTACAGTATAACCTCGTTAACGCGAACTCGCATAAGACGAACTCGCGGTTCACGCGGAAGAAAAAAAAAAAAAGGTCATGCCAGCAATTAAATTTCAATGTAACACAAACTTCCGACCTTTGAGTATTCTAAAGCGTATTTTTTTCCGAAATGATAGTAGGAAACGTAGCTACAAAGCTAATTATTCTCGTTGTTGACTCGTTTTTAACGTATTGTAGGTCGGTAGCCGCGATTATCATATCAACAATCAGCGTATGCTGTACATTGTAACTCATTCAATAATGCGTGCAGCAACATTTAGGAACGTACTCAGTGCCAGATTTGACGGTTTTCTGAAGGCTAGTCGTAGCCGTATCGAGTTGGAACCCTGAGTAAAAACTACAGTTACAACCAGTACCGTAGCACGCGAAAATGGCAAAGAGAAACAGACAGCTCTAAATGTACAGTTAAAGCTTTAGATTCTAAATGAAGTGGACCGTGGAACCAAGAACACAGCAATTGCAGAGCAGTTTGGAATACCTAATCTACTTCATCTAAGATTATTAAGAATCCAGAAAAAATTATTAATGCTGCGGCATCCGGTTCTGGAAACAAATCTAAGCGACTTCGTACGGCCAAGTTTGAAGACATCGAGACGTTACTGCTAGACTGGTTCAATCATATGTGTGCAGCTAACATACCTTTAACTGGCCCTATGATTCAGTCAAAAGCAAATGATATTGCTAAAGATATGGGCATCGAAGACTTCCATTGTTCTGTTGGTTGATTGTATCGGTTCCAAAAGAGACATTCAATTTCATCTGTACAAATTTGTGCTGAAGCAAATAAAGTTGATGAAGAAAGTGCGAACAACTGGTTGCATAAATTCAACTGACTGAGGGAAAAGTATGCCTTGTGTGATGTGTTTAACATGGATGAAACTGGACTGTTCTACAATCTTTTTACAGATCACACCCTGGGGATGAAAGGTGATAAGTGTCACGGTGGAGCACGAAGCAAACAAGTTGTGACTGTTGTACTGTGCTGTAATGCTGACGGAAGTGAGAAGTTTTGTCCCTGGGTTATCAGTAAGTCAGAGAAACCACATTTTAAACCATAAATATGGACACTTTACCTTGCATCTACTCTCACCACAAGAAAGCTCGGGTCGATGGCACATCATTTCGCAAGTAGCTAATTCGTTTCAACAGTCGAATGGTTGATCAAAATAGACACGTTTTTCTTATATTGGACAGATATACTGCTCATAACGTATATAATCTGAACCTATACAACATAAAGGTTCAGTTTTTTCCACACATGCCACAAGCCGCCTTCATCCATTGGACTAAGGCATAATCCCTCTCATTAAAAGAGCTTACCGTACTCGACTTGTAAGAGCTGCAATTCGTGCCGCTGAAAACAATAGTGCAACCCCAAATTGGAATCTGCTAGACGCAATAAAAGTCATCGCAGCAGCCTGGAACTCAATATCGCCACATCAGATAGGGAAGTGCTTTAACAGAGCTTGGAGACATAGCAACACTGAAGATGTCCACGAGTTAGAAGATGCCACTTCACCTGATGAATGGATAGTTCTGCAGGACGTTGCGAACTCTGGGATTAGTTTCGAAGAATTCATTAGTGTAGACGACGATGTTGCCGTATGTGCTTCTGAGGAATTGGATGTGCCAAAAGCTGTGAACGAGGTGCAATTAGGGCCATCAGAAGAAATTGAAGCGGAAGAGATTACAGATACCGTTCCACCTACCCGCCAGGAGATATTTACAGCCTCGGACTGTTTAAAACGGTTCGCTTCAACATCCGACGTCATTGCTGGGTTTACGGACGCCACCATTGCAATTGGTTGTGAAATTACAAAATATTATCGTTTCCATGAACTTCAGCGAACCATGACTGAATTTTTTCAAACAAAGTAACGTACATAATTTGTGAGTACTTGTAATTTTAGAATCACTTTATAGTGTTACAAGTCTACAATAACGTGACTGTTAGAGTAATGCATTCCATATTAGTGTACTGGTACACATATACTTATTAACATCTGTGTTTTCACTTAAGACGAACGCCTGATTTTTCGGTCTCTTCAGATTTATGTTAACGAAGTATTTACAGATGGTTCAAAATTATGTGCCAATGGACCGCCGCGCGAGAGTAGCCGAGCGGTCTGGAGCGCCACGTTGCCGATCGCGCGGCGTCCTGCGTCGGAGATTCGAATCCTCCTTCAGGCATGGGTGTGTGTGTGTGTGTGTATCTTTAGTATAAGTTAGTTCATAAGTAGTTTGTAAGTTTAGGGACTGATGACCCCCGCAGTTAAGTCCCATAAGCTTTACAAACATTTGAACCAATGGGCCAGTTGAATGTGCCTTCTTATGCCTCTAACTTTCTCAATACAAGCATTATGTTCTTCCAACACACTTCTGCATATACTCGGCAGAGGCAATAGCTAGGGCCGGTGCAAGGCAACTGGTCTGTCTCGCGGCAGTACGCACTCGGCTGTTTTGACATATGTTGACCGGAAATTGATACTGTCGCGTTGAAATGGAATCAGGCTTGACTTCGAAGGCAACTAAATACAGCACTTATACTGAAAGCACGTTTATTACGAACTCAACATACACGCAGCACTGACTGCCTCTCAGGCAGAGTGCTCTGCTATTTATACACAGACTGAATTTACCAGAAATTACAACAGTTAACATAAGAAACAACTAGAATTTACAAGTGAACATAAGAAAGATTTAGAACCTTCTGAAATTGTGAATTACAAAGAAATAAATTTTTGCCGGTGGGCGGGATTGAACAGGCGACCTTCGGCACCGCAGTCCGTGACGCTATCCCCTGCGCCACGCCGGCAATCGATGTTCGTGGTCTCTCGCGGCATTGCTCTCTCTCCTGGAGAAACAGCGAACCTCTGTTATGATCCCTGTGGAGCCAGCTGCAACGTCCTGGATCTTGACCGTGTCATGGGTCCTCTGTATGACATTTGAAGAGAATCCTTCACTTCTCCGCGATTATCGACGACAGACGTTCCTGTCGTGGCTTCATGAGGAACATAACCGTCCTTAGAGCCATTGTCATCTACCTGCTCTTCAGGATCGTAGTAAGGCTTCATACGCAGGACATGAACAATGTCTCTTCGTTTTTGACGTTTCGACGACGGCTCATAATCCTCAACTTCGTATGTGACGTCTGACAGGCGGCGTATGACACGATACGGACCAAAGTATCGCTTCAATAACTTTTCTGACAGTCTAACCTTCCGTTCAGGGGTAAAAATCCATACCAGATCTCCTGGGCTGTACACAGCAGGTCGGTGCTTGTCTTTATACCGCTGACGGTCCTTCTCCTGGACGTCCAGTGTCCGTATGCGAGCCAGCTGTCTTGCTTCTTCGACCCTGGTGATGAGCTGTTTAACATAGTCATCCTGAGTGTCGTCCGGTTGGAACGGGAACAGCGTATCCATTGTCGTCTCAGCTTCACGGCCATGGAGCAGGAAAAACGGAGTGAAGCCTGTGGTGTCTTGTCTTGCGGTATTGTAAGCAAATGTCACGGCTGGCAGAATTGTATCCCAATCCTTCTGCTCAACATCGACGTACATCGACAGCATGTCGGCTAACGTCTTGTTAAAACGTTCTGTAAGACCATTTGTCTGAGGGTGGTATGCAGTTGTCATTCTGTGGACAATGTCACCTCTGATACTAGTATTGACTGGAATACTTTTCCACTATAAGATATCATGACACTTCAAAATAATGTCTTCAAAATAATGACTTCAAAATAATGTCTTCTACAAGGAATTTTGCGATCTCTGGAGCTTCTGCAGTCGGCACAGGTTGGTGACAGCGTAGCGTGTGAGGTAGTCAGTGCAGACTATTATCCAACGGCGGAATCGGTACCAGATGCCCTGGAGGTAATTGCGGCACATGCTTCCGTCGCTGGCAATCTTTACAGTGACTCACATAGTGCTTGACAGATGGGTAGAGATCTTTCCAGTAATACCTGCGTCTGATTCTGTCTAGGGTCTTCACGAATCCCAGATGACCGTATATTGGAGCATCGTGGAAATATTTGAGAATAGCTGGCTGGAGAGGAGCTGGAACAACCAGTAGCCATTTGGGGCCCAGTGGATCGTAGTTGCTCTTATACAATGTTCCATTTATAAGTTGGAAGTCTCCATTGGTCGGTTCTCCTTTCTCCAAGGCCTCTATCGTTTTTAATAGTGCTGGATCTTCCCCCTGTTCAGCTGTAACGTCATCTAAATCAGTGAGAGCTGAAATTTCATTAATGCTGTTGTGTTCCACTAATGGATTCCTCGAAAGGCAGTCGGCATCCTGTGTTTGCGCCCGTTCTTGAATACCACTGTGACATCGTACTCTTGGAGTCTTAGTGCCCATCTTGCTAGTCGACCTGATGGATCCTTCAAGTCAGTCAGCCAACACAAAGAATGGTGGTCTGTCACAACGGTGAATGGTTTGCCGAATAAATACGGCCGGAACTTGTTGATAGCCCAGATAACTGCGAGACACTTTTTCAGTTGTAGAGTAGTTTATTTCGTACTTTGAAAGTACTCTTGACGCATAGGCTATTACTTTTTCAGCACCTTCCTGAACTTGTACAAGCACTGCACCAATCCCATAACCACTGGCGTCTGTGTGAAGTTCTGTCTCTGCATTCTCGTCGTACAAGGCTAGCACTGGTGCGGACGTTAGTGCCCGAAAAGCTTCTTCTTTTGTCTCATCCCAGTAAAATTTGGCGTCTCCCTGCAGAAGTTCTTGTAATGGACGTGCCTTTTATGAAACGTCGGTAGTATGAGCGCAGCGCGAGAAAACTTCTCACATCACGAATGTACTGAGGAGTTGGAAATTCTGTGACTGCCCTTACTTTATCTGGACGGACACCATCTCCGTTGACTAGGTGCCCCAGGATTTTTATCTCTTTGGCGACGAAGAGGCACTTCTTTGGATTGAGGCGGAGACCTGCAGTCTGAACACACTTCAACACAGTTGACAGGCGACTCAGATGTTCTTCAAATGTTTTCGAGAAAACGACAATGTCATATAAATAGCAAAGACATGTCGTCCACTTAAGGTGTCGAAGCAAGTTGTCCATCATGCGTTCGAATGTGGCTGGAGCATTACATAACCCAAATGGCATTACTTTAAATGCATAGAGGCCGTCAGGTGTAATAAAAGCCGTCTTCTCCCTGTCAGCTTCGTCAACCTGGATTTGCCAGTAACCTGTCTGCATGTCCATAGTTGAGAAGTATGTAGCTCCTTTCAAGCAGTCTAAGGTGTCGTCAATGCGCGGCAATGGGTAGACATCTTTCTTTGTGATACTGTTCAGCCGCCGATAGTCGACACAGAATCTCCACGTTCCATCCTTCTTCTTTACGAGGACCACCGGAGATGACCAAGGACTCTCCGAAGGTTGAATAATGTAATCTCGCAACATCTTCTCCACTTCCTCCCGAATTATCCGTCTTTCAGCTGGCGACACACTATACGAACGCTGGCAAATTGGCGGATTGTCCCCAGTATTGATACGGTGCTTTATCGTGGGCCGTTTCGTCTGACTTTTCCCCTGCTGAGGTGTGAATGCACCCGAAAATTGTTGTAGTATACCTATCACCCGCTGGCGTTGTTCCTTGGTCAGTCCAGGGCCTATTGGCAGTTCCACGTTTGTTTCCTCCAGCGAGTTGTCTGTACTAACAGCAGGGCATGGGTCTTCATTGATGACGTTGAGCTGACCGTCATGGATTGGTTCAGCTGTCGCAATACACATTCCCTTGGGGATAAGTTGTGACTGCTCGTGACAATTTGTGATCCAAATCTCTCCTTGACCGCCGGTAATGCTTATGATAGCCGCTGGTATGTAAATTTCTTCTCATTGTTAAGGGCGGTATCGTGACATTGTCAACGACGAATAACTTCCCAGATAATTCTGTATAATGTGTATCCGGCGAAACAACTTCTTCAATTTGCAGCTCAGATCTTCCACAGTCAATGATATCTTGGATGCCTGAAGGAAGTCCCATCCGAGGATGACATTGTGACTACATTCTGTTAACACGACAAATTCAAACGGCTGGGTCCTGTTGTTGATGGTTATTCTTGCAACACAAGTTCCTGCTGGATGGACGTACTTTCCATTCGCGACCTTCAACACAGTTGCCCCCGTATCGAAGAACATTGTCTTCTTTAGTGTGCGCCGGTAACTATCTGACAGTACAGAAAAAGACGCTCCTGAATCAACAAGTGCCCGGACAGGATGGCCGTCGATTATGACGTCGATGAGATTTCCCGACATCTTAGCGACTATCGTCCATGGAGGATTTTCATCTGCGGAGGCCTCACCTCCGTAGATGGTCGCCTCGCTTAGTTCTCCTGGGCGCGGCGGCTAGGGGAGCAGCTGGTACCTCTGTACGGCGACGGTGAACGGCTACGGCGCGTCGGGGAGCGACCTCGTCTAGGGTACGGCGATGGGCTTCTTCCCATAGGTCGACTGAACTCATCAGCAGGTGATTGCCTGGGATAGAACTGCTCTGATGGCTGACGTCTTGCGGCAAAATAATCGTCGAACACTCGCCTTCTCTCTCTGCAGTAGCGTACGACATGTCCAGGGCGCCCACAGTGGAAACACAGTGGTGTGTTGTCTTCTGTTCTCCAGACATCTGTTCTTCTGCGGGGCGTCATAGTTACCGGAGAAGTTGGTTGTGGTCGCGTCGGCCGGTTCATGGGCTGCCGTTTGGCGGCTGCAGCGTAAGTCATAGCAGGGCGACGCTATTCTTCACGTCGGGTGCGATTGATGGGGCAGACAGGCGCTAATGTCTGAAATACCTCTTCCTCAGCGAGGTCGGCTCCCTCGTGACTGACAGGGCCGTAATCTGATGCTCGCTCGGTCGAATAGTCCTGGCTGCCATGCACTGTTGTAATTCTTCTCTTACTATTTGTCGTATGAGAGAAGCCAAGTCATGCTGGTCTTCCACAACGGCCATAGGGACTACATTCGGGAGTCTGTCATACTTCTTTCGTCCAACCCTCCTTTGTTGCATCTCTTCAATACGCTGGCACCACTTGATGAACTCTTCTGTCGTAGCAACGTCTTTTATCAGAATAGCTTGGTACATGTCTTCTGCAATTCCCTTCATCAGCTGCGTGATTTTGTCGGCCTCAGTCATGTTCGGATTGACAGTGTTACACAGGGCCAAAAAATTCTGTATGTAAGACTGTGTCGGCTCACCATGTCGTTGGGCCCGGTTCTTCAGTTGTTCTTCCGCTGAGTGGATTTGTCGCTGCCGGTCTCCAAACGTCCTCTTAAGTTCCTCCTGGAACATCTCCCAGTCATTCAACTTGTCTTCGTTGTTTTCGAACCATTGCTGGGCTGTTCCGTCCAGGTAGAAATAAACGTTGGCCAAGCACATCATATGATCCGACCAGTTGTAATTGTTAATTACAAAGAAATAAATTTTTGCCGGTGGGCGGGATTGAACCGGCGACCTTCTGCACAGCAGTGCATGACGCTATCCCCTGCGGCACGCCGGCAGTCGGTGTTGGTGGTCTCTCGCGGCAATATCATGTGACCAGTCAGTTTGTTTCAAGATGTCTTCCATATTCCATTCTGCTCTTTGCTGCCACTTTGTTGCTACTTCTTTATTTCGTTGTTGCTGTCCTTCGGTGAACATGAGAGATCCGCACAAAAAATGTTCCAAAAGTGTGAGGAATACAGTTTCGAGTTCAATGTGCGGAAGAATCTCTACACTCACAAGAGGAAAGTTCATTTAATTGAGAACATTCCTATGCTGAAAAATGGAAAATGTAGCGCCCACAGTGCGAAACTGTATTACCAGTGGCGTAACTATGGGGGGGGGGGGATGAAGGGGATAGAACCCCCCCCCCTCAGAACCCGAAAAAAAGAAAAAAAAAAGAAAGAAAAGAAATCGTATAACAACAATCTGGGAAAGGCAAAGATTGAAAAATTGGGGTGTTTTACCATAATCTTTCATTGGATGGGAGTGAATTAGTTTCTTCAACGGGAGTGGTGGATGGTAGTCTGTCTGGAAACTGACTAAAATTTTGCTCGTCAAGCAGGTCTATCCCCCCCCCTCCCCAAAAGCCAAGTCCTAGTTACGCCACTGTGTATTACCAAGATGCAGTTCATTAAAACGCCATCAATTAAAATGTTAACCCACTATGCTTCATTCGAGGAGCCTAGCCTTCCTGTCTTATAATTCTGTTACATCTAAGTAGTTGACATGAAACTGTACTGTACAACGAAATACTGTTAATTGTCTACATAGGTTTGGTGTCATATTTGAATTAATAAAAGAGAAAGTAATGGGATTTGTCATGTTTTTACTGCGGTGCATGAGAACCAAATACGAAAAGTTGGATTATTATGCCATGCCAGTGGCGGATACAGAATTTTTTTCTGGGGGAGGGGGACACAAGGTTTGACGACTGACGCGGGTGAACATGTCCTTATGGAGCCTAATTTTAACCCCCCTCACATATAACTGCTATAGGAAACACGTAAAATATGTTTGAAAGCCACAGTCGCTTCTTAGAAAAAAGTGTTTAATATACTTTCATCTAATTACAAATGCACTATTAGTTTCTGCGAACTATGAAGTCATTTTAAAATGCCCATTATCACAAAAATATTGCAATTATTCAATCACAGTAAACAGTGTAAATTTTCTAAATTTACCACAAATGAAAAACAGCCATAGAATTTAGAGCCTGAATGCCTCGTGTTAAGCTGTGGGCACACTTGTTTCATCCTTAATCTACATAAAGCATAAAGCACCTGCCCACAGGGTATTCAGGCTCAGAATTTAATTTCATTTGTAACTGTTTCCGAGCTTCGTCAGCCGTGATGGAGTAGCCGAGCGGTCTAAAGCGCCTCGCTGCGGAGCGCGTGGTTCCTCGCCGTCGGAGGTTCGAGTCCTCCCTGGGGCATGAGTGTGTATGTGGTGTCCTGAGGTTAGTTTACCTTAGTTTAAGTAGTTTGTAAGCTACGGACTGATGACCACGCAGTTTGGTCCGATAGATTTACAAACCTTTGAACATTTTTTAAAGCTTCATCACTGGATATATGCGAATCCCTATGCAGAGGAAGCCATGCAAAATTGTGATAGTTTTCTCTACATATTTGCAACTTTCGAATATTGGGCTGTTGTTGTTGTTGTTGTGGTCTTCAGTCCGGAGACTGGTTTGATGCAGCTCTCCACAATACCATATCCTGAGCAAGCCTCTTCATCTCCACATAACAACGGCAACCTACATCTGTCTGAATATGCTTACTGTATCCATCTCGTCGTCTTCCTCCGCGGTTTTTACCCCACACACTTCCCTCCAAAGCTAAATTCACAATTCCTTGATGTCTAAGAATGTGCCCTACCAATCTATCCCTTCTTTTATTCAAGGTATGCCAAAAATTTCTTTTCTCTCCAATTCTGTTCAGTACCTCCTCATTAGTTACGTGATCCACCCACCTAATCTTCAGCATTCTTCTGTAGCACCACATTTCAAAACCCTCAATCCTCTACCTGTCCGCACTGTTTATCGTCCATGTTTCACTCCCATACAAGGCAACACTCCATACAAATGCCTTCAGAAAGGACTTCCTTAGGCTTAAATCAATATTCGATGTGAACAAATTTCTCTTTTTCAAGAACGCTTTTCTACCTACCCTGTCTTACACCCTTCCCAACCACTGAATTCCCTCCATGCCCTTTAACTCTGAGAACCGCCGTCTGTTTTTTGTACAAGTTGCAAATAACCTTACGCTCCCTATATTTTACTCCTGCTTGCTTCAGAACTTGAAAGAGTTTATTCCAATCAACATTATCAAAAGCCTTCTCCAAATCTACAAAAGCTAGAAATATAGGTTTACCTTTTCTTAATCTATCTTCTAGAATAAGCCGTAAAGTGAGTATTGCCTCCCGAGTTCCTACATTTCTCCTGAACCCAAACTGATCCTCCCCCAGGTCAGCTTCTACCAGCTTTTCCATCCTTCTGTAAATAATTCGTGTTAATATTTTGCAACCATGACTTATTAAATTGATGGTTCTGTAGTTTTCACACCTATCTGCGCCTGCTTTCTTTGAAATGGGTATTATAACATTTTTCTTAAAGTCTGATGGTACTTCGCCTGTCTCATACATCTTACACACCAGGTGAAACCGTTTTGTCATGGCTGGTTCTCCCAGAGACTTCAGTAGCTCTGAGGTAATGTCATCTACTCCAGGGGCCTTGTTTCGACTTAGGTCTTTCAGTGGTCTGTCAAATTCATCTCTCAGTATAAAAATGTTCAAATGTTTGTATAGCTTATGGGACGTAACTACGTGGTCATCAGTCACTAAACCTACAAACTACTTATGACCTAGCTAACACTAAGGACGGCACAAATATCCATGCCCGAGGGGGGATTTGAACCCTCGACCGTAGTGGCCGTGCAGACCGTGACTGGAGCGCCGGTCAGCTCTCAGTATAATATCTCCTATTTTATCCTCATCTTCTTCTTCTCCCCGTTCTACAATACTGCCTCTTACTTCATTTCGTTCGTAGAGCCTCTCTGTATACTCTATCCACCATTCAGCTTTCCCTTCTTTGCTGAGCACTTGTTTCCCATTGTGTCCTTGATATTCAGAGAGATATTTTTCTTATATCCAAATATCTTTTTTATTTTCCTGTAGGCTATATCTATTTTTCCCCTATATATACATTCTTCTACATCCTTGCATTTGCCTTCTGGCCACTACTGCTTAGCCATTTTGCACTTCCTGTCAATCTCATTCCTTAGTCGTTCGTACTCCATCTTGCCTGATTCATTTACTGCATCTTTATATTTTCTCGTTTTATCGATTAAATTTAGTATGTCCTGCGATATCCAAGGATTTTTTGTAGGTCTTGCCTCCCTACCTATTTTGTCGTCTGCTGCCTTCACTATTTCGTCTCTCAATGCTACCCACTCCTCCTCTACTTCCAGATAATCACAGGGAAAAAGAAAACAAACTTGTCTGCGTTTAGCATTTTCATGCATCCTCTGCATATGTACTGTAATACAAAATAAGTAAATTAAAATGACGGCCTGCTGCCTAACTTTTACCTTCAGAGAAAGACCTACATACGAGGGTGTTCAAATGAAAATATACGAAACGTCTTAACAATCAAACCGGTTGAAATTTGAATATGTCGCTTTGGGATGTAGTGCGACGTCGAAGGATGCGAATGTGGTGTTAGCACGTCCCCCTAAAATATTCAAGGCTGTTCCTTCAGCACGAAAGGTCCTTTTAAATTTCCAATAATCATCGAAATGCCCGAGCACGGAAAACCCATTAACAAGTGACGTGTACTGTGAGACACTTCGCAACCTACGCAATTCGATCAAGAGCAAACGGACTGGGCTGCTCACGGACGGAGTGATACTGATCAACAATAACGCACGTCCAAACGTCTGCAGGGTCACACGTGTGCTGGCCAAGTTTAAATGGAAGTCGCTTGAGCATCCGCCCTACAGCTCGGACATGGCACTCTATGACTTCCATCCGTTTGGTCGGCTAAAAAAAATCTCAAAGAGAAGCCCTTCAATTCGGACGACGAATTGAAGGACACGGTAAAGGACTGGCTCTTGTCACAGCCACAGGAATTTTGGGAACAAGGAATACTTCAGCTGGTTAAACAGCGGGTCAGTTCTACTCAGGTCTTTGGTGATTACTTTTGAATAAAGACTTCAATTATACTCAAACTGTCGTTTCGTACATTTCATTTGAACCCCCATAGTATATATTTCTATGTCTTTTATATAACTGTCAAACGTAGTTTTATGTTACAAAATAGGGACGTTACAGCAGAACTATCATAGAAAGAAGGTAGAGTGACTGTATCATTACACAAGGACTGTCTTCTTTTCTTTTCTTTTAAAGAGGGGACGGCATTTTCGCGACTCGCGCGTGGCGGGAATTGGCTTGCACCGGCCCTGGTAGAAGCCATCAAAGAATCAATAAAATTTTGAAGACAGACAGGACATCGAAATATAGCGATAATAACTGATTATAAAAGTGTTATACAAACTATTGAACAGGATTTCTGGTCAGGTGAGTACAGGATTATAAATACAAAATCAGTTGGGGGTATCACAGGGGTAGGACTGATAATGAATAAGAAAATAGGAATGTGGGTAAACTACTATGACCAGCACAGTGATCGCATTATCATTGTCAAGATAGATACGAAGCTAACACCGACAACAATAGTACAGGTTTATATGCCAACTAGCTCTGCCGATGATGAGAAGATCGAAGAAATATATGAGGAGCTAAAGGAAATTATTCAGACAGTTAAGGGACAGGAAAACTTAATTGTGATGGGAGACTGGAATTCGGTAGTAGGAAAAGGAAGAGAAGGAAAAATAGTAGGTGAATATGGACTGGGCAGAAGGAATGAAAGAGGAAGCCACCTGGTAGAATTTTGCACGGAACATGATTTAATCGTAGCAAACACGTGATTAAAGAATCACAAAACAAATTTGTATACATGGAAGAGACCAGGAGACACCGGAAGGTATCAGATAGATTTTATAATGGTAAAACATAGATTACGGAACCAGGTTACTAACTGTAAGACATACCCAGGGGCAGATATAGACTCTGACCATAACTTGTTAGTCATGAACTGTAGGTTGAAACTGAAAAAAACTGCAGAAAGGTAGGAAAATAAGGAGATGGGACCTAGATAAATTGAAGGAATGTGAAGTTCTGGAGAATTTCAGAGGTTTAGGCAACAATTGACAGAAACAGAGCGAAATAAAACAGTAGAAGAGGAATGGGTAACATTGAGAGATGACATAGTGAAAGTAGTGGGGTGATGGGCGCCTCACGCCACTGAGATTCGCGCGTCTTTTGTTTTTTGGCGGGAAATTTGAATTACGCCCCACCCCTCCTCCCTCGGCCAATTGCCGGACCACAGATCAAAGGATGCCGCCAAACTCGAACAATAGTGCACTTAAGGATGATTGATAGTTTACATTTAGGTCCTTTTGAATCGCTACTTGTCCGACTGCTTATCAAATGACGCCGCCATAACGCACTTAAGGATGATTGACAGGTTGCAACACCTCCCTCGGCCACACACGACGCCCCGCCCCCCACCCTCCACCCCTCGGTGCAGCCGCCAGACAAGCGGCACCTCCGACAGGTCCAGACCTGTAGACCCATCGACATGTCTGTACTCGCACCCTGGACCACACACCTGGCCGGTTCGACGCCCCCCTCCACCCCTCGGCACAGCCGCCAGACAGGCGGCACCTCCGACAGGTCCAGACCTGTAGACCCCTCGACATGTCTGTACTCGCACCCGCGACCCCTACTCGCTCGGCCGATTGCCGGACCGCCGCCTCCGCCGCCGACAGATGCTACCCCCTCCTCCTCCACGCTAGCGACCGGTTCTCAAAGGACGCCGCCACCCGCCCTACCCGGGAGAACAAACAATACCGCGACGATTGTCTTGACCGCACCGACACCGCCCCCACAGGCCGACCCCTGCTCTCTTTTTACGGCGACCGCGGCCCGACAGGTCAGCAGCCAATTAAATTGCATATTTATTATTATTAAGCGCGCCGCAGCGATCCGTACGCCAGATCTCGATTTATGTAACAACAACAATTTCCGCCGTTTATTATTATTATTCTTGGAAAATAAAATAAAGCTACCATAGTGTTCTTCGTATGCTAAAAACAATTTAGAACAGAAATGCTTGGTTGGTCTCGTATACTACAGGATGTAGTAGTAAAATATAAAAACTCGTATGCAAAATTTGCAAGTAAGAATTTCCACTCCAATCTCTCTCCATGCTCTTCGCATAGACTACAACCGACAGACGTGTTTAATAATAATAATAGCGCAGGTTACGGTAACGAACGCCACAAACTTACGTATCCATCTTAACATATACTCTTTCGATATACAGAAACAATTCTAACGAAAAGAAAAGAAATGGTCCGTTTCGGAATTCGACCGCAACCTTAGATCTATAAATGTATCTCTTCGTTTAGACGATGCAAGCAACAGCCATCGAACGGAATGTAACTTCTATGCCAACAACTCTTTCGATAAAACAGCAACAGCGGCAGCAGCAGAAGACGGCATATTGTTTATACAAAAATTCCAAATAACGAAAATCGGCAATGACATCTAGCACAACGTCTCTAAATATACATCTGCAAGCTCCGTTAAACTCGTATGCAAAATTTGCAAGTAAGAATTTACATTCCCATCTCTCTCCAGGCGTGTTTAATAATAATAGCGCAGGTTAGATAATAAACGCCACAAACTTACGTATCCATCTTAACATATACTCTTTCGATATACAAAAACAATTCTAACCAGAGCCAATTAACGAAAAGAAAAGAAATGGTCCGTTTCGGAACTCGACCACAACCTTGCATCTATAAATGTATCTCTTCGTTTAGACGATGCAAGCAATAGCCATCGAATGGGATGTAACTTGTATGCCAACCACTCTTTCGATAAAACAGCAACAACAGCGGCAGCAGCAGAATACGACATAGTGTTTATACAAAAATTCCAAATAACGAAATCGGCAATGACATTTAGCACAAAGTCTCTAAATAAACATCTGCAAGCACCGTTAACAATCGTCCAGAACGCAGAGCGCTCTCTCGGCAGACTACATAAAAGAAACATATGCTAAGTGTTTAAACAAAAACACCTAAGTAACATCTCCAAATGATCAAAACCTTCTATGCAGACGCACCATTCTGACAAGGATAGCTCGCAATGCATTTATTTAATGGAGCTGAGCCATGCCGAAAGTTCCGAAATTTAACACTCTCTCTCTCTCTCTTTAGCGATCTTGCCCTGTTACGTTTCCTTCTTCTTAGATCGAGGTATAACTGCGCATTCCGAGAGTTCGGGTATTTTAATTTTACCTCTTATTTCCTTGCTACAGCAGTACACATCCCATCTAAGAAATCTCTATGTCCTGTTACGATGCAAACTACATTTATCTGACACCGATATTCCAGCGCCCCAGAAGACATTTAATCCCTATTGTGCAACGGAGAGTCGAAATAAAAGAAAAATACGTGAAATAATTTACCGATTCCGACCGTCTACACTAAAACTTTTCGAAATTATTGGCCTAACAACACCCTTATTCGACAATACAGCAACCACAGAACCGAAGTTACCTGCCCAATGCAACACAGATTTCCAGCTCGACCCGCCCTTTACCCACAAAATTCCTACTCCGAACTAAGATTTTAATTACAAGTAGATGTCCATCGCAAACGAAGACGCTAACCTACACGCCACAACACATGATTCTATATAGGACATGGAGTGTTTACAATTTTTGTTTTGTTTATTACAGTACAACTGAGTACATGCAACGTAATGTTCGCAAACATATCGCAACCAACTCCCGCACACTTCGATCATAACCTGCTCTCTAAGGAATGGATGGGAGTCACACACAGTACAAACACGTTTGTCGTGTGTTCCTCTAATTTCGGCCAGTACAACGATGCGAGACCAATCCCCCCGCCTGTTTACTGTAAAAGCAAATATTTTTCCCCACACTATCTGTTTAAACCGGGCTTGCACATATACAATAGCCTCCTTTTAACAGCATGTGTCTTCGCCATATAACCAAGTTTTCGTTTACCCTTCTTCTTCTTCTTAGGACTTGTGGAATAACGTAGACGATATCTACGTCTGTGGATAATAAAGTCCTGGAATGCTAAAAAAAAAATATAGTTCCTTGCTCGACTCTACAAGTAATTTACAGTCGAAACTAAAAAAACAAAAAAACAAAAACATAATGTCCGAGAGAGCGGTCAATTTTCTGGTACTCTTAATACCCAAGTAACAAATCTAAAAGCGTTTGCACAGTACAACGGCGCACTTTGTAAATACCGTATCTTCTCTTTTAGAACACTTAAACAATCTTCTTACACAATCCTCCATCCCGGTAATACCATCTTCTCGACCCGGCGAAAAAATAAAAATCCTAACAATCAACTGCCTGGACTCTTTATAAAATCGACATCTTTGCTTACACCAGGGCTCGTGATTTTTCGACAAATTTATTTTGGTTCTACAATTCGACGCCAACCACGTTAAGCAGTCGTTTCCTCGCCCGCAACCACTTTGATATTGCTCCTCCCATCCGAAAGTCATGCTCGGATACGAACGCCACTCGGTTAAAGTATTGTCCAAAAATCCAGGAGATAGAAGCCATCTACACGAAGCTGCTGCTGTAGTATAGATGGGAGCGCCTCCATTAAAAAACATCGATTAGCTGCAGTTTATAAGATATATACCCACAGGACGTATATATTTCCCCCCATGTATTCCAGAAATAGTAACTTCGTCTTATCTCCAACGTTTGCAGTATCGAACTTGCGGAATTTACTACACACACACACGCGCGCGCGCGCACTCCATTGGCTACAACTAGCGCACTTTAAGTAACGAAACTATAGGAGTTTTATAAAACACGTTGATTTTCGACGAAAAAATTATGATTTACCGCAGCAGGCATATCCGCTACGTAAACGTGTTGCACACCAGCCGTAAAGTAGCCAACACTAGCATACGATTAAACAGACGATGCTTCGACGAAAGATCAATGCACCACCAAAGTCAGTTTTCTTTACAGCTTTACCGTGACGTATATATTTAGGGTATATCGACACTTTTTACTTACATTCCGTCCCATCTAGCCTAAAGCACTCTCTGTAAGCGCCGAACATTTCCAACACAGTAACAGAACTACACCTTGCAGTCAACACGAACCTACAACAACAGAAGAATCTAGCCATTCCAACTCGTTTTTTGTCCCAACTAGCATGCTGCAAGCTATGTATACGTTCGTAACAACCCAGACAGAGATATCCTTACATCCGTCACTAACCCAGTACCAACTCTAAACAAGTTACCACAGATGGTGTTATAACCGCGATCTGTAACAGACAAGATCTCCCAGACACACAGCGTTTTAATAATGTTTCGATCTCTCTCTCTCTCTCCACCCAATAACTATGTTGGTTGCTTGACCTGTCCCTAACATCCAACCACAATTTTGTTTCCAATGCATAGCCGGCAGACAATATTTCTGGAACGCTCTCTATCAGCCAATAGACTATATACCTCGAGCATTCGCGCACAAATCACCATCGTATTCCACTCCTTCTAACAAATTATTACTCTCGATAAACATCTGTAACACAGTGTAAAAAAATGAGCGACGTGCACATGCACAGAACAGCTAACAAGAAAAGATCTAGATCCAAGCCAAGTTCTTATAATCCTTACAAGCAGCAACGCAAAATAGTCTACACCATTTCTAACTAATGCAACACCAGATTTTTTTTAACGATCTCCAAGAGCAATCCTTTAGAGACTAAACATACGATTAAATGCACCTCCAATGTAGGTAACTAATCCTCTAACTCGATGCTTATCGACCAAAGAACATTAATATACCACTGCAATCATCTCCGATACGCTACCGAAAGACGTCCATTCGTAAACACAGCTAAAAGAAGATATAAATGCCCCACATCCATGCTACGAAGTATCTATGTATTTCCACAATTGTGGACCACATCTGCGTTGCATCGTATCGCACGACTAAACAGTTCGAAATAGGTACTTCGCGCAAGCTAGCATGCATAATCAATTCCATGTTATTTCTGGCTGTAGGCGAGTGCGGACCTGTTGACTCATCGTAGACGCCGGTTTGGAGCGTGTGTACGGCCTATACATGTAAACATACCTGTCCACGCTCGCACCTGACCCGGAGAAGTTTTCGGTTTAATTTTTCCTGGCCGCATCAGATTCCGAATACAAGAGAGCTATTTTCGCGAAGATAGATTTCCTCGCAGCTGACGCAAGCGATGTTTTTACCGTACGAGCAGTCGTTAAACTTTTATACGCAGATACATTTACAGACAGTAGGATGTGCGCAAATTTGCGATGTAGCTCTTACAGAAACGAAACATAGTTTTTTTAGAAATTCGATAAGAAGAAGAAGAACGAAATTTATACAAGATGAACCAATGTGCAATAAGTCAAACCCTAATCCATACAGCAATGTACCGAGCAACATCGATTTAAACGAACGCTTTGCCTAACTGTAGAATAGAACAACACAGAATTACACCTCCCTAACAGATACTTTACCGAGGAGTTACTGCTATTTGCTAACAAGACACATGTCTTCTGGTATCTTCTCCTAAACCCTATAAGACCGAAACTTTCTACTCGAGAAGCTAGACACAGAACACAAATCGTTCTTTATTATGTTCTCGAACTCCATTACGTATCTTCGTTTCCTCCTGCACCTTCGGGCAATGCTTCTAGACGAGAACATTCGTGTATTTTAACTTTTCCCATTATTTCCTGGTTATAGCACTATGCGTCGCTATGTGTGTACGTTACCAACTCCTGTGGTAATTTCCGTATGGAACACTAGGTTTTACGATTATTGCAAACGATTGCTTGTTATTCCATCCGTTTTTAACTCTGCAAATGACTGTCCCCAGTCCACCACATTTGGATGCAATGTAGTCCCTTCTCCAAACGATAATGCAATACGTTTTTCGTGTCTTCCGCTGTTTTCGGCCAGTACACCGACGCGTGACCAATCTCCCTGACTGTTTACTGTAAAAAACAAATATTTTATAAGTCCCAGTCGTAACCAGATTTCTCCACACCCTCCGTTTAAGCCGGGCTTACACATATGCCATAGCTTCGTCTTTCTCCAGCATTAGTTTGTACTCGTCCTTTATGGCAGTTGCTTTAGCCATATATTCTAGCTTCCTTCTCTTGGTCTCGATATCCGCCATTTCCAGTTTTCTTTTCGCGCACATAAGACATTAACTGCACGTAGCGATGTAATTTCTTTAATGGGGGATGGCTTAAGCCTGTGTGATACATTTACTCTTTTCGCTGGGCTTGCAGAATGACATTGTTTGTAGGTACCAGACCTAATTCGGCGATATCTATATCTGGAGGCAGTGTGGAGAACAATGTTCTGGATTGGGAGAAGTATGTTTCCCCTGCATTAATGTAGCTTTTAAGTGTACTACTTATATCGTCTTTGCCGCTGCCAGTATTACGAATCTCCACCTAATTTACAGGTAAACAATGCAAACTAAAAGCTGATAGAACGTAACGTACAAGCTTTTATCGATCTGAAAGGTTTAACCTGTACACCGATCAATTTTCGGGTATTTTTATTACCCCAGTACACAAATTGCAGGACACTATTAAACACTACAAAGCATCTGTTGTCCAAGATGTTTGTTATTCGCCCCCCACATGGTGGAGAAACACTTTGCAGATACCGTTTAAAAAACTTAGAGTCTTGCACAAGATCAAAAACACTCTCCATCCGGTAATCGTATATTGTAATACCCCTGTTCTCGACCCAACGACGAAGTAAGTGCTCAAATGCAGCAAACAGACCTCTATCTCTCTTTTTAGGGTAAATTGGGTCACGGATCACAAAATTCACACCACAACCACCGGTTTTATCCCCTAGTAAGACTCCTGGACGTGCTCCAAATTATGGAGAAAATATTTCCAGGCGAAGTACTAAATAACCTCCATATAGGCGAGATTCTAGTTGGGCTCTTCGGGGCTTGTGGTATAGAGACAAGTGCGTAGAATCGAATCCTGCATATGACAACGCGACGGTGGCGAGTTCCGAAGCGCAGCAGCTGGGAGGACCTCCAGGCTATAGCGAAGACACACATCCACCGCAACTCCCACAAGGTGTTGTGTTGGAATATATAAGGGATGGTTGGAGAAGCCTCCACGTCACATCCTCGAAACGCAAAGCATTGGAGGTGCATTTAATCGTATGTTTAGTCTCTAAAGGATTGCTCTTGGAGATCGTTAAAAAAAATCTGGTGTTGCATTAGTTAGAAATGGTGTAGACTATTTTGCGTTGCTGCTTGTAAGGATTATAAGAACTTGGCTTGGATCTAGATCTTTTCTTGTTAGCTGTTCTGTGCATGTGCACGTCGCTCATTTTTTTACACTGTGTTACAGATGTTTATCGAGAGTAATAATTTGTTAGAAGGAGTGGAATACGATGGTGATTTGTGCGCGAATGCTCGAGGTATATAGTCTATTGGCTGATAGAGAGCGTTCCAGAAATATTGTCTGCCGGCTATGCATTGGAAACAAAATTGTGGTTGGATGTTAGGGACAGGTCAAGCAACCAACATAGTTATTGGGTGGAGAGAGAGAGAGAGAGATCGAAACATTATTAAAACGCTGTGTGTCTGGGAGATCTTGTCTGTTACAGATCGCGGTTATAACACCATCTGTGGTAACTTGTTTAGAGTTGGTACTGGGTTAGTGACGGATGTAAGGATATCTCTGTCTGGGTTGTTACGAACGTATACATAGCTTGCAGCATGCTAGTTGGGACAAAAAACGAGTTGGAATGGCTAGATTCTTCTGTTGTTGTAGGTTCGTGTTGACTGCAAGGTGTAGTTCTGTTACTGTGTTGGAAATGTTCGGCGCTTACAGAGAGTGCTTTAGGCTAGATGGGACGGAATGTAAGTAAAAAGTGTCGATATACCCTAAATATATACGTCACGGTAAAGCTGTAAAGAAAACTGACTTTGGTGGTGCATTGATCTTTCGTCGAAGCATCGTCTGTTTAATCGTATGCTAGTGTTGGCTACTTTACGGCTGGTGTGCAACACGTTTACGTAGCGGATATGCCTGCTGCGGTAAATCATAATTTTTTCGTCGAAAATCAACGTGTTTTATAAAACTCCTATAGTTTCGTTACTTAAAGTGCGCTAGTTGTAGCCAATGGAGTGCGCGCGCGCGCGTGTGTGTGTGTGTAGTAAATTCCGCAAGTTCGATACTGCAAACGTTGGAGATAAGACGAAGTTACTATTTCTGGAATACATGGGGGGAAATATATACGTCCTGTGGGTATATATCTTATAAACTGCAGCTAATCGATGTTTTTTAATGGAGGCGCTCCCATCTATACTACAGCAGCAGCTTCGTGTAGATGGCTTCTATCTCCTGGATTTTTGGACAATACTTTAACCGAGTGGCGTTCGTATCCGAGCATGACTTTCGGATGGGAGGAGCAATATCAAAGTGGTTGCGGGCGAGGAAACGACTGCTTAACGTGGTTGGCGTCGAATTGTAGAACCAAAATAAATTTGTCGAAAAATCACGAGCCCTGGTGTAAGCAAAGATGTCGATTTTATAAAGAGTCCAGGCAGTTGATTGTTAGGATTTTTATTTTTTCGCCGGGTCGAGAAGATGGTATTACCGGGATGGAGGATTGTGTAAGAAGATTGTTTAAGTGTTCTAAAAGAGAAGATACGGTATTTACAAAGTGCGCCGTTGTACTGTGCAAACGCTTTTAGATTTGTTACTTGGGTATTAAGAGTACCAGAAAATTGACCGCTCTCTCGGACATTATGTTTTTGTTTTTTTGTTTTTTTAGTTTCGACTGTAAATTACTTGTAGAGTCGAGCAAGGAACTATATTTTTTTTTTAGCATTCCAGGACTTTATTATCCACAGACGTAGATATCGTCTACGTTATTCCACAAGTCCTAAGAAGAAGAAGAAGGGTAAACGAAAACTTGGTTATATGGCGAAGACACATGCTGTTAAAAGGAGGCTATTGTATATGTGCAAGCCCGGTTTAAACAGATAGTGTGGGGAAAAATATTTGCTTTTACAGTAAACAGGCGGGGGGATTGGTCTCGCATCGTTGTACTGGCCGAAATTAGAGGAACACACGACAAACGTGTTTGTACTGTGTGTGACTCCCATCCATTCCTTAGAGAGCAGGTTATGATCGAAGTGTGCGGGAGTTGGTTGCGATATGTTTGCGAACATTACGTTGCATGTACTCAGTTGTACTGTAATAAACAAAACAAAAATTGTAAACACTCCATGTCCTATATAGAATCATGTGTTGTGGCGTGTAGGTTAGCGTCTTCGTTTGCGATGGACATCTACTTGTAATTAAAATCTTAGTTCGGAGTAGGAATTTTGTGGGTAAAGGGCGGGTCGAGCTGGAAATCTGTGTTGCATTGGGCAGGTAACTTCGGTTCTGTGGTTGCTGTATTGTCGAATAAGGGTGTTGTTAGGCCAATAATTTCGAAAAGTTTTAGTGTAGACGGTCGGAATCGGTAAATTATTTCACGTATTTTTCTTTTATTTCGACTCTCCGTTGCACAATAGGGATTAAATGTCTTCTGGGGCGCTGGAATATCGGTGTCAGATAAATGTAGTTTGCATCGTAACAGGACATAGAGATTTCTTAGATGGGATGTGTACTGCTGTAGCAAGGAAATAAGAGGTAAAATTAAAATACCCGAACTCTCGGAATGCGCAGTTATACCTCGATCTAAGAAGAAGGAAACGTAACAGGGCAAGATCGCTAAAGAGAGAGAGAGAGAGTGTTAAATTTCGGAACTTTCGGCATGGCTCAGCTCCATTAAATAAATGCATTGCGAGCTATCCTTGTCAGAATGGTGCGTCTGCATAGAAGGTTTTGATCATTTGGAGATGTTACTTAGGTGTTTTTGTTTAAACACTTAGCATATGTTTCTTTTATGTAGTCTGCCGAGAGAGCGCTCTGCGTTCTGGACGATTGTTAACGGTGCTTGCAGATGTTTATTTAGAGACTTTGTGCTAAATGTCATTGCCGATTTCGTTATTTGGAATTTTTGTATAAACACTATGTCGTATTCTGCTGCTGCCGCTGTTGTTGCTGTTTTATCGAAAGAGTGGTTGGCATACAAGTTACATCCCATTCGATGGCTATTGCTTGCATCGTCTAAACGAAGAGATACATTTATAGATGCAAGGTTGTGGTCGAGTTCCGAAACGGACCATTTCTTTTCTTTTCGTTAATTGGCTCTGGTTAGAATTGTTTTTGTATATCGAAAGAGTATATGTTAAGATGGATACGTAAGTTTGTGGCGTTTATTATCTAACCTGCGCTATTATTATTAAACACGCCTGGAGAGAGATGGGAATGTAAATTCTTACTTGCAAATTTTGCATACGAGTTTAACGGAGCTTGCAGATGTATATTTAGAGACGTTGTGCTAGATGTCATTGCCGATTTTCGTTATTTGGAATTTTTGTATAAACAATATGCCGTCTTCTGCTGCTGCCGCTGTTGCTGTTTTATCGAAAGAGTTGTTGGCATAGAAGTTACATTCCGTTCGATGGCTGTTGCTTGCATCGTCTAAACGAAGAGATACATTTATAGATCTAAGGTTGCGGTCGAATTCCGAAACGGACCATTTCTTTTCTTTTCGTTAGAATTGTTTCTGTATATCGAAAGAGTATATGTTAAGATGGATACGTAAGTTTGTGGCGTTCGTTACCGTAACCTGCGCTATTATTATTATTAAACACGTCTGTCGGTTGTAGTCTATGCGAAGAGCATGGAGAGAGATTGGAGTGGAAATTCTTACTTGCAAATTTTGCATACGAGTTTTTATATTTTACTACTACATCCTGTAGTATACGAGACCAACCAAGCATTTCTGTTCTAAATTGTTTTTAGCATACGAAGAACACTATGGTAGCTTTATTTTATTTTCCAAGAATAATAATAATAAACGGCGGAAATTGTTGTTGTTACATAAATCGAGATCTGGCGTACGGATCGCTGCGGCGCGCTTAATAATAATAAATATGCAATTTAATTGGCTGCTGACCTGTCGGGCCGCGGTCGCCGTAAAAAGAGAGCAGGGGTCGGCCTGTGGGGGCGGTGTCGGTGCGGTCAAGACAATCGTCGCGGTATTGTTTGTTCTCCCGGGTAGGGCGGGTGGCGGCGTCCTTTGAGAACCGGTCGCTAGCGTGGAGGAGGAGGGGGTAGCATCTGTCGGCGGCGGAGGCGGCGGTCCGGCAATCGGCCGAGCGAGTAGGGGTCGCGGGTGCGAGTACAGACATGTCGAGGGGTCTACAGGTCTGGACCTGTCGGAGGTGCCGCCTGTCTGGCGGCTGTGCCGAGGGGTGGAGGGGGGCGTCGAACCGGCCAGGTGTGTGGTCCAGGGTGCGAGTACAGACATGTCGATGGGTCTACAGGTCTGGACCTGTCGGAGGTGCCGCTTGTCTGGCGGCTGCACCGAGGGGTGGAGGGTGGGGGGCGGGGCGTCGTGTGTGGCCGAGGGAGGTGTTGCAACCTGTCAATCATCCTTAAGTGCGTTATGGCGGCGTCATTTGATAAGCAGTCGGACAAGTAGCGATTCAAAAGGACCTAAATGTAAACTATCAATCATCCTTAAGTGCACTATTGTTCGAGTTTGGCGGCATCCTTTGATCTGTGGTCCGGCAATTGGCCGAGGGAGGAGGGGTGGGGCGTAATTCAAATTTCCCGCCAAAAAACAAAAGACGCGCGAATCTCAGTGGCGTGAGGCGCCCATCACCCCACTACTAGTGAAGGCAGCAGAAGACAAAATAGGTAGAAAGGCAAGACATACAAAAAATCCTTGGATATCACAGGAGATACTAAATTTAATCGATGAAAGGAGAAAATATAAAAATGCAGTAAATGAAACAGGCAAAATGGAGTACAGACGACTAAGAAATGAGATTGACAGGAAATGCAAAATGGCTAAGCAGGAGTGGCTAGAAGCCAAATGCAAATCTGTAGAAGAATGTATAAGAAGGGGAAAAGTAGATACCGCCTACAGGAAAATAAAAGAGACGTTTGGGGACAAGAAAAGCAACGCTACGAATATCAAGAACTCAGATGGGAATCCAGTTCTCAGCAAAGAAGGGAAAGCTGAAAAGTGGAAAGAGTACATAGAGCAGCTCTACAAAGGAAATGAACTTAGAGACGATGTTGTAGGAAGGGAAGAGGAAGTAGATAAAGATGAAATAGGAGATACTATACTGAGAGATGAATTTGACAGAGCACTGAAAGACCTAGGTGGGAACAAGGCCCCAGGAGTAGATGACATACCCTCAGAGCTACTGAAGTCTCTCGGAGAGCCAGCCATGGCAAAACTATTTGAACTGGTGTGTAGGATGTATGAGACAGGCGAAATACCCTCAGACTTTAAGAAAAATGTAATAATCCCCATTCCAAAGAAATCAGGCGCAGACAGGTGTGAAAAATTACAGAACCATCAGTTTGATAAGTCATGGTTGCAAGGAGAATGGAAAAGCTGGTAGAAGCTGACCTCGGGGTATATCAGTTTGGATTCAGGAGGAACGTACGAACCCACTTTACGTCTTATCTTAGAAGATAGATTAAGAAAAGGCAAACCTACATTTTTAGCTTTTGTAGATTTGGAGAAAGCGTTTGACAATGTTGACTGCAATACACTCTTTCAAATTCTGAAGTCAGTAGGGGTAAAATACAGGGAAAGGAGAGTTATTTACAACTTGTACAAAAGCCAGACCGCAGTTATTAGACTCGAAGGGCATGAAAGGAAAGCATCAGTTGGGAAGGGAGTAAGACAGGGTTGTAGCCTTTCTCCGATGTTATTCAATTTGTACATCGAGCAGGCGGTAAAGGAAAGCAAGGAAAAAATGGGAATAGTGATTTAAGTTCAGGGGGAAGAGATAGCCGGCCGTGGTGGCCGAGGGGACTGAGGCGCTCCAGTCACGGTCTGCACGGCCGCTACGGTCGGGGATGGATATTTGTGCCGTCCTAGTTCGTAAGTGGTTCATAAGTAGTTTGTAAATTTAGGGCGCAGTACAGAGGATATAAAATGCAGAATGGCAATGGGAAGAAAAGCATTTTTGAAAAAGAGAAATTTGCTAACATCGAATATTAATTTAAGTGTAAGGAAGTCTTTTCTGAAGGCATTTGTGTGGAGTGTTGCCTCATGTGAAACATGGACGATAAGCAGTGCGGACAGGAAGAGATTAGAGGCTTTTGAAATGTGGTGCTACAGAAGAATGCTGAAGATTAGGTGGGTAGATCGCATAACTAATGAAGAGGTACTGAACAGAATTAGTGAGAAAAGGAATTTTTGGCATACCCTGACTAAAAGAAGGGATCGCTTGGCAGGACACATTCTTAGACATCGAGGAATCGTAAATTTAGCATTGGTGGGAAGTGTGTGGGGTAAAAATCGCAGAGGGATATCAAGAGATGAATATAGTAAGCAGATTCAAGTGGATGTGGGTTGCTGTTCTTATGAGGAGATGAAAAGGCTTGCTCAGGATAGAGTAGGGTGGAGAGTTGCATCAAACCAGTCTCCAGACTGAAGACCATAACAACAACAACAACACACACATACACACACACACACACAGATATATATATATATTGTTGACCTAGTGACACAAAGCAATGATTCAGGAACAGTCTTTCCTTTCATATGGATTCCTGCTTATTCGGATATTACCTACAGTGAACAAGTAGACCAGTTAGCGAAATCAGTAGTGAGATCTAGGTTTACACTTCATGCTCAAGTTCCTCCATCAGACCTTAATCCATGGATCAAAAGAAAAATAAATATCTACTGGAAAGAATAGTTGAAATCATCTTTGGCACTTAAGGCCAAATGATACAAAGATCAATACCGCAGAAACCTTGTTACTATGTTAAAAAGTCACAAGAAAAGTAATTACAAGTATAATTCGGATGCAGTTTAATCATGGTGGTTTCCCAGTCCATCTACACAAGATAGGCATACAAAACTCGCCTTATTGTGACTGTAATAATTTCTCGTGTGCTGATCTGAATCACATTTTTTTCAGTTGTTCTAAATTCACAATATATTGACAGAACTTTATGGTAGACCTACGAAAAGCTAATGTATAGGATAGTAGAAGAGTGAAGGAAACATATCACGTGAAAATTGAAAGGGAAAAAATGTATATGTTTGACTCGGGACTCGATGACCGTACAGATCCCAGTCTCCTTGGAATTGTATGTGTACATTCGTCAATTTTTTTTCATCTACGGTCAAATCCAAGAATTTAAACCAGGTAAAATGCCACTTTAAATATTTTTAATACTATTCCAAGAATTATTAATGAAACTAGGCTCTAACAATTCTAACATTCGCTTTTCCTGTGCATTTATAGACCAATACTTGGCTTTAAATTTTTATTGAAAATTCAACCCTGTTCTAAATTTATTAGCGTAAGTGCTATGCTTCACCTGTAAGGTTCCCTAGTGTAAAATCAGTTTTCCTACCATCTATCCATGTCCTAAGTAGTGCTCTTGTAAAAACTGTAAGGAAATGAATGGGGTGTACTTCCACATCTGGCATAAAATTTGGAAACTGCTTTGGTTACCTTCCCCATGGCAATTTCTTCTAGGAAAGATTCTTCTGATAAAGTTGTCCCATTAGAGAATAGTTTCCAGTGGCGACTGGAGCTTCAGATGAATGGGAGGTCATTTTTTTTTTTTTTCTTTTTTGAGTGCCAGGTCTTGATAGTGGCGCAGTTCCCCCCTCCCCTCCCCGTTAAGCACCTCGATGATTCGGCATCCAAAGAGACAATTTGGCACACCTCTGCGGGAGAGCGTCCCGGTTTGCCCCCCCCCCACCTTCCCCTTTAGATATATTTTTCTTGAAAGATCTGCAGACTGTCTTACCTCGGCTTGTTTGCGTTGGCTTCAACTCGAGCTACGGCGTCGGCCCACCAAGCTTCTTTATTTCACACTTTTGTTCCAAGCTTAAAGGTGAGTAATGTTTCTAAAACTTACTGACTGTTGTGACCTCGTCGCATTTTGTTTAGTACTCACCCGGTCTAGTTGTCAATAAAGGTACTGGTGCAGGATCCTTTGACATCTAAAACATTGATACTGTTCGTATTACAAGATATTTATTGACTGACATTTACAATATTCACTTTAGAATATAAGTCTGTTTCTTCTCTCTTCTTGCTTCTTGCGGTGGCGTCCGGCTGCTTGTACGCCACAACACTGAACGTTGTTAATTTTTCTTTGATAATAAACACCGAGAACATATGAATATGCACATGAGCACTAAAACACAGTAAGTAACTGATTACACTGTTAAGTGACTGTAACAAAATGAATCTGTTACAATGAAGAGACAAGCTACCTGCAGGTCATGTGACACTATAAGCAGCACTCGCTACTAACCTAACGCAAGCACAAAGGCTGCTCTTCCCTACATCTTTTCAAACAGTTGAATATTTGTTAGAACGAAGAGTAGGCTATAAATATTCGTCCCGGGCACGACGTTAAACTGCCTCCAAACCCAAGGTGTGGTGCGACCCGTGCTGAGGGGTGCGTGGCACATGGGTGGATGTGTCTCGAACGGAGCCTCAGGGATACCGGGCGACCTCCCTGAGTAAGTTGCCATGCACCGCGCACGGTTATCGTGGTGTGGACCATATAAATCCCCAAATCTCGTGGGACTAAGATGAACAAGGAGAAAAAAATTATTTTAAAAGAATCCGAGGGCCAATCTGAGACCTCAGATACTCAAACATCGGGATCAGGACCGATGGAGTGCACTCCTACTTCTCAGTCAGGGTCTAGACCTGAGCAAGAAGTGGGAACTGTAACAGAGAAGTTGGACCAGATTAGGATTAAGGCCTTGTCTGGGGCTCAGAGGAGGAAACTTCTCAAGGAACAGAAGCAAAAGGAAGGAAAAGAATGGCTTCCTAAACATAAGTGGAGGGAATCAAAAGGGCTTGAGCCCAAGACACCCAAAAGGGTCCAGAACCCAAAAGTCTCGACAGAGGATTGGAGGGTAATTAACCAAAAGGTCGTTCCGGAAGGACGAACCCTGGTGGTGGAGGTCGGAGAGAAGTCCCTGAAGGCAATGCGAGAGCAAGGCCTAAAACTGTTTTTAGGGTTCTCGCATGTCACCGTCAGGGTAATCAAAGACCTTAAAGGCAATAATGGCAGCAAGATGGGGACTGGAAGTGCTGCAGAAAAACCTGCAGCACAGTAAAGGGGCCACTGCTGCCCTGAGCCGTCGCCTGGGGAGACAGGAGGTGGACGTGGCCCTGATACAAGAACCCTATTTATACAAAGGGGGTGTATCGGGCCTCGGTGGTACTGGAGGTAAGCTGATTTATGCCAGAAATCTAAAAAACTCCAGAACATGCATTTATGTTAGAAATGGAATACCTTTCATACCAATGATGGATTTTTGTTCCAGGGACCTGGTGACCATCAGGATGCAGCAATGTGAGGAAGGTATCAAGAGGGAAATTGTTTTGGCCTCAGCATACCTTCCTTACGAAGACAGCTCTCCTCCTCCTTTGGAAGTGAGGAGACTGACAGAAGCCTGCCATCGGCAAGGTGACGAACTGTTGGTGGGATGTGATGCCAATGCCCACAATCTATCGTGGGGCAGCAAGGACACCAACAGTAGAGGTGAGCACCTTCTTGAATTTCTCCTATCTAACAACTTGGAGATCCTGAATAGGGGTGATGAACCTACATTCAGGAATAGTAGAAGGGAAGAAGTAATTGACATAACTTTTGGTTCCATGATGATGGGAAGTTATGTCAAACAGTGGCATGTGGTCCTGGAGCTATCCTCGTCAGATCACATGTATATTAAATTCAAGGTTGAAATGGGAACCAGACAGACCATGACCTATAGGAATCCCAGGAAATCGGACTGGGAGACATATAGGAGAGACCTTGACTTCAGCCTATCAGAAATTAAAACTTCGATAAGGAATCCAGCAGAGTTTGAGGAAGTAGTAGAGGTTCAAATGTTCAAATGTTTGTTAAGCTTATGGGACTTAACTACGGGGTCAGCAGTCCATAAACTTACAAACTACTTATCAACTACCTTATACTAAGGACAGCACAAATATCCATACCCGAGGGGGGATTCGAACCCCCGACCGTAGTGGCCGTGCAGACCGTGACTGGAGCGCCTCAGTCCCCTCGGCCACCGCGGCCAGCGAAGTAGTAGAGGCCGTAACCTCTGCTATAGTGACCTCATACCAGGACAACTGCTCAATCACCAAGAAGTGCACAAATAGGAGTGTGCCTTGGTGGAATAATAACCTGGAAATGCAAAGGAAACAGGTACGAAGACTGTTTAACCTTGCGAGGCGCAAAGGACAATGGGCAAAATATCGTGAGGCCCTTGTCAATTACAACCTTGCCATCAGACGGCAAAGGAGGCATCCTGGAAGGTATTCTGTGAGGAAGTGGAGGGCACGGCTGCTCAAGCGAGACTTCATAAAATCCTCACTAGGGTACCAACTAATGCAGGAGGAACATTGAGGAAGGAGGATGGGGAGTATACAAAGGCAGCACAAGTAACGCTGGAACTGCTCCTCAAGACTCACTTTCCTCAATATACTCTGGGGGATAACTCATACCAGAATGCGATTCCTGAGAGACAACGGTTCTCAGGTATTCGCAAAGAGGACTGGGATCTGGCCAAGGAGTGTGTCGATTTCAGTAAGGTCTGATGGGCGGTGGGAACATTTCAACCGTTCTAGTCACCTGGCCCCGATGGAATCTATCCAGCTCTCCTGCAACAAGCGGGAGAAAATCTTATTAGTTTCCTATGCAGGTTATTCAGGGTTAGCCTAGCAGCAGGAATCATTCCCAATGTCTGGAGGGCAGTGAAGGTTGTCTTCATTCCAAAGCCAGGGAGAATTGATCATACCAAGGCCAAGGATATGAGACCAATCAGCCTGTCCTCCTTCATTCTTAAGACATTGGAAAAGCTGGTTAATGTGCATGTTGCAGAAAGGAGGTTAAGTAGGGCTCCTCTACATTCAAACCAACATGCATATCAACCAGGTAAATCATGTGAGACAGCTCTCCACCAACTTGTTGGGAAGGTGGAGAAAGCACTACACTTTCAGTAGATAGCCCTCTGTATCTTCCTGGACATTGAGGGGGCTTTTAGCAACACGACCTTCGATTCCATGGTTAGGGCAGCAGAGGTCCATGACCTAGGGACCACTATATGTAGGTGGACTAGGGCCATGCTCAGTGGAAGAAAGGTAGAGGCTACCATGATGAATGAAAAAATGGTAATCAACACCACTAGGGGTTGCCTGCAAGGAGGAGTTCTTTTCCCTTTACTGTGGAATCTAGTGGTGAATGATCTCATTGGAGAATTAAACTCTAGGCAGTACTTTTTCCAAGGATACGCAGATGATCTTGTCATAGTAATACTTGGCAAATTTGCTGATACAGTGAAGAATATGGCACAAGGTGCATTGGACATTGTGCAAGACTGGTGCAGAAAACAGGATCTGGGGGTTAGTCCTAAGAAGACTGTTGTTGTACCATTCACAAGGAAACATATCCAACACTCAAGTTGGAATCTAAAGCTTTTCAATGAAGCACTACCTGTGAAGGGGACAGTGAAATATCTAGGGGTTACCCTAGATGAGAAACTGACATGGACCCCTCACATTAGGAATATTTGCTCCAAGGCAAAAGTAAGTACCAGGAGAGCTTGTGGCAAAAATTGGGGCCTGAGCCCCAAGGGTATGCACTGGATATACACCACAGTGATTAGACCCAGGATCACCTATGGGGTGGTCGTGTGGTGGAAGAAGGTGGAACAGCAGGTTGCTGCTAAGGAGCTTGGTAAGGTGCAGAGACTAGCCTGCTTAGCCATAACAGGCGGAATTAGCAGCACACCAACTACTGGAATGGAAACCATGCTGGATATGCCCCCATTACACCTTTGGGTCAAGATGGAGGCAGCAGCTGGTGCATACAGGCTCAAAACTGGTAACAACTGGAACTCTTTGGGATATCCAGAATCATACACTAAAATAGTGAGTGAGGTAAATATAGGAAAGGTTGGGGAAATGCCAGCCGACTATATTATAACCACATACTGCTTCAACAAGCCTTTCAGTATAACAATTGGAAGTAGGGAGCAGTGGGAGACAATAGTTCGACACCGTACAGGGGATATTGTCTGGTTCACTGGCGGGTCGAAATCGGACCAAGGCGTTGGGGCTGGGGTATACGGGGTGCAGCCAAGACTGGAGGGCGTCATCTCTCTAGGGAAACTGGCCTCAGTATTTCAGGCCGAAATCACTGCCATCAGGGCATGTGTGGAGGAGAATTTGTGTAGGTGCTACAAAGATCGTAGCATCTACATCTATTCAGACAGCCAGGCAGCCCTGAGATCACTGGCAGCTCCTGCAACAAGGTCTAAAATTGTTGCAGAATGTCACAGGGTTCTGGTGGAGCTAGGGGAAAGCAATAGAGTAAACCTATTGTGGGTCCCTTGCCACTCGGGGATCAGTGGCAACGAACATGGCGACAGATTAGCCAGGATGGGGGGGGGGGGGGGTCTCTCCATTTATTGGTCCGGAACCTGTCCTGACAATCTACAAGGCAATGATCAAATTGGAGCTACGTAACTGGCTCAGAAGACAGCACGTAGAATATTGGACCAAAGTCCATCAACAAAAACATGGCAAGGTAATGATGCCAAAGCCATGTTTTAAAATAAGCTCTGCAAACCTGGGCCTGAACAGGAGAGAGATTAGACTCATGGTTGGATTGCTGACAGGCCATGGGAATTTCAAAAAACACCTACATACAATGGGTATAACAGAAGAGGACCCTAAATGTAGGATCTGTGATGACGATGATGAAACTGCGTCACATCTAATCTTCGAATGCATTGCATTGGAGAGTAAAAGGCGCAGAACATTTGGGACAACCAGACCCGAAGAAATTGTGTCTAATAAAGAACTTGTGGCGATCTTAAGTTTGTGTGTTCTCATAATGACAAGTACGCGTGGATAGTAAGTTCAATGATCTTTGCCGTTATTTTTTGATGATAATTTCTATGGATTTCTACGTTGCTATATCAATAAACATGTATTGCTCCCTGTGGTTTTGATGTCGTGTGAAGTTTTAAATAAAAGTATTCTTGTTAGGCATATTAAGTTTGTTTCACTAATGTGTGGTAGAATTACGACTACATAATTGGTGACTTCCGACTAAGGTTTTCAAGAAATAGGTTTTTTTTTTTTTTTTTTTTTTTTTTTTTTTTTTTTTTTTTTTTTTTTTTTTTTTTTGCCTTCCGTCTAAATACTTAATATCAGGCTTTATGATGACCGACGAAGGCATATCGGAAGAGATCAAACGGCTTCAACATGAAATAAAGAATTTGGAGTTACAGATTTCAAGAAATACGAGTAACAAGCATGTAATGATGCATAGAGAAAATGTTGATTCGACAACTCGGCCGCAATCTGGTGGAAAGGAACTTCCATACAGTACGATGGTTAATTCAAGCGAGTTACTACTTGATACAGCCAGACAAAATTCTGCCAATTTTATCAGTTCACCTACTCAACGGCTGCAATTAAGAACACCTCCATTTATGCCTTTACAACCACGCACTTGGTTTGCAGTAATGGAGAATATATTTCGTCAGCAAAGGGTTGTAGACGATCATGAGAAGTTGACCTTGGTGATTAGTAATCTTGATCAACAAAGCACGACGTTGATATCAGACGTGATAACCAACCCACCATTAGAAGGAGCCTACGGCAGATTAAAAGAAGAGCTTATCTCTCGGTGTTTGAAGTCAGCAGACATAAGAATTAAGCGAGTGCTGTACCAAGAGAGAAGAGGGGACAGAACCCCGTCTGAATTCTGGAGACATTTGCGAGGTTTAGTAGATAGTACAACTGTATCTGACAACTTATTGTTACATGTGTGGCAGCAACAGCTACCAGTACAAGTAAGATCATCGCTAGCAGTACTTGAAGAGAAGTCGACAGACGAATTATTACAAGTAGCAGATAGAGTCTACCTGACACAAGAATCTACTGCAACAATGGCAATGACGTCGATAGATGCAACATGTGATAACACACGTTCTCGACACAATTCAGCCGGTGGAACCACTGCAGACTGTGCAGCAGTTAGCCCACGTCACGGATCAAGCATGTCAGATGAAATTCAAGGCTTAAAAGCTTCAATAGAGGCACTGGCAGCACAGCTAAGTACCAGTGTACGACAAAATGACCGAGATGGAAACAGCAGAAGGAGAAGTTGGACAAAGCGTGAAACACGAAGCCAGAAAAGAGAATTCAGCGGAGTCTGCTGGTATCATAAGCGATTTGGGAGAGACGCTACAAGATGCACATCACCATGTGCTTACACGACGAACCAGAGAGCATACAATAACAGTGCAGTCTCTACGAGTCAACAGAGTCGACGGTCAATGTATGAAGACATCAATTCAAAAAGGCTGTATGTATCAGATAGACGAACCGGTACAAAGTTTTTAGTTGACACAGGGTCTGATATTAGTACGCTTCCTGTCAGCTACGCACCTCACAACAAGCAAGATGGACAACCGAGATTAAAGGCCGTGAATAACTCTACGATTAATACATATGGACGTAAAGTATGTGACGTTGATGTAGGATTTCCTAATAAATTCACCTGGTCTTTCGTGATTGCAGATTTAGAAGAGCCCATACTAGGTGCAGATTTTCTAACACATTTCAAGTTGGCAGTTGACTTGCAAGGAAAACGTTTACTGAATTTAGAGAAGAACATTGCAACATCAAGCAACAGAGAAAGACAAACTTCTGAGAAGATGCAAGGAATTGATAATGGCCTGGCGACAAGTCAGGTTAACTTTACACAGGTTAAACATAATACAGTGCACTATATACGTACCACACCAGGGCAACCCGTCGCGCTCCGAGCGAGAAGAATTGCACCAGAGAAACTGACAAAAACAAAGTGCATACGACAGACAACTGCTGGCTATCTATGAAGCAATTAAGCACTTTCGTCCACAAATTGAAGGTAGACCAGTTACTGTGTTTACAGATCACAAGCCCATAATTGCAGCATTTAAAACTACTAGTGACAAGTGCTCTCCAAGACAGTTTCGTCATATCGAGTTTGTGAGTCAATTTACGACCGACATTAGACATGTGAATGGGGCAGAGAATATAGTTGCTGACTATTTTTCACGGATTTGTGGCATATCAGAAGTTATAGACTATCATAAACTTGCAGAAGAGCAAACCAGAGACCCAGAACTGCAACAACTTTTAAACGATCCATTAACTGAGCTTAAATTTAAACAGATTACCGTACCTAACTCTGATGCTAGACTGTGGTGCGACATGTCACAAGGCAAACTAAGGCCATTTGCGTCTAGTAAATTTCGTAAAACAGTGTTCACGGTCTTGCACATACGGGAGCCAATTCGACAGTTAAGTTGCTGACAGATCGTTTTGTGTGGCCATCAATGAAAAGAGATGCACGTGTTTGGACACGTACATGCATTCCCTGTCAGAAAAGTAAAGTGGGTCGTCTTGTGCACGCAGAAGTAGGAGACTTTCAAGGAAATTCAGCTAGATTCTCTCAAGTTCATGTCGACTTGGTAGGACCTCTACAGCAGTCAGAAGGTTACAAGTACTTGCTTACAGTCATAGACAGGTGCACAAGGTGGGCCGAGGCGATTCCTATAGCTGATATATCAGCAGAGACGACAGCGAAGACGTTTATAGGGACATGGATCGCACGCTTTGGTTGTCCACTCCATGTGGCGATCTTAAGTTTGTGTGTTCTCATAATGACAAGTACGCGTGGATAGTAAGTTCAATGATCTTTGCCGTTATTTTTTGATGATAATTTCTATGGATTTTTACGTTGCTATATCAATAAACATGTATTGTTCTCTGTGGTTTTGATGTCGTGTGAAGTTTTAAATAAAAGCATTCTTGTTAGGCATATTAAGTTTGTTTCACTAATGTGTGGTAGAATTACGACTACAAACTGGTAAAGGGACTCCTTGCACTGTTCAAGGGCATTGGTTGGCTTTACTAGATATACAGGGAGCGATACCGCACAATAAACTCAGTTTCGGTGCGGGCAGTGGCGGGTTCGACCAAGACTGTTTTGGCTTCCCTGGAAAATTCAAATCAGGCTATAAATGTCATTTACTCTCAAAGTAGCGACATATTTACTAAAACGTCCAAAGATATGTGGCAAGTAGAGCTTAGCAAACCGTATGTATTCGGTACTTAGTAACGAATACTTTTGGCTGACACGAAATACTGAATCGGTACTCATGAACAAATTTCGTTACTTTCATCTACTGTATCGATACAAACTTACTCATGAATACATTTCGTTACTCGCATCTACCATATCGATACGAACCTGCCCATGCACATTTCATTATTCACATCAACCATATAGATACAAACTCTGTAATGAAAACCAATACGGAGTATGCGTATTTTCTGTGATACTGTTTGTTATGAGATGAGTTAATAGAGATCGCTGACGAACTTTAAATGCATATTGCATTGCTCTACGATTTTAGTTATATTTTTGTTTTTAAACATTTTGGATTATACTTTTTGGCTCGTGTTTGCAGATTAATCCTCGATGATCTGACGTCCGTTTTTTTTTTTTTTTTTTTTTTTTTTTTTTTTTTGTAAAGGTTTCAGTTTAATGGTTATTTGCTTTTGGTCTTGTCTATAATCTACATATTTTCATTCATGACGGTGTTATCTTACTGGTTAATTCACATAAGACAGTACGACAGTCCCACTGCTGACAAATGTAATGCTACTACTATGGTCGGTCACATTGGCATTTTCCATGAAATATTCCGAGTGATTCTGATATTCCAAACCTGTAATGCGCGGCGACAGTACTCAAAATGGAGGTGGTGTGGGTCTCACTAATACTGATCACAATCGTATTTTAATCACGAAGGAAATAGACTTTCCTCAGTAGTATAATTGCCTCAAAAAGCAGGCATACAGTCTCTACGTGGCAAATTTAAATATTCAAGCAACATTAACAGTAACAAAAATTTTTCACATTTTCAAAGCCAATGTAGCGGCCGTATCTCTGGACTGGGTGGCACTGGTAACGAGAGTAACGAGAAACGATACGTTTGTAACGAGTACTGTTTCTTTTAGTAACGGATACATACAGGTACGTATCTTTTCGTTACTCTCACAGCTCTAGTAGCAAGTAGCAATACAAAAGTCATTGTTGTTCGCGTATCTGTTAAAAAGCAGATTAAAAAAATTGCTTACAGTCGGTCTCGAACCTGATAACCTACTTTATCTACATTACTAGTGGTTACAATCCGGAAATCCGCAAAATCTTTCCGTATCGCATTCAATTTACCCGTACTGTTTCTACAGATGTGTTGTTTGTAGAGTTCTTTTACCTCTACCAACACTCGCTACACAGTATTTAGATTTATGTTCCCTACTGCTTCGGTGGATTTTTGACCTGTCATGTGTGATAAGCTAACTTGTTGTAATTCGTCCTTCACACTCTTGTCTACATCTTTTAACTGTTCATATTTTATAGTTAATTTATTTTCTAGTTCTGTCTTGTAATTTTCCTTTATTGTACCTAAATCCGCAGCGAGATGCGTTAGACCACTCGGCTACTCCATCGCGGCCAGCCGACAGATACTAGACTGTTCGGGCGTCTTCTTGTTTTAGCATATATAATTCTTCTATAGCTTATTACTTCGATATTTATAACTCGTAATTTGGAGTCTTTTATGTCTATGTACCTACCTGTTGATGGGCAACCATATTCGATTTCAATGATAGTATTGCTTCTAATATTGTCTCTAAAGACAGAGGGTCTTTTCCTGGGTTTTGTTCCTGCGCTAGAGCCATGCTTCTCGTAACAATTGGCATTAAGTAATCTCTTAACGCCACAAACACAATTTGCAACCCAGTCCTCTAAAAAAAATTAAAACGTCACTTTTCACTCACCGCATGATTGTCTGGTGTGATAAGCGGGACGATGGATACAATGTAGCGTTGAATGATGAGAAGCTGAGTGGCGTCACTGCTGTTGTCATCGTCTCCGAAATAGCTCTCTTCTAAAGCCAACAGATCAAATGTTTGTAAATTTATCGGACCAAACTGCGTGGTCATCAGTCCGTAGCTTACAAACTACTCAAACTAAGATAAACTAATCTAAGGACAACAACACACACACACACACACACACACACACACACACACGCACACACACACACACTCCTCAGGGAGGACTTGAACCTCCGACGGCGAGCAACCGCGCGCTCCGCAGCGAGATGCGTTAGACCACTCGGCTACTCCATCGCGGCCAGCCGACAGATACTAGACTGTTCGGGCGTCTTCTTGTTTTAGCATATATAATTCTTCTATAGCTTATTACTTCGATATTTATAACTCGTAATTTGGAGTCTTTTATGTCTATGTACCTACCTGTTGATGGGCAACCATGTGTTTCTTTTTCCATGATTCTTCGTAGCTTTTTCAATATTCGGGTTTTATTATCTTGTTCTGGCCACTTTTCTCGGTAATTTCCAAAAATGCTTGCAATCGAAGAAGCTCGGCCTGAAACAATATATATATTTCGTGCAACTCCAAATCGGCTATGTAGGCATTGATGCGCGAAATGACAAAATATGAATGTTTACATACTTTTGGAGAGGCCTGAGTTGTTTGAGAGTGGCCGTCCGAATATACAACACTTCATGTCCGTATTAAAGTCGCCGCAGTTGTAATGAGAACGACACTTTAATTAGAAACACTTTAACTTCTTTATTAAATCAGGAGTTGATTGCAGAACAATGCATAATTTGAGAGATTTTACAGGCAGTAATACGAATCTCGACACAAACAAGAACATAAGAACTCCGTAACTAATTAAAGAAACAAAACAAAAACATTCAAAGAGTAAAGGGTATATTACACGGAGCGTATTTGGTCGCTAGTCGCTGGCGTCTGTTGTCGCTCGGCGTATGGGCGAATAGCGAATGAATACGCTGACGCAATGACACGGTGCGACTTCAGACGCTAGCGTCTTCGTAAAAACAATTGAAACACGAAGTAGCATATTCTACATTGTTTTGGAGGTTAGGTGATACCAAACAGTTCTGTTTCCCAAGGTGCGACATGGTCGCGAATTTATATCAGTGATCCATTTTGTAATTACTTTTAATGTCTTTATTTACCTCGATCACAAATTTTCTCGTCGTTTTGACGACTGGTTTCGGTCAGTGATGACCATTTTCAAGTCTACAGCAAATCGGAAACAGGACAAATTTAGTAATAGACTACGGTACCTTATAAAACATAAATAAGGCATTACAGTCATCAATATAAAAAACGTGTTAAAAATATTATACATCATACCTGTTGTTACATTCCTTAATGAAGATACACTTATGCTGTGATGATGCCATATGGCTATATTACATGTATTTATGAATGTGATGCATTATTTGTTTTCTAAGATAGTCTAATACTTGATGTATCCCTTTTCTGATTTGTTGTAGACTTGAAAATGGTCGGCCTGACCGAAACCGGTCGTCAAAACGAAAAGAAATGTTGTGATCATTGACGTAAATAAATATATTAAAAGTTCTGCGTCCCACCAAACAAAATAAGAAGTGGAATTGTAATCAAATTTCTGAAAATGTATCGAAGTTTTCCAGTATTATGGGACATTAAAAATAATCATTATTTAAATTATATTCTTGGCGAGATCGTCATCCTCATGATGGTATTCTGTTTCCTTATTTTATCCTCTACCATTTACAGTAATCTATAAAAATTTTCTTATGTGATCCTCATTATATTTTTGTAGGCAGAAGGATCTTCACACGATAATTCACCCAAAAGATATGCAGAAGCACCATATTTATCCCTCCTCGCAATCAACCTTCTAATCCATTTTCTTTTGTTCTTTTCTACTTTTCCGTTTTGCTTTTGGTTCATTAATTGTTCTTTTAAAACTGTTGCGAGAAACACAACGCCAGCATTTACAATTTCCTTCGACATTTTGACTCGACTGGTGCCTACTTTAGACGCTCTAGTATATGACACGGGGCGACCAAAGACGCCAGCAACCAAAAACGCCAGCGACCAGCATTTAAAGTAGCCCACCCTTCAACTTTAGACGCTCGCGTTTGGGAGCAGCGACCTTGTTCGCTGTCCGTGTTTACACAGAGCGAATTTAGCAGCTGCGTCCAAATACGCCAGCGACCAAATTCGCTCCGTGTAATATACCCTTTAGCCCAAAGGTCATGAAGAGACTCTCAAAAAGACCGAAAGGGGTGATGATGGCTGTTTTTTGAATGTCTGCTTCTGCCACTGGACTCTGTGTATATTCTTTTGCACAGTCTAAAACAGTAAAAATTGTTACACCACACAACGCATAATTATAGTCACGTAATAACGGCACAGGATAACGATCAGGTATTGTCCTAGCGTTTAGAGCTCGATAATCGCCACAAGGGCGCCATGCACCACTCTTCTTTGGAACGAGATGGAGTACTGACGACCAGGGACTACTGGACGGTCGCATTACATCTTCTCGAATCATGGCGTCAAATTCCGCTTTTGCTATAGCTAAGCGATCTGGTGCTAAGCGTCGTGGTCGGCAGGAGACAGGTGGGCTGTCGGTAGTATTGATATAATGCACCGTGTCGTGAGGTATCTGCTTCCGTGCTCCTGGCGGTCTCGTAAGCGCTGCAAATGTTTGAATTAAGTCGGCATATTCGGTGCTGATGTTTTGCATGAGTTTAGCCGTGTGCACTGTCGCATCTCGACGAAAACCTAAGCCTTTAGCCCAGTGATGCAGTCTACAAGCCGCGTATTTGCCACGTCGGGGAGCAGTTTATAATGAGCCAAAAAATCTCCACCTATTATAGGTTCTGTCACATCCGCGACCGTGAAATCCCAAGTAAAATCACACCATAGTCCGAGATCCAGGCTGATTCGCAGAGTTCTGTACGTCGAAATAGCTGAATTATTGGCGGCAGTCAAACAGAAGGGAGTGAGCGGCGGTTTGCTGAGCAGCTTTGTACGTGGGAACACACACAAATCAGAGCCAGTATCGACAAGGTATTTTTGTCCAGACTTACGGTCACTGACGAATGGGCTCTGAGACGACGCCCGGCAATCTGACGACGCGCCTACACCCGATTGCCGTCAATATTTGGGTGCGAGTAGAGCATTGCACACTTGTTCGCTCGGTCACCAAATCTTCTTTGGTACCAACAGACGGTGGGCCTATCGGCACCTGATGTCAATGAACCAGCAATGAGCGGCTCCTCGATCGCTTACGGTAATGTCTTCTGTCACCACTGCGGTCACGCCAAGTCAGTAATTCCTTCATTTTCTTGGTTAACAAATCCACTTTGGCAGCCAGAATGCCAGAATCGGCTCTTGTTACCATTTGCGTCGTCAAGCTGCTGCATGATGACGTCACTGAACTCACTGGTGCCGCCACTGAACATACTGGTGCAGGTGTTATAGCATCAAATATTTTATCCGCTAATTCTGCTACAGCATCTAAAGGCATGCCAGTTTGCGAAGCTATAATGGCTTTCACTTGAGGCGGTAAGCAATTACTCCACAGAGTGCGCAAAAGACTATCGGGCACTGTACCTGTATCCACTTTACTCCTCAGATGCCTTAAGTATTGAGATGGTCTTCTGTCCCCGATATCCTCCTGGGTTAGAACTTGCCTAATGCGTTCTTGGTCTAATTGACTCACCACGATTGCAAATGTAGTTGTATCTACCGTAATTCCTGCGTTTTGCTGGCTTCCACTTGCGCAAACCATAATGTCGGATTGTGGGGCCAGAACGGCGGCAAACGTACGGCGAGTCATGAGACAGTAACTTCAGCGGGTGTTTCTGTCATGTTGAGTGCACGTCCTTCTTGTGATTTAATGCGGCTAAACAATCACGTCGGGGTCACCAGTTTCGAAGAGGCCTGAGTTGTTTGAGAGTGGCTGTCTGAATATACAACACTTTGTGTCCGTATTAAAATCGCCGCAGTTCTAATGAGAACAACTCTTTAATTAGAAACACTTTAACTTCTTTACTAAAGCAATGTGAAAGGAGTTGATTCCATAACAATGCATAATCGGGAGGTTTTACAAGCAGTAATACGAATCTCAACACAAACAAGAACACAAGATCTCCGTAACTAATTAAAGAAACACAACAAAAATATTCAAAGAATTAGCGTGAAAGCGACAACAGCGCCCCTAGCAGCAGTCGCGGAAGCACATTGACATTAATACCAAAATAAAGGAGAGTTGACACGATCATGTTTACATGCACCAATCAACTTCAACTTGCGCAAGTGACCGTTTACACAAGCGCGGAAATTTTGAGTCCAAGCAAGTCCAATGTAGCTTTTTAACATGGCGCCAACTGATGTACTTCGTGCAGGTTTCCGAGTAGTGGCTTTATTTGCCATCCAGAAAAACACAGAATGTTGAAACATAATAAAGAGAAAACGCAGCTGTTGGATATGCAAGCGGATTGCGAGGAGAAATGAGTTGGGGCGTCTACAGTGGTAATCAGGAAACTGGAAAACGAGGATGAAGCGTCCTCTGAAAATCATTTTAGGATGAACGTAACCAATTTTGAACATTTATTAAGACCGTAGGGCATTCTATTCAAAGAAAGAACACACTAATGCAGAATGCTATTCCTGCCATTTAAAGTTATAAGTTGGGGCGTCTACAGTGGTAATCAGGAAACTGGAAAACGAGGATGAAGCGTCCTCTGAAAATCATTTTAGGATGAACGTAACCAATTTTGAACATTTATTAAGACCGTAGGGCATTCTATTCAAAGAAAGAACACACTAATGCAGAATGCTATTCCTGCCATTTAAAGTTATAAGTCGCTCTGAGGTATCTTGCTTCTGGCGATTCATTTGCTTCACAGCAATATATGTATCGCCTTCCAGAGTTCGTGCCTGACGTGCTGGATGCAATATACAAAGCATTAGAAGTGCATCTGAAGGTAATTTGCTGTCCGTTTTTAATCAGTATTTTGAAGACTTATGTTACACTTAGAAATAGGCAGATGTATGTTCCTCATATAGTTCCAGAAATTAAACTGTATATTGTTATGGCCACTTTTTAGCAACTGCCATCGTTGTTAACTCAGAAACAAAATATTATAATCGAGTTACAACACGCGAACGTACAGACACACTATAAACAAGCTATTCGACAGCAACAGCCACCTTGCGGAAACGACGAAAAAGTAGTGGGGGAAGGCAACTTGCGCAAGTAAGTAAACTCGTCGTCAACTTTCGTTTCTATGTGTGCCAGTTGAGATTTTGGGGATTCACACGAGCATCTTGATGTGTGCACGTCAACGTGCGCCAACGATTTGTGTCCTTGTCAACCCCACTTAATGCGTAAAACCACACAACTCTCACTACACTGTTTCTTCGCTGTCTGCTACATGCTTAAAGAATATGAAAGCAATCGGAAAAGCATCGGAATTTGGTATAGTACAAACGACATATAAGGCAATCTCAACTAAGACATACCAAGTCAGATGCTAATACAAAAATTACCGAACACAGTTACTCGACACGGTGAAGTGACCGAGCATTCTAAGGCGTCTTGCTACAGAGTGCGCGGTTGCTTACCATCGGAAGTTCGAGTCCTCCATGAGTCACGAGTGTGTGCGATGTCCTTAGATTAGTTTAAGTAGTTTGTAAGGCTAGGGACTCATGACAATAACAGTTTGGTCCAACATGTTTCCAAGCATTTTAACATTTTGAACATAACTACTCACACAATTAAAAGCCAAATAAATTGCATTACTAATTGAAGGAATTCTTTATTCTGTTATAGGTCTCACATGCAAACCAGGAAGAAAGATAGTCATGATTACTTACGCACTTAACACATTTCTCTGTGAATTTTATTTTACAAAAGAATGTGTGTCATTCCGGAGGTCGGTATTTTCACATAATAACAAATAACATGTGAAAATTTCAGAGAAGAAAATACTTGAGCTGAGACTAGTTAGTTAAATGCGTTCAGCACAAAGTCCATGTCATGATATAATCAGTTAACGTTTAATGAAATGAACTTAAAATGTCCAAGAAATCACTCTTTCAGCACGCTGTCTTCTTGCAATGAATTCATTAATCAGTGAATTTGTATAGTTGGAAGACCTGTGCATGTCATGTGAAAGCATTACTTTAGAAAAATAAAAGTCATAGGTTGCCCAAGATTACTTTAAAACTTATACAGCGATTTTGGGCAATCTCTGCTTTTTTGCATTTAATATAAAAAAAGATCGCCCCATAGGTTTAAATATTAGAAGTATATGAAAAATACGTCAAAAATTTTGACTCATTGATTATGATTCAGTTTTGTTACGCTAACATTACTTTAAAAAATTATAATTTAAAATATATGGGATGGTTAGTAAAATATGGGATAATATATGTCCAGTAATTTACTTTTTCGGGACAACAGCACACTGAGGCTAAATAAGGGACGATCCCATAAAATACAGATAGTCTGGTCACCCTACCTTACTTAATAAGTGCAATTAATTTTAAAAAACGTTCTTAAGAAATTATGGCTTAGGTAAATTGTACCGCCACTAGTTCAAGATTGATAGTAACCTAGACCAAGACAACCTATGTAATTGTAGTTCTGGGACATTGATTTCATAAATTCTTATACTTTGGTCAACTTTTCTTTAACATTTAATTAAAGTCCTGTTTAGTTTTAATGGGAGGGGGAGGAGCAAAATGTATGTAAACGTTTTGGATATGTTTCATTAAGTGAATATTCATAATAACAAATGGTGGTAATTCCTGCATAAAAACAGGATTGTTTCGAGTTTCACATTCTCTCCGTGTGAGGGTACAACGATTGTCCCGCTGAATACAAAATCTTGATTTATCTGTGAACAGAACTTGGCATCATTTGTTACGACTTCAATCCTGACCTTCTTCCACCCAGTTTCTGAGGGCTAAATGGTGATGTGGTTTTAATGGGACACACACCATAGGCCTCCAAACGTAGACGCCATATTCTCAAAGGTGATTTCGAACTGTTTGTGTTGATATTACATGTCTTGTTGCTGCCTGGAGGGAGCGTTGCAGGTGAGTTGCGTTCATCTTTATTCCTCCTTATTTGCCATTGACCATAATTAATATGGAATAGGCTATATCATTTAGCATTATGCAAAGACATACAGTCATGTTTCATTACAAATATTCAATTACTAGTGTGCTTAGTTGTATATTCACAATCTTGTTTTATAGTTGTCTTAAACTATATTCACATTTTGATCATAAAAAAACTCTGCTATATTGTAAAATGGATTGTCAGCCAGCCAGTGGGACAGTTTTCGTTGAAATAGTTTCAAAAGCATTGTAACTGCAGATGGTGGTAATATATTTATAGAGCTGACTATAGGTGAGTGGGCTAACAGTGTGTTATAATTTTGAATGTCTCCTCTTATTTGAAATTCGTATATATTTTGCTTAATGTTTGATGCTGAGAGGTATATGTAGAGGTTGACAATTGTATGTTCAGTTTTATAAAAAGTGGTAGACAATGATCTCTCAGTCCAGCACTGCACATTTCACTTACGACTTTTTTTTGTAATTATGTCAGTTGTAAGTTGGTTGGTTGGTTGTTTGGGATAGGGGGGGCAAACTACTAAATCTATGAAACTTCCTGGCAGATTAAAATTGTGTGCCGGAACCGGGACTCGAACCTGGGACCTTTGCCTTTAGCGGGCAAGCGCTCTACCAACTGAGTTACCCCGACACGACTCACGATGCCGCCTCACAACTTTACTTCCACCAGTACCTCGCCTCCAACTTTCCAAACTTCACAGAAGCTCTCTTGCAAACATGCAAGACTAGCACTCCTGGAAGAAAGGATATGGTGGAGACATGGCTTAGCCACAGCCTAAAGGATGTTTCCAGAATGAAACTTTCACTCTGCAGCGGACTGTGCGCTGATATGAAACTTCCTGGCAGATTAAAATTGTGTGCCGGAACCGGGACTCGAACCTGGGACCTTTGCCATTCGCGGGCAAGCGCTCTACCGACTGAGCTACCCCGACACGACTCACGATGCCGCCTCACAACTTTACTTCTGCCAGTACCTCGCCTCCTACTTTCCAAACTTCACAGAAGCTCTCTTGCTAACACGCAAGACTAGCACTCCTGGAAGAAAGGATATGGTGGAGACATGGCTTAGCCACAGCCTAAGGGAAGTTTCTAGAATGAAACTTTCACTCTGCAGTGGAGTGTGCACTGATATGAAACTTCCTGGCAGATTAAAATTGTGTGACGGAACCGGGACTCGAACCTGGGACCTTTGCCTTTCGCGGGCAAGCGCTCTACCGACTGAGCTACCCCGACACGACTCACGATGCCGCCTCACAACTTTACTTCCGCCAGTACCTCGCCTCCAACTTTCCAAACTTCACAGAAACTCTCTTGCAAACACGCAAGACTAGCAATCCTGGAAGAAAGGATATGGTGGAGACATGGCTTAGCCACAGCCTAAGGGATGTTTCCAGAATGAAACTTTCACTCTGCAGCGGAGTGTGCGCTGATATGAAACTTCCTGACAGATTAAAATTGTGTGTTGGAACCGGGACTCGAACCTGGGACTTTTGCCTTTCGCGGGCAAGCGCTCTACCAACTGAACTACCCCGACACGACTCACGATGCCGCCTCACAACTTTACTTCCGCCAGTACCTCGCCTCCTACTTTCCAAACTTTACAGAAGCTCTCTTGCAAACACGCAAGACTAGCACTCCTGGAAGAACGGATATGGTGGAGACATGGCTTAGCCACAGCCTAAGGGATGTTTCCAGAATGAAACTTTCACTCTGCAGCAGAGTGTGCGCTGATATGAAACTTCCTGGCAGATTAAAATTGTGTGCCGGAACCGGGACTCGAACCTGGGACCTTTGCCATTCGCGGGCAAGCGCTCTACCGACTGAGCTACCCCGACACGACTCACGATGCCGCCTCACAACTTTACTTCCGCCAGTACCTCGCCTCCTACTTTCCAAACTTCACAGAAGCTCTCTTGCTAACACGCAAGACTAGCACTCCTGGAAGAAAGGATATGGTGGAGACATGGCTTAGCCACAGCCTAAGGGAAGTTTCCAGAATGAAACTTTCACTCTGCAGCGGAGTGTGCGCTGATATGAAACTTCCTGGCAGATTAAAACTGTGTGACGGAACCGGGACTCGAACCTGGGACCTTTGCCTTTCGCGGGCAAGCGCTCTACCGACTGAGCTACCCCGACACGACTCACGATGCCGCCTCACAACTTTACTTCCGCCAGTACCTCGCCTCCTACTTTCCAAACTTCACAGAAGCTCTCTTGCAAACACGCAAGACTAGCACTCCTGGAAGAAAGTATATGGTGGAGACATGGCTTAGCCACAGCCTAAGGGATGTTTCCAGAATGAAACTTTCACTCTGCAGCCGAGTGTGCGCTGATATGAAACTTCCTGGCAGATTAAAATTGTGTGCTGGAACCGGGACTCGATGGGCGGCATCGTGAGTCGTGTCGGGGTAGTTCAGTTGGTAGAGCGCTTGTCCGCGAAAGGCAAAGGTCCCGGTTCCAGCACACAATTTTAATCTGCCAGGAAGTTTCATATCAGCGCACACTCCGCTGCAGAGTGAAAGTTTCATTCTGGAAACTTCCCTTAGGCTGTGGCTAAGCCATGTCTCCACCATATCCTTTCTTCCAGGAGTGCTAGTCTTGCGTGTTAGCAAGAGAGCTTCTGTGAAGTTTGGAAAGTAGGAGGCGAGGTACTGGCGGAAGTAAAATTGTGAGGCGGCATCGTGAGTCGTGTCGGGGTAGCTCAGTCGGTAGAGCGCTTGCCCGCGAATGACAAAGGTCCCAGGTTCGAGTCCCGGTTCCGGCACACAATTTTAATCTGCCAGGAAGTTTCATATCAGCGCACACTCCGCTGCAGAGTGAAAGTTTCATTCTACTAAATCTATGATTTCACATGACGTACGTCACTCTGGATTTTTCCCCCCCAGATTGAATGGATATGTTCTACCCGGGTCAGTTTGGAGTCAATATTAAATCTTAAGAGTTTAACTGTCATTATTTTCAACATCATTACATTTCTGGATTACACAAGGGTTTATTGGAGGAGAACCATTTCACTGCCTCATCTAATGATTCTTGTGACCTTTGTTGTAATGCTAATATGTCTTGATGGCATATAATTATTGTGGTGTAATCTGCATAACTACTGATTACAGGTTGGGAAACATGCTGAGGTAGGTCATTTACTGCTACTATGAAAAAAGGATGATTCTGTGACTGTTCCTTGTGGTACCTCTGTGTTATTTTTTTCAAAATAACTACTGAGTTTATTATCCACATTAGTCTCAAATATTTTAGACATTATTAGAACTATTGAAAACGACCTATAATTTGGGAGAAGATTTTTATCTCTTTTGTTAAGACTGTTATGACTTTCAATATTTTTAGTGAACTTAAGGCATTTACTAAGGATGAATGCTAAAGGCTAATTTTGTATTCAATAGTGATTCAGACTCCTCGTCTTTTGCTGATGTAGAGATATCAGGAGTGTGGCGGCTGCTGTCCTACAAGGTGTCACTGCCGGAGGCAGAATGTTAGGTGGTGCCATCCTGTTGAGACCACTTTGACTAGGCCCAGAGACAAGACACAGCGCTCAGTACTGATAGCACTCTCTTAGTGTGTATACACAGACTGTGGTGAACCATGGAATTGTGAGTGGTTACATTCTTTGCGCACAAGATAGAAAAGTGGCGACAAGGACTTTCTCACTATGCAAATTTGTTCCGTGAGCATGGGCCCTAAATTTATCAAGTGTGGGTTTGTCAAGGGCTACAGATGCCATCCACGCTGGACATTTGATGCTGGAGAAGCACTCAGAGAAGAGAAAGACAGCACATTTTGCATTCTTGGACTTGGAGAAAGCCTTTGATAGGGTCCCACATAATCTGATCTGGCGAGCTCTGCGACACCACAGAGTATGTATGTGAACTGGATCCAGCTTAAATGCAAACGTAGGCTTCCGCGGCTGTTGTCACTATCAATAAAATTCTTCTGGGTCATTTTATAAATTCCACCGACGTTTCGGCCACTGTTGCAGGCGGCCTGTGCCTGACACAGACCCTGATGAAGGCCGCCTGCAACAGTGGCCGAAATGTCGGTGGAATTTATAAAATGACGACACTGTTTCATACCCAGAAGAATTTTATTGATAGTGGATCCAGCTTCTCTATCGAGATGTAACAAGTGTAGTCAGGTGCCCTCTGGAATCTCTCCACCTTTTAAAATCACCGTTGGTGTTCATCAGGGTTAAGCCTTCTCTCCACTACTATTCATCCTTTGCATGGACACAGTAACAGACCCCTCATCTCTGGACGCTTCTCTATGCCGACAATGTGATACTGACATAGAAAATCCGTAAGGAATTCCAAGATCAAACCCAAGCTTGGAATGATAGGCTAGCAGAGAATGGCATGTGTCTGAATCTCCAGAAGACGACCTATTTGGAAAACGGTCCTCAAACTAGCGGAACCCTCAGCATCGACGGCCAGAATTTGAACAAAACCACCGAGTTCAAATACCTTGGATGCATGACGACATCTTCAAATGATTCTTCCTGGATACTCGGACCAGATTAAATGCAGCATCGTTGAAATGGAGACAGGTCACTGGTGTTCTCTGTGACAAAAGGAAGCCTGTACATCTGAAGGCAAAAATTTATAAACCAGTAGTGCATCCAGCAGCCCTCTACGGGATAGAATGCCAATCTTTGATGAGAAAAGAGGGTCAAGCTCTCCACACAATGGAGATGAAAATACTGAGATGGTTCCTTGGATTGACTAGCTACGACCATGCAACTAATAACTATGTCTGCCAAAGCCTTGGTGCAGTCTCATCATAGAGAAGGCAAGAGAGGCTCGTCTTCGGTGGTATGGCCGTCATGAGGAAAGAGTGCGATTATGTGGCTAAAACAGCACTCCAATTCGATCCAGGAGGACGCTGACCCCATGGTAGACCACTCAAGAGGTGGGACAACATCAAGGAGGACAAGTGTGATGCGGATCTCAGCCCTGAAGACGTCCACAACAGAGCTCTGTGGAGGAGACATAGCAGAAGAGCAGACCCCAAGTAATGGGAAAAACATTAGGAAAGAAGAAGATGGCAGAAACAGTTGCTCCAGCAAGGCAAACAGTGGGAGCTATTGCAGCCAACAGCAGACACAGCACGAACAACAGCAGGCATTACTACTACAAGTGCAAAGGCATTAGAAACGTCGGACTATTGCCAATGAGTATGAGGTAACTGTGTGAGCACAAGCTTTGTTTAATCTTTCTGAGCATGAAGTTGTTACTAGTATTAGTTGTTGTTGTGTTCTTTGATCAACTTATCAAGGTCATCACTACTTCACCGAATTATCATGCGTCTGGCAGCCAGACGTCACGGGCTACTGTAGTTACTGATTCTCCATCCCCACCATTGGTACACACACACACACGAAAAAAGCACTTAGTTCGCCATCGCCTGTGCCCAAAGTGAGCAGTGTGTTCTGTACAATCAGCTGACACATGAGGCATGGTGATTCGGTTTGCACATTTAAATGTTGTGGTGTTGTCAGTAATTTCGGCTCCACTAAACAGAAGTTTGAATACTGCTTATCGTGGAGTGCCTGTGTAGTGGATAAATTTAATTCAATTCTCATTCATTCATGCATGCTATTCAACTCCTGCACCAGAAATGCGATCTAACTGCAATTAGTACCAAACAAAGTGTAATATTTTAGGGTGTACCATTCTTTTCAGCTGTACTACGTAAATTTGATGTTTTAGGTTGTATTGATGTCCAGTACCGTCAGTGAACAAATGGGAAAGGCATGTTCCTCCAGAGCAGGGAGGATGGTAATTAGTACTGCCACAGCCAGTATGTCTGTGCCCTGCATCCTTGAAATTGCCAATGTGTTGCCTTTTTTAAGTCGCTGCAACAGTGCCGCCTCCTGGACAGAAACGGGTTAGTGCTTCGTGAAATGTAGAAGGTTTTAAGGAACATATTGTGCATAGTTGTGACAAGGGTTTGTAATGCCAACTGGGTGATGAATCTAATTAAGCAATTAATCAACAAACTGTAATGCAAGCTTTAAGATGACGAACTTAACTGTGTGCATCCCAAACGGAATTTCCCGTGGTCTTTCACAGGAAACTGTGTTTGGCACATACAATAGAGGAGAAGGACATACTGAAGAATCTAGCGCACGACAAATGTCCGAATTTGGAAAACTACGAGCAGTACAACTTAGGAATACGTACTCCATAATCACTTTCTTTTGTAAATTTTAGCTGTAACCTAGGTAACATGCTTAAATTTTTATGATGAGACTTGAACTAGCGCATCTAATAACTAGTGTGTGTTTTATGTTTTTCAGGTGATTTGTAGTTTATATGTCTGACTTAATCAACTGTTTTATTTTCGTTATTGTTACAGGTGTTTAAGTATTTTCATGTCTTGTATTGTTTTAGTGTTTCTCTGATTATACTAGAATGTCAAATTATCCATTTGTTTATTATAGTACCAAGCTTAGTATGTATTTTGACATTTTGAAGAGAGAATGCTCTTAAGAATCGAGGGACCGTTGGAGCAGTTATCACATTCTGACGCTGCTGCTCCAAATGGACAGTAAGTGGGTGCAGTGCCACTAATTATAATAAATTGTCTTTAGTTATATAAGGATTCTTCAGGTACTTGCCAGAGGGACAAGAAGAATCCAGTGGTCTGCAAGGGGTTGGGAAGTAGACTGTAGGCAGTAGATGAGCTCAGCATGTAGTTTGCATGGTAGATTACAGTAGCGTGAGCTTAGGCTGGCGGCAGGTCAATTTAATTTGATATTATGAATAAGTATTGCAACGCCACTGCTATCTACTCATTGCCAAAGTTTTTTTTTTTTTTTTTTTTTTTTTTTTTTTTTTTTTTTTTTTTTTTTTCGTTGGCGCCTTATTGTGTGTCTGTCTCCAAGTGTGGCCACAGAGTCTAGATTATTAAGTTAGCTTTGTTAAAGTACCTGTTATAGTACTGGGAAATTTCTTAAACATTTCTCATGTTATAACTTTTGTTTGATACGTGTGGGTTACGATCTATACAGACTAACTGACCCGAATAATGTAGTTTATTTACGATTGTGTAATTTACTTTAACATTTTCACCTATTTGATTATAAATTATCTGTGGAATTTTTGTCGGCTAAAGTCTCGATCAGTGGCATGGGTAGCGTCGCAGTGCGTCCGTATCAATGTTAGGTTGGCAACATAGTACATTTCGAGTAGCCATTGGCGTGTACGATAATTCAATTTCTGACTGGACAAGGGTCATCGACGAATATTATTATTTTTACAAATATGCCATGATTTTAAGGGTTGTGGTTAGGCAGGAACCAAAGAGTACAGCTTCTTCAATTGTTGTGAGTGAAGGTTATGATTTTTACGAATTTATCATGATATTAAAGGAAATGGTTAGGCAGGAACAGAAGAGTACAGATTAAGTTGTTGCAAGCGTTTCACCAAATTATGAACATTGAAAAAAATATTGTTATTTATATCCTCTTAGAGACAGACACACACATGTATTTCGATTTACATAACAACAGAGTGTTACATCTGAACAGAAAGACAGTACATGTGGAGAACCTTAGTTTTGTAGTGTGATCTTCTACATTCGAACGCTGTGATTTATTTCGAAAATAAAATCATTCAAACGTGATGTTAACACATTTATTTTCACATCTTGTAAGCATTGTGTGCCGCCATTCACAGCGACTGTTGCCAACACTGCCGCTTCTCGTCACATAAATACATCAGGCCATGCCGCTGGTCGAGACTTTTACCTTTTTGTCTTTGTAAGCTGAAGTGAAGTTTGTGAGTATCAGGTTGCACCAGCATAATAAACACCACTGGTCAACGAATATGTGTCATGAAGTGTTTTCTAAGCACGAAAGGAAACAGTTCGTGCATGCCACACTGCCGCGAGAACCAAGCTACAAATGTCCACCTGGTTGTGTTTGCGTGTGTATGTGTGTGCCCTTGTTTACCTTTCCTTGTTTCCCCTTAGGGTGAGTCCTCCCACTCCTGGGATTGGAGTGACTCCTTTTCCACTTCGCCAAAACCACTTGGAATAACCCCAGAAGTGCCCCTCTTGTCACTGGATACTTTCCGCGATTGGAGCAGACTCTGAAGGCAAGGATACGACTTCCTTAAATCCTGCCCCGAAATGAGATCCATCCTTCATGACACCCTTCCCACTCCACCGAGAGTGTCTTTCCGCCACCCACCTAACCTTTGTAACCTCCTAGTCCATCCCTATGAAATCCCCAAACCACCACCTCTACCCACTGGCTCCTACCCATGTAACCGCCCCCATTATAAAACCTGCCCTATGCACCCTTCCACCACCACTTACTCCAGTCCTGTAACCTGGAAGGTACACACAATCATGGGCAGAGCCACTTGTGATAGCACCCATGTGATTTACCAACTGACATGCCTGCACTGTGAAGCGTTCTATGTGGGAATGACCAGCAACAAACCTTTGGCTAAACACACCTTGGTGCATGCCCAGCACATCTTGGCACACTGTTACACCATCCAGGTTATCTGGATACTTCCCACCAACACCAACCTTTCAGAACTCTCGAGATGGGAACTTGCCCTTCAGCATATTCTCTCTTCCTGTTGCCCACCTGGCCTCAACCTCTGCTAAATTCAAATTCCCGCCCACCATCTTAACATATTTTCCTCAGTTCTCTGGACAGAGCCTCTGCCTCAACATTTATCTCTGTCTTTGCTTTCTACAAATGTCTACCTTGTAGCGTTTGCTTGTTTGCCTTTCCTTTTACCCACATAAGTCCTTCCACTCCTGGGATTGGAATGACTCCGTTTCCACTTCCTTAAAAACCTGTATCCTTCCCTTTCTCCCCTCCTTCCTTCCTCTTTTCCTGAAGAAGCTACCAGCGGTGGCAAAAGCTTGTATGTGTGTGTATGTATTTGTATCTGTCAATGAGTTTGTGCTTTGGATAAGTTATGCGATTTCTATTTTTTATATAAATTTATCCCACCAGGAAAGTTTCCTTCTATAATATTTGTTTCATCAATTTGAACCCAACAATCAGAATCATTATATATAAATAAAGATTGTTGGACTTACCTAAAGAACAGGCTCGCCGAGAGATGCAAAAAACACAAATAAAAACACACACAAACATTTAAGCTTTTGCAACCATTGGTTGCTTCATCAGGAAAAGAAGCAACCAACGGTTGTGAAAGCTTGAATGTGTGTGTGTTTGTGTTTTTCTTTGTGTTTTTTGTGTCTACTGGCGAGCCTGTGCTTTGGGTATAAACTGAGAAAGCCTAATTGGTATTTCACTTGTTGGCTGAACAATTGTTTCATGAATTTCTGTTTTTGTTTTGTTGTATGCTGTTGGAAGAATAATTGTTACAAAACTTCTCAAGTTTTTTATGTTGTACAGTTAATTGTGTTATTATCTGCATTATTATGAGTTATTCATATTATTACCTATCATCTATTATATGTTTATATATTATTTTGATTTTAAGGCACATGATTAATTTAATGTGGATATTTAAGTAATTATCTTACCTGACATGTTCTACATCCTTGTGATTCACTCACATATGGGATTCATGGAATGCAAAGATAAATAAATACATATCAAGTTGAACAAACTGTTTATTACAAAGAATTTTTTACATAAATAATGCATTGGATCCATGAGCAAAACTGACTATGAATCTAAAACTGAGGCTAGGTATAGACTAAAACATACATCAGACATCAGCACATTTATACATTGTGGTACATTCTCGAACAACTGTGATATAATGTTGTTGATAGGTTCCATTATCTGTTAAGCATAAAAGAATCAATCACAAACAAGAAATGTACAAAATTGAAACTATTTCCATAACAAATCAAAACAGAAATTAGATGCATAAGTAAATGACGACTAGAGCAGTGCTGGATTTGTTTTTTTAAATTTAGATAGGACAATTTATAGCAATAACAAAGTTTGGAGGTTAACAGTGCATGACAAATGATTAAATAGATTACAAAAGACACCAGGAAATGTTAGGCATGGATTATTGCACAGTATTGATACAAGGCTTTTTACGGAGAAGGAAGGAAGGAAGTTTAGGGTTTAACGTGCCGCCGACAGCTTGGTCATTAGAGACGGAGCAAATGCTCGGAGTTTTGGTGAGGATAGGGAAGGAAATTGGCTGTGCCCTTTTGAAAGGAAACATCCCGGCATTTGCCTGGAGTGATTTAGGGAAATCACGGTAAACCTAAATCTGGATAGCCGGAGATGGATTTGAACCACTGTCCTTCCAAATGCGGGTCCAGTGCATTACCACTCCGACACCTCGCTCAGTTTTTTTTTTTTTTTTTACGAACAGAAACAATTTAACAAAATGATTTAGAAAACATTGTTATGGTGACATAGTTTCGTATTATATTGTAATAACTTGTTAACATCTTTGGGGTTATATGTAAGTAAAGTCTCTGTTACATATGGTATCCTGATCTTCAATTGGCCAAATGAGCTAATTCCTAGGGGTTAAATTCATTACAAGGTCTAAACAACATTGACTCCAGTGGTACTCGAACTCACGACCCTTGTGTTTGTAATCCGTCAGCCTATCCACTTAGCCAACGAAACATATGTAAGAAGCGGTTTGTTGTAGAAAATCTATTCACGTGGACTTCTTATACCTCAACCGCTTCTACATGCTCGAATAACAGGTTCAAAATAAGTGATATATGATTGCTAAAAATTTCCAGGTTATTATGCTGTGGTCTTATGGATTTATTATTCAAAACCAACATTTCGTCCCCAACTGGAGAGGACATTTTCAATGGGAATCATGTCACTTTTGTATGTCCAATGCACACCCTGGCTCACTACTGACTGAAGCCAAAATCTGTTTACAAGGGCTCAGGTGCAGAAGTGTGACATCAGATGTTATGAATATGCACGCAATTCGTCACTGCCGATTGCAATCGTCTGTTGCTAATATCATCCCATGGTGGAAGACAGTTACATTTCTTCTTCAACACCAGAATCCAGATTTCCTTTAGTTTCACGCCCTCTTCCATCCTATTGAAATTATTCGGATGTTTTACAATTTCTATGGCCTCTCTGTACAGTCTTTCATGGTATCCATTTGTGGCTGCTAAAACTTGAGTCTTATCAAATTGAATAAGGTAGTCCCATGGTTGAAAAACATGTTCAGCAACAGCTGTCAATCTCTCCCCTTCTGCTCTTCTAGTCGTTTTTTGAACTTTTTTTTTTTTTTTTTTTTTTTTTTTTTTTTTTTTTTTTTTTTGTGGTACCCTCGTATACGTCGCAACAGCTACACAAAATCCTATAAATTTCTCATTTTTTCAGCAGTTTGCGAGCATCCTTCGCCAATTTCAGGTGATCCTGTATCTTCCAAATAGGTTTGTAAATAACAGCAACATTCTGTTTCATTAAAATTTTACCAATGCGGTCAGTGACGTCCTTAATAAAAGGCAGCAAGACTTTAGATTTCACAGGAACCTTTTCATCATTTTCAATTCTACGTGTTGGTCTCAATGCTCTCCTTATCTCTGTGGACGAATAGCATTACTCAGGTGTTTCAATTCCGCGTCGAGTAATTACAGTTGTCAGATGTTCCTTGCTCTGTCCACCAATGTCTTTATAATGCCCCACTTTTGCTGTGGGCGGTGGCTTCCGATAAACTGCATGGCCCGATCTGCCATTCCTCTCTTTGAAAACTGACACGTCAAGAAAATTCAGTTTTCCATCTGCCACCTTCTCCACAGTAAACTGAATTGTAGAATTAATTCCATTAAGGTGTTGAAGAAAACGATCTAGTTCCTCTCTACCATGCTCCCACACAACAAATGTATCATCTACATAGCAGAACCAAACAGCAGGTTTTTCTTTTGTTTGCTGTTTTCATTGCCTGTTCCTAAAATTTTTCCATATAGAAATTTGCTATAACCGAGCTTAAAGGGCTCCCCATAGCCACACCATCTGTTTGTTCATAGAAATCATTGTTGCATTTGAAATAAGTAGTCCTGAGGCAATATTTGAACAGATCTGCAATGTTGGGTGGAAAGAGGAGATTCAGCTGTTGCAGCACCTTGAAAGATGGCTCTCTGCCTCTTTTCATTTATTTCAATGTTTGCTCACCTCCCTTTGAAGTCATAGAGGCTTTGCACTTCTTATATTCTATTTTCAATTTAAAAACTTATTGGTTTATTGGCTATAAGTTAAAGTATTAACTTGCATTGACATGTAGTTATGCTCCCCACCCTGTGTGCGAGTGATACGCTTCTACTGCGATCTGTGCTTGCCTTGTTTCGCCGCAGGGGGCTGTGCTGTGCGTTGTTCACTTATGCCTTCTTTCCACTAGCTAATACTGGGAGCGTTGTGGGCGCTCCACGTCTGCCTCGTTCAGCCACCTCCCACTAGGGGCGCTGCTATTAGTTGCATGTGCACCGATCAACCTCGCGCAGGCACCTAGACTATTTGCGCGAGAGCGGTATGTCTCCGCCATGCTCTTTGGGAGCTTTGGCGTGAGGATTCGTATGTATCAGAGTGGTGTTGTCACTCTCTCTCCGGTTTCGGCTTAGGTAAGATGTTTGTATGGTCTAAATGGTGAGCCACAGCTAGGTCCATGCTACGCTTTGTAGCAGTAATAAGTTACGTGTGCTTTAGGCGTGTGTGAATTATGTTATTCACAGGAATGTGGCGTATTCCTCTCATGTATGTTTTCCAGCGTGACTACGATTTCTGTTAAAACAGTAAATCATGACTAGTGAGTTTTAGTTTGGTGTCCGTTACGGCATGTGCAACAAAGACCTATTCTTTGTTCAATGTTTTCCAGCCCTTCAGGCGTTGAAGTAATGCTACCTTCCGCAATATCTTTCCACGTCCTTCTGCCTTCCCGACTTTGATAGTATGATCCCCAAACTTTGTCGTAAAACTGTAAATTCTATCTGTGTGATTTGTAACTTCATTAAATGCTCTATAATGCCCATTTTGTGTTATTCTCTTAGACTGTCCATGTCCATTGAATAATTTTGGACAGGACAATGCGAGCATGAAGGTCGGGGTGAGAGTTTAAAATAGGGCAAGATTAATTTTTAAAACTCACAACCACCAACTGTGAACCAAATTCCTAAACATGCAAAAACACTGGAACTGTGATTGCGACTGTTTGACTCGTTTTCTAGGGGATGATATCACACGTTCGCAGCTTTCCTTCCCTGCATATGATTAACAAAACAAATTCATAATAAAATCAAGTTCATGAGAGAAAAGGGTGTACTAACTACTATTTTTGAAAACACGTGAAAGTTCACTTTATGTTGTTTATTTCACAATATTAGAACCCTGTGGCTGATACGTCTGTACGTCGACACATTTATCAAATAAAGTTATAGCTCGTGAGCCCCCAGACAAAATGAATATTTGTCGCGAATATTTGTCGCGAATCGTTTTCACACCATGTGGCTGTCTCAAACACCGTTTATGTTCATGCCTATGCGATGACATGTGTTACATTAACAAATCGCAATCACTTTAATTCAATGTGATGCACACCTTGTTCCACCGGCTAAATATTCACAAACACACAGTAGCACTCGATTCAACTTGGTGGTCTACGACAAGCAACCACACGTGGCGATTGCCACACACAAATCTAAAGTCTTCACCTCGAGATCCACATGCCGACTGATGCAGAGCGACGCCGCCCGGCCAGCTACCCCACGTGCTCTCGACTCCTCACTTCCTGCCCTCGCGCATGCGCCAAAAGCTCAACTGCCAGGGTTTTTTCCCTACGTCATCAACTTCCCCATGTGAGCTGTTCTAACCGATTTGCCAACGTACAGCGCTCAGCCAATACATTTCTAAAACTTTTCTTAAAATCAAAATAATTACACTACACATTAAACAAATATTTTCTTACGTTTTTATATTAGTATAAACATCCTTTGTACTATTTATCATAATCGTGCAATTTCTTATATCACAGATAAGTGATTTAACTGAATACTTCAAGATAAAATACACAAGATTAATTGAAAATAAAATAAGAAATAGTTAATATATTATTTTTATAAACAAACATTGCCATGCTAGTTGTGTAACTGTTTTGTATTCATTGGTAATTTATTACTTTTCATTGTCAATGAAACATATTATGTCAGATGTGACTATATCAGCTAATGTATTGTTTATTTGTCAACAGGCTATGTTGTAATAAGGGCCTTAAAGGTTCTTAACTGTATCGTATTACTTCAAATGCCAATAGTATTAGAATATTTTATTTCACGCTGTGCACTGCACTGCACCTGGCACTCGCCATTGTCCCTCTCTCCCCTCACCGGAAACGAAACTGGAAAATCCTAAGTTGGAACAAGCCACCAACGTCGGCCTGCTCGCTGGCCTCCCGTCAGCTACAAGCACACAGCAAATCTCAACGTGGAGAATTTCTACCTATGGCCTAACTATAAATGTTGTCACCCAACTGTGTACATACATTGCTACCATAATTAATAAGATTAAAATTGTGTAACATTTAGTGCATTGGCATGGTCAATGTTTGCAGTGAACTTCATACTGTTTAATTATCAAATGCTATTAATTACCGGTATTTCTATTGGGCGGTAATCTTACAACACGCTTGCTTGGATTGTAATATCTGACAATACAAAGCTGTAAATGATGGAGGCTAGGTCTGGATATAATTATCTTAAATGGTATCTACTAATGTACAAAAGGGGGGGGGGGGGGACAAAAAGATTGACAGGCCCAAAGAACAGAGCATTGTGTATGCCCTAGTACTGAAGTGCGAGTGTTGCCATCTCTAGTGGTCTTCAGAGCTTTAGCTTGGTGTTTACATTGTCAAACAGAAGCAATATAATAGTTAGGACACAGTATATGTCGATATTCATAGCAACTTAACTCATGTATCATTTGTGAAATTTAAACTTTCACATTAAAGTCACCAGTTTGTTTTGTAATTCAGCCAACAATCTGTGTCCCACCCCATTAACCTAGTCCTCAATCCCAGCAGAATGCCTTACGTTTATCAACCTGTCACTTACCATAAATTCAACATATGACCCTGTGCTGAATCAGCAATCTACATAATGCACCATGTGTGGTTTATCTTGGGATGCTACATATTAGAAGTGAAGTTACAGACCACCAGCTCACCAAAAACATCTTTTAGAAAACTATACTAACCTCGCTGCTACAACCTTGGAACCCACCCCTACCTATAAACCGTTGCTTCTCTGGTTTTATCCTCTTGAATGGAGTTTGCCACCCTAACTTTGCATTAATTTTGCTGTTTGATGCCTGCACAACAATGCCATCCCTTCTACTTTAAATGGCTTCCATCTGAGAGACTTTCATTCTGTGAACCACTGAAAAAAGTAATGGTAAGAACCTTAGTGAGTAGATGATTTTACCTAATAGAGAATATCTACAACTGAGGTATGGACCTTCCCTTAGATTAGAATGTGGCTGTAAGAAAGAGAACTATCATCATTTTCTGTCAGATGGATATGATGCCAATTCCATTAATGTGCTGAGGCCTAGATGTCTTGGGAATTTTAACAATGGAAATACCAGGTTTGAATTCAACATTGTATGGGAATTAGGGGTTTGAGCCCCAAAGGAACCACATGTATTATCCAGAAATGCACTTCATTGTTAACAGCTATGAGTACAGGTCCAGACTAAGACTACATGGCCAACGGGCACAGAGATGCTTTTGTCCCGAAGATACACATTGAGATTTGCTGTAGTATAGATCAATGCAGTCACACTGCCACACAGCCCCTCCCGCAATCCCTTGATGAGGTGGGGGGGATGACCAAGGTGTGCCGTGTGGCAGCAGGGAGGTGAAGTGTGTAATGCAGTATAGGCACAAGTAGATTCTGATGGTCGTCACAAGATTGGGTGTCATAGCTTCTGTCTGCAAATTGTATGCACTCACAGGGTGTCTGAAATAGAGCCTCAACGATGGTGGAATCACAGCACACTTGTTGAAGTGAGGTTTGAGACTCACACGGGATGGCAGATGTACCCGGTGGAGCAGTAGATTGGAGACACAGTGTGATGGACAGCATTGTAGGCTGACGCAGCAGAGGCACTGTGATGCACCGCATAAACAGGAGGTTGCATGTGCGGCTGCATGTTTTCGAATGTGTCAGCCATGTGACGCAGTACATGGCTGCACAAAAAAAGACACTGTTACAGGCCATTGGATGTGAAAATGCTAAGTCACTTTCATTGTTCACGCACAGAAAAGATGGTTGTGCAAAACTTGCAGCAATGGCATCGTCTGGAATGTTTGTTGCACAAGCATAAAAAGGCGCGCTTGAAGAGCGAGAAAACTGATCCGAAGTGAAAGAATAATTTGTAGGAAAACTTGTATTTGCACAACCAGAAAAGTCACTGTGTTTCGAGGGGAGAATAAAGATCAATTGTGGTGAAAATGTAGCACATTGTTGACCAATCACGAAACCAGTGTTTGAAAGTCCATTGTTCAAATTTTGCAAATCTGAAAAATATACATTTGGAAAATTACAATCACACAACAGAAAATTCAATTGTTCGTTGGCACTAAATAAAGGCAAAACATCATGAAGCACATTGGGTGTAGCAAAGCCGGAGTCATTACAATACGTGACTGCACTAGTCAGAAGCGGTGTGGCAAAAAGAATCTTCTGAAAAATCTTACAGCAAAGTGGAAGATGAAGAAGTAGTTGTATAATGTAGATTAGGCACTTATGGAACATGAAGAGGTTTGTAGTGAAATCCGGTCAAAGTCTGGAATGGCAAAGTCATTGTGGTCATTGATTGCTGGCTGGTGGCACGTCGTATATTTGGCAAAAAACCGGCACAAAAGTTGCGGATTTCACTTGTGTGGTCGAAAAGAATGGAAAAAGTAACACTCGGGGTCAGCAGTATAGGAATCAGGAGAGGTTTGAGCCCCAGAGAAACCACATGTATGATCCAGAAACGCACTTTATTGTTAACAGCTATGAGTACATATCCAGACTGAGGTTACATGGCCAGATAGGCACAGACATGCCATTGCCCCAAAGATATACATTGACATTTGCTGTAGTGTAGATTGATGTGGCCACGCCATCACAAATATAATGAGGACAGATTACAACTCACCACACTGGTGTACAATGAGCTGTGACAGGAACATACAAGATACAATCGCGTACAACACTTAAGCTATCGGCCATTAGCCTTCATCAGGAAAAATTGCATTCACAAAATCATACTACAGAGACTCACAATTTATGGGCCTGTCACAGCTCATTGTATGTCTTCCTGTAAATTTTTAAACTATCCACATTATCTTGTGAATTTTATTAACAGTATAATTTAATACTGTACTACTTCTCAGAGGCTCTACAATGGACATTGTTTTGCATCTAATGTTGACAATCAATTGATGCCCATATAGATTTTTAATGGTTGCATAATATTTCTGTAGTTATTAGACATTCAAGGAACCAGACTATAAATTATTGGGATAGTGTATTTATTACACACATGTGTAGAGTCAAGTTGGATGAAGGATAATCTTTATTTGATATTTAATTCTCCCTCATGATATAATTTGGTTAATTTTTTACATTGCTAACGAATTTTGAGAAGGAGGAATAATTTTCTATAGAATGCCTACACTCAAATATTTTAAGAATACTGGTTGATAAATGTAAGCAGAAAATCATAGTTACTCAATAGCTTTTTAGACAGAAAAGGTCCTCAACTATAATAGAAACTTGATTGACATTTATTCAATTATTTTACTTTTGTCAAAGTTTATAGGTACCACCCTTTTTCGACATAACTCCAGCTGCCCTTGCAAGCACTCAGCCGTGTACTGTACTGAGACGTATCTTGTTGGAACACTGTAGCCAGTATGCACCTGACGTACCCACCGTCGCTATCCAGCAGCCGCCAGCCACAATGGCATGGTCAGCTCACCAAAACTGCTACAGCACTATACTGCTGTGACTCACCTCACTGTGCCATTGAGAGCAACGACCCTCCGATCTTTGTAAGGCCAATCTTAAACAATCTGAATATTATACATAATGACTTGAAATATTTGTGAATTGCCTCTTGTAATTTGAACAATTTACTGTAAAATAGAGCCCCTCCTATGCTCCAAAAAAGGTTCAAATTTTTGTTAAGCTTATGGGACTTAAACTTGCTAAACTTATGAACTACTTATAACCTAACTTATACTAAAGACAGCACAAACATCCATGCCCGAGGGAGGGATTCCAACCCCTGACAGGGAACGGCCTCGCACATCAGAGTGTAGCGCCTCAATGTGCTCGGCAATTGACAATGGCTCCCCTACTCCCTTCTCAGACTATAAGGGCCCTCTGCCAACTACCACCCTGTCGAAAAGAGGAATTAAAAATATGATTTTAAAATTTTGTATAATAATTATATCTCCTGTAGAGGAGGAAGAGATGTGCAAGGCCATTGGTTCTAAAGGGAAGAAACTATTTTATTCTTTACTTCACTGTTTCCAATCACCTGTTAAAAGCCTTGCTTGAAGCTTTCCCTGCTTGACTGTACAACACGACACTGTCATGAACTGTTCAAATGATGCTCACTCAGCCACATGATAATTAAAACTGCTAATTGATACTGCTACGAAGACAGCAAGTGGGATGAAATGCAGGTAGCATGCGAGGAAGCTAGGGTGAGCCCCAAAGTGACAAGCCAAACTCAGCAGGCTCTCTTCTGTTCTGGCTTTTGAACCATACGCCTGTACAAAATATTTTGGACAAAACTTTCACATTCGATACACACAATGAAATATGTTATGACTTACCTCATATCTCAGGAGTCACCACATTATTCTTTTTTGAGACAGGACAAGCTAATTGTGCCTCCTTATGACAGTGATAGCCAAAGGTATTTCTTCTCAGAATAATGCTGGAGTTATCAAGAAAGAAGTCTTCTACCTACACCAAATATGCAGGCTGGCAATGTAAAATTTTAGATAATCTTGAATTTACTACCTCAAACAGATCTCTACTGCTTTTTTATCTTGGGCAGATCCATTACAATTTGAGAGAGATGTTTCTTTTTAGACTCAGATCTTGAGCAAGAGTCCTGCGTATACATTACAATTTTACAGTTTGTTTCTTGGAACACACTATAAGATATTAAAGTTACTCTTTGAAATGCTTAACACCTCCAGTAGCAGCACAACAGTGACAAAGCATAAAAAAGATCAATCTATAACAGGTGGATGTACCTCTTCTGGGTCACAGCTTAACATTTTCATATAGTCTGCCTCTCTTTTTTCCTGCAGATATAGAAAAAATGAGACCACACACAGTATCTGTAAAAGTTTTCTTGCAGTATATTATCTCCTATCTATGTTCCGCTTTCTTTCAGATCGAAAACGGAATGATTTAGGTGTTCTTTCTTCTCGCGCGCTATTAGAGTTTGGAACGGTAGAGAGAAGTTATGAAAGTGGTTAATGAACCCTCTGCCAGGCACTTAAATGTGATTTGCAGAGTATCTATGTAGATGTAGAAGTGAGGTGGCACAGTTGTAACACACTGGTTTAGCATCCAGGATGATGGTGCTTCAAACCCACCTCCGGTTATCTAAATGTAGGTTTACTGTGATATCATTAAATCTTTCCAGGCAAATGTCGGGATGGTTCCATTAAAAAAGGCATAGCCAATTTCCTTACCCAAAAAAGAATCGGAGCATGAGCTCCTGTCTCTAATGACACACTGTTGACAGGATGTTAAAGCATAATTTTCCTTCCTTTCTTCTCATTCTGTATATTGCCTTTAAATTCATTTGCCTTTATAGTCTCACCACTGTTTTCAGTCACTGCTGTGAGACTGCAGCTCTTAGTGATGCAAGGGTTGGGAGAATACACAGGTGCAGTCTGGTGAAGTGTATACAGACTACATACGACAGGATGGGCCACTAGGTGCTGTACTGGCAGGTGGCTGTGAGAGGAATGGGAGAGGAGGAAGGGAGGAGAGACTAGAGTATATTTGTGGAATGGAAAGCCGACTGGAGTGCAATTAGGCAAGGGGAGTCATAGGCCTAGTGGAGGATGGGAACTTGCAGTTTTGTGTGTGTCTGCATGTATTTCCACATACCTGTTTTTTATTGCCCCACCATGACCCTTGCTCCTTCTATCAAAGCCAAAACAGAAGAGTTGCCGTCCCACTAGCTAGAACACATTCCCACATACTATTACTCATTGTTGCCTAGCTCATGGAATCCCCCTCCTCAAATCATTCAACCATCAAATTACCCATCTACAGCTACAATCTCTTCCAAGCCTCCAAACATCCCCCATATCCCAACATAGTTAAAAAAAAATAAAAAAAAACACCCCTGTCTTGCAGATCTTTTGTGTTTATTAGTCCCCTAAAAACCAACAACAACTTTTTTGTTTACAAAGCCCTAAGAAACTCCCTCATACAACTATAGTCTACTGAATCCACAACCTAAACATACCAGAAAAACAGTCATGGACCATCTCTCCAAAAGTCTCAGTCCCACAGTAGTGTTAGTCCTTTCCAACATTATTTTGTGCCAGCCCCCCCCCCCCCTACCAAATTCAACCATGATGGGCTTGTTAAAGATCTTTTCTACTTTTCCTAGTCCCTAGAACAGCAATATCATACTATGAACTATATCAATCAGACCGAACCCAAAACAAATAATAAATCCTGTTAGACTCAGTTCATTCCTCCATCCAGTCACTGCCTCCAAATCACCCTGTTAACACTTTAGAATTTCCTAACCTCTAACCTTGCCTCACCATCTTTATCCCGATTTGTCAATGAACCAAACTTACACCCACAGATAGAAATGCAATCCACCAAGTAAATACTAATCCCAACATTCTTTCAACTGATTCCAACTTTATAACCCTACCTGCTGACAAAGGCACCGGCATTGTAATCTTGTATTGAAACGTTATCTGATGGAGGGACTCCACCAACTGTCAGATCTGCCCATCTAGAAACCCTGCCCTACCATATCCTGGGGGTACATGAAAGGAGCCTCCACAAAGATTGCAGTAACAGAAGAAAAGAAATTAGTAGCAATTGGATATACCCTGGGCAATGTCAGAAGACCCTACGAAGTGCTCTGACAGCAGATACATTCACAACCAGTCTTCATTCAAAAGGATTGCATTCTGACGGCGTTTTTTTTTAAGACAATTTGTGTTTATTTCCTTAAATATTGAGGGATTTTCTCGATGGAAAGATGTTTTACTAGCAAATTTGTGCCAAAGATATACCTCTGACATTTTGTTAGTCCAGGAAACACACAGAGGAAGTACTAAAAACCATCCAAGAAAGGCCTCACAATGAATAGTGCAGTTGATCATTGTAAGACCAAACATATCACCTAAGCCTCACAGACTGAAGACAAAGACATCAAGCTCCTCACACAGCTTACTCATTTCTTCTGCATAACATTGGTCTACAAATCACCCAACACTAATTTTGGTTTTAAAACACCAAACAACTATTAGTTTCAGTGTTACAATATCGGAAGGTCAATGACCTTCTGAATGGCTGTTTTTCCAGATCCGGAGAATATGGCAGTCAATCAAAACCCATGCTAGTGGCTTCAGAGTCAGGATGCAGCCCCCAAAGTGCTCCTCCACCAGGGCATTAAACACTCTCCTACTTTTATGAGGATGACCTCTGTCTTACGTGAACCAACTCTTGTCTAAATCAGGATCACTTTGGATGATGGAGTTGAAATCATTTTCAAGTACTACTTGGGAGTCACCATGCCATCAAGGACTACTAGTATTCCATGACTGGAAATTGCACACCATACAGTAACCCGTTGAGAGTACCAATTTTGCTTATTGGTGAAACCATCCAAATGAAAGTGGGCTTCGTTGATAAACCAATAGTTATTAACATCAAAATCCCGTAAATTAATTCTGAGGTCAACAGTGTTAGCAAAACACAATCACAGTTCCATGGCCCAGGGGTTTAATGGCTAACAGGTGTGAGTATTGTATGTTGGTCTTCAATAACATTTTGTCACAATGTCTCCCGGTTGATTTTCACCTGTTGTGTAACACGTCTGATCAATTTCCTGGGTCTTGTGTCATACACAGCATGTGTCTTCTCAATGTTGTCACCCTTTTTGGGCAACTAAAATTGCCATCTCTGTTATCACGAACACTATCCATGCCCTCAAACTTATGGATCAAATTAATAATTGACAGCACATTTTGATCAGTTGTCTTCAGCTTGAACTTGGTTGTGAGTTTTCTTCAAGCCACAGTTGGGCTGTAATTACTCGCACAGCAGGCCTTCACAAGTGCTATACGGTCAGGAACACTGTAATGTTGTTGTTTTTTTTCTTTTTTTGCAAATGGCAGACAACAACAAGGCATGTGTACATATGCATATAAATTCCCACCATGCCCCACAGCCAACTGTGCAGTATGAACATTTTAACACAAACCATTCAGAAGTTATGATTAATATATTTCATATGGGGCAATAACTGCCAACAAGTATATGCTGTGCCAATAATAGAGGTTAGATAACAGCTCACTATAAAGACAATTGTTGAGTCACTGAGAGGCACATAAAATAGACAATGACATTCACAGAACTTAAATTTTCTGCCATGGCCTTAATCAGAAACACACAACCTACATTCACTCAATCACTCATACATAATCTCTGGCTGTTCCACTGAAACAAGCATCTAGATAGTGAGTGAGGAGGGGGAAGGATGCTGGGTAAGGATGGGGATGGAATGTTGCAAGTTGCATGATGAATTGTCAAGGCTCTGTTAAGCAGCATGAAATGCAGTAAAGGGAAGGGGTGCGAGAGTGAAAAAGGGAAGGTGTAGAGGTGTGAGTAGGGATTGAGGGTAACTGTAAAATGATAAAAATTATAAAACATAAATATAAATGAAGATAACAAAAATAAAAGTAATCAATTAAAGGGATACTAAAATGTAAAAGAAAGATGAATAAAGTAAATACAACAAATTTAAACAGTAAAAAAATGGTGGCATATAGTTGGAAGAAAGACGTAAATTGGAGAGGTACAGAAAGGAAGGGGGGGGGGGGTGACTGTTAGGCAAGGTTTTTTTAAATATGAAGGCCTACTTTCTACATGGACTGATTAACTCTGAGTTATTTTTACAGCTCTTAAAACAGTGCAAATATAAATTCCACAAAGAACTCAGAACATCAAAGGCAGAAAAGTACTCTTCAACTGATGCAAAACTTGGATTATATTTAAAGGATTACTATGAAAATGTAAACAAGATCAAAAACAATGCAATATATTGCCGCGAGAGACGACAAACACTGACTACTGGCGCGGCGCAGGGGATAGCATCACGGACTGCGGTGCAGAAGGTCGCCGGTTCAATCCCGCCCACCGGCAAAAATTTAATTCTTTGTAATTAACAATTCCAGAAGGTTCTACATCTTTCTTATGTTCACTTGTAAATTCTACTTGTTTCTTATGTTAACTGTTCTTCTAATTTCTGGTAAGTTCTGTCTGTGTATAAATAGCAGAGCACTCTGCCTGAGAGGCAGTCAGTGCTGGGTGTATGTTGAGTTCACAATAAACGTGCTTTCAGTATAAGTGCTGTATTTTGTTGCCTTCGAAGTCAAGCCTGTTTCCATTTCAACGCGACAATATATTCCATAACAGATGCTATATAATAGTAACTATTTACCGAGCACCTGCAGGAAATTATAATCTACTCCTGAATCATCTAGAAGCTTTATTCGGTTACTTAATAGGAAGAAAAAGAAATCTCAGTTGCTGGTGACTTTAATACAGATTTTCTTATGTAGTCCTCCAGTAAAAATTTATTGCTGTCAGTAACTTTGTCTTTCAACCTAACACATACCGTAAACTTTCCCACTGGGATAAATAAAACCTCTAGGACAGCAATTGATAATATTTTTATAGACAAATCAAAGGAACAAAATCATATTATAAAACTAATAATAACTGGCCTATCAGATCATGATATGCAGCTCCTTGTTTTAGGTATAGATTCTAAACAGATTATGAAGACTGTAAAATCTACATACAGGAGAGTAGTCAACCCACCAAAAATTGAAAATTTTAGAAAAACTCCTCAAAGACATGAACTGGAAAGATGTATATAGTGCTCATGGCATGAATGAAAAATATAATGTATTCATTAATAATGTTAATATCATGTTTGAAAACTGTTTTCCTCTAAAAGAAACTTGAAATAAACAGAAGTCTATAATAAAACCATGGATTACACAAGGAATAAAGATTTCATGTAAGCCAAGAGTAATTGCAATGATGATTATTGAGCTAAATATGAGGAATACCGTGAAATATTTAAAAAAGTTATTCAGGCATCTAAACAAATTTACTATGAGAAGAAATAGCAACATCAGGAAACCAAATAAAAACAATATGGGATATAGTGAAAGAGGAGACTGGTAGAACCAGAAAGGAACAAGAGCAGATAGCATTAAGAGTAGATGAGACATTAGTAACTGATGGGCGTAGTGTGGCAAATCTATTTAACAAGTACTTTATAACTGTTGCTGATAGTATGGGATTGTCTGGGTCAAATAATGCCCTTGAATATTTGAAACTAGCATTTACAAATAACTTCACAATCAGCATTCTAAAAAATTCTAGAAAAGGTAATGTACAAGCAGCTTCTCAACCACCTGACCACGAATACATATTGTCCAAAACACAGTTTGGATTTCTGAAAGGTTCCGATATTGAGAAGGCTATTTACGCTTAGAGTGAGGATTTACTTAATTCATTAGATAATAAATTGCAAGCAGCAGGTATTTTCTATGATTTGTCAAAGGCATTTGATTGTGTGAACCATAACATCCTTTAAAATAAATTAGAATTCTATGGGGTCACGGGAAATGCAGCAAAATGGTTCAAGTCGTACCTCACTAACAGGAGACAAAGGGTGTCAGTGCAAGTGACTAGTGAATTAAGCCAACAGTCATCATTGGATTGGGAAGAAATTACTTGTGGTGTCCCACAAGGATTCATCTTAGGGCCATTGCTTTTTCTTGTGTACATTAATGACCTCTCATCAGTTACGGTACCAGAAGCAGAGTTCGTTTTGCTTGCAGATGATACAAGTATTGCAATAAAAAAGCATAGTTATAGAAAGGTCTGCTAATGATATTTTCATGAACATAATAAATGGTTTAAAGCCAACTCATTGTCATTAAACTTTGAAAAGACTCACTACATGCAGTTCAGAATATGTAAGAGATTTCCCACCAGCATATGCATTAAGTATCAAGCAGAGCAGATAGAAGAGGTTGACAGTATTAAATTCCTGGGATTACAGCTTGATAATAAATTTAGTTGGGAGGAGCACACCACAGAACTGCAGAAATGACTCAACAAATCTGTATTTTCAATACGAGTGTTATCAGACATAGGAGACATAAAAATAACAAAGCTTGCATACTTTGCTTACTTTCATTCCATAATGCCATATGATGTAATATTTTGGGGTAACTCTTCAAGTCAGTCAAAAGTCTTCAGAGTCCAAAAGTGTGTAATACATATTATTTGTGGAGTAAATTCATGGACGTCCTGTAGAAGCCTCTTCAAAGAACTGGGTATAAACTACTGCCTCTCAGTATATTTATTCCCTGATGAAATTTGTCATAAATAATATATCCCTTTTCCCAAGAAACAGCTCAGTTCATACATACAATACTAGGAATAAAAATGATCTACACATGGACTTAAAAACAATTACCGGTACTTTAGTTAAAAAAAGAGGTCCACCACTCAGGAACACACATTTTCGATAATTTACCATTAAGTATAAAAAATTTAGCTACAAATAAAGATCAATTGAAGAGGAACCTAAAAGACTTTCTAGTGGCCAACTCCTTATACTCCATTAGTGAATTTCTAAATTGTACCAAATGATGCATGTATTGGTACTCATACTATTTTAGTATTATTATATTATCAGCTTTATATATAATAATAATAATAATAATAAGAAGAAAACTAAAAATGTATGTATCTGTATTTATATTATTAGTATTATCTATTATTCATCTTGTAAATTTATCTTCTTGACATGTTCCACATCCACGAAGATCTCCTCAACATGGATCTACGGAACGAAAAACTAATCTAATCTAAAAGCTAATTGTGAATAATGAACATAATTTTGATCCCTTTATCTATACGGCTGATACAGCTTGGCATTTTTCTGGGATTGGACTTGTTGAAGTGGAATGATTTTGGACCAGTGTGGACTGTTTCATACTATTGTCACCATAGGCAATAAACAGTGGAGTCATATGAATCATGTAGCAAAATATGTGCTAGAAGAGAATGACAGTGTGTTGTATTGACTTTAGTGTTGGTCTCTGAACCAAAGAGTCCTGGCTTTGGGACCCACCACATTTGTAAATTTTAATTTGTAAATCATGTTCTGGTACCTTTTAGACGTAGTGAATAATAATGTTCCAGATATTTCTTTTGGGGTGTGTATATATATATTGAGTAAACATCCAGCCAGTGATAGTTCATTCTGTGCTCTTGTAAGTGTTTGACAAATGCTAAATAAAGTATCACTCAGTTCAAACCAGAGTTGTTCAATCAACAACTTACATCCTATGACATCACTATGCAATATTATTCTGGTGGGGGTGCCGAGTACTTTCGATTGTATACATCTTCGTCAACACAGAGGCTCCTATCAGGCCGCAAGCGGTGAGAAGCTAGAGTTGAAGCCATACTCAACTGAGCAGAAGTCATCATAGACTGAAGAGGAGGAGATGACTAATATTTCACCAATGGTTTGCCAACAAGTGAGAAGTCTTTCAGTGTTTTCTAGCTATAATGGTCAAGATCCAAACAAGTGATTAAAGGAACACGATACACATGGCTAACATCTACTTCAACTTGGAGGTGACCGTCAAGCAGTAGTATAAAAATAATGAGGACAAGCTGGGCACTGATTCAGATGGAACTACAGAAATATTTTTCACATGCACTATGTTAGAAATGTCAAGCTAAAGAGCAATTGAAATTCAGAGCACAATGTCAATGTGAGTCTACAGAAGCATACATTCATTATCCAAATTATGACCATGCACTGGGCAGTCAAAGCAGTGAGGAAGGAAATTAGCTTTACTTTAAATTACAGACACTCTTTGGACAAGCAACAGAAATGTGAATGGTATATACCAGAAAAGCAACTGATTAAATGAAGAAAAACTTTTACAATTACACACACACTACCCAAAATTACGACCATGTTCTGGATAGAAGAGGAAAACAGCACTACCTTAAATTACAGATGTGCTCTGGGCAGCCACTTAAAATGCGAATGGGTACAAACCAGAAAAGCAACTCGTTATGCTGAGAAAATTTTCACACCTTGAACTTTATCAAACATTTTGAAGAAGCAAACATTATACATGGAATATGGATAATTTACAATCCCAGGTTGAACACAGAACATAACAAGTCCCATGCAGATAAAGCAGGTGAAAACCACAGACGTGCAATTCAGACACACGCTTGATGGATGGAGATGTCAAAGGCCATGCTGTCTACCCAACTTGACATGTAACACCCATCTGCTGGTTGGATGTTGGCTGGGCTCAACCCCCAGAGATTCTTGTGTGCGCTTCACTGCCGCCATGGCTGCAGTCTGCCCCATTGGATAGCTCAGGCATCCGTCCCCGAGACTGGCACTTTGCAGGTGTCACATTCTCCACCATGTCTCTCCTTACGAGTAGCTCTTTCCGTCAAAGCAGAGATCCATGAACTAAAGAGTCACCAACAGCACCATACGCAGCAGGAACGAGAAAAGCGACTGATATACTGCGCTTTTAAGACTTACTCGCCAATCTCAAGTTTAGTGGAGAGGAAGCAATTACAAGCTTACACAGTTCAGCTTCTTAAAACATGCTATAAGGATATATAAAATTGCCCAATCTTTGTTTCAGACACCACACTCTACAAATGATTTGGTACCAGGTCATTTCAGATTTTCTGTAGAATGTTTGATTCAGAGGGCATGGAAATGGGATTCTAACACCACTCCCCTTATCTCCTGCATTTTATAAAAAAGAATTAAAATGCATGGCAATTTTTATTAACACCAATAGTAACTTGATAAAAGCCCCATACCGGGCTAGCTATAGAACTGTGAAGGAAGGAAAACAATTGGTGTTACTTTCTTAATGCCTGCAACTATAGACATGGTCCAAGCAGTTTTGGAGGGAAAAGCTACCAAAGAAATGCAAGAAGTTCCGTTATCCAACAATACTGCAGAAAGAAGAATTGAACATATCTTCCTATACTAAAGAAAAATTGTTATTACAACTACATGAATGCACTTATTTCACACTTCAAATTGGCGAGAGTACAGAATCACAAATATGGTGAACTTACTCATTTTTGAACAATTTGACTATCATGACAATATTTAAAAAAGGAGAGTTGTTTTGCAAACTGCTTGAGTCAAATGCTACAGCAGAAAATATTTTCAATATGATTGACCTTCATTTTTTATGAGGAAATATTCCTCGGCAAAAATGTGTTGGTAGGATTTGTAGGCTACAGGCAATGAGTGATCACTTGACAGGGCTGGTAGCAAGAGTGAAGAATGCTGCACCTGATTGTTGAAGCACACACTTTATAAAACACAAAGAAGCACTGGTTTCGAAGGTCATACCTGAAACTCTTCATACTGTTTTGACAGACGCTGTAAAAATTACAAACTTTATCAAGGTGAAGGCTCTAAACTCATAGCTGTTTACACTATTGTGTGAAGATAATGAAGTAAGATGGCTCTCTTGCAGCAAGATTTTAAACCAAATATTCAAACTGAAGTCTGAAGCTTTCATGTTTTTCTATAAAATAAAGATTTTTGACTTACCTAAAGTACAGGCTTGTCGATAGAAACACGAAACACACAAAAACACACAACCATTCGAGCTTTCGCCACCAGTGGTGGCTTCTTCGGGAAAAGAGGGAGGAAGGAGAGGAGAAAGGGAAGGATACGGGTTTTAAGGAAGTGGAAAAGGAGCCATTCCAATCCCAGGAGTGGAAGGACTTACCTTAGGGGACAAAAAGGAAGGTAAACAAATACACACACACTCACACATATCCACATCCAAACACACCTAGGCAGACATTTGTAGAAACCAAAGAAGTTGGACAGAGATGCCACTTCAGGCAGAGGCTCTGTCCACAGAACCGAGGCAAAGATGTTAAAGATGGCGGGCGGGACTTTGCCTCGGTTCTGTGGACAGAGCCTCTGCCTGAAGTGGCATCTCTGTCCAACTTCTTTGGTTTCTACAAATGTCTGCCTAGGTGTGTTTGGATGTGGATATGTGTGAGTGTGTGTGTATTTGTTTACCTTCCTTTTTGTCCCCTAAGGTAAGTCCTTCCACTCCTGGGATTGGAATGGCTCCTTTTCCACTTCCTTAAAACCCGTATCCTTCCCTTTCTCCTCTCCTTCCTCCCTCTTTTTCCCGAAGAAGCCACCACTGGTGGCGAAAGCTCGAATGGTTGTGTGTTTTTGTGTGTTTCGTGTTTCTATCGACAAGCCTGTACTTTAGGTAAGTCAAAAATCTTTATTTTATACCATTTTCCCACCTAGAAGGTCTCCTTCTATAATATTTGTTTCATCCTTTTGAACCTAACATATATATATATATATATAAGCTTTCGCAACCGTTTGTTGCTTCATCAGGAAAAGAGGAAGAAAGGAGAGAAGAAAGGGAAGGATATGGGTTTTAAGGAAGTGGAAAAGGAGTCGTTACAATCCCAGGAGTGGAAGGACTTACCTTAGGGGAAAAAAAAAAGGAAGGTAAACAAATACACACACACACACAATCACACATATTGAAATGCAAACACACCTAGACAGAGGCTCTGTCCAAAGAACCGAGGCAAAGATGCTAAAGATGGTGAGCGGGAATTTGAATTTAGAGGAGGTTGAGACCAGGTGGGTAACGGGAGGAGAGAATAAGCTGAAGGGCAAGTTCCCATCTCCGGAGTTCTGAAAGGTTGGTGTCGGTGGGAAGTATCCAGATAACCCGGACAGTGTTAACACTGCGCCAAGATGTGCTGGCCGTGCACCAAGGCATGTTTAGCCACAGGGTGATCTACATTACCAACAAACACTGTCTGCCTGTGACCGTTCATGCGAATAGACAGTTTGTTGCTGGTCATTCCCACATAGAACGCTTCACAGTGCAGGCATGTCAGTTGGTAAATCACATGGGTGCTATCGCAAGTGGCTCTGCCCTTAATCGTGTACACCTTCTGGATTACTGGACTGGAGTAAGTGTTGGTGGAAGGGTGCATAGGGCAGGTTTTAAAACGGGGGTGGTTGCATGGGTAGCAGCCAGAGGGTAGGGAAGGTGGTTTGGGGATTTCATAGGGATGGACTAGGAGGTTACGAAGGTTAGGTGGGTGGCGGAAAGACACTCTTGGTGGAGTGGGAAGGTAGTCGTTAAGGATGGATCTCATTTCGGGGCAGGATTTAAGGAAGTCGTATCCTTGCTGGAGAGCCACATTCAGAGTCCGCTCCAGTCCCGGAAAGTATCCGGTGACAAAAAGGGGCACTTCTGGGGTTCTTCTGTAGAAGGTTCTGTATTTGAGGGGATGAGTAATTTGTTTCTGAACCAGATCAGGAGGATAGCTGCGATATGTGGAGTCTGCTCCAGTCCCGAATCCCTGAACCGGTACACCAATAGCCTAATAACAGCTTTCACATCCTCGTGCCCAGAAATGAGAGACATCCTGCCCAAGATGATTCTTCCCACCCCTCCTAAAGTGGTGTTCTGCCACCCTCCCAACCTCTATAACATCCTAGTCCATCCCTGTCCCACCCCGAAACCCAACCCACTGCAACAGAAATCACAGTCTTGTGCAAGACTTGTCCAATCCACCCACCCAACACTTCCTATTCCAGTCCTGCCACAGGCTTATCCTATGCTACCAGATGCCGGGCCACCTGTGAAAGCAGCCATGTAATTTACCAACTGTGCTTCAATCACTGTGCAACAAATACCCACACATAAACACACGCAAACACACCTTGGCAGACATTTGTAGCCTAGGTGTGTTTGCATGCGTATATGTGTGGGTGGGTGTGTATTTGTTTGCCTTCCTTTTTTCTCCTAAGGTAAGTTCTTCCACTCCTGGGATTCGAATGACCCCTCATCCCTTAAAACGTGCCTCCTTACCTTTTACCCCTCCTTCCTTCCTCTTTTTCTGACGAAGCAGCCAACGGCTGTGAAAGCTTGAATGTTTGTGTGTGTTTTTATGTGTGTCTATCAGTGAGCCTGTGCTTTGGGTAAGTCATACAATCTTTATTTTTATACACAAGTGAATAAATCAGTTACAATCGAAATAATAATAGCATGAGACTTTATGTAATTACGTAAATTCCTGTAGATTATTTTATATTATCGTTCTGTTCTCATTGATCCTTGTAAGTAGTCTTCACACAAATGTGAGCAACATTAGAAATAACTTCAGTAATTAATTAAAGGAATGTTATTCTTATTGTCAGGTCATGTCATTTTATGCATTTGTCAATCATATATGAAAGATACTATTGATTCTGTTGTACATAATATCTCAGCAATGTATATAGAAACATTTGATGTATGTGTGATTATTTGAGTTTGTATATCTGTCAGTTCAGTTCAGTTCAACTGTTATTGAGCTTCTTTGGAATGTGTTTGAAAAGTTACGAGTTATGGTATATGTGAAAATGCTAGATGAGAGGAATTAAAGTTCAGCAAACTTACAGCTGGATTATTTATTTGGAGATTGTTCCCTGAAGCAACAACCCAGGTGAAAGTACACTTTGAACAGATTATACCCCATCTGGAGATAATGCTCTAAAGATGAGTAATTTTCGTTAGTTTCAATCTATCTAAATTTTAGACATTGCATATTTCAGTGATTTGAAATACTATTATATTAATAGGCAGTGGTATTAGTCCTATTATAACTGTAAAGAATGCAGAGAAGGAAGGCAGTTCCTCAGAAACCATCAATAATACTTATACCAACTCCACTGGTGGAGATGCCTTTTCATTGTGTTGGGGTTGCCCTACTCGGCTAAACTGCAGAGTCTGTTGCCCAAGCTCTGCAAATGTTGGCAACACCACAGTAGTCAACCATAGAGCAGGTACATGTTTCATTTATTTTGTGATCTGTACTAAACAGTGATCATTTTAAGTGAAAGTTAGGTTAGGTATACGTTAAACAAGAAGGTGGTTTTTTTTTTTTTTTTTTTTTTAGTATGTGGGGGCGCATAGCGCCCAAATCTCCGGCCCAGAAACGATCTATTTACAGTTGCCAACATATGCGCCATACTAAAAACATGGGCAACAGACTCTGCAGTTTTACCGCCCTAATCTATTTCCAACTTCTATTAGCAGCAATAAGTGGATTATTGTTTGCACTTTTTATTTAACCTAATATGCCATCACAAAAGCCATGAAAACAGCTAAAGCACCTGAATTAGTCAAATTCATCATGGAAGACATTGTACTAAAACATGGAGCATCTGGATCTCTAATTACAGATTAGTGAAAAGGTTTACAGTCAAAACTTGTGGCAGAGAGAAACAGTCAGTGCAACATTACACTTCACATGGCAACTGCCTCTCATGCTCAAACTAATGTCTTAATAAGGCCTTGGCTGATGAGTGGTGCATGTATATAAGTGTTGAGCAGAGCAACTGGTATGAGGTGCTGCCTTCTGTAACATTCGTCCCCAACAATGCCAAACAAGAGACTGCTGGATTTACTCCCTCCTCCTTGGTGCATGGTCTTAAAGCAACAATCACAATGGACACTGTCTTTACAGTTCAGGCTGATGATGTGGACAGTGACGTACATCAGTTAATTATTAATCAGCACTGAGGAGGCTTGGCAACTGGTATGACTCCATACACTACAGGCTCATGATGTGTATTGTAAAAGGTATCATGCAAGCCACTGCCCCATTTTATCCCAGCATTGTGCCCTCATCTGGATCTTCACTCTTGTCTGGGCTGTCTGAGAAGCTACTCAGGCTTTACTTTGGGCCACACAAGGTTACAAGACATCTATCTGACATTAGGCCTACTTATGAAGTTGAAGATTTTGATCCCTGACATGAGGTGACAATAGGTGAGGGGAGAAGTCCATTTCCTGTGAATGAAGCCATAAAGAAATCCCCCAGCTCAAGATGAATTTGAAGATCCAGCTTCAAGACTCAGTAAGGTAAAAGGCAATGAAAGTTTTAATGCTGACGTAAGTTCAACAGGGTGCAATGTCAAAACAAACACCAGCGGTTGGGACCTGCATTATGCAGTGCTGACGACTTGTTCCCACAGTAAGAAGTGATCAAGGTGCTGTTCCATTATGGTGGGAACAATGTCACAAAATATGCGCTAGAAGAGAGCACAGTGTGGTGTAGGGGTGACTAAAGTATTGGACTCTGAAGTGAAGGGTCATGGGTTTGAGACCGACCAAGCTTGTACACTTTTATTTGTAAATGGTAATTTGGCACCTTCTAGATGTAATGAGTAGTATAATTCCAAGTTTCTGTTGGCATATATGTACTGTGTAAATTCTGGTCGGAAGTATTCATTCTTTGCTTCTTGTATGTGTGCCAAGTGAAGTATCGCCGAGTTCAAACCAATGTTCTTCAATCAACTAACTACAGCCTAAAACATCACTATGTCACATTATTGTATTGCGCTAATAATTGTGAATGTAATGCCAATTCCAGTATGATGATTGACCTGAGAATACGTGGTAGGATATTGCAGAAAGGTGTAAGCTTAAGAAAAGATTCATAGACGTTGGCTCGTTACAGTTATGAACATCTTAATCAAACCAACAAACCAAAAGTGTTTGCCTACCTGCTGACAGACATATAAAACAGCCAGTCACATTTACACAACAAATTTTCGGCCATGGCCTTTATCAAAAGAAGAAACACACATTCCCACAATCACCCAGGCATAACTAGCCCTATACACATATGACCACCATCTCCGACCACTACAACCATATTTATAGTGAGTCACTGTTAAGATGCTTCTAGCACTGGAACGGCTGGAGATGGTGGTCACGTGTGTATAGTTATGTCTGAATGATTGTGTGAATGTACGTGATTTCTTTTTCTGGTGTAGACCATGGTCAGAAATTTAAGTTGTATGAATGTGATGTTCTTTTTTACATGACTGTCATTGGCTCAGTGAACGTCTTTATGGTGAGTTGTTCTCTAGCCTATATTATTGATATTCAAATGGGTTTGTACATTGTGTAATCAAACCAGAAGTAGACATAGCTACACAAGACTAATTTGTGGATTTATAGCTCTAAACAACTCTGACAATGTAATATTTCTAAGAATATAATGGAATAGTAAAAAAATCTGCTTATCACCCAGCAAGAGAAATACGTATCATAATTCTGCAAGATTTCAGAATCACTGGCCCCTTTTTATAGCAGAATTTTTTGAAACTTGTCACTCATTTTCTTTCATCCCTTCAACCCTTCTGCAAGTGAAAGTATCCACTATATAGGCCTGATAGCTTACATGTCATGTTTTCTCCTGCTGCTGATTGCTGAGTTGGTTATTTCTCTACCTGTGCTTAGCGTTGTTTATATGAATGTTTAAAGGGTTGCTCCATCAACATAAAATTATCAAAAAATAGTAAACTATTAGAATCTGGTGATAATCCCTACCCTCTACCCGTTAGTCCGAGTCTCATTTAAAGTATGTTATGTGGACTATGTTCTGAAACAAATAACGAACAGACAGTGAGAAATTCAGAAATGAGGCATTGTGGAAAGTGGGAGTCTTAGTGCATAAAAGTAGTGTGCAACATTCTTTCGTCAATGTTATTCATATTATTGGTATGAAAGGTGTAAACCACAAAAGATTAGTCCATTCTCTTGTCTCCTCTTGTAAAAAAGTTGCTCGCATGGTTACGAAACTGAATACTGTCGAGTGTCTGTACAATTGGCTTTAATGAAAAAACGAGTGATTTCTGAAAGAAATGTTCTTTGACAGGTAGTCTATAATGCATAATAAATAAGAAAGACACCTAATCGACATTCCCTCTGACGAATACATGGAAAAAATCGGAGATAAATAAAATCTTTTGGCAGTAAGCTGTTTCTACTAAGTGCTTTCTTATGCGTTGATGAACGATCCATTTTGCATAAATCTGTAAATACGTGACATTAGCAAACCAGTTATATTACATCTGTTTATTACAAACAATTCTTAATTCTATCACATTCCTTCGATCAACATGATCAATCATTACCAGTAAAACGCATCCACGACATGAACAGATCATACACAGCCACACATTTCAAAGCACTTCTGTAAGAAAACACCGATATTCCTAATCTATTTTCATTTACGTTGCACATGGTCAGAGTAAAGATGGCGGCGAATGTGCCCGTTGTTGCAGGTAATGGTGATACTTTTTTCGTAAACTGCCTACGTGAGCGCCTAACCTGAAAATAAAACTGTTTCTTGGTACACAATTCTTAACATTAATTGATGTATGAAACGACATAGATAGTCAAAGACACGTAGCGCACTAATTTGTTTTCGTGAATCCCTTGCTGATGTTGTCACCATACGTAAGGGTGAAATAGACTTCATAGTATAGCATTGCATGTCGAAGGGAGAGAAATTGACTTGTTTGATTAACACGATACGGGAATTTTAACTGCGAGGGCCTGTATGTTGTGGTGTACCCTTAGAAACTCTGCAAATCTAGGTTATGGGAGAGCATGTTTCTTTTCGTTTTTAACCGGCTTTTTTTTCAACTACCCAGCAAGCTCGTTACTGTAAACAATTGTGTTTTGCTAAACTGGAGTACTCTAGCTGTATTTAGACCGCTGGCAGACAGGGCGTGTCTTAAACACAATTTAATTTTGTGTTTGACAGTTCGGGGATCAACGGGCATTTCAATCAGTTTGGGTCCACCCAGCTATGATCTTGTCTCATCTTTTGCAAGAGAGGACAGCAAAACATGCAAGACTATGGCTTTCGATCCTACTGGAAAGTACTTTGCCTGGGCGAATGGAACATGGTGAGTGAATGTGTTTATTTAAATCTCAGCTCTACTGCTAATGTTTGGTTTGCTGTAAGCTATGTTATTTTGTGAATAGTTCTGTGTAATGACATTGCTAAAACTATAACAGTTTTAAATATATGGCTCACTACATTTAGCCACTAGAACGATGAATCCACTAAAACTAGAGCAATTTTATCAGAGCACACAAAACTGAGCTGCCTTTAAATAATAAGAAACTGATTTAGAAAGAGATGTCCTTCACAATTGAAAAGCTATTGATTTATAGGCCTGCATCTGCCATATGTCAAACATTTATTCTAGCTACCCGATGTATTGGCTGCACTCAAATGTGTACGGTAATACACACCTTATTTTCATATACAGTAAGTGGGCCATTCACAGCATTTACATGTGAAGCTATGTTAACTGCATTTTCTCAGTGGATGACTTAAAGGTCTCTCCTATACAAGAGTTGCATTATTACAGTAATTTTGCTAAGAAATTTGAGTTAACAAATTTTTTTCCTGGTTGTAGGTTACACAGATTATGTTGTCATTGCTTTTAATTTCACCAAAATATGATTCACAACATTCATTTTGAGCTGTAAATATGTTATTAATCACAAACTGAAATCCATTATGTTCCAGTTGTGTGACCTGAGAAAGGAAAATATATGAAAATAATTTTGTTTACAAGATGATCAGTTTGTATCTTGTAAACAAAATTATTTTCGTCTATTTTCCTGTCTCAGGTCACACAGCTGCATTATAACGGATTTCAGTTTGTGATTAATGCAGTCTGTATTGTGCGGCTTGGTAGCACAATGGTAGTGTGCTATACTGTAACTCTGAAGGTTGTGGGTTTGATCCCCTCCAGGTCCTGGGATTTTTATCTGTCACTTTCCACTTCTTTCACCTCTGGCAGTGATGTCAATATGAAAAATATTGAGTAGCAACGTGGTTCGGTATCCACGTTAAACTGTAGGTCCCCCTATAACTGGCTGGGTAAGTCAGTTTGAAGGTCTGAGAAAGGCAACAGCATACCACCTCCGAACAGGACCATGCCTAGTACGGTAAAGCACTGTGTTGTTCAAACAAATCTTTGGATTGTTGACTGCTCTACCTTACCAGTCATACCTTAAGCAGTAAACCTATGCCACTGTGTGATGGATGTGCTATAGTGATCCTTTTTTTTCTGTTTTTGTGGTTTGCAAGATTCTTAGTATTGACATTATCATATGTGTGATTATGAGTGGTGTAGTGGTAAAGTGACAGACTACAAATCCATCACTGGTCATAGCATTTTTCTCTTAATTATCACTTCTTTCACCACTGTCAGTGTTGTTGATTTGGAAAACTCAGAGTTACAGTGCAATTTGGAATCCTCTTAAAGCTGTAGGTCCTTCTATAACTGATTGGAGTAATGTCATAGATGTGTTTCATAGCATGGCTGCGGCATCCAAACAAAAGTATCGAAGTGTTAATATAAAAATGATACATATCAAACAGGCAAATATCATAGTTAAGAGGACGACTTGTTTGCATAAGACAAACATCTTAAAGAAAATTACGTAGTATAAGGGCAATAATAGTTTCACCTCGCCATGAAATAAATTATTAATGCTGTTTCTGCTCTTTGGTTTACAGGTTCTCAAGTACCCTTGTCCTGTGAGTAAATTAATTATCCTCAAAAAGGGAACATGTTGTTATGGCCGAGAATAATTAATTTACTGATGGACAAGGGTACATTGAGAAACTGTCAACCATAGAGCAAGACCAGCTCTAATCTGTGATCACAAAATATTATTCTGCAAATTCTGTGTAACAACAACGTTCGCTTGTTTAGTATCTATTGTTTGGATTTGTATGGCATCGATAAATGTTTGGTGGCCACAGTCGTGCTTTGTAACACATCTATGAAATTTCCTGGCAGGATCAGTCTGCTTCAAAGTCTGAGAAAGGCAATGGTTTTCCACCACCAATAGGCCAATGATGGTAAAACACTGTCATGTTCAAACCAATCTTTGGTGTGATGACTTCTTTCCCTTAGGTACATGTATTGAAGAGATACTTAATGGTCAAAGGCATTTTACTGCTTTATATCAGAGCTGTTATCCTTTCAAACAGCTGAAGAATATTACCATTCAAATTAAACCATGCCTGGAACAGTTCCATCCTCCGTTACTGCGAGACCCACCTCCTCTTCCTCAAAATCACCCTCTTCAGACCTTCCAGGAATTTCTCACTTCCAGCCTTGCCTCTCAATCTTTCCTGAAAAACCTGACTCCTACTCTCAACATCACAACAGCTGAAGCCCAGGCTATCCGTGATCTGAGGGCTGACCGGTCCATCGTCATTCTCCTGGCCGACAAGGGATCCATGAACATGGTACTTGATCGGCGGAAGTATGTGGCTGAGGGACTGCGTCAGCTTTCAGGTAGTACCACATATAAAGTTTGTCAAGGCAATCCCATTCCTGATGTCCAGGCAGAGCTTCAAGGAATCCTCAAAGCCTTAGACCCCCTACAAAACCTTTCACCTGACTCCATTACTCTCACGACCCCCACCTTCTCCCTACTTTCCAAGATTCACAAACCTAATCATCTCAGCCGCCCCATTGTGACTGGTTACCAAGCCCCTACAGACCAAATCTCTGCCTACATAGACCAACGCTTTCAATCTATCATGCGCAGTCTCCCATCCTTCATCAAAGACACCAACCATTTCCTCGACCGCCTGAAATCCTTACCCAGCCTGTTACCTCCAAAAACCATACTTGTAACCATTGATGCCACGTACTTACACAAAAATATCCCACATGCTCATGGCCTCGCTGCGATGGAGTATTTCCTTTCACGCCGACCACCCACTTCCCTACCTAAAACCTCTTTCCTTAATACCTTAGCAAGCTTCATCCCAACCCACAACTTCTTCATTTTTGAGGGCCAGACGTACCAACAACTAAAGGGAACGACCATGGGAACCGGGATGGCCCCCTCTTACGCACACTTATTTATGGGACGCTTAGAGGAAGCCTTCCTGGATACCCAAGGCTGTCAACCCAAAGTTGATGACATCTTCATGATCTGGACTCACAGTGAAGAAGAACTCCAGAATTTCCTCTACAACCTCAACTCCTTTGCTCCCATCAAATTCACCTGGTCCTATTCCATGTCTCATGCCACTTTCCTCAATGTCGACCTCCATCTGTCCAACGGCCAACTTCACACATCCGTCCACATAAAACCAACCAACAAACAACAGTACCTCCACTATGACAGCTGCCATCCATTCCACATCAAACGTTCCCTTCCCTACAGCTTAGGTCTTTGTGGCAAACGAGTCTGCTCCAGTCCTGAATCTCTGAACCAGTACACCAATAACCTAATAACAGCTTTCACATCTCGCAACTATCCTCCTGATCTGGTACAGAAGTAAATTACCAGAGCCACTTCCTCATCCCCCCAAATTCAGAACCTTCAACAGAAGAACCCCAGAAGCACTCCTCTTGTCACCGGATACTTTCCGGGACTGGAGCGGACTCTGGATGTGGCTCTCTAGAAAGAATACGACTTCCTTACATCCTGTCCCAAAAGGAGATCCAACCTTCACAACATTCTCCCCACTCCACCGAGAGTGTCTTTCCGCCTCCCACCTAATCTCCGTAACCTCCTAGTCCATCTCTATGAAATCCCCAAACCACCTTCCCCACCCTCCGGCTCCTACCCATGTATCTGCCCCCGGTGTAAAACCTGCCCTATGCATCCTCCCGCCACCACTTATTCCAGTCCTGTAACCTGGGAGTTGTACACGATCAAGGGCAGAGCCACTTGTGACAGTACCCACGTGATTTACCAACTGACATGCCTGCATTGTGAAGTGTCCTATGTGGGAATGACCAGCAACAAACTGTCCATTCGCATGAACGGCGGGATTATATATTTCAACCTCATTGATTTCTACAAATGTCTACCTTGTTGTGTTTGTGTGTGCATGTTTGTGGGTGTGTGCGTGCTTGTTTACCTTTCCTTTTTTTACCTTAACACGTTCGCTGCCGTTCACGCTCTGGCACGTGTAAACATTACTTGAGTCAGGTGCCGCTCACGCTGTGGTGCGTGCTGCAACCTAGTATCCTATTATGGCTTGTTGTAAACTGGCATCGTCTAATCAAGCTGTATACTCTGGGAGGCACTCAGGGAAGAGTATAAGTGATATGCACACGTACGTGGTTCCAGATTTCCGCGTTTGCGTTACCGGCTACGAGCCACACACGCTTCTCATGATGTCATGATAGATTTATGTACTGTTTATATTGTTCATTTGTTGTTTTCACAAAAATACAAATGCAAATAAAAAACCATATAAAAAAAACTGAAAACCAAAACATTCAGTGGCTCAAAACTATGAAAAGATACTGTCAAAATACGATCACACGCCAGAGCGTGAAGTGGCACCTAGCATCATCGCGCCAGAGCGTGAACGGCAGCGAACGTGTTAAGGTAAGTCCTTCCACTCTCAGGATTGCAATGACTCCTTTTCCACGTCTTTAAAACTTGTATCCTTCCCTTTCTCCTCTCCTTCCTTCCTGTTTTCCTGAAGAAGTGACCAACGCTTGCGAAAGCTTGAATGTTTGTGAGTGTTTTAAGTTTTTTGTGTCTATCGGCGAGCCTGTGCTTTGGGTAAATCAAACAATCTTTATTTTTACGCGCGCGCGCGCGCACACACACACACAAAGTAGATGAAGAAGCCTAGCTGCTTCTTCAGGCAGAAGGGAAGGAGAGGGGAAAGGAAATTATGAGGGTTGTAAGGAAGTGGATAAGGAGCCATTCCAATCCTGGGAGAGGAAAGACTTACCTTGGGGGGAAAAAAGGAGGGTAAACAAATGCACTCCTACCCACACATATACACAAACGCAAACACACCTAGACAGACATACTGTAGAAAGCAAAGAAGTTGGACAGAGATACCACTTGAGGCAAACGTTCTGTCCAGGGAATCGAGGCAAAGACGTTACATATGTTGGGCGGAAATTTGAATTGTGGAGTTGAGGCAAGGTGGGCAATGGGAAGAGAGAATATGCTGAAGGGCAAGACATTCTCTGTAGAGTGGGAAGGATGTCATAATGTCTTTCCGCTGCCTACCTAACCTCCTTAACCTCCTAGTCCATCCCTATGAAATCCCCAAACCACCTTTCCTACCCTCTGGCTCCTAACCATGTAACTGCCCCCGTTGTAAAACCTGCCCTATGCACCTTTCCACCATCACTTACTCCAGTCCTGTAACCCGGAAGGTGTACACGATCAAGGGCAGAGCCGCTTGCGATAGCACCCATGTGATTTACCAACTGACATGCCTGCACTGTGAAGCGTTCTATGTGGGAATGACCAGCAACAAACTGTCAATTCGCATGAACGGTCACAGGCAGACAGTGTTTGTTGGTAATGAGGATCACCCTGTCGCTAAACATGCCTTGGTGCACAGCCAGCACATCTTGGCACAGTGTTACACCGTCGGGGTTATCTGGATACTTCCCATTGACACCAACCTTTCAGAACTCCAGAGATGGGAACTTGCCTTTCAGCTTATTCTCTCCTCCCGTTAACCACCTTGGTCTCAACCTGCGCTAAATTCAAATTCCCGCCCACCATCTTTAACATCTTTGCATCGGTTCTGTGGACAGAACCTCTGCCTCAAGTGGTATCTCTGTCCAACTTCTTTGCTTTCTACAAATGTCTGTCTAGGTGTGTTTGTGTGTGGATGTGTGTGTGTGTGTGTGTGTGTGTGTGTGTGTGTGTGTGTGTGTATTTGTATACCATCCTTTTTTTCCCCTAAGGTAAGTCCTTCCACTCCTTGGATTGGAATGACTCCTTTTCCTCTTCTTTAAATCTGTATCCTTCCTTTTCTCCTCTCCTTCCTTCCTCTTTTTCCTGGAGAAGCTGCCAGCGGTGAGGTTTGTGAACACGAGGGGAAAGCCAATTATTTGTTGTTAATTCTTCCGGTGATAAGTTATTTTACTGAGTGGACAAGGATACATTTAGAACCTGTCAACTGTAGAGTAGGAACAGCTATAATTATTTACTGCATCGTCAGATTGTTACATTCAGCAACTAATGAAATGGTACTGAATCAAACTTGGAAAATAGGAATGTATGGCACCAAAGACAGGGTTAATTGATAGGACTCATCCTGTAGCATCAAGGAATTGTTAATTCAGTATCTGAAGTGTGTGTTAGGGCTAAAACTCCTAGAGAGAGATGAAAGCTCAAATACACTAAACAGTTTCCAATGGATGTTTGTTGTAGTATTTAAGTATATATGTATGAAGGAACATACACGGGATGGACTAGCATGGACAAGTGCATCAAACCAGTGTTTGCACTGAATACCACTACAACTGACAATCACCCCAGGGGGCCCACAGCTCTTTTGTGGGTACGTGTGTGGCGCGCACGGGGCCCCGAGCCGAAGCAGCCCTTTTTCTGTCCCAGGCTGCTTCACTTTCCCTCCCGATTCATGCCTTTGCCCGGAGACGGGCGTCCTTCGCATGTTAAGGTGGTTTCTTGTCCCAGTTTCTCTTTTTCCTTGGTTTCCTCCTTTCCTAACCTTTGCTTCTGTCTTTCTCTCCTTGCTGTACTTTCCTAGCCTTCCTCTCCTCCTCATTAGTCTCCGCTTTGGCGTTTGAGCACTTCTTTCTCTTCACTTCCTCTATTCTTCTTCTTTCCTCCCTGTGCACGCATTATCATGCGTAGCATGTGACGGGGTAACGCGTAATTCCACACATGTTTCCTGTCCAGGTAGAAGCGCTTTGAACGCTCAACTTGTCACCGGGGGGGGGGGGATAGTTTTCACAAGATCCCTTGACGGGTTGTCTGACGAAGAAATACAAACCTACATGTCCGATCAGGGTGTAACAGCCATGCATAGGGTGTTGAAAAAGGTCGATAACCAGCTGACACCAACCCGTACTGTGTTTTTGACGTTCGACAGAGTTGAACTCCCATCAAAGGTCAATGCAGGGTATGAAGTTATCTCCGTCTGCCCTTGTGTACCAAACCCAACGCGCTGTTTCCAATGCCACAGATACAACCACACCCATCAATTTTGCCCTAATACAGCAAAATGTGTCACTTGAGGTAGGGCCACCCATGAGGGGGACTGCCCACCTCTGTCCCCTCACTGCCTTAATTGCAGCGGTGACCATGCGCCTTCCTCTAGGGACTGCCCTGTATATAAGGATGAAAAGGTCATTCAGCAAATTCGGGTTACGGAAAAGGTCTCAACATCTGCCGCTCAAAAGTTGTTGGCGAGTTGAAAGCCCACAGTCCTCCCAGCAGGCATTTACAGTAAGGTCCTCACCTCCACTCGACCTACTAAGGATGCAGGTACACAGACCTGTGATTTCACTTTCGCTGACACAGTTGTGCGATCGACCAGCCCGAAGATTGCCCGTTCCACGTCCCTGCTTCTTCCTGCTGCTTCTAAAGTTCAGTCTTCGTCAACCTCTAATAAACCGCGGACACCTAAACAAGATGCCCAGACTTTGAAAAAGGAACCCGTGCGTGAAGATTTTCTACGTACTCAGGCTTCTCAATTGTCAACTGCCTCTTCTCACTGTCACGCTTCCAGAAGAGCCAACAAAAAAAAAAAAAAAAAAAAAAAAAAAAAAAAAAAAAAAAAAGAGAGAGAGAGAGAGAGAGAGAGAGAGAGAGAGAGAGAGAGAGAGAGAGAGAGAGTTCCTCTCCTTCCCCGCCGAGGCGTGACCCATCCATCACGCTGCCCAACAGTAGTTGGCCCCGTTCATCTTCTGTCTCGCCGGGACGCACTACTGTTAGCCAGGCAACCGGCATTTTACCGGCGGCGGAAGTTGCCCCTCCTGCTCAACTCGGGAAGGTGGCAAATGCATCAGTTGAACCTATGGAACATGATTCTCTGCCTCTAGATAGCGATAGTAGTGCTCCTTCGAAGTCCGGTCCTGAGCGGCCATCGAGGTGACCCCACCTGCTTGTTCCTTTTTATCTTCTTTTCTTCTCTCATTTTCTATCATGGCGCTCCTTCAACGGAATGTTCGCGGCATTCGTTCCAATCGGGAGGAATTAAAACTACTCCTTCGATTGCACTGCCCGCTTCTAGTTAGACTCCAAGAAACTAAGTTACGTCCCTGTGATCGTGCAGACTTCCCCCACTACACCTCTGTGCGTTTCGACCTGCCACCTGTGGAAGGTACCCCAGCCCATGGAGGGGTTCTGATGCTCCTTCAAGATGACGTCTATTACCATCCCATTTCATTGCATACTCACCTACAGGCAGTTGCCGTCCGCATCACTCTATCCACATTTACCTTTTTCCTCTGTAATATCTATTCGCCATCGTCATCTGCCCTTACTAGGGCAGATGTGCTACACCTCGTCGACCAGCTCCCTTCACCTTTCGTGTTTGTAGGCGACTTCAATGCCCACCACCCCCTATGGGGCTCTCCGACACCTTGTTCGAGAGGCTCCCTTTTGGTGGACCTTCTCCAACACCTCAATCTTGTCTGCCTCAACACTGGTGCACAGACCTTCCTTTCTGACACAACTCATACTTACTCCCACATAGACCTTGCGATATGCACTCCTCAGCTTGCCGGTCGGTTTGAGTGGTATGCACTTTCTGACACGTACTCGAGTGACCATTTTCCTTGTGTTGTCCACTTCCTGCATCATTCCCCATCTCCTTGTCCCACCAGTTGGAACATCTCTAAAGCCGACTGGGGGCTTTATTCTTCTATGGCTGTTTTTCATGATCAGAATTTTTCCAGCTGTGACAGTCAGGTCGAATACCTCAGAGGTTATTCTCACAGCTGCTGAACATTCCATAGCTCGTACATCCTCTTCTCCATGTCGCGTTCCGGTCCCTTGGTGGACTGCAGCCTGCCGTGACGCTCTTAGAGCCCGGCGCCGTGCTTTACGCACCTTCCATCGCCACCCAACTTAGGAAAATAGTATCAATTATGAACGACTGCGAGCGCAATGTCGTCGTGTTATAAATGATAGCAAAAAAGCTTGCTGGATTGATTTTACCAGTTCTTGTAACCACTTTACTCCCTCATCGGCTGTCTGGGCTGGCCTATGCCATCTATCTGGCATCAAGGTCCACTCCCCGATTTCTGGCCTGACCATTGAGAACGCAGTCCTTGTGGACCCCGCTGATGTTTCCAACGCATTGGGCCATTTCTTTGCGGAGGTTTAGAGCTCTGCCCATTACCACTCTGCCTTCCTCCCTTGCAAACAGGTGGAGGAGGCACGGCCGCCTTCTTTCCACTCTTTTAATCGCAAAAGTTATAATGTCTCCTTCACCATGCAGGAGCTAGACTGTGCTCTCGCGTTGTTCCGATCTTCTGCTCCCAGGCCCGATTCCATCCATATTGAGATGCTGAAGAACCTTTCTCCTGCGGGCAAGTGTTTCCTACTTAGCTCCTATGGACTGAAGGTCAGGTTCCCACAAGTTGGCGTGAAGCCATTGTTGTCCCCATCCCCAAACCAAGGAAGGACAAACATCTTCCATCCAGTTATTGCCCCATGTCTCTTACTAGCTGCGTCTGTAAGGTGATGGGACACATGGTTAACGCTCGGTTGGTCTGGCTCCTCGAATCTCGGCGCCCTCTGACTAATATTCAATGTGGTTTTTGTAGACACCGCTCTGCTGCTGATCACCTCGTCACCTTGTCGAACTTTATTATGAATAACTTTTTAAGGAAGTGTCAAACGCTAGCAGTGTTCTTTGACTTAGAGAAGGCTTACAATACCTGTTTGGGGGGCGGGGATTCTCCACACATTGCACACATGGGACCTTCGTGGCCGCCTCCCTCTCTTTATTCAAGCGTTTTTGGCGGATCGCAAGTTCTGGGTACGGGTGGGCTCTGTTTTGTCAGATACCTTTCACCAGGAGAATGGGGTGCCACAGGGCTCTTTCTTGAGCGTGACTCTTTTTGCCATTGCAATCAATCCAATCGTAGACTGCCTTTCAGCCGACGTTTCCAGATACCTTTTTGTAGATGATTTTGCAATTTATTGCAGCGCCCAGTGGACATGTCTCTTGGAGCGTTGTCTTCAATGCTGTCTTGACCACCTATATTCCTGGAGCATTGTGAACGGCCTCTGCTTCTCCACTGAGAAAATGGTGTGTATAAACTTCTGGAGATACAAGGAATTTCTTCCACCATCTCTACGTCTCGGCCCCGTTGCTCTCCCTTTCGTGGAGACAACAAATTTCTTGGGGCTAATGTTGGATCGTAAACTTGTGTCTTACCTGGCTGCCCGTTGTACCTGATCCCTTAATGTTCTCCGTGTCCTCAGTGGCACATCATGGGGAGCGGATCATACCATCCTGCTTCACCTTTACCAGGCCATTGTTCAGTCGAAGTTCGACTACGGGAGCTTTGTATACTCTTCAGCACGGCCGTCACTTCCTCCGCCGTCTCAACCCCATTCACCATCGCGGATTACGCCTGGCGACCAGTGCATTTTATACCAGCCCTGTTGAAAGTCTGTATGCCAAAGCTGCTGTATTACCCTTGACCACTTGGCGTGACAAACTCTTGTGTCGGTACGCATGCCGCCTGCGGTCGATGCCCAACCATCCATCTTACCGATTATGTTTTGACGACTCACTCGATCGCCAATATCATTTGTCTGTGATAGCCTTGCTTCCCATGAACCACAGACATTGCCGAAGTGGGGTGGCTTGCGTGCCTCAACGATACAGATAGCCGTACCGTAGGTGCAACCACAGCGGAGGGGTATCTGTGGAGAGGCCAGACAAACGTGTGGTTCCTGAAGAGGGGCAGCATCCTTTTCAGTAGTTACAGGGGCAACAGTCTGGATGATTGACTGAGCTGGCCTTGTAACATCAGCTAATGTGGCTTTGCCACACAGCTACTGCGAACGGCTGAAAGCAAGGGGAAACTACAGCCGTTACCTTTCCCGAGGACATGCAGCTCTACTGTATGAACATATGATGATGGCATCCTCTCGGGTAAAATATTCCGGAGGTAAAATAGTCCCCCATTCGGATCTCCGGGCGGGGACTACTCAGGAGGATGTGATCATCAGGAAAGACAATACTGGCATTCTACGGGTCGGAGCGTGGAATGTTAGATCCCTTAATCGAGTAGGAAAATTAGAAAATTTAAAAAGGGAAATGGATAGGTTGAAGTTAGATATAGTGGGGATTAGTGAAGTTCGGTGGCAGTGTGAACAGGATTTCTGGTCAGGTGAGTACAGGATTATAAATACAAAATCAGTTGGTGGTATCACAGGAGTAGGATTGATAATGAATAAGAAAATAGGAATGCGGGTAAACTACTATGACCAGCACAGCGATCGCATTATCATTGTCAAGATAGATACGAAGCCAACACCGACAACAGTAGTACAGGTTTATATGCCAACTAGCTCTGCCGATGATGAGGAGATCGAAGAAATATATGAGGAGCTAAAGGAAATTATTCAGACAATTAAGGAAGAGGAAAACTTAATTGTTATGGGAGACTGGTGGAATTCGGTAGTAGGACAAGGAAGGGAAGGGAAGATAGTGGGTGAATATGGTCTGGGCAAAAGGAATGAAAGAGGAAGCCGCCTGGTAGAATTTTGCATGGAACATAATTTAGTTATAACAAACACCTGGTTTAAGAATCACAAAAGAAGGTTGTATACGTGGAAGAGACCAGGAGACACCGGGAGATACCAGATAGATTTTATAATGGTAAGACATAGATTTCGGAACCAGGTTTTGAAGTGTAGGACATACCCAGGGGCAGACATAGATTCTGACCATAACTTGTTGGTTATGAACTGTAGGCTGAAACTGAAGAAACTACAGAAAGGTAGGAAAATAAGGAGATGGGACCTAGATAAATTGAAGGAACCTGGAGTTCTTAAGAATTTCAGAGGGAGCTTCAGGCAACAATTGACAGAAACAGGGGAAAATAAAACAGTTGAGGAGGAATGTGTAAAATTGAGAGATGAAATAGTGAAGGCAGCAGAGGACAAAATAGGTAGGAAGGCAAGACCTACAAAGAATCCTTGGATATCACAGGAGATACTAAATTTAATCGATGAAAGGAGAAAGTATAAAAATGCAGTAAATGAAACAGGCAAAATGGAGTACAGACGACTAAGAAATGAGATTGATAGGAAGTGCAAAATGGCTAAGCAGGAATGGCTAGAAGGCAAATGCAAGGATGTAGAAGAATGTATAAATAGGTGAAAAATAGATACAGCCTACCGGAAAATAAAAGAAACATTTGGCGATAAGAAAAACAGCTCTATGAATATCAAGGACACTGATGGAAAACCAGTTCTCAGCAAAGAAGGGAAAGCTGAAAGGTGGAAAGAGTATATAGAGGGGCTCTACAAAGGAAATGAACTTCGAGACACTATTGTAGGAAGGGAAGAGGATGTAGATGATGATGAAATAGGAGATACTATACTGAGAGATGAATTTGACAGAGCACTGAAAGATCTAAGTCGAAACAAGGCCCCTGGAGTAGATGATATCCCGTCAGAGCTACTGAAGTCTCTGGGAGAACCAGCCATGACAAAATTGTTTCACATTGTGTGTAAGATGTATGAGTCAGGTGAAGTACCCTCAGACTTTAAGAAAAATGTTATAATCCCCATTCCAAAGAAAGACAGGTGTGAAAACTACAGAACTATCAGTTTAATAAGTCATGGTTGCTAAATATTAACACGAATTATTTACAGAAGGATGGAAAAGCTGGTAGAAGCTGACCTCAGGGAAGATCAGTTTGGGTTCAGGAGAAATGTAGGAACTCTGGAGGCAATACTCACTTTACGGCTTATTCTAGGAGATAGATTAAGAAAAGGCAAACCTACATTTCTAGCTTTTCTAGATTTGTAGAAGGCTTTTGACAATGTCGATTGGAATAAACTCTTTCAAGTTCTGAAGCAAGCAGGAGTAAAATATAGGGAGCGTAAGGTTATTTACAACTTGTACAAAAACCAGACAGCGGTTGTCAGAGTTGAAGGGCATGAAAGGGATGCAGTGGTTGGAAAGGGAGTAAGACAGGGTTGTAGCCTTTCCCCAATGTTGTTCAATTTGTACATTGAGCAAGCTATAAAGGAAAGCAAGGAGAAATTTGGAGAAGGAATTAAAGTTCAGGGTGAAGAATTAAAAACATTGCGTTTTGCCGACGACATAGTAATTCTGTCAGATACAGCAAAGGACCTGGAAGAGCAATTGAACGTGTGATTGATAGTGTGCTAAAAGGTGCATATAAGATGAACATTAACAAGGGTAAAACTAGGGTAATGGAGTGCAGTGTAAGAAAATCAGGTGATGCTGAAGGAATTAGATTAGGTAACGAAACAATAAAGGAGGTAGATGAGTTTTGTTACTTGGGCAGTAAAATAACAAATGATGGTCGCAGTACAGATGATATAAAATGCAGAATGGCAATGGGTAGAAAGGCGTTTTTGAAAAAGAGAAATTTGTTAACATCGAATATTGATTTAAGGCTAAGGAAGTCCTTTCTGAAGGCATTTGTATGGAGTGTTGCCTTGGATGGACGATAAGCAGTGTGGACAGAAAGAGGATAGAGGCTTTTGAAATGTGGTGCTACAGAAGAATGCTGAAGATTAGGTGGGTGGATCGCGTAACTAATGAGGAGGTACTGAACCGAATTGAGGAGAAAAGAAATTTCTGGCATACCTTGACTAAAAGAAGGGACAGATTGGTAGGACACATTCTTAGACATCAAGGAATTGTGAATTTAGCGTTGGAGGGAAGTGTGTGGGGTAAAAATCGCAGAGGGAGACCAAGAGACGCGTATAGTAAGCAGATTCAAGTGGATGTGGGTTGTCGTTCTTATGAGGAGATGAAAAGGCTTGCTCAGGATAGAGTAGGGTGGAGAGCTGCATCAAACCAGTCTCTGGACTGAAGACAACAACAGCCTTGCTTCCACCCAGAGTTCAGTTTCGCCGCCTGCTTCAGCGGCTCGATTTTACCCTTCCTCCACCTCTCGGTTGAGCGAGAACCCATTGCCACTGTGGCATCAGGCCCAGGTTCACACCCACCTTGAACTTAGTTCGCTGCCCTAGGAGAGCACCCCGGATTTGGTATACCGCACGAGGCTTGTCGAACTCCGTTCGTGGTTCGATAATGCCATATTTATCTATAATGATGGTTCCAAGAGCACTGACGGTGTCGGATCTGCCTTCGTTGTCGGGGACAACCGTTTCCAATACAAGCTCCCTGACCAGTGCTCGAATTTCACGGCTGAGCTTTTTGCCCTCCACCAGGCTGTATTATATATCTGCCGCCGCCATCCTTTTTATGCAATCTGTTCAGACTCCCTTAGTGCCTTTAGAGTCTTAAGGACCCCTTCTCAATCCATCCTCTCGTGTATCGGATCCAACGCTCTCCAGTTGCTAGCAGATAACAGCTGTCACGTCTCTTTTCTGTGGATCCCTGGCCATGTGGGTGTGCCCGGTAATGAGACCTCCAACATAGCAGCCAAGGCAGCAGCTCTTTTGCCTCGCATGGCTACTTTCTGCGTCCCATCAGACGATGTTCAACGGGCTCTTCGCCGGTGTATTGTGTCGTCCTGGCACAGTTTGCGGTTCTCACTCCATGACAATAAATTGAGAACTGTAAAACCGATCCCGACAGCTTGGAGAACCTCCTCACAGCCCTCTCAGGAGGTCATCCTGGCCCTGTTGCGGATCGGTCACTGCCATTTCAGCCACAGTCATTTGCTAACCGCCGACCCTGCACCGCTGTGCTCCTGCGGTGAATTGCTGACGGTGCGACATGTTTTACTGTCTTGTGTTAATTTTAATCATTTCCGTGAAGCCCTTCACTTTCCATCTACTCTGGAGGAACTTCTAGCTGATGACACACAAGCAGCTGCTCGAGTTTTGCGTTTTATTAACATGGCCAATTTATCAAAGGAGATTTAACCCTTTTAATTGTTTTTTACCTTTCGTTTTTAGCCTTCTCTTGATACTGTCTCTGGTAGTTATCAATTTTTTTGAGATCTAGCGAATCTCTGTTCCGATCTGGGCGCTAATGACCTTAGAAGTTGTGCGCCCTTAAAAAAAAAAAAAACCCACACACTGACAATATATTTGAATCTTTTTATTATTTTTCAAGTCATTATTAATTCATTAATATTATTTTTAAGACCAAGAAGAAAATTTTTAGTTTATAAGAGGAATTAGGTTTTTTCTCAATTTTTTTGCCCATATTCACTAAAATTTGATCATCATTATGTGCTTTTTAAAAACCAGATTTGGTGTTTTTCATGAAATTTGGTGTTTTTCATGAAATTTGGTGTTTTTCATGAAATTTGGTGTTTTTCATGAAATTTGGTGTTTTTCAGCAAATTTGATATTTTTGGCAAATTTGATATTTTTGGCAAATTTGATATTTTTGGCAAATTTGATATTTTTGGCAAATTGGATGGTTCTTGCTAAATTGGGCATTATTTGTTCTGATTGGGAAATGAACCACATGAAATTCTCCCTTGAGAAGATGAGAAATCAAAATACATTTTTAACATTTGAAAACTATCAATTCTGAGTACTGATAAACAAATCTCCTCACATTCATTACAAAATATTAGGCCTACATGTTTTGCAATCTCTAAAAAAAATGCTGATTTTGTGTTATTTGATTAATGGCTAATTTTGCATTATTTTTTTGTGTACATCTTGTCAATATCTTGATGTTTCTTATTAATGTGCATAATGTTTTTTAATGTTCATTTGTGTTAGTGTGTATTACATAGTGAAGTTAAGTCCCTACTTTTGTGTTGATTGGGGGGGGGGGGGGGCAATAATCGTGTTTAGCTTCAGGGATGACTCAAGTAGACAAAAGTAGCAAAAACATTCAAAGTCTATAATAATGATGGTACATTTATCAAGACCATATTTATGTTGTTTTGTGTTTTAGTGTGAAGATTGCCAGCACAAACACATGGAAGGTATTGGCAGAAATACCGAGACCGAGAGTATCGAATATTGCGTTTTCACCAAAAGGCACATACATCATGACGTGGGAGCAGTACATGGGTAAGAAGCTACATACATTCCTTGCTTCAAAATTTTAAATTATTGTCACTTTTAATAAAAGGGCTTACTAATATAAATTTGCAATTGTGATTTTTATATTTCAGTTGTCTTCCAGAAGTTGTGTGTTCTTTTTAATAATGTGCCAAAAGTATAATAAATAAAATGCATGTACCTTCATTGTCATTGTGGATGGGACTATATATTACAAACATAAAATCTAATCGTTATTTCATTTAATTGGTAATGCTCAGAAGCATTAAATTTATTTGTATTTAAATAGCTGCATACTTTTGGTATGGTGGAGTATGTCCTTGTTACATGAAATATTGTGAAGCATTTTTTTTCTGCAGTTTGTACAGGACATTCTCCAACTTTTGCTAGTGTAATTGTCTTGTGCTATGGCTTTGTATTATTCTAAATATAACTAAATATTAACAGCAAAATAATGATAGTTTACAACTAACCACAAAGACTGTAGATGATATTTTGATTATCTCTATGAGCTCTGACAGCCATATAAAAAAGACATGCACATACAACTCTTAAACTATCGCCATAGCCTCTTCAGAATAAAGAACATTCGTACAATCACACTTCAGTCGCGCAACCATCATCTCTGACTGCCGCACACCGAATCTCATAATGGGAGAGGTGGAGGATAGAGGAGGTAGGAACTATAGGATGTGGAAGTAAAAAAAAAAGGGGGGGGAGTTATCATATGTTAAGGCCTGGATAATTTCAGGATTGGAGGATAGCTACCATGTGTGTAGTTCAGAAATGCTGGTGATGGGTGGGAGGATCCAGATGGCTCAGATTGTGAAGCAGCCATTGAAATCAAGAATATGCTCCGCTGGCATGTTGGGGCACAGGGTGCTCTACCTTGTTTTAGACCACTGTTTGGCAGTGGCCATTCGTCCTAATGGACAGCAGGTTAGTGGTCATGCCAATTTAGAAAGTTGTGCTGTGATTTCAGCACAGTTGCAGATGTTTCAACTTTTGAATATGACAAATAGTAATGCAGCCTTATGTTTGATTGGGAAGGAGGCAAGTAGGAAGCGGTCCAAGGTAATAACTGAACAAGAAATCATCAAAATTGTGAAAAGTTTTTGTAAGGTCGTGGAAGAGTTAGGGGCAGCATATTACTACAGCATTCTGATGTGTGCAGTAGGAATGTGAGTGAGTGGAGTGGAGAACAAAACATAATAACTAATCATTTTCTTCCTCAGAACCGATTATCTTAGGTTTTGTGATCTCCTGAGTCTGCAGATTAAGAATGTTGAAAAATGGTCAAATTTTGATGTCTCCATCTACATTTCTTACAGCATGTTTCTAGGCTAATGAAATCATTTTCCCTATTTTTGAAACATTTGTGAAAGTTCTAGAACTGGGAGAGAGTGGGCTTGAAGTGAATTGTACACCTTTTGGCACAGCACATCAGACATGCGAAATTTCTGTGTAGTATAGTTGACGAGATGTAGCATGAGCTATGACGTCAGGATGCGCAGTGGCCCTGTGCCGGTTTTGTGTAGTGGGGGAAGGTGCGGGCGCATACCTTCAGTGACCACCGCACAGTTTGCTTCATGCGTTTCACTACAGTCAGAAAACATTGAATCGTCTGTGCTTCGTTGGGCCCACTGGACCGAGCCGAAAAGAGGAAAATACACTTTTCCGATTTTCAAGTAGTAAAAAATTTAGACAGCATATAAGGCCACCCCACATCGTTTTATCAACAAATTTTTTCCTTTCAAGCTTTGGTTTGCCTTTTTTTGACACCTGGTAGTAAAACTTCCCAGCTTTCTAATAAATCATTCACCTTTTCATTATTCATAATAGTCGTTTTCAAATGATGCTATTTGTCAGGTGTGTCCACTTGATTTACAAATTGTGTATTGTAAAAGTTGGATAGCGGGCAGATCCTGCTCTGTGCATTTTAGACCATAGATTACAGCGAGTGAAATGGAGCTGAAAGTACAGAAAAGTTTTTGAAATGTTAGTCGCACTGATATCTACCTCCTTTCACAAGTAATTGCAAGTTGTCTGAGTGGCGTTACGTCGCGATCGCAAGCCTTCGATCTCGACAGATGTTGGGCGTAGTGTGAAGCACTGCAGTGCGGAAAAAATGTATTGCTGGCCACGTGTATCGCTCCTTCATTATGTGTTAACTATCCGTAACATGAAAAACAAGTATAAAGTGGCGACCGATTACAACTGACTATAATATTCTATGGTTTTACATTAGGTCATATTATATGAGAGGCATACAACTGATTTCTTGTCCACATTATACAATTAATGGAATATATATTTTGTGTTTGGTACTAGAAGGGAAGAATAAATTGATGTTAACTGTGACTTTGGTGTTGATGCACTGCAATAAAATTTTCTGACAGTATACTTATTGGCTTTCTAGATGGAGATGACAAAAGGAAAAAAACCAAAATTATATTGAAATTTATAGCTGCATCTATGCCTAAGTCATATATAGTCATTTTATTAAAATCATATGTTTGTAAATCTATGGGACTTAACTGCTTGGTTAATAGTCCCTAGCTTACAAATTACACAAACTAAGTTAAACTAACCTAAGGACAACACATACACCCACGCCCGAAGGGTGACTCGAACCCCCAACGGCGAAAGACCCCGCGCATCGCTGAACGGCGTCTCACTGAGGACGGCTATTCCGCTGCGGCGTCAATTTATTGTTCTTGCTGTTGTTGCTCTCAGGAAATGTCGTACCACAAGGTAAAAATCATTGTATGTTCAAACAAATGTTCAGATGTTTGTTAAGCTTATGGGACTTAACTGTGGGGTCATCAGTCCCTAAACTTATAAACTACTTATGAACTAGCTTATACTAAAGACAGCACAAACATCCATGCCCGAGGGGAATTCGAACCCCCGACGGGGAATGGCCTCGCGCATCATAGCATAGCGCCTCAATGCGCTCGGCCGCTCCGCTGCGGCATACTCATTATATACAGTTTGTCCCACATAAAAGGAATAACACTCGCGTCCGAGATTAAAGTATGAACGAACTAAGAAATAGATAAAAGTAACATTAAAAACATATAGTTACCTTATTATAAGGGATGTTGCAAGTGGTGGCATACATGAGGTTTACCGGCCTTATGTGGGACACAGTTACTATATTTCAACCCATCTCCACTTTCAGACAACTCTACACAGGTCTCAGAATTTTATCGCCGGGGCGGAGCAGCCAAGCGCATTGAGGCGCTATGCTCCGATGCGCGAGACCGTTCCCCGTCGGGGGTTCGAATCCCCACTCGGGCATGGATGTTTGTACTGTCTTTAGTATGTTAGTTAATTAGTAGTTTGTAAGTTTAGGGACTGATGACCTCACAGTTAAGTTCCATAAGCTTTACAAACATTTAAACATTTGATGAACTTTATTATTTATTTATGTAAAAAAATAGATGAAGTCTACTTACCAGGCGAAGGAGCACAGGCAGTGATAGTAACAAATAAAAACACACACACACACACACACACACATACAAACACTAGCTTTCACAGCCTAGCTGCTTCGTCAGGCAGGAGGGAAGGAGAGGGAAAAGGAAATGATGGGGTTTTAAGGGAGCGGGTAAGGAGTCATTCCAATCCCGGGACTTACCTTGGGGGGAAAAAATGGAGGGTAAACAAATGTACACACACCCACATATTCACACAGACACAAGTACACCTAGGCAGACATACTGTAGAAATTCCTGTTAGGAATTTTTTCCTCTATAATATTATTATTTATTTATTTGGTTAAGACACTGTCTTCGAGGAACTGCGTTACTACTAACATTTCTCTGAATCATCTGTACAATTTTGTCACAATGGTACATCATTTTTTTAACTGAAAAAAAAAATGCGCTGATTTAGTTTAGCCTACAACACTACAGATCAGGTCAATAAAGGATTAGAGATGTCTGCCACTTTGTTTCTTGTTGTGTTTTGTTTTTTGCCTTTTCATGGGCTAGTCCCTAGCAACAAGGTATCCTCACCTACTGTTAGCTGGAGATAGAAGGAAACACAGTGATGACCAAAACTTGCTTACTGCTGTCTACTTGGAGCCAGCTAACAGTTCATTAATTTTGTTATTTTATTACTATTGTTCTCAGACTGTAGTGACCCATTGGATTATAAGCACATAAGAAACAGGTGGAAATGGACCAACCACATGAATTTAGGAGAGTTTCTCCTTACGAGAGCAGCTAAAAAAACTTTTCTAATTTTTTTATCCATTTTACAGAATGAATAGTAATTCAAGAAATAATAGGCAGCATATATTTTCACAAGTGTTATTTAAAAGAAAGCTATTATGCAGAGAGACTTGTATTGAAAACAGGTTGGAGACGTGAGATACTTGTGCTGAAGAAGCAATATCATAGCCCAATCGGCTCGCGCCGGAAATCTTAAACATTCCGAATGTCTTTGGCTCAGCTGAAACGGAGTCGTCTCGGCCCGGCCTGCAGTGTGAACACTGCAATTGACAACAATGTGTTTAATGGCTCAGCTTGGCCCGGCCGGCAGTGTGAAGACAGCCTTAGTGATGATAGCAGCAGCAGAAAAATCATCCATAGTCAGATCCGTGGAATTAATTAGTGTGTTCAGTCGCGTGTTGCTGCAGCTACAGGTGTCTCAGTAAGTGATTTGAAACACATTGTGAGTGAAGGTCTTAGGGTTGACCAGCAAGCAGGGATCTTTACAACGTCGAATAAGAAACGTTCTAGTCAAAATGTGAAAATTGAAATGGATGATTTCGTCAAATGCGTAGTTCGTGGAACGATTTATAATTTTCATGAAACGAATGGAGAACGACTAACAGAGACAACATTGCTTCCAGTCGTTAGGGAAAAGGTGTATTTTTCGGGCAGTATCTGGGCGCTACGTAAAATAATTACTCAGTTGAGATTTAGATGGATAAAAACAGCAAATAAGCAGAAGTTATTAACTGAAAAGGAAGACATTCCTAAAAGCAATTACAGTTTTTTCGGGCTACACATAATTATAGAAATAGTGGGAGGCCTATTATATATGTCGATGAGACTTAGATTCATTCGTCACATTATTTATTCATGGGTGGTTCCTGAGAAAATCACAAAAAACCTTGATTTCACTGTGTGCAGATGGCGTAGTTGTCGGCGTGACTGTCTAGTTAGCCTAAAACACCGTAAAGCTCAAATTTTCATGTTTTTCCATTTATTTAATTCAAAGCCCAGTGGCAGATAAAGTCGGAAATTCCATAGTGTGTTGTTTTAATAAAGTCTGAGTTTGCAATTACTTCGAAATTTGATGCCAACTGTTTGAATTTTTAACCTTTTCTTAACACTATTTTAGGATCGGAATAGGTTGGCTCTCAAAATCAAATTCCAAATAAGAGTCGAAATGTAGAAATTAAATCTGTCAGTGGGAGCTGATCTGTAAGAAGTAACATTTTGTTTATACAATTTATTTCTAGCTGTCAACAATTTATAAAATCCAGACATTCTACAATTTTTCCAGATATTTCACTCTTCGAATCTGACAAGCCTATTTGTACTGTACATACAAAATCTATCATATCTATAGTAGCGACTTAAAACAAATCGTGACGCTCCTATTTTTTTAGTTTAGGATAAGCAAAAAAATTGCGTCTGATCAGTCTTGACTCAATCGGCCAATACGAATTATGTATTTTTCCGTTCTACAGAATGGGGCAATGACTAAAAAGGATCTTCTACAAATAAAGGCAAGAATTGAAAAGATAGCTTTCATAGTCTGCGACCATATAACTCCACAATGGATACTCTCAAAACATAGAAATGAGTTGTGACGAAATTGCCGTCGGCTTCCCTCCTTCGCCTTGCCCGCCCTGCCGCTGCGTCGCTGCCACGCACTTTTCGCACGTGCCTTGCACCGGCCCTGGCCAATATCTTTAGGACGGACAGCACCTGCGGCGTGCACCCTCCCTCCCGCGAGCGCATCGCCACTTGTGGCCGTTCCCTTCCCCTTACGCGCATTTCGTAGCTCGTCCTAAATCTCATGGACTATAAATATGTTGCAGTAAAAAACAAAACCAACACAACTTCAACTTTTCAACACAGATTAATGAACTAGGATATATGACGAACATTGTTTGTTATTGCTCACACATTTCACGATTTATGCTGTAGGGACACAGCTACCATTCAAGTGAAGTGCGCATTTTCATTGGTTGCTGCTAGACTCCGCAATGGCGTGTTGTTGTGGATTCATCCCATATGCCATATTATGCAGTTTTCAAGTTTGTAGAAGTTGCTGTCAATACTGGTGATTTCAATAACAATGTACTATAAGGTGTTCCTCATAACCAGTTCATTTTTGTCATAACATCACATGAATGAACTCGAAAGGAACCGAATTTTGCCGATAGTAAACAAATGAAAATGATTTATTATTTAAACCTGAAAGTTGCAATTCGAACCACTCCAATTGTAAACTTGTAAATTTAAACAATTTTTGTAACAATTACCATTAAATCGTAATGGTTGCAACCTCTGCAGTTGGTAAAATACACGGCTCCGTTTACAGGTGGCCCAGCCTCTGATAGGGTAGGATAAGCCTAGAATAGGAAGTGCTGGGTGGATGGATTGGACAGGTTTTGCAGCAGGTTCTTCCACAGGGATACAGGGAATTCTTGTCAGTGCAGATATGCTCTCATGGGTGGGCAGGATTTTTTGATGTGGAAGTGATGGCAATTGGCAAAGTATAGGTACTGTAAGTGGTTGGTAGGTTTAATATGGATGATAGTGTGGATGGAGCCATCAGTGGGATGGAGGTTAACATCCAGGAATGTGGCGCGATGGGTTGAGGAAGACCAGGTGAAGCCGATGAGGGAGGAGTTGAGGTTTTGAAGGAAGTAGGATGAGGTGTTCTGGCCCTGAGTTCAGATCGTGAAAATATTGTGGCAAACTAGTTTCATTACCAACTCTGACTGTTATTAGTATCTGACTCTGTTAGCATGAAAGCTGCATGTGACAAAATTCCAATATGATGTAAGAAAATTCATGACTACTAATATTAGTTTCCACATAATTTCTGGTTATGGGAATTTTTGGTTGCAAAAATTACCTGAATTACTTATTATATTTGTGTGCTTGTGAAAAATGCTCATGATAATGCTAGACCTACAGGTCATTCTATGTCTGAATTACCTGCTGCCCTGCACTGCTTGAGAACACGTGCTGTAGCAATCGACAACAGGTACTTTTCCCGCTGTGGTCCCCCTTCCGCTATCAGGTGAGGAGTGTGGAAGAGGAGCTGGGTAGCCGAATGTCATATAGTGGAGCATTTTGTAAAGGGCAGGAAAATCAAGATATTTCACTCTGGGGAGTGTCACAGTGAAAATTAAAAATTTGTAACACAAAAGACATGGAGAGGTGGCCGCAACACAGTTCCCCTGACATTGAGAGGTGCTGTTGGCAGCAGATTTGAGTGTCAGCGTAGGGCAGCGGGGCGGGGCTGTCTGCAGCTGTATGACTGCATGTGAACATAAAATGCTGCATTTGCCGTCTCACAGGATCGCGACCGAAGAACTTGTAGGAGTGAGGTTGGGCTTGGGGGACAGGGTCTGCTCGCACTGGCCAGTTTGTGTGGCTGTCACTCCGCGTGCCATCCGCTGGGCCGGTGTCGGCAGTGGGCGAGGTGTGCGCTCGGTGGCAGCTATAAAGGACTTGCACTGCCAGCTGCAGAGTGGGCCGTGGGAACTGAGGCAACAGAATCGGCAGTATGTCACAGCTCGTGGGTGTGGTTGGCTCGTCAAGGACGGGTGCGCTCGTTGACAACAGTGGTAGGGCTGGCGAATAGTTACCGTCTGGTGTATCAGTCCTACGACCTGTGGGTACAGTCTAGTCTTGTGTAGTTCGTGAACGAACTAGTTCGGAAGAACCCTCCCACAGGCGAACTACGTGAACTAGTTCGCAGATCCCTCGGCTCTTAGTTTGTCGTCTCCTTTTCCGAAGACAGCGAGAGGACGCGAGAGCGCGCAGAATCGCGAAATTCCTTTCTGCCAGTTACCATCATTTTGAGCTGAGATGCAGCTCAGTTGTAGTTTTAGTTCACTGCCACAGATTTTCTTTTCTAAGGTATTCAGAAGTGTCTAAATATAAGCCAGAACCCTCATTGCATAGTGTATAGAAGTAAAGAGAACTCAAAACTGCATTTTTATTCATGAAAATAGATGCATTTAGCATATTTTGTAGGCAATGTTCCTGCAATGACCTATTAAGTAAATCGATAAATACAATTTGAAAATAAAATACTACGAGTACTCTGTATGCAAAGTAGTTGAATACCATTGTATCACCCATTTGTGTAAATAACTGGTTTATTTGCTTAAGTATTTGACGTCTAATTCCCCAAAAATACGGGTAATAGCACACGGTTGGGCAACACTGATCGTTATATAAGAAAGAGCTGTTTTAGTAGCGGTAGCAAAAGCCAAAAAGAGCAGACAAACTAAAAAGAGCGACCTACTTGCGGCCGAGCTGCGAACTAAAAGGAGAGCTAGCGGTCACGAACTAAGAAATGCGTGATCAGTCGTGAACTAAAAAATGCGCGATCGGTCGCGAACTAAAAGCCCAATCGGTGGTGAACTAAAATATGTGCAGTCAGTTCTGAACTAAAACATGCGTTACCGGTTGTGAACTATTATGCCAAACGTAGCTCGCTTCTTAGTTCATTGGATTCTTTTCCGAAGACTGACGGGCAATGGTGAGAGGGCATGCAGCAGAATTAAAAATCACGTTTGCCTTCTGCTGAGGAGTCATTTCGAGGTGAGCGTCTGCCTGCTAGATTACATAGTTCAGTGCTACAAAATTTCTGTTTTGAAGTATTCTGCACTCTGCAATATCTGACTAATAAATTCCATAATGCCAAGATATAGAGATATAGAGATAACTCTAAACTTAAACGCGGGAAATTATCCACAAACTGTTTCTTTTGGTTTGCGTGATATCGTTAGTGGCTCAAGCAGCAAGCTCATGAAGCAGCTAGGTGGGGGAACTTCTCCCTCCTCCTGCATGTGCAGACCACGCCGCTCAGCTGTCACTGGGAGCGGCCAAACTTAAAGAATGAACTAGTGAGCGCTCCCGATCGCGAACTATAATGCGCAAGTCTAGTACAGTCAGCACTTCAAGAACAGGCACGTTTGGTGACAGCAGTGGCGGAGGAAAAGAATAGTTGCCATCTGGTGCATCACTCCCACGACCTTTGGGAGTGGCCGAAAAATCATTGGCGGGCACAACAGCGGCACAACAGCAGCAATGGAGGCAGCAGCGATGGAAGCAGCAAAGGTATCATGCGTGCTGGGGAATCTGACGATGCGGCTACCGACTACAGCCTTATCGGAGAGTGCAAGGGTCGGGCGTAGCCAGCAATTGTTGTGATGGTGCAGTGGGCGTCAGCTGCTTGTGCGGTGTGGAACTTGGTCAGCCAGGATCTATTAGTTCCTGTGGTTGGCCGTGTGGTGCTGGCTCATCTCTAAGATATTGGAGGGGGGGCGGTGGGTAGCGGCTGGCGTGCTGCTGGCAGAAATAGGGGTGCTTGTGTCTGTGTCGGTGGGAGTGGCACAATGGTGTTTGGTCACAGTTTGTTCCCAGGCTAGATACACGCCGATTTCAGTCTGTCAGTATAAACTAGCGGGCTTGCCTGCGACTTGATCCTGAACGTTTTGTCTCTGTGCTGAAGGACTTTCTGTGGCTCGGTGTATCGCGGGCACATAGGAAGCTGCAGGGCGTCCTTTTGCAGCATGACATGAGACCCTGTGGCGAGGTCCTCGAGGACAAAGTTGTGGTCCGAATTACACGGCGAGGGCATAAAAAAATTACCCAGCAGCACTAGCGGCAGACCGTAGACTACGTCAACCTCTGAAATACAGCTTATGTGCAGCGTGAAAGCCTAGCAAGACCATGGCGAAAGCGGATGTCCACAAAGTGTCGAGGCAAGAAAGTGAGTCCTTCAGGGTGCGGTGAAGCCACTCAACAAGACCATTTGATGGGGGGTGGTAAGAAGTTTTGCAATGAACAAGGGATCCGCATGTGGTGGCAGGGGATTGAAATAGTCATGAAGTAAATTGGCGGCCGCAGTTCCACTTGGTGTGCTGGGAACAGCCAAAATGTACTTACAAAAGCACGTGCAATTGTCTATGCTGAAATGTTTGAAAGGGAATAGCTTCTGGTCAGTGTGTGAACCATTCAATCATAGTTAATAAGTATCGTGCACTGTCTGAGGATGATAAAGGGCTGATGATATCAATATGAATGTGAGAAAAACAGTGCTCCATGGGAGGGAAAGGGGCAGTTGGTGCATGAACGTGCCATCCTTGGTATGCTGACACTTCATGCAGGTATGGCCCCACAGTGAACAATGTGATTGTAAGTCCGGCCAGAAAAGCTGCACGCCAGAATGCAGGCAGGAGATATGGCCGGATACGATCTGGGTGTTGCTGCTGAGCATTAGTGCCTCAGGAAGCGTGTCACATCATATGCGATTGTCAGATCCAGGTATTGTATGCAAGGAAAGGCTTGCGCCAGATTGTGGGTCAGCTAACAGGCAGCGGCGAGATCGTCATAATTGAAAGGTGTAGTGAGCGAACACAGCTGACTGAGACAGTCAGCTAAAATGTCGTACACTTGAGGCATGTGCATGTGGAGAATTGGGCAATAAACTCTTGGTTTCTGATTTGCCGTGGTGAAATATTGCCAATAGGCTTTCTGCATAAATTTTAATGAGGGGGCGGTGATAGTAAAAACACAGTTCTCTGCAGAGGGGTGAAAGTAAAGCACTGTCACAAATATTGCAAAAGTTCGTGGTTGTACTTGGCCCACTACTGTTGGGACTCAGTTAACTCTTGGAAGAAAAAAAGTGGGGGGCTGCCAAGCATTGCTAATCCACTGTTGTAATATGGTGCAGATACCCAGTTGGCTGGCTTTGGTTACCAGTGCTAGTGGGGTTGTCATGTTGAGGACGAGTCTGCAGTGCTGCCTCAGCGATGCAGCTTTTGCGTTGGAAAAGCTTTCAGCCATTTCAGGCGTCAACTGGCCTCCTATCAGATCTTTTTATGCCTTGTAGTGCAGCCCTGAGGGGAACCTGAATTTCGTTAACAGAAATAACAAAACACCTTTAGAAATTTAGCATTTCCAGAAAACCCCACAGCTCCTTGAAGGTGGAAGGGCGGGTGAAGTTTAGGATGGACACCAAATAGGCACTTATCCAGCCTGAGAATTACACCAGCCCTCTCAAGGTGTGTGAATACCCCATGCAAGTGCTTGCAATGCTCTTCCAGTGATCTTGAAAAATTGAAGATTCATCAAGGTACACAAAACAATTTAGGGCACCACGTAAAATGTTATCCAGAAACCTCTGATACGTTTGAACAGCGTTCTGTAACCAAAGGTCGTGAAACGACTCTCTAGCAGCCCAAAGGGTGTGATAACTCTCTTTGGAATGTCCTTGGGCGCCACCAGTATCTGCGTAAAGTCCTCGGTGCAATCGAGCTTTGTAAACATTGTACAACTAGAGAGATCATCACTGTATAGCTCAAGGAGGGAGATGGCATAACGGCCCGGAATAAAGTGGACATTGAGCACTCTGTAATTACCACATGTCCTCCACATGCTGTACTTTTTCGGCGCAAGGTTGATCATAAATAACAAAGGGCTCTTAGGAGGCTGGAGAATGCTGGCCACTATCAAAGACTTGGTATCAGGGGAGGGGGGGGTTAATCGAGGGCACCAGTGAACAGGTGGGAGCGAGGAGTGGTGGCCATGTAGTGCACCTTGTCGTGAAAACCTCTCAGGGGAGGGGGGATGTGGGTGGGCAGGTAAGGCGAGGGAAATCAGAGAGGAGATTATAGAAGCAGCCATTATAGATCTACATCTACATCTACATCTACATAGATACTCTGCAAATCACATTTAAGTGCCTGGCAGAGGGTTCATTAACCACCTTCATAACTTTTCTCTACCGTTCCATTCTCTAATAGCGCGCGGGAAGAAAGAACACCTAAATCGTTCCGTTTTCGATCTGATTTCTCTTATTTTATTGGGATGGTCATGTCTCCCTAAGTAGGTGGGTGCTAGCAAAATATTTTCACATTCAGAACTAAAAGTCGGTGATTGAAACTTCGCAAACAGATCATGCCGCAATGAATAACGTCTTTCTTTTAATGATTTCCACCCCAATTCGTGCAACATTTCCGTGACGCTTTCCCCCCCGTAACGTGATAAAACAAAACGAGCTGCCCTTCTTTGAACCTTCTCAATATCTTCCGTCAGTCCCACCTGGTGAGGGTCCCACAAGGGGCAACAGTACTCCAAGAGAGGACGCACAAGTGTGATGTAGGCAGTCTCTTTGGTGGAGCTGGTGCATCGTCTAAGCGTTCTGCCAATGATACGTAACCTTTGGTTCGCCTTCCCCACAATATTTTCTATGTGTTCTCTCCAGTCAAAGTTGTTCGTAATTGTAACTCCTAGGTATTTGGTAGAATTTACGACCTTAAGGTTTGACTGATTTATCGCGTAATTGAAGTTCAGCGGATTTCTTTTAGTGGTCATGTGTATGACCTGTATGACATCCACAAAGACGGCGGGGGCGGTGTAGCAAGGGGCAGAACAGTTGGTGGCTGGGCCCATGAGGCAGTGCTCAGACAAGTCGGCCATGAGTGAAAAAGCGGGAATGAAATAGGCACCGAGGATTGAATCTGTAACATTGGCCATAATAAACTTCCAAGTGTGATGCTGGCTGAGGTCGAAGTTGAATGTGTGGGGGATAAGTGTTGATAGATGAGCTGTTTGTAGCTGTAAGATGGAAGGGTGCAGCAGGACCAGGGACTGGGGGAAGTTTGCGGAGAAGGATAGAAAGATGTCAGCTGGGAATGGAGGAAAATTGAGGTAATGAATGTCACGGATAAAACAGCGCTGTGAAACAGCACCCAACTGGGAGCGCCTGTTGCCGGCTGCCGCCCTAGTTTGGGGAGCACCAAGAACTCGGCAGCGAATATTTCGGAGCTGAGCATCAGAACATTCTGTGGAGGATAGGGGGCAACTGGGATGGATGCAGCAGCAGCTGTGAGTGGGCAGAATAAATGGTGTTGGCCAACTCTGCTGTGTTGTCCATGTTTATTAACTTAGAAGTGGAAATTTCAGAATGGACGTAATGCAGAAGGCTCGTTTTCCACATGTCCATAAGCTGGTGTGCGGGCAACACATCGGGTAGTGCTAGTTAGCGTATGTGCATGAGCATTTTGGAGAGCAGCATGCCATGAATTTATTTCATCCAGTGCTTTACTGTGCACATTTGCTGTGATACCAAATTTTTTATTGAAGCTCCATGATCTAACCTGTATTGTCCCGTTCTATCTGATGTAAGAAATCTTGACACCGCGTTGACGGCGTGTTGCTCTAACTGCACAATACATTCGGTGAACTTGTCTTGCTCAGAGTATAAACGTGAACAGAATAATGGTGAGAGGAAACGCTGCTTGAGTGGTTGGAAGTGCGGTTGGGGTTCGAGGGGCTGGGAAATTCCTTTACAACCAATATCTTCTGCTTTGAGTGTGAGGGGAGTGGAATTTCCAGACAGTCAGACTGGCTGCATCAACATGAGCATGAGGCTGGGAGAAAACACAGTTTTGTACAAAGAAAAGGATGGAAGATTGTGAGACCATGTGTACAAGCTCACCAATATGGCAATCTAGTTTCATTACCAACTCTGACTGTTACTAACTTCTGACTCTTGTTAGCATGGAAGCTACATGTGTCAAAATTCCAATAGTATATAAGAAAATTCATGACTTTAATGGAACAAAACATTTAATGAATATAACGTAATAATCATATGTATAAAATAAAGATTGTTTGACTTACCGCAAGTACAGGCTCGCCGATAGAAACATAAAACACAAATAAAAACACACAAACATTCAAGCTTTCGCCACCACTGGCAGCTTCTTCAGGAAAAAGAGGAAGCAAGGAGAGGAGAAAGGGAAGGGTAGGGGTTTTAAGGAAGTGGAAAAGGAGTCATTCCAGTCCCAGAAGTGGAAGGACTTACCTTAGGGGACAAAAAGGAAGGTAAACAAATACACACACACTCACACATATTCACACGCAAACACACCTAGGCAGACATTTGTAGAACCCAAATAATAAAAAATCATCTACTACTTTCATCACCTCATTACCTAATCTAATTCCTTAAGCATTGTCTGACTTTCTGATGCTACATTCCATTACCTGTGTTTCACTCTTGTTGATGTTCATCTTATTCCCTCTTTTCAATACATAGTCCATTCCATTCAATTGGTCTTCCAGATCCTTTGTGGTCTCTGACAGAATTACTATGTCATTGGCAAACTGCAAAGGAATGATGATGTATCAGGCTTGAATTCAGAACCACGTTGGGAGAGATAGTATTTGAGAGCGGTAAGGCCATTGGCATGTGGGATGTTGGTGTATACACTGTGACAAGTAACGATCCAAGGGGGAAAGGGGCGGGGGATGGTTGGAGGTTCAGTGAAGGAAGTGGTTGGTATCTTTGATATGAGACAATAGATTTTGGACAATTGGTTGAAGTTGTTGGTCTATGAGGGCTCAAATTTTTTCAGTAGGAGCACTGTAACCAGACACAGTTGGTTGTCCAGGATTATTTGACTTTTGATTTTGGGGAGCGAATAGATGGTGGATTGTTGGATGTGTGGGGTACTTGGGGTGAAGAGGGTGACAGATTCAGGAAAGAGCTTCTGGGAGAGGCCATATGATTTTAATATGGATTGGACATTTTGTTGGACTTTTGGGCTGGGGTCATTTAGCCACAACTTGTAGGTGGAAGAGTCAGAGTGTTGGCGGAGTGCTTCTGTCAGGTAGTCACCGTGATTCATAACTACAGTTATGGAACCTTTATCTGCAGGGAGGGTGACTATGTTGGTATTTGATTTGAAGTTGTGGATGGATCTCCTTTCCTCTGCTGAATGATTTGTGTTCTTAGGAATGTACTTGGGGGGGGGGGGAGTTGGAGGTGAAATATTCTTGGATGGTGACCAGGGGGTGGTTAGGTGGGAGTGCAGGGTGATCTCGGTTGGATGGTGGTATGAACTGGGAAAGGCAAGGTTCAATGTTGGAATTAGGTTTGGATTGGTCAGAGTGATTGGTGACAACTTTAGTGTCTCCATCATGGGGATCGGGGAAAGGAGAGTAGGGCTGAAGGTAAGATTTGGGATAGAATGGGAAAAACAGAAACTTTTATATTAATCACTTGTTCCTGTCATCATCATCATCATCCATCAGATTTGTTTTTCTGATTACTGTTATTAAATTTCATACATACTACAGTTGTATAATAATGGAAAGTCCAAGTTGGTATTAATAATATAATAATAATAATGACAGTTTACAACTCACTGCAAATACATGGCGACGAGATGTGATAGGCACATAACAAAAGACACAAACATACAACTCTTTCAGATATCGTGGTGGGGATGGGTACAGCACAGCCTAGATATTAATAACGAAATGCAGCTTAGGAATGGAGTGGCGAGGCGGGTGAGGGGAGAAAAATAAAACAAAATAAAAACAATACAATAACATAAACAAAATATAAAAATAAATATAAAACGCGTACACACACACCACTCAGAATAGGAGATGTTTTGGATAGAGGTAGGAAGTGTAAGGTGTGGGGAAAAAGGGAAGTTATTGTAGGGTGAGGCCTGGATAATTTCGGGATCAGCAAATGTACTGTAGGGATAACTCCCATCTGTGCAGTACAGAAAAGCTGGTGGTGGATGGGAGGATCCAGATGGCCTGGGTTGTGAAGCAGCCTTTGAAGTTAAGTTTGTGCTCTGTCACATGCTGTGCCACAGGGTGGTCCACCTTGTTTATTGCCACAGTTTGGCAGTGGTCATTCATCATAATGGACAGCTGGATAGTGGTCATGCCAATATAGAAAGCTGCACAGTGATAGCAACACAGTTCCCGTGCCACATCCCAAATCCTCCATCTGATGCCAGTAACCATTCACAAAAGAGTGCTCCCCTTGTAACCAGTACTATCCTGGACTCGTACAACTAAATTGCATCCTTTGCCAAGGTTTTGATTTTCTTTCCTCATGCCCAGAAATGAGAGACATCCCACACCTCATAAAGTGGTGTTCTGCCACCCTCCCAACCTCCATAACATCCTAGTCCATCCCTATGCCACCCCGAAACCCAAACCACTGCCACAGGAATCGTATCCTTGTGCAAGACCCCACTGCATGACCTGTCCATTCCATCCACCCAGCACTTCCTATTCCAGTCTTGTCGCAGGCTTATCCTACACTACCAGATGCCGGGCCACCCGTGAAAGCAGCCATGTAATTTACCAACTATGCTGCAATCACTGTGCAACTTTCTGTATTGGCATGGCTACTAACCAGCTGTCCATTAGGATGAATGGCCACTGCAAACAGTGGCCTAGTAGAGCACTGTGGTATTCAAACCACTCTTTGGATTGTTGACTGCTTTACCTTTACCTTTATTTCTTTTTAATGTTACCTTTTGTTTGTACCTTTAAAAAAAAGTTTAATAGATACCTTTAGGGTGTTATCCATACCATTTACAACAAAAGCCATGACATAATATTGGCCTGTCTGTAGTTGATATAGAATGATACTGATCCAAAACAGTCCTTAGTGATAAGGGGTACTGAATATGGCAGGGGTTCCCAAAAAGAAGCATGTCATAGGTGCACTAACATATGACACTGTAACTTGGACAGTTTTTCTAACAGACTTTCTGACTTGCGTCCACCAAACATTAGTTGTTTGGTAGTAACTTCCAAAGTTGTTGTTTTTTCTTCAAATGTAGGGCACAAGTTTGCTGCTCCCAAAGATCAGTTACTTTTCCTTTGAGCACCTCTTATAGTGGCCTTACACTCCTTTCTTATTCTGCTTGCTGCATTATATTTTAAGCTTTTGCTCGCTTAGCTTTGTGCTTAAGGAATTGAGACTAGGCATGATTTGTATTGAGCCACTCATTGGGGATATATGTTAAAGTATTGTGTACATCACAACTTGAATATCTTAAAATTTTTTCATTGAAAATCATATGGCTGTGGTAACAGGGTACCTGAGTATAAATTAAAGATGGCATTTGAGATGATAGGCAATTGGCTTATGAAGTATAAATGGCAAGCATTCAAAATCTTCAAAATTTAATTTTATTTCTGGGCAATTTTGTTTTTCAGTTACCCCAGCAAATCCACAAGGAGGTCCAAATCTTTACATTTGGAAGTCAGACAGTGGAGATTTAATAAAAGAATTTGTGCAAAAGAAGCTTTCTGGCTGGTAAGTTATGAACAACTTATGAATGTTGTAACATATAAATAACATGAATGAGAGAATAGTTGTTTTGGCAATATAAATAGTCACTCATTTTTTGTATGATCTTTCTTATACTTCATATCTGAACCTGATGTATCTGCAATATGTTTCAGTTACTGTATTTACCTGAATGTGAGCTGCACTTTTTTCCAATTTTCTGGATCTAAAAATATGCCCGCAGCTTAGATTTGGAGGCAAAGCTTCAGAAAGTTCCAAAAAATGCTGCCAGAAGCTGACAGAAGTAGTTTTTGTGAATGCTATGTCTGGATTTCATCCTTTGTTGCAGTATTTGCAGTCTGCTTTTTTACTTTTGTGCGTGAAGCCTTGTATCTGATCATGAAGAAGCATGATATATTTTTTTTATACCAAAAAGCTTAAGAGAACAGTAATTTCTTTCCACGAGACATTTAATCCCACAGGTGCACATATTGTAGGGTGAAAACACACAATATTGCCCATGAGCAGAAAATAAAAACGATTTCAAAGGAAGCTGCAATAAGGTTATTCCGTGTAGCTCCAGAATATTTTAACCATTTCACTGCTCCGTACGTAAATATACGCTAATAGTTTCACTGCTCAAGACATAAATATATACGATTTTCTCTCCAAAGATTGAAAAGGAAATGTATTTTACATTACAATACTAGGTTTTCCGTCTTATTTTTGCCTGAATAACAATGGACTACTACTAGAGAGAAACATTCCTGATAGGAAAAATATGTATCTGTCCTATACTCATAGTCTTCGCTGGAGATATCTCTTTGCCATGAAGAAAAATAATCCTACTCCTAATGATCCAGCTCCCCAAGACACCATTAAAATTGAACCCTGCCTGGAACAGTTTTGTCCTCCATCACTGCGAGACCCACCCCCTCTTCCTCAAAACCACACTCTTCAAACCTTCCAGAAATTTCTCACTTCCAACCTTGCCTCTGCCTTTCCTGAAAAACCTCAATCCAACTCCCAACATCATCGCAGCTAAAGCATGGGCTATCTGTACTCTGAAGGCTGACCATTCCACCATTCTCCCAGCCGACAAGGGATCCATGACCATGGTACTTGATCAGCGGGAGTATGTGGCTGAGGGATTGCGCCAGCCTTCAGACAACACTACATACAAAATTTGTCAAGGCAATCCCACTCCTGACATCCAGGAATCCTCAGAGCATTAAGGCCACTACAAAACCTTTCACCAGACTCATGACCTCATGACCCCACCGACACTCCGCACCCCCACCTTCTACCTACTTCCTAAAATCCAGAAACTAATCATCCAGGCTGCCCCATTGTGGCTGATTACCAAGCCCACACGGAACAAAGCTCTGCCTACTTGGACCAACACCTTCAACCCATTACATGCAGTCTCCCATTCTTCATCAAAGACACGACACCTGAAATCCTTACCCAATCTCTTACCTCTGGAAACCATTCTTGTAACCATTGATGCTACTTCCTTACACACAAACATCACATTAGACCCAGGGCCTCACTACATCAATAACCTAATAACAGCTTTCACATCATGCAGCTATCCTCCTGATCTGGAACAGAAGCAAATTGCCAGGGCCACTTCCTCATCCTCCAAGCCCAGATCCTTCCACAGAAGAACCCCGGATACTTTCTGGGACAGGATCGGACTCCGAATGTGGCTCTCCAGCAGGGACATGACTTACTTAAATCCTGCCCTGAAATGAGATCCGTCCTTCAAGACATCCTTCCCACTCCACCAAGAGTGTCTAACTGCTGCCCACCTAACCTTAATAACCTCCTAGTTCATCCCTATGAAATCCCCAAACCACCTTCCCTACCCTCCAGCTCTTACCCATGTAACTGCCCCTGGTATAAAACCTGCCCTATGCATCCTCCACCACCACTTATTCCAGTCCTGTAACCTGGAAGTTGTACACAATTAAGGGCAGAGCCACTTGCAATAGTTCCCAAGGGATTTACCAACTAACATGCCTGCACTGTAAAGCGTTCTATGTGGGAATGTCCAGCAACGAACTGTCCATTCGCATGATCGGACACAGACAGACAGTGTTTGTTGGTAACGAGGATCACCCTTTGGCTAAACATGCCTTGGTGCATGGCCAGCACAGTGTTACAACGTCCAGGTTATATGGATACTTCCCACTGACACCAACCTTTCAGAATTCCGGAGATGGGAACTTGCCCTTCAGCATATTCTCTCTTCCAGTTTCCCACCTGATCTCAACCTCTAGTAATTTCAAATTCCCTCCCACCATTCAGCTTCATCTTTGCCCCCGATCTCTAGCCTCGGATATTATCCATCATATGAAGAGTCTGTTAAAAATTTTAAATCATGAATTATTAACTGACTCTTCTGATGACGGATAATATCCAAAACTGGTAAAGTTTTAGATACAATAAACCACTGGTTTACTATACATTTTTAAACTATATTACGGCTGTTGACTCACAACTAAGCAAAAATTTGAACATGTAAAGATGTTATGTAAGTCAAGCAAATGAGCAGATTCAAAAACTACCTTTTTATTTAAAGCCCTATAATCGACCACAGGTTTATAATAGTTCTTATCAGGTTTCCGGAACAGAAATATAGGTGACGCATATGGCGAGGTTGATGGCCCGATGACTCCGTCATGCAACATTTTATCAATCTTCTTGTGCAAAAAAGGCATTTTTGGTGTAGACCGGCAATAAGGGCTCTGCTCTTACCGGAATATTATCAATCAAATGAATCTTGTACTTAAGAAGATTAGTAACCCCCAGTTTATCTGTCAAAACATCCTTGAACTGACCCAAGGTGTCCAGAAGTTCTGAACACTCAGCACCAGGGAGATGATCAAGTGGGTAGTTAGTGGTTTGCGAAGAGCCTGAACTAATGTGGGTACCAAGTCGGGAAGAACAGAATGCAGTTTTCTTGTGGGATGTGAATTTAAAATAGAATGGATTTAAACCAAAATCTATTACAAACCAGAGCACTGCATGAAATCAGTCCACAGTATGACTGGAACCGACAGGGCACTCGCAAACAAGATAGTAATTGGGTAGATGTACAGCATATACCTAACCATACTTGACATTCTCCCACCAGAGACAACGTCTACCCACCAGCAATACGAGATCTCCGTGCGGGAGGACAAAGCTCCAAAAAGTGTCAAACATTTCGAAACTCCATTTACCAAGCATGATCAATTAATGAGCACGCACTACCCGAGTCAATAAGAGCACAAACTTGTTCATGGTTTATGGTAATACAAACAAAGAGTAGAGAGGAGCTGTGTGATGCTACGAAATGGTTACAAAATAACATAAGGGGAGTACGCCTCCCTCCTCAATGTAGTTGGCGTCATCTATCACACCGCAGAGCCTTTTGTACGGGACTCTGTCGCACAAGGTGGTCACTGGCATCACAACAGAAACACTGTCCCCGAACGTCACAACCGAAGGTGTGTGAATGGGAGGGATTTGGAGGAACGACGACAGCATCCGCCTCTGAAGGTTTCGAAATCTGTTTGTCCACTAATTGTAATGCTTCAATAGAAAAGACCAACTGCTTTAATTGAGAAAACGTGGAAAGTCTAACTCTGAACACCGTCCAAACCCCAGTCTCAGAGTGGAGCCCATAAACAATAGTTGTAACAATGTCACTCTGTGATATATGAATCCTATACTTTAGGATACGAATCCGCACTTTGGGCCTTATCCAACTGCAACTGATCTAGGTCAGTCAAGCGATAACTATAATGATTGAGCTGAGCTTCAATCCTATAGGGCTGCCTACGGGTGGATCTAGTTTCACCCAAAAAGGAAAGATTCCTAGCTAATTCCTGCAAGGCTACAGAACACGAGACAATGGCAGCATTGCAGCACCTGTCTCGCCAATATTGTGGTATGATACGATGACTGATGCAGAGGTGGCAGCACGCAAACGGTCTATCAAATCTTGCATACTTCTACTTTCGTCACAGTCTCTTATTCTTAATTCATACTCCTGCTTCTTTCTCAGATAGCTCCATCCAGTAACATGGGCATTCTCCATGTTCCACCACTAATTAGCTGAAAAAATTGAAATAGTTGTTATTCACTAATAATGAAGCCCAACAAGACTTGACACACGCCCAATATAACCACGCTCTCGCTACCAATGAGTTATGCTGTTGGTAGGATGGGAGCAGCTACGGAAGACGTAGGCCATTTGTAATGAGTGCAAGTCTTCTTCTTGTAAAAATTTTTCTGTAAGGGCCAATATCCATACTGCCACTGACCGCATCATCTCAAAAGCTGCCACAGCCTTCACCCTGGACTGGTCCCACTTCACTCCGCTGCCCTCTATCCTAGTTGCGCAACAAGGGTATCCTCCAAGGCGGGACGGAAGATAGCGGCAGGGGAAGGGTGGGAAAATAAACCATGCAAGCTGTGACACACCTCAATGTCACCGATTTTAGTGGATGCCCAATTTCATGATATGGGCAGCATGAGCAGTTAACAAGTGAACACAACTACAGTATAACCCTGTTTTTACACTTTTCATGGGACTTCAACGAAAAGAGAGTAAAATGCAGAAAAACTTAAAATGTGGGATATAACATTTTAAATGGTAAAATTTGCATTTGCATAGTTTATGTATGATATATGTACATGAGGCATTATAATACCTGTCAGAAAGTTTAGTTATTGTGTGATAAAGGTTATCTGAGGTTTTTACTACTTCAAGCACCAAGTGGTACTGGAAACTTTATAGCAAGTGGTAATTTTTGACATTATTTCATTCATCATATTCAATGCTGTCAATAATCTGACATTCATTATTGAAGTAATGAAACATAACATATTTTTTGTGTTTTGCGATGTTTTGCACGACGACATTAGAGAATTTATTTGCTTTTTCAAGTGCAAATATATACGTACCCCTTCTTTTTTGTCATTTGCATAGGGTCGGCACCTCGTGCTTTAATCATCTTTTTAAGGTTATAACATTAACTTTGCCCCCTTCAATGTGCACAAAAACACACACAAGCATACTGTCATTATCACCGTTTATAAAACGCCACAAAAGTAGTTACATAAATATTTACTCTTTGCAGTAAGAATAAATTCTCAAAACATGACATGAAAAGCATAAAAAGTAGTAAGTACCAGTCACGTAAATTAAGCTAAGCTGATACTCAAAGGAGTCTGCATGCTACCATCAGCCAGCATGTCGTGACTCAGTTTGACGCATACTGCTCAAAACACGAAATATATGTTTGAATAAATGCAAAGTGTCAAGAAATGTGGCTGCAAAACATTTACAGTGATTGCAAAAACCGTGCCATTGTCAATTTATGTCTATTACGTAATTTTTTCGTCACGAACATGGTTTAATAAAGTGTAAAATGGGGGGGGGGGGGGGAATGGAAATATGTTAACGCAAAAATGGGCGATTTAACATTGTGAACATAGGAAATTTAATGGGACCGCCAAAAAGTGGTTGAAATGGCAGGAAAACGTAAAATCTGGGAACGTAAATGCATGGTAATATTGTACTAGATTTATCAGCTGGTCTTTATCTTGCAAGTAGTCACCTTATAAAATGAGTATATAATAACTTGGGGAAACTGTTCCTGCATATGGATATTATGTTCCACACTGCAATCCAACTAACTCATTGCTACCAGTAGCTGATCAGCAGCTGACATAGTTGATGATAGTTAATACTTCAGAGGGTAACTGATAGACTATGATCCCTGGAATCTTAAGTCCTAACTGAAGTGGCCTCAGTGCTGGCATGGTCACTACTGCTCAGTGATTGCAGATACCACGTTTGGTTCCGCACTATTTGCAGAATTTTTGACGTAGTATTGCACAGAAATTACAAATGTGAGAAAGTTAACACTATCTGTATTGCAGTCTGTATCCCATAATAGCCAGGTTACAGTAAGCACACTCATTGGAGACAGATATCAAAATGAAAAGTTTTATAAAAATGGTATTTTGCTTTGAAACACTGCTAGATTGAAATTTATACAATTTTGTGAACTAGCAGTACAAAAAGCATTTATTTACATAGTAGGTTATATGCCCATTTTTCACAAAGGTTGTCAAAGAGGGCAAACTCATTTATCCTCTCCAAGATATCACATTTAAGTAGAAGTCATTGTTGAAAATGATGAATGTTCATAAAGTTTTTCATACAAAAACTGATACTCCATACTCCGGAACGATGTAAATTCAATGTTAGTTTGTGTTCATAAAGTTAAGACTGCGGGGTGTAATTGTCTGTTTGGCGTAAACTTCTGAAAAAACTTCTATCGTTAAGATGAGAAATAATAATAACAGTGCCATGTATTGATTTTATTGTGTAGCACTAAACTGTTTCTCTCTCAATGTAGTTATTCTGTATGCAATTAATGATGGAAATTCTTCACAGAGATGAGAAATTATTTTTCGAAAGAGATAGATTGGCTGACCAGTACTTATCTTTTTGCTGTACTGCCGATAGTCACACACAGAAAGGAAAAAGGACGAAAATAAAACAACCTTTCGGAACTGTGTTCCTTCTCCAGGTAAGAGAGAAGGGAAGAAAACAGGAATGGGGAAAGGAAGGGGAAGGTAATTCATGACTTAGGTCGTGAATTACCTTCCCCTTCCTTTCCCATTCCTTTTTTCTTCCCTTCTCTCTTACCTGGAGAAGGAACACAGTTCCGAAAGCTTGTTTTATTTTCGTCCTTTTTCAAAGCTTGTTTTATTTTCGTCCTTTTTCAAAGCTTGTTTTATTTTCGTCCTTTTTCTTTTCTGTGTGTGACTATCGGCAGTACAGCAAAAAGGTAATTACTGGCCAGCCAATCTATCTCTTTCAAAAAATAATTTATTCTGTATGCAGTACTCCCTATTATCGAAAACTCGACGAATGCTGAAAGTCTTCTAATTCAATCAACAGAGCAGTTAAAAAAAGAAGTCATGGTGGTGTCAGTGTGCGATAAAGTAAGTCTGGGTAAATCGTTGATTGTCTGTATAGAACTTTCCATTGAGTATAGTATTTCCAGTGAATTGTCTTGACAGTGTCAGCAGCATCGGCCACTCTTTCAGCTAATACATGGCCCCACGTCCTGCAATGATTACTTCGTAAAGCACGAAGTTGAAATCGACCTTGTGTAATAGAACTATATACCCTGTATTTAGAAGTCAGATTATAACTCTAAGTACAATTGTCTCTGCAAAAGAATACGTCCTTCTCTATCTTAATGTATTCCACACCAAAAGTAAGTAATTATCAATTTTAATCATAATATTGTACCAAACAATTATGAAAGCGGGGAGGTTTCTGATGAGTTTGTCGCTTGCGTGTGTATATCATCTCTAGTGGCAGGCACAGAGCAGAAATATCTCTGGAGTGAGCATTCAGATGTGCAGAACAGATTTTTTGTCCTTAACATTAAGGTGGAAATGCCATGTGACATTGGGAAAATCTACTAATCACTGACTTTATCTTGGTCCTTTTTATTTGGTTAAGACGGATGACTGTGTAAATGGCCCTTTTAGTGATTTTTCTTCAACTTTCTTGTTGCTTCTGTGACTCATTTATTTAGATATTATTTCATGTTATGTGATTGCTCTGCAAAAAGGAGATGGGGCTTCTTTGAAGCCAAAGCAGCACAAACCAACCGTAAGAGCAAATAAATGTGTGAAAAGAGTGGATTTGTCTCAATATCACCTGGTAATTCCAGCTTAATGTTCAGAAGATGGATGGAATGCAATGTTCACTCCATAGATATTTCTACTCTCTGTACAATTTAGTGGTTGTACCCATCAAAAGATGCACTTCTTTTCTTTCCATGACATTGAAAAACATATGTGATACAGCTAGGAAGAAAAAAAAATTGTTTGCTACTTGGGTTAAATTTTACTTGCAGTGGCAGCAGTTTAGTTTGCTATCATTGGCAACAAACTATTCGCTTTAGGAGGATGATTAATTTACTGACTAGAACAGCATAAATTTTTTATTTCATCGTGAACATAAATAATTATTCCCCTCATTCTACTTCACTGATTTGTGAAAAGCATTCAATCGCCGTTGTGAACATCAGCACATAATGCCGCCACCATAAGTAAAATTGTACCCCTTTTTGTGGTGTATTACACCATAGTTATGAGAATGAAAAAACATTGCAGCAATGCCATAATTAATTATTTTTTGTACTGTGTAACTAACGTTGTATCACTTTATCCTTTCCTGTACTATGGCGTTTTCGAGGTATTCCTAAACAGAACGCACTCAAAATATAATGAGGATACACCGAAATCAGAAAGGGAACTACATACTTTCGGTCTTCCTTGCAAAGAATTCTTATGTGAATTGGAGCATCGATAGATGCAAAGGGATGTTGTTATGTTTAAAATTCAAATGCTCCCTGTCAGAAGAAGCAAAGAAATGTCGTTAAGCAGTGAATATACCAAGTATGATCAGCATCTGTTTAATGTTAGTTTGTATTTGCGAGATATGACTGTGGCTCTTAATACAAAATAATACTGTTACTGAGGGAATATACACAACACGATCATAATTGTCTCTTTGCAGCGCTAAAAAACCAACAGCACCTTACGTGGTTTGTTGCTGTTCTATGGCATAGCTATCAATTAAAAATGCAGCAACGTCAACTATTAGTATATGGGGTACTACATAACTAACAGGGCCTCTATTTGTTCTATACTGTTACACTGTTTTCTATACATTCCTAAACAGAATGGTCTCAAGATGTAATAAGTACACACCGAAATCAGAAAGGAAACCACATAAATTCGTGTTTCCTTACAAAGAATTCTTACTAAATGAAAACGTCGATAGACGTGAAGGAACGTCGTTATGTTTTAAATTCAAATGATACCCTCAGAAAAAAAAAAAAAACACTTTTTTTCTTTCCATGGCATTGCAAGACATGTGGGATACATCTAGTAAAAAAATTATTTTTTTTGTGTTGTACCTGGGTTAAGTTTTACTTGCAGTGGCAGCAGTTTAGTATGTTAATCTTGGCAACGAAATATTTGCTTTAGGGGGATCATTAATTTACTAATCAGAACAAATTTATTTATTTATTTCATTATTAACACGTCGAATTACTCCCTTCATTGTACATGACAGTTTTTTCAAAAAGAATTCAACGACTGCTGCCAACATCAATAGACTACACTGCTGCCATAAAGAAAATTGTAGCCCTTGTTTCAGTGTATTAAACCTTAGTTATGTGAATAAAGTACGTAGCATCGCAATTTATTAGTTATTTGGTATACTATGTAAGTAACAGCACCTCTATCGGATCTTTGCTATACTACACTGCAATTCAAGCATAGCATACACCAGAAACTAAAAATTACGATAGCTTTTCTTCTCCTGATCCAATTTTGATGAAATGAAGCTTATATGTTGCCCCAAGGTACTCTCAGGTGACCTATGAAACCCCATGAAAGTTTGTATAGTACCCTTGGAAATTTGCTGTACTACACCATACTTATAAGCCCAGTATACACATAAAACTTCAAATTGCGATATCTTTCCTTCCTCTGATTCGATTTTGATGAAATGAAGCCTATGTTACTCTCCAAACTATTCTCAATTTATTTGTGGAAATCCATGAAAGTTCGTGTAGTACTTTCGGGATTATCCTCAACAAATAGACATACATGATGGTTTTTAAACAAATGATTAAATTATATCTTTATTTTCTAAGATCTGATGTTAATTATTGAAGCCTTTATGTAAGCGCACGATATGCTCCAGTTATGTGCGGAAAACCCCGTGAAAATTCGTCAAGTAGTTTTCGAGATAGATGTGTTCAAAGAGAGAGACAGACATGACGGTCATAGAGGAACAGTTTCAAATTATGATATTCTTTTTTTCTGTGATCCAATTTTTATGAAACAAAGTCCAGAGTTACGCTCAAGTTAACTGTGAAAACCCCATGCAAATTCGTGGTAGTTTTGGTGATAGAGGTTTTTAGTAGTTTAACAGACAGACATGACAGTTACTGAAAACACTTAAAATAACGATATCTTTTTTTTTTTTTTCTTTTTTTTTCCGTGATCAGATTTTGATAAAATTATACCTATATGTTGACCCAAACTTTTCTCATGTTTGCTATGAAAACCACACGAAGATTCGTCCAATAGTTTTGAAGATTGAAGTGACCAGCAACAGGCCTACATTTACAGATTTATGATTAGTATAGATTTCATTGTTTAGTGTATTGCATTACTACATTCTCACTGAGACTCTTAAAAATTATAAATCATTTATTACAGTTAAAACTCGGGGAGAAATGGCCTAAGAAAACTGAAGCTGATTACAAAATGTAATACTGTACCTTCTAGAACTGTCCATAAATTATAATGTTCTAAAAGTAGAAATGAGATCACTAACTAAATTTTCATCCTAGTATTGCGCAGAAATTACAAATTTGAAAAAGTTAACTCTGTCTGGATTGCAGTCTGTATCACATCACAGCCAGGTTACAGTAAGCACAAAGTATAGCTATCTTTTTTATGCTTTATCTCGTGCTGTTAATTTTCAATACTGCTGCAGTATGTTGTCTATATGCAATTTGTAAAAGACTCTCCTAAGTAATTTATGACAGCAGTATGAAATACAACAGATTTTTAAAAGAAGGCAATAACTAAATGCTATTGTATACAGAATCATGGTAATAGCATAATTACAAAGTATGCATTCTTAAATCTAACCGGAGGATTCTGAGGCCATTGTCTCAATCAATAAATGATTTTGAACATAGCTTGTTTAAAAGCAGCAACAGTAACAGTTTAATTAACTGTAAATGGAAACAAGCAGCCTCACAAGTTGCTTTGTAATAAATTCGCTCTATCCAGATTTCGACGCCATCTAGTGATGTCTTCGTCAGAAGTAGGGTTGTGTCTGAGTGGTTCGGCCGAATCCAATATTTGCCGAATCTAACACACTGGCTTCAGATTTTAGATTTGATGCATAATGGCCAAACACTTCCGAATCCTGAATCCAAAGTGTCATATGGATACCTTCAGTTATGAATTTTGTAGTTTGCTTTGTATAGCAGTGTGCTTTTATTTGGATTATTTACTTTATTTTCCATAGATCCGCTGAAAGATGACACATCATAAAAAGATCTTAATTGAATTTATTCAAGTGAAACCACCTGACCAGAAATCCTATTCCTCTTTCCACCAAACTTCACGAATCACCACTGTATCCAACTTCAAACTATTCATTTCTCTTTTTAAATTTTTTAACCTCTCTACCCAACTAAGGGAGCTAACGTTCCATGTTCTGATTAATAGAATGCCAGTGTAGTCTTTCCTGATGACGACATCCTTCTGAGTAGTCCCCACCTGGAGATTTGAATGGGGGCCTATTTTACCTCCGGAATATTTTACCCGAGAGGATGTATTCATTCAGTAGAGCTGCAAGTACTCGGGTAAAGTAATGGTTGTAGTATCTCTTTGCTTTCAGCCGTACACAGTAACTGTGTGGCAAAGTCACATGAACTGATGTTACATGGCCAGCTCAGCCGATCAACCAGACTTTTGCCCCTGTATCTACTGAAAAGGCTGCTGCCCCTCTTCAGGAAACATGTTTGTCTGGCCTCTCCACAGATATCCCTTCGCTGTGGTTGCACCTACGGTACTGCTATTTGTATTGTTGAGGCACACAAGCCACCCCATTTCGACCATGTCTGTGGTTCATGGGGCTGGCTACTTCTAATATTTACTTTATTATTAAGTAATATTCAATTAATGATGGAAATTCTCCAGAGATGCTAGATTATTTTTCAAAAGAGGTAGTTGGTTGGCAAGTACTTACCTTTTTGCTGTACCGCCGATAGTTACATGCAGAAAGAAGGACGAAATTAAACAAGCTTTCGGAACTGTGTTCCTTCAATTGGAGAGGAGGGAGAAAAAGAAAGAAAAAAAAAAGGAATGGGAAAAGGAAGGGAAGGGTAATTCATGACTTAGGTCATGAGGATGGTGTTACAGGATCCTGTAACAGTTCCAAAAGCGTGTTTAATTTCGTCCTTTTTTCTGTGTGTGACTATCGGCAGTACAGCACAAATGTAAGACTTGCCAACCAACTGTCTCTTTTGAAAAATAATTTACAAATAAATGAGCAGTGATAGGTAATTCTTAGTCATGCCATAATTTGGTAACAGCTTGATCAATTTGGGTGCTTTCTCCTTTATTACGTTCTTAATTATCAGGACAAGGTTTGTGTGAAATAAAACTTTTGGGAAACCTACTGGAAAATTGGAAAATTTGAGAAAAACAAACTCCATTTTTTATGTGTATGTCTTTCTGTTGCCTAAGAATCTATTCTTCTGTTCCGATCTTGATCAATTTTTGGACACTTGACTTTAAAGGTCACAGTCCACGTAACATTTCATGTGGTGCATGGTGGAAGATCCTTTTTCTAACAGAATTTGACAAAATCTAAATTTTTTAAATTAAGATTTTGATGGAATTACAGTGAAGTTTATAAAATTTGTCTTATGTACATATATTTTCATGCAAAAGTTTTGGCATTTTTTTAACCAACTCATGTTTGGTTAAATGTAAATTTAATAGTTAGAAAAATTGCATAGAATTTTTGTTGAAAATTTCCTTATACATCTTTGTGTTGTGCCAGGGGCCAAGTCAAATTAACACAGTCCTAACTATTGGGATTGTGTCAATAAAGAATCTGTCAAGATTCTAGAAAGGGAACTGCTGATTAATCAAGATACTGGTTACAGCCTTAGCTACACTTGGGAACCCACTTCAAATCTGATTAAGAAGTGGAAGAAAACACCTCATGCCAAACTGACTTAGAGAACAGGCAGAGCAACAGCCAAGATGATGATTAGCATGCACCCCTGGGGGCAGACCACAGTCTTAATGACTTGGTGATGGCCAGAGGAGCAGAAGAGATTCTGGACACCATGCATCTGGGCAGGGACCACATTCAGAACACACAGTGGGAGGAGAGTGGGGTGGGAGAGGGGATAAAAGTCGGACACTAGCTCCACAGCAATCGGTTTGTCAGTGCACCTGATGATGGCAACACAGTCTTTTGCTGAAACATTGTGCCTATTGGACATAAATACCTGAATGTTCACCCATGATCTTTTTTGTCATGAAATACCTTTAAAATTTTATCATTTTTCTGATTCAATGAAAGAGTATAGTGTTAAAGATCACAAGTAGAGCCCAGAAACACCTGAAATTATCACGGAATTTTTTTGTGGACTTCGAGTAGCTACCCTGAAGTTACAAATTTTAATTTTTATATGCTTTTCATCTGAATAATTTGATTCATCTTGTTTTTCCAAAAATTCATATTCAGTTGCCTCAGAACACTTATTAAACTTTATTTGGCATATCAGATATTGTATATTTATTATGGTTAATGTTTGTTATATTTACCTAAATAACTTTCTTTTTCAGGGAACCACAATGGAGCCAGGATGAGAAGATATGTGCCCGAATTGTCAACAATGATGTACTTTTTTATGAAAATGCTAATTTCAATGCAGTAGCAAACAAGATTCACATTCAGAAGGTGGAAAACTTCAGTCTTGCTCCTGGTACTCCGCCATACCATGTCCTCTGTTATTGTCCTGGTGAGTGTAATGATACTTTATGTGAAAAGTGGGTCTTAATGTACCTCAATGTAAATAATAATGTGTAGTCATTACATCTTGCATTGATATGGCCAGTAATGCGAACTTACTTAAATGGTTATGCTGGAAGTGTTTATTACTGATATAGTGCACAGACAGAATTTTTCAATTTTGTGTAACTTGTTAACTAAAAAGTGCTTTATAGTAAACAGAGGCTATCTGTTGTGGCTGTCAGTTTCTGTGCCCCGTACAGTGAAAAACTAATGAATGGGGGCTAAAATTTAGAATAAATTACTACTTTTTACTCAACATTTGAGTGCCTAAGATTGTCTATTTGTGGAATCTGTAAATTTGAAATGATGTAAGTCTCTTGTACTCCACAGTTTTAGAATTGAAGTGCTTAATAAGGACTAATTTCAGTGATATAAGCTACTTTTTGTTCTTGTCCATTATAACATCTTGCAAGTTACAAAGACTATCTGCACAACTTACAGTGCCACTTTTAAGTTCATAAGCCAGTCCTTCCTATACAACATGGTCTCAAATGAAAAACAAAGGAAAACTAGGCTCAAAAGTTGGTCACCCACCTCATTGCATTATGAGTGTTCCTCATGACAGCTGTTGCTGTAGATGCATATCCTGAAGGACACTATCCAGTGTCAACATTCTTGATGCCAAGTTTGTAGGGGGCCTATGAAGATTCAGGATAGCAGAGTTGAAGCAGTTGAGGTTCTCCTTTGTTTCAGCAAGGTGCCGAATCCAACAGTATTCATTACTCGAGCACTTAGTCAGTTTACAAGGCCTTCTATTGAGGTTATGGGTGCGGTACGTTTTCTGTCAGCAGTGTGGGTGACACCACTACTTCGCTAGTACTTTGCTCATTAGAGAATCTGCTGCATCAGTTACACCGGCATCGCAACCGAGAGTTAGTCATCCTGTGGCAGACTATGCAACCCCATGTGCTCTTCAGACAAGACTGTGCTACAGCTAGCTGGTGGAGTTGACACTAGTGCTCTTGTCATCCATAGCTGCCCTTCCAGAAGTCAGCACATCCCTGATCCCCAGATGGTAGAAGTCGTAAAGCCATACAGAACCTTTCTTTGTGGGAGACAGCATTTAGCTAGTTATAGCAATATGGATATTGATGTGAAGTTGTCATCACAGTCGCTCGGGCTTGTAGTTGTGTTGCATGCAGATGGGTGGATTGGCTCTCCATGCGCTGGACATCTGCCCAGGCCAGCACAAGAACGGCTTGTTGAGTGGCTATGGCTCAAGGATGGTAGTTTTATCTGTGGTAAGTGGAGCTACAGCAGATGTTCAGTACTGCACCCTCCAGCTTAGCACAGGTGGCCTTCTGTCAGTCTCATAGATGCAGATGGTAATGTTAACATGGTTAACTGAATGTTTATTACTTTTTGCACACATCAGTACTTCTGGCTGGCATAATGTTAGCTGAATATTACCAGAGGCTCCTTATGCAAAGCTTGCTCCTGGGATGGCAGTCTTGTGAAAGTATTACAAAGAATTAAGCCATACCTCCTTGTTCTCAAGTGCTGTTGTTATGCTGCTTTTCCTCTAGAGAGCTGACTCAATGATTCTCCATGACTTTGTGCTGCTGCCTGTGGCAATGCATATTTACTACAGCATGCACATTGTTTTGTTTGTTTACAAATTTGTGCTCCTGTCAATTGTGTAATTGTGCACCCCTGTGAGTGATACATTGGCTCGACTTGAAGGTAATTTAATTTCCTAACCAAGTTTTGGTTTGCTGTGTAAACTGTTATGGTGGCTGTTGTCTTTATAATTGTCTTGGCTTCAGTAATAAGTTAATTATGTTATTCTCGTCCCTAATTTCTTAACAATTATTAAGCATACTCTTGTCGTTGACTTTGTGCTGAAAAACGTGTACTGCCCTGTCCATAAGTCCTGTTCTGGCCACTGTACTTCACTAATTGTCATAGTACTTATTTTCAACTTACCCATTTCCTATTTGAAATTTTCTATCCTACATAACTGATCAAGGGATTCAATATTGTGCATTCCAACTTGTAGGTTTTTAGCTTTTTTATTACCTTGAGTAATACATCATCATTGATAATCCCGTCGAAGAATAGATATTTATTTATTTTTGTGGAGGAGGGGGAGGGGGTTGGCCACAACACTGTAGCATCTCCAGAATATTTTACCCAAAAGGATGCCATCATCATTAAGCTATACAATTGAACTGTGTGCCCTTGGTTTTCCCTTGCATTCCACTGTTTACATTACCATCATAAGGAGGTCATGTTGGCTAGTGTTACAATATTGGAGCAAACTTGCACCTAGACTTTGCTGCTCATCTTCAGAGTCCAAAGGTTAGTCTAATCTCGTCTATACCTCTCACTTGTGATTGCACTATCTGTCTGTATCACTGAGACATGAAAGCGACCCAAACTTATTAAGGCCTTAACTTTATGCAAGGATTGTGTTGGTATTAAAAGTGTAATTAAATTTGCTCATAGAAGCCCTTCTTCAAAATAGATCATTTTCAGTTTTTTCTGTGATTGGCTTACACTTACTTTTTGTTCAGCCTGTTCTGTAAATGCCTTTTACACTTAGCAGCCTCTTATGTGATAATGTAGGCATTTTATAAAGAATTACTTGATGTGCCATGGAAATAACACATCCTGCAATGAACATACCTTTGGTATTGAGTACCAGGCATCCTGTGGATGTTTAATATATTTTGTTGCTGACAAAACTATGTGGTTTACGAGAATGTATGCTTTCTCGGCGAATCTCGATGATGAAATCTTCTCAGCTTGACAGCCGAGTCAGTGCTTCGTTCTCTGGCAACGTTTCTTTCCTGCCATCTTCAGGCAGTGTCAGGTTCATATCTTGTTTGGCTTTTTAACGATGCTGGACCACCTGCTTCTCTGAGTCCTCTGGGTCGGGCGGGCCAATTGGGAGTGAGCAGAATCGGCGCCATGGTGCTTGAAGGAGGGAGAGGCGTGACGGTGGTGGGAGGTGGGGGTGGTACACACAGTGAGTGTGTGTGTGTGGGGGGGGGGGGAGGGGGGAGGGTCCCGGCGTCCCGCCTTGTTGCACCTGTTCATTCCACCATCGTCGTGTTGTCCTCAGTGCCCGCTCAGTGTATTCTTGCCAGGATTGTGTCCCAGATGGTAGTCAGTTGGAAGCCGCTATCTCTGTTGACCAAGTTGTCGTGGACATGTATCTCCACTGCTTCTTTAATAATAGAGTCCCAGAATCCGTTTACTCGACATATCATCTTCATTTGCTCAATATGGAACGTGTGGTGTTCGCTAAGGTTGTGTTCTGCTATAGCTGATTTTTCGGTTTGTCCGACTCGAACGCTTCTCACGTGTTCAGAGAGGTGTTGCGTGGTACAATGCTGTGTCTGTGCTATATATTGTTTCCCACATTCACAGGAATGTTGTAAACTCCTGGTGTTATCAATCCCAGTTTGTCTTTCATTGAGCCCAGGATGTTGTTTATTTTTGCTGGAGGCTGGAAGATGGTTTAGGTATTGTTTTTGTCAAGTATCTTTGCTGTGGGTGGCCCAACAACTGGGAGGTATCCCAGGCGCTTGTTGTCCTCTTCTTCTGGAATGTCCTCTTTCTGCTTCTTGCTCATCTTTAAAAGCGCATCTTATTTGTGTTTCAGTGTAGCCATTCTTCAAAAAAATTTTGTTCAGGTTCTTCATCTCAGTCGGCCGACTCTCCTCATTGTATATGTCATTAGCTCTGCTCACAAGGGTAGTAGGCATTGATTTTCGTTGCGCTGGATGATGAGAGCTGTCGGTGGTGAGCTACAGGTTCGTGTGTGTTTCCTTTCTGAAGACTGATTGTCCCAGTGTGCCACCTGTTTTCCTCTTTATCAGGATATCAAGAAATAGCAAGCACCCGTTTGTTTCCAATTCCATGGTGAATTTGATGTTGTCATGTATGTTGTTAAGATGGTCAAGAAATTCTTGTAGAGTATGCTCACCATGAGGCCAAACTGCGAATGTGTTGTCCTCGTATCAGTAAAAGACCTTGAGTTTCAGGAATGCTGTTTCTAGAGCGATATCTTCGAAGTACTCCATGTAGAGATTTGTGATGCATGTGGCCAATGGGGATACCATGGCTACTCCAGCCACCTGTCAGTAAAATTTGCCCACACACTTGATGTATGTGGTTGTGAGTACATGACAGAATAATTCCTCTGTGTGTTCTTCAAAGTGGTTCCCAAGTAGTTTCACAGAGTCTTTCAGCGGTAGCCTAATGTAGAGGGACGTGACGTCAAATCTATGTGGTGTTTTTGTTTTAGTTGTGTGGTGTGCTTTCACTGTGCAAGTTACATTTATGTTCTATGTAATGATTCCACAAGGCCTGGAGATGACAGATTCTGTTGAAATCTGCAATGTAGAGACAAAATAAATTAAAAATAGAAAATTTGCAAACTTGGCTGAAAATATTACCATCAGTGCCTTTCTGACTGTTTTATTTAACTTGGTTATTCTTCTATTGTAATTCTTTAATGATGGTAAGCCCTGGTTGGAAGAAATTCAACAATATAATTAGGATATTGTATTTTACTATAATGTTTTTAAAGTAAACGCCTTTTGCTACTGCGAATGAAGGGTTTTCTTTTTACATTTATAAGTCACCCATAGGCGTTTCGCCTTTGTCTCAAGGCATCATCAGTGGGTGTCCTGAAATATTTAAGTATAGCACTTGCTACTCCACGTCAGTCTCTTTCTGGCAACCAGGTCTGAAAAGTAGCAAGTGCTGTAAGTGTTGTTTGTTGTGGTCTTCAGTCCAGAGACTGGTTTGATGCAGCTCTCCACCCTACTCTATCCTGAGCAAGCCTTTTCATCTCCTCATAAGAACGACAACCCACATCCACTTGAATCTGCTTACTATACGCGTCTCTTGGTCTCCCTCTGCGATTTTTACCCCACACACTTCCCTCCAGCACTAAATTCACAATTCCTTGATGTCTAAGAATGTGTCCTACCAATCTATCCCTTCTTTTAGTCAAGGTATGCCAGAAATTTCTTTTCTCCCCAATTCGGTTCAGTACCTCCTCATTAGTTACGCGATCCACCCACCTAATCTTCAGCATTCTTCTGTAGCACCACATTTCAAAAGCCTCTATCCTCTTTCTGTCCACACTGCTTATCGTCCATGTTTCACTCCCATACAAGGCAACACTCCATACAAATGCCTTCAGAAAGGACTTCCTTAGGCTTAAATCAATATTCGATGTTAACAAATTTCTCTTTTTCAAAAACGCCTTTCTACCCATTGCCATTCTGTATTTTATATCATCTGTACTGCGACCATCATTTGTTATTTTACTGCCCAAGTAACAAAACTCCTCTACCTCCTTCATTGTTTCTTTACCTAATCTAATTCCTTCAGCATCACCTGATTTTCTTACACTGCACTCCATTACCCTAGTTTTGCTCTTGTTAATATTCATCTTATATGCACCTTTCAGCACACTGTCCATTCCGTTCAATTGCTCTTCCAGGTCCTTTGCTGTATCTGACAGAATTACTATGTCGTCGGCAAAACGCAATGTTTTTAATTCTTCACCCTGAACTTTAATTCCTTCTCCAAATTTCTCCTTACTTTCCTTTATAGCTTGCTCAATGTACAAATTGAACAACATTGGGGAAAGGCTACAACCCTGTCTTACTCCCTTTCCAACCACTGCATCCCTTTCATGCCCTTCAACTCTGACAACCGCTGTTTGGTTTTTGTACAAGTTGTAAATAACCTTACGCTCCCTATATTTTACTCCTGCTTGCTTCAGAACTTGAAAGAGTTTATTCCAATCAACATTGTCAAAAGCCTTCTCCAAATCTACAAAAGCTAGAAATGTTGGTTTGCCTTTTCTTAATCTATCTTCTAGGATAAGCCGTAAAGTGAGTATTGCCTCCCGTGTTCCTACATTTCTCCTGAACCCAAACTGATCTTCCCCGAGGTCGGCTTCTACCAGCTTTTCCATCCTTCTGTATATAATCCGTGTTAATATTTTGCAACCATGACTGGTGCTGTAAGTACACCATTTTATAGCAAACAACGAACTGTTTTAAATCAGAAATGAAATGTTTTGTACATATGTAAGAAACCCAACCTTTAGTGTGTGTAAAAAAAAAAAAAAAAAAAAAAAAAAATCCATGTAAATATTTCAGGACACCCACTGATGATGCCTTGAGACAAAGGCGAAACGCGTATGGGTGACTTATAAATATAAAAAATAAAACCCTTCATTCGCAGCAGTAGCAAAAGGGGTTTACTTTAAAAACATTATAGTGAAATACAATTCAGCTGCTGCTCAAAATGGCCACTGCAAGCAACGTATAATTAGGATAGGTTGCAACTCATATCACACACACACAAAATACTTACTTTTGGTTGATAACTTTCTTTCCACCTACCTAGTACCTTCATGCTCATAAGCGAGGGCTAGAATACCTTTTCCCACCATCGCCGTGCATCCTTCCCCTTCACTCCCCCCTCCAATCCCCAATAAAGAGGTGTTCTCATTGGTGTGGTATTACTTAAAACACAGCAGCTGGAGATGACAGTTCTGTATTAGTGAGTTGTGCCTGTGTGATTGTATGAACAAGTGTGTGTTATGATCTGTGGCTGATAGCTAAAGTGTGTGTGTGTGTGTGTGTGTGTGTGTGTGTGTGTGTGTGTGTGTGTGTGACTTCTACGTGTCTGTCTGTGGCACCATGATTGTCTTTGCGGTGAGTAGCAACTATCCTCATTATATTGTTTAATGTTAATGATGACATATTGCATGAAGTTGTCTGGTGTGAGAGTGGGAGAAGTGAGCTTCTCTTTGAAGTCTGCAAAATTTCTATTTGGTTATGAACAGGCTTCATGCTTCTTAGAAAGATCTATCACAAATGCTAATGAAATAGGCATGAAACAGAGGGGTGATACATGATTAGTTATACTTAAAAACACTCCTTTCAGAAAAATGTTTCCAATTGAAAGACAAAGTAGCAGTATGATGCAGATGGCCACCATGGCTAGTCAGTTTTCACGTACCAACTTTTCTCTCTCACGCTCCATAGTAGTAAAAGCCTCTGGTAAAGAAGTTCAGCACCTTTAGATCTATGGGAATGCTTACAGTTGATACAATAAAACTGTGTGAAACTAGTTACTTATAGAAATACAGTCTGTGTCTTCCACGTTTTGACTCAACAGCCAAAAAGAAAATGATAGGATGTTTTGGGCGCACAACAGCAAGGTTTTTAGCGCCAAAAAGAAAATGATATAAAATGCAACTCAAAGCTTTTTCTTAATGTTCAGCTAAACTATATTGAATACTTAGAATAAGAACGTGAATTAAAACTGCATGACAAAAATATATATCTGTCATACATGGCCACAGTCTCTGAACTTCAAAGATTTAATTTACTTTGTCAACAGAAATAATCATAGGAGTGAGAACTGTTAGTTTATTCATCAGATATACCACTGTTAGTTTATTTATCAGAAATACTACTCTTAGTTTATTCATGAAATATATTATTCTGTATCGTCACAGTGTTTGACTTTTACAAGTTGTTACCTATTTACATCAGTCCAACGAGATATAAGTAAAATTGTAAAACTAATTTCTATGAAAAACTTGTGACATCAAAAGGCACAGTTGACAGTGGCAATCTAGCCAAAATGATCTTGGATAAAAAGAAAATGACCAACACAATCTGAATAAAATAACTTGTAGAAAACTAGGAATCACTGTATATTAAAAATGTGATAATTTGACATTATACATGGTGAGAACTTTGTAGAGAATGGGGGGCCAGGGGGCGGGGGCGGCAACAACCGTTTATGATCACATTAACTTTTATTGAAAAGAGATGACCTCCTTCGGTCTCTTCTGATCCGCCACCATTGGTAATGTCTTTGTGTAAGTACATGGACTGCTAGCTACAACTATAAGGTGGTGCCAGATCTGAAGATGGGCAACATTTAGGTCGAAACTTGTTACTGTTTTTAATAAATGAATAATGGAGTCATAGAATTTTATTAACAGTGGATCACTGTTTCATTCAAACAATGTTACCTGAAATTTTCAGCATATCATTTATTCAGTATACACTTAAAATACCGAGAAAAAGTAACATTTCAATATGACAAATAGATGTCAATACTTATTTGAATGCAAACTACAACGTTATGGATTTGTTTGCATCAGATGAAGGGTTTTTACCATAAAACAAGCACACGTTTTCAGATTTTCAATTTTGTAAATACACGTACATAAACTGTACAACATGTACACTTTCCCTGTTATGACAACATCCAGTTACTTTTGTACAGTAACTGCAATGCTGTTTTGGCTAGATGCCAAAGAGGGCCACTTGCCATGACAGGCATGATAAAACTGGTTGCAGCCTAAAACCAGTGGCAACAAGAACTGCTGTTAACCAGCCTCCACAAGGTGGCTCTCTTCCAGAGCTCCTCACTTCTCCAGGTATGCTACAAATCATTATTGTTGACTTGGGTACATTATATTCTAATTTTCATGTTGTTCATTGTGATACTGGTAGTATGTGAACCCTTACAGAAATCAGAAAAGTGCTGATATTAATGATCAAAGTAATTATCATAATAGTAGTAATAACAAAATCACTTACAGACATATCACACCTGTTACATAGTCACACGAAACCAGCATCTTCACGTGCTCTTGCTATCAGGGTATTCAGGTGTGATGGGGAGAGAGAGAGAGAGAGAGAGAGAGAGAGAGTGTGTGTGTGTGTGTGTGTCGCTAATCGGGCCATTCCTGGCATTTACGGATGCTGGATAAGCAGAAACTGTCAGATTATTGAGAGCACAGAGAAAAATATGATTCTGTACAAACCATGTGTTTCAAGAAACTTGCTCCCTCTACAAGCAGTGCACTGTAGTCTGTGGTAGAGTGAAACATTACTAATGACCGGAAAAAACCACAGGTCATTTTAGTTTCTTGTTTTCATCAAATAGATGGGCTGTATCTCTAATGTCACTTCTGATGTATGCTCATATTTTGGTTGTTATGACATCAGTGCAGAACTCTGGCAAACACCCACCTGTACAAAAAAGACTACATTATCCATCTTAGCACCCCTGTATCTGCAGATTTCAAGGTCTCCTTTACGAACAGACGGGGCTCATCTTCAGAATCCAAGTTCATTACTACATTTACATTTTCTCTTCAGAAATGTCATAATACACAAGCATTATGATACAAAACATGTTTACATTCAACACTCAAATAGTCTCTTCACTCGGAGGAACATTGATAATAAGAGTTTTATCTGTGAGGTACAGGATCAGTAGTGCACCGTTAGCTTTAATTAACTTCAGATGTTGCAGTGAAATACATGCAAGTATTACAATACTAGCAAATTAACATTTATGTTATGAAAATTAACAATAGCATGTTTAGGTCTGTTGATGTGCGGATTGCCTATTCCGGGAATATGTATCTGTGAGATCCTACGCGACCATTCTAGTGTTAAGACATGATACAGAACTGCAAATAATGCCACTATTTGAAATATGGTTTGTATAGTTTAACCAACAACAGTGTTGTGTCCAATAATTCATTGTTGTGTTCATCTATTCGGGTGTGTGTCAGATTACTGAGAATATAGTAAATACAGTATGCAGCATTGGTCATTTTTTTTATTAATGTTTTTGCAGATTGATTTTGATCACATAATGATCATGGTTCGACACTACACTGATATGTTAAAGAAAAAAGAAACGATCTTGTTACATTCAGCTAATATGGCATACGATTATGCATAGTTGATATTACGATGTCTGGTGCATTGAAGATGATCATTATGTGATCGAAATTGATCTGCAAAAACATTAATAAAAAACAACCAATGCTGCATACTATATCTACTATATTCATTACTTTGTGGTTGCTGATCACACTGTTCCAAAAAATGGAATAAAACCTCAAAGATTACTGAGAGGCCAGATTAGCAAGATTATAGTGTACCATAAAACTGCTCTTTTTGAAAGAATTTTCCAATATGAGCGTCAGAAGTAGTCATTTCAATTTTGTGTTTTGCCTCTACACCCTGTGCTGTATTCGCATGAGGTATACTTTATAACATTCGCTCGCATTTTATAAAAGTACTTCAGAAGTGACTTTTTAATGAGAATAATAAAGAAATAAGAAAGGATAATCCCTAAAATAATAAATACAATTATTGGCATTTCATCTCACCCCCCCCCCTCCTCCCAAATTTAGGATATATCAGATGTAACTACAGATTTCATTATCATTTACAGAATGGTTAGAATATGTAACCAATAGTAGAAAACTGCAGTGAATGACATAAACTTTTTATTTACCTTATAAATGTGAGCATAAAATTATTAGAAAATACTTGGTTTTTATGTTAAAGCCTTTACATAAATTTCTCTAAACATGTGTGTGTGTGTGTGTGTGTGTGTGTGTGTGTGTGTGTGTGTGTGTGTGTGTGTGTGTGTTTTTAGTAATTTGTTTTTGATCCAAACTGGTCTACATGTTGGCCTTTTCCACTCGGCCTCACTTCCACATTTCTGCTGTGTTTTCTTAGGCAGTAGATAACTGTTGAGGAATTTTTTTATTCAGAGGGGAAATTTTCATGAACAAAATAAACAGGAAAATGGGATTTAACTTGTGTAAGGGATCATATAAGCTGAACTGCAATAGCTTCCATTTGTAATCTCAGTATGTGATAACATTTTGTGTGTGATATGTTACTGAAGTATTCATTTGTGGACAGGATTTAATGTGATAACTGATAAGTTATATTTGCAGTTGCATCAGCAAATCTGTATTACCTGGTGACAGTACACAATTACATGTCAGATATCTGTACTTCCTTGCTTCATGTTCAATAAGTTTATTCTACCTCATCAGCATACAAGCCATAACAAGTTCATTATTTTTTTAGAGGATTGTTGACTGAACATCATCAACCCACTGGAGATTTTAGTAGGCAAGTGAGGACAGAAAATGGATACTAAAATAATAGAATATAATACCTTTTTATTAATACAGTGCAGTTTCAGGACATTACTGGGTTTGTGCACTTTAATTTGGGCTGGACTACAAAGCAAATGTTCTGTCATTAAAGAGAAGACCCCTGAGGTATAGCGGTCTAAGAAATATATTTGCATTGCATTTTCTGCTGGAAATGTTAGTTGTACTGTAGAACATCATATATATATCGAAAACAATTTAGGACTGTGACTTTTTGGATAACAGATGTTTCGAAAATTGTTTATCAGAAGGGAAAAAGCAAAGCTCTAATGTGAGCAATAGGAAGCAAAGAAAACATATGTATTAAAGACAAAATGCATATGTTTTATGTATATTACAAATACTGTACATACATTATATAAACTAATCATTTACTATTAAAGAATACATGTAGTTTCTGAAAAGAAGTCCAAAATTTAATTGCTTCAGAGCTGAGACCAGCTTTTTTGCTACAGAATATTGAAAGGCTTAACACGCAAAAAAGGACCTGCCACACTTCTTTTCAAACCACTTAATAACCATCTCAAGGCAGTGGGAAACTTCCCTGTGTGATGGTCATTTTACAGTATGTTATCGCTCATATCTTTCTCAATGTTACAGGCATATTGGTCATCAATGGTAATAGCAATGACTTCTTCACCTATCAGTAATTGATAACCAGAGTAATTGGCATCACATTACAAACAGTCTTGAATGTTTTACTGCCGACAATCTTCAAATGCTGAAGATTCTTCAATCAGCCCAAGCAGTTGTGAAACAAATTAACTGTTAATAAACAGTTTAGTGTTAGGTACATATTTTTTGAAGCTCACTTTTTATCAAACTTTTGTGTCCTTGATCGTGTATTTAATCAGCTTCGTGTCAAAGGAACAGTTTAGTGTCCTCATGCATATACTTAGTTAGATTTGCGTCAGAGTTACAGTTTAGTGCATTCTCCCACAGTTTAAATCACAACAGTCATACTTATTTGGAACATAGGTTTTTAGAATGGTTAGGAACTGTGACTGCTGTGTATGGATGCAGGTCGAGTTCGTGACTCTTCGCTCTCAGCTTCAGGTGGTGTTAGCTTCGCTGGCAATGCTTGAGACTGCGGTGGATGGGCACCGCTGTTGTGGGCCACTCACGGGGGTCCAGCAAGTGCCCTGTGTCTGTTGTGACCTCTGATCGGCCTGTGGCTGTGGCCAGTCTGGTCACTGCCCGTGAGGGGGTCACCACCCAATCCATGGTGGATTGGGAGGTCTCCTCAGTGCGTGTCAGGTGGCGTAAGACTTCCCGGGGGACTGAAGTGGAGGCCTCCCCCGTTAGTCTTACGAACAGATTCGAGGTGTTGTCTGTGGCAGAGGATGTTCCTGACACAGATGATGTCACTTGCCCTGTAGTCACCCCTCTGCCTGCAAGATACAGGCACTCACAGAGAGTGGGTTTGTTAGTAGTTGGGTGCTCCAACATTAGGCGGATGATGGGGGCCCCTTAGGGATATGGCTGCTGGGGGGGGGGGGGGCGAAGTAGTCCAATGTGCACTCCGTGTACATACCGGGGAGAGTCATTCCAGATATGGAACGTGTCCATCCGGATGCCATGAAGAGCACAGGATGCAGCCAGCTGCATATGGTGGCTCATGTCGGGACCAACGATATGTGTCATTTTGGATTGGAAGAGACTCTCTCTAGTTTTGAGCGGCTATCAGAGGTGGTAAAGACTGCCAGTCTTGCTTGCAAGATGAAGGCAGAGCTCTCCATCTGCAGCATAGTCGACAGGACTGACGGTGGACCTCTGGTTCAGAGCCTGCGCCGGGATGACACTGCAACTACTCGTTTGTTCGATGAAATGTCAGTTTCAGATGTACCAAGTTGGGCTTCAGGATCCAAACGTCATCCAAGTGTCGACGAAAAATAATAATTTAAAAAAAATTCCCTATATTGGCTTTAACGATATCATTCAAATTTCAGTGTCATGTTCTTGCACAGAGAGAAGAAGTGTTTGATTTGACTATCACCCTTCTATAAAACTGTCACTTTAGAGAAAGTATTTCAAAGTTCTCTTGCCAACAGAAATGATCTGTCAAAATTAGAGTACTGTAGCTTTGTATGTTATTGTCAACACAGATATTGTAAGTTGCTCTCATTTGTAATCAATGTATATAAAGAATCTATTTTCCAAAAGAAAAGAAGAACTGTCTTCTTCCCTTGTCAAAAGCTTAACTTTCACTAAAATAAATATCTTCTCTAAAATTGTAAAAGAAAAGAAAAAATAAGCCTCGATGATGTATAATATTTCAAATAATATCACTGTGAATATATCTTGCAACATCACTTGCCAGGAGCTAAAGAAAGACTAATTTTTGATTAGAAATAAAATAAACATTTTCGGCGGTAACCGCAGAGACCAGCATATTCCTGCCTCGTGGCCGTTGACCTACGACTTTAAGTGGCCTCATGTTTACTCCTTGAGCTCGGCGGTGAAGATGTTGCTCTTGTAGGTAGAATCACCATTACAGCACATGAAACATAAGAAACACATACATCTTTCTTAAGAATCACCTAATATAAAGTATTAGCATTTGAAATCAATTAATCAACATAAACAACCTGCGAAGAGCTAACATAAGGTAGTAGTGGAGACAATAATCCGTTTCACTACAAGAAGAGTGGAGGGTCTGAATCAGAGGCTCAGATGGTTCTGCGACCTCGTGGGCTGCAGATTCCTCGACTTGCGCCATAGGGTGGTGGGTTTTCAGGTTCCACTAAATAGGTCAGGAGTCCACTACACTCAGAAGCAGCTACACGGGTAACGGGGGCTGTGTGGCATGGACTGGGCGGTTTTTTAGAATAGAGGGACTCGAGAACACACAAACTGGGTTTCAGTCTCATAGGGTGCAGGTCATACGCAGGACGGATGCAGAGCTAGGAACCATTGGTGTAACAGTTGTAAATTGTCATAGCTGTGTTGGAAAAGTTCCAGAGCTCCAAGCGCTGATAGAAAATACTGAGGCACAAATCGTTATAGATTCTGAAAGCTGGCTGATGCCAGAGATAAGTTCAGCCAAAATGGTCTTCAGAAAGGGTAGATTAAATAAAAAAGAGGGTGGCATGTTTATTGCTGTTACAAACTGTTTATGCTGCAGTGAAACTGAGGCAAATATTTCCTGTGAGTTGGTATGGGTAGAGGTTATACCTGACAACCAGAATAAACTAATAATTGGATCTTTTTATCGGCCCCCTGACTCAGACGATGCAATTGCCGAAATGTTCAAAGAAAGATTGAATCACATTTCAGATAGGTACCCGAAGAATACTGTTATAATTGGTGGTGACTTTAATTTACCATCAATATGTTGGCATAAATACGTATTTAAAACCAGAGGAAAATATAAAACATTGTCCGAACTAGTTATGAATGCTTTTTCTGAAAACTACTTCAAACAGTTTGTTCATGAATACACTAGAATAGTAAATTGTTGCTAAAATACCTTTGATCTCCAAGCAATAAATAATCCTGAGCTAGTAAAGAGCGTCAAAACAGATACAGGGATTAGCAAACAAGAGTTTTAGTAGTGAGACTGAATATCAAAATTCCCAAATGCACCAAAAATAAACGAAAAATACAAAGAGCAGATAAAAATTTCCTTCACACTTTCCTGAGTGATAGTCTGCCTTGCAAAACTAAAAATGCAAGTGTAGATCAGTTGTGGCTTACTTTCAAAGACATAATATCAGAACCATAGAGAGATATATACCAAATAAATCAATAAAAGTGGGGGCTGACCCCCCGTGGTACTCAAAACAAGTCAGATCACTGTTTCAGAAGCAAAGAAAAACACAGGCAAAATTTAAACAGACACTGGCAGTCTTGTAAAGAAAAACTCACAATCTAGCGTGGACTTCAATACGAGAGAAACTTATAATAGTTTCCACAATGAAATTCTGTCTCGTAATCTGGCAGAAAATCCAAAGAAATTCTGGTTAAAGGTGAAGTACACTAGTGGCAAAACACAAACAATACCTTCACTACGCTATAGCAATAATACTACCAATGACAGTACTGCTAAAGCAGAATTGTTAAACACAGCTTTCCGAATTCTTTCACCAAAGAAGACGAAGTGAACACTGCAGAATTCAAACCAAGAAAAGCTGCCAGCATGCGAAATTTAGAAGTAGATGTTCCAGGAGTAGTAAACCAACTTAAGTCACTAAACAAAAACAAATCTTCCGGGCCAGATTGTATACCAACTAGTTTCCTCTCATGGTATGCTGATGCAACAGCTCCATACTTAGCTATCATATACAACCGATCACTTAGGGAAAGATCCATACCCAAAGTCTGGAAAGTTGCACAGGTCACTCCAATATTCAAGAAAGGCAATAGGAGTGATCCCCAAAATTAGTCTCATCTCATTGACGTCGATTTGCAGTGGGATTTTGGAACATATACTTTGTTAAAACATTATGAACTGCCTCAAAGAGAACGACCTATAAACCAATAGTCAACACGGATTCAGAAAGTACCGCTCTTACGAAACACAGCTTGCCCTTTATTCAAATGAAGAGATAAGTGCCATCGACAAGGGATCTCAAATCGATTCTATATTTCTGGATTTCCGGAAGGCTTTTGACACTGTACGTCACAAGCGGCTTCAAATGAAATTGTGTGCTTGTGGAATATCGCCCAATTGTGCGATTGGATCTGCGATTTCCTATCAGAAAGGACACAGTTCGTAGTAATTGATGATAAACTCTGACCATAACTTATTGGTCATGAATTGTAGGCTGAAACTGAAAAAAACTGCAGAAAGGTAGGAAAATAAGGAGATGGGACGTGGATAAAATGAAGGAACCTGAAGTTATTGAGAATTTCAGAGGGAGCTTTAGGCAACAATTGACAGAAATGGGGGGAAATAAAGCAGTAGAGGAGGAATGGGTAGCATTGAGAGATGAAATAGTGAAGGCAGGAGAGAACAAAATAGGTAGGAAGGCAAGACCTACAAAAAATACTTGGATATCACAGGACATAGTAAATTTAATCGATGAAAGGAGAAAATATAAAAATGCAGTAAATGAAACAGGCAAAATGGAGTACAGACGACTAAGAAAAGAGATTGACAGGAAGTGCAAAATAGCTAAGCAGGAGTGGCTAGAGGGCAAATGGAAGGATGTAAAGCAAGGATGTAGAAGAAAGTATAAATAGGGGAAAAATAGATACATCCTACAGAAAAATAACAGATATTTAGAGATAAGAAAAAACAGCTCTATGAATATCAAGAACACAGGTGGAAAGAGTATATAGACAGGCTGTTCGAAGGAAATGAACTTACAGGCAATATTGTAGGAAGGGGAGAAAAAGTAGATGAGAATGAAATAGGAGATACTATACTGAGAGATGAATTTGAAAGACCTAAGTCAAAAAAAGGCCCCTGGAGTAGATGACATTACCTCAGAGCTACTGAAGTCTCTGGGAGAACCAGCCATGACAAAACTGTTTCACCTGGTGTGTAAGATGTATGGGACAGGCGAAGTACCCTCAGACTTTAAGAAAAATGTAATAATTCCCATTGGAAAGAAAGCAAGCAGAGACAGTTGTGGAAACTACAGAACCATCAGTTTTAAAAGTCATGGTTGTAAAATAACTACAAGGATTATTTACAGAAGGATGGAAAAGCGGGTAGAAGCCGACCTCGGGGAAGATCAGTTTGGGTTCAGGAGAAATGTAGGAACACGGGAGGCAATACCCACTTTACGGCTTATCCTAGAAGATAGATTAAGAAAAGGCAAACCTACATTTCTAGCTTTTGTAAATTTGGAGAAGGCTTTTGACAATGTTGATTGGAATAAACTCTTTCAAGTTTTGAAGCAAGCAGGAATAAAATATAGGGAGGGTAAGGTTATTTACAACTTGTACAAAATCCTGACAGCGGTTGCTAGAGTTGAAGGGCATGAAAGGGATGCAGTGGTTGGGAAGGGAGTAAGACAGGGTTGTAGCCTTTCTCCAATGTTATTCAATTTGTACATTGAGCAAGCTATAAAGGAAAGCAAGGAGAAATTTGGTGAAGGAATTAAAGTTCAGGGTGAAGGATTAAAGACATTGCGTTTTGCTGATGACACTGTAATTCTGTCAGACAGGACCTGGAGGACCAAATAAACTTTGTGGACAGTGTGTTGAAAGGAGCATATAAGATGAACATTAACAAGAGCAATACAAAGGTAATGGAGTGCAGTCTAAGAAAATCACGCGATGCTGAAGGAATTAGATTAGGTAACGAAACAATAAAGGAGGTAGATGAGTTTTGTTACTTGGGCAGTAAAATAACAAATGATTGTCACAGTACAGAAGATATAAAATGTAGAATGGCAATGAGTAGAAAAGCATTCTTGAAAAAGTTGTTAACATCTAATATTGATTTAAGCCTAAGGATGTCCTTTTTGAAGGCATTTGTGTGGAGTGTTGCCTTATATGGGAGTGAAACATGGATGATAAACACTGCGGACAGAAAGAGGATAGAGGCTTTTGAAATGTGGTGCTACAGAAGAATGCTGTAGATTAGGTGGGTGGATCATGTAACTAATGAGGAGGTACTGAACAGAATTGGGGAGAAAAGGAATTTCTGGCATACATTGACTAAAAGAAGGGATCGATTGTAGGACACATTCTTAGACATTAAAATGTTTTAATATATTTTAAGTAATTACTGTTCATTCCACCGATACTCAACTTTTCAACGATGTATGGGGGTTCTGCTCGCTGCAACATTATTCTCCTGGGGCGTCGTGGTAGAATTTGAATCAAAACTTCTTCTCCACCAAAACATTACATGATTACAACTTTAAAACACAAACAAAGCATCAGAGCTTCACAAACAGTAATTCCATTTAAAACGCAGACTGACATAGATTCCAGAGGACTTCAGAACTGCCAAAACTCGAATTCCCCCACACAAGGCGGTGAGGCCAATATATAACATCGGCAATAATGACCTTACATTATGCATTGTTCATAACAATTGAATATACTAATTTACAATGAACAAACACACAAAGAAAACATTTCATGTACACAAGAATAATCACAATATAAAATGAAAACTATACACACAATAGTTTTAGATCACACCTATCTTTTTAAGTTTTAATCACACTACTTTTTGTTTGACAACAAACAAAATGTTAAATACCAATTAATTAGTTAACGAGTACATCATACATGTTCCTGACATATATTGAGCTATCAATTATCTTGGCAATTCTCAAAATAAGTTCAAAATCTGATGTCAGATAATATATATAAAGAATTACAATATTCAAATTTCTACTATTAAAATAATTAATATAATTAGCTGGTCAAAACAACTTGTTTATGAGCCTAACATATATACAATGCTATCTATTTTAATGCCTTTATGTTTTACAAAAGTTTGTACCCTTCGTCTGTCTATTTATTGAAATAATGTATGATAACAAAAGTATTGTTTATAGAACTGTCTGGAAACGTCTTATACAAATCTCTTAATTAATGAAATATCACTTGTTTTGATCACAGTATCACCGAGACACTGTCCTACACTGATTCCTAGGCTGGCTATTTCGTTTGTAACTTTACACGCAACATTTATCACTATTGAACCACATGATTCCGGATCCGACGCTGACAGTATCGTAGGATGACATTGAGATGAGAGGACCAGGCAGACGGTATCATACAATAACATTGAGATGAGGGGGCCAGCAGTATCATCACAACATCAAGGAATTGTGAATTGTGAATTTAGCATTGGATGGAAATGTTTGGGGTAAAAACCGCAGAGGAAGACAAAGAGGTCAGCCGATTCAGACAGATGTAGGTTGCTGTTTTTATGTGGAGTTGCAGAGCCTTGCTCAGCATAGGGTATTGTGGAGAGCAGCATTAACCACAACAACAATAATGGTAAGTCATCAAGTAAAACAGAAGTTTATCTGGCGTTCCCCAGGGAAGCGTTATAGGTCCCCCTACTCTTCCTTGTGTTTATAAATGATTTAGGAGACAATCTGAATAACTATCTGACAGTTTGTGGATGATACTGTCGTTTATCAGTTAGTGAAGTCAACAGATGATGAAAAGCAACTGCAACGCGATTTGTACAAAATTTCTATATGGTGCAAAAATTGGCAATTAAAACTAAATAATGAAAAGTGTGAAGTAATGCACATGACCACTTAAAGAAATTTGCTGAACTTCCATTACGTGATAAGTCAGGTCATAAATTCTACCAAATACCTAGGAGTTACAATTATGAACAACTTAGACAGGAGATAACACATGAAAAATATTGTGGGGAAGGTGAACCAAAGGTTTCTTTTCATTGGCAGAACACTTCGAAGATGCAACAGCTCCACGAAAGAGAGTGCCTACATCACTCCTCTCCTGGAGTACTGTTACCCAGTGTGGGACCCTCACCAGGTGGGACTGACGAAAGACATTGAGAAGGTTCAGAGAAGGGCAGCTCGTTTTGTTTTATCATGTTACAGAGTGGGGGGTGGGGGGGGGAAGTGTCACGGAAATGTTGCATGATTTCAGGTGGGAATCCGTAAAAGAACAACGTTATTCGTTGCGGCAGTAAAATTTCAGTCACTGACTTCTGAATGCGAAAATATTTTCCTAGCACCCACCTACATAGGGAGATGTGACCATCCCAATAAAATAATAGAAATCAGATTGGAAACGGACCAATTTAGGCGTTCTTTCTTTCCGTGCGCTATTAGAGAGTGAAATTGTAGAGAACGGTTATGAAAGTGGTTAATGAACCCTCTGCTAGGCACTTAAATGTGATTTGCAGTGTATCGATGTAGATGTAGATGAAATTCTGTTTGTTGGTTCCTCAGCTCATCTGATGGGATGAATTATTTCCAACCTTTTGCTTGGTAGTGTCCTTCACATTAGCCCAAGCTTCTACTGCCAAGCACAAAGCATCCTTAAAGTTGATTCTGGTATAATAAAGGTAAAGCAGTCATCAGTCTGAAGACTGGTTTCAACACGTCAATGCTTTATTGGGCATAGTTATGTTGGTGGTGGTATGCTTTTGCCTTCCTCCATCCTATGAACTGACTTAACTAGGCAGTTATAGAAGGACCTACAGTTTGTTGTGGATTGCAAAGTGTGGCCCAAATCAGCAGTTTCACAGATAAATGAAAGATGTGATGAATGACAGAGAAAGTCATAGCATTAACCATTGAGCCACCAACAATTGTTACATTACATTCATATCATCTGTCAAATGGATCCATACATAACAATACCTTTCTATAAAACCATTTTAAGCTTTCAGTGATCCGTTTACACTGTGACACCCCCCCCAAAAAAAAAGCCATTGTACCCCCCCTTTTTTTTGTTACCGGGGGGGGGGGGGCGGTGGTGGCATTTACCATCCAACAACAAAATATTTTCCAGAATTTACAGTTGAATGCTGAGGATTTTTAAGTCAGGATAAATGTGTAATATCACTCTGTAAACAAATAAAAACAATAAATAAATAAAGTGCTTGTATCCATCCCTGCATTATTTTGATTCTTGTAGGTGGTGATTAAAATTTTATTTATTTTTTAGTCCTGTAAAGCACTGCAGAGTCTTAAGATGATTTCCCTATTGTTGAGAGTTGTTTCATGTAATCTAACAATGTCAGAATTTCATCCGAGGATAAACTAGTTTTGTCTGCGTGGAAAAATGAAGTTGAAATACATAAGTCAGCAGGTAGTCACTTTAAAGTGAGCATTGTTTCAAGTGCTTTTTCACAAATCAGATTGCCACTTACTGGTTACATAGCTAAACGAATCATGCATAGAGCCATTTTAATATGTTTTGTGCAAGGTTCTGTCTTTTAAGTTTATCAGAATGTCAGAACAATGTATTCACATTAATTCAATATTGTGAAAATTACGACAACTGCCCAACGTTACAAACAAGGGTTCACACACAGATGTCGAATGGCATGAGGCTATTTATTTATTTATTTTATTTATTTGTTTTTTCTGTTCCATAGGACCCACTCCAGGAGTAAGACTCCATGGTCATGGAACAAGTCAATACATTAATTGTTACACAATAATGGTAATAGAAAAATTTTAAGTAGTCCTTTGCACACGACAATCTTAAGACAAGTGAAAAGAATCAATAAAGAAAAAAATTAGCTTAATTGTTTAACTTTTCTAGGAGTTCCTCGACAGAATAAAAGGAGTGAGCCACGAGGTAACTCTTCAATTTAGATTTGAAAGCATGTGGATTAGTGCTAAGATTCTTAAGTTCTTGTGGCAGCTTATTGAAAATGGATGCCGCAGAATACTGCACCCCTTTCTGCACAAGTGTTAAGGTGGTGTGGTGCAAATGTAGATTAGACATCTGTCTAGTATTCACCGAGTGAAAGCTACTAACTCGTGGGAATAAGCTGATATTATTAACAACAAACGACATTAAAGAAGAAACGTATTGTGACGCCAGAGTCAAAATTCCCAGACTACTGAAAAGGGGTCGACATGACGTTCGCGAACTTACACCAGATATTGCTCGAACCGCCCGTTTTTGAGCCAGAAATATCCTTTTTGCATCAGGCGAGTTACCCCAAAAAACAATGCCGTACGTCATAAGTGAGTGAAAGTAAGCGAAATAGACTACTTTTCGTGTTGAAAAATCACTTATCTCAGATATTGTTCTAATGGTAAATATAGCAGAATTTAGTTTTGGAACAAGATCCTGAACATGGGCTTTCCATGACAGCTTACTGTCTATATGAACACCTAGAAACTTGAACTGTTCAGTCTCACTTATCACATGCCCATTATGTGTAATCATAATGTCAGATTTCGTCAAATTATGTGTTAGAAACTGTAAAAACTGAGTTTTACTGTGATTTAACATCAACTTGTTTTCTATTAGCCATGAACTTATCTCTTGAACTGCATTATTTGATACTGTGTCAATATTACGAGCAACATCCTTCACTACCAAGCTGGTATCATCAGCAAACAAAAATATTTTACAATCACCTGTTATACTCGAAGGCATATCATTTATATAAATAAGAAACAGCAATGGTCCCAAAACAGACCCCTGGGGCACCCCATACTTAATTGTGCCCCATTGGGATTGCACGTCATAGCCATTTTCTACACTGCGGAGAATTACCTTCTGTTGTCTATTATTAAAGTAAGAGGTGAACCAGTTGTGGGCTACTCCCCGTATTCCATAATGTTCCAACTTCTGCAACAATATTTTGTGATCAATACAATCAAAGGCTTTTGTTAAATCAAAGAAGACGCCTAATGTCCGTAGCCTCTTATTTAACCCATCGAGTGCCTCACAGAGAAACGAAAATATAGCGTTTTCGGTCGTTAAACCACTTCTAAAACCAAACTGTACGTGTGACAGGAAATTATGTGAACTGAAATGATCAATTAATCTTGAATATACAGCCTTTTCAATAACTTTAGAAAAAACCGATGGCATAGAAATAGGTCTATAGTTGTCTACATTATCCCTTTCTCCTTTTTTATAAAGCGGTTTCACTACTGAGTACTTTAATCTGTTAGGAAACTGACCATTCTGAAAGGAAAAATTACAAACATGGCTTAGTACTGGGCTAACATATGGAGAACAGTACTTTAGAATTCTGCTAGATACCCCATCATATCCACAAGAGTCCTTAGTCTTTAGTGATTTAATTATTGACTCAATCTCACCTATGGAAGTATCATGAAGGATCATTTCAGGCAACAGCCTCGGAAACGCATTTTCTAAAAACGTTATATGATTACCTGTAGAAACTAGAGTTTTGTTTAGTTCCTCTACTGTATTCAGAAAGTGATTATTGAATATTGCACATATATCTAACTTGTCAGTAACAGAAACATTCCTACTACGCACTGACGTTATATCTTCTACCTGCTGCTCCTGACCAGACACTTCCTTCACGACTGACCAGATAGTTTTAATTTTATCCCGAGAGTTTGCTATTCTTTTTGCGTACCACATACTTTTTGCATTCTTAATGACATTTTTCAGAACCTTACAGTACTGTTTGTAATGAGCTACTGCATCTTCATTCTGACTGCTTCTAACATTTTGATACAACTCCCGCTTAGTTCTACATGATACTCTTATCCCCTTTGTCATCCACCCTGGCTGTCTGTTACTGAAAGTACACTGTTTTGAGCGTTCTAACGGAAAGCAACTTTCAAACAGCATAATAAATGTGTTCAGAAAAGCATTATATTTATCATCTGCATTATCAGCACTATAAACATCCTGCCATTCTTGTTCCTTAATTAGGCTTAAAAAGGTCTCAATTGCAACTGGATTAACTTTTCTGAGTAGTTGATATTTATGTTTAACATTTGTTTGAGAACAAATACTTTTTAGAATTAAAAGTTGGGCATTGTGGTCTGATAGGCCATTTACTATTCTGCTGACAGAGTGCCCCTCTAATAATGAAGAATGAACAAAAATATTGTCAATGGTAGAACTGCTATTTCCTTGCACTCTCGTTGGAAAAAATACTGTTTGCATCATGTTATAGGAATTAAATAGATCTAACAGCTGACTTTTCCTTGAGCTATCACCTACACAATTAATGTTGAAATCTCCACACACAATTAAATTTTTATACTTCCTATACAGTGAACCCAGAACCAATTCCAGCTTGGGCAGAAACATTTTAAAATCTGAGTCAGGGGATCTATAAATAACAACTATTACTAGTTTAGTTCCATTAACATTAACAACTCCTGCACAACATTCAAATATCTGTTCTGTGCAGTGTTTAGAAAAATCGATTGACTCCGATGAAAAATCGTTTTTTACATACATGGCCACTCCCCCACACTGCAAGGAACTCCTAGAGTAGAAGGCAGCTAACCTGTATCCTGGCAAAGGAAGTCTCTTAATTGTCACACCACTTAAAAAGTGCTCTGAAATTCCAATAATGTCAGAATCAGTATCAATAAGCATTTCATTAACTTTATCTCTGATACCCTGTATATTTTGATGAAAAACAGTAATTCCCTTATTACTTATATTCTTAGACTTTGTCAAAGGTGGTTCATTTCTTAGAGGGACTTCCTTTAAGCAGGAATATCTATCAGCTGTCTTCAGTCTAAAAAAGGTGCAGCCCTAACACCAACTACTACAGGAATTTTTCCATGAGTGAAACCCCCACCCCCTACTACACTGTCACCTATGAGCTTTGCCAACCTCCCCTTCCCATACCTATTGAGGTGCAGACCGTGCCTAGTAAAATCCGACCTTTGGATAGTTTCAACTGGCACCACTGCAATGTGATCCATGCCCTCCGCCATCAGCGCCTTCTCAAGCCCCATGTTAAGATGGCTGACAGCCGTATTAAGACAAGGCCTATCATGACGCTGAAACAGCTGCACGAAATGCACATTCGTGCCACCAGTTTCAGTTGCTATCCTTTCCAGATCACCACCTATATCATATTCCCCGTCCCTATCAAGACTGTTTCCGGCCCCACCCACTATAACTACCTGATCCTCTTTTGAAAAATTCCTACATAAGTCCCCTATGTTACAAGTGACCTGATCTAACCCTGCACTAGGCTTCACTATGCTGGTGACCTGGTACTCACTCCCAAGTACTTCCTGCAACTGTTGGCCAACACCTCTGCCATGAGAACTACCTAGCAGCAGAACCTTCTTCTTCCTAAGAGACCTCTCTACAGATTACCAAAAGCTGAGGTCTGCTGCGTACTTCCTACACCTACAGCTACAGGAGGTAGCTCAACTCTGACAGTTGGTCAAACCTATTTGCAACTTGCAATGTAAAGCTATCTGAGTACCTTCTCCTAGCTACCTTCTTGCCAACTGCCAGTTCCCATTCCCCAGCCCCCTTCCCCTCCTCAACCTACCTAGTTCCTCTTCAGCGTTTTTCAACTGCACCTGAAGGGCGCAGATCAAACGCTCCTGCTCCTCTATCAACTTATTCCTGCTGCAAATCCTACAGTTCCAGGAGAGAACCTCACCACAATGCCCACTGTCTTCCCCACTGCACTCCCCCCCCCCCCCCCCCCCCCATGAAAATACTTACTACAAATCCCACACTGCAGCCCACTACGCACGACCCTACGACAGAGCCCACACTTTTCACTCATGGTAAAATTTTACAATAATTTGTTAAGAAAAACTAGACGTCTACGTTATGAAGTTAAGTTTCTACAAAATAAGTAGGAAGTACCTCTTAACTACAGCAATCAACAAACCTCAGTCTCTACAAATCAAGTAACAACAACTAAGAGTATCAGAAAAGAGCAAATAACACTACCACAGAAACTTTACACTGTTGCTTGTATAAACAAGTTCAAATTCAAGCGTCACTAATAAAACAACTAAACACTGTGAGAGTACAAGAGTTATCAAATACCGTAACTTAAAGTTTCCCAACCTCAACTACGTTAAAAACAGCAAGTCACCTGTTGAAAAGTACTAAAGTTAATAAACAACTAGCGCGATAACACCTCCTGAAATCTAAAACTTTAATAATTTAACTACAATACACAAACACTTATTAGAACTTAGCTTTCGGAGACCGCTACGGCTGGAACCACTCGCCACCAGATGTAAACAAAGCAGTAAGACGTCGATGCTGGCGCACACGCGAACACAAATAACACCACTTAAAGCAATTACGGCACAACAAACGCTAAAATAACTGACGAACCTTTACTAGAACACCTCTAGAGATCAGGTATGTGATTGCTCATTGTTAGCAGTGAGGTGAGGGGGGGGGAGGAGGAGACGTGGTGTCAATGAACTAGTGGCTGCTTTTAGAAATACGTGGCAAATTTTAAATTTGCTGACTGGAATCCCTTTGGATAACTGATGTTCCGGTTGATCGATATTAGGATAATTGATGCCCCGCTGTGATTAAGGAGATATATGAAGAGGCTAGTATTTCATTTCATGAATAAAGGGCGCCTATTTGTGAACAGACTATTAGATTTACATTTCTGTCTCCAAATATATCAAGAGTTTCATCCTGTAGTGGCATTGCATCTACCTTGGATGTCATTTCATGAATATAAAATGATTTACAGGGTAGAATATTGGGTTTCTACCTGGTGTACTTGTATTATTTGTAACGGATCTTATCAGTGAACCAGCTTTCTGTGTGAATAAAATAAGGATAGGTAGCAACACAACATAAAGACGGTTACTAAGCTGCAGAAAAGCGCACAGAAAAAAAAAAATCATATTCAAACACATTAAATTTTCGCTCACAGCCTTAATTAGAAAAAGAGGCAACCTATATTGACACACTCATATACACATGACTGTAAAGTTTTGTAATTGTGATTGTCTTTTTTATGTGCCTGTCTGGGCTTGACGATTGTTTTTATGATCAGTTGCTTCTTATCCTCATGTGTTTGATATTCCAACCTGGACCTTTCACTTTCAATTGGGCCTTCTCTGTAACATATGTTAGCAAAGTGCTGTCACAATGATATCTCTAATAGAGTAAGTTTGCTCTTCTCAGTTAAATTCTATCCTTTTTGAGACTTATTGTTAAAGGTTGAACATCTGTTGTGAGAAAAATGGTATTATCCTGCAGACTAAACAAGTCTGTGATATCAGGCAGAAAAAAGTAAATAATGTTTTGCTCACTACCAAATCTCTTTCAAAGTATATGTGGTTCACTATTACTGACATAAGCTTTTGGAACTGATAAATTATGCTAAATTCTTTTGAATGCCAAGGAAACTTTTAAGAACCATCAGGTGTGCACTACACACAGAAGACAGCTACGAGGGTAGCAGAGTATGTGTGGAGTGCACCTGTTTTTATTTTTTTTAAGGTTAAAGAATCCCCTTCCTAGCCCCTACAAAGACGCCTCCTGAGCCACGACAAGGTAGCAGTAGGCAGAACACATCAGGAAACAATAAGATCAATGTAATATTAGTTAACTGCAGGAGCATATAGAAAGGTCCCAGAACTGCTGTCATTAATAAATGGTCACAATGCCCACATAGTACTAGTTGCGGAAAGTTGGCTGAAACCAGATGTAAACAGTAATGACATTCTAATCTCAGATTGGAATATATGCATCAGAGACATGTTGGACAGTGAAAGGGGAAGCGTGTCTTTAGCGATAAAAAGGGCAGTAGTATCATAGGAAATTGACGGAGATCCAAAATCTGAAATAATTTTGGTGAAGGTCACGGTTAAAGAAGGCTCGAACATGGTAATTGCATGTTTCTATAGGCCTCCTGGCACAGCAGCTGTTGTGGCAGGACACCTGAAGGAAAATTTGGAAAATATTTTGAGTCGATTTCCTGATCATGTTATAGTTTTAGGAGGAATTTTAATTTATCCATATAGCCTGGGAGACTCAACTGTTTATAACGGGTGGCAGGGACAAAAAATCCAGTGAAATTGTTTTAAGTGCATTATCTGGAAACTATCTTGAGCAGTTAAGCAGGGAACTGACTCGTGGCGACAACATATTAGACCTTCTGGTGACAAACAGACCCAAACTATTCGAAACAGTTAACGCAGAACAGAGAATAAAGCGCTTACAGCATCGATGATTTCAGCCATAAATAGAAATATTAAAAAATTTAGGAAGAATTTTCTATTTGTCAAAAGTGTTGAGGAACAGTGGACAAAGTTCAAAACCATCGTACAAGATGCATTAGATGAGTATGTACCAAGCAAGATTGTAAGAGATGGAAAGGAGCCACCATGGTACTACAGCAGAATTAGAAAACTGCTACAGAAGAAAAGGGAACTTCACTGCAAACAGAAACATAGGCAAAGCCTTATAGACAAACAAAAATTACATGAAGCAAAATGTAATGTGAGGAGGGCTATGTGAGAGGCGTTCAACAAAAATGAAAGTAAAGTTCTTTGTACTGACTTGGCTGAAAATCCCAAGAAATTTTGGTCTTATTTCAAAGCGGTAGGTGGATCAAAATGAAATGTCCAGACACTCTGTGACGAAAATGGTACTGAAACAGAGGAGGACATTCTAAAGGCTGAATTACTAAATGTCTTTTTTCCAAAGCTGTTTCACAGAGGAAAACTGCACTGTACTTCCTTCTCTAGATAGTCGCACAGATGACAAAATGGCAGATATCAAAATAATTGACAGAGGGATAGAAAAACAATTAAAATCACGCATAAGAGGAAACATAGCAGGACCTGATGGGGTACCAGTTCAGTTTTACACAGAGTACGTAAAGGAAGTTGCCCCCCTTTTTGCAGTCGTGTACCGTAGGTCTTCTATTAGAGCATAGCGTTCCCTAAGATTGGAAAATGGTGCAGTTCATCACCGTTTTCAAGAAAGGATGTGAAACAGATGTGCAGAACTATAGGCCTATATCTCTAACATCGGTCAGTTGTAGAATTTTGGAACATGTATTATGTTAGATTATGACTTTTCTGGAGACTAGTAATCTGCTCTGCAGGAATCGGCATGGGTATCGAAAAAGATCATCTTGTGAAACGTAGCTCACACTATTCGCCTATGAGACAGAGGGCCATAGACAAGGGTTCTCAGGTAGATACCATGTTTCTTGACTTCCGCAAGGTTTTTGATACTGTTCCCACAGTTGTTTAATGAAAAAAGTATGAGTTTATGGTCTATGAGACCAGTTGTGTGATTGGATTGAGGAGTTCCTAGATAACAGAACACAGCATGTCGTTCTCAATGGAGAGAAGTCTTCTGAAGAAAGAGTGATGTCAGGTGTGCCACAGGGGAGTGTCGTGGGACCTTGTGGGTAACATCAGAAGCTCACTGAGGCTTTTTGCAGATGATGCAGTAGTATATAGAGAGGTTGTAAAAATGGAAAATTGTACTGAAATGCAGGAGGATCTGCATCGAATTGACGCATTGTGCGGGGAATAGTAATTGAATCTCGATGTAGACAAGTGTAATGTGTTACGAATACATAGAAAGAACTATCCTTTATCATTTAGCTACACTATAGCAGGACAGCGACTGGAAGCTGTTAATTCCATAAATTCTCTGGGAGTAGGCATTAGGAGTGATCTAAAATGGAATGACCATATAAAATTAATCGTGGGTAAAGAAGATGCCAGACTGAAATTCATAGGAAGAATCCTAAGGAAATGCAGTCCGAAAACAAAGGAAGTAGGTTACAGTGCACTTGTTCGCCCACTGTTTGAATACTGCTCACCAGTGTGGGATCCTTACCAGGTGGGGTTGATGGAGGAGGTAGAGAAGATCCAACAGAGAGCAGCGCGCTTTGTTGCAGGATCATTTATTATTGTGAAAGTGTTGTGGGGATGATCGACAAACTCCAGTGGAAGACTCTGCAAGAGAGACGCTCTGTCGCTCGGTATGGGCTTTTGTCGAAGTTTCGAGAACATACCTTTGCCGAAGAGTTTAGCAATATCTTGCTCCCGCTTACATATATCTCACGAGGAGATCGTGAGGATAAAATCAGTGTTTAAAGCCCACACAGAGGCATACCGACAATAGTACGTGAGTGGAATAGGAGGGAGAACCAATAGTGGTATTCAGGGTACCCTCCATTACACATTGTCAAGTGGCTTGTGGAGTATGGATGTAGATGTAGATCTTCCTTCTCCCTTAATTCCATTTAGTTAGGAGTCAAATAAGTCAGGAGTGTATCATAGTCTTAAAAACTGTAATTTTTATTTTACATGGTCGTCATTTTGCAGCACTTACAGTTGTCACCAAGTTTTCAAGATATTACACTATTGTAAGGTCAAGCCATCCACGATTATACAAGTTTGTTGCTGGTAATGAGATGGTCTCTCTCTCTCTCTCTCTCTCTCTCTCTCTCTCTCTCTCTCTCTCTCTCTCTCTCTCTCTCTGTGTGTGTGTGTGTGTGTGTGTGTGTGTGTGTGTGTGTGTGTGTAAAATAAGGCTAGCTTGTTATTTGATATGATGAATTGTCAAAGTGCTGCATTGTTACTGACTCATTAGGTGTGTAGGTAACCTGAAAGTTGAAACATTTTTTTAAATTTTATTGTTGTAGTTACTAACAGTACTTTATGTGATATTTCTATTTTGGGTTTTTTGTTTATGTTTCTAGGGAAATCTGGGCAACCATCCTTTGGCAGATTATTTCAGTACCCGAAATTTGACAGCAACAGTTCCTTAGCAAACAAGAGCTTCTTCCAGGTAATTTTATCTTCTGAAAATTGAGTTTGTTTTTATGACTTCATTTTGCATTGTTAAAAATTATGGTTACTGAATTTGCACATTGTCATATGAATGTTAGAATAATGTATCTCTGAAACTGATTTTTTTGATTGTCGGCATATGTTATCGAGGTAATCAGTTTTATGTCATGTTAAAATGATTTACCCCTCTCTTTTCTGGTGAGAATAAGATGCTGTGTATCTCCAAATTGTGGATTTGTTTTTCGAACAATAGAGCTTTCTGTCTCGGGATTGGCTAATCGTTTGGGCAGTATGATTTTTCTGATTCCTTACTGTGTGAACTAAATTTGGATATGTGTTTTAAACCAACAGGAGTACTATCTATTTGTTTTTTATAATATAGTTTTCCTGTACTTTTCTACTATTTTCCTGTGTGCTGGAAGACAAGTAAATGTTCTCTGTAATTTTTAATGAATTTTGGATTTTAACAGAGACCCTTTTGTAATATTAAACAGTCCAGTTCACAGATTTCTAATGTTATTTTGTAACCGTTGTGGTCAGTGTAGGCCATTTTCAAAAAAGACCGTGATGGCAGGCTGTGGAGGTGGGTGTTGTAGGCCGTACAAATGTCGTTTCCAGTTTTCTAAACAATAAGTTGTACAATGAAATAATGTTGTAGGCTCATTCATTGGCATAAATTGATAGTGTTTCCAAAATATATTTCTGAAAAGGATAGGTATCTTACCACAGAGATGTCTGACGAGACGCACAAATAATAAAGTGCACCATTATAGCTTTTGGCCATTAAGGCCTTTGTCGGTTAGACACACACACACACACACACACACACACACACACACACACACACACACACACACTCATACAGACATGACTGCCCTCTCCGGCCGCTGTGGCCAGTCTGCGACTCCCAGCATGGCTGAGGCGAGAGCAACCAGTGGTGGGAGTGAGGAAATGGCAAGGAGAGGGAAGCAGGAGGGTAGGGGGAGATGCACGGCATGGGTGGGGGTATACAGCTGCCTGAGGGCCAGTTTGGAAGTAAGGGAAGGGACTTAAATGTGTGGTGGGATGGGAGACTAATGTAAGGATAGGGTGTAGGCAGGGAAAGAGAGGGAAGGAAGCTACAGGCAGGAACTAGCGAAGGTTTAGGCCTGTGGGATTGAGGGAGTGTAGGATATATTGTAGGGAGAGTTTAAAGTTAAATGTCATTGATAATTTGGCAGTTTTATATGCATCTCAGTGGTCATGATGTCCTATCTCCTGAAGTGTGTGTTGTACAGTGATACAATTATGCCTATAACCTCCCCAAAAACGTAAGCAATATGTTGCTGAAGTTCCATTGCAGTTGGATGAATTGTCCAGCTGCACATACCATACATACATTTTTTACATATTAGGTATCTCAAAAAAAACTCACATTTCCTAATAATTTCGTAATATTTCCAGATTGGAATTCTACAATATAATGAGGATACTTTACAACTTGTTGCAAAGACGTACAGGAAGCTGTAACAGGCACATAAAGAAAGTGTGTCACACATACAACACTTAAGCTATTGGCCATTTGTCATTTTTAGAAAAGAGAGCATTCACACAGGCACACTTCATAGTCACACTTCAGTCACACAACCATCATCTCCTGCTGCTGCACTGTCTTTTTTTCTTTTTTCTTTTTCTTTCTTTTTTTTTTTTTTTTTTTTTTTTTTTATGTGCTTACCACAGCTCATCATATGTCTTTGTAGTGAGTTGCAAACTATCTTCATTATTGACATGATTATAATTGGTTGGACCACAACACTAGATACATATTTCAGCAAAACTGCCTTTGTCAGGTGTGCATGGTATTCAGTGGCTGTACCCTGCTTTTAACTGACTTACTGTATTTGTGCAAACATAGGCCAAGTGCAAATACAGGCCGCACCTAAACTTTTGACTTAAGATAATTTATTTATTGTATAATTCAACTTTCTTGTAATCATTAACACTTTGTTATGAATCCATCTCCTCTTTGCAACAAATTCGAAACCAATGTGGAAATCTAAATCAACGAATAAGAAATCGAGATAAAGGCAAATAGCCTTGCAGCACTCGGAGTGAGGGGAGGACGAATCAAGTTCTGTATAGCGTAGACATGTGCTGCGGAATATTGAGTTTTTTCGCAGTTTAGTATGAGAGAAAGAGTGTGTGTGTGCGTGTGCGTGTGTGTGTGTGTGTGTGTGTGTGTGTGAGAGAGAGAGAGAGAGAGAGAGAGAGAGAGAGAGAGAGAGAGAGAGAGAGAGAGAGACGCAATCTTGAAAAGAATGTATAAACTACACCTCCAAATTTAAATTGTCTTGTCTTGCCTTGGTGGTTTGTCCTCTTTTTCAAGTTTATTTTCTTTGCCGGCACTGGTTTATGTGAAATCAAGTGACAGTGTCCAGTCGCTGTTATTTTTGCAAATATCTCTGAAATGACGCAAGTTATTGAAATGCAAAGTTGTTGAGGATTTTCCCCTCTACAAATACGTTTATTCGATTTTCATCTCAGATGAACGGTTAACATGTTATTTGCAATTAAATTTACTGCTGTCAAAAGATCGTCATAAATGGCCTATATTTTTTCCAAAATATTTTAAAATGGGAGGTTCTGGTTGCTGGTGGTTAATAATTACGTATGACAAATTTGGTGACGATCGTTTGTACAGCGCGACCTAACAAGTAGGAACACATTACAGACGGAGAGAGACAATGTCAAATCACCATTATTTTTGCAAATTTCTCTGAAATGATGTGAGATATAAAAGGAGGGGGAAAAATAACCACCACCACCATAATAGAGCAACATTTAAATTTTGTACTGTCAAGATGTTACTACTGTACAATAAAGTGGGCCAAAAATGTTTGTCACTAGTGTACAAGTGAGGACAAAGCCTCAGGTTCCATGTACATCTTGGAAATTACCCCCAACGGATTTGAAGGCAGTCAATCTGATCATGGTAAAATATATTATTTTAAAATGTAGCATTTGAACTCAACATCGGTATTAGCTACTCAAATCGGCTGTTCCGCCATCTTAATCTCGTGGATTCCTACTGAATGTCCTAGAAATTAGAGTTTCTCCCTTCCAAAATGTGACTTGCTTAATTTAAGTTACTGCTTGATCTGAAAACTTTTCAAAAGTTTTTTATAACAAGACACAATGTTCTTCCCATGTGTTTGAAATGAGAAGGATATCATCTACATAAATGATAGTCTTGCAATAGATCTCTGCCAAGTACTGCATACAAGGCACGTATTAAAACAGACATTGATATATTTAATACAACTGGTAACACTGTAAATTGATAAGACCGCCCATCATATAAAACAGTTGTGAATTTCCTTGAGTCGTTGTGTATTTTTAACTTGCTGTTTGGCCCATCGAACTGAAGTACTTTGATCCTTGAAATTTTGTGAGAAGATCTTCAATAGAAATAGGTTAGTCCCTCTCTGTTTCTGTATGTTTGTCCAGGACTAATCTTACACCCCCCCCCCCCTCCCGTGGCCTTTCTGATGACAAAGAAGGGATATTTAAAAACACTATTACTTTGTTCTATATGATGTTGTCAATCATTTTGTTAAGTTCCTCCTTCACATCTGTTTTGTGGCTAATAGGTATGGGGTATGGTCAACAGAAAAATGTATCATCTTTCATATTAAATTTGCACAAATTTTCCCAATGTAACTGGCTAATCTTAAAAGATTGCACTATATTGATACAAAATATCATGCAAATCTTTCTTCTGCCCAAGTAAAGGTGATTCATTTGCCTTCATTTGAAAAGATCTGTGTTCTCTGCATCGTGTAATATTGACATTTTAGCAGATGTTATTAATCACACTGTATTTGTTGTTGTTGTTATTCATGCTGTATCTGGTTCAAAGATTACTGAAAACTTATTGGGAACACTGCTCACTTGTTATAGAAATCAATGTTTCCTTCGTATTGGTAAAGCCAGTCCAACCCTAATAGAATTGGAACAATAATGTTTATAATTACTCATAGGGTGTGTGTTAAAGTCAGACCATCCACTAATATAGGCAATTGTGTTTCTCGTTTTTTTTTTTCTGACTCTTAATTCTGATAATCTGGACTCCTGTTACCGGTAATGCAGAACAGTGGTTGTATTTGCTTAACATGTCTGTCACATTTCGGAAAACCAATGAAACTTTACCATGTCTGTCACATTTCGGAAAACCAATGAAACTTCGCTTCCAGTATCTAAGAACAACTCACTCATGTCCAAAAATCAAACCTTTTACTATTGGTTTGACTGATATTTGCGGTATGACTTTGTTCTCATGTAATAACCACATCTTTGTAGGAACTATCTGTGTAAATGCCACTGTATTGTTTTGTGTTGGGTCTGTGTCTACTCTATTACTTGAAGTAAGACTCTTAATCCAGGGCAATTGTTATTTTCTGAAACTCTATTTTGGTAAATTGAATTAAATACATTGGTATCTTTTGATTGTGATGGTATAGTCAGTTAATTTATTGTTTGGATTTGTATGGGTTTTGGATCTCTTTGCCAGTTGCACTTCCTTTTCGTATTTCTGTTTGATGTTGGCATCTGTGAACTTCACACATATATACTCCTTTTTGATTTTATGCCTTGTTGTCTGTATTATCGTTTGAATTGCTTTGGCTAGGTTTTCATGAATTTTTCTTTAAGGCATCTAAGCCTCCTGTACATAGCAACAAATCCTTAATTGTATTCCACCCTTTGTACCAAATTTTCTTTTGGGCATAATTCGGCTATCTACAGATTAGTAATATGCCAAGTAGTTTCATCTATTGTCAAATGCTGTTCAAATTACTTTTTAATACTTCCCCAAGTATTGTTATAATATTTGGGATTGAGTAGTTCCATAGTGAGTTTCTCTTGTGTACTTGTTGACCAATATTAACTTGAAGTCTTCCCACAATATAAAATCTTCAGCATGGGCATTCAACCATTCTGCTGCCTCCCCTAACAAATAACTTACTGCAAAATCAATCTTTTTAACATTGTCTCATTTTTCCTAGTAGCGTCTTGAAAATACTCTTAACATATTTGTTGGATGAATGTTCCCACCGGGTTTAAACCTAGGAAACTGCTTAGAAATGTTTATACCCATACCAATGGACAGATATTCCCAAGACGCATCTATTGGTAATGCGATATTGTTAGCCAAAGATTTTTGCTCAAGTTCCTTTTTAGTATTTTTATTTGTGTCCATAACTTACCCAACTGCTGTTGGGTATTTCCAGCATCAATATTTGTATTTGATAAAACTATGTTAGTACCCCTCTGTTCTTTTAATTTTTTTTTCAACTAGTCCCTCGAGGGGATGTTCAAGAGCTCTGATAGTTTCATCATTAACTTTTAAATGTGGTAATTACTGTGTAGCCTCTACTCACTGTTGAAAACTTTTTGTTTCAGTGTGCTTACTACTCGAGTTGTGTAATTGCATAAATCTGTGGTATTATTTGTAACCTCAAGAAACTGTTCTTTTACCTCTTTGCATACTAGGTCACCTGCACCTTTCTCTAACTGTATCTGAAATTTTTCTAATTTCGCCACTCGTTGATCAATCTTATTTACTTCCTCCTCACACGAATGTATCTATTGAGTAACACTGGCATTGATTGCAGATATTATATTATCAAGTGTTCCTTGTAATTATTTTTGCAGCTGTTATTTAACTAAGTGTGCTAGATCAATATTAATAATGTCAGTAATTTCTGATTTTGAGGTAACAAATTTCTCTAACAGTTTTATGTACAACTGTAATTCTGATTTTAAAGTAATTGTTTGTGATTGTAATTCTGGTTTTAGGTCAGTGTTTTGTTTGCTTAGCTGCTCTAAAAGATCTTTTAGTGTTAATTCTCTTTCAGTAGCCACACTTCTGGTCTGCACTTGCATTCAAAATGAAAATAGGTTGAATACCTTATTGGCACCATTTTCAACACTTGAGTTAATTTTACACTGCTGTATAAATTGGTTCACTGCTCACCCTGTGTCACGGTGAGAACTGTGTAGCCCTGGACTTGCTACTGCTGTGAAATCGACTGCCATTGCTCGTGTTCAGTCATTGTCGGTCGATAGGTAGGTAGGATACACACACCACTCTGCGTCATTTGTGCAATGAAGCCTCAATGTACTCAATCTGTCGACTGTTTTATTTTCAGTATAGTTCTTCTTGTATTAATGTTGGTTGCTACAGGATGTTGATTTGGCATTGTTTAATCATTACCAAGGCAACGACGTAAATTCTTGTAACCCATGTCTTCTTCTTTCATGGAAATTGTGTTCCAAATCTATTTTCTTTCTTCTCTCCCTTAGTCCCCTCTGCTTCAGGATTTAACTACGGTCGCCAACTTAGTAGTGGCACCAACCAACTGTGCTCTGGAAAACTGCCATTTTTTATTTCTCCTAGCTTATTTCCACACATTAATCAAATTATAGGTTTAATTTTTTTTGTTTCACCAAGATAATACGGGTTTCTTCGCTCTTCTGGGTTTAGTAACATACATTCTTTAATAAATTAATACCATTTACGCCTTAGGACAGGCTCGGAACTTCTTTACGCTGTAGAGGGTTCACAACAAGAGAAAGAGCTATATGCTGGAATGAAACACCATGCTCAAGATAAGCTTTTCACAAATGTTATGTATAGCCCCTTGGGCTATCTAATACAATATGCATCTGTTCACATAAACACCTTTAATACATTATCATCTTACAACTAGGATTGATTCACCTGTTTCTACATAACAATGAGATCACATAGCTTTCGTGCTACAGAACATCAAGGTAGACTCGTAGCACTCTTTGACAGACAGATGGACGGCCACTGTTGCAACAAGTTCTTGCGCACAAGTACAAGGCACACAGTACATGTTCTTTCTCCACTTAACCTACATTTAGGACGAATCTGCACATCTCGTGGTGGGATGGAGCTGCAGTGTAATGCCAAATTGGCTGTTACACTAAAACTGCAACTTTCAATCTACTTGTTGCACTCTCTTTAAATCTTTTGAGGATGCCTCTATGACTGATGGTGTTCTGGATTTTTCGCACAGCTGTTCTTATAATTCTCAGGTCCCCACCCATCCAGCAATTTTAAGTTGTTTTCCCCACAGTTTACAACTCACCACAAAGATGTGACGACCATCCATGACAGGCACACAAAAAATACACACACATACAACACTTTCAGCTATTGGCCATTGACTTATTCAGAATTATGAACATTCATGCAACCATCAGCTCTGGCTGCCACACTTCCAATCATGCTCTGCGGTGTGGAGATAGGAGAGGGGAGGGGGGATAGGAAGGTTGCGTCACAGTTTGTGGGGATGGATGCAGCACAGCCTTCCAGAGAATGTACCTATTAGATGGGAGGAATGAAATGCAGTTTAGTGATGGAGTTAGAAGGCGTGTGAGTGGAGGAAAATAAAATAAAGTAAAATGAATGCACGTGTGTCCCGCATGCTTGCGCGCGCGCGCGCGCTCGTACACACACACACACACACACACACACACGTGCACGCGCGCATGCACATGCACGCAGCACGCAAGATAGGAGAGGTTTTTGGAAAGAGAGGTGGGAACTGTAGGGTGCAGTAAAAAGGAAAGTTATTGTAAGTTGAGGCTTGGATAATTTCGGGATTGGAGAATGTACTGTAGGGATAATATCCATCTGTGCAGTTCAGAAAAGTTGGTGGTGGGTGGGAGGATCCACATGGCTTGGGTTGTGAAGCAGCAATTGAAATCAAGCATATGCTCCAAATTGTGGTCCACCTTGTTTTTGGCCACAGTTTGGCAGTGGCCATTCATTGTAATGGACAGCTGGTTAGTCATCATGCCAATATAGAAAGCTGTGCAGTGATTACAGCACATCTTCCTAATCCAGCTCTCTGCCTGTCCCAATCCCAACCCCTTACTCAAGGATCATATCCCTGAATCAAAAACCTGCCTAATTGACCTGCCCAGCACTATGTAATTAAGTCACGTCAAAGACTTATCCTACCCCGTCAGAGTCTGGGCCACTAGTGAAAGCAGCCAAGTAATTTACCAACTTTGCTGCAATTATTTCACAGCTCTTTACATTGGTATGACTGCCAAACTGGCCATAAGCAAGTTGGAAAATATTATCAGAGAGTGAAACATGCACATTAACGATATCCAAATTGGAAAAGAAAACAATGAACACAGAACCAAACAAACAATGGATAAACTACATTAAATGCCCTAAAATGGACTCCTAATGTCCTACCAAGAGAAACTATCCAACTCACAGGAATTAACACTATTTCCAACACAGAAAGAATAATCAAACTGCAAAAGGCCATCTAACAAACATGTAATCACTCTAATAAAAAAGCAGCATTTCATAATGCGTGCGGCTCCGTAGCACAGTGGTAGAGTGCCAGACTACAAATCCAAAGGTCACGGGTTCGATCCCAGCCAGGTCCTGGGATTTTTATCTGTCACTTTCCACTTCTTTCACCTCTGGCAGTGTTGCTCATGTGAAAAATACTGAGTAGCACCGTGGTTCGGAACCCACGTTAAACTGTAGGTCCCCCTATAACTGGCTGGGTAAGTCAGTTCGAAGGTCGGAGGAAGGCAACGGCATACCACCTCCAAACAGGACCATGCCTAGTAAAGCACTGTGGTGTTCAAACCAATCGTCGGATTGTTGACTGCTTTACCTTTTTAACTGCGACAAAACAACAGTATTGTTTTACCAGAAGTCTTGTATGCAGCAGAAAGCACAGTAATTAGATGACGGAAATTCACAAGGAAACTAAAAAACAAAAATTTCTTAAAAAATCTGTGGCACTGTTCTCCAAAATGGAAAATACAGACAACATACAAAGGAAATCTACGAAAACAAGGACAAATTTAGGAAAAGAGACCTATATAGAATGGATGGAAACACACACATAATTTTAACATCATTAATGTAAGAAATTATGGGCACAAATAAATTCAGGAGTAAAATTGAACAAGCCTCAACAAAGGAAACAAAAGGGGGGAAAAGTGGACAAAAAAAACAGTGAATTAAGAGGTTTTGGGAGGAAAAAATAGGCGGAAAAGGAAGTGATACTGTGATTGGCTCAAGTTCACATGCTCTCGTAAAGAGCAATAACTGATAGTAATAATTTCATTCTGGAAACTTTTGGGACTAACCTTTCCCAAGTTTTGGCTGCTGAAATTCATTGGGTGTTTGTTAATGTGTTCAGATGGCAGGCCCTTCTTGCCATGAAGGAGCATCATATTGAACAGCTGTTGTACTTCAGGTGAGCTTAACATAATCAAGCTATGAGTGTTTTGCTCAACTCAGGGGAAGTGTGTGCAGCCGTTAGCTGACAGATAGAAGGGCAACAGTCAGTAAATGTGTTGTGAGAGCTGTAGGCTCGTCCAGGGCATCGTATGTGAAACATTGTATATGCCTCTTTACATCTGACTGAAATCAGAATACCACAAGGGCATTCCATGTCTGATAACTCCATTTCCAATGAAACATTAATCAGTTTGTGCCAAGCATTTGTGTTGATAACTGCTTTGCTTGGGCGTGTGTTAATGTCCCTTTTACCTATGTACAAATTGTTTTCAGAAACAGAATTTTTCTTTATTGGTTTTGAAGCTTCCTAAGTGTAATGAGTATTTCATGGCTTCAGGATTGCAGTCTGATAATCGACACAATATTTTGGATATCATCATTGTTTCCCTTTATCCAATGTCAGGCCAGATTGAGGCATTTATGATACTTCTCCACTTTTTCCTTTTTTCCCCACTATTTTTATTCTATAACTGATTTGTTCCAGTCCATACTCTGTCTTCTCAAACTGGTCCTTATTGAGTCACTCCATATTCCAGTAGCTCTCCATCTTATCAAACTTGGCCTCCATCTTTCAAGTATTCTTTCATCCTCTTTACATGTCCAAAGCATTGTAAGGTGTTATTTTCAGTTCTAAAATTTGACAACACCAAATCTCATTTTCTCTACTCTGAACTATTGGTCTGATGAAGAATAAATGTATACTTATTTGTATGTCATTAATTTCTTGTCTGTTTCATTACATTAAAATGTGTCTTAATTTTCAGGCTGATAAAGTGGAGATGATGTGGAATAAAAAAGGAAATGGTGTGCTGTTAATGACAAGTACAGAGGTTGACAAATCAGGATCGTCATATTATGGGAAACAAGCACTGCATTTCATCAGCACGAAAGGCGAAACTGCAATGGTTTTACTTAGTAAGTTTATCATTTTATTTATTTATTGAGATCTTTATATGTTTCTATAATTGAGCATCTTTTCACTTCTTTCACATTTTCTTCTAGGTAAAGAAGGTCCAATCTACAGTGTGGAATGGAGTCCAAAAGGCAATGAATTCTGTGTTATATATGGTTTTGTTCCTGCGAAAGCTACTTTATATAATATCAAATGTGAACCGGTATTTGATTTTGGCACAGGACCCCGTAATTGCGTACATTATAATCCTCATGGAAATAATATCCTTTTACTGCAGGTTTTCTTTAAATTGTATTGACAACATATTGCACTTTTAAGATGTACATAGTACTTATTTGTAGAGCATTTAAAAAATGAACAAGTATTCACATTTTGATCTGTGAATAGTGCATATATTCCGTCAAGAGTAATGTTTTTCTACTTGCCAATTGTACACAATCAAATTCACACAACTTACAGATTTTCGGCCATGGCCTTCATCAGAAAAAGAAGTACATACATTGACATAGTCACTCAAAATAACTTAAGAACATATGACCATCGTATCCAGCACAACATTTTGTCTGAAAGAACAGAGGCTGCAATTGTCACATGTCTTGGTTTTTTGTCGTTACTGTATGGCTGCAGGCTATCTCTTTTGATAAGCAAATTGTAACAAAACAAAAAATAGACAAATTATAATTTATTTTATTTAACAATATTGTAGCAAAACAATTTAGTGATTATATAATTATATATTAATTGTTATGATAAATTTGGTTGCCACTATGTTTTCCTAAACATAGAAATGTTCATCTTGCTCTGTCTGACCAGTGCAATATACCACACTACGATCTAGACTAGATTCGTTACTCTATTTGCCCTACTTCTATCACAGGAATTCATTTTCTCCCCTTTGATATTATAAGCAAACACTTATATTTCCCTCCAAAACAGTGACTTGGATGGTATTTAGTAACTGCAATACATGAATACATTGAGATTATATTTCTAAATTCAATGGTATAACCTAACCATTTACAATATTAGATTACTGATGGAAATTCTCCACAAAGATGATAAATTATTCTTCAAGAGAGAGAGAGAGAGAGAGAGAGAGAGAGAGAGAGAGAGAGAGAGAGAGATTGGCTGGCTAGTACTTACCTTAGTGGTGTACCACTGATAATCACACAAAGAAGAAAGGATGAAAAAAATAGCACTAGCTTTCAGAACTGGATTCCTTCATCAGGTACAAGAGAATGGAAGAAAAAAGGAATAGAGAACAGAAGGGGATGGTTGTTCCCTACTTAGGCCATGAGGATGATGTTTGAGGAGTTCAAAGCTCTGACTTCCACAATCCTGAAAACATCACCCTCATGGCCTAGGTCGGGAACAACCATCCCCTTCTGTTCCCTATTCCCTTTTTCTTCCATTCTCCCGTACCTGATGAAGGAATCCTGTTCTGAAAGCTAGTGCTATTTTTTTTTTTTTTTTCATCCTTTCTTCTTTGTGTGACTATCGGCAGTACAGCACTAAGATAAGTACTGGCCAGCGAATCTGTCACTTTTGAAGAATAATTCATTTACAATATTAGGTGACCAAGTGTCACAATACAATAACATGAAAATATGAAATAACCTATCATATAACTTTACGAAAATGAAAACACACAATATCATACAAAATGAAATAATGGGCTATATTTTCGGAGATCCTACTATTTAAAAAATTGAATAAGAAATGGATCTATTCGTAAATATTATCCTACTGACAGGAGAGGATAGAAGGCAAACACAATCAATTAATATCCCAACCTTGACTGAGTTATTGAACCCTAATAAGGCAGTGGGGTAGCACAGCTGATACTTTACCATCCACAACAATGTTGATCTCGCAGCAGCACTAGCAATGATCTTGGCAGATTGGAGCAGGAGGTTATGGATCCCGACCATGAAATCAAATAATTTCATCATATGTAACAATATTTACTTTGCTTGGCCACAGATGACATAGTCACCAAGATCTAAGTATGAGTGTGGTTGCCACAAGCAAACCCACAACTCAAAAATGCAAGTCCGGGCACTACAGTGTTTGCTACAGTCTCCACAATGCATACCTCCAACTGTGATGTTTAAAAACCCGAAGTGAACTATATTCAACAGTATCTCTCGCAAGAATCTTCTTGACCTGCGAGCACTCGCGCTGTGAGCATTTTGCTCACAGTAATTTTAAAACAGTCAGAATTTTACCGATTTTAAATAGTCAAATATGTGTGTTTTCTTATATAGAAATACTTATTTAGACATGTTAAGTACATTACAAACTGTTCTTTGACTGTCAGAAAAAATGTTATAAATGTGATCAATCCCATAACTTTTAAAGGTGAGAGTTCTCACAGGTTAAGAGAACTGTACTAGATGGTGTTTCTCACAACAGTCGCCTTTTTCACATAGCCCAGACTTTTTCCCCGAAACATCTGCGAAACTGTCTCTTGCCATCTTGGTGCCGATTTTTATTAATTTGGGTGTCGGACAAAAGCTGGGCCAGACATCCTCTCCATACATGGAACTTCACATGCAGCAAACTGCCATTTATTATGTTGTAAAGCAAGTTACCCTCTGTTGACAGTTTGGGATGCAGGGATAGCAGGGGGTCATCCTTTACCATAAAACATGTTGCTGTCTGTCACCAATCACCTAAAGAAATTTGCAAATGGCAGGATCATTCCTAGGGTGCTACAAAAGAACAGTCATTGCTGGCCCGACCAGCACCAGTCGCTTTCTCGGTAGAGCATTGTCTTCTCCAGCAACACTGGCCGTACGGGCCTGGCCAGGTAGCTCTCTGTCTGCCAAAAAAGTGCCTCACGTCCCCTGCTGCGCACCACTGACACCACAGGATGGTGCAGAGTGCTTAGCCTTGGTAATGTTTTGAGACCTTTCCATGAAAAAACTAATAGCTGGCCTGTACAGCAGCAAATTCCTAAACTCGCGTATGAAACCAACCTCGACTCAAGTCACAGCTTCTTACGCAGCTCAAAACAGCTCACTCATCACTGCCATGAGTAATCACAGAATGGAATAACTGAAGTACTCCAATAAGAATTAAATCAATGAACAAGACTCGTACATCTCTCCTAACCCCTTACTGAATGTACAAGTCAGAAAATAAGAATAATAAAATTATTACATACAATAAACACTTATCATGAGACATAAATTAGAAATAAGACGCAGGAGAGGCGATAAAATTTAGAAGTTGTCAAAAAGAACCACTATCTTTCACAATTATTTTTAATCCACTGTAAAGGATGACCAGCCAGTCTAAAATAGTTTAGGGAAATAAATTAAAAAGTTTTATTTCAAAACTTCCCATAAGTTTTACAAGTGTTCTTCCACCGCGACGTACGCCTTGACAACATGACCAAGGCTGTCCACCTTGCAGGACAGAGCCGGCCAGAACCAATATTGACTGCTGATTCTAAAATCATGCCATTGTTCTGGCTTCCATGCTGAAACTACTGACGTTTCCATGCTACCGGGACGCCAATAGCAGACACCCACGTTTGATCACGTGTGTTACTGCTGGAGGACTCAAGAGGTGCAAGAATCAGTTCCTTCACTCTTTTCAGTTTTGAGTTCTTGTACAGAACAGACGCTCTAGAGAGGTCCAGCCTCGGTGCGGGGCGAACGGCCGCATGCTGTCCGCTCCCGCCTAGTGGCTGTTTGGTATCAGCCACCAACTATGTGAACCATTAACGTAACCTTTTCCACTTTCTAAGCCGCTAACTTAGACTGGCACTCATTCATTGCATCCGACCCCAGGGCGAGTCCCGCCATGTATTTCGTACTTTACAATATACCAAATATTAACTTGAAGCCAATCTTTCATTTGCCAATCAACCACCCTTTCCTAGGGTGCCCACAAGCCTTCACCCTTCGCCATCCATCCTGACAACGCCTCCAACCCATCTTATTTATGTAGCACTGGGATGGGTTGTATAATTTTCCTATCATCTGTAGGATAAAGATTAAGTGATGTACACCACATAGTGCAGGCGTTACTTACAGTAAAACCCCCTTTTTACAATCCTGATGTTAACATTTTTCTGCCATTTACACCAATTTTTGTTTGGTCCTGTCAAATGTCCTGTGTTCAGAATGTTAATTCGCCCCTGTTTTGTATTAACATATTTACACTTTTCCCGCGTTTTACGCTTTTCGAAAGCATGTTCATGAAGAAAAAATGACGTAATCTATTGACACTGGCATGGCTTTCACTTTAAAGTATAGCGTTTATAAATTTTTTGCAGTCAGGTTTCTTGACACTTTGCATTTATTCAAACGTATATTTTGCGTTTCATTGTTGGCTGTAAGCCTTTATAGTCGACTTAAGACACGCTGATTTGTGGCGGTGTAGTTCCTCTTTCCACTAGCTTCTTTGCCAGAGTGGCTGGCGTGTACTCAATCAGAACCAGTTGTTTTGTTGACATGAAAATAGAGTTGCATTGTTTTTGTGATACATATTTCTGATTGATAAAGAATGTTATCTGTTAAAGTTGGGTATTATTAGGTTCAGCACCACCATAATATCCACAACCTCAAAAAGGCAATAATAGTGTGAGATGCCGATCTTGTGCAAACCTCACAAATATTTATGCATATATTTGCACTCAAGAATGCGAATAAATTCTCTAATATCGTCATGTGAAACATCAAAAAATACAAAAAGAACGGAACTATAGGAGTTTCACTATGTAAACAATTAATGCTGGTAAAATGCAGTAATTTTGAAGATGTTACATAGCCCGGCAGCGGCGTCTTCGATTATAATGAATGAATTTACGTCAAAAATTTCTACTTCCCATAAAATAACCAGTTCTGCCTGGCACTTAAAATAGTAAAAAATTGGATAACCTTTATTATATAATAAACTTCCTGGCAACTATTTCGATGCTTATTATGTACATATATCACAAATAAACTATGAAAATGGAAGGCTGATTCAGTAAGCATATTTTACCATTTAAAACATTATTTCCTGCATTTTACATTTCCTGTATTTTACACCATTTCACTGAAGTCCTTTGAAAAGTGTAAAAATGAGGTTCTACTGTATTTCGTTGCTGCTGTATACGAGGACTAGCTCCTGGCCATGAAGTACAATGGTCAAAGTAGGAGAGCATATGAGAGTTTGAGGTGGGGTACATGCTTGTGTAGTCCTTGCAGGTGTGTTTAGCCCATGTGCCTGGAGTGGCATAGAAGCATAGTGCAACTGTCAACTGTCTAGTAAGCAGGAGGTCTTGGGTTTGAATTTTGGCCCCGGCACAAATTTTCATATTTCTATGTATCACTTAACACCTTTGAGCATCTCACACTGAGAAATCTGTTATATCACAAAGTGATGTTCAAGGGTGTATAAACGTCGATACTCACCATTACAAGACCTGATGAAAATTGTGTTTTTGTTGCAACTGGTAATCAAATAAAATCAATTTTAACAAACTTTTCAAAAAATTAGAACAATCATACCTTAGTTTAAAAGTGTGTAGTAAATAATTTCCTCGAAAGATCTTCAGTTTGTTGATAATATTCTTAAAGATGTTGTGGATTTCAAGATGGCAGCCATGAATGACATTCACTCCAAAAGTTGCGGCCCCACATCAACCTCTGTTCCCATCATCACTTTTCAATTTTCCCTTTAATCTTCCAACTTATGAAGGTGTCGGAGGGCTTTTGACTCTCCCTGTACATTGTAGTTATTGGTGTGGCTTGGTGGTAAAGTGCCATATTACAAATCCAAAGGTCAAGGATTCAGTCCCTGTTGTTCTTGTTGTTATGGTCTTCAGTCCGGAGACTGGTTTGATGCAGCTTTCCACCCTACTCTATCCTGAGCAAGCCTCTTCATCTCCTCATAAGAAAGGCAACCCACATCCACTTGGATCTGCTTACTATACGTGTCTCTTGGTCTCCCTCTGCGATTTTTACCCCACACACTTCCCTCCAATGCTAAATTTACGATTCCTCGATGTCTAAGAATGTGCCCTACCAAGCGATCCCTTCTTTTAGTCGGGTACGCCAAAAACTCCTCCTCTCGCTAATTCTGTTCAGCACCTAATCATTAGTTATGTGATCTACCCACCTAATCTTCAGCATTCTTCTGTAGCACCATATTTCAAAAGCCTCTATTCTCTTCCTGTCCGCACTGCTTATCGTCCACGTTTCACTCCCGTACAAGGCAACACTCCACACAAATGCCTTCAGAAAAGACTTCCTTACACTTAAATTAATATTCGATGTTAGCAAATTTCTCTTTTTCAGAAATGCTTTTCTTCCCATTGCCATTCTGCATTTTATATCCTCTGTACTGCGACCATCACATGTTATTTTACTACCCAAGTAACGAAACTCATCTACCACTTTGTTTCATTACCTAATCTTAATTCCTTCAGCATCGCCTGATTTTCTAAGACCGCATTCCATTATTTTTGTTTTGCTCTTGTTACTGTTCATTTTATACGCTCTTTTCGACACACTGTCCATTCCGTTCAATTGCTCTTCCAGGTCCTTTGCTGTCTCTGACAGAATTACAATATCATCAGCGAAACGTAATGTTTTTATTTCTTCCCCCTGAACTTTAATCCCTATTCCAAATTTTTCCTTGCTTTCATTCACCGCTTGCTCGATGTAGAAATTGAATAACACCGGAGAAAGGCTACAACCCTGTCTTACTCCCTTCCCAACTGATGCTTCCCTTTCATGCCCTTCGAGTCTAATAACTGCGGTCTAGCTTTTGTACAGGTTGTAAATAACTCTCCGTTCCCTGTATTTTACCCCTGCTGACTTCAGAATTTGAAAGAGTGTATTCCAGTCAACATTGTCAAACGCTTTCTCCAAATCTACAAAAGCTAAAAATGTAGGTTTGCCTTTCCTTAATCTATCTTCTAAGATAAGATGTAAAGTGAGTATTGCCTCCCGTGTTCCTACGTTCCTCCTGAATCCAAACTGATCTTCCCCGAGGTCAGCTTCTACCAGCTTTTCCATTCTCCTGTAGATAATTCGTGTTAAAATTTTGCAACCATAACTTATCAAACTGATGGTTCTGTAATTTTCACACTGGTCTGCGCCTGATTTCTTTGGAATGGGGATTATTACATTTTTCTTAAAGTCTGAGGGTATTTCGCCTGTCTCATAGATCTTATACACCAGTTCAAATAGTTTTGTCATGGCGGGCTCTCCCAGAGACTTTAGTAGCTCTGAGGGTATGTCATCTACTCCTGGGGCCTTATTCCGACCTAGGTCTTTCAGTGCTCTGTCAAATTCATCTCTCAATATAGTATCTCCTATTTCATCTTGATCTACGTCCCCTTCCCTTCCTACAACACCGTCTCTAAGTTCATTTCCTTTGTAGAGCTGCTCTATGTACTCTTTCCACCTTTCAGCTTTCCCTTCTTTGCTGAGAACTGGTTTCCCATCTGAGTTCTTGATATTCATAGAGTTGCTTTTCTTGTCCCCAAATGTGTCTCTTATTTTCCTGTAGGCGGTATCTACTTTTCCCCTTGCTATACATTCTTCTACAGATTTGCATTTGGCTTCTAGCCACTCCTGCTTAGCCATTTTGCACTTCCAGTCAATCTCATTTTTTAGTCATCTGTACTCTATTTTGCCTGGTTCATTTACTGCATTTTTATATTTTCTCCTTTCATCAATTAAATTTAGTATTTCTTGTGATATCCAAGGATTTTTTGTAGGTCTTGCCTTTCTACCTATTTTGTCCTCTGCTGCCTTCACTATTTCATCTCTCAATGCTACCCATTCCTCTTCTACTGTTTTATTTCCCCCTGTTTCTGTCAATTGTTGCCTAAATCTCCCTCTGAAATTCTCCAGAACTTCACATTCCTTCAATTTATCTAAGTTCCATGTCCTTATTTTCCTACCTTTCTGCAATTTTTCAGTTTCAGCCTACAGTTCATGACTAACAAGTTGTGGTCAGAGTCTATATCTGCCCCTGGGTAAGTCTTACAGTTTATAACTTGGTTCCGGAATCTATGTCTTACCATTATAAAATCTATCTGATACCTTCCGGTGTCCCCTGGTCTCTTCCACGTATACAACCTTCTTTTGTGATTCTTAAACCACGTGTTTGTTACGATTAAATCATGTTCCGTGCAAAATTCTACCAGGCAACTTCCTCTTTCATTCCTCCTGCCCAGTCCATATTCACCTACTATTTTTCCTTCTCTTCCTTTTCCTACTACCGAATTCCAGTCTCCCATCACAATTAAGTTTTCCTCTCCCTTAACTGTCTGAATAATTTTCTTTAGCTGCTCATATATTTCTTCGATCTCCTCGTCATCGGCAGAGGTAGTTGGCATATAAATCTGTATTACTGTTGTCGGTGTTGGCTTCGTATCTATCTTGACAATGATAATGCGATTACTGTGCTGGTCATAGTAGTTTACCCGCATTCCTATTTTCTTATTCATTATCAATCCTACTCCTGTGATACCACCAACTGATTTTGTATTTATAATCCTGTACTCAACTGACCAGAAATCCTGTTCACACTGCCACCAAACTTCACTAATCCCCAGTATATCTAACTTCAACCTATCCGTTTCCCTTTTTAAATTTTCTAATTTTCCTACTCGATTAAGGGATCTAACATTTCACGCTCCGTCCCGTAGAATGTCAGTATTGTCTTTCCTGATGATCACATCCTCCTCAGTAGTCCCCGCCCGGAGATCCGAATGGGGGACTATTTTACCTCCGGAATATTTTACTCGAGAGGATGCCATCATCATATGTTCATACAGTAGAGCTGCATGTCCTCGGGAAAGGTAACGGCTGTAGTTTCCCCTTGCTTTCAGCCGTTCGCAGTAGCTGTGTGGCACAGCCACGTTAGCTGATGTTACAAGACCAGCTCAATCAATCATCCAGATTGTTGCCCCTGTAACTACTGAAAAGGCTGCTGCCCCTTTTCAGGAACCACACGTTTGTCTGGCCTCTCCACAGATACCCCTCCGCTGTGGTTGCACCTACGGTACGGCTATCTGCATCGTTGAGGCACTCAAGCCACCCCACCTCGGCAATGTCTGTGGTTCATGGGGGTGGCAGTCCCTGTTAAATCTTTGAATTTGTACAGTATGTCATTATCACTTTGTTCATCGCTAGTAATGTTTGTGATGTGATGGAATCAGTGTTAGACTTAGGTCCCCTATAGTTAGCTGTGTAAGTCAGTTCAGAGGTTGGAGGAAAGCAACAGCAACCATCTCCAACAGGCCCATGCTTAGTAAAGCATACCAATCTTTGGTTTACCACATACTGAGAATATTGTTGCTACATGTGTTGTATGTTCCCCGCATGTGGCGCGCGCGCGCGCACACACACACACACACACACACACACACACACACACTTATGCTCGCTGGACAGAAGACATGGCCATTTATTAGGTGGTCTGTAGTGGGATTTGAGCCCACACCAATCGGAATAGCAGTAGTGGCATTGTGTGTCCAGCTGGCATTCCTAAGTTAATTATGTTTGTCAATTAGTAAATTTTTGTCCACTGTTTTAAATATTTCGGTATTAATAAGTTTTGTGATATTTTTGCAAAGGGATTGGGGTGATGCTTCTTGACTTCTTTGATCTTGCCGTTATAATCTTGTCATTTTTATGAAATATGTATATATTCCTTGACTTGTATACTTCTTCTGCTGGGAGGATTTGGTAATTTGCAAGGCTATGTAGAAATCTGGGACACACAAGCAAAGAAGCTGATAACGAAAATGAGCGCACCTGATACAACATTGCTACTATGGTCGCCAGATGGTGAACACTTCATGACTGCCACAACTGCTCCACGGCTCAGAGTGGGCAATGGGTAAGAAAAGTGCTGACTACATGAATTTCTTTGTATTATATTTTTCTTGGATCATAGCAATAACCACTTACAATATGATTTACAGAATTTCATTTAATGCATAATTTCATCCTGCATTAAGTTGTATGTGTTGAATATAATTTAAGCTTAGGTTATTATTATTGCTGTTGTAATAATAGCAGCAACACCACCAACAGCTTATATGTAGATGTGATCAGCACTATGTTATTTTTTTGACTATAGTGATCTTTAAAATCTGTACTATTCTACTGACAACACTTCTGGAAATGGCTGTTACAATTCTTCACAAACAACAAAAATATATCTGAGCATAATTGTGACATGAGTGCACATGCTAATTATTCAATTGCAAAATTTTCTCCGCTGCCTTCGAGATAAATTTTCCTTTTATCATGCTCAAACATCTGAAAATCTGTATTACTAAATGACTGGTGTAATTGGTGAGTATGTAAAAAAATGTTCATCATTTGAGTCTGTAGCAAAGATATAGTTTGCTCTTATCAATTACAATGTATGTATTTGGAACTTACCAATTACAAACATAGCAGTTTATATCTTTGGTGAAGATGCATATTTGAGTCCTTGAAAATGATTTTGGTGAAACCAGCATTGATTTCGTATTTTAAAATGGGAAAAAGTCATGTCAAATTTGATATGATAGTCATATGGAGACAGTTGCGAGCAAACCTGCAGCGTCGAGGGGTTCACTTCGTCCGGCGAGTATACAGGGGACCCAAAGAGAACAGGGTTGCCACCGGTGCTTTTATCTTGGCCTTCAAAGGCGATAAACTGCCTGAGAAGGTCAAGATAATGATATACCGGGTTGATGTAAAGCCATATGTCCCTCCTCCCTATGTGGTGTTTTCGGTACTGGAATTTCGGGCACATGTCGTCCCGATGTACTTCCAGCCCGAACTGCAGGGATTGTGGACAGCCATCGCACCCGGACACCCTATATACCCCACCTCCCGTCTGTGTAAACTGTGGGCAACATCATCCGCCATGCTCGCCGACCTGTACTATTCTTCATCGTGAAAGAAATATCATGAAAATAAAGACCCTGGACCGGCTCACTTTCTCTGAGGCACGTAAAAAATATGAAAGGCTCCATCCTGTAAAGATGGTGACGTCTTTTGATGCGTCGCAGCAGCGCCGGTTTCTTTGCAATCGACGGTACCTGTGACCTCTCCATCTGTGGGCCCTATGGGCCAAACACCTTCTACTGCCCCCTCGATGGGTGGGGGACCATCTACGTCCATTGCTCCCCCAAAACCTGTGGGAGCCATACCCACCCAACCATTGGGCCAACCAGGGCAGCAACAGCCTTCCCCGGCCCCTCTCGCCCGGAAGGAGTCCATTGTGGCACCCCCTCCTGAGGCTTCCACGAGTGGATTGGAGCATCCCAGCCACAGGCTGCAGGATCCACCTGCCCCCAGTCGACGGGTTTCCCGATCGACATCGGGCCCGGAAACCACTTGCGAGAAGTCCTCCCAGCCCTTAAGACCGAAAGGGCAGCGAGAGGCTAAGAAGTAGTAGTTTAGGAAGAAAGTATCTTCGGTGACTTCAAAGTCAATTCCTACGTCATCTGCCTCAGAAGATGAGGTGCAGATCTTCGTGTCTCTCGAGGATTTGGCCCTCACTAAAACGCTCAAACCAATGGTCATAGATGATGTAGATGCACAACGCCTACCAGACCGCAAATCCTTGGACTGACGATCTTTAGTTTTTCATCATGGCTTTCCAGCGAGGAGTGAATGAAATTCTCCAATGGAATTGCGGAGGATTTTTCAACCGTTTAGCTGAGCTGCAGCAGTTGTTGTGCCGTTTCCCAGTACTGTGTATGGCTCTACAGGAAACCTGGTTTCCTTTTCGGCGGACCCCAGCCCTTCGTGGTTATCAGGGCTACTTCAACAACCGTGCCGACTGTGACAGAGCCTCTGGCAGTGTCTGTATATACATCCTTGCCACTGTCCCCAGTAATGCTGTGCCTCTACAAACACCTATTGAGGCTGTTGCTGTTCACCTTCGGGCTCTGCACGAATTCAGTGTCTGTTCGATACACCTTCCTCCAGACAGGGATGTTTCGCCCACTGATCTTGCTGCTCTGGTAGCACAGCTGCCCCCACCGTTTCTTCTTTTGGGGGACTTTAACGCCCATCACCCTTTATGGGGCGGAACAGAGACGACTCGACGTGGTAGGGATGTTGAAACTCTTCTTACGCAACTAGACATCTGCCTTCTAAATACTGGTTCCCCGACACACTTCAGTGTTGCGCATGGCACTTTTTCAGCTATCGATTTCTCGGTCTGTAGCCCAATCCTTCTTTCACACCTCACTTGGAGGGCCCACGATGACCTCTGCGGGAGCGACCATTTTCCTATCTTTTTTTCGCTCCCACAGTCTCAACAGGCGGAACAACTGCCTCGATGGTCCCTCCGTAGGGCTGATTGGCAGCGTTACACCTCTACTATTGTCATTCCTGCCCAACTACCAGTCAATGTGGATGTGGCGGTCCAACAGGTGACTGTCGCCATAGTTTTCGCTGCTGAGGCCACTGTTCCAACCACCTCAGGGTCCCCTCGGCGCAAATCTGTGCCTAGGTGGTCACAAGAAATCGCTGAAGCCATTCGGGATCGACGTAGGGCACTTCAGCGCTACCGGCGACATCCCTCCATCGATTACCTGATTGCCTTCAAACAGCTCCGGGCCCGAGCTCGACAACTTATAACGCCAAAGTAAGCAGGATTGCTGGGAGAGGTACATCGCCTCTATTGGATCACGTGCCTCACCCTCTCTGGTGTGGACCCAGGTTCGACGTCTTTTCGGGTACCGCCCTTCAGCAGGAATCCCCTGTCTTCGCCTACAGGGTACTGTCTGCTCAGACCCGCTTGCTGTCGCCGAGCACATGGCACAGTTTTTTGCAGGCGTCAGTTTGACTGAAGTTTACAGTGCAGCCTTCCGCACTATAAAAGACCGAGTTGAGCGGAAGCTACTGTCATTTCAGACGCGTCACCAGGAACCATACAATGCACCCTTTAGCAAATGGGAGTGTCAATGTGCCCTTGCTGCATGCCCCGATACTTGTCCAGGACCAGACCGTGTTCATAGCCAGTTTCTTCGGCACCTTCCTGTGGACGCTCAGAACCAACTGCTCGCCTTGTTTAACCGTCTCTAGGCAGAAGGTATTTTTCCCTCACAATGGCGGGAAAGCACCATCATCCCAGTGATAAAACCTGGTGCTGACCCACAAGTGGCTGAAAGTTACCATCCCATCTGCCTCACGAACGTAGCATGTAAGCTCGTTGAACATATGGTGAGTCGGCGGCTTATGTGGATCCTCGAAGACCGGGGACTCCTGGTAGCACAACAAGGGGGTTTCCGTCAGGGCCGCTCCACAATTGACAATCTTGTGTCCTTGGAGTCGGCTATACGTACAGCTTTTACCCGACGTGAACACCTTATTGCTGTATTTTTCGATCTTCGGAAAGCGTACGACACAACCTGGCGCCACCACATACTGGCTACATTGCATGATTGGGGCTTACGGGGCCCACTTCCGGTCTTTATCAGGAATTTTCTCTCCTACTGCTCCTTTAGGGTTAGGGTGGGTACCACTCTTAGTTCCTCATACATCCAAGAGAACGGTGTCCCACAGGGCTCCGTCCTCAGTGTGCCTTTGTTTTTAATCGCCATAAATGGGCTTGCCATGGCTGTGGGATCCTCTGTCAGTTCTAGCTTGTTTGCTGATGACTTTTGTTTGTATTATAGTTCGGCTAGTATTAGCGTCGCTGAATGGCGGCTACAGGGAGCCATCCGGAAAGCTGAATCATGGGCCTCTACCCATGGTTTTCAGTTTTCGGCGCAGAAGACCCGCGTGATACATTTGTCGCCGGCGGGCAGTTCACATGGATCCCGAGTTATATCTGGGTGGTGAATTGCTCGTTGTCGTAGAGACTCATCGGTTTCTTGGCATGGTATTCGACAACAGACTTACTTGGGTGCCACATCTGCGTCAGCTGCGACAAAAATGCTCACGACATCTTAATATTCTCCGCTGCTTGAGCCATACTGCTTGGGGCGCTGCTCGTTGCACCCTCCTGCAACTGTACAAGTCCTTGATACAATCAAGGCTTGATTATGGATGCCTGCGACTCAGCAGCACCATCCACCATCCATCCTTGACCCCATCCACCATAGTGGTATCCGGCTGGCGACTGGGGCCTTCAGCACCAGCCCTGTGCCAAGTCTTCTTGCCGAAGCAGGGATCCCTCCTTTACACTTTCGCTGGCAGCAGCTTCTCGCTAGCTATGTTGCTCAAGTCCATGCCGCGCCACACCATCCAAATCGCAGGCTTTTGTTTCCGACTGTTACCCCTCCTTTTCTACCACGTCGGCCCAGATCAGGTCTTCCAATCGCGATCCGGGTTTGTACACTCCTTTCCTCACTTCATTCCCTACCTCTCCCTGATGCTTTTTCCTGCCCATCCCGTATTCCTCCTTGGTCCACTCCCTGTTTGAAGCTCCACTTGCAACTGTCCTGCGATACAAAGGCATTAGTTTCACCATTGACCCTCCGTTGCAAGTTTCTGGCACTCCTTTCTGCTCACCGTGATGCAGAAGTCCTATACACTGATGGCTCCCTGGTAAATGGCAGAGCCAGTTACGCTTTTGTTCATGGCGACCACACAGAACAACGGTCCCTACCACCTGGCTGTAGTATTTTTACAGTCGACCTGATCGCCATTTCTCGTACTCTTGACCACCTCAAAACGTGCCCCCGGAAGTCGTATGTCGTGTGCAGTGACTCCCTTAGTGGCCTGCAAGCCCTTTCCAACTATTTCTCTTCCCATCCGTTGGTGCAATCCAACCAAAACGCCATCGCTTCACTCGGCAGATCTGGATGTTCGGTAGACTTTATTTGGACCCCTGGCTACATTGGCATTCCAGGGAACGAGCATGTCGATCAGCCGGCTAAGCTCACCACCACCGCTCCTCCTCTGGATATTGGTATCCCCGTACGAGATATCCGAATTGATTTGCGCCACAAGATTTTTGAGGCTTGGAAACACACAATGGGCATCACTAAGCACTCCCAACAAGCTCCGAGCGATCAAGTCCTCTACGGCCGTCTGGAAGTCGTCTTTTAGGCCTTCCCGTAGGGACTCTGTTGTTCTGTGTCGTCTACGTATTGGCCATACGTAGTTGACACATGGCTACCTTTTACGTAGAGAGGACCCACCGAATTGCCGTTGTGGAAATTTGTTGACAGTGGTCCACATCCTGTCGGACTGTCCACTTTTAGCCGCTTTGTGGCAGTCTTTTAATCTACCTCCTGCGCCTGCCTTGATTTTATCTGACAATGCCTCAATGGCTGACAGAGTTTTAGGTTTTATACGAGCAGCTGGATTTTATCATTCTATTTAGTGGTAGGCTTGTGCCTGGTGTCTCAGGCTCCCACTTCATCTTTTAACCTGATGTTATTCTTACTTCTACCCTGTTATTACCTGAGTTTTTAGTCTGTGCAGAGTGACTGGCTCCTCTTTTATTTGTTTGTGATCAGCCAGCCACTGGTTCTTGCTCTATTTTACATTAGTTAAACACTTGATCTCTCTTATTCCCGTCTACTTCAGTGTTGTTGAGAGTATAAAGTTCATAGCCACAGTGTGCCCTTCCGGGTATTGATCTGTATTTTACATTTTCCTACTTGGATGTCTTGTCTTCACTAGGAACGGGGGACTGATAACTATGCAGTTTAGTCCCCTCTAAACCCCCAAACAACAACAATCATATGGAGACAACTACGACTGCTACATGTTTCCTTTGTCATATTTGAGAATGTAATTCAACCTCATCATAAATCATCAAACATTTTAATAGATAAATGACTTTTGCTAAGCACCTTGCATGTTGTAGCCCTTCTGAGCACAGAAAATTATTCCATGAGAATATTCTTGGACAAGAGATTTCATATTCAATTTGAAAACCATAAATGTAATCCTCATAAATTTATTGAATGGTTGAATTTCATATTCATCTCACTCTCAACTGTAAATGGCGTCTCTAGCTCACTGATAAGTTCTCTGAGAAAAATAACTGACTCCATTCATGAACCTTAGTGTTATGATGTCAAGAATTTTAAAACAAAATATGTTCATTGTTTTCGATTTTCAAGTTCCATTGCTCTCACAACATACTCATATAACTGTCACTATTGCTAATGCGAAGTTAAGTATTTTAAATTGTGAGTTTTTTTAGTTTCACTTACTACACACATCTTATGTCGCTGTGAACAGTTAATTTACACATTTATGCACATGCAGATTGGGGGGGAGGCTATGTATTCATGTTGAGCAATGAAAAGTACCAACAGTATTTTGAAAGGCGTGCACACACACACACACACACACACACACACACACACACACACACAAACACTATTCTTTATAGATACAGATAACACAAATGAAATTGGTTCCCTTAAAAATCCATATTGTGGTATGTTGGTAAAACCATGTTTGTATCCTTGTCTCAAAGGGTTTTTTCTGTGTCTGTCAGATCGTTTATTAAATAGGCTATTAATTCAGGATGTGTCAAAAGTTTATAACAATGTAGCAAAAGTACCAACTACAAAAGGTTGACTTAAGTCTGCCTATGAAGCTCAAATACTTTATGAACATTTACTTAAAGAGCAAAGACAACTGAAAAAGAAAGTGAAACCAGAAAAAGAGGAAAAAGAATCAGCTATACAAATTCAAATAAAGTTAGGAAAACTCACAAATTTGAAAAGTTGAGAAACCTAATGAGCAGATAAGGACAGTGTCATAGGAGAGAAAAGAAACAAAATATTCTACTGATACATTGCGTGAAAAAGCAAACCAAAGACTGAAAGATGCAATTAAAAATAAAAAGAAAGACTTGGAAAGTGTCTAGTAGCTCAGGGAATGAAGGCTGGCACATTAAAACAGTGAAAAAGGAAGTAAGTTTGAAAAGAGAGAAGATAAGATTTTGAAGATTCTTCACAAATGACAAAATTTACAGACTCCTTTTTCATAAAGAAACCTAAACTGTAAGCTTTTATTCATTTTTCCTGACAGTATGTAATTTTTTACTGTACATACATTTCAGCTTTTTATTACAAGTAAAAACTAATTATATAATTTATCAGCGGAAAGTTCAGGTTGTAATTCAATGGTAAAATGGGGACGGCTTGCAACTCACTGCAAAGATGATTGTCAAATTGTAGACAGGCACGTAAGAAGGCAGTCAGCTCCCATTCACACAAATAGAGACAAAACTAACCAACACATAACAGTTATTTCTGGCATAACTTTGTGGCAGTTCTGCACTCAGAATGCAGGGCCAAAGGTGACGGTTGTGTTTGGGATTGAAGAAAGTGAGTGTGTTCTATACTGACAAAGGCTATGTATGGGTGACTGCCTTCTTCCCCCCCCCCCCCTCCCTCCCCCTGTCTGCTGCTTGACAGACATCTTTGTAGTTGAGTTGTCTGCCATATTCATTTTATAATTACATGATTTATTTACCATATTTTATGTCTTATAAATATCAGTTGTGTGTTTATGATTGTCAGTATAATGAGGGTAGCACTCAACTCACCATTAAGACGATCACTGAGCCACAGACAGGCACCTAGGAAAGACAACCATCCTCGCATAACTTAAATTTTTGACTATAGTCTTCATCATATAGAGACAGCATACCCACATTCACACAGGCACAACCCCCCCCCTCTACACACACACACACACACACACACACACACACACACACACACACACACACACACACACACCACACACACACACACACAAACTGTATTGATGCGAATATAGGCTGCACCTAAACTTTTGACTCGAAATTACAGAAAAAAATAAATAAATAAACAGATCTCTGATATAGGCTGCTTTTTTTAAATTGAACTTAGAATCACGATCTTACGAATAGATTGTCTATTTTCAACAAAATTGAAACGAATGTATGAAACTGTAAATGAACCAGTAAGAAAACAGATGACAAGCCAATAGCCTTACAGCACTCCTCAAGTTAGGGGAGGAAGATCCAAGGCGTGTTAGCGGGAATTTGAAGTGCTGTATAGCGTAGATGTGTGTCGTGTTAAGAACGAGTTTTGAGTTTAGTACGAGAGAGAATTTTCTTTCGTGTTCGTCCGTGTCACGATCTTCCGTCTTGAGTGACAATGGGAAAAGAACGTACAAGCTATACCGCGAAGTTTAAACTTCAGGTTGTCCAGTACGCTAAGGAGCTTGGAAAAAGGGAAGCTGGACTTAAATTTGACGTCAATGAAAAAATGTTCATTGTTGGTGTGAAAGTGAGGACAAGCTAGTGAATTGTTTGAAGAGCCATTTTGAATTTTGTGGACAAAAATGCAAATATCCCGATATTGAAAAAGACTTGCTCAACTTCATAATTCAAAACGGAAAATGTGGTTTTGCTCTGACCACAGAAATGATTCAGGTGGAAGGCTGCAAAATAGCCAGGAATAGAAACATTCTGCCAGCAGAAGTCAAAGTTTGGTATGGTGTGTCGCTTCATGGTGAGAAATATTGTTATTCACCTGTCTGTCCCCGAACCACTATTGTCCAAAAACTACCTGAACTGTATGAAAACAGCTTGCTAGCTTTTCAGCGGCATATAATTAAACTTTGACGCTAAAATTGTTATACACTCTCTCAGATTGGGAATGCCGACCAAACTCCAGTTTATTTCAATATGCCAAGCAACACTATGATGAACAATGTCGGGGAGGGAACAGAGGTTCCAACCATTACGATTTAATCATAATTGTTATGAAAATTGCTTAAAATCATGAGCTTATGATTGGATTGGTTCCTATTCCGAATTCCAGGTGTAATTAACAAATCGATGTCATTTATTTTACATCGGCAAAACACGGTTCCTTTCCCCATTTGTTAGTGTCATGTCATCGACAAAAATAAACTGGTTATGAGCAACACCTTCTAACATGTCTTTGTGGAAATCCCAGTATTGAAAGTATCTTCTATAAACTCGAAAACTGCTTAATATGGCATACCGGATGAATCCACAGAGGTGAATCTGATGAGTGATGTATGCAAAAGGAAGATGAAGAACTTCGCTGCAGGTAAATACTTCTTGGATTACTTTCCTAATGACTTATCTTCTAGTGAGATTGATGTACTAGAAGAAGAGTTTTGTAATTTTCAGTTTTATTATTTGGAAGATGTACATTATCATATTTCCCAGTTGGAGGATTCCTCGGGCAAAACATATTTTACACGATTGTCTAAAGAATTTCCAGCTTTGTGTGTAAAAACAAAACAGAATTCTGTCAAACTATCAGCACTTCAACATTGAATTCATTACTAGTGGAAAAAATTAAAATGGTTTCTTAAAAAAGTATGCCATCAGTTAATATTTACCCAAAAGTAGTTGAGTGATTCAAAGAATGTGTGACTAGGTTATACTATTCAAGTTTTAAGAGCTCCACTTTCACTTCAGGTTCTCTCTCCCCCAGTGCTGCAACTTTCACGAATGTTTCATGAAATAGGTAGAATGATTTCATTAGGCCTAGTAACACATTTGAAGGAGCTCTTCTGCATTCAAAATCAATGCTTGTTATGGACAGTTTTCGAGGTCATACTGGTGTCGTATATACAACCACTTACAACAAGAAAAATGCGACCTTGTAATCATTCCTGGTGGAATGACCAGTGTTCTGCAGCCTCTGGATGTGTGCATTAATTGACCATTTAAAAGAAATAGGAGACAATTCTACAGAGAGTATTTAATGCAAAAACCAACTGTGACATCCGGAGGCCATCTGCAACATGCTTCCGTGTCAGAAGTATGCCCCTGGATTTTGGCTGCCTGGAGATCAATTCCAGAAGAATTAGTGACAAAAAGTTTCAAGAAAACTGGAAATTCCAACAACATCGATGGCACAGAAGACTAGTTTCTGTATAATGGCTCAGATCAGCATTCTGAATCCTCTAGTGAGCGAGAGGAAACAGAAATGAGTGATGGATTAAGCTAAAACATAAAAGTATCGGGAATATATCTAATACACAATGTAAGGTTTTCGTGCAATATGATTTACTGTAATGTAGTTATATATTTTTGCCAATAAAATGTATTGTTAATATAAGGAATGTGGTAAAATTTATGTATATCTGCCTAGTAAATTCTGAACACTTGTTAAAAGTATTGGAAATCCATGGGCCAACTTGTAACTACTGAAAATGTGGATTTAGCTATTTTCAGATGTGAGAAGAAATGCTACAAACGTCAGTCTTGCCAATAGATATTGTAAAACAAAACACTTCAGGTAATATTTATAGGCCAAACATCTTTTCTAGTAGCAAAACGACTTTACTACATTAGGGTACATCTTTCAGATACTTTTAATAGTAGATTTTTGTAGTAACTGCTACATATTTTGTACCAAAAATTAACTAAAGTCTAGAATCTGTTGCATACACGCTGTTGTAGTTCTCGGTGCAATGCAAATATTGGCCGCACTACACCACTGTCCTGTTTGCTTCGCAGCCATTAGTAGAACTGAAATAAGATCATCATCATACTCATTTAGTAGCATGGAAATAAGAATTATTTGTACTGAAATTGCTATTAATGAATATGGTATAAACTGTTGGTACTAATTAATGTGTACAAAATAAATAAACTCACTTGCAGTGTCATTCAGATACTAATTATTCTTGTTGCTTCTTTGAATACCGTAACTAGTTGTTTACGAGTGTAATTAACTTACTGACCAGATAAGGCTACATCAAGAACCTGTCAACCATAGAACGGGAACAGCATTATTTATTTATTTATTCCATTGTAAAAAAAAAAAAAAAAAAGAGAGAGAGAGAGTAAATAAAGCTACTGTTTTTGTTTCACTTCAGGCCAATAGAAATTGATTGCAGCGGTGCCTTAAGTTCAATGGACATTGTTTCTTGGAAATTACCCCAATGATTGTGAAAGCTGTGAATCAGGTTGTCGTAAAATACATTATTTTAAAATGTAACTTTTGAATTTAACCATAGTATTAGCTACACGAATCAGCTGTTCTGCCACCTTAAGCTCCCATCACCGTTGGCGATAGGCGTTGCCAACGTAAACATCATGGTAAGAACTCGCACTCTTAAGAGATTTACAACAAAGATTACTGGTATCTTCATTGACCACATGAAATTAAAATCAGTTCTGAGCTTAGGAAATCTGTATATTACCAATTGCTTTTCTTTAATAAGACTGCGCAAACATGTTAAAAAAGATATGTTGTCTGCTATGATTGGCTGTGCTACAGAATTAGACCATTCAATTTATATTGAAATATTTACTTTCATCAGTTGTCATGCCAATTCTGTGAACTTGTACACAAACAAATTTTGCGAAACAGTTATCAATACAATTTTGGTTCATGCATTTCAAGGGCACTGGAGTTGTTCATATATTGTGTCTTTTTCACTGCAGAGCTAGGTTGATAGTTGAGCTGTTTAAGGAATTATAACAATTATGAAAAGTGTGACAGTGCTTCCTTTGACTACTGAATAATGTTCACAGATTTAAAATATGGCACTACACTGGTTCATTGTTGTATGAGCGCCCTTGGAATAAACAAGAAGAATTATGGGAGGTTCTCTGGCAGCAGTTTCCTCAAGGTGTTTTTAAGGAACCTGCAATTAGTTACAAACCTGTAGAAGGAATTCAGCCTAGCCAGACTCCAGGTAAGAACATTTTAAAACCACAAAATAATCACATAGGAACTTTATAGTGCTGAATAAAAAGTAATAATTGGTGGAATCTGTAACAGTTGAACTATGAAAATAAATCCCTTTAAATATGATAAAGTATTTACTCTAACGGCAAGAAATTTGTGCTAGTTGCTAGAACCTTGACACGTGTGGTGTACTTGTGAGTAGTCACATGAGTTTTTACTACTTATTGGTGTAATAATCCCCCCCCCCCCTCTTGTTGGGTGATAGTCAGCAGTTTTGAAATACTAACTTGTGACTCTTTTATATACTTAACTGTGCCAATTAACTAATCAACAAGTTTAAAATGTGAGTTTAATTACTTTGAAAGATTGATAGATTACCAACCGTTTGCTCCTCTTATAAAAGAGGGATACTCCATTGAGTTCTCACCTTAGACCAGACACTTCTTTCTCAACTGCCCATATACCATGGGTGATTGTTTTCCGGGTCTTTCCTGGAAATACGGGAGTTTTGGCCCACTTTAGGTTATGGTAGTAACGCTAAAAGTGGGTCTTTACGATCGTCTTTTGACAGCTCGAAATTTAAATGAAAATAACGGCTTAACCATTCATCTGTCACGACAATTGAATAACCAAATTTGTAGAGGAGACAATTCTCTACAACTTTGCTCTCTTATATTTTTTTGTATCTCATACCGTTTCAGAGATATTTGCAAAAATAACGGCGATTTTGGGATGTATGTCTGTCCGTAACGTGTTCCCTGTTTTTAAGACGAACCGATCTACTGATTAGCACCAAATTATATAGACATAATTGTAGGCCGCCAGAGACCACGACCTCCCTTCTTCAAATTTTTCAGACAAAAAATACGGTATTAATGCAAAAAAAGCCGTTTGTAATATAATTGTAATTGCAAACGAACCGTTCATCTGACATGAAAATTGAATAACCTAATTGGTAGAGGGGAAAATTCTCTACAACTTCGCTCTATTGCATTTTTTTCATATCTTGCATCGTTGCAGAGATATTTGCAAAAATAACGGCGATTTGACGATGTCTGTCTGGCTGTAACGTGTTCCCACTTTTTAGGTCGAACTGTTCAACTGATCGGCAGCAAATTTTACAGACATAATTGTTGGCTACCAGAGACCAGAACCTCACTTTTTGAAATATTTTGGACGAAGAAATACGCTAGTAATAAAAAAATGTTTGTAATGTAATTTTAATTGTAAATAAACCTTTCATCTGACGCGAAAATTGAATAACCAAATTTCCTTTTCAATTTCCTTTTCATTCTCAGTACGAGCTACTTTTGTTGACCCACAGCCTTATACAAATGTAGAAAATGATGGGAAACGAAAAAATATAGAATTTTCAGAAATGAAAGGAAAACAAATGAAAACTGGAAAATTTTTTCATAAAAAGTAATTTTATTACAACTTTTACCATGCTTCATTGTCAAAACAACACTGTAAGTTTCCCAACTAATCAACCTACTGATTCTTTTATAAAAAATTTATTTGCTAAATTAATATTTAAGACCTTTTAGCTTGCTTTTAATTGTACTGTATAATTGAGTTTGGAAACATAGTAGGCCCAGTAGAAATTTTACGTTATCTTGTACATATAAATGTTAGTAAAAATATCGGGGATTTTAATAAAGTACCACAATCACCCCTGATATACTTTGTTTCTTTTTGAGAGCTCCATATTAACTCATCATGGAAGTTGCCAGATATACTTAAACACATAATAGAGCACTTGCTCGCCAAAGGCAAAGGTCCCAGGTTCGAATCCTGCTTCCAGCTCACAGTTGTAATCTGCCAGGAACTTTCAAATAATGTTAATGTATGTACCATGTTCCTTTTTCATTATTATTCTATATATTTTAGTACAGCTGTTGCTTACTAATACAGAAAATTTATTTTTAACAGAAGAAATTTTTAAAAAATCATTATTCTTATGATTGTATATAGACTCCTTCTGAAGTGTGCTCTTTGAGATACACTGTAATGTATGTATAATGAATACACCCACATTTACATATTTCCTTTCCTATCTTTGGGTGTGATTCAGTTTACATTCATTTCATTGTTAATATTTGTAAATCATGGTCTGACAGACCTTAAATGATTTTCTCACTACATCTCTTATTTAAATAATAAAATATGAAAAATCTAAGACTACTGCTTTTTTGTCCTAGATGTACACTATATTTATCAGGCTGAACAACTCCAGGTTTTAAATTATAAGACATACCCAGGGACAGATATAGACTCTGATCATAAATTGTTGGTCATGAACTGTAGGCTGAAACTGAAGAAACTGCAAAAGGGTAGGAAAATAAGAGGTGGGACCTGGCTAAATTGAAGGAATCTGAAGTTCTTGAGAATTTGAGAGGGAGCTTTAGGACAAAATATAAAAATGTAGTAAATGAAACAGGCAAAATAGAGTACAGACAACTAAGAAATGAGATTGACAGGAAATGTAAAATAGCTAAGCAGGAGTTATAGTTATAAGTGACACATAAGAAAGACAGTTCACACCGCCTATGTGAAGATCCGCCATGAACGGTATTCTTGCAGGCCTGTAATTTGTGGATAAAAAATTGAATTTGGTGCGTGGGTACAAGGTAATCAAGTTGTTTTCTGGCATGGTACAACTACAAATAATACATCAAACACACATTTTTGAGAGATCTTTTCATCCATTGAATGCTCAAAAATTATCAATTCCAAATGGGCAGCAATATTGAGGACCCTTTCTATAATGATAATCATCTATGGTAATATTTGCTGTGTGGTAGAACATGAAATTAGTAAATGCAGTTCGTATCTTCGATGCAAGGTTATCTCCGGTATTTCAGTGCATACCCACTACAACAGGGATAACTGTCGCACGCACACAAGGGGGTAGACCAGTAAACTTTCTAAATATCAAATATGATTTGATTGTATCATGTTCTTCATTTCAGTACAAGAGCAAGGAGGAACTGCCAAAAATAATTATTCAATGAGATAAGTTTTATCATCAAATGAGAAAATTACAAGTTATGAACTTAATATTCTCTAGGCAATAAATCTTATAGACTCGAGGTTAACCTTGCTAGGAAGAAGCATAAAATCAGGCAATTTTGTAGCAGTGGTCTTATGGGTATTTCACAGGGACCACAGATTAATTAATTAAAAACGTGAAATTGGGGAATGTAAAATCGAATTTCCAGTGTAATGAAAAACCATATCAGGATCTTGCCAACAACAGTTTTGGGAAAGTTTGAATTAGTTATAAAATGGTGACCAACCAGGAGCTACTCTAATGTAAGTGCAGGCCAAATATAAATGGGATTTTATTTTTTATTTTAACTCATTTATTGAAAAACACAAGGCAATTACAATTTCTTTTACCTGCATTTTCCTGCTTTTGAAATGCAATTGTTCCAAAGTGTGGGCAGCTTTCTCATGCCCTCATAGTAAAAAGAACAGGGTCCTGTCACCAGCAGTTGCACACAAATCATCCACATTCTTGACTTCTACAAATTGTTGCCCTCCTAGAACTTCATTAAAAAGTCCGAACAAATAGAATAGCAGGGCTGTAAGTCTGTGGTGTAAGGAGGATGGTCAAGTGTAGTCCAGTGTGTTTCTTCTATTTTGGAGATTGTTAGGAGTGCAGTATGGGGTCAGGCATTGATGTGGGAGAGGATGACCTGTCAAATCAGTCCGTCTTGTAATTTGTGGTGATATGTAACTCTCGCCTTGTTCAACAGTTAGCAATAGTAAGCAGCATTGATTGTGCATCACACGTGCAAAAAAGTCACTCGGCAAAATGCCTCATCTTGGCTTTCATTGGTGCTGCTTCAATTTCCTTCACCACTCCTACAGGCTTATTTTAATTGTAGAGTGGAGTGAGGAACCCGTGTTTCGTTGCAGGTAATGATCCGACTAAAACCTACATCACCTTCTTCCACATACCTTAATCTGAGCCCCTGACAGAGGCTTACTTTGTGGAACTTTAGTCATTTTTTATAATTGCTTGACAGCTCCCATAGATGATGCTGACTCATTCTGCAATTTGTGATACTCTCATCTGTCAGTTGTCATCAGTAATGTCTTTAACTGCACAAATAGTTTTGTTTGTTATGCTGGTCCAAGGATGGTAATCGTGCTGTTGATTTTCCTCATGTTCCTGTCATTCCTCCAACTTTTCATGCTAGTGAAACACATACATCCATGGCAATGTTCGATCACTGAATTGTGCTGTCAATCTCTGGCAAATTTCTGCCTCCGTAACTGCTTCACGTTCAACAAATTTTATATTTATGTGTTGTGCAGTGGAGGGGTGTACTTGTTGATCCAACATCATGAACATTACTGACAGAATGGCAGGAAATATCTTAACAGCACACTCTCCCCACTCCTTAATGGTCCCATCTAAGCATAGCAGAAGCAGGGGTCCAGTTCTGTCATCTGTTGATGTTCAAGAACAAAAATCGTGTTTATATTTGATCCCACCTTGTAGGTCAGCGAGATGAAAACTGCAGATATCAATGAAAACTATGGATGCTAATGTTTTGAAATTCTTAAGTGATGGTGGGGATTGTATGATATTGATACATTTTTCATCCAAGGATTGCATGGGAAGGTTTCATCCACTATAGTAATTCAATTCAAAAATAAAACGCCTTTCAACTAATACTGCATAAAGTGTTGTAGAGGCAACGTTATCTAAGTACCACTCACCCCATTTTAAAATTATACACAGTGCAGGAAAAAGTTTTCCAATCAACCAGTGTATCACACACCGTACTCACTACACTGCTATTGTAGATATTAAGCTTGCGTGTAGTGTGCAATGCATGAATGCAATGATTTGCTTGAATCACCCATTGTTGCAACAGGTATTGTTGTCATGTTCATTTCTGCGGATTCTGCATGAATTTGGAATGCTGGTTTGAATCTATTTCTCTTACTGGTAATTCCGATATGTTTATCAACACTTTTATTTGTTTTACGAGGTCATGGTATGTCCTTATTGCTACTTGTTGTCTTCTGGTAGTGAAGGGCGTATTGCATTTGACCCATAGACACACTACACATTTTTGCAATTTGGTTGTTGGAGAGTATTTTATCTCAATGACCACAATCAAAAATCATGATATGTGTATAACTGGTGTACTATTCCTTTGTTTCCTCAACTGTACCCATTGTATTAGACCTTATCAGCAGAGAACTAATGCTAATTATTGGATATATTGAACAGTAGCATATGTTCCACATAATTATGAAATTTTGTATTCATGATCTATAGAACAAGTTCTAATGTAATGCAGTTGGATGATGATCTTCCTGTCTTGCAGAATTGTTTCTTTAGTAATTTACATACTCTCTGATGGTATGTACATCACTAAGTTACATTGACATGCTACCATGTCATCCGAGAGCTCCACTTGTTTTGTTTTGTAACATGCAGCAGCACAGCTAACTCCATATACCAGTGCCGTTGAAAAGTTTGCTCGTTTCTTCTGTCTACGTGTGGAATTAAATTTGCAAGGGATACCCCTTATAGCTTTCTGTCTCATTGGATCACTGTAGTATAGAAGAGAGAGTAAACTCCAGACTCGCAAGTGAATGAATATCACAGGTATTCTCGAGTGATTTTTGTTTTAGTTTAGTATTACCAGTAACACAGAAATGGAGCAGTGTAAAGATGACTAGATTATTGGACGTAATTTTATTGTTCATCTGTTAGAGAGCAGCATCTTTTATCATCATCATCATCATAGGCTGATTGTCTGTCAGTGTTCATACTGGAGCATAATGCTCCCACTTAAAACCCCTGTTCAATGCTAACATTGATGCCTCCTCTGATCTTAAGCCTGTTGCTTCAAAATCATTCTTGACTGAATTAAAGTACTTTCTCCTTGATCTACCTTGGCTCCTCTTACCCTCTACTGCTGAACCCATGAGTCTGTTACGTAACCTTGCTTCTCCAATATGATGTGTAACATTGCCCTAACATTACAGCCTGTATGCTGTAACTGTGGTGTTCATTCCCAGTTTTTCTCTGATTTTCCTCATTATGGATATCCCCTACATTGTCCCCATCTGTTAGTACCTGCAATCATCCTTGGTACTTTCTTACCAGTAACCTCAACCTTATTAATTAGGTAACCTATATCCACCCAGCTTTTACTCGCATACAAAAAAGATTGTTGAAAGATAGAGCAATGCACTGCTAACTTAGTCTTGGTACTGACTTCCTTCTTGCAGAAGGGTAGATCATAGCTCAGCACTCACTGCATTAGCTTTGCTACACCTTGATTCCAGTTCTTTCACATCAATGTGCTATCAAAAATTTTTGGGACGTGTGGTGCCATCTGTTGAAAACCTTACATTTGGACTAATGGTCACCTTCACCCTTCAAAGTAGTTCCCATCTGCACATACACACTGGTCCAGCGCTTCTGCCACGGGTTAAACGTTTTCTAGAAGACCGGTTCTTCGAGGATGTTTAGTGGCGCCAGCAATGGTTCTTGAGTCCTTCCTAGTGTCAAACCCGGCCTTTAAATTTGAGATTCCGTTGTGGGAATAGTGTAAAGTCAGAAGATATTCAAATCTGGCGAGTACAGTGGGTGGGGTACAACCGCCATATTGGTTTTTGCCAAAAAAAAGGTCCTGGTGAGAAAGGACAGTTGACAGGGCACATTGTCGTAATGCAGCAGCCAGTTCCCTTGACACGAAAGTTCGGGTTGTCACCGCCACATGTTTTCACGGTGCCATCACAAAAGTCACAGCAGTATGTGGAATTCACTGTTTGGTTGGGTGAGACGATTTCTTTGTGTACAATTCCCTTGGTATCAAAGAAAATGATCATCATGTTCATCAGTTTGCTCATAATCTGTCTCACATTTCTGGGTCTTTGAGAGCTCGGGCTCTTCCACTGGGACGATTGTTGCTCCGTCTCTGGGTCATAGCTGTAAATCCAGCTCTCGTCGCCATTGATAACCCAAGACAAGAAGGTTGGATCATCAAATGTCGGACAAAGGTCCATGCCTCCATATCCTCTCCAAACTTACTCATAACCTTTTCATACCCTTCTGTTCAATCTCCTATGCTGGTATTGAAATCGCCCAAGAGCAAAACACTGACCTTGTCCTTTATTCTGACAACTACATCACTGAGTGCATTGTAAAATGTGCCCCTCTCAACTTAATCTGTGCCAGCCAAGTCTTCATATTTTTTCGGCATATTTCATAAAATAAATATAATTATAGGTATTCAGTCTTAACCATTTATTTCCTATTACTACCATTTTGGCTGTAATCATTGAGCTGTCATTGGAGTTATACTTAAGACAACTAGACTGTCGGCAGAGTGTTCCCGTCCACCTTCTACAATGTGTAAGGGTAGTAAATTGACAGGAGAGATGTATAAGGCTGTAGTGCCGTGCATGAAGATTATATATAATCACTAGCTAAACCCGGCCACGCTTCGCTGTGGCTCACACTAATATGAAATAAATAGAAAAGGAAATACTCTTAACTGTTTCAAGTTTCAAGTGTTTAAGTTTATGGAAATTAACTGCGGGGTCATCAGTCCCTAAACTTACCAACTACTTATGAACTACCTTATACTAAAGACAGAACAAACATCCATGCCCAAGGAGGGCTTCGAACTCCTGGGGGGATTGGCCTCGTGCATTGCAGTACAGTGCCTCAGTGTGCTCGTCCACTCTGCTGCAACATAATGCAACTCATGTGAACATAGAATCACAGAGAGAATGCTTCAATCATATCAGTATCGTTCATTCGTTCATTAGGCTCCAGTGGCTATGTAAAACGAAAGGTTAGCTTCACAGATACACATTATTTTAAACCCTTCAGATAGATTCCTTTTCTTTTTTGTCCTTCATTTTAACCACAAAAATACAGATCAGTTTACTGACTCTGGACCACCTTAGTAAAAAGCTATTGTTTTCTACATTCCTTATATCTATTTCTCATCCCACTATCTACCTCTTCACCCTCCCTCTATCTAATCCCCGGCCTCTGTTCATCACTCCCTTTCCTTCCATCCATCTTCAGTCTCCTCCTATAGCTATCTCTATGCACATCTCGTCTTTCGCTCATCGTACCTATATAAAATGAAGAAATTAAAAAGTAGGGAATTGCTTGAAATTATGTTTTATCTGCTGGAAACAATCACGAAGTTACTGTTACGTAAAATAAAATGAAATTATGGCGCACATAAATGACGTTTTGTTCAGAATTCGTTTCTATGGTGTTTTGATTTCCTCTGCTAATATCATGATCTATCTTTAGCGATAGGATAAAATTGGTGTTATTTTATGGCCAAAATGGGTGTTATTTTTTGCACTTGTCAGTGTTATTTTCTGGTAATCTTTTTCCATTTTCAGTGCTATATTTTTGTAATATTTAACAATATTTCAATGATATGTTGAAAATTGTAAAAAGCCAATGTCTGTCTAGGTGTGTTTGCGTTTGGATATTTGTGAGTGTGTGTGTATTTGTTTACCTTCCTTTTTTTCCCCAAAGATAAGTCCTTCCACTCCTGGGATTGGAATGACTCCTTTTCCACTTCCTAAAAACCCATATCCTTCCCTTTCTCCTCTCCTTTCTTCTTCTTTTCCTGACGAAGCGACCAACGGTTGCGAAAACTTGTATGTGTGTTTGTGTGTGATTTTATTTGTGTCTATCGACGTGCCGGTCCTTTGGGTAAGTCATCCGTTTTCTATTTTTTCTATTTATTTTTTTTGGTGACTTTAATATTTGTTATATTGTCACAATTTCTTAGAAAATACCAATATTGAAAAATAGAATAATATATTTTAATGTAAATAAAAGTCCTTGCCTCTGCAGCGGTATTGTAAGTAAATAAAAAGTCTTTGCTACAAGATAAATTTTTATATGAAAACAGCAAAAAACTTGAAGGGTCACATATTTTTAAAGTATTTCTCAGGAGCAAAATATTTTTAAATATGTAGAAAAAGTATTTAACTCGAGGTTAAAATGTGACAAAAATGAATTTTCGTAATTTTTTTTAATGTTTAGTCACAACTGGCCTTGAAAGTAAGATTATAATATATGTTTTGATATAAGTTTGAGTTTTAAATTTTGTTTCCTGTCAGTAATTCAGACTTTTCATACAAAAAAATTTCTTATAAAGTTCCCTTATTTTTTATAAGTAGTAAGGCTAATTTATGCTCTGCACTTTGTGGTGTTTTTCAGTGTCAGATCTCTGACTCCAGGACACAAACTTTCTCTCCCCCTCCCCCCCTCCTGCTCGGCGTTCTTTTGTTGCTCACACCTCCATTAATAAATGCCATTTTTACAAATATCTTGACAAGTGGCGTAAAACAAAACACAAATCCCTCTACAAACAAAAGAAATTTTACATACGGCAGCAGCGGCATGTCCGTAATGTTGGCAACAAAATGTTCGTTTTCGAGGATAATTGACTGATCGGAGAAAAAACCTGTCGAGAATACAGCATGAACAGTGTTATTTATTGCGGGTCAGCACACTAAATATTATTCTCCTGATTCTACATGATTGACTGTTCGAAGAACATGATCACATTACAACGGCACTTTTGTAAATAAAAGTTTACCGACTTGATTAAAATGGACAAATTCCAGAAGATGATAAAATGAGCATCCACAAAAGAAAGTGTTTGTTTAAATCCAGTTGCAGTGATTGTAAGCCTGAGAGAAATCCAATATCAAATCCGTAAAATAGTAATCCGTGGAACAGTAACGATAACAATCATGGCTAACAATAACAGTGCAGTCAAAGAATATAATGACAAAACTGCTTCACTTGGATGCTGTTCAAAGACCTTGTGAAGCCGCAGTTCCGCTAACTAAAGCTGCGCATGCGCAATACGCCGAATTTATGAACTGCCAGGTCAGCATTCGATCAGGGAAAATAATCACAAACCGTTCAAAATGCTAGAAACATTTCAGCAAAGAAATCCAACGAAATGTGAAAACAATCATCTCGATATTAATTACTATAATATCTTCATAACTTAACACAGATAGAGAAATAAGCTTGCCGACAGTTATCGATCATAAATTGTATTACTGTGAATATGCGCGTTTAACAATGTGTGGCACTGTCTCATTACAGTATGCATTACAAAATAAAAAAAATAGCCACTACATTTGGATATGGAACATTTCTACACAAAATATATCATTGACATAATTAAATTTATGACATTTCTTAATCCAGATGCAGCATAATTTCGTTGAAAATTGCCAATTTCGTGTTAATTAAAGAAAAAAAATTAACGAATTCAGGTTATTTTCTTAAAAACCGCCAAATTTGCGTTATTTCCTTAAAAACTGTTCAAATCGTGTTATTCGTAGCGTTATCTTTAAAACAAATTTTTCCGATCCTTATCTATCTTACGGAAACATTGTTACGGTAGTGTCGCATTTTTAACATAGCACCTGACCAGTACACAATGCAGAAGTTGGTACCACCACAATTTTTGACACTCGCTTTTTTGGCAGCTGGAGAGTTTAAAGCATTTTCAGTGATATAGATATGAAAACAATTGATCCCTTTCTCCTCTCTTAATGGCTATGTACACACATGATTTTCGTCTTGTACACACGTATGCCAAAGCGCCTTTTGAATTGTGAGAGTTTCATTGGCCTCCATGTAAAATTATAATCGAAAATTGATATGTCATTTTTCATGTTCATGTATTTGTATAATGTTGGTAAAATTTAACTTGCGGCAGTAGCTGATGTTTCTAAAATCTCTTTACTGCTCTTTGAAAACTCAGTTACATACAATGAGGCTAATATAGTTCCGCGTTTACCATGAAATATTACATTAGCACGAAAGGCCACAGCTGCCGTAAGTAAAATAACCCCTTCATTTCAAATATATCTTTATAAGCTGGGCTACTTCAATTGCAAACATTATTATAAAGTGTCTGGTTCCCAAGCGTTACTCGGGAATGTTGTTCTCTATAATGCAGTGGTAATTCGAAGGAGATCCTTAGCAGAATGAATATTTTGAATGAATCGTTTTCTTACCATAAAACCATTTATGCAGTTTTACTCTGTTGTTAATGCGTTTTTGTACGAACCACTGTCAATAAATCAATTATTGCTCTGGTTGAAGGGTTGTTCCGTCGCCAACATTAGCAAGCCGCGCTGCCGCCTTGGGATAAATTTAATCATTGCCTCAAAGCTGTAAGGATGGCGAACTTATATGAATACACAGATATACCTGACAATTAATTGCACTATAAGGGGCTATTGTTTGGCACTCGGGGGGTCCATATGTTCATTGTACAGCAAGTCATTTAGCAGCAGGATCATCCTCCCAGTCGTCCGACTTAGTAAGCAACTTTCTAAGCGACTCTGCTGCGCTCCGTTTGATAATACTCAGTATATAACAGGAAACACTGCATAGTCCACCTTAGAGAGAGATCACAACAGCTTGCAACACATAATATCTATAAATAAAAGGCAATGTTCCAAGAGACTGATTGACTGACAGATTAATTGAACGACTCATCATCGCCCAGCCAAAACCACTGATGATAAAAACTTGAAATTTGCAGAGGGTGTTCATTTTACACTGTTGGCGACATTTAAGAAGCGATTTCGCGATATTCTGTCCCTAAGAGGGTGAAAAAAGGGATGAAATGTTTCTTGAAAATACGCTGCTATCCTGTCAGTTTTGATGCTAGATAAATGTAAATTGGTATACGGATTCTTGGTTAGAATTTTAAAAAGGCATCTTTCAACTTTCTCTCAAAATCAACCTTTAAGGGGGTGAAAAGATTTTTGAAAAATGCTGCTATTAAGCTAGCCTTGCGGCGTGAACTACAAAAATATTTGGAGTCTTGTTTATATTTAAAAAAAGTACCTGTATATCTCCCCTCCCCTCTTCGTAATTCCCTACCCTTCCTGTATCTAGTCTTAGATATCTAACTTAGAATGAAGTTTAGTCTTATGTTTAAAATCTTATATCTCCAAAAGTTCTTGACTGAATGCTTTGAAATATTGATACAACTTACTACTGGATTACGCGGATGGTTGTACATACCTATTATTGAAATATATATCACATACAAATTTATATAAATTTTACAATTCTGAAACATTGAGGTCACAAATCGCAAAATTGCCATATATATAGGTTATGAGTAATAGGTGTCCAAGAACCTTCCCGTGTTACAGTGCAACATTGTGGCAAATTTAGAACTTAATTGGTGACGAACATTTTGAGATATTCAGACACAAACAAACCAACACATCATTTTTTTTTTTTTTTTTTTTTTTTTTTTTTTTAAATAAGAGGCAATGTTCCGAGTGACTCTTCATTGCCCAGCCAAAACCTCTGATGATAGAAAGCTTTCTACAGTATGTCTGCCTATGTGTGTTTGCGTCTGTGTAGTGTGTGTGTGTGTGTGTGTGTGTGTGTGTGTATTTGTTTACCCTCCTTTTTTCCCCCCAAGGTAAGTCTTTCCTCTCCCGAGATTGGAATGGCTCCTTACCCACTCCCTTAAAACCCTCATCATTTCCTTTTCCCAATCCTTCCCTTCTGCCTAAAGATGCAACTGAGTTGCGAAAGCTTGCATTTGTGTGTGTGTGTGTGTGTGTGTGTGTGTGTGTGTGTGTGTTTTATTTATTTGTGCTACTATCACTACCTGTGCTCCTTCTAAAATAAATATAAAAAAAAGAATACGGATGACTTATCCAAAGGACAGGCCGTCGACAGACACAAATAAAATCACTAACAAACACACATACACAAAGAAAATCACTCACATGTGTGTTTGTGAGTGATTTTATTTGTGTCTGTCGATGAGCCTGTCCTTTGGGTAAGTCATCTGTTTTTATATTTATATATATATCATAATCTGTGGTTAAATTTGATGGCAGAGGAGTATGAAGCTGTAAGCCATTTGTGGAGAGCATATGTAATCTTACAGCTGTTGTCTTTGATTACATACAGTTCTGAGTGCAGGATTCTAAATTTTATCAAGAATAAAATAAAATCTTCCTGCTACAACCCGAATCAGTAGTGGCTGAACATTGTATTCAAACAGGTCATAATATGAATTATGAGAATGTCTGTATCATCCTTCTGGGATGAAGCCATTGAAATTCGGCTGGCGAGTAATTTAAATAATTGGTGTGATGGTTTTATTCTTGGTAAAAGTTGGAATCAAGCACTCACAATTATACACAATTAAAAACATAGATGGAATTACGGCTTTGTACTTCTCTGCTGTCAAAGTTAACCACAAATTATGATTGTATATAATCTCCATGGAGGGCACTAAAGCCTTGCACATCTTTGCTGTCAATTTGCTACGCTTACACAGTGCAGAAGGTAGACAGGGTCACTATACCGACAGTAGTTGTCATAAGAATCACTCCGATGATTACTGAATGATATACAGCTGAAATATTAGCAATAGGAAATAAATGGTTCAGGCTGAATACCCGTAATTTTATTTATTATGGTAGCCAAGTCGTATCTCGGGAGTCCCCAGTCTTGTCAGTTAGCGGTGGGAATCTGTCAGTGGTCCAAGGCATTTTGCTCTGATTGTTGCCAGAATGAGATTGAAGTACCTGAAAAGCAGGTTGCTAACCTTTACCCCTAACAGCTGAGGGATTAACCGGTTGATTGGGTAGTCTTTATCGTCTGAGCATAAAAAATGGCCACAATGCTGAATGTGTCTGAGATGCCCTACTTTATTCCAAAGTAACTGATATCCCACTTGTCAGGACCACTTACTTGGCCACTCACATGTTGCTCATGATTTATGAACTATGGCCTGACTACAGGAACCCTCACCATGAACCACATACTTTTTAGTAAATAGTGCAGTAGTCCTCACATTTAACTGAAATATGACTCTCTCTCCAAACTGTCTAGCATCCACAAACTCGTCACTTAAAAATTCTTATGATATCTGTTGTATATGAAACAAATTTTATACAATGCTATGACTAATTGAAATCCACCTCCAGATTTTTTGTACAGTTCACTGTCCATTAGCATTGAGGTGGCTATTATGGCTATTACAATATTCATTAATGAGTTCTTAATTCATGACATAATATCTTCACAGTAATGGTGGCTCTAACAGTGGTATCTATTGTTAATTTGTTGCAGCTTCAACGCAAGTTTACAGACCACCGTCAGCTCGTGGCAGGGAGAGTAACTTTCGGTTACACGAAGATGAACCACCCACTAACCTTAAACCAGAGTGTAAGTATAGAATCAAAGCTAACATGGTATTTATTACACCCATTATAAAAACACATCGTCATCAGCTTGGTTGTTCTAATAGTTTTGCACAATATTACAATTATTGACTGTCATCTCAGATAGGTAACATCTGAAATAATTTTCAAAAAACTGGAATACTTAACTTACTAAGATATAAACATAAAGGAAATTGCAACATAGACTGCCAAGAGTATTGAATGAAATCAAATGAAAGTTGAAAATTTGTGCTGGACTAGGATTTAAACCTAGGTCTTCTGCATACTAGGTATTTATGCTGCCCACTTTGTCAGCCAATCACCTGCATGGAGTACTGTAGCATGCCCCCTGTCAGATGCAAATTTTCAACTTTCCTGGTTGATTTAATTCAGTACCCACTGGCAGCTAATGTCATATTCCTCTGTGTCTCGATTCGTAATGGTCGTGGGATCAAAAATAGTGTCTGTCTTCTCCGACTTCTGACGATTTCAATGATTTGTGTTGTTTAACCTTAGGTGAAGGAATTAAGAAGTACAAGCTGTCATAGAGGCTCACTAGAGGCACCTGTTTTATTTTATTTTATTTATTTTGGAAAGACAAAATTTCAAAATTTTGTGTGAAATTTTACAACTTTTGCTGAAAACTCAAAAGCCATTTACCTTTACGCAAAATCTAGAAGTAATTGATGAAGTTATGTTGATTCACATAATTTGAATTTAACAGCAAAAATTCAGTTTTGAGTAATGACAATAAAATCCAAAGATTGATAACAATTGATTGACACCATTTGGATAACTTCTACACAGTCGTTTAAAAATGTCCCTCACATTGTTTGATATGTTGGTGTATTGCTTGTTGGAAACTTTTGCTTATTGACCGGGGCTTTCAAACTGCTGCTGGTTGCCCATTCCACTAACAAGGTGACCATCAGAAATGTAAATAACGGATTTTGATGGATCTCGGACATAGAGGGACATACCCTGAGTGTGAGACTAACTGGTCTTTTAGTGACAGTCCTTGGTTGAAGTTCACTGCACACTGTAAGATGTGTGACATTAGCCGTGTTCTAACTAAGTGAACGTGGTGCAGCGGTTAAAGACTAGACCACTTCCATGCTAGAGATATGGTGTTTGGGTCCTCTCCATCTTATTCCTTTATTATTATTATTATTATTATTATTATTATTATTTTATCAGAATAATCCAACATTTTTTCAGTTTTATTTTACAGAATATCAATGAAGAGTGTAAATTGTGTTGAATTATTAAGAAGTTTAAATTTTGTGTTTGCTCGGTCGAACAGAATGCAGACTGAAACTTCATGGGGCAGATTAAAATTGTGAGCCGGAACTGGAACTCGAACGTGGGACCTTTGCCTTTTGCGGGCAAGCACTCTACCACTGAGCTATCCCGTCATGACTCATGGTCCGTCCTTTTAACTTTACTTCTGCCAGTACCTCACCTCCTACTTTCCAAACTTCGCAGAAGTGGTAAAGCACTTGCTCATGAAAGGCAAAGGTCCCAGGTTAGAGTCCCAGTTCCGACACACAATTTTAATTTGCCAGGAAGTTTCATATCAGCACACACTCCACTGCAGAGGGCAAATTTCAGTCTAGAATGGGGACTGGGTGCAGGCACATCTGTTGTTATCCCCTGAATAACAAAGCATACTCAGCCCCTTTCGCCAAAGTTTGACGTAATGGTGAAGGGAAAAAGTCCCCAAAATATGTGTATTGCTTGTGTGTTGTCCACAGAAACGCGGAAGAAAAAGGGTGCTCCAAAACAAATCATTACAACACTACCATTGTCGAATTGTAGAGAGGGACGAAAAGGGGGGGGGGGGTTTACATGACCACGAAATGTAAAACCAAGCCATTAATAAGTAGGAAAAACCCATTGAGGTGCTGCAACATGTTTGGGCGAAAAGTAAAACAGTGTTTTGCATAACACTCGAACCTCTTAACCACAAATTTACACTCACTAATTTTGCATCAGTTCAGAGTACCTGCTATTTCGAAAGTAATAAAATACACCTCATTTGCATCAAAGTTAACGCATGAAAGAAAACCCCTTTGAAATGAACAATGTTTTCTGGTATCACTCTTAAAAACTATGTGCCCCTGCAAGACATTAGCTTTCAGTGAGTAAGATTTTGTAATAATGGCATGAAAATTAAATTGCAAGGGCAAAATTTAGTATTTCATATTAATTTCACACAATGTAAATTGTTTGTTGGTAGTCTGTAAAATAAAATGAAAAAACCATTGGACTTACTCAAATATTTAAAAAAAAAGCATAAACATGGAGAGGAACCGAACACGGTACCTCCAGTGTGGTAGATGTTGACCTTATCTGCTGCGCCACCCACTTGGTTAGGAAATGACTTACGTTACGTGTATTACAGCTTGCGGTGAACTGGAAATTCCATTTTCTCGGAAACCAATGCCCATCGCTAAAAAACCAGGTAGCCTCATACTCAGGGTATGTCCCTCTACAAGATATCCATGACCTATCAAAATCCATTATTTACACTTCTGATGGTCTGTTTGTAAGTCTTACTTTTGTTTTTGTGTTGCAATTTATTTATAAAGTAGTGAGTTTTGGATTGAGGAAACAAATTTTCATCTAAAGGATTTTACTTAGTTGACAAAACTAAAAAGATATTTATGGTCTTTGCCGGTGTATAAGACACACTTTTTTTCCCTACAAAAATTGGCCCAAAAAACTGGATTTGTCTTGGACGCTGGTTGCCGATTGATAGGTCTCTTTGATTCATCTTACCAACAGGTTTGAGGCGGACCTGTGCCAGACAATGATCCTGAGCCAGATAATGTTACTTGTCCTGAGGTTACCTCCCAGCTTGTAAGATCCATGCTATCACAGAGGGTGGGTTTGCCATAGCTGGGAGCTCCAATATTATGCAGGTAATAGAACCCCTTAGGGTTATGGCTGCTTGGGAGGGAAAGAAGGCCAGTGTGCACTCCAGGCAAAAGTTAGTAGAGATTTGTGCGGCTATAAAAAGATCGATGCGCGAAGCATACAATAATTACCACAGCCATACATTAGCAAAAGAGCTTTTCGAGAACTTGAAAAAATTCTGGTCCTTAGTAAGATCGATAAGGGGTCAAAGGCCACTATCCAATCATTGGTTGATCATTCTGTTCTAAATTTAACCTTTAAGAAATCTTTCAAGGATGAGGAACACACAAACGTACCATCATTTGATAACACACTAACTCTCAAATGGAGGACATAGTAATAGGTATTTCCGATGTAGAGAAGCAGCTGAGAGAGCTGAATAAAAAAAGTCTTCTGGTCCGGATGGAATACCCTTACTTAACTTGGATTTATCGCTGAATCATTAATTCAGCACAAAGTTCGTGATTGGATAAAAGCTCAGATGACTTCCATTTATAAGAAAAGTAGAAGAACTGAACCACATAATTACAGGCCAATATTGTTGGCATCAGTTTCTTGTAAAATTTTGGAGCATATTCTCAGCTCGAATATAATAAATTTCCCTGAGTTGGTTAAGCTTCTTTTTATGAATCGGCATGGGTGCAGGAAACATTGTTCATGTGAAACTCAAATTGCCCTTTTTCACGTGACATCTTGCGAGCTATGGATGAAGGGCAATGGGCAGATTGCGTTTTTCTCAATTCAAAAAGGTTTTAGACACGATGACACACTACAGACTGCTAACGGTGATAAAAGCATATGGAATAGGTTCATAGATTTGTGACTGGCTGGAAGACTTCCTAAGTAATAGAACACAGTACATTGTTCTCAATGGCGAGTGTACATCAGAGACGATTGTGTTGTCGGGTGTGCCCCAGGGAAGTGTGATAGGATCACGATTATTTTTTGTCTACATAAATGGTCTGATGGGCAGAGTAACTTGTAATTTGCGGCTGTCTGCTGATGACGCTGTGGGGTATGGTAGGATGTCTTCAATGAATGACTGTAGTAGGATGCAGGATGACTTAAGACAAAATTTCTAGTTGGTGTGAAGAATGGCAGCTAGCTCTAAATGTAGAAAAATGTAAGGTGATGCACATGGGTAGGAAAAACAATCCCGTAATGTTCGAATACAGTACTAGTAGTAAACTTGATGCAATCTCTTCGTTCAAATATCTAGGCATAACACTGTAGAGCGATATTAAAAAGAACCAACATGTAAGGATAGTTGTGAGTAAGGTGGACAGCCGAATTCAGCTTATTGGGAGAATTTTGGGAAGAGAGTATTTCATTTGTAAAGGTGACTGTGTAGAAAACACTTGTACGACAACGTCTTGACTATCGTTCAAGTGTTTGGGACCTGCAGCAGATCAGTTTAAAGGAAGTCATGGAAACAGTTTGGAGGCAAGCAGCTAGATTCGTTACTGGTAGGTTTGACCAATGCGCAAGTGTCACTTGTAGTGTTGCTAGGAGAATTGTGAACTATTTGGGAATGATTCTTGGTTGATGACCCTGAAGATCAATACTATGTCACTATTTTGGATTAAAATTAAATCTTCTTCTTTTTCTTCTTTCTTCCCTATATAGGTTTATGCCATAAGAGGTCCAGCTTGTCTGTACCTCAAGCATATACCTTTAGATTTTCACCTAATGAAGATGTCAGAATTTCTTCTCTGAAGATTTTCAGTGTGAGAAATAGAGAGAAACAAAAATATTATAAATAACTTGTCTTGAACTCGACTTTTAATCTTTAACAAGTATTTTATTCTTTCCTTTAACTACAAAGAGGCACTTCTATAATTTTTACAGAAGCAAATTACACTAGTAGTGTTCTTCTTCTAATGAGACAATATCCGCATACAGTAATATCTAACAATATCAATACAATACACAGAACTTATATACTCCATCACGGAATAACAGTTTCTGTTCCGTCTTTCTCAGTCCATGGAACTTCCAATTCACTAAATCAAGTGGAAATCATCCACTATTTATCTGAAAAGTAGAAAAAAAGGTCGGAAAGAAATATGTGATGACTAACATCTCTTAAATAAATATATTTGACATTCGTTTGTCGGGTCATAGGTATGAAGTGCAACTTGTTACACTACACACTGAAATGCTCCGGGAACTCAACTGGGGCTCACTGGAGGAAAGAAGACGTTCTTTTTGAGAAATTCTGTTGAGGAAATTTAGAGGGTCGAAATTTGAAGCTGAGTGTAGAACGACCTTCCTGCTGCCTACTTAAATTTCGTGTAAAGATCGCAAAGACAATACAAGAGAAATTAGGGCTCTTATAGATGCATATAGACATTCTTTCTTCCCTCATTGTATTCGGGAGTGGAATAGGAAAGAAAATGCCTAGTAGTGGTACAGTGTACCCTCCGCCATGAACCTTACAGTGGATTGCGGAATATATGTTATGTAGAGGTAGATGTCCATACTGGGTGGAGTCATTCCAAATGTGGAATGGGTCCATCCAAATGCCATGAATAGTAAAGTGTGCTGCCAATTGCAGGTGGTGGCTTATGTCGGTACCAATGCAGAGATGCCAACCATTACAAATCAATCATGATAATTACAAATTTCCTCCAGTGATTACATCATTACTAATGACATAGCTAAAATTACGATTTTGATTGATTGATTTTATCTTTATTTATACGAATTTGTCAAAAGGTTACTCAAGGGAAAATAATTTTTTATAATCTGAATTCTCAATGTTATTTCTTTTCATATTTTTTGTAGTAAACAGTTTGTGTACTTGTATTTTTCTGCCGCTTGTAGAATTTTGATTATGCTAAATGACTTCAGTCACCAGTATAAAGTGGTGTACCTTGCGCAGTTTTCCTTTTTGCTTGTGACGTGACGACTCTTCTTATTCTATACAAAAACGTGAAAATATTCTCAAAAAATAGCCAGTTGAAGATAAGTTTCTTCAACATGCTGAAGTTGATGTATCCCAGCGAAAGTGTAAGACCTTTTCATTTGTAGAATATATGATTGACCAGATTCCTAAGATTCTATCAGCAGAAGAAAAAGAATCTCTGAAAACTAAGTTCAGTCACTAACAGTTTGATGGATTCTCTTTTCAAAAGGATGAGAGTACCGACAGAATTTGGCATGAAATATCTAAACTCTCTGATGTTCCAGGAGTAAGCCTATGATGGCTATTCTTCTGGTGCCTCACAGTAATTCCCCTGTGGAAAGAGTTTTTAGTTTTGTAGAAAAGAATAAGACTGAGTGTAGAGCTAATATGAAATATGAACACAGAACTGTTAAGTGCTCTGTTAGTGCAGAAGATGCATATGACATCACAACAAAAAACATGTTACCAATGTACTTTCAGCAAACAGGAACTGCCAGTAGCTAAGATAACTAAAGTATTCAATTCAAAAATGAACCTTCTACTTCACATATGTATTACCGATCTGAGATAAGAATGTAGTACTATTATGAAGAAGGAACTGTTTAGAAGTATATGTTAGTGCAGACGATATATGATATCAAACCAATAAACCTTTTATCAGTGTACTTTTTAGCAAACAGAGCAGCTACATGGCAACTGGAGTTTCAATTAAAAAAATGATTCTTGAACTTCTGCATCACTTATTTAGAGATTTTCCGTTCTGTCTTAATTAGCAATTACCAATGCATAAAATCCCCCACCCCCCCTCAAATCCCCACTGACAGCACTGCCTGGCCCGACTCGGCCATTACTAATTCACTTTCTCAAAAGTTAGCATCTCTGCCAGTGATGTGTGTCGCTTTGGATCATAAGAGATTCTCTTTGGGTTTTAGTGACTATCTGAAATGGTTACGACTGACAGTCTTGCTTGCAATATGAAGGCCAAGCTCAGCATCTGTAGCTTAGTTGACAGGACTGACTGCTGACCTCTGGCACAGAGTCGAGTGTAGAGTCTGAATCAGAGGCTGACCATGTAGGCTGCGGATTCTTTGACTTCCACTGAATAGGTCAGGCATCCACTACACGCAGCAAGTGGCTGCACAGGTAGTGAAAGATGGCTAAAGTGGAATATACATTCACTGAAGCTTTTACAAAGGAACAAATGGTATTCATAAAGGACAGATTGAATTAAATCTGTGGTGGTGTACTTATTGCCATCACAAGTGGTTTATCCTCTAACAAAATTGAAGTAGATCGTACCTGTGAGTTGCTATGGGTAGAGGGTATAGCTGACAACTGGAATAAATTAATAATTGGTTCTTTTCACTGACCACCTGGAAACTTGCTAAGAAAGCAAGGATCACATTTCAAAAACGCACCCAAAGCATACAATTTTAATTGGCAGCAAAAATAATAAAACCAAAGGCAAACATAAAACATTGTCCAAAATCGTCTGAATGCATTCTCCAAAAATTATATCTAGCATTTAGTTCATGTACCCCTCTAGAATATTAAGTGGTTGTAACATAAACCCGTAATTAATAAAGAGCACCAAAACAGACACAGGGATTTTTAAACACAATGTTGTCATAGCAAAACTGAATGAATATTAAAATTCCTAAATTTACAAAAATCAAACAACCTTCCTTTTTTCCCCTAAGGTAAGTCCTTCCACTCCTGGGATGGTAATGACTCCTTCTCCACTTTCTTAAAACTCGTATCGTTCCCTTTCTCCTCTCCTTCCTTCCTTCCTCTTTTCCTGAAGAAGTGACCAACTGTTGCAAAAGCTTGAATGTTTGTGTGTGTTTATACATTTTTTTGTGTCTATTGGCGAGCCTATGCTTTTGGCAAGTCAAACAATCTTTATTTCTATACACAAAACTATATCTACTTAGAAAAGCAGGAAAAAATTCGCTTAACACTTTCTTGAGTGACAAACACCAATCATTTGAAACCAACAATGTAATCGTATATCAGATGTGGCTTACATTCAAAGAAATAATATTGACAGATATTGAGAGATTTATACTAAAAAAATTAACAAAGTTGGTGCTGACCCGCCTCGGTGCACAATACAGGTTAGATTACTCTTGCAAAAGCAAAGAAAAAAAGCGTCCTTAATTTAAACACACACAAAATCCCCACGACTGGCAATCTTTTATGTGTTGTTGTTGTGGTCTTCAGTCCAGAGACTGGTTTGATGCAGCTCTCCACAATACCCTATCCTGAGCAAGCCTCTTCATCTCCACATAAGAACGACAACCTACATCTGTCTGAATCTGCTTACTGTATCCATCTCTTGGTCTTCCCCTGCGATTTTTTCCCCACACACTTCCCTCCAACGCTAAATTCACAATTCCTTGATGTTTAAGAATGTGTCCTACCAATCTATCCCTTCTTTTAGTTAAGGTATGCCAGAAATTCTTTTCTCCCCAATTCTGTTCAGTACATCCTCATTAGTTACGCGATCCACCCACCTAATCTTCAGCATTCTTCTGTAGCACCATATTTCAAAAGCCTCAATCCTCTTCCTGACCGCACTGTTTATTGTCCATGTTTCACTCCCATACAAAGCAACACTCCATACTAATGCCTTCAGAAGTGACCCTTAGGCTTAAATCAATATTCGATGTTAACAAATTTCTCTTGTTCAAAACTGCTTTTCTTCCCACTACCATTTTGCATTTTATATCCTCTATACTGCGACCATCATACATTATTTTACTGCCCAAGTAACAGAACTCATCTACCTCCTTTATTGCTTCGTTTCCCAATCTAATTCCTTCAGCATCACCTGATTTTCTTACACTGCACTCCATTACCCTAGTTTTACTCTTGTTAATGTTCATCTTATATGCACCTTTCAGCACACTGTCCATTCTGTTCAATTGCTCTTCCAGGTCCTTTGCTGTATCTGACAGAATTACTATGTCATTGGCAAAACGCAATGTTTTTAATGCTTCACCCTGAACTTTAATTCCTTCTCCAAATTTCTCCTTGCTTTCCTTTATAGCTTGCACAATGTACAAATTGAACAACAATGGAGAAAGACTACAACCCTGTCTTACTCCCTTTCCAACCACTGCATCCCTTTCATGCCCTTCAACTCTGACAACCGCTGTCTGGTTTTTGTACAAGTTGTAAATAACCTATATTTTACTCCTGCTTTGTTCCAATCAACATTGTCAAAAGCCTTCTCCAAATCTATAAAAGCTAGAAATGTAGGTTTGCCTTTTCTTAATCTATCTTCTAGGATAAGCTGTAAAGTGAGTATTGCCTCCCGTGTTCCTACATTTCTCCTGAACCCAAACTGATCTTCCCCGAGGTCGGCTTCTACCAGCTTTTCCATCCTTCTGTATATAATTCGCGTTAATATTTTGCAGCCATGACTTATTAAACTGATGGTTCTGTAGTTTTCACACCTGTCTGCACCTGCTTTCTTAGGGATGGGGATTATAACATTTTTCTTAAAGTCTGAGGGTACTTCGCCTGTCTCATACATCTTACACACCAGGTGAAACAATTTTGTCATGGCTGGTTCTCCCAGAGACTTCAGTAGCTCTGAGGGAATATCATCTACTCCAGGGGCCTTGTTTCGACTTAGGTCTTTCAGGACTCTGTCAAATTCTTCTCTCAGTACAGTATCTCCTATTTCATCTTCATCTACATCCTCTTCCCTTCCTACAATATTGTCTCGAAGTTCATTTCCTTTGTAGAGCCCCTCTATATATTCTTCCCTCCTTTCAGCTTTCCCTTCTTTGCTGAGAACTGGTTTTCCATCAGTGTCCTTGATATTCAGAGAGCTGTTTTTCTTATTTCCAAATGTTTCTTTTATTTTCCTGTAGGCTGTATCTATTTTTCCCCTATTTATACATTCTTTTACATCCTTGCATTTGCCTTCTAGCCACTCCTGCTTAGTCATTTTGCACTTCCTGACAATCTCATTTCTTAGTCGTCTGTACTCCATTTTGCCTGTTTCATTTACTGCATTTTTATATTTTCTCCTTTCATCGATTAAATTTAGTATCTCCTGTGATATCCAAGGATTTTTGTAGGTCTTGCCTTCCTACCTATTTTGTCCTCTGCTACCTTCCTATTTCTTCTCTCAATTTTACCCATTCCTCCTCTAATGTTTTATTTTCCCTTGTTTCTGTCGATTGTTGCCTAAAGCTCCCTCTGAAATTCTTAAGAACTCCAGGTTCCTTCAATTTATCTAGGTCCCATCTCCTTATTTTCTTACCTTTTTGTAGTTTCTTTAGTTTCAGCCTACAGTTTATAACCAACAAGTTATGGTCAGAGTCTATATCTGCCCCTGGGTATGTCTTACACTGTAGAACCTGATTCCGAAATCTATGTCTTACCATTATAAAATCTATCTGGTATCTTCCAGTGTCTCCTGGTCTCTTCCACGTGTACAACCTTCTTTTGTGATTCTTGAACCAGGTGTTTGTTATAACTAAATTATGTTCTGTGCAAAATTCTACCAGGCGGCTTCCTCTTTCATTCCTTTTGCCCAGACCATATTCACCTACTATCTTCCCTTCACTTCCTTGTCCTACTACCGAATTCCAGTCTCCCATCACAATTAAATTTTCCTCTCCCTTAATTGTCTGAATAATTTCCTTTAGCTCCTCATATATTTCTTCGATTTCCTCATCATCGGCAGAGCTAGTAGGCATATAAACCTGTACTAATGTTGTCGGTGTTGGCTTCGTATCTATCTTGACAATGATAATGCGATCTCTGTGCTGGTCATAGTAGTTTACCCGCATTCCTATTTTCTTATTCATTATCAATCCTACTCCTGTGATACCACCAACTGATTTTGTATTTATAATCCTGTACTCACCTGACCAGAAATCCTGTTCACACTGCCACCGAACTTCACTAATCCCCACTATATCTAACTTCAACCTATCCATTTCCCTTTTTAAATTTTCTAATTTTCCTACTCGATTAAGGGATCTAACATTCCACGCTCCGACCCGTAGAATGCCAGTATTGTCTTTCCTGATGATCACATCCTCCTGAGTAGTCCCCGCCCGGAGATCCGAATGGGGGACTATTTTACCTCCGGAATATTTTACCCGAGAGGATGCCATCATCATATATATGTTCATACAGTAGAGCTGCATGTCCTCAGGAAAGGTAACGGCTGTAGTTTCCCCTTGCTTTCAGCCGTTCGCAGTAGCTGTGTGGCAAAGCCACATTAGCTGATGTTACAAGGCCAGCTCAGTCAATCATCCAGACTGTTGCCCCTGTAACTACTGAAGAAGCTGCTGCCCCTCTTCAGGAACCACACGTTTGTCTGGCCTCTCCACAGATACCCCTCTGCTGTGGTTGCACCTTCGGTACGGCTATCTGTATCGTTGAGGCACACAAGCCACCCCACCTCGGCAATGTCTGTGGTTCATGGGAGTGGGATCTTTTATAGAAACCCGAAATTAACTCTAACTTCAGTCCAAGAAGCTTATAATAGTTTTCACAACAAAACTGTGTCACATAAACTGATAGAAAATCCTAAGAAATCATGGTTGTATGTAAAGCATACTAATGGCAAAACACACTTGGTACCTTTACTAGGTGATAGCAATGGTGATGTTACTGATGACATTTCTATATTTTCAGAAACATTTTGATATTGTACCTCACAATTGGCTTCTAATCAATCTGTGTGCTTATGGAATATCACTACAGTTGTTTGATTGGATTTGTAATTTCGTCTCACGAAGGCCACAGTACATTGTAATTGTCAGAAAGTCATTGAGTAAAATAGAATTGCTATCTGGCATTCCACAGGGAAGTATCATGAGGCTCCTGCTGTGCCTTATCTTTATAAACGATGTAGACAAAATGTGAGCAGTTTTCTGAGACTTCTCATGGGTGGTGCTGTCATTGATCAGTTATTGAAGTCACCTTAAGATCAAAAGCAATTGCAAAATGATTTAGATAAGATATTTCCATGGTGCAAAAATTGACAAATGATCATAAATAATAAGTGTGAAGTCATCCATATGAGCACTGAAAGAAATTAATTTACTTTATAAAGCAGTTAAATCTACAGGCTGTAAGTGCAACTAAATACCTAGGAATAACAATTACAAACAACTTGGAGAGAACATACAGAAAATTCTGTAGGGAAGGTGAACCAATTGCTGTGTTTCATTGGCAGAACACTTAGAAGATACAACAGTTCATCTAAAGAACCTGCCTACCCTACACTTGTGCTTCACTTTTGGAGTATTGCTGCACTTTATAGGATCCCCATCAAGTCAAACTGACAGAGAAAATAGAGAAGGGCGGCTTGTTTTCTATTATCATGACATAACAGTGTGTCTCAATGAAATAATGCACTAGTTGGAGTGGAAATCATTAAAATAAAGGGATTATTCGTTGCGATGAGATTCATTTGTGAAATTTCTTTCAGCATTTCTCAGTCAAACATATTTTCTTAGCACCCACCTGCATAGGAAACCATGATAGTCATAAATAAGAGAAATCAGAGCGAAAATTGAAAGATTTGGGTATTCCTTTTTCCCGTGCACTATTAAAGAATGGAGCGATAGAGAAGTATCATAAAAGCAGTTTGATTATCCCCCTGCCATAATCTTCAGTGTGATTTGCAGAGTATTTATGCAGATGTAGATGTAGAAAGCAATTTTGAGCAGTGAATCATAGTTGAAAAGTAAAAGCTGTTAGCTTATACTTAACTTTGAAAACAAAGTTTTTGAGGAATTATAATTGTTATTTACAGTTAAATGTTATTTATGCTATAAATTCATGTACATAATTTCGGAGCTGACATGATTAAATCATGAACAAATTTAGTTACTGATAGGACTACAAAACATAACAAGTATCTCAAAAGTTTTGCATCTTGATGGTAGCTATTATTATTATATTCTGCCATTTAAACTTATAATTTTGTAATTATTCTACATTACATCAATCACTTTCTATATATAAGGAGAACAATTTTTTGCAGCCAACCCATCCAAGGCAGCTTTGAAACAAAAAAAGAAGCGAGAAGCCAAGAAGGCAAGGAAAGAGCAAGATAATTCTCAAGTTGTTACAAATGGAGAATCAGCTCCTGTAACCTCACATACAGTGAAACTTCCACCTGCTATTGCTGAAGTGGAAATGCCCGATGATCCTGAGAAAAGCAAGAAAATCAAGAAGATAAAGAGCGTAAGTACAGTATTTATTTTTGCCATGTCTGTCTGTCCTCCCCCCTCTCCCCCCTCCCTTACACACACACACACACACACACACACACACACACACCTAACAGTAGTTTCCATTATGTCGCTGTCCATCTCTGTTGTCCAGTGGACAGTGTGGTGGGGTGCCAGGCAGGGGGCCTGGGTTTGATTCTCAGTTGGGTCAAGGATTTTCTCAACTCCGAGAAGAAACGAGTGTGAGTAAAGTTTTAAAATTCTGTGAATTGTCTAATCTCTAGCCTAAGCTTTTAGGTTGGAGGTTTTAATATGTTGCAGAATGGCTTGCTGTGGTCAGCTAGCCATGGTCATATGCTTAATTGCTTTCACATCTCTTCGACCTTTCCTTGGGGTAAACTTTTCCTCTTCACTTGTAATATTAACTATTTGTATTTCACGTCAGTTGCTCATGTTACCAACTGGATTGCTCTCATTTATTTCATTTTGTATGTTTACAATCCTTGCTTCTGAATTTTTTTAAAATGTCTGGGCGCTGAAGACCTAGCTGTTGAGCATCCAAAACCCCCATATCCTATCCTATCCTATCCTATCCACTCGGAGACTAGATGTTGTGTTGTTCTCATCATCATCGACATGCAAATCACCCCAGTGCGCCACCTAAAAACTTGCATCAGTCAGGCCGAACATGATCCCACTTGCATACCTGCCAACTATCCCGATTTAGGCAGGAGTCTCCTGATTTTTCACTTTTCTTCCCACCTCTTGATTTTGCCATTATTTCTCCTGATTTTTACCTTTTATCCTAAAACCCATGATTTGTTTATTGGCTAATGGTCAAAACTCCTTTGTTCATTTAACAGTTTAAATACATATCGAAAATTCATAGAAATTAGTAGTTTATAATGATCATTTTTGCCCTTGCCACATATTTGCAAATAAACATGTAGAGTTTCGATGTACTCTTTTTGAATGTGGTGTTTTGTTACAGTACATAAGCGAAATCACTTCAGTGGCTTTTTAATCGATGAAAATCTTTCGAAGGGATAGTTAGGAGTATGTTTCATTCGCGAATTGCAGAAAGAGCAACTTTCTTGTAACCAATTAGTTTACGTGAGTCAGGGGATTTCAGTTCAGTGGTATGTATTCCAGTATGGAAAAAAATATAATCGCTTTTTTAAGCAGTATTCGGAACTTTATTTGCATGTTGTACTCTTCCTTGATGTGATATTTCCACATCAGTTGGTGGAAAAAGCAATGTACTGGAATGCATGCAGAGAAAATGAAAACTGTGTAACAATAAAACACTGAAATTGCTGAGAAAAGTGGCAGTGGTCATGTGATACATCCTGAGTGCTTATTTACATTTTATTTTTATTTTCGAGTACACTTTACCAATTAAATGTGATGACCATGTGGTCATTTGTTCCATAAAATGTTCCGATGTAACAGTATAGCAGTAAAGATGCAGTTGTGAACTTAGTTTTAATCAAAAAATCAATCACTACCTAGACTGGCTACAAATAAGGATGTAATCAACATTTGGGTTAATGCAAGTGTTTTTTGTAGCCATTATGTAGCATTGTGAGATGATAGGAAAAGTCTAAAATCAGTTATCTTAAGGTTTATAGTAAAGTGTGCTGCTCTTTTTGATAGAGCATATCTCCCGATTTTTTGAAGAATCTCCAGATTTTTTTTAACTGGACCTCCTGTTTTTAACGTTTTGGTGGTTGGCAGGTATGCACTTGTGGTCTAATGGTCTCAAATGCCACACACAATCATCATCATTTATGTTCACTTGTTGTGTTTCTGTCAATCTATTATCATTAAATATTTGTAATCATATCATCAAATGATTTCACACTTCAGAATGTATAGCACCTTGAAATAGCTCATGATCTGTTCGGAACTAAAAAAACTTGTTGCAGTACTCAAAAATGGTCAGATTTGTATTCTATGCTCAGTCTCTTTTGCATGTGGTTCCCACCTCTTCTAACTTCTCCCAATAAACTGAAATTTACCACCGGTTTCTTCACTACTGTCTTTACTTGCTCAATCCATTTCCTATCACTCTACAGTGTTATAGCTAGACATTTGACACGAGTAGGCAGCACACTACTAATACTATATTTAAACATTATGGGACTGGTTTGTCCCATTCATCTGCATCACCTTACAAGTTTTTACATTCAGGACCTCCTGCCATTTACCACATTAACTAGAAATCTTGTCTGACATCTAGCATTCTACTACAGTTACTCAATGAACACTTTTTCTGTGCATCCCATTATTATTATTATTATTATTATTATTATTATTATTATTATTATCAACAACAACAAAGAGACACAGATTGCAACTCATCCTGTCTGTCACACCATTCATATGGACAGAAAGTAGTAGTTGTCGAGTCACACTTCTCTGGGGCATTCCTGACAATGCCTTTGTCTCTGATGAGCTCTAGCCACTGAGGTCAACACACTGGGGTCTGTTACATAAGACATTCTTTAGCCTCTCATATAACTGGAACCTATTCCAAATGCTCTTACCTGTTACACAGTGCTGCAGTGAAAACTATGTACTAACAAATGCCTTTCAGTCTTTGGTCTTCATCCATAGCTCACAAGATATCGTGAGGAAAGGACGAGCTGTCTTTCACACAATTAATATTTTATAAAGCCTTGCTGATCCAAGGTCAGAAGCTTTTCCATCTGAATACAGTTTATTATATTCAGATGTAGAATGCCGTATTTGCGCGAATATAGGCCGCATCTAAACTTTTGACACGAGATTATAGGGGGGGGGGGGGGCAATATCTGGAGTATAGGCCACAGGTCTTTTTATTTTATTTTTATTTTTTATTTATTTATTTTTGTATAATCGAACTTTTTTCGTAATCAGAAACACAATGTAAATGAAATAATGTTCTCTTTTCAATAAACTCAAAACAAATAAGCAAAACTGTAAATCAACGAATAAGAAAGCGAGATGACAGACCAATCCGTGGGGCCCAAGTCAGGAAACGCCGAACTAAGGCGTGATACCGGGCGTTTGAAGTGTTGTATAGCATAGGCGTGTCCCGCTAAAATATAGTTTTTTGGTACGCACGCTTGTGTGTGACAATGTTTTGGCTTGTAAGTGGTAGTAGGAAACGAACGCACGAGTTAAATGTTGCAAATGTTAGTATAGCTTATGGGACTTAACTACGGGGTCATCAGTCCCTAAAGTTACAAACTAGTTATGAACTAGCTAAGGACGGCACAAATATCCATGCCTGAGGGGGGATTCGAACCCCCGACCGTAGTGGCCGTGCAGACCGTGACTGGTGCGCCTCAGTCCCCTCAGCCAATGCGGCCGGCCGCACGAGTTACTCCACCGAATGTAAGCTTCAGGTTGCCCAGTCACAGTAACGGACATGGAAGACGGCAAGTTCAACGTAAATTTGACCCTGATGAAAAAATGTTTGACGCTACTGTGAAAGTGAGGGCAAACTATTAAAATGTTCGAAAACTCTTTGCGCATTTCAAGGACTAAAATGTAAATATCCCCATATTTGCTTGACTTTGTAAATGAAAACAGGAACAGTGGTATTGCTGTTACAACAGAAATAATTCAGTTGCAAGGCTGCAAAATAGCCCACAGTTCCATGTACATCAGTTCATGGAAATAACCCCCGACGAATGTGAAACCAGTGAATCTGGTCATAGTAAAATATGTATTTTTACAACATAGCATTGGATCTTAACATTGGCATTAGCAACACAAATTAGTTGTTCCACTATCTTAACCTCCCATCACCGCTTGTGGTAGGCATTCACCCTGTTTACATGGGCTTCCAAAACCGGATTTCGTAAACCGATTTCCCAATTCCGCTTTTGGTTGGCCATGTAAACACTCCAAAATCGATTCTGGAAATCCGCTTCTCTAAAGCGGTTTTCCAGTTCCACAATCGATTTTCGTGCCCATGTAAACACAACCGTTTTTGAAGTGTTCTTGGCTTGTCAGATTGTGTTTTCTTTTAAGAATTTTCGGCAGCTATGGAAAGGGCGATATTTTCTAATGTGAAATAAAAGTATAAATATTATAGTGAACTTAAGTCTGTGTATTTAAATAAAGAAAAATAGTGATTGTGCTGACTAAATCAGGAACTGAATCACCTGTTTTTCAGCCGCCATATTAAGTGAGGTGGGAAATCAGATTCAGGCTATGCCATGTAAACACGACAGCGAAAAAAGGTTTACGAAAATCGGTTTTCATCTTCCGGAAGATGTGTTGCATGTAAATGTAGTGATTACCATACCAACGTAAAAATCTCTCGCAACACACACTAAACTTTTATCGCGAAGACTAGCTTCATTGACTACATCAAATTAAAATCTTTTGTGTGCTTAGGAAGTGTGTGTTACGTACTATTTTTAAGGCCCCGCGGACGTGTTAAAAAACAGTCGTCAGCTTTTGGTGGCTGTGGTACAGAATGACACCATTCAATTTATATTGAAATATCAACTACCACAAATTCCCGTGTCATTTCTGTAAACGTGCACAAAAACGAAGATGCAGTTCTGCGAAACTGTTTCAGTAGCATTTTTGAAGATTATCTAGTTTATTACATTTCTCAAACCAAAATAAAAGCGAGCGTGTAATTTTTGAAACTAATGACTTTAGGAAAAGGAGCGGTTGGGGAAATGGGGGGAGGGGTGGGGAAGGATTGAACCTCGATTATAGGCCTCACCATGATTTTGTACGCCAAAATTTGGAAAAAAAATTGCGGCCTATATTCGAGCAAATACGGTATGTTAAGAATTCCACAGAAAATTTGATGTTAACGATGGTAGTTTGCAATTTTGTAAATCTGGTTTGACCTTGCTTTTAAACATGAGTTTCCTGCACTTATTTCCTGTGAGCTGAATAAGGGACCAATGCCATAGAGTACTCTTTGTAAATTAGGATTTCCTACAGCTGTGGTGACTTCGTTTTCAGCTGTTGGAGCTGTTTCACTACACCTGGGATGCCAATTACTGTATCGTCAATTTGGGAGTCTGTGCAATGCTTGTATGAGGATATGTAGTTGTGATCCTTATGCATGGATGATTTCTTAAATTAGAAATTTTAAACTACCTGTTTCCTTTTGCTGTCTTTCATTACTGCCCAGATAAGTTGAATTTTGTCATGTCTTGGCAACATCTTTTCCTAAGGTGAGACAGCAGTAGTTGTCGGCTTTCACCAGCGATCTTTTTACAGACGTGTTCTTTAGTAATTTTTACTTATCTCCATCTACTAGTTTTTTTTTTTTTTAGCAGAGTGTGTGTCTGTCTTTGCTTCCTCAGCATTTTCTGATTATTATTATTTAACCACAGTGGGTTTTTTTACTTCCTCAATCCATTTAGTCAGCACATACTTCTCCAGTGTGTGATTTGCAATGCATTTAAACTTTGCCCATAATGCTTCTATGATAGTTAAATGATGTCCATTCATTGGGTAAGTGGGATACTAAACTACTGCTGATGAGCTGTTTCTAGCAAAAACACTCTCCTTGGCTTCAGTCACATATATTTACGTAAGGGTTTTTGACATTGCACAGTGTCCAAATCTCTCACTGTATTTTTGAGGTTATAACATACTGTGCATTGTATGCCATCCATTGTGTAGGAAAACACACAAAACCAGCCATTCTTGTCACTGTCTATAAAACTCACAAAATACTTACATAAATATTTGCACTTTACAATAAGAATAAATTCTCAAAACTCATCATTTTAAGCATAAAAAGCAATTAATTACTCAAATAAGCTATAAACAAGAAAATGGGAAATATTCATTTGAATAAATACAAATAGTCAAGAAACATAACTGTGTAACATTTATGAACACTATTTAAAGGCAAAAGTCACGCCAGTGTCAGTTTAAGTAAATTATATCGGGTTTTTCTCCACAAACATCGTTTCATAAACTGTAAATAATTGGAAAATTGCAGTTATGTTAAGGCAAAAGTGGGGCAAATTAACATTTTAAACATAGGAAATTTGATGGGACGACCAAAATGTAAATTGTGGGCAATATAAATTTCAGAAACGTAAAAGGGGTGTTCTACTGTTTGAAATATGGATTGTTTGACATGGAGATTGCTTGTCTTGTGCATAGTCAAACTCTCATATTTCATTCTGTGCTAATAAAAATACGAATACAAAAAATATGGTAGAAGATGACTCTACTTTTTCTGTGATTCAGCCACTGAACCAACGCAATGCAAATGAGTCAATGCAATGAAGGAAAGTAAAATCAGTGTTTCTCATCTTCAAATGTAGCAGCATTTCAAATAAATCTAACAACAAAAAATAAATGTCTTAACATCAATACCAACAGTGCACAAGCCTGTAGAATTTTTGCAGTAGTTGATAGTTGCAAATAACTTGTGATTTTAGAATATGCTGGAACCTAGTAGCACAGCTTTAAAATACACACTTTTGTAACTCGTAAATATTCACATGTGTTTCTACATATTTCACGTAACTAATGAGGAGGCTAAAAAAGTTGGAGTGAATTTATAGCTGAAATTGAAGCAATTGATTGGTTTTTTGTTTGTGGCAGTGCACTTTAGCTATTGTCGTAATTCCTGGGATTATGGTCACAATACAACTGATGATCTACTCATGATTTAATTACAAAACACTAATCATTAGAAATATTGCCTATTAGACATTAAAATTGCTTGGCAGAGCATTTTGCTGAAGCAACATTTTCTACTTGCGTAATCGAAATCTTATAATTAATCAAACTTTTCCTCAGAACGCGATATCTGTCTCCTGCCTTATTCCAAGCGTAAGACAGAAGACCCATTCACGCACTTGCTTGTTAGAAATATCTTGATATGTTTCCATGAATTTTCATGATTTTAGAGTTTGTAGTTAGGTTGAACATATTAGCTGAAAACACAGATTTGTTTATATTTGGGAAGACTCAGTGGCTGTCTACAACGCCACACGATTGACTGCTCGTGTTTCGCATGATTCAGTGCACCATTACTGACAAGTACTGCGGTCACTTAGGAAGTATTTTCACCTAAAGCGTGAATGATAAACTTAAGACTCAAATGACCACATAGTCGACAGGACGTTAAACTCGGGGCTTCCTTCCTCCGAGTCCTTGGTGTCAAGTATAGTAGCCACCTTAAGCACCGTTTCGCATATTACACTGCTCACCAAAAAATTCAAAGGATGTGCATTTTAAAACCATCATCATTCATCATTAGTCATCTTACTCATTGCTGAGTGTCAAGACCTCATTTCCTCATTCATTCTCACATAGTTGATCTTCGGCCTTTCTTAATGTGAAGAGGTAGGATTGTTATCTTATTTGCTTGATCCAATCATCTGCTTGCTGCTTTCTCTTGTGGTTTCCTGCCTTCAATTTTTCCTTGCAAGATGGTCATCTATAAATGATCCCAAGGAACATAAGATATCTTTGACTGACACGAGAAGATAACCACCTTGTGATGTGAAGTTGTTCTATTATTGAAGCATTTTTTTTCCTTCTTTATGTCTATGGTATATGTAGCATCTTCGGCCAATACCACATCCCGAAGGCATGAATGCGGCTCTTATCACTACCTTTCATGATCCAGGTTATGCATCTGTATAAGAAAACAGGAAACGCCAACGTTTCCACCAATCCCATCTTCATTGTCAAGGATTATTGTCTGATTCTGCCAGATCATTGAAAGTTTGACCATTGTGGCTTGGCCATGCTCATCTTATCTCATCACATTTCCCTGTGCACTGGATCAGAATGCCTAGATATACACAGTCACTCACTATCTCCAGATCCGTTAAGCATCCTGTAAGTTGGTTTTGATCTGTGTCTGTATGATTTATAACCGTTAGTTTAGTTTTCTTGTAAGATTTTTGAGGAGGATAGGTTGCTTCTCACCACAGATGTCCAGTGAGCTGCATAAAGTCACAAATAATAGTATACAACTTAATAGCTTTTGGCGATTACGGCTTTCTTCAGTTAGAGAAACACTCTCTCTCTCTCTCTCTCTCTCTCTCTCTCTCTCTCTCTCTCTCTCTCTCTCTCTCTCACACACACACACAGACAAGACCGCTATCTCCGACTGCTGTGGCCAGTCTGCAGGACTCAGCACGGCCGAGGTGAGAGTAACCAGTGGTGGTGGTGGTGGTGGTGGTGGTAGTGGGGAAGTGGAAAGCATAGGGAAGCAGGAGGGGAGGGGAGAGATGCAGGGCAGGGGTGGGGGAATATGCCAGTGCTGCCTGGCAAACAGGGGGTAAGGAAAGGGAGGGACTGGTATGTGTGGCAGGATGGGAGATATATATAAGGATAGAGTGTTGGCAGGGAAGGGTGGCAGGGGCAGAAACTAGTGAAGATTGATGCTTGGGGGATTGCGGGAGTGTAGGTTATATTGTAGGGAGAGTTTCCGCATTCACAATTCAGAAAAACTGGTGTTTGTAGGGAGGTTCCACATGGCACAGCCCGTGTAACAGTCATTGAAGTGAGCCACATTATACAGGGCTGCATGCTCTGCAACAGGATGGTCTAGCTGTCTCCTGGTCGCAGTTTGTCAGTGGCTATTCATCTGGATAGACAGCCTGTTGCTGGTCATGCCCACATAGAAAGCAGCATTGGTTGCAACTGAGTTTGTTGACAACATGACTGCTTTCACATTGTCCTGCCTTTTATGGGATAGGAAATGCATGTGAAGGGACTGGAGTAGGTGGTGGTGGTGGTGGTGGTGGTGGTGGTGGTGGTGGTGGATAGGACAGATTTTGTAGCCTATGGCTATTTCAGGGATATTAGCCATGGGGCAAGGGGTTGGGAGCAAGGGTTGGAGAAGGGATAAACAAGAATATTATGTGGGTTTAATTGGCAGCATAATACTGCTGTAGAGGGGGAAAGGGGAGATTGAGTAGGGTATATCTCATTTCAGCGCAGGATTAAATGTAGTCGAAACCGAGGTGAAGAACATATTTAACTTCTCCATTCCTGGGTGCAACTGGGTCACGAGGTGTGCTTCTTTGTGGCCAGACGGTGGGTATGATACTCTACGTACCTCTCCCATCCCACCACACATTCCAGTCTCTTCCCTTTCTTCCACCCTGTCCATCAGACAGCATTGGTGTATTCTCCCATCCCCGCCATGCATCTGTACCATCTCCTCCTGTTATCTTCTCCTTGCCTCTTCCTCAGTCCCACACTTGGTTGCTCTTGCGTCGGCTGTGCTGAGTTCCACATACTGGCCACAGTGGCTGGAGGCAATGTGTGTGTGTGTGTGTGTGTGTGTGTGTGTGTGTGTGTGTGTGTGTGTCCCTCGAACCAATGAAGGCCGAAAGCTATTAAGTGGTATTCTATTATTTGCGCCTTTCCACGGCTTATTGTATCTGTACCGTGTGTAGCAGACTATCCTAAAAAATATTGTTGAAGTCTTCCTGGACTTTCTATTGTTCGATTTAGTTTAGTTTTGTTCATTTTTATCTGTATGCCAAAATTTAGACAATACCTTTTACTCTTGAGCAGATCACCAAGTTCTTCCTCACTTCCTGCTACATGTGTAGTATCTTCTGTGAAGCTTAAATTGTTGATTTTCCTGTTGCCATTAAAAATCTCACCATCCCAGCCATCCAGTACTTTCCTGATTACATACTCGACATAAAGGTTGTACAGCTGAAGTGACAGTACACAACCTTGTCCAACACCATTTGTCACATTGAAAAACTCAAGAGTATTCTCCATCTACTTTGACATAATTGAAGATTGTGATACAACCTGTCGCATTTGACCAATGACGTAATATGAGAGTCTTGCAAGATATGCTACATACACATACCAACTAGTAAAACAAACATTATCAACAAATATAAACATACGGGTTAATATCGTTATACCTATGTATTGTAGATACCATATACACTCGAGTAATCCATGCATATTTTTTCTGAATTTATGAATGAAAAACTGGGGTGCATGGTTTACTCGAATTTCGGTTGGTATTAAAAAACTACGCGGGTATCACTCCGCTTTAAAAGAAAAAAAACCAAATCCTATTAGGCCAGTATTACATGATAATATTTTCGATCAAATCTTTGACAAAGAGAGATTGTCAGATATTTGTAATATTTCTTAGACATAAATCTTCATCATGGTGTTAAAAAGGGGTATAATTGGTCATCATATTTCAAGATAGCGGATAATAACTTTTTATTGTTCGCTGCCTTAGCCACTATCAAAACTGCATATAATTTACTTATCAGAGGCCGGGCTACCTGTGAAAGCAGCCACGTAATTTACCAACTGTGCTGCAAACACTGTACAGCTTTCTACATTGGCATGACCACCAACCAGCTATCCATTAGGATGAATGGCCACAGCCAAACTGTGGCCAAAAACAAGGTGGGCCACCCTGCGGCACAGCATGATGCGGAGAACATGTTTGATTTCAATGGCTGCTTCACAACCTGGGCCATTTGGATCCTCCCATCCACCACCAGCTTTTCTGAATTGCACAGGTGGAAGTTATTCCTACAATACATTCTCTGATTCCGAAATCAACCAGGCCTCAACCTACGATAACTTCCCTATTTTTTTCCCCCCCATACCTTACAGTTTCTACCTCTGTATCCCAAACCTCACCTATTTTGAGTGGTGCTTGAATGTGCGATCGTGTGTGTGTGTGTGTGTGTGTGTGTGTGTGTGTGTGTGTGTGTGTGTGAGTGCGATTTCTTGCTACTGGAGTTAAACATTAATTAAGGCACGGTGTTCCCGCTATTTTCAAACACACGCACACATAGATTAGCAACGGCAATACCAGCACTCAGAGCAGTCACATTTTGCATTTTAGTGAACAGAAGATAAACAACTTTTAGAATCAAATTTACGGTGAGGTGCTACATATTTTTTTTTTTTTTTTTAGAGCGATACCTATATGTCAAAGTTCCCTATTACTCAATCATCTTTGATGTAAATACACGATTCATCGACTTTGACAAAGGTATATGACCGTATAATACCAGTCTCAGCTCCATTTATTTGTTCAGATTCTTTAAACATTCATTTCAGTGTGTGTTACTGTGAGTACGTTTTCACAGTAAGATGTTACGAATGAAATATTTTTCAATTTGTATGAGAACATTTAGTAGCTAAAATACAAGGATTTTATGTGATTGGTACAAGATTTGCACGCTCTGGATATGACAACCCTACACTCTCTCTCTCTCTCTCTCTCTCTCTCTCTCTCTCTCTCTCTCTCTCTCTCTCTCTGTGGTGTGTGTGTGTGTGTGTGTGTGGCATTTTGTGTTGAAATTTAATAGATGTGGCATCCCAAGATGGCTACCCTCCCGTGCTTGTTCAAAGCCGATGGTGTGGTATCCTCATCTACACAAATCCACGTGGTGTTTCTCTTCCCCCTCCCCCCAACCGTGAAAATTTGGGGGTGCGCAGATTACTTGAAGGCGCAGATTACTCTAGTATTTTCAGTAATAAATAATCTGTGATTAGCCTCGTAAGTTACAGATTACTATAACAGAACATACCATCAATTGCAGGCCTTAGTTAAAAAATTCACGCTTTTGGTGTTCACTTTTGAAAGGGGGGGGGGGCAACAACAGCCCTCTCTATTAACCTATACCTAACTTTCAGAGAGAAGCTACAGATCACGTTTTAAACACAAAATCATAATTTGTGTTCTGATCGTAAACAAACTATTGTCTTTAAATCAGATGTGACGTCATTGGTCAAAGCTGATGGTCATATTGTGTACTTCAATTTATCCTCTACTTTTATGGTTGGCGCTATGGCTATTATGAAAATTTGGAACCCCATACTTGTTGAGCATATGCCACAACTTGTCCCACATGATATGGCCAAAGGCCTTTTTTATGATCTAGGAAATAGATGTAAGAAGGGACATTGAAGTCATGATATTTTTTCAGTTATCTGACTTAAATTCAAGTTTGCCTCTTGAGTTACATGTACCTGACATAAAACCTGCTTGTTCTGCAGATAACTGAGACTAGAGGAATTTTTTTTAGGTGTTGATTCATTTTATGTAGGATGATTTGACTAGATGTGACATTAATGCTCTGGTCTTATAGTTGCAGGCATGCCAAGTATTACAATTTTTCTGTGATTATCATGATTTGTAGGCTAAAAATATGGTATTACGGAAGCCTCAACTGAAATTATGGATTTTGCTATTTTATTTATTTTTAGTAGTTTGCCCACATACTATTTTTCGGTGCATTATTTTCTGAATCAGTATTATTTCAGAAATAGTGTGATACCTGACTACCATTCAAATAACTGTCGCACTTGCTTTTACTTTATGGCGAAGGCAAAAGGAATGTAATGTTGGATATAATTATTTATCACAAATATTCTACCAGCGTATTATTGTTATTATTATTATTATTATTTATTATTATCATTATTTGCTATATTTCTTGTATCTTCAGTGTTTTTCAAGAGTCACAACTATGCCTCAAACTGACATTTTATTGTCAATAAAAAAATTTCCTCCTCAATTTTCTTACCCATATTACGATTTGATTCTTTCGAAACTTGGCATCTCTGTAGTTGGAGCAATCTGTAACTGATCCTTCTGTGCAGATGAATTAGAACAGACATACTCCAGTCTTTTAAGCAAGTTGCCCATTTTCTACACCATATTACATATTATCTGTAGAGCATGTCAGCATTTCTCTGGAAATACTGTCTATAAACTGGAGATTTGTTGTTTTTCATATGCTTGATATTTTTTATTTCTTTGTACAGAATTCCAGGTTCTTTGTTTCATTTCATACAAATGTTCTCTTGCTCAACGTTGTTTCCATTGTATACCCGGGCCGCTGAAACTTTGCACTTGACGTTTACAAGTAACAAGTGAAGAGCAAGAAGCGCGAGGCCCTAGGTGCCAATCACAGCGCGGTAAACACTTCCAGTGATCACGTGCCGTGACGTCAACGTTCCCATGTTGCCGGATTTATTCAGTCCTACCGTAAACAAAGTTGTCTATCGTGTTTACCGCGTGTTTATGTTGTGTGTGCTTTTTTTTTTTTTTTTTCGCTGCGATTTGTTCTACTGTGAGTGGTTTAACTTGACTTTCCGAGTTCAAGTAGTTGGATAATGTCACCGAAAAGACGTTCGTCTAGTGACATTTTCTGAGTAAGTTTTCAATTTCGTATGAATAAAAACTTCGAAGCTTATGCTCTGAGCAAAAAGTTCATTCTCGCTTCAAACGATCAGAAAGAAGTTATGGTGCAGTGGTTACAAGAAAGAAATATTGCTGCAGATATGTCAATTTCAAAACTTCTTTTATATTCGCTCGTGAAACAAAATAAGCTTGTTACATCCATATATGCAGTAGACGAAATCGCAAAGGAGCAGCGTCACAATGAAATAAATCTGCCCCCATTTCAGTGCCGTTTTAACCCTATGAAATTGGTATGGAGTGACGTGAAGAATTACTTAAGGAACAGTAAGTCTTTCACAATAACAGAGGTGGAAAGGCTGTTGCATGAAGCTGTTGCCAGTGCAGATGCTGCATCATGGGAGAAAAAAAAAGTCGAGCACTGTGAAAAATGATTCGGGCAGCGCTAACAATGGAAGCGATCATGGGCAGTTAATGATTTGTTTTGGTGATGACGATTTTGGCAGCGACAATAGTGAAGATGGGGAGCTGGATGTAATTGTACCATTGTCGAGTACATTGGTGAGTGAAAATCATTGATTATAAAACGTAGAGAGAGAAGTTACTATCTTGATTACTGTTTATTTTGTATCTGTCGTGATCCAATGCTTATTTTCTGTATTGCTTTACTCCGTTGTTGAAAGCATATGCATTGTTGTGCTCTGGTCTTCATTAATATGCCGTTAATTAATTGCTGCTCAAGAACGAATTATTATATGCACTTTTATTGCTCAGTAGCTTACATTTACAAGATGCAACTGAAAACCGTTTCGTCTGCTGTGTGTATAGAGGCTAGTGTTGCAACATCGCTAAAGCAGTGTAGCCAATGTTTCAGCGGCCTGGGAATAGTACAATGGTTCACATTGTTGTTTACACCTAGTTATTGCCCATCACCAATAAAAGTGTCATCTACATCTTCTACCACCTGTGTGTGTGGATTGAACTCTTGGTGATGCTGCTGTTCTTCTTGAATAGGTCATGTGTTTCATTTAGCCTTTGATGTTTTCTATGTCATCACAAATACTGGTGAGCTACTGTGTCTTGTCACTTCGGCAGCTGTGCTATACTTTGAAAGTACTTTGTATGCTTCTCCATCTTGAACAGTACGTATGACACAATTCTTTGGTGTGCTCCATTCTTCGATGAGTAGTAGAATATTATTTGAAATCCAGGTATGCTTCGCTTCAGGGGTCTTAGTAACATGTTCAGGGAGAGATGAACTAATCGTTTCTTTCATCTTGTCCCATATTTTGTTAGCTACTCCTTCCTCTGTTAATTTTTCGAGTTTCGGTCTTATTCTTTCTCCAAATTCTATGAGGCTAGTCATGTCTGTTAGACGACTCTTACTCTTTTCTTTTTTATCAATTTCACTTTTATCCATATTTTCATATACAGCATGATATGGTCACTGCCACAGTCTGCTCCAGGATAGGTCTTGCAATCCAGGACTAAAGAATGCCAATGTTGCATCACCAAAATGAAATAAATCTGATTACTAATCCTATGTCCATTAGAAATCCATGTGTATTGACATCGTGCATGAAATTCAAAGAGGGTATTACAGACAGAAAAGTTATTATTTACACAAAATTCCAGTAACTGCTCCCCATGTTCATTTCTCACTCACAACCACATATGCATCATGTGCATCATCTACAGTCTCACCTATCTTTGCATTACAGACCCCTTGGATGTTGAATGTTTCCTTTTTGTTTTTTGTTTTTTTTTCTGAAGAAGGTGCTATGGGAACATAAACCTAATTGACGTTGTTATCACATGAAGCAGCTTTCACTTTAATGGAGATTATTCTATCGCAGATGGGCTCATAGTCTGTGATAGCATTACAGAGGTTCTTAGGAATCATTACGACACCATTTCTTCTCACATCCTCACTCAGGAAAATACATTTAATTCTTTGCTTGAGGCATGAAGTGCCACTCCTCTCCAGTGCATCTTTCTAATTCCAAGTATGTCTAACTAATGAAGATCCATTTCAATCTCCAAAATAACAAGGTTCCCTGTCAGCAAGAGAGCTCACATATTCCAGGTTGCTATCCTTTTTACACTTCGCAAGGATGGTTTAGACTGATCTTTGCATCCCAAGGCTCCTCTCAAACCTTTTCCGTTGGAGAATTGACTGAGGGACTTACTCTGGAATCTAATTTAGGACTGATTAAAGCAACAATGTTGTCTTGAGAAAATAGCAGTGGTGGTTTCTCTGTTGCCTTCCACTGTTTCAATTAGGCTGCCACTAACATGCAGTCAGGCACCTTTTGTTGCTAGTCATCTGGAGTATAGACACTAGTGCTTCACCTCTTCCGCCATCAACGCCATTCTGAAGGCCATCTTCTTCGTAACAGATTCCGTTGAGGCCCACCATAAGCCTGGCAAGGGGCCCTATGGCAGGATGCTACCTTCCTGAGCAAGAAGGGCCCGATGTTGATACTCATTCCCCACCTCCTTCCTCGTCACTTGTGAAATGAGGCCCCGGTCTTACGACTGGCAGTGGCATGGCAGTTCTTTATAATTACTTCCAATTCTACATATTTATAAAAATTTGGCATATTTCACCTTTTTGGTCCAATGTTCCTTTTGTTTTTATTTTATTTATTAGGGTACCAAATTATTTAAACAAAAGTTTGGTGTATTGGGTGGTTTTTCGTACCTTCAGCAGGGATTTATGATTGAGTATGTGTGTCTTGGTTAATTTGTTTTTTATTAAATGGGTTTCGCAATATATGTTGGGTAGTTTCACAACGGTCATTCTATTGGTTGTTTTGTTGTGTTTGAGGTGTTCATGGGGCGCCATGCAGTGGTGCAGGTTCTCCATTCAAAGTGCTTTGCGTAATTACTAGTGCAGCCACGGAGTTAGCAATGTGTATGCTGCGCCGTGGAGCTCCTCCTGTCAGTGAAGTTGTATGGCTGCAGGACTTAACAATGTCAACTACTAAAAAATCTGTTTTACTAACACACAACATTTGATTTATAAAAGAGTGATAAATGATGTTATCTGTCGTTAATTATGAATTGTGGAGAATAAATCCTTCAGTTAACTAGCAGAAGCTATTTCACTTCATAGTTAGCTTCTAATAATGCGAATATTTATTGGTTAATACAGTAAATCACAGGACAAGAGTTAATCACAAGACGAAAAAAACCTTGTGAATCGGGTCCCCTCCCAATTTTCCAAATTAGTGCCCCTTTTTCAGTGGTGTTCAGTATAGGCAAAGGTTGCTATTGCACAATTAACTTGTACTGTTTCGAGACTTGTCATGTCTCTTACTTCTTGTCGTAAAAATGAGATAGAATTATGAAACTTGTTGACTTGGTTTTAGTGATAGTTTTGTCAGCACTGTGCCAATCTTAGATAGTAGATGTGTTCATGTGTGTATATGAAACTACTGTATAATTGAGCAGAATATAATAATGGAAAGTCCAGGTTGGAATTAAGAATATAGTAAGGACAGTTTACAACTGACCGCAACGACATGGTGACGAGCTGCGACAGGCACATAAAAAAGACACACACATACAACACTTTCAGCTCTCGGCCATGGCCTTCTTCAGAAAATAGAACACTCACGCAATCACACAGGCACATAACACAGTCATACAACCATCATCGTCGGCTGCCGCACTTCGAATCACGCTCTGCGGCGTGTAAATCGGGGAGGGGAGGGGAGACGGGATAGAAAGGTTCCGTCAGGGTGGTGGGGATGACCTAGATGGGAATAACGAGATGCAGCTTAGGAATGGACTGGGGAGGCAGGTAAGGGGAGAAATGTAAAATCAAAATAATAAAATAAAATAAACATAGCCCTAAAAATAAATATAAAAAATAAAAAAACGTGCACGCCGCATTTACACAAGACGTGTACACACACACACACACACACACACACACACACACTCAAAATAGGAGATGTTTAGGATAGAGGTAGGAACTGTAGGTATGGAAAAACAGGAAGTTATCGTAGGTTGAGGCCTGGATGATTTCGGCATTGGAGAATGTTCTGTAGGGATGACTCCCATCTGTGCAGTTCAGAAAAGCTGGTGCTGGATGGGAGGATCCAAATGGCCCAGGTTGTGAGGCAGCCATTGAAATCAAGCATGTGCTCTGCTGCATGCTGTGCCACAGGGTGGTCCACCTTGTTTTTGGCACAGTTTGGCAGTGGCCATTCATCCTAATGGACAGCTGGTTGGTGGTTATGCCAATATAGAAAGCTGCACGGAGATTGCAGCACAATTGGTAAATTACATGGCTGCTTTTACAGTTGGGCCAGCCTCTGATAGGGTAAGATAAGCTTCTGACAGGACTAGAATGGGAAGTGCTGGGTGGTTGATTTGGACAGGTCTTGCAACGGGGTCTTCCACAAGGATATGATCCCTGTGGCAGTGGGCTGGGTTTCGGGGTGGCATAGGGGTGAACTAGGATGTTGCGGAGGTTGAGAGGGTGACGGAACATCACTTCAAGTGAGGTGGGAAGGATCTTGGGCAGGATGTGTCTTGGGCATGAGGATAGAAAATCAAAACCATGGCGAAGGATGCAATTTAGTTGTTAGAGTCCAGGGTAGTATTGGGTGACAAGGGGAGCGCTCTTTTGTGGATGGCTACTAGGGTTGGAGGGAGTATTTGGGATGTGTGAGGATATAGTATGGGGAGATCTGTTTGCGGACTAGGTCTTTGGGGTAGTGTCTGTCTGTGAAAACCTTTGCGAGACCCTCAGCCTATTCAAAAAGGGAGTTCATGTCACTGCAGATACACCGTCCACAGATGGCGAGGCTGTAAGGGAGAGATTTTTTGATGTGGAAGGGATGGAAACTGTCAAAGTGTAGGTACTGTTGGTGGTTGGTAGGTTTAATATGGACGGAAGTGTGTACGGAGCCATCAGTGGGGTGGAGGTTCACTTCCAGGAATGTGGCATGGTAGGTTGAGGAAGACCGGGTGAAGTGGATGGGCGAGGAGTTGAGATTCTGAAGGAAGGAGGATAGGGTGCTCTGGCTCTGAGTCCAGATCATGAAAATATCATCAATGAACCTGAACCAGGCCAGAGGTTTGGGGTTTTGTGATGCTAGGAAGGATTCCTCCAGAGGGCCCATAAACAGGTTGGCATGGAAGGGTTCCATGCGGGTGCCCATGGCTGTGCCTCGGATTTTATGGTAAACTTTCCCCTCAAAGGAAAAGTAGTTGTTAGGATGAAGTTAGTGAGGGTTATGAGATATCAGGCTTCAGTTTAGAGGGACATTGGGAGAGGTTGTGTTCCAGAATGGCAAGGCCATAGGCATGTGGGATTTTGGTGAATAGGGAGGTGGCATCCACTGTGACAAGTATCCAGGAGGCAAAGGAGTGGGAATGGTGGAGAGTCGGTGAAGGAAGTGGTTGGTGTCCTTGGTATGGGAAGATAGATTTTGGACAACTGGTTGGAGGTGTTTGTTAACGAGGAGAGGCCAGACAAACGTGTGGTTCCTGAAGAGGGGCAGCAGCCTTTTCATTAGTTACAGGGGCAACAGTCTGGATGACTGAGCTGGCCTTGTAACATCAGCTAACATGGCTTTGCCATGCAGTTACTGCGAACGGCTGAAAGCAAGGGGAAACTACAGTCATTACTTCTCCCGAAGACATGTAGCTCTACTGTATGACTATATTATGATGGTGTCTTCTTGGGTAAAATACTCTGGAGGTATAATAGTCCCCCATTCGGATCTCTGGGCGGGGACTACTCAGAAGGATGTCGTCATCAAGAAAAACAAAACAGGCATTCTACGGGTCGGAGTGTGGAATGTTCTAACACTTAATCGCGTAGATAAGCTAGAAAATTTGAAAAGAGAAATTGATAGGTTAAAGTTACATATGGTAGGTATTAGTGAAGTTCGGTGGCAGGATGAACAGGATTTCTGGTCAGGTGAGTACAGGGTTATCAATACAAAATCTGTTGGTGGTAACGCAGGTGTAGGTCTGATAATGAAAAAGAAAATAGGAATGTGGGTAAGTTACTATGAACAACATAGTGAACGCATTATCGTAGTAAAGATAGACACGAAGCCAACACCGACCACATTGGTGCAAGTTTATATGCCAACTAGCATGTCCGATGATGAGGATATCGAAAAAATATATGGCGAGATAAAAGAAATCGTTCAGAAAGTTAAGGGAGCCGAAAACTTGATTGTGATGGGGGACTGGAACTCGGTAGTAGGAAAAGGAAGAGAAGGAAATGTAGTAGGTGAATATGGACTGGGAAAAAGGAATGACAGAGGAGATCGCTTGGTAGAATTTTATGCAGAGCGCAATTTAATGATCAACAACACTTGGTTTAATCATCATGAAAGAAGGCTGCATACGTGGAAGAGACCATGAGACACTGGAAGGTACCAGATTGACTTTATAATGGTAAGGAATAGATTTAGAAACCAGGTTCTAAACTGTAAGACATATCCAGGTGCAGATAGAGACTCTGACCATAACTTATTGGTTATGAACTGCAGATTAAAACTTAAGAGACTGCAGAAAGGTAGAAAGATTAGGAGATGGAACCTGGGCAAATTTAAGGAACCAGAGGTGGTTGAGAGTTTCAGAGGGAGCATTAGGCAAGGATTGGCTGAAATGGGGGAAAGTAATACAGTAGAAGAAGAATGGGTAGCTCTGAGAGATAGGGTAGTGAAGGCAGCAGAGGACCATATAGGCAGAAGGACAGGGCCTAATAGAAATCCCTGTATAACACAGGATATACTGAATTTAATTGATGGGAGGAGAAAAAATAAAAATTCAACAAGTGAAACAGGAAGAAGGGAGTACAAACGTCTGAAAAATGAGACTGACAGGAAGTGCAGACTGGCTAAGCAGGAGTGGCTAGAGGACAAATGCAGAACCGTAGAAGAATGCGTAACTAGGGGAAAGATAGATACTGCCTACAGGAAAATAAGAGATATTTGGAGACAAGAAAAGCAGCTGTATGAATATCAAGAACTCAGATGGAAAGCCAGTACTAAGCAAAGAGGGGAAAGCTGAACTGTGGAAGGAATATATAGAGGGCCTATACAAAGGAAATAAACTTGAAAGCAGTATTCTAGAAATGGAAGACGAAGTGGAGGAAGATGAGATAGGAGATATGATACTGCGAGAAGAATTTGACAGAGCACTGAAGGACTTGAGTTGAAACAAGGCCCCTGCAATAGATGATATTCCGTCTGAACTGCTGATATCATTAGGAGAGCCAGTCGTGAAAAAATTGGTATGCAAGATGTATGAGACAGGGGAAATACCCTCCGACTTCAAGAAGAATATCATAATTCCAATTCCAAAGAAAGCAAGTGCAGGCAAGTGTGAAATTTACAGAACTATCAGTTTAATAAGTCAAGGTTGCAAAATGCTAACATAATTATTTATAGACGAATGGAAAAACTTGTGGAATCCGACCTCGGGAAAGAACAGTTTGGATTTAAGAGAAATGTAGGAATGCGGGAGGCAATACTCACATTACAACTTATCTTGGAAGATAGGCTAAGGAAAGGAAAACCTACGTTTCTAGCATTTGTCGATTTGAAAAAATCTTTTGACAATGTCAACTGGAATACACTCTTCCAAATTCTGAAGGTAGCAGGGGTAAAATATAGGGAGCAAAGAGTTATATTCAACCTATACAAAAACCAGACGGCGGTTATTAGAGTCGAAGGTCAAGAAAGGGACGCGGAGGTTGGGAAGGGAGTAAGACAGGGTTGTAGCCTTTCCACAATGTTATTTAATCTGTTCATTGAGAAGGCAGTGAAGGAATGGAAGAGGAAATTTGGAGAGGGCATTAAAGTGCATCGAGAAGAAATAAAAATATTGTGATTTGCCGATGACATAGTAATTCTGTCAGAGGCCGCAAAAGATCTGGAAGGGCAATTGAATGGGATGGACAGTGTCTTGAAAGGAAGATATAAGATGAACATTAACAAGAGTAAAACGAAGGTAATGGAATGCAATGTCAGAAAATCAGGTGATGCTGAAGGAATTAGATTAGGTAATGAGACAATAAAAGTAGTAGATGAATTTTGTTATTTGGGTAGCAAGATAACTTCTGATGGCCGAAGTAAAGAAGATATAAAGTGCAGAATGGCTTTGGGAAGAAAAAAGTTTCTAAAGAAGTGAAACTTGTTAAATCCAATATTAATTTAAATGTTAGGAAGTTCTTTCTGAAAGCATTTGTCTGGAGTGTAGTATTGTATGGGAGTGAAACATGGACGATAAGAAATTCAGATATAAAGATGATAGACACTTTTGAAATGTGGTGCTACAGTCGAATGATGAAAATCAGGTGGGTAGGTCACGTAACTAATGAGGTGGTGCGTAATCGAATCGGGGAGAAAAGGAGCTTCTGGCATATCCTGACTAAGAGAAGGGATAGATCGGTTGGACACATTCTGAGACATCAAGGAATTGTCAACTCGGTATTAGAAGGAAGCGTGTGGGCTAAAAATCATAGAGTGAGGCCGAGGGACGAATACAGTAAGCAGATTCAAAAGGATGTTGGTTGCCGAATGTATTCTCAGATGAAGAGACTTGCACAGGACAGGGTAGCGTGGAGAGCTGCATCAAACCAGTCTGCGGACTGAAGACCACAACAACAGGAAATGGTATAATACTGCCAATAAATATGAACTTGGAACAGAAGTCTGTAGCTAATGTACAATATTCAAAATTTTAGGGTATTTGCATTGATGTGAGATTGAGGTGGAAGAAACACCTTGATGATCCATTGAAACATTTGAGTTTGGATACATATGCTATTAGGGTTATCGGAAATTTTGATGATAAACATCTCTGTAATTTAGCTTACTGTGCATGTTTTCATGCACTGCTTATATGGTACCATATTTTGGGGTACCTAATTCATCATTGAGTAAAAAGATATTTGTTGCGTATAGGTGTGTAACAGAATAATTTCTGGAGCACATTAAAGATCATTTGCTAGTAACTCAGCCAAATTCAAAAGTAATAGCAGTGTACATAGCTACATCACTAACAATACTAGGAGAAATGTGTACTTCACTATTCAAGGTTAAATCTAAGATGTTAGGGATCTTCACAGTAACTTAACAATATACAGGGTGTATCAAAAAGGATGGTGCAAACTTCCATGGTTGAAAGTACACAATAATAGAAGAAAAAAATGTCCCACTAAACGTTTGTCTATTTGAAAAAAGCTTTTGACAATGTCGACTGGAATATACTCTTCCAAATTCTGAAGGTAGCAGGGGCAAAATATAGGGAGCGAAGAGTTATATTCAACCTATACAAAAACCAGACAGCGGTTATTAGAGTCGAAGGGTAAGAAAAGGACGTGGAGGTTGGGAAGGGAGTAAGCTTTGCAAGATAATTACGAATGTTTGGTTTCAAGTCGCCACTGATGTCATTTTAACTTTTCCCTAGTTAGTACATATTAATTTGAAATTTAGACTTTACTATTAGGTTTTACTTTGCATTTAGTTCACATTTATGTATGGCTTACCTATAAAAGGAGGTGTTTGAAATGCTCGTTTCTGCAACGAATTTCAAATTCTTTAGAAAACCCCTGGATCATTTCAGAATTCCTGACAAGCGTGTACAACTCTCCACTCCAGTACGTCAAATTTGTTAATGGGTGTACTGCACAGTTTGCTTTTGAGGTGGCCCCAGACACTTAAATCCTATCGGGTGATCTTGAAAGCCAAGGTACAGGTCTGCCTCGAACTATCAATCTTTGGCCTTATCTGTGCATTAGACGCCATCTCACAGCAGTGTATAAATTTCAAATTAATGTGGACTAACTAGGACAATGTTTACAGTGACATCAGTGGCAGCTTGGAACCATACATTCATAATTGTCTCACAAAGGGCTCATTTGCGTACCAATGTTTACTGGGACATTTTTGCTTCTATTATGGTGTACTTTCAACCATGTAAGTTTGTGCCATCCTTTTCGATACACTCTGTATAAATTCACTTGTGAAATATGTCATTAATAACCCAACCAAATTCAAAAGTAATAGCAGTGTGCATAGCTACAACACTAGAAGAGAGGATGTTATTCACTATTCAAGGCTAAATCTGACTTTGGTAGAGAAAGGGGTGACTAATGTTGCCACAAAAGTCTTCGGTTACTAACCAGGTAGCATCAAAAGTCAGACAGATTGCCAACTACCATTTAAAAAGAAATTAAAAGCATTTAAAAATGACAACTACTCCCACTCAGCAAACATAAATTAGAGTTAAAATGATCATGTAGTATTATGTAAAGTTAAAGTTTTGTTTTGTCCTTCCCGGCCTATCTTTCAGAAAAGGATTTGCTCACTAAGTGTGGGAGGTGAAGACAGCTAAAACAGCTATACAGATTAGTAATACAACTTTTATTTACTAATATATACACAGTTACTCAACTTATGAGAAAGTCGTCTGTCTGTCTCTTCTCGCGGCAGCATCCTTCCAGACACATATCGGCTTAGATATAGCCGCTTGTAGAGCGCGCGCTTGTATGTTGCTCCCTCCAGGAGGCACAGCGCCAACGTTTGATTGCCTGTTGGTCATCTGCTGCCTTCTTCATGATTGTTCCATGCGTCTGGCATGTGGCTTGACTTTATGCCACAACACATTTAATTAAACCAATGCATTCCACATCATTACAAAATGTTGTCTTCATGCTCTGTGGAACAAGTATTAAATCTAATCTTATTGTGTGTGACAGTACATGTGTAACAAAATTGTTACCAGGAGGGAGTTGGAGGCAAGACGAATGCAAATGATCCTGTAATGTTACAACAGTTTTTAAACAGTGATTATGAGCTGATAAAGATCCATTTTAGCAAGACTCAGAAAAAGTAATGACAAAAGCAGTAATGAAGAAAATGATACTAGAAGTGTCATTAATCACATGTTTGCCTTTGAGTGTATGAAGTTGTTGTTACATACTGTAATATTCTCCTATCCTCCTATGCTGCAAATACACTCATAGCCAAAGTCTTGCAGGCAAGTAAGAAACAAACAATGCCAAAATTTGTGTAACGGGGGGCGAGGGAGGGGGAGCGTGCGAGAGGTGTTCAACGAATTTGAAAGCAAAATTCTGTGCATCACCTTTGCAGAAAATCCAAAGAAATTTTGGTACTACATCAAATTGGTAATCTGGTTGAAACCATATCTCTGGACATTCTGCGACCGTAATGGCGGTGAAACAGAAGATGGCAAACAAAAATGCCAAAAGACTAAATGTCTTTTTCCGGAGCTGTTTTGCAAAGGAAGATTACACTGTAGTTCTTCCTCTAAACCATAAAATGGTGGCCTTGTTCGACTTAGATCTTATGTTATACCTCATCTTCATTTACTTCCATTCCCACTTCTGTAAGATTGGTAAACTTAGGTATTCACGTGAGTTGACTAATTCCCAACTGTGATACAATGATATGTTGTAAAAGGAAAATGCGTGCGTGTGTGTTGCAAAATTTTACATTTCTGAACTGTTGAAGAGATCTGCCAATCCTTGCACCACTTTAAAATCTTATCAAGATTTGAGCATCTTTTTCCTACAGTATAACATTGCATATGGCTGTATTATAACTTAACTGCAAACTACACATAGAATGAATAGGAATCACATCAGTCATTGGAATTTTGTTCAATTTCAACTATTTATTTATTAATGCAATTGACACTAATAATTACTTCATATTTCCAGTGTTACAAGAAATAAATCCGGGCAATACTTATTTACTTTTCTTTGTAAAGGAATATTTAAATCCTAATTGAACATTCCTGCTTTTGCCTTACTACCTTAATTTGAATACCTCTTATCCTAGATTTTAGGACAACAACTATGGTGTTGTTTACAGTGTGTAAATGTAACCAGAATCTTATTGTATTTTTAACAAAATCTTTTGATAATAATTTACTTTGGTAGTTGTTGCAGGCTTCACACATTGTCTTCTTGACAGCTGAACATCTTATCAAACTCTCTGTATCTGTAACCCTATACTTTGTTGTCCACTCCTTACATAGTAGTCCCTCTTAGTTTAGAAGTGTCTTTGCAGCAACTGTACACCAAGAAATGTCCATTCCTTCATTAGCTGTTCCACTTGGTTCACATCTGCCTTGTTGAGTACTTGTAAACTTGAGCCATAGTTCTTTTACATGTTCCTGTGCAGAACTAAATGTTTAAAGTTTCTCATTGAAATATAATACTACTGTCTCATTATAGTTCGCTAAACTTATGAACTGCCTCATGTTCACTGGTGACAGCAACAATATCAGGGTCTCCAGTGAACCTTGAAATCTTGAAAACCTGGGAATTTTCGAAATCGAGGAAAAACCCTTGAATTTTTTATATTTTCTCCAATTTTATGTACAGTGAAACCCCTCTGTTATGTTTTCCTGCCTTTTACACAATTTTTTTGACGGTTCACAATTTTAATTCATCCCAGCTTTTGCATTAATATATTTACATTTTTCCCTGTGATTTACCGGTAAGTTTTATGAACCCATGTTCGAGGCGTTAAAAACTTAACGTATTTGGCGTAAATTGAAGCTGGCATGATTTTCACCTTCACATTGTGTTTAAAACCTTTACGCAGTAAAGTTGCTTGACATTTTTCGCGTTTATTCGAATGCATAGTTCGTGTTTCGTTGTTTATAAAGTTGCCATATGGTGCAGTGACTGTAATTCACAGGTACTGTTTATTCATATGTCGATTTTCGTGTTTATTATGATGAGTTTCAAGAATTAATTTATTCTCATTGTGAACTGAAAATATTAATGTAACTACTTTTGTGATGTTTCATAAACAGTGGGAACGATAGTTGGTGTATGTGTGGTTTTCTGCACATCGGAAGGGGCAAAGTGTGTTATAACCTCAAAAAGACAGTATGGTGCAAGAGAGATTTACACTTGACAACACAATTAAATTCTCAAAAATTGTCATCCGAAACAAAAAAAATTAAGCATGAAAAAATTCGCAAATGGTGCAGTGTTTCAGTATTTAAAGAATTAATGACACAGATGTGAATTCATAAAAACATCAATTATGACAAATAAAATTATGTCAAATGTTTTCTATGAAGTTATCAGTTTCAGGTACACTTTGAAGTTCAGATAACCTTTATTACTGCACATATAAAAACAGGCACTGCCTAGTACTGTGATGTCTATTATGTTATATATCGTATAAAAACTATGAAAATGAAAGTGCAATCCTATAAGCAAATTTTAGTGCTAAAACATTATTTCCTGTGTTTTATGCAGTTTTTTAAAATCCCCTAAAAACGTTAAATCGGTGTTCCACTGTATTTATATTTCATACTTATACCAGTAGTTTATTGATTTGAATAGTGTCAGAAAGGAATTTGGCAAGTGAAGAAATTCTAATACAACGCACACTGTTAATTAGAACAAATTTGCCGAAAAACACGAGCAGGGCCATATTTGGGGTGTGCGAAGCCCCTATGCAGTAATTTATTTTACACACTCATATATTTGGCACATTTCATTTGTAAGCAGTTGAAGATATCTAGAAATAATAACTGCTTGTACTTTGTACTTACGTCAAGTTAATAAATGGTGATCCTGGAAAAAAGATTATTCCTTGAAAAATTGGAAATAACCTTGAATTTGAAAATTACTTATTGCTGGACACCCTGTAATATGTACAGTATCATGGGTTAGGGGGTCTCTGTTACCATTTGATAACAATATATTTCCATCTTGATTGGAATTCAATAAAGAAAGGTGGGTCAAACGGTAGCATGTGACTGTTGAAAGTTGAGTCTTTGAAATCCTCTGAGCCATCCAAATATGCAAAGATTATTAGGAAAGTCCATTCAAAAGAGGTGGCAGTGATGAAAAGATGGAAATAGATTGTTGGCATGATGTTGTTTATGTTAAAGCAAGAGATTATTTAATATTGTAGTTATTTGCATTTAATTGTTTCTATTTTAGAAGCTGACTGAAATATCACGCCTGAAGGAGCAGCGTGCTGCAGGTCGCCGGTTGGAACTCAATCAGCTCGAAAAGATTAAAAAAGAAGATGAGCTCCTCAAGGAATTGCAGAACCTTGTCTTGTGATAGTGGACCTATGGTTACAGTTTGAGGGCTTCCGACATGACAAAACGATATACGGCATGGGTTGTGCAATCTTACTAAAATTGCCAACTCACAAACAAAAAAGTTCCGCACAGTTGAAAGCAAACGAAACACCTCCAAACTTACGTCATTGATTTCACATCAATATCGAGCAAAAATGAACTGTCAATTGCTTTGCCTGACTCATCATTATAGTCCAAAAAGTATTTCTTTGTTTGTGTAATTATTTTTGGGTATTTGTGTTATAGAAACTACTGGAAAATCACCTTCTTTTATTTTCTTGAAGAGGTATGTATACAGTTTGTACTTGGTGCTTTGATGTGAATTACTTTGCCTGTTGTTTGTGACATGAATCAGTATAATTTTTTGTGATATAGTGAATAGTGTTGTTATGAGACTTAGCTTTACATTGATTTGAAAAGTAATGTTCAAACAATGTGAAGAATACATGAAAGGATTAAAATTATACTATATTATTACTGATTGGGTGGTGCTACATATTCTCTATGAGAGTTACACATTTTATTATACTTTAATGAAAATTTATATGTACATAATTTTACTCTGAAGTTTAGACATGAATGACCTGAACAAGAATAAAAGTGAGTGTGTAACTGTCTGAGTAGTTATTTTGGATGTGGACAACTAAGACCAAAACATTTGTGGAGCACATTCAGTAGTAGATCATAGTCAGGCATTTGGTCTCTGTTGATATCGCTTATGTCAGAGAACATGCGAAATTTGTATGATACTTGGAAGTAGATAAACACAGAAAGATTTCTTCATATATTGCTGAGGAGTGTATTTTGTCAATGTCAAGCTGATTCGTCATGTAACGATCTTTTTAAGATGTATTTAAGTACTGGAACAGTCCATTAAAACAAAAAATATAGCTGTTAGATATGTATATTAGCTGACAAGAAATACAAGAAAATTACACTAGAAAAACTTATTTATGTACTGTCTTAAATGTAAATTTGAATTCAGATTCTGTGTCCTCATTATGTAACTTTCTAAATGAGAGTATAATAGTAATTTTCCTATATAAATAAAGTCTAGAGGTTGCTCTATGCATTTTGTTCCTCTTGTGCTGGCAAACAAAATTTCTAATCAGGTTCATTTGGCCAGTTTGCAAACAATTATGTATATTGGAGTGATTGTTTTTATTCTGATTTTCTGTTGTATTGGTTTAAGATATTGGTTTAAGATAATAGCTATTTTGAACATTGAAAAAGGCAGTGACATTCAGTTGTAGATCATTGATTCAGTATGCATATGTCTTCATACGAATAGTAGCTTAAATAAGTTCATTGCAAAATATATTTTTATATACATATATATCTATGAATATGATGTGTATAGGTGGTGTTGATGAGTCCATGAACATAGTTATCTAAGAGCAATTTTGTTTCTTTTCAGATTTAAAATTTTTGATGTATTATAGTGAATCCTCAAACTGGAAAAGAATATAAAACAAAATATGATAACATCTTGTCGACATTAATTGTCCCCAGTTTCACAGAAACTGTGTTAGGTTCATATGCGAAAGTTTTCACCGTAATTTGGATTTGAATAAAATCACTGATAATGAACTTTTCAATTGATTAACTAGATCATTGTTTGTTTGTTTTTTTATATAGAAAATTTTCCATCTCATAGTTTGAAAACTTGCATTATGCAATTATGGTTTCAGGTGACAAAATTATGTACCTATTATGATTATTTAAATGGCTGTGTGATATTTTGTGTGTATTGATTGCACATGTTATGTACAGGAATTGTGTTGAAATTGGTACTCAATTAAAAGAAGTCATTTCAATGAAGTAAGTTTTTTCTCAGAATATAATATTTTGATGTACCAAGAGTGTATAATTCATGTTATGGATGTGTACTGGTGCTGATATACCTTTGTCTCCTGCATGCTGCCTTTTTAAATTATTGTTGTGAAAAGAATGTTCAAATAACGATATTGTGTAAGACAGCTGAGGGGTAGGTATGTAATCAGTATGAACTTCAAAATAGGCTTTTGTATACATTAAGAATCTCTATCATAATTTCCTTGTACTTCAGGATCTTATGATTCCCTACCTACATAAAAAAAACTTACTTGCATTGTATGTTGTGCAGTATGGTTTTCCCTGTTTAAATGATAGTATTATCATTTTTACAGTCTTAATGCAATGTCAGTTGGACCAGGAAAAAATAAAAAAATCATGGATGCAATGATTGCTTGATTTATTTTCTTTTACTACTGTCATTGTGCTTGTATTTTCTGATGTTATAAACGACCTGTGAGTTTTGAAAAGATATAATTACACTTATTCAGAAGAAATACAAGTACAGTTACTTGCCTGGTTATGTTCCTTTTTTTAGTATTGTTTTGTAGTAGATAATAACCAAAGAACTGTTAAGTGTAAGTGCTATAAAAAACCTACTGTGTGTTTAATATACACAGGCCTATGCTATTTGTCTATATGTCAATTTACTTGCTATAGTTTTTTTTTTTTTTTTTTTTTTTTTTCCCAGTTCTCAGAAGCGGTAGGTTAAAGACCTTTTATGTTTGGCTGCTTTGAAATCAGAGTTCTTTTATCTTATAATGCACAAATGTCACATATGCAAACCAGAACGAAAGTGAATTGCAGATTTGACATGAAGTTCTTTCTAAATATTTGTTTGCATTGAAGGACTTTCATGTAGTAATAGAGCCGAGGAGATGGCTATCTGTGTTCTAGGAATAATTCCACAAAAGCAATCACATTTGAAAGCATTTGCACTTTTTTTATGAAATGCATTTTTGTTCTTTCAATGGAGTATGTATGCAAGTACAGAAAGTAATGTTACATACTTTATTCTTGAATTTCTGTGGTTAGTTTTGTGTGAAATTTTCAACCTTATAAAGACTTACATGTCGGTGTTACGTTATTACAGAAATCTTATGGACAACTATAAAACTGTGATGCTGTCATTATATCTTTACATAGATGTATTTGCACAATGTATTGTTACAACGAGATGGTAATGAATAAGGGCTTATATTTATCAATATTCTAACAATGATCTAACAAAACAGGCTGTAATAAAATTATGTGAGCTACATTGTGCATTTGTTGACATAAAACCAGAGCATTTATTAGCCAAACTGAATATGTATGCCTGTTTTCTTTCTTTTTTATGTGTGCACTATGTTTGTGAATACTTCTAACATGTATTGTATGTGTACAAATCATATGAGCAAGATTCTTGGAAGAATAATATACAGGACAGTATTCTGATGGTAAAAATTAATAGTCTGTTCATTTTGTATGCTCAATCACCAATACAGCAATCTAACAAGGAGATTATTATATTTTGATTTTGTGATAAAAAGCTGGGATGATATATTTTTGTGGGCACAATGAAATAAGAATTCATTCAATTTTTCTGTGGTGGATATGTGTAAGAGTTGGCACATTCTTCCTAAGGTGAGACCTCCTGATGAAAGCTATTACACTTGCTTAGAAGTGGTATTGTAATCTCAACCAAGCCTTCTGGAGCAGACTTCAAACTGTTGGGATGTTCTTTGAAGGCTACATTTGAGTTCTTTGTACTAACCTTCCCATTCTGAGGTGTCCAGTTCACATTTGCTATAATGCTTGAGGCAAGGGCGGCAACAAAATTAGTCCGCGGACAATTCATTATTGCCTGACGGCATTAAGCTGTATGTGATGGAAAACAGCAGGAATAAATTGCTGCAGAGTCACCATTTAAATGGCAGAAGCATTGTGCACAGAACACAAGACAGGGCAGGTGGCTAGGTTTCATATTATGCTGAATTAGGTAATTGGATAAACTGAAGCTATGGATCACTAAGGCTTTCTACAAATGTCTGCCTAGGTGTGTTTGTGTGTGTGCGTTTGTTTACCTTACTTTTTTCCCCTAAGGTAAGTCCTTCCACTCCTGGGATTGGAATGACTCCTTTTCCACTTCCTTAAAACCCGTATCCTTCCCTTTCTCCTCTTCTTCCTTCCTCTTTTCCTGAAGAAGCGACCAACGGTTGCGAAAGCTTGAATGTTTGTGTGTGGTTTTTTGTGTCTGTCGGTGAACCTGTGCTTTGGGTAAGTGAAACAATCTTTATTTTTATACATATTTTTCCCACTAGGAAAGTCTCCTTCAAAGGATGACTCACCCAAAGCACAGGCTCGCCGAGAGAGACAAAAAACACAAATGAAAACACACACAAACACTCAAGCTTTCGCAACCGTTGGTTGCTTTGTCAGGAAAAGAGGAAGGAAGGAGGTGAAAAAGCAAAGGATGTGAGTTTTAAGGGAGTGGAAGAGGAGTCATTCCAATCCTGCGAGTGGAAGGACTTACCTTAGGGGGGAAAAAAGGAAAGGTAAACAAGCACACACATATACACACGCAAACACACCAAGGTAGGCATTTTTAGAAAGCAAAGAAGTTATCTCTGTCCAACTTCTTTGCTTTCTACAAATGCTTACATTGATGTGTTTGCGTGCGTATGTGTGTCCTCTTGTTTACCTTTCCCTTTTCACCTCTAAGGTAAGTCTTTCCACTCCCGGGATTGCAATGACTGCTCTTCCACTCCCTTAAAACCCGTGTCCTTCCCTTTTTCCCCTCCTTCCTTTCTCTTTTTCTGAAGAAGCGGCCAACGGTTGCGAAAGCTTGCATTTGTGTGTGTGTGTGTGTGTGTGTGTGTGTGTGTGTGTGTGTGTGTGTGTGTTATTTATGTTACTGTCATGTACCTGTTCTCCTTCACCTGGTAATAAACCTCATCTACTTTTTATATTTTTCCTGCTAGGAATTTTCCTCTCTGTAGAATGATTTCAGGGATAGAGTAAATCATCACAAGTACAAGTAAAAGAAAAATTTATTAGCCATCACTTCTCTTCTGACAGTGTCATTAATACCTGTTCAGTTCTTAACAAAATATATCACAAACAAGGGAGTTTAATTACTTTTGTTTCACTGAATGTGTCATTAAATACCTGTTCAGTTCTTAACAAAATATATCACAAACAAGGGAGTTTAATTACTTTTGTTTCACTGAATATATAATAGTAAAATTGATATCTGATATAACCTTTGGGGAAGGATAGGAGGGGAGGAAGAGAGAGAAGTAAAAATAATTTTAACAAGCCAATCCAAACATAGATGTAAGTTTCCAGTCTTATTATGAAGACATGGAAACACTCGAGGAAATCTTAATAAGTTTTAACAATATAGAACTAGTTGTTTAATCTATCAGTTCCATAATTATGCAAATGGGCAGAGGCACTTTCAATTGATACAGCAAATGGGCTCGAATACATCTAACAATGAGATATGAGGAAGGCAGTATCCTGAAAAGATTTGAAAAATGTTGCTGTATTTCTTCCAAAAACTTGAATGACTTTTTCAAATTTTGCACTTTCTGTAATCCCAGAAAGAATAAGAAAATGGGCAGTGTTCTTTTTCAGAAAGTGTCCCTTCTAGAGCCTGCATGCCATTTGGCACATTAGCCATCCCTGGTTTCAAGTGTGCCTTTTTTATTTATGGGGGAAATCATCGTTGTGCCGACAGCTGTACAATATTTTTATTTATTCAGCCTCTTCCAGTTTTGCCACTGTCTATCATCAGCAGGAGAAATATATTGTACATCAGTTATTACAAGAATTCATTTCTGCCAAATACCGCAACATCAAAATTAAAATTGTGTTTAATTGTACATCTGCTATTGAAAAGTAGTAGCAATTATGATTCTGTTCGTAACATGATGTTCATATAGAACTATCAGCATTGGTATGTGCTCAGTCTGATCAGACTGTTCTCAAATGATATGCAAGTGTATAGTTGGTATAGTTCAATTTAGCTTTATTAACCATTTAAGGCAGTTGCCAATTCTTTGAGTATGGCACCTTGAGTTACTGTGAAATTATATAGTCATAAACCACAAATGATCTGGAGGAAAAGTCTGTTTAAATCCTGATTTAATTTCAGATTTACTGACTCCTAGAGGCAAATCTTTGTTTCCTTCCTCCCCCCCCCCCCTCCTCCCCCCCCCCCCTCGCTCTCTACAGCTGAATTAGGATTACTTTTGGTAGGATGTGAACTCTACCCTGTCACCACATGCCACCAAATTACACAGAGAAGACTTTTTTTGTCATCATATGATGATTTACTTTTAGAGAGCAAAGATAAGGTGAAAGTAGTTGACTGCGGGTACCCATTGATATGCCTATGATTCGATTACAATACTTATAAAATGCTGATATTGAAAATATAACTTCCTTTAAATGAAGATGGCTGACAAGGAGATTGAAAGAAAACAAATGTGTGAATCTGTCAAGTACTATAATTCCGGAACAGTTTCTTTTTATGCTCCTTTATACATTTTCAGGATTCCATTTTATGTTAAGAAAGGTCATCTCTCACCTTCAATTCAAAAATGCACTGATGAATGGCAGGCCATGGAATTGTGTGTGCCGTAAGTATGAATATGGCTGCTGTGTTGTCAGATTTGTCCAGGATACTAATACATTATAAGTAATGCCAAATGCCATCATATGCTCTGTCAATGACTTTTGTGTCATGTTGATGTAAAGAATTCTTTCCTGATGTGTCCAGCTTCTCATTTTCAGGTTTTGACCTGTTTAATTGTGTCATGTAACCCTTAATTTTGCTCCCATAGATTGTTGGAAGGGTGATAAGGCTATAAAACTTTTATTTGAATATAAGCATAGATTTCCGCAGCTGTTGTCATTGTCAACAAAAATTCTTCAGTGTGGGAGACCACATTGTCAGTCTTTAAAATTGGTGTTTTGGCCACTGTTGCATTTAGCCTTCCTGGGAGTATTTGTGTGACTGGTGAATGATCAAAGATTTAGTTCTTATATAATGTTGCAAAACAGTGGTTTGAGGAAGAGGAGGGATGTTGGGCTTTCTTTATTGGTTGTTGCATAAACTTTCCCGGCGCAATTATTGATGATATTTTTCTCGGGTCTGCAGCTGGATAACATCATCTTACAATACATCAGCAACCAACTGGCTGTCATCTTCAGGTGAAGCTGAATGGACTGACTTGTTGGAGCCAACTTCCAGTGAGTCAGTGCATTTGGCATAGTCACCCGGCGATGGCAGCCGGTTAGTCTGCTGAAGTATTGTGTCAAGATGACATCATCTGCTTGCAGTTCTGAGAAGAATATGGTTCATTATTGTTGTTTGCAATATTTCATACCATTGGTGGAAATGCTTGTCCTTGATTGGTGTTAAAATGGAATATGTTTTGTTGTAGTGGTGGTTGCATTTTGTATTTATTCTCATTGGTTACATGTTGTGGAAAGGCCTCCCTCCCTCTTCTATCTCTTTGTAAACTGAATTTTACTGTCATCCTCAACCCTACTACAGTCATTCAATGACAACACCTTCTTGTACACCACAGCATCATTAGAAAACAGCTGCCAGGTCATTTATATAGATAGAAAATAATAATGGTCTTACCACACTTTGCTGGGGCACTCCTGATGGTACCCTAGTCTCTGATGAACACAGGTGATCGAGTACTACGTACTGGGTTCAATTGCAAGTAGTTTTTGAGCCATTTACATATTTGGATCAAAGATTAATGATAAATGCAAGCTGAGCAAGGAGCCAATGCCGCAGGGTACTCTATGGAAAACTGAATTGTTACCCCATCTGGACCTGCTGCCTTGTTTGTTTACAACTCTGTCAGCTGTTTGTCTGCTCTGGCTATGCCTATAATTATGTCCTCTATGTGGGGGTCAGTGCGATCATCAAATGAAGGTACATTTGCCTGGTCCTCCTGCATGAATGATTTCTTAAACGTTAAACTTAAAACTTTGGCCTTCATTTTGCTGTCTTCTATCACCACTCCAGAATTATTAACTGGATTGCGGCCTTTGATCTGATTACCTATTTTACAGAGGACCAGAATTTTTTGAGCTCACTGAAAGATCTTTTGTTAAACTATGATGGTGGTAGTTATTGTATACTTCGTGCATCAATCGTTTTACAGATTCGCTAATCCTTATTAACTTTGCTTGTTTTGATGCTTAATCTTTTTTGAACCGAGAGTGCAACTGCATTTGTTTTCTCAGCATCTTTTGAATATTAGTACTGGGTCTTTCCCATCCTTAATCCACTTTTTCGGCATTTATTTCTCCAGTGTCTTATTGACAATACATTTAAACTTTGCCCATAATTCCTCTACATCCACCGTACTGGAACTAAACAATGTCCACCCAGTCATTAAGTGAGATGCTAACAATTGAATATCTGCTATTTCTAGCACACACTCTCTCTTAGCCTTCTTGACCGATATATTAACTTTGGTGGTCATTGTCGGTGTGATGACATCATGATCACGGACAGAGTGAGTTGCAATCTGCGGCTGTTTGCTGTCGTGTACAAGAGGGTGTCATCATTGAATGACAGTATTGGGACACAGGATGACTGGGACCAAATTTCTAGGTGGTTTGAGTAAAGGCAACTAGCACTAAATGTAGAAAAATGTAAGGTGATACAGATGAGTAGGAGAGAAAATCTCAAATGTTCGAATAAAGCGTTAGACAGTCACATTAATTAAATACCTAGGCGTAATGCTGCACAGTGATATGAAATGGAATGAGCATATAAGGACTGTGTGGGGAAAGCAAATGGTCGACTTCACTGTATTGGAAGAATTTTGGGGAGGTGTGATTCGTCTGTAAAGGAGAAAACACTTAGATGACCCTGTCTTCAGTATTACTCAAGTGTTTGGGATCCCCACCATTTCAGTTGAAAGGATAACATAGAAGCAGTCCAAAGACGGGCTGCGAGGTTTGTTAAAGGCTTTGGGAATCAAATGGGAGTTGCTGGAGGGAAGGTGACGTTATTTTTGAGAAGCACCATTGAAGAAATTAGAGGGCTGGAATTTGAGGAGTAGTGCAGAACAATTCTACTGCTGCCAAACCACATTTTTTATAAATACCTCAAGGATAAGATCGAAGAGATTAGGCTCGTACAGATGCATACAAGTATTCATTTTTCCCTTATTTTATATGGGCGTAGATGCACCTTTGGGTGAATTGTGGAATACGTATGTACATAACATCCTTTCTCTACAATAACATCATTGTTTATAGCTATAATGTCTAAAATATTTTCTTTGCATGTGGGCTGACAATTTAGCTGCTCAAAGTGGTGTTCGGAAAATGTGTTTAACAGTAGTTTGCAAGACTGCTTGTCTGTACCCCCTGTAGAGGAACTATAGACGTCTCGGTCTATATTCATCAGGTTAAAGTTGCCCTGAACTAATAATGCATGGTCCGGATATCTTCACTCTGCCTAGCTTGAACTTTCTTTGGAGAACTGTACCACTCTTGATAGGGTAACTTGGGGGGAGGGGGGGGGGGAATACCCAACCATTAACTTGATTATGCCTATACCTATTATATGCGATCAGATAACCTCAGTCACTCAATTTTGACCTCAGTGGAAACAATATTTTTGTCAAGTGCAATGAACACACACTCTCAAATTGTACCTAAGCTATATTTGCGATATACATTCCACTCTTTTGGAGCTTCTTACGTCGGAACACAACCAATTCTCTGTTCCAAGGATTATTTGAAATTAACAAATTTCCTGCAATGCAGTAAATTAGGTAACTGTTTCTGATGCTCTGGAAATTCACTGCTAATATTTTAACACTCTAAGAGTCCTGATTGCAGCCTCATGTCACTGTCTGCATATTGACTGAAGAACGTTCATCAGAACTATTGCCTAGCCTTAAGAAAAGAACATGCACTCCACAATTACTGTGCTAACCAAGTAGCTGCTTCCTTTGTGTAGTACACCACTGATCTATCAAGAGGATCAGTACAATTCCCCAACCGATAACACAGTTCCATAAATCTGCAGCCATGAGTGTCACACAGCCGACGAAACCTTTGGTTGAGACCCTCCACTCGGCTCCAAACCAAAGGACCCTGATTCACTTTGTAAATTGAAAGCTCTGCTTGAACCTCTTGTGCAAGGCCAGCTGAAATCACCATTTCCACCAGGAAGTCCTCAGACACACATGTGCAGAAGTTCACTTCTCGAGGCTTTTATGTTGCTGGCTGCTGACAGCATCTGTTAGGGAGATGAACAATGCAAAGTAAATATGACAAATTGTGAGTCTGCTGTTGATAATTTCCTATGGTTAGTAAAACAAAGTTGGGCGGTGTTTTCTTAAATGGAGTTTAATTAATAACATAATCTGAATTTTCAGTGAAATTGGAAACCAAAATAGCCTAAGCCATTAAAATGTTAGTTTGTTACTGAAAGGTGAAGATGGGTACCTGCAATAACTAAGTTTGATTAGACGTGTTCAAAATTTGTAATCTATCAAAAGTCTGATAGTTATCTACATGGTATATGTAAGATTTTTTCCTCTCATTTTAGCACCCAAATGTTGTTATATTTAAACACTAAATGCAAAATACACCTTGTTATGTATTAATATTATAGAAGGAGACCTTCCAGGTGGGAAAATGGTATAAAATAAAGATTTTTGACTTACCTAAAGTACAGGCTCGTCGATAGGAACACCAAACACACACAAAAACACACAACTATTCGAGCTTTCGCCACCAGTGGTGGCTTCTTCGGGAAAAAGAGGGAGGAAGGAGAGGAGAAAGGGAAGGATACGGGTTTTAAGGAAGTGGAAAAGGAGCCATTCCAATCCTGGCCAAATTAGCCACATACAACAATCAGTATTGACTTCTGAACCTTCACTAATAATACGACTAACGACTTTTCGTTTACGCTTTTCATCATTATTATTTTATTTATTTTTTGTTATTTAATGTCTGCCTAAGTGTGTTTGGATGTGGATATGTGTGAGTGTGTGTGTATTTGTTTACCTTCCTTTTTGTCCCCTAAGGTAAGTCCTTCCACTCCTGGGATTGGAATGGCTCCTTTTCCACTTCCTTAAAACCCGTATCCTTCCCTTTCTCCTCTCCTTCCTCCCTCTTTTTCCCGAAGAAGCCACCACTGGTGGCGAAAGCTCGGATGGTTGTGTGTTTTTGTGTGTGTTTGGTGTTCCTATCGACGAGCCTGTACTTTAGGTAAGTCAAAAATCTTTACTTTATACCTTGTTATGTATTAAGATGAATATGGATACCACCTTTTTGATTGTATTATCTCAATTAACGTTGTCACATAATTAAATCCAGGCCTTCCAACAACCTGTGAAGTAATACTAGAAAATATTTGTAAAGATAACTTATTGCATCTCTTTTAATATTAGGCTGAAACTAGACACTAATAACTTGAAATGGAGGGGGAAAAAGTCATAGCAATTGAGAAAATCCTTAAGAGACTCAGCAAAATGTCAGATTAATACTCAGCCAAGGGGAGAAATAGGGCAAATTCAGCTTAGATTCTATTTTCAACTTATTTTTTTTATAAAACTTAACACTTAACAAAACTTTAACAACATACTTGGCATTAGTGTCATGATTTCTTAGCCGGCCGCAGTGGCCGAGGAGACTGAGGCGCTCCAGTCACGGTCTGCACGGCCACTACAGTCGGGGGTTCGAATCCCCCCTCGGGCATGGATATTTATGCCGTCCTTAGTCTTAGCTAGTTCATAAGTAGTTTGTAAGCTTAGGGACTGATGACCCTGTAGTTAAGTCCCATAAGTTCTACAAACATTTGAACATGATTTCTTATTTTAACTAATCAACTGACATGGTTGAAGATGAACAAATTTTTTAAAGCATTTTTGTTTGTTTGTTGGGTAAAGTTTAACACTGGGGCAAACATACAATGAGATGGATGTGGTGGAAAATTTCTGAACCGTCCTCAAATTGGCCAGTACAATCAATGAGTAGCAGCCTAGAAATGCACTGTGGTAAATTCTTGTTTCCTTTCCAGATGACCGTAGTACTGTGAGGGACACCAGTTACAATTGGAAATTAGTTGTTCTATGACTGCACATGCCACTGTGTTGCACTGTAGATTTTATGAAAGTGGCAATCCTGGAGTGCACAGTATTTTGTCCTTGAAATTTGACACTCCCCCCCCCTCCTCTTCTTGTGCAAAAACTTGGATTTTCTTCTTTTGAATGATTTATTTGGGATAAGTATGGATGTACAATGAGAGGCAAAAAAATTGCACAGCCAACATAATTTAGGGTCCAAGAAGAAAACATTTGCTTGCCCAAGTTCAAAAGTGTTTGTTCCCAACTCGTGATCTGTGGAGCTTCAGCCTGGTGTTTACATCAACAAATAGAATCATTGTAATAGCTAGGATGCAGTATATGTCAAGATCCATTGCAGTTTAACTCAATGTGTCATTTCTTTTGAAAATCGTTATTTGAACACACAGAAACAGTTGAAATATAATAACTCCACATCCTTAAATTTACTGCAATGACAACCTTTTCAACATTTTCTTCAGTTTGAGACTAGATATGCTTACAGTTTCCTAATGGAAAGGACGATCATTTGAATCTGTCATTTTATTTTTTATTTAGATATACACAGGGAATATTTTAAAACTTAATTCGCCACAAATTTTGCTGTTGGAGGCTTTTCTGGGTTCCACGTTCTTTCAACACAACCCATTTTATAGATTTTATGAAAGTGGCAATCCTAGAGTGCGCATTATTTTGACCTTAAAATTTGACACTGTTCCCCCCTCCTCCTCTTGTGCCAAAATAGTATAATTTTTTAACAAACATACAAATGGTCAGAGTAAAAATATTGAAAATTGATGCATTTATTTGTAACTAGCTGTGAAGCCAGCCGTGGCCCAGGTATATATTTTTCCAGTCCTATGTTAATAGAAACGAAAATAAAAATTCGGAAAAAGTTTCATCATCTTGTATTTATGAAAACAACTTAAAATTTTGAAACAGTAAAACAAAGAAATATGTGTAAGGTACACAATTATAAGTGTAGTCTCCAAGTGTTCTCTCTATGAAAAACATGGAGATGTCAAATCCACTCCACAGTATTTAACAGATTATGTCTGTAATTTGTTTATCATAAGAGACACATTGAAAACTGCAGTCTCTTAAAGTTAAAAGCTAGATCTATCGGAATAAGAGGTTTTCGTGGGATCTACTCTGTTTACTTGAAGGACGGTAGCCTGAATCATGTACCAGTCATCCTTCTTACTCAGTCTTTTACTACTGCAAAATTTTGGTGGATTAAGGTTTTGTAGTAAAGTTACTGGTGATCCAACTTTCAGTAAAAGTCGAAGTGGTGGCATACCATCAGTGTCAAATGAGTTCATCTATGAAAAGTAATATCATGCCGAATGTTGTAGTTTTATGCATGAACAGCAGGAAAGATGGTGTTAATGTAAGTGATAAAAAGTATCATAATGGTTTTAAATTATGTTTAAAGCTTGTTGCAAGTTGCTAAGTATTCTCATTCTTATATAGTGTACATATGTGCCTCATATTCTTTATGATGTCATATCTCCTGAACTATGTTTGACAGTGGATTCTAACTGCAGCACATACAGTGCAAACATTTCCTCCTGCACACATCTTCTATTGCCACCTCTCTTTCTGCCCACCTCCTTCCCTTACTCTATGTCCATTCCATGCACCACTTTTCCATCTTCTTCTCCCACTTTCTTTGTCAACTTAATCCTCCCCCTCTCTCACCTTCCATCTCCTCTCCCAGCCACCCCATCCTCCTCATTCTCTCTGTCAATCTCGTCCTCCACTTATCTCACAGTTTCTTGTGACTGACTGTGTGTAGACTGCCCTGGAGAGCAAATTGATGAAGCATGCTGATACTATCCCCACACAACATACCGGTTGTGCTGGTCAGCCTATATAGCAAGGGCTGGAAATCACATGTTTGCCCTATCTCTGTTCCAATGGGATCTAGGAGATGATACACCCTACAGTGATGATTCTTGTAGTTTACAAAATTTTATTGAAATCAATACAGTAGTTTCTGAAGAGATATGGATACACACAGCCATTTGTATAATATATATAGATTGCTGTGACCGCCACCTCGTGTGTGTATAGTTTTCAGCTAAAAGAGATATATCAGCTGAGTGGCTTATTTTTGTAAGTCCACACAAGCGGTTTCACTAGTGACAGGATATACCTTCCAGTATCTGTTGCTGCAAGTTTAACATTCTTTCCTTAACTATGATTGGGCTATTCCATGGTTACGTTAAAAAGAATAATTCGGTAGCTCCTTGTCAGGGTGTCAGATTGTGGTGGCACAAGCCACTAAACTGCATTTTTACTCACCTTGAACTATCTAAATATTTATTAGCTTATCTGTTAAATTAAAATTTAGTCATATGTGGAGTAGTGGCTGTTGCCGGAATTGGTTTTATGCAGATTCCAGAAAGAGGCTGCAAGATCACAGTGGTCAGAGACTTTATGTAACATATAGTCATGGATAAGCTGCATGTTTTACCCGTTTGTTTGAAGAACCATCAGTTTAATAAGTCATGGCTGCAAAATATTAACGCGAATTATATACAGAAGGATGGAAAAGCTGGTAGAAGCCGACCTCGGGGAAGATCAGTTTGGGTTCAGGAGAAATGTAGGAACACGGGAGGCAATACTCACTTTACGGCTTATCCTAGAAGATAGATTAAGAAAAGGCAAATCTACATTTCTAGCTTTTGTAGATTTGGAGAAGGCTTTTGACAATGTTGATTGGAATAAACTCTTTAAAGTTCTGAAAAAAGCAGGAGTAAATTATAGGGAGCGTAAGGTTATTTACAACTTGTACAAAAACCAGACAGCGGTTGTCAGAGTTGAAGGGCATGAAAGGGATGCAGTGGTTGGGAAGGGAGTGAGACAGGGTTGTAGCCTTTCTCCAATGTTATTCAATTTGTACATTGAACAAGCTATAAAGGAAAGCAAGGAGAAATTTGGTGAAGGAATAAAAGTTCAGGGGGAAGAATTAAAAACATTGCGTTTTGCCGATGACATAGTAATTCTGTCAGATACAGCAAAGGACCTGGAAGAGCAATTGAATGGAATGGACAGTGTGCTGAAAGGTGCATATAAGATGAACATTAACAAGAGCAAAACTAGGGTAATGGAGTGCAGTGTAAGAAAATCAGGTGATGCTGAAGGAATTAGATTGGGAAACGAAGCAATAAAGGAGGTAGATGAGTTTTGTTACTTGGGCAGTAAAATAACAAATGATGGTCGCAGTACAGAGGATATAAAATGCAGAATGGCAATGGGTAGAAAAGCGTTTTTGAAAAAGAGAAATTTGTTAACATCGAATATTGATTTAGGCCTAAGGAAGTCCTTTCTAAGGGCATTTGTATGGAGTGTTGCCTTGTATGGGAGTGAGACATGGACGATAAACAGTGCGGACAGGAAGAGGATTGAGGCTTTTGAAATATGGTGCTACAGAAGAATGCTGAAGATTAGGTGGGTGGATCGCGTAACTAATGAGGAGGTACTGAACAGAATTGGGGAGAAAAGGAATTTCTGGCATACCTTGACTAAAAGAAGGGATAGATTGGTAGGACACATTCTTAGACATCAAGGAATTGTTAATTTAGCGTTGGAGGGAAGTGTGTGGGGAAAAAATCGCAGGGGAAGACCAAGAGATGGATACGGTAAGCAGATTCAGACAGATGTAGGTTGTCGTTCTTATGTGGAGATGAAGAGGCTTGCTCAGGATAGGGTATTGTGGAGAGCTGCATCAAACCAGTCTCCGGACTGAAGACCACAACAACAACAATAGTCATGGAATATTAAACATTACTCTCTGCTACCAGAATAAGAAGTGATGTTAAAAAAAAAAAAAAAAAAAAAAAAAAAAAAAAAAAAAAATAATAATAATAATAATAATAATATATATACCGACAGTTTTCAAAATGTCTTCTTATTGTTGATTGCTTCATCACATCTCAGGGTCATTAAGTGGTTCACTTTAAGGCCGAAGTAATGAACTAATACGAAACTTTTCACTCTTGAAAAGGATTTGTATTTTTCTAAAAACATTTACATCTCAACGGAAAGTTTACACAGAAGAAAAAATGAGACAGCTCATCACTTCTAACTGCTCGAGAAGTCAAAACGAAACTGACTGCTAATTAAAAAGCAAAGATACTGCTATTCCACCTTTTTTCTTTTAGTTCGACAGATGAATTTTTTTTCACAACATTAATTAATAATTGTTGTTATTAATAATAATTTTCTCTCTCTCCTTTTTTTAATAATAATAGAAAATTAAATTAAATGAAATTAAAATAGAAATTCGCTTCTTACTGTTCTGATACCCCAACACTCCATTCCTGGTAACAGCACAATTTGAACGCGACATTGTTTGGTGGCTCCGATTAGGCAACGTAAAATCCGTCGCTTATACGGACTAGAACCGGAATACAAGGGATATACCGTGTACATCCTTTCGAAGTCCGTATCTTCAGAAGAATCATGGACACAAAACCAGCGGTCAGCCAGCTGCACATCAGACACCCGTCAGTGTTCTCTGGAGACACTGGATAGGACCCCAACAAATGGCTAAAAGGTTTCGACCGAGTCGGCAAGTATAACAGGTGGGATCATACAATTTGCTTGGCCAACGTTTATTTCTACCTGGATGGAACAGCCCAGCAATGGTTTGAGAACAACAAAGACAAGCTGAATGACTGGGAAACGTTCCAGGCGGAACTTAAGAAGACGTTTGGAGACCACCAGCGACAAATCCACTCGGCGGAAGAACAACTGAAGAACCGCGCCCAACGACATGGTGAGCCAACACAGTCGAACATACAGAATGTTTTGGCCTGTGTAACCGATAAAATCACGCACCTGATGAAGGGTATTGCAGAAGACATGTATGGAGCTCTTCTGATCAAAGACATTGCTACGACGGATGAGTTCATCAAGTGATGCCAGTGTACTGAAGAGATGCAACAAAGGAGGGTTGGATGAAAGAAGTATGACAGACTCCCAAATGTAGTCCCTATGGTTGCTTCTCTCATACAACTAATTGTGAGGGAAGAATTGCAACAGTTTATGGCAGCCGGGACTGTTAGACCGAGTGAGCATCACATTATGGCCATTGATGTAAGCCTTATAAATCTTGAGGGAGCCGATGACACTGAGGAAGAGGTATTTCAGACATAAGCTCCTGTGTGCCCCACCAGTCGCACCCGATGTGAAGAATGGCGTCGCCCTACTATGACTTACGCTGCAGCCGCCAAACGGCCGACCGACCGACGTGACCACAACCAATTCCCTCGGCAACTATGATGCCCCGCAGAAGAACGATGTCTGGAGGACAGAAGGCAACACACCACTGTGGGCGCCCTGCACATGTCGTACACTACTGCAGAGAGAGAGAAGGCGAGTATTCAAAAATTATTTTGCCGCAAGACGTCAGCCATCAGAGCAGTTCTATCCCAGGCAGTCACCTACTGATGAGTTCAGTCGACCTATGGCAAGAAGCCCATCACCATACCCTGGACGAGGTTGCTCCCCAATGCGACACTGCCGTTTATTGTCGCCGTACAGAGGAACCAGCAGCTCCCCTAGCTGCCGCGCCCAGGAAAACTAAGAGAGGTGACCATCTAAGGAGGTGAGGCCACCGCAGATGAAAATACTCCATGGACGACAGTCGCTAACATGTCGGGAAATCTCATCGACATCATAATTGATGGCCAACCTGTCTGTGCACTGGTTGATTCAGGAGCTTCTTTCTCTGTATTGTCGGATAATTACCGCCATGCCCTAAAGAAGACAATGTTCTGTGATACAGGGGCAACTGTGCTGAAGGTTGTGCATGGCAAGTACGTCCAGCCAGCAGGAACTTGTGTTGCAAGAATAACCATCAACAACAGGACCCAGCCGTTTGAATTTGTCGTTTTAACGCAATGTAGTCATAATGTCATCCTCGGATGGGACTTCCTTCAGGCATCCCAAGCTATCATTGACTGTGGAAGATCTGAGCTGCAAATTGAAGAACTTGTCCCACTGGATACACGTAATACAGAATTTTCTGGGAAGTTATTCGTCGTTGACAATGTGACGATACCGCCATTGAAGAGTTGCAGTCACAAACACAGATCACTGGTTAAACTGTGAAGTTCTTGTTGATAAAAAGTTTATCAGGCTCACAAAAGAAATTTATACAGCTGCAGCTATCATAAACATTACCGGTGGTCGAGGAGAGATTTGGATCACTAATTGTCACCAGCAGTCACAACTTATCCCCAAAGGAATGTGTATTGGGACAGCTGAACCAATCCTGGATGCTAAGCTCAACGTCATCAACGAATTCCCATGCCCTGCTGTTAGTACAGACAACATGGTGGAGGAAACAACCGTGGAATTGCCAATAAGGCCCGGAATGACCAAGGAACAACGCCAGCAGGTGTTAGCTATACTACACCAATTTTCGGGTGCATTCACACCTCATCAGGGGAAAAGTCGGACGAAAAGGCCCACGATAAAGAACTGTATCAATACTGGGAATCATCCACCAATTAGCCAGCGTTCGTATAGAGTGACGCCAGCTGAACAATGGATAATTCAGAAGGAAGTGCAGAAGATGTTGAAAGATGACATTATTGAACCTTCGGAGAGTTCTTGGTCGTCTCCGGTGGTCCTCATAAAGAAGGCGATTCTGTGTCGACTATCGACGGCTGAACAAAATCACAAAGAAAGATGTCTACCCATTGCCACACATTGACGACACCTTAGACGGTTTGTAAGGAGCTACATACTTCTCAACTATGGACATGCAGACAGGTTACTGGCAAATCGAGGTTGATGAAGCTGACAGAGAGAAGACAGCTTTTATTACACCTGACGGCCTCTATGAATTCAAATTAATGCCATTTGGATTATGTAATGCTCCGGCCACATTCAAACGCATGACGGATAACTTGCTTCGACACTTTAAGTGGATGGCGTATCTTTGCTAGTTAGATGACATTGTCGTTTTCTCGAAAACATTTGAAGAACATCTGAGTCGCTTGTCAACTGTGTTGAAGTGTGTTCAGGCTGCAGGTCTCCGCCTCAATCGAAAGAAGTGCCTCTTCATTGCCAAAGAGATAAAAATCCTGGCTCACCTAGTCAATGGAGATGGTGTCCGTCCTGAACCAGATAAAGTAAGGGCAGTCACAGAATTTCCAACTCCTCAGCACATACATGATGTGAGAAGTTTTCTCAGGCTGTGCTCATATTACCAACATTTCATAAAAGGATTTTGTAACAAGGCACGTCCATTGCAAGAACTTCTGCAGGAAGACACCAAGTTGTACTGGGATGAAACAAAAGAAAGAGCTTTCCGGGCCTTAAGAAGGCTCTAACTTCCACACCAGTTTTAGCCTTGTATTTCCAAGACGCTCCAATATCCAGTCAACTGGGATTAGTGAAGACCCTAGACAGAATCAGATGCAGGTATTACTGGAAAGGTCTCTACCGATCTGTCAAGCACTATGTGAGTCACTGTAAAGAGTGCCAGCACAGAAGCATGTGCCGCAATTACCTCCAGGGCATCTCGTACCAATTCCACCTACAGCAACTCCATTCCACCGAGTTTGGATCGATCTTTTAGGAAGGTTCCCGAAGTCGACAACCGGTAACCAATGGATAATAGTCTGCACTGACTACCTCACACACTAAGCTGTCACCAAACCTGTGCCGACTGCAGAAGGTCCAGAGATCGCAAAATTCCTGGTAGAAGACATTATTTTGAAGCATGGAGCACCATGTGTGATGATATCAGATAGTGGAAAAGTATTCCAGTCAAAACTAGTATCAGTGGTAATGTCACGCTGCAACATTGTCCACAGAATGACAACTGCATACCATCCTCAGACAAATGGTCTTACAGATCGTTTTAACAAGACGTTAGCAGATATGCTGTCAGTTTTGAGAAGAAGGATTGGGATACAATACTGCCAGTCATGACATTTGCGTATAATACCTCAAGACAAGACACCGCAGGCTTTACGCCATTTTTCCTACTCCATGGCCGTGAAGCTGAGATGACAATGGATACGCTGTTCCCGTTCCGACCGGATGACACTCAGGATGACTATGTGGAACAGCTCATCACCAGGGTCGAAGAAGCAAGACAGCTGGCTCACATACGGACACTGGACACCCAGGAGAAAGACCATTAGCAGTATAATGACAAGCACCGACTTGCTGTGTACAGCCTAGTAGATCAGATCTGATAGGGATTTTTACCCCTGTACGGAAAGTTCGACTATCAGAAATGTTATTGAAGCGATAATTTGGTTCGTATTGTGTCATACGCTGCCTGTCAGACATCACATACAAAGTTGAGAATTATGAGCCGTCATCGAAATTAAGAGACATTGTTCAAGGACTCTAAGAACAATAATGCCACTGATGAAGCCACGGCAGGAACGTCTGTCATTGATAATCGTTCAGAAGGAAAGGATTCTTCAGAACTGCCATACAGAAGACCCATGAGACTCTCTGCAGCCCAAGTCTTCTACCACAGCTTCATTGGGGGGTCCATGATGACCTATGTGGTAGCGACCACTTCCCCAACCATATCTCTCTTCTCCAGTATCAACCTCCAAATCGCTTGCCCCATTGGTCTCTGCGTAGGGCTGACTGGCCTGCTTACACCTCGGCTACTAGGGTGATACCACTAATCCCAGACGATGTTGATGTCGATCAGGCTGCTCATCATATCACTAGAGCCATCATTTCCGCAGCTGAAGCCAGTGTTCCGATCATCACTGGCTCAGTTCGGCGCAAGTCGGTTCCGTGGTGGTCCATGGAGATTGCTGAGGCCATCAGGGAACGTCGTCGGGCACTCCAGCGCCACGTTCAGAAGGAAAGGATTCTTCAGAACTGCCATACAGAAGACCCATGAGACTCTCTGCAGCCCAAGTCTTCTACCACAGCTTCATTGGGGGGTCCATGATGACCTATGTGGTAGCGACCACTTCCCCAACCATATCTCTCTTCTCCAGTATCAACCTCCAAATCGCTTGCCCCATTGGTCTCTGCGTAGGGCTGACTGGCCTGCTTACACCTCGGCTACTGGGGTGATACCACTAATCCCAGACGATGTTGATGTCGATCAGGCTGCTCATCATATCACTAGAGCCATCATTTCCGCAGCTGAAGCCAGTGTTCCGATCATCACTGGCTCAGTTCGGCGCAAGTCGGTTCCGTGGTGGTCCATGGAGATTGCTGAGGCCATCAGGGAACGTCGTCGGGCACTCCAGCGCCACGGGCGCCACCCTTGTATAGAGCACCTGATCGCTTTCAAGCGACTCCAGGCACAGGCTTGGAGGCTGATACGCCAGAGTAAGCAGGACTGTTGGGAGAGATATGTCGCTACCATCGGCTCTCGCACCACCCCATCTCATGTGTGGTCACAGGTTCGGCACCTTTTTGGGTACCGACCACAAGCGGGAATCCCCAGCTTGAATATTCGGGGTACTAAATGCATGGACCCAGCTGCTGTCTCTGAACACAAGGCGGACCATTATGCCAATAACTCTGTGACTTCTGCGTATATTGCGGGCTTCCGCACTCGCAAAGAACAGTTCAAGCGGAGGCAGTTGTCTTTCCACACACCTCGGCGAGAACCATATAACGCCCCATTCACTGAGTGGGAGTTCCAGAGTGCCCTCACTGCTTGCCCTGATACCACCCCAGGACCAGATCGAATCTACAATTAGTTCCTGCGCCACCTGTCACAGGAGTTTAAAGACCAACTACTCGCCCTGTTCAACCGCCTCTGGGTTGAAGGTGTTTTCCCATCTCAATGGCAGGACAGCATCGTCATCCCAGTGATAAAACCTAGCGCTGATCCACAGGTGGCAGACAGTTACCGCCCGATTAGCCTCACCAACGTTCCTTGCAAGCTCCTGGAACATATGGTGAGTCAGCAGCTCATGTGGGTTCTTGAAGACTAAACTCCTTGCCTCACAACAAGGGGGTTTCCACAGGGGCGTTCTGCATTGGACAATCTAGTTCCGCTGGAGACGGCCATCCGCACTGCTTTTGACAGGCGTGAGCACCTGGTTGCAGTCTTTTTCGATCTCCGAAAGGCTTATGACACCACCTGCCGCTACCATATTCTAGCTACGCTGCATGGCTGGGACCGCTTCCACTGTTCATACTGTTACAGAACTTCCTCTCACTTCGCACTTTTCGGGTTAGGATTGGTGCCCATCTCAGCTCTGCACGCACCACAGGGCTCCGTTCTTAGTGTTCCGCTGTTTCTAATTGCCAGCAACGGACTTGCTGCAGCAGTAGGGTCATCAGTGTCCTCCTCACTGTATGCCGATGACTTTTGTATGTATTACAGTTCGGCTAGTATTGGTGTTGCTGAAAGGCGACTGTAGGGAGCCATTCAAAGGGCGCATTCCTGGGCTTTAGCCCATGGGTTCCGGTTCTCTGCCTCCAAAACTCGGGTTATGCACTTTTGCCGCCGTCGGGCGGTGCATCCAGACCCAGAACTGTACTTAGGTGATGAACTTCTACATGTTGAAGATACGCATCGCTTCTTGGGCATGTTGTTCGATGCTCAGCTCACGTGGGTCCCCCACCTACAACAGCTTCGACAAAAGTGCTGGCGGCACTTAAACATACTGTGCTGCCTCAGCCACACTGCTTGGGGAGCCGCTTGTCCAACTCTCTTATGACATTATAAGGCTCTTACCCAGTCCATCCTGGACTATGGGAGCCAGGTGTACGACTCGGCAGCCCCTTCTGCGCTTCGGGTCTTAGACCCCATCTTAAATGCTGGTGTTCGCTTGGCAACGGGAGCCTTTCGTACAAGCCCGGTAATGAGCCTCCTCGTTGAGGCTGGGGTTCCCCCACTGCGTTACCGTTGGCAACAATTGTTGTCCTCGTATGTCGCTCGTGTCCACACCTCAGACCATCATCTGCATCGCAGGCTTCTCTTCCCACCTGCTGCACTCCCATCCCCTCAAAAGACGGCCTCGGTGGGGTCTCCCGATTGCAGTCCGTGTCCATTCCTTTCTCTCCTCCCTTGAATCCCTTCCCTTCCCTCCTACTTTCCACTACTCTTCCCATAAACCTCCTTGGTGTGTTCCTCGTCCGCAGCTACGGTTGGACTTGTCCTGGGACTCGAAAATCTCCATTTCACCAGCGGTTCTTCGTCGCCAGTTCCAGGAACTCAATGACTCATTTCACGGCGCGAAGGTCATCTATACCGATGGTTCCCTGGTAGATGGCCATGCTGGGTACACCTATCACCATGGTGACCTTTTTGAGCAGCAATCTTTGCCAAGTGGGAGTGGTGTCTTCACTGCAGAGCTGGTCGCTATCTCTAGAGCTCTGGAACATCTCCGAGCCTGCTCTGGGGAGTCGTTCGTCATCTGTAGCGACTCCCTGAGTGCTTTGCGAGTGCTCGACCAGTGCTTCAGCAAACTTCCTCTGGTGCAGAGTATCCAAGACACTGTTGCAGCTCTCAATAGGTCTGGTCGCTCAGTGGTCTTTGTATGGACCCCAGGGCACATCGGCATACCTGGTAATGAACGTGTAGACCAGTTGGCCAAGCAGGCCACCTCCTCACGCCCTCTTGACATTGGTCTCGTGGAAACGGACCTTAGGTGGATACTACACCGGAAGGTGCGAGACGCTTGGAGCTTGGAATGGTCTGCACTGAGTGTGCCAAACAAGCTTCGCGCAATCAAACCATCCACTGCCAGATGGAAAACCTCACTGAGGCCCCATCGTAGAGATTCCATCGTGCTTTGCCGCCTCCGTATTGGGCACACTTGGTGGACTCACGGCTATTTACTTCGCCGTGAGCCACCGCCCATGTGTCGCTGTGGTGGTGCCTTGACAGTGGTTCGTCTCCTGATGGACTGTACTGTTTTAGCTCCATTGCAGCAGTCTTTTAATCTTCCAACTACCCTATCCTTAGTGCTAGGGGATGATGCCTCCATGGCTGAGTCTGTGCTACGTTTTATCCGTGCAGCCGGTTTTTACAATTCTATTTAATGTAGGGTGATTTCTCCTGACTTTTAACTGTATTTTAATGTTTTATGTCTTCTGACTAGCAGACATTCGTGTCTGCTGTGACATTCGTGACTGGCTCGTCCATTATTATCTCAGTGACCAGCCAGCCACGGATTCTCATTTCAAATTTTAGCATGATTGACTAAATTGTTTTACTTTTTATATCTGTGCTGTTGCCTTCTCTATCTGTGCTGTTGATTTCTCTATTTGTGCTGTTTGTGCAATTTCGTCGGTGACATGTACTCCTCTTGAGTATTCCTAAGGTTATTGTTTCCAATTAAATGGACACTCTTTGTTAGGAACAGGGGACTGATGACCCAGTAGTTTGGTTCCCTTTAAACAACAACAAAAGATCAAGATCCACGACATTGCAGCTGGCTCCAAAGGGAACCTAACAGTGGGTCACTGTTTTTTCAGTAGAGGGAGCAATGTCGTGAGACACCACATTAACCGACTGTCGGTGTGGCGCAGGGGATAGCGTCCCGTCCATAGTCAAAAATTTATTTTTTGTAATTATCATTTCCAGAATGTTCTACATGTTTCTTATGTTCACTTGTAATTTCTACTTGTTTCTTATGTTACCTTTTCTTCTCATTTCTGGTACATTCTGTCTATGTATAAATAGTAGAGCACTCTGCCCAAGAGACAGTCAGTGCTGCGTGTACGTTTCAGTTCGCAATAAACCAGCTTTCAGTGTAAGTGCTGTGTTCAGTTGACAACCCTGCTTTTGAAGTCAAGCCTTCTTCCATTTCAACATGACAATATTCATCTGACCTCCCATAGATGGCGGTGAAAGTAATTACAAATAAATACGTCTTTTTTCAATACTTATAATAATTTGTGTGTTCATTTTAGATTAGACTATTACAAAATGAAATCTTCAAAGACTAGAACCTAGAAAAGCTGCACAATTTGTAGTGAATTAAGGTTTCAAAAATTACCTGCATTGGTCTAAATAATAATAATAAATGACTATCTGTCCTTTACATTCTGCAACTGAAGCAGATGTAAAATGCTTGTTGTCACTCTAATTCCATTGACATGGAGTTAAATGTTTCAACATGCTCAAATATTGTTTTTAAAATAAATGATTTGATGAGTCGAATTGCAATGATCTCGACATCCTGTTATATTTATAGGAATTTGGAAGGGTTGGAGCCCCAGACAAACTGCACATTAATTGAACAACTATACTTTATTGCATACAGATCCAGTTACACAGTCAGACAAGTAACAACATGGTGGAGCCGGGAAGCAGCTCACCAAGGATTCCAGTCAGAGTTATACAGTTTTGAAGGTGGTCAATATGTACTATGGCCACCACACAGCCACACCCCTCACAGTACACAGTACACCTGGTGAGCTAGGCACGGGGAAGGGAACGAGGTGACGACAACAGCCGGCATCGAAACCCAAGGTTTCCTTGTGACAGTCAGCTCCACCAAATCCTCAGGTGGGGTCAAAGGCACGTGGAAGCGGTGTGTGGTGAGCCGAAGTGTAGCAGTGGAGGCAGCGATAGAGAGAGAAGTTGGATTCACGTGGCCTGTCAGGGGGGATGTGGCGAAGAGAGAGTCGCAGTGAAGTGGCAGATGCAACAACAGGACCTTGCACACCCGAACCACCATTAGACAATGCAACAGCGTTAGAGTTCAAAGTGATCTTATTAGCATAGTTCATCGCCGTGATGCGGTGGGAAGGCTCATTGGAGGCTGCGGAAGTTAAAGTCCAGATCTCATGTTGGCGGAATGTGTGTTCTGTGAGGTGCACAAACCAGTCACGAGAGGGCAGTTGTGCGTACATTTCTGACAGCACCTGAAGTTGGCATTGCGACCGAGTAATGTTTACACACTTCCATGTAGGACCGGGGAGGGAGACCCAAATGTCAGTATTACTGTGAACCTTGCGCGCAGGCGCAATGTCGCTGATTAAACTGCGAGATGTTCCTCGTGTAGGATGTTACGAATCATATCATCAGAAGTGCAGGTAATCAGCTCAGGGATAGTCCGCTTGGCTGAGTAGTAGTAGTGAGGAGTAGGTGGTGACATCACTAGGTTACAAATAAGGTCAACATATTCGTGCAGGTTGTAATGTTCCTTTCTATTTTTGGTTAATTTTTGGGAACACTACAATATAGTTGCATTGAAAATTAAATTAAGTTCTTTACACATAAATTATTCATAATTCACATGATACGTATCTTGATAAGGGGGTAAATAATTGAGATACTGTTTCTCTCCACTTCTTTTATTAAAATTTGGCTTCATCCAACAGAACTACCGTAACTGACATAAACTGGAACAAATATGGAGTTGAACTCTCTCTCAAACTAACTAACTGACATCAGTCACTTATGTCTGTTTATACATCCTTGACAATATGATGTGTTAATACATTTTCATAATTGTTTCATTACAATTAGTACTTTTTAATTACAATGAAAGTTGATGGTTACAGTCCAATTTCTCATTCATATATTATCTGTTGTATAACATGGACATTATTTCTTCCTGAGTTATTAATTACATATACCAGAAATTACTTGAAATTTTCATGTGAAATAATCCTAATTTTGACATTAATAATTATCTGGATATACATTCAGAAATGTTTATGGTCAGCACGAAAATATACAGAGATAATGTAATGTTATACTTTTGATCTTATTTTGGATTTGAATTATTTTTTATGACTTGCTTAATTGACAAAAATATTAATTATAACAATTTGGTATTTATACATCTTCTGGATCTTTCTATATTGTTGACTGTTGATTTTTAATTAAACAATGATATGGATGCTGAATTCTTTAAATTAATGAGCATTATTCTTTTCTTAGGTGAAGTAGCATATGCTGTTAATACAAATGATTGAAATATGTTAGGTCATGCTGTCAATATAATGGTATAAACTGGAATGAACAGAGGACAGAACAATTTGTGTTGGGTAGTTACATAACGATTAGGTATTAGGTGGTAGATTATAGGACAGAATCGTTAAGGTATAATTGAATATCTGCTTCTACTGTTACATTACAAGGTGCATTATTAAACATAGGTAGCTTCGTTGAGTGAATAGTGATAGAAAATCTGTTCTACCGAGGCAAACCATGTTCTCGGCACATCGAAGGAAAACAGTGGCAGCTTGGGCAGGCGGCCTGGTGGAGGAGAAGGAGGCGATCGTTACACCAGAGTTCCACATTCAGCAACAGCGGCATCTACCTGTTCTTGTTGTGGCAATGCCATGACATCAAACAGCGTGCCAGAGGTTCCTGGTGGGACCGAGAATGCAAGTAGTTGCGTAGCATGAGAATGCAAAAGTGTCATGTGATGTATTAGACATGTGGCTGGATGAGGGTGCGTGGGCAGTTGTGGTGCGGCATATTCATCCCAGACGCTGAGCATGACTGCTCATCGTACACATTGTCATTTGTCAAAATGTTCAAGTGAGTAAATACACTCGAAAGGTTATGAGTGGTGAAAACACTATCACTGTGGAATCAATGCACCAGTGGTTGCACAAATAGGATGGGATGGTATTGTTTGTCACTGGAACTGTGCATAAAGAAAAAGGTGCAGCAGAAACTTGAGAATATGACCGCAAGCCCTAAACTGAACTTGACGAAGAGTCTGGCATATGTCCCTCGACAGGTGCAGAGACTGGAGAAGGTCCTGTGAAAATGAAGCACTGTTCAATCATTGGCAGGCACATGGGCCACGAAGTGATACATTGAAGGACATGGTAGCACAGTAGCAAGGCATAGCACCGAAAAATGAACTGTTCATGTTCGACACAGGCTGAAGAGCGTCATCTAGATCATCAGCCGTAATCGTATCTGTAAGGCTCTGTGCAGCCTTCCCATAAAGAGTACCAGGTATGGAGTGAAGCACTTCTGCCATTGCTATAGCATAACCGCTCGGCTCTCCCGCGCGGCTGGAGTTTCTCGAGTAATAACATGGGGAAGGGTTATTACATACTTTGGCATGGGAAGTTTAGTTTTAGTTTGTAGTATGATATAAGAATGATGATTGATGATTTCAGTGGCATAGTTGGCCATTAGACACCAGCTAGGATCGTGATCCGCCTGCCTGCCGCAAGTTTTTAACTGACGCCACATGGGCGACTTTCGCATCAATGATGATGAGGATGACACAACCTCTAGTCCCCAAGTGGAGAAAATTCGGGAATCTAACCGGGCCCCCTACGTGGCAATCTAGCACGCTGTCCACCAGACTACGGAGCGGACTAATATGATAAAAACTAAGGGTAGGTACACACTTATATTCACACACACACATACATAGTTAACCACACACACATGCACACTGCACAAACAAGCGTTGTTATTCACTCGCCATCTGCATGCAATAGTGGGGTTGGGGTTTATATTCTGGAGTGCTGGATGTCACGCTTTGTTCTGTAGAGGTCCATCAACACCTTATATGGACATCTAGTTGCCCTCCACTCTTACAGTGAAGTACTGAAGGGAAAGGCGATTTCAGGGAAGGGAAGGGAGTGGGAAGGGTTGAAGTGTTACATCAGATTATGTAGGTAGAAAGTTTATTAGCAGAGAGACGATGACATAGAAATTTAAATTTTAATGGATTGAAGGGAATATTAACTTCTTAAATGAAAGACATTTTCGGATTTTATTAAATTAAAACAGAGATTAAACCTTCAGTAAAAGACATTATTTTGTAAAAGTAGGAATGTTGGAAAAGTTGAAGGAGGAGGTAAGTTTTCGCTTGTCACAGCATGAGCACGTAGTCACTGCAGCACTCTCGTTTTGGTGTTCTGTGACTCTCGTTCTGGCTGTCTTATAGAGTTGGCTACGGTTTCATGGTTTCGAAACCAGGTTTCGATACACACAACACTTTCAGTGTTTCAAAACCGGCATCTTTCACGGTTTCGAAACCATGCGGTTTCATTCCGTTCTGTTTCGGATCACATTCACGGTCGATTGTCGATACACTGAAACTGTTTATTCCTGTCGGTTTCACGGTATCGTGTCGGTTTCACGGTTTCGTGTTGGTTTCACGATTTCATGTCGGTTTCACAACACCGGTGTTTCAAACCACTTGAAGTGTGTCGATTTATCGAAGTGCGATTACTCTGTGCATACATATCTCTGACTTGTGTCTGTTCATTTGTTATGTGTAGTTAGTCTTTTGTTGTCAAGTAGTCTGTGCTTATGTTACAGTTGAATGTAGTATGTCGTAAATAAATTGTGTTTAATTACGCGACAATTGGTGACCCCGACGTGATCACGAGCCGTGTTTCGCCGTGTTACGCCGAGCCGCGGCCGTCTAACTGTAAAAATATCCGCGTCAACCGCGTCGCGTATCTCCCGCGTTCTTCGCAACTGTAACTCAAAACTCAATGATGCCAGACCCGCCACCGACTGCTGAAGTACCTACAGGGGTGATAATCAATCGTGTAGCAGTTAAACCGCCACCATTTTGGCAGCAAAATCCCGTCCTTTGGTTCGCGCAGCTAGAAAGCCAGTTCGTGCTGACGCACGTTACGGCGGACGAGAAAAAATACAGTTATGTCGTCGCCGCGCTCAACGAGGACATGGCTGCTGAAGTACAGGACATATTAGCGTCACCACCAAGCGCCGACCGTTATATTACTATCAAGAATGCCTTGATTACTCGCCTATCACAATCTGAGGCGAAACGCTTGGAAAAGCTATTGCGCACAGAAGAGTTGGGCGACCGCACTCCATCACAACTATTACGCCGCCTACGCACATTAGCTGGAAATGCTATTAGTGACGAAATTCTTCGCAACATCTGGTTATCACGCCTGCCACCGGATACACAGAAGATATTAACAGTGCGTGCCGGTGATCTTGATGCACTCGCACAGACGGCAGATCGCATAATGGAAATGTATCTGGCGACGTGCGTCGCCCCAGTTAGCTCACAGCCTAAAGAGGATAACACATTTGCTGCCATACAAACGCAAGTTGCTGAACTCACCGCTCAAATTGCAAGTTTACGAGCTGAGTGTTCCAACCGTCGATCCCGTCGCCGCCGCTCACAAGGTAGGCACAGCCGCTCACCTTCATCATCTAGGGTGTGTTGGTACCACAGGCGATTCGGCTCAGAAGCACGAAAATGCAGCCCTCCCTGCGAGAAGGGAAACGCACAGGAGAGTCAGTGATGACGGCCACGGGCTTTCCAGGCAGCAGCCGTCGCTTATTCGTGACAGAGTGCAATACCAAGCAGCAGTATCTAGTTGACACAGGCGCTGACGTGTCTGTCTACCCATCAAATTGCCTGCCGCGCCGCAGCCGCGACGACTATAAACTTTTTGCCGCTAATGGTACTGCAATTCCAACATACGGACATGTCATGTTTATATTGAACCTAGGCCTAAGACGTAACTTTGAGTGGCGATTTGTTGTGGCAGATGTAACGCAACCAATACTAGGAGCAGATTTCCTGTCTTCTTATGGACTCTTGCCGGACCTCTGACACCGCCGTCTTGTTGACTCTGTTACAAAACTAACAAGTCACAGAAAAATACGTTGCGTGGAAGACACAACGGTTCGAGTGATTGCAGGTGATTCTCCGTTTATAGAACTTTTGAAGCAGTTCACGGAGATAACTTATCAGACACCCAAATTAGCTCCAATCCAACATTCAACACTGCATGACATTCCAACTACGCCAGGACCACCACTCCATTCTCGGCCGCGCCGTCTTACACCTGAAAAGCTGAATGTAGCGAAACAAGAGTTCTCATCTATGGTTGCACAAGGAATCTGTCGACCATCTAGCAGCAGTTGGGCTTCTCCTCTACAAGTTGTACCAAAGAAGAAGAATGGCTGGCATCCGTGTGGAGATTACAGGAGACTTAATGCCAGGACTCTGCCTGACCGCTACCCTGTGCCGCATATTGAGGACTTCACAGCAAATGTTCATGGTAAATGCATCTTCACTACCTTGGATTTAGTGCGTGCATTCTACCACATTCCTGTAGCACAAGAAGACATTCCTAAAACCGCCGTTTGCACGCCATTTGGTTTATTTGAGATTGTCAGAATGCCTTTCGGACTTTGTAACGCTGCCCAGACATTCCAACGATTCATGGACGACGTTACACGTGATCTTGATTTCTGTTATGTCTACATAGACGATATTTTGATCATGTCAAGGTGCAAAACAGAACACCTGGAACATTTACGACAAATTTTCACCCGCCTACAGACCCATGGCTTACTCATAAACCGATCAAAGTGTGTTTTTGGTGCAACAGAAGTTCAGTTTCTTGGCCATATGGTAAATGCAGAAGGAATACGACGACCACCAGAAAAGGTTGAGGCAATTATCAATTATCCACAGCCAACAACAGTGAAACAACTTCGACGATTTCTTGGTGTTCTGAACTACTACCATTGTTTTGTGCGTAATCATGCCCTCCTTGCTGCACCTCTAAATGAATTGTTACGAGGCACTCCAAAACCATCTGATAAACTATTGTGGAACAGTCAAACAGAAGCAGCATTTGCCAATTTGAAGACCGCTATTGCTGAAGCTGCCCTACTGGCCCATCCAATTTCGCAGGCACCTCTCGCCCTCATGGTCGATACATCTCCAAATGCAGTCGGTGCAGCACTTCAGCAGCAAGTAGGGGATCACTGGCAGCCACTAGCTTTCTTCAGCAAGAAGTTATCGCCAGCACAGAGAAACTGGTCCACCTATGATCGAGAGTTATACGCAGCATATGCCGCTATCAAAAAGTTTCGTCACATGCTGGAAGGACAACACTTCACACTAGTGACTGACCATAAGCCGCTGACTTATGCTTTTCAACAACGCCCAGATAAAGCCACACCACGTCAGCTACGCTACCTTGACTATATTGGACAATTTACCATCACCATTGTGCACGTTGAAGGAGACTTAAATGTGCCAGCAGATGCCCTCTCCAGGATTGAAGTGATCGCTGATGCACTTGACTTTGTGGCCCTAGCTCAGGCACAACAAGGTGACGACGAACTGCAGGACTTGTTAACACAACCATCAGGTTTGCAGCTCCGCCAGGTGCAAGTGCCGCCATCCAATGTCATGATGTACTGTGATGTCTCTACTTCAAAACCAAGACCGTTTGTCACAGTAGATTTCCGGCAACAGGCAGTCGCCTCCCTCCACAATCTTTCACATCCTGGAGTACGTGGTACAATAAGAATTGTCAAACGAGCTTTCGTGTGGCCTAACATAGATAAAACATGCAAGGAGTTTATGCGTCAGTGCTTGTCATGTCAACGCAACAAAGTCAGTCGGCATGTGCGATCTCCTCTTGGCACATTCCCTCTCCCCAATCAAAGGTTTGAACATGTACACCTAGACATTGTAGGACCACTTCCACCGTCAGAAGGTTACACCTATTGTCTCACTGCCATTGACCGTTATACTCGTTGGCCGGAAGTTTTCCCTATCACCGAAATTACCGCTGAAACTGTTGCGACCACATTCTTCAGAGGATGGATTGCACGTTTTGGTGTACCGCTGCGAGTTACTACAGATCTAGGGAGACAATTTGAGTCTTATCTGTTCAAGGCAGTCACCTGTCTGTTAGATATAAAACGCATAAGGACAATTGCTTACCACAAAGCGTCAAACGGCCTAATTGAAAGAATGCACAGACAGTTAAAGGCATCCCTGCGATGTCACGACACACAAAGATGGACTGAAACGCTGCCTATCGTCCTGCTTGGCCCCCGCACAGCTATTAAAGAAGACGTAGGAGCCTCATCTGCAGAACTTGTGTATGGCCAATCGTCTACCTGGTGAGTTCTTTGGCAACATGCCAGATGATCACATTGAACCATCAGATTTTGTGTCCAAACTGCGCACTCATATCCGGCAATTACGACCTGTGGCTCCAAGGCAACAAGTAAGTCACCGTCCATTTGGATTCAACGAACTAAGGACATGTGATTCTGTTTTTGTGCGACACGATGCAGTGCACAAACCACTTCAACCACCATACGATGGACCCTATCGTGTACTCAGTAGAGAAGAAAAGACATTTACAATAGATATGATGGGTACACCAATCACTGTCAGCATTGACAGGCTAAAACCAGCCTTCAGTACCTCTTTCAATCAAAGAACCGTACCTTCATACCCAACGGACATACCACAATGGGCGTCACGGGCCGCCGCACAGGATACCGCTGCATCCAGTTCAAGACCTGTTGTGACCCGTTCCGGACGACATGTCAAATTCAACCCAAAATATCTTTGATACTAAAGGAGGGAGTGGTGAAGTGTGTCGATTTATCGAAGTGCGATTACTCTGTGCATACATATCTCTGACTTGTGTTTGTTCATTTGTTATGTGTAGTTAGTCTTTTGTTGTTAAGTAGTCTGTGCTTATGTTACAGTTGAATGTAGTATGTCGTAAATAAATTGTGTTTAATTACGCGACACACTAATGCATAAACGCGGAACATACTAATGGTATCGAAATGTGGTGTTTCATTTTACTGAAGCTCCACACAGATAGACATATAACTTACTAGTATATAAACCATTTAGACAGTGTCAAATAGTAGTTGCCACTCTTGAGTCTGCAGCTTATGATTACTGATATCAAGATTCGTTTGCAAGAGACTGCTGTATTCCGAAATGACATAATGTCTGCTTTATAAATGTAAAAGAACAATAAAACAACGTTCACTACTGGCATTGAAAAACCAGTTAAATTCTAGGTTTATCTACCATATTAAAGACACACGAGTTAAACTACAATCTTTAAAATAAGATACAACATGAAGCCTGAAATGACATTTTTTATACTAACAAGGGTAGATCGCATATTTTATCTCGCGTTAAAGAGTTGGTTTCTTATGAGCGAAAACGAAGTTACCTACTGTCGTTATAATTTTTCGACACTCATGTTAAAAGAATTGCGGCGGTGGTGTAACGGTCAAGACGTACAAGTGGTGAACTTGCCTCTTACTTTATTATTTCTGTAATTCCACAGCATTACTAGTGATTATTTAATGTGCCCTTTATTCCCTATAATTTATTTAGTATGTGTAGAAAGTAGCATTTATGATCCATCACTGTAATATGCGTACCGTATTGCACTTTGTGAGTGCCTAACGGGGTAAACTTTTACCTATCATATCGGCGGCCTCGTGTGACTATGTTGGCAACATCAACAACACGGGAGAAAATCTGTACCAACATGTTCCGTACAGACCAAGAAGTAAATATATACGCTATGGTTGACAGGTTCGTGTATGTACCCTTGTTCACATTGTGAAAAATATTGCCCTACTAGAACGAAGATTTCATGACAAAACATACATTACTTGACGGTTTCATGGTTTCGAAACCACAGATGGTACGGTTTCATTCGTTTCGAAACCGTCAGATGTTTCACTTTTCCCATCTCTACTGTCTTAGAATACACATGGAAGTGTCGTCGTCTGTACTGTAATTTTGTCTCGTTCTTTACCTTTAAATGAAGTTCCGTTTAAAGATCAACCGCATTTCTTATGTAACAGAGTTACTCCACCAATTTGAATTGACATAAATGTTTTGTAAAATTTTTATGCATAACGCTTTTGCAATGGCTGCGGGGCGGATGTGATTGTTGGCGGTTACAATGGCAAAGTTCTCTTCATTAAATTCTGTATTTCGAGTCACATTACTTTAGCGTCCATGAGATTCGTGGCGGGTTTTATTGAAGTTTTTTCTTTTCATGAGCTAGGCGCTAAGCAACTGCAATATAAAAATTTGTCACGCTACCAACAATCACGACTCCACTTACGCAGGCACTGTTAAGCCAACAGACTGCAATAAATACAGATTGCTTGATGATTCTCCCCGGGTGAACATTTGCAGATCAGATAATTTCAGATTAATTCAGCAGCTTGCTTGCTTTCATAGACTAGCTCTTGATATAATCATCATCATAATCGAAATAATGGAGCGGCCATTTTAACTGTCTCATTAAATGAAACATATAATTTTATTAGTTTTACGCAATAATACTTCAATCTGGCTCCACGCTACGCAGAACCTAATTGAAAGTTGCCATAGACCTTGTATTAATGCTGTGTCTGTTAATGATTCGTGCTCTCCACTTAGGGTTACCAGATGTCCGTCTTCAGAAAAGAGGACATTTCTAGATTCATAAAAGAAGCTTCTTTCGCTCTCTGCCTCTCTCGTATTGACAACTACTAGTGATGTCTCTATTGTATTATCAGAGTGTTCTTTGTAATAAATCTTACGAAATTTGTTCATCTTCTTACAAATTAAGAAGCATGAAATCTTAAGACCCGTAGAACGAATTACACGACTACATAGCAGTGAAGCCCTAATATTTCATCACTTCACCACTTGTAATTATCGTCTTAATTGCTGAACATTTTTGTCCATGATTTTAAGATACCTTGCCGATCACTCCTGTTTTCACCTGAAATTTTTTGCGAAGCATCATTTACGGAAACCATAGTACTGTTGACTGTAAAATCGTCATGAATAAAGTAACTGTAAAAATTATCTAAGCGTTCCTCGATATAGCTATGCACCCATATCGGATCAGACCGACTTGACTATACACCTGATTAGCATCCAGATTCTAGTGAATGAATGGAATATGTAAGGCCTAGGTGAAAAAGCAATGAATAAAATAAACTTTTAACATACCGTGAAAAGACTCGCAGTCAATTATCAAAAACTACTAAATTTTTAGGACAAAAGCTTTAAATAGATGTTTTCAAAACACTGTTTATGTAGTTACGTCTCTTTGGTCCTAAACAGGCGAATGGTGATACGGCAATGGTGACTGTGGCATCTCACTTTATTTGTATGAAGTTTTGAACAAGGTTTAAACTTATTTATAACGAACATTGCACTAGCTTTTGATCTTCAAGGCGTAAGTGTGGTTGACAGAAAACACACAGAACTGCCGAAAAAAAAAAAAAAAAGAAATAAAAGTCCCAACACTATGACTGAGCGTCTCATTTTTGTGTGTCACTACAACACTCCGACCAGAGAAATGAGGAGAGAGTTTCATATTATACTACTGTATTGCACTGTCTTGCATTATTGCAGACGTATGTACTTAATTGGCCGCCTCTAAGCTCGTATTCTGCGACAAATGCCATGCCAATTATTTCAATTGTTCCAGAGTAGCTTGACCTCTGAGCAGCGGCGGCACAAGCTAGGGGGAAAAAAATAAAAATAAAAAAATCCTACGTTGTTTCAAGGAAGGTTAAATTCTCTAGATTTAGCGATTGTGACATTTCAGAGAGTTGTATTTACGCACTTTCAAGTTGAAGCAGTTGCACAACGCAACAAAAGAGGACATTTCCCCATTTTGTTAAAAACCCGGCCGGACCATTTTTAGGGTCCGGAAAGGAAGACATATCCGGGCAAAAGGGGATGTCTGGTATCCCTATCTCCACTGATGATGATACCGAGAGAAAATTGCTGATAGCGAAAAGAAAACTTTGTAACAAGACTTGCACATTTCACAAGAGTGTGGACTTTGCTGAATCAAAGGAAGGAAGGCAAGGAAAACTGCCTTATTGCATCCCAGATAACTTTCAGTGTGTTTCTCAGGTAGTTCATGGTTTTACTTAATCCTATACATATTATAAATGCGAAAGTCTCTATGTTTGTTACCGCATCACGTTAAAACTACAGCACAGATTTAGATGAAATTTCATATAGAGATTTCTTATGTCTTGGATTAGGACATAGGCTACTTTTCAAAATGTTTATTACAAGTTATTTATTTGAAATATATCCATAGAAATACGTAACGGTTGTAAGAAGCTTCTAATACAAGAGCAAAAGAGAATTTAGCATATGTCATGTTTAGCAGCGGTGGTTAACGCGTCATGTAATTGTTTTCTGCTGTTTTGGGCAATTGTTCGGGTCCTGCTATAGTGAAATATTTTTTCTTTGTTATTGTCATCTTTTTTACTTTAGAATATACAAAAAGATTCTTGGATACTGCCAAAACGGCTTAACTGATATATAATTACATACACAAGAAATCTGAATGTTGGCGTTTACGCCGCATTCATTTTCATTAGTTGTAACAAATGAAGGAAGTATGTATATAAATTGAAGACTTTAAATAAAATATGCTCTAAGTACCACGGCAAGAAAAAATTGACGTTTTGTGTTGAATGGGATCTAGATACCAAGCCATATTTTGTGTACAAAGCACGAACTGCCACGTATAAATAGCGTACGTAAACTGCAACGAAAGTAGTAGCAAATGCACTCAACAGATGGCAGGCGGTAAGCTGCAGGTAACATATGAAACGTTATTGATGTTCGAACATTGTGATGTTATCGTAATTCTTTAAAATTGTATTCTCTTTGGATTTCAATGAATAATACTTTCTTTGGTGATTTCGATTATTTATAGCATTCGAACGTTTGCATTTAGTTCCTTTGTTGGTTCGCTTTGCATTTGTAGGATCTCAACAGTTCGTTTCTCCGTTGGATGTCTTTTTATCTCTTTACTTTTCTCCGTTAGGTTTGTTTATTTCGTTACATTTCTCCGTTAGGTTTGCTGTCTATTTTGTTCCTTTACTTGGCATTTGTTTTCGATTACTGTATTGTTGTTATTGTAGTTACTTACTGTCAGGGGTGCCATCCCACAAGTTGGAGCTGAAGGTGGGTGTGCCTGTTTTATTGATGCGTAACTTGGATGCACCACGATTATGCAATGGCACCAGGTTACGCATCACGGACCTGAGAAGGCATATCGTTCAGGCCACCATCATCACCGGTGGAGCCGAGAGAGAGACTGTATTAATACCACGAATTCCCATCATCCCAACAAACTTGCCATTCCAGGTTAACCAGTTACAGTTCCCATTGAAAGTGGCCTTCTCGATTACTATAAACAAGAGTCAAGGACAAACATTAAAAGTGGCAGGTATTCATGTGGCCACGCCATGTTTCTCGCACGGACAGCTCTACGTAGGCTGCTCCCGTGTATCGAGAGCTAGAAATCTCTACGTATACTCTGAGAACAAGAAGTCTCGAAAGGTCTTTTACAGGGACGTATTGCAATAGATTTTTGGCTCTCCATCCGTTCCAAGACAATTATATAGTCCGTGCTAACAATGTCGCAAACAGTCATGTAGTTATTTATGCCCTTTCTTGGCACTTTAATGTCTGACTATTGAACCGCGGGTAATACCACGGGGAGCAGCTAGTTTTTCATAATTTCCATAATTTATAACAATTTAATTGTGGTCAAATTTTGCATTATTGAAGGAAAGAATTGTCAAGCATGGCAGCTGCGCAAATACTACAGCAAGTTGGCTAGCTTCCAAGTACTACAGCAAGTTGGCTAGCTTCCTGTTCTGTTCGAGAAGTCTCCATCTTGTCGTCTCGCAGAAATTAATTAATGCATTGCGACGTATTTAAATATTTTGTGTTCGCCGGATTTAAATCTATTATAAATCGAATTTATTGATTTGAAGGAAGCAAAACACCGTTCTCTTCAGGAGATGTTGATATAATACGTGAAACACAATATCGGGCATATGACTCCCCCTGCTAGCCCTACAAGCAATCTTTCTATCCATGAAATTAACTGTCGCTCGCTCACACATTTCCCCATCAACTTCATTGATAACGCGATGAAGTTCTTGTTTGAGTTCCAAAATATTACAGGGTTTCTTTTTGTAAATTCGTGACTTAGTGTACCTCTATAAGTAGACTGCTTTCGATAGACGTACTGGGCAGATAGCTCGCTCTTTATCCGCATATAACACACGTATATCCACGTCACTCACAATTTTATCCGCAAAATTATATGATGTTTGAGTTTAGCTTTGACATGCATACTCTTTTTTGAACTTTTACCTATCATTTTAATATCTCTCTCACAGTTTCATTATATTTTTCCGTTAAAATATTATCATCTATCTTGCCTTGGTAGTTCTAGGCTTATTTTCTTTGCCTGTACTGGTTACGATTGTAGATGACTTGCTTGTTGCCACTCCCACCTGGGAAGAACTTATGGAACTGATATCCTAAGTGTTGAATAGGTTTAAAGAAGCTGGTGTAATCGCCAATTTTTGCTGACCTACGTCCGGAACCCAAAGAACCATGATATATACAGGACCTTCTTTAACAACCATTGCGAAGCACGGGCATATAAGCTTGTCCCTAATAATTTTAAAGTCCAAGGACAGAACATTGCGCATGCCCTAGTTCCGAATTGCGAGTGTTGCCATCTCCAGCGGTATTCGGAATTTCAACCTGGTGTTTACATCGTCAAATAGAAGTAATATAATATTTACGATACAGTATACATCGAGATACGGTTTATGAATACACGGGGTGCGAATTCGAGTACCACTGGAAAATGTTCAAATGTTTGTATAGCTTATGGGACTTAACTACGGGGTCATCAGTCCCTAAACTTACAAACTACTTATGAACTAACTTAGACTAAGGACGGCACAAATATCCATGCCCGAGGGGGGATTCGAACCCCCGACCGTAGTGGCCGTGCAGACCGTGACTGGAGCGCCTCAGTCCCCTCGGCCACCGCGGCCGGCGAGTACCACTGGAAGTCAACTTTTTTTAAGACCTGTGCAGGTAATATTTTTTAATATTAATTCACTAAGAATTGTGCAGTTATAGGCTTTTCTAGATCCCGCATTCTTAAACATATTCCTTTTTGTAAAAGCCTAATCTTTAAACAACGCATAGTAAAAATGTTGAAATTGTATGCATGTATTTGTAATTACTTCGCCACATGGTGAATCTAGAGTGTTAAACTAAGATAAATGTATCAGCAGATAGACATCATTTTCTGAGTCCTTAAACGCGTTTACACGAGTGACTGGCTGTGCCTTCGATTATCTGCTATTTTCAGTTTAATATTCAATTCCGGTACGACTATTCGACTGTTGCGCTAACGAGAAAGGACAGGTAGCTCATTGACAGAGTGTCGGGCTTCCAGGTTAAGTGGTCTGCATCGAATCGGATGCCACCAAAGCCTTTACTTATTTCATTTTATTTTTTTTATTGCGCTTTAGTTACTTTTAATTATTAAATTATATTGGTTTTACTTTTTTCAGTGTTCTCTTTAGTAATAACTAATTAAGGCTTGTCAATTTGATATCTACAATTAATCTTCCTTGGAAGGTAATATTTATTTATTTATTTGACCACCCCAGTGATCTCTATACAAACTGGATGTATAACTCTGGTGTCTGAGCATTGAATTGCAGCGTGCCTGCACATTCATATGTTTTGCACACGATTTCGCATTGTCCGCCATGTTTAAATTTGGCAAACGAGTTTCCATCAGTTATTACGTGACAAAGAATTGCTTGCTTACCTCTTGACTTGGAATTTAATTCAATATTCGATGTTGTAGGCTGATATGGGAACGGAATCGAAACATATTTTCTTCTCTTTTTCTTTAAATGCTTCTTAGCTGCCATGTTTGAATTTGGCAAGAAACTAAATATGAATATCTATGGCTGGCACGCTAAGAAAACTGAAGTTCAACATCCAGAGAGTATAGAGATCAATGGACCACCCATAACAAAACAATATCCTTGGAGGGTGTGATTCGTCTGACCTCTCATGAAAATAAAAATAATCTTTCTTGGGGGGGTCTGGCCAATTATACCGCACAGTCTTGCTGAATTTAGCTCATACATTCTCTGTGGGATTGAGAACAGGTGACACAATTTTTAGCGACTTAATATATAAAATACTAACTTAAACCCGCGGCTCCGCTCGCGTGTTGGTTGATTATGATAGATAAGCTATCTTTCAGTAGTGTACTATGAGATCAAATCACACGTAAAAATGCACTCGTTTCGAAGAATTCAATCACGAAATTTAACAATAATGATTGTAATATCACACACTACGTTTACATGCAGCACATCTTCCGGAAGACGAAAACCGATTTTCGTAAACCGATTTTCGCTGTCGTGTTTACATGGCATAGCCTGAATCCGATTTCGTAGCTCACTTAAAATGGCGGGTGGAAAACAGCTGATTCAGTCCCTTATTTACTCTGCACAATCGCTATTTTTCTTTATTTAACTACACAGGTTCATTTTAATATTTATACTTTTATTTCACCTTAGGAAATATCACTCATTCCATATGTGCCGAAAATTCTTGACAAGAAAACACAATCTGACAAGCCAAGAACGCTTCAAATACGGTTGCGTTTACATGGGCACGAAAATCGATTGTGGAACTGGAAAACCGCTTTAGGCGGGTATTACACTGTAAAAGATCTTTGTCAAAGATCTTTTATCAAAGATCTTTGGTCAAATCTTTGACAGTGTAATGGGTCATCTTTTATAAAAGATTTCTTTTATAAAAGATATTTGATAAAAGTTAGCGAGAGAGCCTAGCTTTTATAAAAGTTCGCCATTATATACATGCGTCTTTCCTTGCTTTGACGCCTTTTAACCTACATATTAACGTAAACGTGTATTTGTTGTGTCGCTACTGCCACAGTGATCGTTTCAAAGTGAGAAGTGTACGGAATATTTACTAATACAAAACACATTTACTAAAATATAGGGTTAGAATCGTATAAAGAAAAAGCTACTGCTGTCAGTTGTATTCAAAGTGGCTCACTGTGGATAATGATAAGGAAGAAATTATATTTATCAAAGGATATATGGAGATGCATAAGTGAAATAAATGTTTTTATATGTACTGTAACCTAACCTCGTAAATCCTCCTAAAGTGATTTACATTTTGCTTCACTTGTGTCTGCAATAATACGTGAATCCTTAGGCCTACCCTGTACGATTAGTGTATTTTACTGCCTGTTGGAATAGATTTTGTATGTGGATATAAATGGGACGATCTTCGCGGAAAAGGCGTTAATAATTTGCGTAATGAGATACTGCACTAATTAGCTCCGTATTTTTTCTTGCTTAGCACGATGCTTTTCTTGATTTAACCACAAGTCCATGTATTTAGACGGATATTTTATGTTTCGGAAAATCAGGCAAAATAAATGTCACACTGCAGTAAACTATAAAAATGTCTTTCGCAGCACATAATCCAAAATGAAGCATAACATGAAAGAACTACGAAAATATTCTCTCTTCTCAATTATGATGAAGTGTCTAACAATGTTATGTTTAGCATGACATCTTCATGACACACGTTAACTTATTTACCCATTGACACAGCTTTAGGGTTTCGTGAAACGTCGATTATTTATAAATATGTGGGCGAATTAAAATGTTTGCTCACACGTTCTTAAACAATTTAGGTTATTCTGTTCTAGAAGTGTAGCTCATGAAGTACATTTGTGCGAGCACTTTTCGTATTTTCCTCTCGCTATTCACGGTTTTACGTAAAATTGTTTCCATTTTTCATTCTTTGCAGTGACTGCACTCCCGAGCAACATTATATTATGTTCTATAATACAGACGATTGACTATTTTGGAGTGTTTTCAGAGCAACTATGACAAAATATTTTACGATAGTGTAATGTGCTCCTGTGAAGTAGTTTCGTCAAAGATCTTGGATAAAATCTTTGACAAAAATCTTTGTCAAAGATCTTTTACAGTGTAATACCGGCCTTAGAGAAGCGGATTTCCAGAATCGATTTTGGAGTGTTTACATGACCAACCAAAAGCGGAATTGGGAAATCGGTTTACGAAATCCGGTTTTGGGAGCCCATGTAAACGGGGTGACAGATCGATCAGTTGATGTAATGCGCGAAACGTCAAAGCTATTTTTTTGAAGAGATGTGTTAAAAGAAATTTCTTTTTTACGGTTTATTTATTTATTCTTATATTTCCTTATTCGTATGTTTATCCTTACAGAGAAAGAGCTGTCAAGGGCGCAGAGCCAGCATGCATCATCACTAGACCTCGGATTTTAGGTAAAAACCTGTTCCTCATTAAGTAAAGGTAATAAAAGTTGTACATACACGAATTATGCAAATTTATGATCGAAAACGCTAGTAAAACCACCTAAAACTACCTAATTTTATGTTAGTACCTCCTCGGTTGCACAGTGGTAGAGTGCCAGACTACACATCCAAAGGTCGCGGGTTCGATCTCCGCCAGGTCCTAGGATTTTTATCTGTCACTTTCCACTTCTTTCACCTCTGGCAGTATTGCTCACGTGAAAAATACCGAGTAGCACCGTGGTTCGGAACCCACGTTAAACTATAGGTCCCCCTATAAGTGGCTGGGTAAGTCAGTTCGAAGGTCGGAGGAAGGCAACGGCATACCAACTCCAAACAGGACCATGCCTAGTAAAGCACTGTGGTGTTCAAACCAATCTTCGGATTGTTGACTGCTTTACCTTTTTTACCTGATTGTACCTAAATTTTATGAAAAAAAAATTGTGCCAAAAATTCTCTCGTGGTCTTCCCAGCTAATAATTCTGCAAATATTTTATCGAAAATTGTAAGTTTATAGTACCTAAAGTACTTAATTTCATATTAGAACCTGACTGTATCTACTTTTTTAAAAACAGACATTAGAAGCATTGTTCTTCAATTGCCGGAGGAGACACTGAGTATTACTTCAGATAAAGATGTTCTAAAAGACCCAACAATTTCCAACGACGTTGCGTGCATAAAATCTCATTACGAATTTTTTGCCCCTATTATTAAATCTCTAGAATGTTCAGGGAAGCCAGTCTGTATGCAACTATGATAGATAGAAGAGGTGACAGAAAAAATTAACTTGGCCCCAGGTTATGTTGGTATGAAAGTTAGTGAAAAACTGAATAAAGTGCTAAAAAAAAAAAAAAAAAAAAAAAAAAAAAACCTGGACTGACCACCCTCTGCACAGTGGCTGACATCTTATCAGGTAAAACTACAGAACATGAATGTGCGGTCCCATTGCGCCTAATAACGTCATTTAAATATGCTCTGGTGACATCCGTTGACGTGGAACGCTAATTCTCGGCATATAAGATGCTATTAACAGACAAGAGATGCAGTTTCTCAACGGAAAATCTGGAAAAAGTGGTAGTTATTTACTGTGACTGCAATTATGGACATGGGCAATAAAATAATGTGGATTTTTGTTAATCTGTTTACCTTTGTAGACAGATTTTGGTCACCTATCTTCTGATTTTTATAACCTATTTTTGGAAGTGATAGAACCTATTTTAGGTACCTAATTTAAGATTTTTAGAACGTTACCGCAGTGCATGGCTATCACCACCTGGGGGCCAGGGGACACATGTCCCACCCTCAATATTTGCCTTTCCTTTCATCCTCCGTGTGATATATATCCTATGCTTTGGGTTCCCCGCCCCGCCCCCCCCCCCCCCCCAAGAATTTAGTGGTGGTAACGGCTACATTACGCTGCGTAACTTCAGCACAGTAGCTGATCAGTGCAAGGTGCATAAACCCGTGATTTATCGGCAATGCAAGACAAACATCATTACCAACAAAAGGATGGCCATCTTCTACCACTCACCGAAAAAAATTGATAACGTACTCTCGTCTCAATCGCAAACTCATGTCGTTTTAAATATTCTCTATGTCACACCTTGTAAGGTGGTGGGTGTTTCTGTCCGAAAGAGGAAAATGATTCTGGCAGGGATTCGCAAAATGTAAGGTGGAGAGGTTTTGGAAAGGAAATGGGTCGATGGAGGAAACACTAATTGTTAATTGTTGTTGGTGCAGGGGCTGGGAGACAGTTACCAGGCGCAGTTGATCTGCCATTAACTGGTATTAATTCTGTAATTTTGATATTACTCATTGATCGACTCTGTACTATTTTTTAAAACGAAGTCACATAACTCTCACTGAGAAAATCTATGGCCTAATTGTTCGCATGGAACGCTATCTGAAAACAATTGAAACCCGTCCAAAATATGTGCATAATAGGAATTACGGCAATGAAAAATAATCACGAAATACAACTCTTTGAAAACAAATTTATTATGATGGAGCGTTATCCATTCTATAAATGTTAATGAACAATATTGCAGAGCAAGGATAAAATTAACATAAAAAATTAAAAAATCGTGCCTTATTCACTTTGAGTTAATGATTATATCTTTATATTCTATTGCGACCACATTTGTTCTGCATTTGGTTATGCCGTACATAACTTAAAATTACGTTATTTCAAAATATATGGAAAGGTTAGAGAAAAACGGGAAATATACGTCCCATGTTTACTTTGTCGGGACAACGGGACACTTACAAGACTAAATAAGGGACGATCTCGTAAAATACGGGACGTCTGGTAACCCAAGTTTATACACTGCTGGCAAGTAAAATTGTTACACCAAGAAGAAATGCAGATGATAAATGGGTATTCATTGGACAAATATATTATACTAGAACTGACGTGTGATTACATTTTCACGCAGATTGGGTGCATAGATCCTGAGAAATCAGTACCCAGAACAACCACCTCCGGCCGTAATAACGGCCTTGAGACATCTGGGCAGTGAGTCAAACAGAGCTTGGATGGCGTGTACAGACACAGACGCCCATGCAGCTTCAACACGATACCACAGTTCATCAAGAGTACTGACTGGCGTATTGTGACGAGCCAGTTGCTCGGCCACCATTGACCAGACGTTTTCAATTGGTGAGAGATCTGGCGAATGTGCTGCGCAGGGCAGCAATCGAACATTTCCCGTATCCAGAAATGCCCGTACAGGATCTGCAACATGCGGTCGTGCTTTATCCTGCTGAAATGTAGGGCTTCACTGCGATCGAATGAAGGGTAGAGCCACGGTACTGAAATGTAACGGCCACTGTTCAAAGTGCCGTCGATACGAACAAGAGCTGATCGGGACGTGTAACCAGTGGAACTCCATACTATCATGCCGGGTGATACGCCAGTATGGCTATGACGAATACACACTTCCAATGTGCGTTCACCGCGATGTCGCCAAAAACGGATGCGACCATCATGATGCTGTAAACAGAACCTGGATTCATCCGAAAAAATGTCGTTTTGCCTATCGTGCACCCAGGTTCGTCGTTGTGTACACCATCACAGGCGCTCCTGTCTATGATGCAGCGTCAAGGGTTACCGCAGCCATGGTCTCCGAGCTGATAGTCTATGCTGCTGCAAACGTCGTCGTTTACAGCCATACGGTTAAGATGCCTGTCATCTTGACTGCTAGTGATACGAGGCCGTTGGGATCCATCACGGGGTCCCATATTGCCCTCCTGAACCCACCGATTCCATATTCTGTCAACAATCATTGGACCGCGATCAGCAATGTCGCGATACGATAAACCGCATTCGCGATAGGCTATAATACGACTTTTATCAAAGTCGGAACAGATGGCACGCATTTCTCCTCCTTACACGAGGCATCACAAAACGTTTCACCGGGCAATGCCGGTCAACTGCTGTTTGTGTACGAGAAATCGTTTGGAAACTTTCCTCATGTCAGCACGATGTATGTGTCGCCACTGGCGCCAACCTTCTGTGAATGCTCTGAAAAGCTAATCATTTGCATATCACAGCATCTTGTTCCTGTCTGTTAAATTTCGTGTCTGTAGCACGTCATCTTCACGGTGTAGCATTTTTAATGGCCAGAAGTGTATATAACAAATGTTCAGGACTCAGCCCAGAAGAGCAATTAAAATTCTTCAGGTCCTATCAGAAAGAAACGCTCAAAATTTGCCGGAGCCTACACGAGGAGTGTGCACCAACTCTATCCGCCCACGCGAAAACTGGGCGTCACCGCCCCCCTAAACTAAATGAAGGAAACGTAACCTTTGGTTCGCCTTCCCCGCAATATTTTCTATGTGTTCTCTCCAGTCTAAGTTTTCGTAAATGTAACGCCTAGGTATTTGGTAGAATTTACGAATTTAAGGTTTGACTAATTTATCGCGTAATTTAAGTTCAGCGGATTTATTTTAGTGGTCATGTGTATTACTTCACACTTTTCTTTATTTAGTGCTAATTGCCAATTTTCGCACCATGCAGAAATTTTGTCTAAATCGCTTTGCAGTTGCTTTTGATCCTCTGTTGACTTCACTAACCGATAAACGACAGCATCATCCGCGAACAGTCTAAGGGAGCTATTCAGATTGTCTCCTAAATCGTTTCCCCTGTGGAACGCCAGATATCACTTCTGTCTTACTCGATGACTTACCGTCAATTACAACGAACTGTGTCCTTTCTGATAGAAAATCGTGAATCCAATTGCACAATTGGGGAGATATTCCATAAGCACGCAATTTCATTAGAAGCCGCTGGTGAGGTATAGTGTCAAAAGCTTTCCGGAAATCCAGAAATATGGAATCGATTTGAGATCCCTTGTCGATGGCACTTAACACTTCATGTTAATAAAGGGCAAGCTGTGTTTCGCAAGAGCGATACTTTCTGAATCCGTGTTGACTATTGGTTAATAGGTTGTTCTCTTCGGTACGAACCCTACATACCAATACTTCCCCACAAGATTATAAACTCTTCACATCCTCTTAGATGCGGGCGAATGCTGGCGGTACGTTACCAAGACGTTGGGCTGCGCCGAGCTCTCGCAGTATAGCTGTGCGGTGACGCCTGATTGCTGGCTGCTGAAATGATCTCGGATGCGGAGAAACAATTATTTGCTTCGCAGCTCGGAAGCTATCACTGCTAAAAATCAGTCACTGCGCGAGGGTGAAGGTCGGGGTGAGAGTTTAAAATAGGGAAAGATTAATTTTTGAAACTCACAACCACCAGCTGCGAACCAAATTCCTAAACATGCAAAAACACTGGAACTGTTATTGCGACTGTTTGACTCGTTTTCTAGGGGATGATATCACACGTTCGCAGCTTTCCTTCCCTGCATATGATTAACAAAACAAATTCATAATAAATTCAAATTCATGAGAGAAAAGGGTGTACTAACTACTATTTTTGAAAACACGTGAAAGTTCACTTTATTTTGTTTATTTCACAATACTTGAACCCTGTGGCTGATACGTCTGTACGTCGGCACATTTATCAAATAAAGTTATAGCTCGAGAGCCCCCAGACAAAATGAATATTTGTCGCGAATTGTTTTCACACCACGTGGCTGTCTCAAACACCGTTTTTATGTTCATGCCTATGCGACGACACGTGTTACATTAACAAATCACAGTCACTTTAATTCAATGCGATGCACACCTTGTTCCACCGGCTAAATATTCACAAACACACAGTAGCACTCGATTTAACTTGGTGCAGTCTACGACGAGCATCCACACGTGGCGATTGCCACAGACAAATCTCAAGTCACCACCTCGAGATCCACATGCCGACTGAGCCAGAGCGACCCCGCCAGGCCAGCCACACCACGTGCTCTCTGGAGTCCTCACTTCCTGCCCTCGCGCGCGCACGCGCCAAAACTCAACTGCCGGGGTTTTTCCCCTACGTCATCGACTTCCCCATGTAAGCTGTTGTAACCGATATGCCAACGTACAGCGCTCAGCCAATACATTTCTAAAACTTTACTTAAAATCAAAATAATTACACTACACATTAAACAAATTTCTTATTATGTTTTTATATTGATATAAACATTTTTGCACTATTTATTAAAATCGTGCAATTTCTTATATCACAGATAAGTGATTTAACTGAATACTTCAAGATAAAATACAAAAGATTGATTGAAAATAAAATGAAAAATAGTTAATATATTATTTTTATAAACAAACATTGCCATGCTAGTTGTGTAACTGTCTTGTCTTCGTTGGTAATTTATTACTCTTCATTGTCAATTAAACATATTACGTTAGATGTGACTATATCAGCTAATGTATTGTTTATTTATCAACAGGCTATTTTGTAATGAGGGCCTTAAAGGTTCCTAACTGCATCGTATTACTTAAAATGCCAGTAGTATTACAATATTTGTGCATTGCACTGTGCCTGGAACTCGCCATTGTCCCTCTCTCCCCTCACCGGAAACAAACTGTAAAATCCTAAGCTGGAACAAGCCACCAACGTCGGCCTGCTCGCTGGCCTCCCGTCAGCTACAAGCACACAGCAAATCTCAACGTGGAGAAATTCTACCTTTGGCCTAACTATAAATGTTGTCACCTAACTGCGTACATACATTGCTACCATAATTAATAAGATTAAAATTGTGTAACATTGAGTGCATTGGCATGGTCAATGTTTGCAGTGAACTTCATACTGTTTAATTATCAAATGCTATTAATTACCAGTATTTCTATTGGGCGGTAACCTCACAACTGCCAAAGAACCTCGGCGATTCTGCAAAGTCTGTGGCATTAGAAACTGCATGTAGTGCTACACGAGTGTTTATTGTAGGCAAAGGTGACTCCAGAATCCCAAGAAAATCGTCAATAGTGCTAATGGTGTACCAGGTAAGGCAGGCTGGTCTTATTAACATCCATCAAGAGCTCACAGCGTAAGTTCAACTTTCTGAGCAGGCTCTGTAGGTTGCACAAAATCTACGAGTCCAAACCAAAACGCAATAAGATTACTTCATCCCAGTCCTCATTCCGCTGGAGTCACGAAGTCCCCTGTCACCTCCCCTGCTACCACAAACTCTCTCCCGAATCGTGGCCATGTCCATACGATTCTCAAATACTAATCCTTTACAAGGTACCGACCAGATAACGGATTTCAGAAACTGTTTGACGTTACTGGAGATGCCAGTCACAGACGTTCGCGCGTTTTTGAAAGTTCTGCTCCTCTCTCAGCAGAGTCACTTCCCACGATTGGACCCCGTTCCCGCCGAAACTCGCGAACAAGGCCTCCGACAGTGGAATTTTGGTGCCCATTAAAATGGAATGAAACCACTTGTGCTATCTCTCTCTCTCTTTTTTTAAAATTATTTTTTCTTTAATTAATACAACGACCCATCACCTATGTCTAAATGGGTCCTAATATTCTACTTTTATTTTTAATTTACAATTCTTTATTAAGAAAAAAGTTTTTTCTGGCATTGTTAATTTATTAACTAATACTATATTTATTTGTTTTGTGTTTGTGGAGGTGTTCTTGTTTGTGTGTGTATTTTGCTGTGGGATGCAGTGTGTGTGTGTGTGTGTGTGTGTGTGTGTGTGTGTTTTCTCCCTTTTGCAGTGTTACAGATGTGCCAGAAGTATATAAACCTGCTCTGTTGGCCCGTGTATGCTGAACTAAATCCAGCAGACTTGCCCCTGGGACAGGGCTGGCCCTTATCACTGCAGATACTTGGGAGTGTTGTGCATGTGTGTGTTTACCTACAGAAATTTATTCTAACTTATAAATAGACGTCTTATTCGGTGAGTGGCTGCGTCCAGTCCTCCTGATCCCAAGGGGGGCGGGTTCCAACCATTGTTGGCGGCCATTCCACACCCCGGCGGCACGGCTCTGGCGCAGCAATCACAATCTGGGAAATAGACTCACAGTTGGTTTATATATTGTTCCCTGATGTGTTGGGAAACAACGTTGGTCATATCGTTCAGGATATTAAAGGTGTTCTCATCCCTTAAAAATTCTTTGACATTGGTATGTGGAAGCTGCTGCCTGTGCAGGGAAACTAAGCCGTCCTATACTGGGCGTTCAAACATGATATGGTCAGTTGTTCCTTCCGGATACCCAGAGTCACACTGTGGAGACGCCCACTTCCCGAACCGGCATAGGTATGTCGGATACGGGCCATGGTCAATGAGGAAATGTATGAGTCCATGGGACAGTTGGAAGTACTTCATTTGTAATCGCTCCCTGACATCAGGGAGGAAGTTGTGGCTTCTTCTCCCAGTGTCTTCTTGGTCCCAATACTGCTGCCAGAGCTGGAGACCCCTTTCCCTAATTACCCCATTCCCGTCCACTCTGGCTCCCATTATTTCCTGGATCTTGTCAAGATTTCCTATTTTCAACCAGTACCCCACAGCCAGCTCCCGTATCCTGATGTCAAGAGGACAGAGTCCCATCAGCATCAGGAGGGAACAGCCTGTCGAGGTCCGGTACACCCCAATCGAGAGAAGTAAAATGCTTCTTTGAACTCTCCTCACTGCCACTGCTGGCGCCACTCTGGTGAGCCTGTGGGCCCAGCTGCCAGCTCCGTAGCCCATCATCGATGCAAGAATGCTGTTGTGGTAAACTTTGATGAGATGCTCAAAACATGAGAGCTGATACCACCTCGTAAAAGAGGTGTGGTACGCCTCCCGATTTCTACAGAACTCTGGAGTCAGGTACTCGCGGACGTCACCTGCAATGTTGGCGCTGGCCAGCTGCGCACGACTCGGGGAACGTTTTACGGGAGCTATCTCCGCAGACGATGTAGCCAGGTCCCACAGCGCGCAGTTTGTTCCTCACAGATAAGCATGGAGAGAGTGCCTATTTGCCATCCCGATGAGAGGTGCCAATTGGCTCCCCGTTGGACCTGGACGCTGTTTTTGTACAGGTAGCATCATAAATGGCCCGCCCAGCTTTCACTTCACCCTCACAGCATTCCTGCCGAGGCCTGCCTCTTTCCACCATAGCTTTTTCACACGGGTTGCCCACATCTCTTACAACTTCTCAAAACAAACCCGCACCAAATATTCTGCCTTTATCACATCTCAAAAGCCGCGTATTGCCCAGAAATTAAATGTACAGTTAATAAAAAATGTAAAAAATCAGAGGTGGGATGCTACCTTCCAACCTATCCGAATCATAGCAACGAACGCAGCTCGATTTTTTGATTATCCATAACGTGACGCATGCCTCAGTAACTGCAATGATAACATCTACATCTACATGGGATATCTGCAAATCACAGCCGGCCGCGGTGGCCGAGGTTACTGAGGCGCTTCAGTCACGGTCAGCACGGCCACTACGGTCGGGGGTTCGAATCCCCCTCGGGCATGGATATTTGTGCCGTCTGTAGTCTTAGCTAGTTCATAAGTAGTTTGTAAGCTTAGGGACTGATGACCCCGTAGTTAAGTCCCATAAGTTGTACAAACATTTGAACATTGCAAATCACATTTAAGTGCCTGGCAGAGGGTTCATCGAACCACCTTTATATTATTTTACCACCCATTACATTCTCGAATACCGCGCAGGAAGAAAGAACGCCTCAATCTCTCCGTTCGAGCTCAGATTTTATTCTGATGATCATTTCTACCTATGTAAGCGGGAGTCAACAAAATATTTTCTCATTCGGAGGAGAATTTGGCGATTGGAGTTTCGTAAGTAGTCCACGCCTCAGCGATAAACGCCGTTGTTGTAATGATTCCCATCCCAGATCCTGCGTAATGTACGTAACGCTGTCTCCCCTGGCCGGCCGCGGTGGCCGAGGGGACTAAGGCACTCCAGTCACGGTCTTCACGGCCACTACGGTCGGGGGTTCGAATCCCCCCTCGGGCATGGATATTTGTGCCGTCCTAGTTCGTAAGTAGTTCATAAGTAGTTTGTAAGTTTAGGGACTGATGATCCCGTAGTTAAGTCCCATAGACTTTACAAACATTTGAACATTTTGTCTCCCCTGTATCGTAACAATACAAAACGAGCTGCCATTCTTTGGGCTCTTTCGATGTCATCCGTCAAACTCACCTTATAAGGATCCCACACTGAGCAGCAATACTCCAAAAAAGGACGGACAAGCGTAATGTATGCAGTCTCTTTAGTAGTTCTGTTGCATCTTTTAAGGGTTCTGCCAATAAAACGCAGTGTCTGGTTCGCCTTTCCCATGACATTATCAACTTGTTTTTTCCAGTTTAAGTCTGAAGTAATAGTAATTCCTAGGTATTTATTGGAGTTTAAGGCCTTAACTTTTGATTGATTTATCTTGTAAACCAAGTTTAACAGATTTCTTTTCATACTCATGTGGACAACTTCACACTTCTCATTATTTAGAGTCAATTGCCAAGTTTTACACCACAGTGATATCTTATTTAGATCATTCTGCAGTTGGTTTCAATCTCCAGATGATTTTACTATACGGTAAATGACGGCGTCATCTGAAAACAACCTAAGAGAGCTGCTTATATTATCTCCCAAATCGTTTATGTAAATAACGAACAGCAGAAGACCAATAACACTACCCTGTGGAACGCCGGATATTACCTTCGTTTTAGTCGATGCCTTACCATGGATTACTACAAACTGTATCCTCTTTGACAGAAAATCCCCTATCCATTCGCAAATTTGGAGCGATATATGATAACCACGTAATCTGATTAAAAGCCATTTGTAAGGTACGGTGTCAAAAGCCTTATGGAAATCAAGAAATAACGTAATCAATTTGAGATCCCTTGCCGATAGTATTCATCACTTCGTGTGAGTAAAGAGCTAGTTGTGTTTCGCATGAACGATATTTTTTAAATCTGTGTTGATTTGGGGCAGTAGATCATTCTGTTCGAGATAATTCATAATATTTGAATACAGAATATGTTCCAATACCCTGCTGCAAATTGACGCCAATGAAATAGGCCTTTCTTGAATATAGGTGTGATATGTGCAACTTTCCAGTCTTTTGGTACAGATCCTTCTTTGAGCGAGCGGTTGTATCTGGCTGTTAAGTAAGGAGCTATCGCTTCAGAATAATCAAATAGAAACCTAATGGGTATACAGTTCGGACCAGAAGACTTGTTCTTGTTAAGTGATTTATGTTGCTTCACTAATCCGAGGGTATCTACTTCACCGTTACTCATTCTGGCCTCTGTTTGTAATTCGAAATCTGGAATATTGGTTTTGTCTTCTTTGGTGAATGAGTTTCTAAAAGCTATGTTTAGTAACTCTGCTTTAGTAGCACTATCATCGGCAGGATCGCCATTACTATCACGTAGTGAGGGTATTGTTTGTGTTTTGCCCCTAGTATATTTAACATATGACCAAAATCTCTTTGGGTTTTCAGCCAAATTTCGATAAAGTGTTTCTTTGTTAAAAGTATTGTAGGCAACTCACATTGATGTCTTCGCTAAATTTCGAGCTTCTGTATAGGATCGCCAATCCTGGGGATTTTGTGTTCGTTTAAATTTAGCTTGCCTTTTCCGTTGTTTTTGAAACAGTGTCCTGACGTATTTTGGGTACCAAGGGGGATCACCTCATTTTTTTTATTAATTTATTTGGTATAAAACTGACAATTGTTGTCGATACATCTGTGAATTGGACCCATATCTGGTCACGTTTAGTGTTATTGGAATGACTGGAAACTGTCTTTCAAAAAGCAATGTATTTTATTTCTACCTGCTTTCCTGAACAAATATACTTTTATTTTATTTTTGGTAACTTTGGGACTTTCGATATTCAATCTCGCTGCGACAGCTCTGTGTTCACTAATACCTGTATCTGTTTTGATGTTCATTATGAGCTCAGGATTATTTGTTGCTAAGAGATCGAGTATGTTTTGACATCCATTTACAATTCTAATTGGCTCATGAACTAAATGTTCGAAGTAATTCTCAGAGAATTCGTTGAGTACAATTTCTAACAATGTTTTAGGCGTACCTCTTGATTTGAAAATATAATTTCGCCAACAGATTGGGGGAAATTAAAATAACCGACAACTATTATTGTGTGAGTCGGGTACGTGTTTGCAATTTGACACAAGTTATCTTTGAAACTTTATGCTGTTGTGATGTCAGAGTCGGGAGGGCGGTAAAAGGAACCAATTATTAACTTTTTACGATTTTCGAGTACAACCTCTACCCATAATAACTCACAGGAACTATCAACTTCAACTTCACTACACGATAGACTACGTTTGACGCCGTCAAACATGCGTCCAACTATTTTGTTTAATCTATCCATTCTGAACACAGACCTTGTGCAAAAACTTCTGCTGAACTTATCTACCGCTTAAGCTGACTTTCGCTACTTATAATGATTTGTGTTTCGGTGCTTTCTATTAACGCTTGGAGTTTTGATACTTTCTTAAATTTATAACTGTTATACCGATAGATCCTGCATCTATATTTCTCCTGTGATCGACTTGCACCATTTGAGACAGCCCATTTAGTGTTTCCCCAAAGCTCTCTATCCTACAAAAAAAACGTCCAGTCCACGCCACACAGTCCCCGTTACTCGTGTAGCCGCTTCCTGTGTAGAGTGGACTCCTGACGTTTCCCGGAACCTCACCACCCGAGGCGCAACTCAAGCAATCTGCAGCCTACACGGTCGCAGAACCGTCTGAGCCTCCGATTCAGACCCTTCACTCGGCTCTGTACTAGGGGTCCACAGTGGTCCTGTCAACCATGCTACAGATGGTGAGCTCTGCTTTCATCTCGCAAGCAAGAATTGAACAAAAATGGGCATAAGAATATTATATTTCTTCATATCTCGGTAGAGTGGTACAAGAGCGCATGTTGGGTTACACTGGGGAGTGATGGTGTGTACCTGAATGGGCGCCAGCGACCTCAAGTGAAGACGTGCTGGAGGAGACACTTAAGTAACCCACGCTCGGCACTGCTCTTGCAACAATCGACTGCTACAGTGCAGATTTCATACGAAAATAACATAACTTGGCGAACACGTATTACTCATTGCGGCAGAATGGCCGTGCGCACTAAGGCGCCCAGCTGCGGTGCGCGCGGCGACTCGCCGTCGAGGGTTGGAGTCCTCCCTCGGGCATGGGTGTTTGTGTTGTCCTTAGAATAAGTTACTTCAAGTTAGTGTACGTAGGTTTTAAGCCTAGGGACTAATGAGCAACGTAGTTAAGTACCTTGGAGTCACAAATATTTAAACATTTTTTATCACTCATTAGTAGCAAGGAACTCGACAATACACAACAGTGTTGCAGTTAGCTTGGCTACGACTGGTACATTCCTGGCTTTGGCTGAAATGGCAAAAGAGAGGACCGTCTAAGAGCTCGCTGAACAGCTGTTCTTGCTCTAGCGATATGTGTATACTAACTTAGCGCCCGCTGCTTCTCATGCGTAGGCTAGTTGGTGTGCACCAGTTGTTTCTCCCTCATAATATAAATTTTGAAAGATGTAGCTTAAGTACTATCATAATGAAATGTTGTGATACTACTTGCAGCCGCGGTAGAGTGGCCGTGCGTATTAAGGCGTCACGCTGTGGTGTGCGCTGCTGTTCGCCGTCGGGGGTTCGAGTCGCCCTTCGGGCATGGGTGTTTCTGTTGTCCTTAGCATAAGTTACTCTAAGTTAGTTTATGCTAGTTTAATTAGTTTGTACGCCTTAGGGACTGATTAACCCGTAGTTAAGTCTCTTAAGATTTACAAACATTTGAACATTTGATTTTACTACTTGTAACCCCCTGTGACACCCCTTAATAGTTGAATTTCGAAAAATACAACATGTGTCTTTTAAATTCCAACCAAGTACGCAAATATAATTTTTTGTAATTTTGGATTCAAAATTGGCTTAGTAGTAAGGTATTTTCAAAAATTGTTTCATCCCCCATTTCACCCCCTAAATGATTAATTTTCTGAAAATACCGAAACACGTTCTTTTTAATCCTGACCAAGAAAACATATACCAACTTATGTGGTTGTAGCTTCAAAATTACCTTAATAACAAAAGATTTTCGAAAAAAATCCCCTCTCCAATTTAACCCCTTTGATGGTTGAATTTCCAAAGATACCGAAACACGTTTCTTTCTTTCTTTCTTTCTTTCTTTTTTTTTTCTTTTAATTCTAACGAACAATACAAATACCAATTTTTGCAGCTCTCGCTTTAAAATTGTCTTGTCAACAATGTGTTTTCGAAATGAATATTTGATTCCCTGTTTTACCCCCTTGGCTGTTGAATTTCCAAAAATAACGAAACTCGTGTCTTTTTAATCGTGATCAAGAGTCCATATTCTAAGTTTCGTAGTTATAGCTTGAAATTTGAGTTAACAGCAACATATTTTTGAAAATCAATTTTTGCATCCCGTATTTAACCCCCTTATTGGTCGAATTTCCAAAAATACAGAAACACGTGTCTTTTAAATTCGAACCCAATATCTGAAAATTTGTAGTTCTGACTTCCAAATTTCCGTAATACCAACAGATTTTCGAAAAACATCCCCTCTCAAATTTAACCCCCTTTACGGTTGTATTTCAAAAAAATACCGAAACACGTATTTTTAAAATTCTCACAAACAATACAAATATTAATTTTTGCAACTCCAGCTTCAAAATTGTCTGAAATGCAACGTGTAGTCAAATAGAATTTTTCATCCCCTATGTTACCCTCTTACTTGTTGAATTTCAAAATACTGAAACTCGTTTTTTTTAATCCTGACCAAGATTCCATATCCGAAGTTTCGTAGTTGTAGCTTAAAATTCGAGCTAACAGCAACATATTTCTGAAAAATCAATTTTTTGCATTCCCTATTTTACCCCCTTTTTGGTTGAATTTCAAAAAATGCCGAAAGACGAGTCTTTTAAATTCGAATACTGAATTACAATCACAAATTTTATAATTCTAGCTTCAAAATTGCCTAAATAGCAACGTATTTAAAAAGAAAAAAACGTTTCATCCCCTTACAGACAGAATATCGAAAAATCGTTTCTTAAATGACGCCTACAGAGTAAGATCAACATACTCTACAAATTTCAAGTTTCTATCTTCAGTGTTTTGGGTTGGGCGATGATGAGTCAGTCAATCACTCAGACAGTCAGTCGGGACATTGCCATTTATATAAATATCCCATTTCATTACAAGGATTCGACAGTTTTTCGTAGCTAAAGGGGGGGGGAGCACCTTGCGGCATCCCTTCGTACTCGGCGCCTGTTTGCGACGCACACATTGCACGCATGCGCAATGCTCTGTTCTTAGACTGCAAATTATCTATGTTCTACATGAAAACAAAGACCAAAATACTATTGATTACTAGCCTCATCGGCTACGAGCCATAGCTCATGGCAAAACTTATTACTTTTTCTTTATGATAATGATTTTTCATACCTTATTATTATTACGAGATAAGGAGTAATTTCATAATTTTCTAAACTGATTGTAAGTAGAAATAGGAGGTTCGTTCCAGCAGCTGCCAGACGGCTACTTTCAAGCGCTAAGAAACAGGTGTTACTGCGCATGCGCAGCTACTATGACGTAAAAACCCTTGTTTGATACTTGCACTGCTGGAACGGTTTTTGCACTGTTTCTGGTTGCAGGCGAAGGTGAGTTTAAAGGAATAATTAAAATACTTTCCATCCTAATAACGAAGAAGTGTAAACGAGAAATATCTTATCTCAAGTGGGATTGCAGTGACTTCTAAATAATCGAAAAACACGCTACGTATCACGTGACGGCTACCCCCACTTTAACTCAAACCTTTCTGCGCATGCGCAAATTGGCAGCTTGACCGCGCCAGAAACATTTTTTCGGGTAGCGTCTGGCTGCTTGCGGCAACTGCTGGAGCACCAAACAGCCACACTCCAAGTAGCCAGAAGCGGGAGAAGGCGCTGCTGGAACAAAATTTTAGCGTTGTACATGCGCGTCAAGCAATCTGGCAGCTGCTGGAACGAACCTAAGATGAGTAGAAGTTTTCACAACTGAAAAAGACTTGTGTGATAAAGTGAACGAAAACGATAAAAATAGAGCTGTCCATAGAAAACATGATTGTGAAGATTAGTAGGGAGAAAATAGAAGTGAGTGAAAGACAGTTTAGAAGTGAAATTTTGTAGAAGTTAAAAAATGTTCAAATGTTTGTTAAGCCTAAGGGACTTAACTGCGGGGTCATCAGTCCCGAAACTTACAAACTACTCATGAACTACCTTATACTAAAGTCGAGACAAACATCCGTGCCCGAGGAGGGCTTAGAACCCGCAACTGTAGCGGCCATGCAGACTGTGACTGGCGGGCCGCAGACCGCTCAGTCACTGCGGCCGGCTTTGTAGAAGGTAGTCAAAGTCAGTTAAGCTGGGTAGGCGCAGCTAACACGCAGAAAAGTTTCAATGGACACTTTCGACTTTACACTAAGTAAGAAATTTTCACAAAAGCCGTGCACTTAGGCGCCTTGCTACGGAGCGCGCGGCCGTTTGCCGTCGGGGGTTCCAGTCCTTCCTAGGGCATGGGCGCGTGTGTGGTGTTCTTAGGATAAGTTATTTTAGGTAGTTTGTAAGTTTAGGGATCCATTAAAAATTTTACCAACATTTCTTCCAGTCTGATGTATGTGTTACAATAAGTTAGGATAAGTCAAATTTGCAAACTATGATGTGTTTGAGAGGGGCTCTGCAAGAGTTTAGTCCACGAATGTTTACCAAAATGTTTCATCTTTGCATGAGAGTGTTTGCGACATGACATGGTGTTTGCTATCTACTTTCACCCTCATTTAGTGGATACACTTATTTTATTGCTATGTAGATAAGAATACCGGATGATCAAAAAGTCAGTATAAATTTGAAAACTTAATAAATCACGGAATAATGTAGATAGAGAGGTAAAAATTGACACACATGCTTCGAATGTCATGGGGTTTAATTAGAACAAAAAAAAAAGTGTTGCTAGACGCGTGATAGATCTCTTGCGCGCGCCGTTTGGTGATGATCGTGTGCTCAGCCGCCACTATCGTCATGCTTGGCCTCCCAGGTCCCCAGACCTCAGTCCGTGCGATTATTGGCTTTGGGGTTACCTGAAGTCGCAAGTGTATCGTGATCGACCGACATCTCTAGGGATGCTGAAAGACAACATCCGACGCCAATGCCTCACCATAAGTCCGCACATACTTTACAGTGCTGTTCACAACATTATTCCTATTGTTGAGGAATGATGATGAACATATTGAGCATTTCCTGTAAAGAACATCATCTTTGCTTTGTCTTAATTTGTTATGCTAATTATTGCTTATCTGATCAGATGATGCGCTATCTGTCGGACATTTTTTGAACTTTTTTTCTAATTTAACCCCATGTTATTCCAAGCATGTGTGTCAATTTTTACCTCTATATTATTCCGTGATTTATTAAGTTTTCAAACTTATAAAAATGTTTGTATAGTCTATGGGACTTAACTACGGGGTCATCAGTCCCTAAACTTACAAACTACTTATGAACTACTTACGAACTAGGACGGCACAAATATCCATGCCCGAGGGGGGATTCGAACCCCCGACCGTAGTGGCCGTGCAGACCGTGACTGGAGCGCCTTAGTCCCCTCAGCCACCGCGGCCGGCTCAAATTTATACTGACTTTTGATCACCCGGTATGTCATTTCACAAATATATATAAAACATATACCAATAATAAAGCACGAAATACTTGTGACAATTACACAGATTCATTTGCCTAAAGGAATAACCCTCTCGTGGCAATTTTCTTGCATTTCGGTAAATAGTTAAACATACTTAATTTCTTCTCGCTTAATTCAGTCGGTCGACAAATGACGATCGTCGAGCCAATCACACATTAGGTGCGTCAGCTGGGCGTGTTTATAAAAAATCACTGACGTGGCGGATGGGCGTGACCACGCAGTCAGCCACGCCTGGGCCAAGCTCACCCACGTGGGCACCATCTGTCATCCGCCGACGTCGCACAGCTGATCTGCGTCACCGCCTCGTGCGTCTTCCGGGCGTACACGTTTGCACGCACGCAAGGAGAGCGGGTATGTGTCTCCATCGGAAACAAACTAAGACTAACGATTGAAGTAAAATTTAAAATTATAAAGACAACTTTTCTTAACAATTTTGTGTTACTCAGGCGACAACCAGACACACTATCAAAGAATAAATTGCTACGTCACAACGAATTTTTACATTATTTTAAAACTAATAACTAGGCATTCTTGATGAAATTTTAATTGTTACACATGTAAACTCAAGCCACAGTTATTTGTGAATCATCACCCCTTTGTAAGGTACTGTAAAACTTATAATTTTGTATCTTTAGGTTAGTTGTCATATACCTGTGCATTTAGAAATCTATTACAATTGTTATCGTAATTTTTTTCTGACTAATCTATAGTGAATCAGTAATTTGTAGACATGTATTTTTAACAAAACCACTTAGTGTGAAATGATGCAGACAGACTAATGTTAACAAAGAGAATTAAATATTTTAAATGGACAATGATTTAAGCTGAAGTGACTGGAGATTTACAGGCCTAAAACGAAGACTGGTAGTAGCCTGTGGTAACTTCCAGCCTTCGTTGTGGAGAAATGAAGTGTTGCATCAGATAATGTAAATAGAACGTTGATTACCAGAGAGACGATGAGATAGAGATTTAAATTTTAATGAATTGAAGTGAATATTATTTTCTTAAAAGAACGACATTTTGAGATTTTATTACATTAAAACTGAGATTAAGAATTAAGCATACATAGCCTATTATTTTGTAAAAGTAGGAATGCTGAAAATGTTGAAGGAGGAGATACATTTACATTTGTCACAGCGCATAGTCGCTGTGTCACTCTCGCCCGAGCTGTCCTACAACATACACGTAAGTGTCGTCATCTCCGCATTCTAATTTTGTCTCGTACTGTAATTGAAATTTCATTTAAAGATCATCCACATTTGTTATTTAATAGAGCTATTCCTTCAGCCAATTTGAATTGGCATAAATGTTTTTTACGGTTTTCAGCACAATGCTTGAGCAATGGCTGCAGGGCAGATGTGATTGTTGGCTGCCATAATGGGCAAGTTCTCTTCACTAAATTCTGTACTTCCAGTCAAGCTACTTTATCGTCCCTGAGAGTTGTTTTCTTTTCATGAGCCAGCCATTTTCAAGATAAAAATCTGTCAAGCTACCAACAGACTCCGACTTAAACAGTCATTGTGTTAAGCCAACAGCCTGCAACAAATATAGTATGTGCTTGATGATTCTCCTCGGGTGAACATTTTCAGATCAGATAATTTTATAATAATTCAGTAGTTTACTTGCTGTCATAGAAAGGCTTTTCTTTTAACATCATCATCATCATCATGAAATTTACTTCCATTGAGCGGACATTTTAACTCTTTCATTGAGTGTAAATGTTAAATGCTTGTCTTACACTCTGCCGTGGAATATACATATAATTTTAAGGAGTAATATTTTAGGGTTTCCTGTCTTTTGCGACAATTTTCTTTCATTCTTCTGTTCCAATCACCGAACTCTTTTCTTCATTTCCTACTACTCTACAAGAGTTCCAACATATCTTCCCACTTTCCATAACACATATGTCTTTATGGCTAAGACTCATCCCATTTCTTTGTCAGGTGTTTTCTTTTTTTTTCTTACTGACTTCAAACCCCAGTGATTTACCGTGCGAGGTTCGCCAGAGGTCTAACACGGCAACACTTATACAAACATACGAACACATTAGTCACACACACATAATTACAAAATAATACATATAAAACAACAGTACACAGTTTACACTTACATACATGAGTACTGACATGGAAAACCATTTCTCAACAAAGAAGGGAAACCTAAAAGATGGAAAGAGTATATCGAGGGGCTCTACAAGGGAAATGGACTTAGACAATGTTGTAGGAAGGGAAGAGGAATTAGACGAAGATGAAATAATAGATACTATACTGAGAGATGAATTTGTCGGAGCACTGAAAGACTTAAGTCGAAACACGACCCCTGGAATGGACAACATTCCCTTACAACTACTGAAGTCTCTGGGAGACCCAGTCATGACAAAACTATTTCCCCTGGTGTGTAAGATCTATGAGACAAGGAAAATACCCTCAGACTTTATGAAAAATGTAATAATACCCATTCCAAAGAAAGCAGGTGCAGACAGGTTTGAAAATTTCACAACCACCAATTTGATAAGTTAAGGTTGCAAAATTTTAACACGAATTATTTACGGAAGGATGGAAAAGGTGGTACAAGCCGACCTTGGGGAAGATCAGTTTAGATTCAGGAAAAATGTAGGGACACATCAGTCAATACTCACTTTATGTCTTATCTTAGAAGATAGCTTATCTTAAAGGCAAACTCACATTTCTAGCTTTTGTAGATATGGAGAAAGCTTTTGACAATTTGATTTCAATACACTCTTTCGAATTCTGAAGCAAGCAGGAGTAAAATATAGAGAATGGAAAGATATTAACCAAACAGCTGTTATTTGAGTCGAAGGGCATCAAAGGGATGCAGCGGTTGGGAAGGAAGTAAGAGAGGGTTGTAGCCTTTCTCCAGCGTTATTCAACTTGTACATAGAGCAAGCTATAAAGGAAAGCAAGGAAAAATTTGGAGAAGAAATTAAAGATTAGGGTGAAGAAATAAAACCATTTAGTTTTGCTGATGACATTGTAATTCTGTCCGAGACAGCAAAGGAGCTGGAAGAACAATTGAATGGAATGGACAATGGTTTGAAAGGAGCGTATAAGATGTACATCAACAAGAGCAAAACAATGGTAATGGAATCCAGTCTAAGAAAATCAGGCGATGATGAATTAGATTGGGTATCGAAACAATAAAGGTGGTAGATGAGTTTTGTTATTTGCTCAGTAAAATAAAATATGATGGTCGCTGTACAGGTGATATAAAATGCAGTGTGCAATGGGAAGAAAAGCGTTTTTGAAAAGTGTATTGTTGACATCAAATTTAAGTTAAAGGAATTCTTTTGTGAAGGCATTTCTGTGGAGTGTTGCCTTGTATGGCAGTGAAACATGGACGATAAACAGTTTGGACAGGAAGGCTTTTGAAATGTGGTACTACAGAAGAATGTTGATGATTAGGTTGACGAGTCATGTAACCAATGAGCAGGTAACGAACAGAATTTGGGAAAAAAGGAAATTCTGGCGTGCCTTGACTAAAAGAAAGGATCACATTCTCAGACATCAAGGAATCGTGACTTTAGCCTTGGAGGGAAATGTTTGGGGTAAAAATCGCACAGGGAGACCAAGAGTTGAATACACTAAGCAGATTACAATGGGAATAGGTTGCCGAAAGTTAAAGATGTATTACATTTGTTGCCAAAACCTTTGCGTGAACAACCAGTGATATTAACTTCTATTCAAAGGTTAATAAAAACAGCATTTAAGCAAGTGAAACAAACAAGTTACTAAGACACTTGACTATGGCTTCCTAACGGCCAAAGTGCAAAGTCACAAAGAAACAGGGTTAAAACTCAAAGTTTTGTTGCCAAATTCCATGAGAGAATATTATTAACAAGAACAATTACGACTGAAATACTCCACACCGGTTTACACGGACTTCAGCATCACATGCATTCAAAGTTATCACCAAGAAATTTCTATCTTCGATTAACAACCTCTATAAAACCTGATTAAGAAGTTTATACTAATAAAGCTGAACACATTACTGCTATTAAACATTACGCAATGAACCTCAGAAGCTATCTTATGTACTGAAGCACTATACCGGAAACCGTTTCCAAGATCCAAAATATCACAGTTTAAACAAGTCTGACTTTAAATAAAATTTCAATTCAAACATAAAATTCTCATATCTCCCGGTCGTCCGATGCACTTCGTATACAGCAATCTTGGTTCCAAGCTGAAAGAAAACTTCTTAAATATTCCATCTACCACATACAACCTCTAGCAGCATATCCACACTCTTCAGCTCCTGGCCAACGACAAAAGTTACCTACCACGTGCTAGCTTCTCCGTGTTCCAGCGACCACGGCGCGAAGCTCTCCCATTGGTCAGTTACTTCACTTCAAAGGTCTCGGCCACAAGGCGGCACAGACACCCTTATCGATACCTGACCTGTGGCAAGACACTTTCTTTCATGCACCTAACCAGCGTTTACATGTAACCCAACAGACTGCGTTTACACAAACACATTACTACATTTAAGAAACTAGATAAGTTGGGTAAGTGACATGGTGTCAGTACATTGTAGTAAATAGAGAGACACAATCCCATTAGCATGCCAAGAGAAGTGTAGTGTTGCCCATTATAAATATATAAATTCATATTTGTAGTTGTCAATAAAGACAATATTATAGTGCAGAATTTTGTTCAACTTAAAGAGAGACAAGTCCTATCATTAATTTATTGTGAAATGAAAAACAGGGGCCATTTCAACCTGAAGCAGCAAATAACACCCATTAGACTGACAAAGAAGAGCTTGAACTGGGACCATCAAAACGAACGAAATTGTAATTATTAATTATCTGTTATTCTAATCTTTCCTGTAAATAAGTATAGTTCAAAGCCTTGTGTTTAATGTTGGATTTAAAATGTTAAATTGTAAATTAAACAAGGTTCTAAGTTCTAAAATATTATCTCTTTCCCATTTACTTTGGTATAATATGTACTTACAAGCACATAAAATCCCTAAACCATTTAGAAAAAGTTTTCAGGCTTTAAATACATTTGTATGGAACAAGAAATCAGCTTTACATGTCAATCTCATTAATGATGTAGACATAAAATTTTAGGCATGGGTCAAAGTCATAATAAATTTAGATTTTCAAATTTTCAGAAAATTCCTTAAAACCAATTTAAAGTGCACACAGATGACACAAAATAGCCTCAGAATAAATTTAGAATTAAGTCCTCTACTAAAAGAACATTAAAAAATCGCTAAAACCAAAGTGTGAATTTAAGGTTTCTCTACATAGTTGTTTACTGCTCAAAAAAATTTCAAAATCTGCCCAAACTGGAAAAAAATTGCACATTTTAAATATACAGATTGATGCTGTACACCTTAAAAATACTGGGGTGATAACTTTTGATGCTGGGACATTACAGCACAGTTAAAATTGGAAAAACACAGTTTTTGGCAAAGTTGGAAAAAATTGCTGTATTTTGAAACGCCATAAAAATCGAACTATTGGAGCGATTTTCAATTTTTTCTTTTAATCGACGCAGAATTTTGTCATCAGTATTTCACTGCTGATCCGGCTTTTCCTAAATTTCGACCGTTTTCGAGTTATAAGCGAGAAACAGGAAAAAGTCCGAAAATTTCGAGGTTTTCCTGCCAACAGATCGGAAACCCACACCATACCAACGATACAGAAAAAAAAAAAACAAAAAAAAAACAAAACAAAAAAAACTTTTTGTTCCAATTAATGTTAGCTGAGGCATTTTTTGGATCCTCTACATAGTGGGCTAAGACGAAACACAACAGCTGCCCCCTGACGCCGTCCCACCGACGCGAACGACTTGTTTAGGACGCTGGGTGCACTTTCCAGCGAGATTTCGAGACTCCGACGCTCCACTTCCGCCCAGGGGGCTGATGTAGCGCCTCATAAACAGTCGCCACGAGTACGACAGTGCAGTTTCACGCCCAACCACTTCGAGCGCTGTTTTTTTATGTTTTTGTTCCGTGATATTCATTATTCCATATTTTATAGCATTGTGTACGTTTTGCTTTCTGTGATTATTGAATTAGTCTTACTTTGTTCAGATAGAAAGATTGTGGAATACATTTCTGAGCAGTGGCGGATCGTACAAAATTTGACCAGTGTGCTACAATATTACAAAAATAAACAGGAAACAAAATATACTAAACTAAAAAGTCAACCTTTGTATGATTGCCTTTAATTAAATATCAATTAACACTGTATTGACAGTAAGACCTTCAGGGCAATCTATAACAGCGCTGCCAACTGCATGTATTCACTGCAGGTACTAAATATAACGTTTAAAATATTAATTTTATTTACAGAAATTAAAAATTTTGACTCAGAGATATTTGAATACGAGCCTCACACAGGTAGGTTTGAGAGACAACGCGCAAGACGTCTGAGCCAGCGCGCTATTTGACTCTGTATGCCGCAATATTCGTCATATACTATTCTTCCGCAACCGTTACACGCAGCGCTAAGAGAAATATTGATCTCGTGCTGCAGCCGGTCTCAGCACGCATACGTCGCCAGGCCTGACGTCACGTCTGCACATGCGCACTAGCGAACAGACAACTGCGCCGCCTCTCTGCGCACGTACCAGCGCAGCTGAATCCCACTTCAGCACACGGAGCTGGTTTCGATCTATCGCGGCGAGAACGTTCCAAAATGCGTTTTCATCCTTATTACTAGCATTCTAATACGCATTGGAAGGGAAATGGCATAATTTTATTGTGATATCTGGCTCGTATTCCAAGAGAAAGGATGTAATTCTACAGCGATTTCTCGCTTGCATTCGAAGAGAAATGACATAATTTTAGTAATATATTTACAGTGTGCTGCAGCACATTAGCACATTATCACCAGCCGCCACTGTTTCTGACAGCAAAACTGTTTCTTAATTACTTTAATAATCATTATCTGCTTATGAAAACAGCGCCATTTAATGCTATTAGCAAAACTTGTGCTGTTTTATCACTGTGTTATTTCCGAAGAGCATGAAAATAATGCCGTAAAGGCAATTAATAAACTGTACCCAACAGGTTCATACCTAAATACAAACTAGAAAATCGCCACATATTCTGAAATAGACAGCCAGTGACGTCCTTCTGATAAGGAAGAAAGTCAGTATAATTCACACTCGTTTCATTCGCACAATTTTAAGCTTTACTGTTAGGTTTCTTCATAACTTTACTCTAGCATATCGTAGAGAATTCGGAAAAAACTGACTACTACTGTACAACAGACTTTTAAACACATTTAGATTATCGTTCCAAAGTCATTTACAAACGTAAAAAAAGAAGAAAAAATCTTAGTTTTCACAGGACTCGAACCAAAAATTTTGCCAACAGGAGAACTAAGAGCACTTGCCTTAACTACAAGACCAGAATGAATTACAAGAATGTCACTCGTAATTTAATTCATATAAGTCCTGCTTTGTTATTCAGCACTTTCGCATCACTAATTGATATTCGTTCTTCATTGACATTTAACAAAACAAAGTGAAACGTCTGTGATAAGTGTTCAATGTACTATCGCCTTAAAATAGTATATTGTCATGATTTGCATCTCAAAAACATGTCGTCTGCAAATCTCTAAGTGACCACAGATGTGGTATGACGGAGCTTCCGGCAGTCTACTTCCGGCACACTCGGTGTTTAGCGCGAATATGGAAAGCGTAAATTGAATCGTATTACAGTTCTGCCAAACCCCCTCCAGACAGGTAGGAGGAGGCGGAGTCTCTTGAGCACGTGACTGGTCTTCAGTAGCGCTTCCAAGCGGCAGACAGCAAAAGCTTTGGTCACTTTTGTTTACAGTTTACGTGCGTTATTGCGTGATTTTACGTGTAGGTTAGGTTGTGTGAATTCCATTCCCAGAGCAGACTCGGCAAAGTAACATGAAAATATTGTACAGCAGTCTGAACACAAGATTGAATTTCTACCTTCCTTATGTGATTTTAGTAACCTCAAACGAAACAGGAAGCTTCAATACTTTATTCTTCTATTCGTGATGTAATTACCGTGAAAAAAAAAAAAAAAAAAAAAAAGAAACCATTAGTTTTGTAATGAATGTCAGTTGAGTGTGGAAGCACCTCTCACGTCTTTCCATCGAAGAAAATGTAAAGAATGATGCTGACAACATTCTTATACCGATATCCGAGTATTGGAGCCGACGTGTGTAATTTATGCCGAATTTATGAAATAAAAAAATATATATTTCTCACCATCTGATATAGAATGACTCATTTGCTGTAAGTGCGTTTTAAATACATAATTTATACAACATTTATAATTATATGTATCAAAGACACGTGGGCTACAGTCATCTCCCTATAATAATAATTTCGTGTGGCTCGTTGGCAGGTGCAAGTCTTTAAATTGGACGGCACTTCGGCGACTTGCGTAAAAGAATGTGTGTTGTCACATGCCTTTATTCTGTTTAAACTCGTTGCCAGTAGCGTAGGTGTGATTTTAAGTTTACTGTTTATTAGTAAAAACACCAGTGGCAGTCCTGTAGTGGAGACTATGGTAATTAGAACATAAATCAAATGATATATGAGATAAAATTTACGGTACCGGTAGGCCTGAGTTAATGTTTACACTCTTCCAATTCTATCATTTTTGTTTGTACCTCAGAACTGCCCCACTCCTTCAGGCTTGCAATTTATGTAGCCTATTGTAGGGATAGTAGGGACAAACGTCACCTTGGTGGTACCTACTATGAAATTTCACTAAAGTATGAACATTCATTCATGAGCTACAAACGTCAAAAATATAAAAATGAACTTAGAATAAGACAGCAACAGCTGACAGCGTTAAGCTTTTGCTTTCTGCCACTGGGAAGCGCTACTGCAGACTAGTCACGTCACAACATGCCCCGCCTCTTTCTGCCCTTGTGGAGGGGATGTGGCAGAACTGCAGTACAATTCAATTTACGCATATGGAAACTACCAGGAGTTTAGCAGTCTCCCCACCACATCGTCGCAGCTGTAACCAAGCGACCAATGATATGGCACTACAGAAAAGCCAATGGGAAGTTCTGTGTGCATATGACACTTGTGAGGTGTATTGCAATAATATTCTACCTACGTGTTCGCTTGTGTTGCCTCTAGATTGGAAACGGACAATTGTAGTTCTTTCTCGAAATATGTGTTTTAACATATGACTATGACGTCCAGTATTTGTTTCTTCGTTTTTCTGTTTTATTCAGTAAACTCACAATCAGATTAATTAAGTGCATAGTATTCGAATGCACAGAATTAGAATTCTGTCCTCAATTACTGCACTCAAATCAAGTGATATGGGAACAGTACTGCTGGCCAAATGTATTTCAAGCATTATTAACTCATTATTGCATGCAGATAACTTTCAGAAGTATCGTAAAACTATGTACACATTTTAATAGGCATCTTAACAATTATATTCATTGGATGAAGTTGGTTTACACATGCGAAAATGGAGAGTGTGAATGTTTTTTTTTTTTTTTTTTTTTTTTTTCATATTCATTTTGTTTTCTACAGCTGTTAAATGAATGTTTGTTCGAATTATGTTTCGAAGACGCATATAGACACACAAAAAGAAAAAAAAGGCTTACAGCAAATGACAACCTTACACAACTATTTTCAGTCTTTGCTTATCGTTTTCCTTTTTTCGCTGCAAGGAGGCAGTTGCCTACAGCACTTCTCATAATTTTCATTGGGTAAGTTCAAAGGCTAAATAGGAAGCAGTAATTAGCGTGGAATGAATCAAATTTGAAATGGTTTGAAAAATAAGTTACTGTACAGATAGTTTCTCCTTTAGGTGCTGAGTTCAGTCTTTTGCTGCTGTGTCTCAATTAGGAACAGGAGACTGATGACCCTTCTGTTTAGTCCCCTTAAAAGTCCCCAAAACAACTGACATTAGATAGCTTATGTTATAGGAATTTTTGATCCAGACCCTAATTAAAGTCCATGTCCATATACCACCAACAAACATAAAAACTATCTGGAGGAAATTAAGGACATTTGGGCAAACAATCTTGGAAATTGTTTATACCTCACTCATTCATGAGAACATTCACTCAAGACGATATAAAGCACAGCCAATTTTGATTTTTTTGAACCTCTTAATTACATTTTGTATAAAGTTTTTGCCATTATATAAGAGCAAAATTAAGGGAAATGAACAAAACTGGAATAAAAATAAACCAAGGTATCATCAGAAGTGAAACTAAATCAGTATAGCATCATGTTAACGTCACTATTTAGCAAATAGAAACTCAAATAGCATATAGAAACTCAACCTTTATTCTCTTATAAACATTAGACGATCTACATAAAGTGAGATGCTATGTAGCTAAAGCTGGTGGTGATGAAACTTAAGGTACTGGCCTAACATGTGTTCATACTTGCAAAAAAGGAAAATAGGAAAAAAAAACATTATACTATGCATGATTTGCCTACAAAACCTAACACTATGATATTGTTGTACAACTGGTACGAATACAAAAAAAAAAAAAAAAAAAAAAAAAAAAAAAAAAAAAAAAAAAAAAAAGTGAAATCAGCAGCATGTGTGTACACCAAAACATCACGTGAGAATTACTGGAATAGAACAGAACCATCTTGATTGATACAAGGTGATAAGTTACTGCATAACTATTAAAAAGGAAGTGGAAGTGGTTGGTTGCCAATATCTAGCTGTGTTATTTTCCACAACAAAATTCCCTACAGGACCCAGGGTAGTCACATGTTAAAAGTAAAATCTTATACTAATATAAAACCATTATAGGAACAATACTTGGAAAAAATAATAAACTATAAAATATTTAAATCTTCCTTATATATATTCTTGTCAGTGAAAAGTATGTAAAGAAGTAGCCATGCTAACTGACTCAATCTGAACTTGTTGATCACTTGCCAGTTTAGATTTCATAAAGTGTTCTCTGTACTAAGAGAAATACTTGGCATGTCATTATCAGAGATCAAGGATTGAGTTGAACATGTAATGCACACCCGACAGGTGATTTTATATATTTTAGCTGTTAAAAAAATTTCCAGCTGTACATGATTTCCCTTGACTTTAATGTGATTGGAGGATGTTCATTCAGTGAACTAAATCAACATGCTATATTAAAAAAATATACATTTTATATAATAACCATCGAGCGAACTGTCTATTATTGTTATAATATTTTAGTGATTTGGATACACGACTCATTATCGAGTGTTACACAAGATCAAGAATTATTCGACATGAAGAACATTAAAGTTATTTTTGTCAGTTTGCTAAAAAAAAATTGGCTTTTATCAATCAACTAAAATAAACTGTTCTTTGCCACAGAGACAGTCAATTTATTTGAAACAATATTCCAGACAGTTTCCTTGTTTAAACTGTTCATTGTGTCATAGCTCGCGTTTTATTTTATAATACATACAGTGTTAACAGATTTCATTTTCTGCTATAATAAAGAACTAAACATGAAAGCACACTTCAAGGAAATAGGTATCATGAAAACCACAAAAAAAAGCTTAATATCAGGTACTTCTACTTGAGTCTGGATATGTTGATATACTCTTAAAGGCGAATAGTGCTTTGAGTAAGGTTACAAAATTGAGATACTCCTGGCTCATCCTCGGATGCTTTGCTTGTTTAATCTGCACGTCGTATATTAGTAAATGTTTACTTGAGAATCAATAAGCAGGCGATTTAATCAGTAATTTGGAATAAAATGAATACCCATATTGACAGCTTTATAATAATTGTTTTTTCTTAATTTACGTTATATTTGCAGACTGACATTCCTTAGCAAATTACTGGAATTCTCTGCCAGCATATTGTTCAATGTTTTATACTTTGTACGTATGATGTATTATGTGAAAAGTTTTAATACCCTTAGCAAGGTATCATTAAGTAATAAATCTGAAAAATAAATCATTGTTGTTCTGCATAACAGATAGGAATTATACAAGAATATCAAAACAGTAATGAAGTCGCATTTCAGCTGTTGATCCACCGCTAGCACGAGAATCCTATCAGAATTAGGACGAAAACCATTCAAGCAGTACAAATACGTCATCGTATGCACAGTAACGGGTACTTGCTTGCGCTTGAAAGTAGCTTTCTAGCAGCTGCTTAAGGCGCGTTCACACCAGTCAAGTTTAGTTGAACAAGTTTGCTTGATCAACAAAAGCTGAAAGCGACTTGAATTAGTTGTTGTTCACACGTTTCTAATGAAATCGATCAAAATGGCTTTGAAATTAGTGGTGTGCGAAGTCTTTTTGGGTCCATCAGTGGATATTAAGAAGAAACACACTGGGAGTGTCGGAGGCTTTGTTAAAGAGAACTATCGTTAGGGGACATGGAAGAATATCGAAACCATTTGAGAATGTGGGAAGAAAATTATGTAACACCATTCAGAAACATATCTGCTCTTTTATACCAGAACAGTTATGACACATACAATTCCTCAGTGGCGGCGCTAGGCGTCGGTGACGTTGGTAACCGCCGACGGCCTCGCGCATGTGGGGGCCTCGCAAAACATTCTTAAAATTTCAGTTTTCTATTTATATATATATATATATATATATGATGTTTAACGTCGCTTTTCAACTGCTAGGTTACATCTAACTTACACTAGCTTAATCCAAGGACGAACACAACATCCGTACCCAAGGGTAGGATTTGATCCCCAACGAGAGCGATCTCGCTCACCGTGGTATGACGCCTTAGTGCGATCGGCCATTTCCGACCGGCAGCTATTTAGTTGTCCGATTTATTTCCGTGTGAGTGCAGCAGTGATGCAATTTTTAGCTAAATACTTGCAAAACAACTTCTTCAGAACATTTTAGAGCCGGCCGCGGTGGCCGAGGAGACTGAGGCGCTCCAGTCACGGTCTGCACGGCCACTACGTTCGGGGGTTCGAATCCCCCCTCGGGCATGGATATTTGTGCCGTCCTAGTTCGTAAGTAGTTTGTAAGTTTAGGGACTGATGACCCCGTAGTTAAGTTCCATAAACTATACAAACATTTGAACATTCTGAGAACATTTTAGAAAACAATTTGGAAGAAGTATACCCAAATCTTTATATAACAATCAGAATCATCCTGACAGTTACCGTCAGTACAGCTTCGGCCGAGAGAAGCTTCTCAAAGTTGAAACTGATTAAGACTTCCTTAAGAAGCGCAAGAAAGAATATTTGCGTTGTCAGTACTATCAATTAATTAAGATGTGCTTTAAAAAAAAAAAAAAAAAAAAATTGTGAGACGAAAAGCCGAAAATTTCCTCCATTTTAATTTGTGTTAGTTTATTGTAATTTTTGTCATTTCAGTAATACTTGTATATTATACTTACAGAATTTTAGTATAATGATCATTGATGTATAATTCGGCTCATTTTATTTAACATTTTCTTACTCAAAAAATGAAAGGGGCCTCGCAAAGACGAGTTCGCCAACGTTCGGTTTTTTTCTAGCGCCGCCACTGCAATTCCTTCATTCCCACTCCACTCTTTTTATTTGGACACTACTGAAAAATTCAGGATCACGCTTTCTGACCGCTTGACGCTCATTCTGTGAGATAATTGAAAATGTAATATTTTAACAATAAGGAAAACACCGGCACTAAATCCACAATGAAGTTTTAAAACAGCTTGTGGGCTTACACGTGGGGTGATTCTATTTACACTTCGGTAAAATCAGACGTGACGTCATTATGACGTATCCTCACTATCGAAGACGACTGGAGTCATGATCGACTTATGTGGTCGTTCTAGACGCAAAACTGCGGTTGCAATTGTAGCAGACGAATTAAAGGACTAGCTGATAATATCTTCAGTTGTATATTCATTACAGTTTCGCAAGCTATTACTTTGCTTTCTTTTTTTGAAAGTAAGAAGCTATAAACTTTCCGAAAAAGGACCTACACTGTGAGCTCTGAAACGTTATTCAGCCAAATCTGATGTCATCGTGGCCCATTTGTGAAAGTTGTGTTCAAAACTAATGGAAACTTTTTCTCTAAGCGAAAAATGTTACCGAGTTGCATTGTAGTACGGAGTCTACGTTAAACTAAGAGGACAAAATGGGTTACCAGGCTATGAAGCGACAATGTGTACTTGGACATGTCAAAATATGCGACATACGAAAACAATATATAGTCGCCGTAGGTATATGTATGTTTTCGACGAAACTATAAATCAAATGAGCTGGATATTAATACAGTCATTTGTTACAGAGGCTCTGCGAACATCAGGTAACACATTTCGTAAAACTGGGTACTCATCTACCGCCAAGTTGCTGCAACATGCCAGTTCTTTTCTTTGAAAAAGTGTGAATTTTTTCGTTCTCTAAGTCTCGATACTGCGTTATTTCAGACATAATTTTCAATTTACATTTACTGAAATTTCCGTCAGTGCTTTCCAAAACATGATACCAATATTAGGTAAGGCCTGGTTTTGTCACTAAACTACGAAGGAAAAAAGTATGCAGTTCAGAAAGAATGTAGAATTAAGCATGAGACGGGTAACGTTCAGCTCACCACACTTGGAGCAAACATGACGTCATTTTGACGTCAGACGCTGTATCGACGATACTACCAAAACACCTACCGACTATCGCTAGTGTTCGAGGATAAACATTTACACGTGTGTAATAATAAGTCTTTGAGGGAGACCCGAAGTGCAAATGGGAACCTAAAACTTGGCGGTAGCTTGACCGCAGAGACATTTATTGGGTCGTTCGGTAGTTTCGGGGGCAGCGTGTCCTGCCATCTGTTGGCCGTTCTAAGTAACATTGAAGTATACGTGGGGAACTTTGTGTCTCATAATTCCCAGTTTTACAGGAGAAAATTAGAAACCAGTACCGCCTGCTGTGGCAAATCAATTACTTATATCTCTGGTATCATAAAAATTTCTGTACGTTCCCGTGTTTTTTTGCCTGTTCGTGAGGAAATTACTTTATACCCTGCGAATTGCGGGCTAAAGTGTTCTATATACTACTGACACTCACAGCCGACAAGCGACCTTTGGAAAAACTTGCTCCATTTCGTTATATTTGTAAGGTACGGAATAGAAATTTCGTGCCATAACAGCAATGCTAAATTAATTTTGCGCCACGACACTTTTCTATTTGGCTACAGCGGGTTTTTCCAGTGGAAACACTTCCACGGAAACGTAACATTATATTTTGAATGTTGTAAGGCCGGTATTACACTGTCATATTTCTTTCTCAAAAACTTACATCATAAAAATTGGATAGTGTAATAGGAAACTTTGATATATCTCTGCTTTTGTTTAAAAATATGACCATATCTAGTGCCCCGCAGTACATTTGGTCCTTCGACCATATCTATGGTCGAAGATTTGGTCATAAAAGTCGTTTGTTTACTGTTCAGCGCAATGCGAAATATAACCGCTTGGAACGCTAGCATCGCTGTAGCTCTTGGACCGCGATTATTGGAAAACAAATGTCGTTGTTTCAAAACGTGACGTCGAAGTTTATTTGGTGTGCGCTGTCATCTGAAGCAGGCGAAGCACTATATAATCGCAGACACCCTGAATAAGAACAGATTGAGGAGACTCGAATGGCGGAGGCACTCAACGGAGAAATTCGGCCTCGTGTGTTACATCAACCACAAAATTAATAGAAATATATGAAGCGGATTTTATAAGCCCTTCGCTCTTATCAATCTAGTAATAATCGACGCTGTTTCTGCTCTGTTGTTGAGAGGTTCTTGTAAGCGTTCTTGTCCGTCCAGTAAGTTAATCCTTCTCCTATAGTGAACATTTCATTGTCAACATGAGCAAGTTACACCGCCGCGCCGTAAGTAACATTTAACCCCTGTAGCAAGAAATTGCTGTGTCACTGAAACCTGTCTTCTGCCGTTATAGTCTTCTGACCTGCATATACTGATTTTTAATGTGTGGAGCCACTTTACTGAGTAAATACCGATAGGTTGTATCATCCATTCTCCAGTAATTTATATGTGACTTGGTGCCCTCCTCTTGCAGCTCCTGCAACACGAAATGATTTCTACAGTTTCCCCAAGTAAGCCCCTCATTTTTCTTCAGAATGCAGCTTTCGTAGTAGGAATGACAGCACATGATAACATGTGTTTACTGTCAGCCATCTTGAAATATGATCAAAAATATGACGACAGTGTAATACCCCTTTTTAGCATCACGTCAAAGATGTACATTAAAAAAATATTACGAACTTATGATGATATTTTTATGTCAAAGATTTGATCAAAAATTTCACCTACCGACCTAAGTGAGGCATCGGCAGGGGCTGATATTTCGGCCACAATGTTGCCAACTGCCGAGGTTAGGTGCTCGAGACCTGAAGTAAAAGTTTACCTGTTGTCGAAGTTTTGAAGTAAAAAGGGAAAGGCAGAATTTGGAGAATTGCGATGTGTAGTGACGCTATGGGCACTCTATCGGGGTTTTAATGTGTATGTGAGAGAGAATTTGGAATGATGGGAGCCGCCAGGAGGCACGAAAGACGTAGCAAAATTGAAATGTTTGTATAGCTTATGGGACACAACTACGGGGTCATCAGTCCCTAAACTTACAAACTACTTGTGAACTAGCTAACACTAAGGACGGCACAAATATCCATGCTCGAGGGGGGATTCGAACCCCCGACCGTAGTGGCCGTGCAGACCGTGGCTGGAGCTCCTCAGTCCCCTCGGACACCACGCCCTTCCCACGAAATATTGTTATTGTTAACAGTCTCGAAGTTCGAAACTTAATTTGTAAAAAGACGCAACATGAAGCAGAGGGTACTTTCTTGTGTGTACCCTTTTCTGATCAGTGAAAGTAGTTTTTTTTTTTTTTCCTTTATTGAATTTTATACCAGCAGGCTGGCAGCAGCACCATGGGCTGCTCTTCAGCCGAGAGTAAAATACATATATGAGTGCAGAATTAAAATACATAACAGGAGATAAAACAACAGAGATAAAGAGACATAGACAAGGCGACAGTTTGGAGTACATGACAATAGACAGATGTTTAAAACCACATATAGTTAGTTAAAAATGATGAGCCACGGTGCCCTAAAAAACAATGCAGGACGACAAGAACACAGGACGGTGAGTACACGGAGACACTAATTAAAATACATGGTGCGACACTTGTCTGGTTGCGGTGGACGCAGTTAAAAAACACACACTTCACTGGAGCACAGCACACAACACTTGACGTAGCACTGTTAAAACTGTCAGTCCAGGACCCTGAGAAGGAGGGGGCGGGGAGGAGCGAGGAAAAACGGCGGGGAAAGGGGGCAGCAGGGAGGAGCCGTAGGGACTCCAGGGCAGGGAGGGGGTAGCCAAGTGGGGGAGTGGAAGGGGTGGGGGGGGAGAGGGGGCACTTTATCTATGGGTGGAGGATCAGAGTTGGTAGGACGGGTATATGTCGGAACAGAGGACGTCATCAGGGAGGGGGAGGCGGCGGAAATTACCCTGGGAGAGGACATGGAGGGTGTGGAGATGAAGGGAAGGGGGTATAACGTGGTAGAGGCGTGGCAGAGGCCCAGGGTTGGCAAGGATGGGGTGGACCAGGGGGTTGCGGGAGTCTATTTTACGGGTGGTATAGAGGATATGGATTTGCTGGAGATATTCAAGGAGGTGGGGAAACGGGATCAGGTCGTACAGGATCCGCGTGGGGGAAGGGAGCCGGATGCGGCGAGGCAGAGGGTGTGGCGCTCGAGGACTTGAAGGGTTTTTATAGTAGGATGTGGGAGCGGAGATCCAGGTGGGATGGAAGCTGCAAATGACAGGACGCATGAGGGAGCGGTAGGTGTAGAGGATGGTGGAGGGGCTGAGACCCCACGTCCGGCCGGTAAGGAGTTTGAGGAGGTTAAGGTGGGAGAGGGCTTTCTGTCGGACAGTGCGGAGGTGGGGGGTCCAGGAGAGGTTACGGTCAAGGGTTAGGCCGAGGTACTTCAAGGTGGGTGTGTGGCGTGTAAGGCAGTTGTGGAGGGTTACTTACATAATTATATTAGTGGCACAAAAAAAAAAAAAAAAAAAAAAAAAAAAAAAAAAAAAAAAAAAAAAAAAAACTGGACACTTCAGTCAGCATGTTAAGATAATTCAGAAAATATGGGCCACTACATAAGCATTAAGGGGGGAGGGGGCATTACAATAACTGTACAATAAACTTTCTAACCACATCAAGACTGCTGTTATTTAAATACACTGGCCTATAATGGTTACCATATTACTTTATACACTTCAATTATTTATAGTACTATAGTATCAGTTTTACTGTTATCTGCCATATGTTTTTAAGATGTATCATGCTCAGCTAACTGGATGCTTAGATAAATAAAAAGTTACTGCAGTTCCATTTCCAGTGCCATACACTTTTAACTCAAAATTTATGCATACATATGAAATAAGAACCCGAGATCTTGACTATAATTGAAGCAATTCAATTATTCCAGCACAAGTGTTTTTTTCTCTCTCCTGTGTGAATGTTTGATAAGAATTTTTTACTCCATAGATGCAGACATTGCTACCATTGGAAACAGTTTAAACACAAAAGGTGGAGATTTCTTTTCCTGAAGTTTATCTGAATTGCAACTTTTATAAACTTTCAGAACTTAAAGTTGAATTCAGCAAAAAATTGTGTACTTGAAACCCACACACATACAGAACAAATTATGGTATTGGGTACTTCAATAGAAGGCTATGGTAAACTAGCATGAATGGTTATAAAAAAAGAATCTTATTCAAGAACACATAGACATTATAACAACCGTACACATGGTACTTAAAAATTCCAACTATGACTGGCATGGGTACTCTGAAAATCAGATAAATGTCTAGCAGAAGATTAATTGGAGCTCTAGAAAATAAAATCTGAAACTGCTTGAAAAGCCCCAAAAATAATACTATCTCTGTATCTGACCGATGCTTTGACACACTCCGAGACATGACCTAGCAATTACTGTCCATATGTCAGAGCTGACCATTAATTAGATGTAGCAGTCATGCTCCATCATAACATAGGCAAAACAAAACTACATATAAGGAATGCAAATGAGAGCGGAAATTGTGCCAGTACCCCAATTAAAATACCAAAACAATGTAGGGAAAGCACAGACTGTTCTGGTCCCATCACAGATTATGATATGACAAATTAGACTAAACTACACATACATCACATCCGATTTTTTCTTCTTTTTTTGTCTGGACACACATAAATGAGAGAGATTTTTCTCAAACTGAATTAATCATGATAAAGGCCAAATCAGTCTCAAAGTAAAAAGTATTACGGCTCACCTGTAGACGAGGATACCGCCCGTCGGCTATGACCCGTGATGTCATCGCAGCGCGGTAGTTTTTAGGTGCGTGCGTGTATGTAGAAGGCGTGAATGATTATGTGGTGATTGAGTTAAAGACGATAGTTTGTTTTCAAACACAAAAGATTAATACTTTGTGTTTAAAAGGTGATCTGTAGCTTCACTCTGATGGTTAGGTGTAGGTTAACCGAGAAATTTCTTTATCGTATGTGAGCGCTGGAGGTGCGAATTTTTGGGCTAAGACCCGTGATCGATGGTACATTATCTATAATAACAACAAATTATTTGTATCTACAATACAGAAGTATTAAGATATCCCGTATACTGGTTTACAGACATCTTGGTGATGCCATGGATCAAAGCAGACGGGAGGTATCCCAGTCTACAGTTATACCAGTTGTACTATAGGCAAATTAGTTCACCCAACTTCCCATCTGTTCCTTAAAAAATGTAAATGGTCCATAATTTCCTTATTCTGCTACAGCTATGCATTATGATTTTCAGCTTTATAAACCAAACTCGTAGCCATATTTGTATTTGCTTCCAAATATGAAATACATTTTATGAGTTGAATAACTTAATTGTACACTCAGAAGTGTAAGGCATGTAAATAACAAATTGTTACAAAATAGATGCCACATTTTTACAACTTAAACACACATTTAATTAAACTCGAATGAAAGCTGTGGGCACATACAAATACCCCTTTTCTTCTGATACCCCAGAGACTATTCTTATTGGAATCCATGAACATAAAAACCTAATGTACAGAAAAGACTAAACCACTGAAAAATAGTTTCTGTAATTTATTTGGAGGGGATAAAAAGAAACATTTTCTATCAACATATACACAAACACAAGGTAACATTCCAAAGTTCATCTCACAATCTTGATTTTAGAAGCATTTGAGACCTGAATTCCCTCAATCTAGTAGGCATATTCATTTCAATCAGAATTTGGTGTTGTCTGCACAAGTTACAATATTTATATAATACTTGGCAAATCCATACATCACGCACACTACAGAAATTATAGAAACATCTCACTAAAAGATAAATTTCTATCAGAAAAAGCGAAAGAAACCCCTCAATGTATTTTGAATATTTACATGTGTTTCGTGCTTAGTTGATTTCATAGGGAAATTCCTGAATATATTCGAAACATGAAGGTTTAGAAAAATATATATATAAATGGCTTATAACCACTATATCGGAATAAACTTCGGATGATACGAGATATTTATTTATAACGTATCGTACGGAAAATGAGATATTTTTATGCTCCCACGAAATATAGCAATACACAAGAATGCTACTTTACACCAGACTGCAGTCGTACCAATAACAACTTGTTTATTATGATACGACAGCTAACCAAACAAAGTCTCAAAACCTGCACTAGCACAAAAGGAGGTTGCTAGCAGACGACAGTTGCACACAGCAACAAGTGTGCGATCGCAAGTCGATAGCTGTTCGTGTGGTCTTCGATACAGCGTCTGACGTCAAAATGAGGTCACGTTTGCTCCAAGTGTGGTGAGCTGAACGTTACCCCTTTGAGACGCCCATAAAAGCAATACACCAACGAACCCCCACTTCCAACCCTCCACTACATGGAGCTAAAGGACACCTCAAGGCACAGCCTTAAGGCTACTACCCGATTGAAAAACATCATTCAGTATCAACAGTCCCAAAAACAATCATCTTCATTCTTTACATCCGTGTGAATTCTGATGATTATAATTCTGCAATCTGTTGTTGATACATATATTTAAAATATTTTTTTGGGGGCGGCTCCGCCTTAGAACCTTTAAGGCCAATTCACACTGTCCGTCACGTCAACGTCACGGCACCGTCACGTCAAGTTGTATTCACACTGTCCGGCAGTGTCCGTCACGTCAATTCGCCGATCTCAATATGCGATGTTGAAAGTGAGGTTATGAGTAGCGATCTGTTATGTAGAAAGTCATAGTTTAATACTAGAATTGAAGGAACAACAACGCTAAATGTTATGACAGCCAAATAAAACTTTACAGTGTATGTCTTTGGTCAACTTACCAGGAACTGAAACAATATTTCAAAACATCGACATCTATTTTTAAGCGAAAAAATAAACATATGAATACATCAAACAACACTTATAAGAGCATAAATAGCGCCTGTTCACTGTATCCATTACAATTTGCCTGTTGACATTGTTAATACCATCGTAAACAACTGAATTTTTGTCTTTCGTTAGAACTAACTTTTTCACTTAAAGGCCAATTCACACTGTCCGTCACGTCACGTCACCGTCCGTCAGAACATTCCGCAATGTATTTCTAATGGCGGCGTTCACAATATCCGTCACGTCACGTCAAGCTTTCTCGCGAAGAATGTTTTGACGGAACGGTCGACTGCTAACACGGAAGTTAACCTATTTTCGTCACGCGAATTAAATGTTGCAGTCGACGATTGCACTGTTTATATGCAAATAAGTCTTATACGCCTTTATTTTGTTGTTATACTTCGTTTTAGGAGTAAATCTCAAATGTTTCATGACGACTTAAGGCCAATTCACACTGTCCGTCACGTCACGGAACCGTCACGTCAAGTTGTACTCACACTGTCCGTCCGTGTCCCTCACGTCAATTCGTCCATCTGAATACGCGATGTTGAAAGTTAGGTTATGAGTGGCGATCTGTTATGTAGAAAGTCATAGTTTAATACTGTAAAGGGGGAACAACAACGCTAAATGTTATTAACGGCCAAAGAAAACTTTACAATGTATGTTTTTGGCCAACTTACTGGGAACTGAAACAACATTTCAAAACATCGACATCTATTTTCAAAAGAAAAAAATAAAAAATATGAACACATCAAACCATACTTGTAAGAGCATAAGTAGCGCCTGTATACTTTAACCATTACGATTTGCTCGCTGACATTGTTAATACTGTCGTAAACAACTGAATTTTTGTCTTTCATTAGAACTGACTTTTCATATAAAGTGTTATTTAATGAAAAATGCGTAATCAAATTACAATCTTATTCAAATTAACAGTTTGCTTCAGTCGTTTCTGTTACAATGTTACGTAACATAAACCATTTTTTGGTTTCAGATATCCGACCTCGATTTTAGGGGGACACTCAATTGACAAAAATATTTAAGTTGTCATGAAACATTTGAGATTTACCCCTAAAACGAGGTACATTAACAACTCAAAGACGAATAAGACACATTTGCATATAAACAGTGCAATCGTGGACTGCAACACGTAATTCGCGTGACGAAAATAGGTTAACTTCCGATGTTATCAGACGGCCGTTCCGTCAAAACATTCTTCTCGAGAAAGCTTGACGGACGTTGACGTGACGTGACGGTCCGGTGACGGACAGTGTGAATGGCGCCATTAGAAATACATTGCGGAATGTTCTGACGGACGGTGACGTGACGTGACGGACAGTGTGAATTGGCTTTTAAATGTTTTTGTCAATTGAGTGTCCCCCTAAAATCGAGGTCGGATATCTGAAACCAAAAAATGGTTAATGATACTTAACATTGTAACAGAAAAGACTGAAGCAAACTGTTTATTAGAATAAGAAGTGTGTGTGTGTGTGTGTAATGGAGGAGGCAGTACATAACCTAAAGCCAATTACAGTACGAGAGGGGCAGTTAAATCACAGAAATAGCATACATTACGTACGTACGTTTTTGCTCTTGATATGCACCATAAAAAGCATAACAACATGCTTAACAGTTTCAGTGTTATATTGATTAAGTAATGGATATTCAAAGACATCAATTATACTGAATGAAATTATCAAACTGTAAATAAAGCTATTAATAACTCGAGACACCAGTTTCCCATGAACATCCTATTTTACTTTACATTTTTTTTTATTTAACGAATGGGACAAATTTAATTTCATTGTGGCATTTATTTTGGCACACATTTCGCTGTTGATTGCTACTAATTATCTGCTGTTTAATGTCAATGTTGATAAACTAAAAATGTTGTTCATGGCCAAACGTAACCAGTGCTGTAAATTGTCTAATTCCAAGAATGATAACTCATTAAGTTGCTAGGAAGAGGCTGTAATGTAGTTGTTTACACGCTGTGGGAAATGAATAAATGAATATGAAAACTATAGGCTACATATTTAAAAAGAAACAGTGGTCAGTACCATATGTCAATATGCTTTTCAGAGGTACTTTGTTGCTTCCAAAATTGCACAGGGCAAGCTTATTATAGTAGGTCAATCATTAAGTGTAATTTTAATTTTGAGCAAATCATTTTGCACTTTTTTTCTTCGCAATTAGGTATTTAAAGTGCACAGGTGTGTATATTTGCACACCAAGACTTTGATAATATGGTTTCGTGTGATCACTGCAGAAAGATGGATGTAAACATAATGCATGCAATTTCCTACCTATGTCGACTTCTCTCTAAAATAAGAGGGTGTTAATGTGCACACGTCATTTATAGTAACGAGTGTGGTTGGTATGTGACTCTCAGTTGTTGGATTTTGTTATACAATTGTTGTATGGAAGAGGCAGAATTTATTTTTTTGGCGGAGATGATACTCGCTAGATGTATGTAAACGTCAGATATCTGCAGAAAAATCCCTCAAGAGGATACAATAATACTATGATGTATTAAATTTTCGCGAGACTGCCATGTAGCGTCCATTTAATAGAATAACCGGAATTTTGCACTTCCTTTCTTGGATGGCAAGGAGCGAGCTGCAGACAAAACGCTTTGCACATGTGCAGGCTTATCTCTTTGAGACTACTTTACTAAACGCTTCGAAGTCGGTCAGAAGTATTTCCTCTTACTAAAACAAACCGTTGCAACTCCTCACACACCGCAACTCGAACGCCTCACTGGCAGTCATATTTAGTTTGAAACGGTGGCGTCCGCAACTCGAACGCTTTAGTGCGGTTGCAACCGCAACTCGAACGAGGCTAGACCCTACACGTGTAACTACGTGATACAACTCAAAGTTGAATCATCACTTGAACGGAAAAGTTTGACACGGTCATTCTTTTCTTGATCCACTAAAAAGTTGAGCAACTCAATTGAAACAAAGGTTCACACGAGGTTTTCCATTCAGCATTTATTGATCAAGTAAACCCGTTCTACTAAACTTGACTCATGTGAATGCGCCTTTACAGTAGCTTCGTTCGAAGAGTTGCTTTCTGGCTACTGCGAATGCGTAATACGAAAGTTCGCGTTTGAAGAGCGCCCGGCCCTGAATCTGGCTACTTGAAGAGGGGCGCCAGGTGTTCGAAGAGCTGCTAGCAAACAGAGCCAAGCAGCCAGATCCTGTCCGAGGAAATTTTTCTGGCTGCCAGATTCGCGCATGCGCGTAGCTCTATTTGTAGTGGGGATATTCGACGCTCACTTGATGTTAGGCTGTGCTCACTTGTTCAAAATGGAAGTTACACAAGAAGTGGACACATTAGTCTGCTCTGTGTTACTTCTGTGATGCTACGGTCTTATTTATTCTTATAAAATCACGTGTAGAAGGTAACGTAATTCAAATTGACATTTGTTCCAGATGTCGAGGGTTTCAGATTTCGTCTGTAGTGAAGTCTATTTCTACGCAGTGTTGTTGTGCTGAAATAAAAGGTAGAAACCAGAATGTTTTTTTTATGCTACGTTTCTCAAATACGGAATTAGTCCAACAGTTTTGGATGTGACAGCTTCTGGCAGAACAATTTAGAAATTAGATTTCTTATAAGTACCAGGATGTGGGAGTGGGGCAGATACTCCTGTAAAAAGATAATCTTCCAGGCATGAACTGCAAGTTTTCGTAATGTAGAAGAGAGGTTCAACTTTGGCAGCTTGTCTTGTTTGAAATTAAATGAGCTACAAAATTTGTTATTGGCCTGAGTGTTAACGTTATAAAGTGGTCATCTGCAGAGGAAAGAGATGACATAGTCCCATTTACGCAATGAAGGAATGCCAGTTGCAATAGATGGGACCCATGTTAGAATAGACAGACCCAAGAAAGATCCAGAATTTTTTCCCGTTGACTTGCAGGTGGTTTCCACAAGAGTCGCATTAGAGACCTAATCTGGATCGGTCCACAATGTCAGAATATTCAGAACGAGTACACTGTCGGCAACCACTGAAGAAAAGTGTAAAGGTTTTTATATTTTCGGTGACAGTGCTTATTGTGGTCTGAGACTTTTGTTTACACCGTGCCAAAGTAATGGGCGTTTAATACGGAGAGACAGTAAATTCTATTGTTCTACTAAAAATAGGACTTAATATTATTAGCGACAATGTTTTTGTATGCCCTTCACATTTTCGCTGCGGCTGACGCTACCCTACAGAGAGCGCGGACAGTATAAGCGTCAGCCGCAGCGCAAGTATTAAGTCATCTCCATTTGTTCTCGTACTACACTGTGGTGAATGCTTTTTCACAATTTTCTTTCAAATAACCGCCATACCAACCCGAAATTGCTGCTTCTGTTTAAATCTCTCGTTGCGGCGCTTGCAGAACTCTGTAATAGCTAATTTAGAGTTTATCCACCACTGTATGCGGTAGTCGAGTGGTTCCTATGTGGGAGAAACAGCTCTATACATAATCATAATACACGAATTAGGAAGCACCTGCACCTGACAAGAAAACACAAAGCGAGTATTCACGACAATATTGTACAATAAGTTGACTTATGACGTTAAACAAATAACTAATACACACAGCTTTAAAAAAAAGCTATCAAAATGTTTATCCTTACAAAAGTTATTATATGGCGAAAGAGTATTTAAATGAAATATGGTCTGAAAAAAGTACCAACAACCTTCTTTAGTGAAATGCGAAGCTGTATATTTTGCAAGTAGTATACTGTGCAATAGTGTATATATATTTCTATATATGGTGTATCATTTAAGTATACAACTAATCATATTTGTTTTGTGACAAAACCGATCTAATGTAATTTTGTAAATGAGAAATGATGAATAAACATATCAAACGTAATGTAAAGAACATTCGCGCCATTGCTGTTCATTCTTCTGTCTTTTCACGCTACACTAGCGAAGGTGGCAAAAAGGCTAAATAAAACGATATGGGTGTTCGAAGAGCCCAAACACCAAGCACAGACACATGACGTCACCGTTGCCACGCATGCGCAGTAGCGCCCGTTTGCTGGCTCTCCAAGTAGATTTCTGGCAACTCTCCGAACGGACCCAACGCCAACTAGGTGGCACTGCTTAAACGAACCTGAAAACTGTGACACAGTGCAGGTGTTGTTTACCTTGGTGTTTACTGTAGTGTCATAGAAGGTGGCGCGTGCCAGTTACATAAGAAGTATGACAAGTAGTGTATCGCGCTGTTTTACTGTAAAGTGCCTGTGTTGACATCGGTTTGTGTGGTTTATGTTAGTTGTCATGGAATCGTACGATGAAGATCTTAACGAAAATCCCTTTTTTCACATGTTGCAGACAGAACAGCCAGAATTGTTTCAGAAAGCAATTGTTGAAGGCTGGATAATTTGTGTACCGTGTGAAGGATCAGTGCCAAAGTACGCTCTTACCCTAGAAGACTTTGTTAGTCACATCTTGATTCCGAGTGACGAATTACCTGAGACACATTTTAGAACACTTAATGATCGGGACGTCCGGATTTGTAATCGCGTTGTTACAGTGGAAGAAAACGATATATCAAGACCTGTTACAACGCACATCCTGTTTGAAGAAACATACTACACTGACGATCTACTGAAGTATAAAGTATTATGTTTAGAACACCCACTTGAACGTCATTCAAATTTTGGTCCGGTGAGCAGTAACTCGTCAGTCGTCGTTACTATCCAGACATTAAGGGACTGCATAGACTTATTGTGGACTGAAAGTAGAGGAAGAGGTGTACTTGAAAAAATTGATCAGTTGATCCGTGATTTTCTTTTGTCTAATAACAGCTTGGAATTTGAGCCACTACAAGTGCAAAAAGATTTAGTAGGTAGTCTGTATACAATTTGTTTGCAGAATGCGCTAAGAGACACTCGCCTGAGAGAAAGAACGAGTACAAATAAGCATCTTCTTGAGAATGTGAAATTAGCGGTAGAAACTTACATGCTCCATACCGTGTATAAGAAAGTAATTAAAGGTATCACAGCTTGTACTGCTCATGATGATGCAAATTTGAACAAAATCATTAGAAATCTTTCAGACATTCAATTAAGAGATTTAGGTGTTCGCCAAGATCTGTATGATACTGTGCCATGGGCCAAACAGGAACTGGCTCGCATTGATAGCTACAGTACTGTTTTGGGCAAGGTGGGGTGTCTGAAACGTATGTTAGGAGCCATAACAAAACAGCATTCTGGCAAGAAAACCCCTAACCTTTTTGTTGGTAATGTTATTGCTGCTGATGATCTGTTGCCTATGATAGTTTTTCTTGTGATTAAGACAAGTCTACCTAATTGGATTGCACACTTGACATTCATGAAACAGTTTCACTTTTCAAATCCTTCTAAATGTCAAGTAGATGAATACAGTTTCTTAATTACATCTCTGGAAGCTGCAATTGAACACATCAGTTCTGGTCTTTTCTTAGGATCATCCATTCCTGAAGCTCAAATAGTTTATGAAGAAATACATGACAAGTATAAGAAGGCTGAAGAGGAACAACAAAGAACTTCTGCTGATCCTGGTGGTATTGAATATTTGTTTGAACAGATAAAACTTGGAAATGAAGGTGAGGTGAAAGGCATTCTTGATAGAAGTGTTGGTTCAAACTGTATGAGAGGTAGGGATTCGCCAACCAAAAAAAATGATATAGTATTGAAATTATGCCATCCGTTATGTTCCTGTGATAAATGTGAGAGTATTATTTCAAAAAGCTTGTGCAACACTACCCCTACAATTAATTCATGTGACGATAGAGGCTTTACAGCTCTCCATGTGGCCTGCATGTTTGGGCGTCCAACTATGGTTGATCTTCTTCTGAAGTATGGTTCCAATGTAAATGCCTGTGACTATAGTGGCTCAACTCCTTTGCATTATGCTGCTGCCAAAGGTTACCAGAATGCACTCTTACTGTTGGCCCATGCAGGAGCACATATAGATATTGCTGACAACGAAGGCAATACTCCACTTCACTTGGCATCTAATAATGGCCATGAAGGCTGTGTTAAAGCAATAATATATTTTGCTGAACATGTTGGGCTGAAATTGAATGTTAATTGTGCAAATAGTCAAGGTAATACCGCTCTGCATAATGCCTGTCGCTGGGGCTATGAAGGTATTGTCCATTTACTGTTGGAATATGGTGCACGACCAGGAGCAGAGAATAAACGGCATGTAACGCCACTTGATTATGCTCATAACATTCACATTACAAGACTTCTGATGAGGGCTATCAAAACGATGCCACCAACTGTCCTGATGCCTGGTAATAGTAATGGCATTGTAACAAACCTCACTTCAAAAAGCAAAGAATTACATGTAGCAGCTTCAGCAAAGAAGACTCTTGATTTCAATGACAGTGTGAAATCCAGAGAAATATCAGGTGCCTCATCGAAAACAAAAAAAGTATTTTATGGAATCCTGCCTGAGACCACTCAGGGTATGAGGAATGTGGAGAAGCTTCTAAAAGTAGTAGCAGCTGGTGACACTAGACTTGCGTGTTATTACATGGGACTTGATGCTAATGATGAAGCCACCTCATTAAAGGCAGAACAGACACAACAGCAGCATGAAAAATGCCATCCATTGTGTACCTGTGAAAAGTGTCAACCGGAAAATGATAATTCAGATGAATACGGCACTGGTGAAGAGAAGTCACACTATGTACTTGACGTGAATGTGTGTGACGGTGAGGGCAATACACCGTTGCATGTTGCTGCTCTGCATGGGCGGTATGATATTGCACATTTACTGATTGATGCTGGTGCAATTGTAGATGTACGGACAAGGACTAAAGCTTCAACACCTCTCCACTTTGCTTGTCAAAATGAGAGACTTCAGATTGTGCAGCTGTTGTTACAGAGGTGTGCAGATCCAGACATTCAGGATTGGCATGGCAACACAGCTTTACATTATGCTTGTCATGCTGGCAACAAAAGACTTGTTGAAACATTGTTGCAACTGGCATCTCCGAGGTTGGATTTGAAGAATGCATCAGGTAAATCAGCTGTGCAGGAAGCTGACGCTAAGATGTATCTTACCATTGTCAATTTGATAAAGAGTGACAAGCGATATGTTGTAAATGGAGATGAGACAAAAGGCTGATGAAGTAAGTTATGCATGGTACAGAATGATTTTTTTCCTGAATGAAAAATATTTTATTATGTTATTTATTTTACTGATGGCTAGCATTAATTGTTGGCCTCTGAGCAATATTTACTAATTAAATTTGATATCAAGATCTTTGTGTTGAAACAAATTATATGTGAGACTTGTATATCAGTAGTGTAGTTTGTAGTATGCCGTAAACTTTGGCTGTTATTAATCAGTATAGGCCTATTGTAATTTTTGTATCTGCATTAGTACAGTGTGAAATATAGCATTTAAAGAATGGGTTTTTGAAGACATTGTATTTTTATAACATTCTCTGTAATTATTTTGTAAAGTAAGGAAAACAGCCTAAGCAAAGTTTCTATAATTTAGATAAAATACTTAGAATTAGTGCAGAAAAGTGTGAATTTGTGTACGCTAGTGTACAGTCAGTCATTTGATGGATGTTCTAATGAGGCAATCTGCTACTCAAGAATTATAGTGTGTCACAAGTAAAGTGTAATGAGTGAAGTTAATGCCTAAGCTTATCTGATTTGTGTAAGTACTCGTGTTTCACGGTATTCTTTTCATCTGTTCGAGATGTATTGCTAGTTTATTTTTCCATCACATTTCCTGATGTGACTTGATCATACGCTTTAAATAACTTCATTGTTGTTTTCACTAGTAATGTACATGGTGATGGCCTCCTGTTTAAATTTATTTTTCAATCAGTTCCCAGAAATGTTAAAGTATGAACATTTCGATCTATTGGTGTAGGCCTATGTTGTGTAACCATTCAGTACTAATGATCTGTAAAATTTAGAGGTCCCATGAAAGTCAGTGGGACTTTGGATTTTTTTGGTGAGTCACGACATTCCATTATATTTCATTGTAATTTTAATTTTTGTACTTTTTTAATACTTTGTAGCCTATGCCCCTGCATGCATTAACCTGAATACTGCGTAATTGGCATTTGTGTGATATGTGTGCATAGCTGCCTAAATCTTTGTTTACTTATTGGTGCTAACAGTTTGGTGCTAAGAAAAGTTAATTTGCATAAATTTTTAGATTTATCCATTATGTTAGATGGTATGTTCATTATTTATGTATCTTGACAATGGATTACAGTGATTAAATTTTAGAAACAAAAACAATAGTTATTCTAAATAATAATTTAATTGATACAGAAAGATACATGTAAAGGGAAATTAAAAACCATTCTGCCGCATGGATAGCCACTTGGTCTAAGGCATCATGCTACAGACTACACGGCCATTCCCAGTGGATTTTCGATTACCCTCTCGGGCATGGGTGTGTATGTTGCCATTAGTGTAAGTAAAAATAGTTTGTAAGTCTATAGACCGATGACCAGAGCAGTTTCGTCCAGCAGGTTCAAAAACATTTTAAATATTAGATAGAAATACAGGAAAGTTGTAATGCATATGGTATTTCTTAGTTGAATTTTCACATGGACTGAAAATTATGCTGCTACAGTTTGTATGCAAAACCCCCAGTTTGCATGCGGAAACAATCTGCTGCTTGTAGAAATGGCAGAAAAGTTTAATTTACTGGTACTGCATTACTTCTTTCAACATTGTCCATTAATTTTTGCAGCTGAAGGCAAGTAGCTTGTGTCAAAATTAATTTATTCTGCCGCTTTTTGTTCTCATGACTGGTGCTTTATTTAATGTAATTTGCTATGCCAACAAAGTAAGCTTGTCAAGGTAGTGAGCTTTGTAACTAATTGAGTAAATTTTTTTGGAAATATTGTGTTTTTCAATCATTGGAGCAAGTTTTGTAATTGAAATCAAAGGAAGATTTGATAAATCAGGCAAAAATTGTCCACAAAGATGTGATAAATATTCTCCAAAAGAGAGAGAGTAGCTGGCCATCTCTTACCTCAGCTCAGAACCACCCATAGTCATACTAAAAAGAAAGAAATAAGCATGGAAATGAGATTTAGGAAAACAAATTTATTTAATAAGGCAGGAGAGAGGGAGGGAGAAGAAAGGGGATGGAAGGGAATGTGTTTTTGGGTTACGTTGTGAGGTAAAGGTCGACGAAAGAATGAAGTTTGTGGTGCTTTTGGTTGGGTGTTAAAAATTGTGGTTTTGGGGAATGTTTGTGTAGAGGGTTCTGGCATCTGTGGTGATAAGGAACCTTTTTTTTAGATGGGAGGGGCATTGGGTTGGTTTTGAGGTGTTCTGGGAAGTGGTTTGTCTCCTTGATGTATGATAGGAGGTTGGAGTTGTTGGTCTACCAGAGCTGAGATGCACACTGTTGGGGCTTTGAAGCCTGCTATGATGGGATGGCCAGGATGATTATCTATATGGATTTTAGGTAGAATATAAGGTTGCATGGTTCAGGAGAGAGTAGTTCTATATAGGTGGTGGTGTTAACCATGTGAAGGACCTAGTGTTTTTAAAATTTTGTATAGCTCATCCTGGAGAATGGAATAGGGTCATGAGGAACAGGTTTGTAGGTAGAGGTGCCCGAGAGTTGATATGGCTACTCAGCCACATATTACTTTTGGTTACGTACTAAAATAGTAGTGCCTGTGTCTACTGGGAGAATGATAATTTAGTGGTCTGCTTTCAGTCTCAAATCACATGGCATTCAGCAGGGCTGATGTTGGAAGTTGTTGTCTGCTTATCTCCCTACATGCCATCTTTACCTCAAGGACTAGGTTGTGAGTAGTCTAAAAAAAACCACTTTTCCTTCTATCTTTTCTTCTGCCTGATGAATGAAATTCGTTTTCTAAAAGTTATTTTCCATGTTTATTTTTGTCTTTTTGGTGTTACTATTGTGCTGCAGTAATTACTGACCAGCAACTCAGTCTCTTTTGGATAAATTAAAGGAAGAAGGTATCTCAGTATTCTAAAGGTTATATTCCCAGCCTTCTGTATATTTAATATGTGTGAAATGTAAGTAAATACCATAAAGTATTTGGTAAAAGCCTTGATCAGTGGCATGGTCCAATGTAGGCCTATTTACATGACATGAAGCAGCAGTGTTGGCAACAGTCGCTGTGGATGCTGGGGTGAATGGCGGCACACAATGTTTACGAGATGTGAAAATGAATGTGTGAACATCATGTTTGAATGATTTTATTTTTGAAATGAATCACAGCATTCAAATGTAGAAGATCGCACACCACAAAACTATGTTTCTCGACCGCACTTTGTTTCTCGACAACACTTTGTTCTTATGTAAATCAAAATAGGTGTGTGTCTGTCTCTCAAATGATACAAATTACAAAATTTTTTTTCAATGTTCATAATTTGGTAAAATGCTTGCAACGATTTAATTCGTACTCTTCGGTTCCTGCTTAACCACATCCTTTAATATCATAACATTCGCTCCCAAAAATTGAAGCTGTACTCTTAGGTTCCTGCCTAACGACAACTCGTAATTCATGACATATTTGTAAAAATAATAATATTCGTTGATGTACCCTTTTACAGTCAGTAATTGAATTATTGTACACACCACAGGCTACTCGAAATGTTCTATGTTCCCAATCTAACACTGCTATGGCACACAGTGACACTACCCATGCCGCTGATCGAGACTTTAGCCAATTATTTCATAATGTTATGAAGTTTTGTTGATATTTATTTTTGTAGGGTTGGTGGAATGCCACTCTAGCCTTTGATAATTCTTTATAACATTAGTTATTAATGTGACATAGTTTAAAGAAACCAACCTTATTCCAAAACAGGTTTTGCAAAAGTAACATTACAGAAAAACTCAGTATTTTGATGGTGCTATGATCCGAGCAAATCCAGATTTTGGCTAGTAACTACCCATTGCAAGTGCCTTTTTTCACTGTTGTTTTAAATAATCCAGGTATGCCTTAAACATTTTGTTGTTTATTTTCATATTTCTGTCATAAAATATTGTATTTGAGCAACAACCAAATACTGCTGTTTACTCTGTTCAAAATTTATTAGTCTTGGGGCAAATGTACTTTCCATATGAAAGGTAATTTGATTATTTAAGAAGCTGTCAGCCATAGAGCAGGAATATCATTAAGCATTATTTCCATAGTCAACACAAAAGTGTATTCCCCTGATTCTGTTTGATTGGGTTTTCAAAGAGCATTCAGCAGACATTGCTGACATTAGCACACAATGCCACAGCTGTTGTAAGTAAAGTTGGGAAGTTTTACCTTTTCCTGTACTTATGAAATGTTACCGGTATGAGAAAGTGGCAAAATAAAAATAATTTGTGCAGTATGTAACAAAGGATAATTTATTTGTGCAGTTTGTATGTATTCACTTAGCCTAAGAGATTTTATCTGTTATTTGCCTGAAAGCACATTTCACAAATATACAAAACATTGAAGGTTCACACAAGTAATTTTCTTTGCTTGAAAATTATCCCTCTATAAATACTTCTATAGGGTCTATGGTTAAAATTAGCACTAGTGCATTTCTATCTGTATTTATATCCCTGTTGGTGCCATTTTGTTAATTTGACCTTGACATGGCTTGAATAAAAGCCTTTGTTTGGGTATGCTTATGAAAATTTACGTTGCTAATGAAAACAGTGTTTCAATTCTTCTTCACTTACTTATATAGGTTGGGGAAGCATACTTTGATTAGATTCTGTAGCACAATATGGAAAAAAAAGTTAAGGTCTACATTCTTTGGATTATAAGTATTCTATAATTTATTGCACTGAACCATGCAATTACATAATAATAATTGTTAACCTCTTTGTAAGCATGTTTTTACATTGGATTAGCATTCTCAATGAAAGCAAATATTCATATTTCCAAGACATTTTTATGGAAAAAAAGGGGGGGGGGGGGTCTGCATGTGTAGCTGAGTGGGCAGTGCAGTTGATTACCATTTGGAACCAGATTTGATTCTTAAGTATCACCAATGATTTTTCCATCCTTTTCAAGGACTAGAATGGACACACTCAGCATTGTGAGGGGCTACTTCACTGAGCAATAGTATTTCAAAGCTCAAGATAACTGTGCTGACCATATCCCCCCCCCCCCCCCCCCGCCCTTTCCAGTATCACTTCCATTATCATTCATTAGCATTTTCTACTACAGATAGCTTTAGTTTAACTGGTACACTTAGCAGTAACTCTCATATCTCTCAAAGCTGTTCAATGAGACATTCAAGTACCTTATTACCAGAGGTGTCTTATTTACTATCAAATAGATCAGTATATTTCACAGCCAAAACATTTTCTTCCAAAGTGTAAAACTACTTTTTTGTAATTCCTTCTGAAGAAGTATCATTTTTTCTACTTCTCCACTTTTTTTGCTGGTGTTAAATAACGCATTAGCATTTTAGTGAGGCTAAAGCAGTGTAATATTATAGCAGTGAAAGAGCATGTTACAAACATTCAAAGGCATTGTCTATCTGCGTAAGTACTTTCGGAAGTTTTCTTGCATAGCCATCACGTACTTCTTGCCAAAAATTATTGGTGGTCAAACAGATAACCACATTTTCCCCTGGAGATAGCACATACTTATAGGAGGGTGTAATTAACATACATGATTAGATAATTGCCTATAGAAAGCTCAGAGGCATCATAATAACTGATGCAAATAGTTTAAATAACAATTTGTTTTTAATAAGGTTATTGTTACATTTAGGCAGCTGTGTGCAGTAGAGTAGAGTGACACATCACTTGCATTAGCATCTACTGCCTCCCTCTCCGTCTGTATATATATCTCTCTCTCTCGCTCTCTCGCTCTCTCTCTCTCTCTCTCTCTCTCTCTCTCTCTCTCTCTCTCTCTCTCTCTCTCTCTCTCTCTCTCTCTATACACACACACACACTTAGCATTTTATCCGTCCTATGGATATGTGTGTACCACAATCAGGTTTGGTTGCCTTCTGACCTAAATCTATTGAAGGTGGTGTCCCTAGGATGACAAGAGTGAAATATATCATCTTTTTCCTACTATACGTATACTTTTTTCACAGCAATTTTTTTTGTCAGTATTCTCAAGACATCTTTGTTCCTTATACATTACTATTGTTTTATGTGAAGTATGACGGCATAAGTTCTGTATTGTTGTTAACTTTGCACTGAGTGCCAGAATAACTTCTCTCCGACACCAGAGAACACCGTGACAGAGTGCCACCCTCCGTATCACACACTTACCAAAACTGCTGAAGCAGAACCTAAGAATTGAATTAAATTCTGTACTAACAGTTTGGGAAATATTGAGTACAGACAATGAACATAAATAAATTTACATAATACATGGAATTTAGTTAATTTCAAATAACTGACAATAAATAAGACTACAGGTAACATAATTAAATTTCTTTCAATAATTTGTATGTTGGGAGAAGAAATTTTGCCTGTGGCTGTGCTGCAGTAAATACACCTGTTCCAACTAGATCACCGAAATTAACCACTGTTAGTTAGGTCACCCTCCGGGTCCGTCAAACGCTGTTAGCAAGTGGGGGTGCACTCAATTCTTCTTGGCCAACTGCAGAACTACTTGGTTAAGCAGTTGCATCTCTAGTCGAGAAAACTGTTACAATAGCCAGGAATGTAGGACACTGACCACATACCCTTCCATACCACATTTGTTGATGCCTTCGGCTGGAGGATGATACAACATCTGGTTGATACCTGTTGGATCTTTTGGAGCTGTAAGACAGAGTTTAGTGTAGTGGTTTAGTGATAGATGCTAATATTGACCTTATGGGACTACTTACTTTATTTTGTATTTGTTTATCTAGTGAAACTTTATCAGGTTTGGTAGAGATTTGACTAATCATTCACGGGTCCTTCTATTTCACATATTTTGTGCCACTGAAAACATGTAGTACCTAATGTTGTTGTTTTTAGTCAGAGACTGGTTTGATCCATCTCTCCACTATGTTCTATCCAGTGCATTTCCCCATCTACAAATAACAGCGGCAACCCACACCCGTAACAATATTCTTACTGCACTTGTCTTGTGGTCTTCGTCTGAGATTTTTACCTCCTCTCTCCCTTTCCTCTCCATTTTTCCCTCTAATAATAAATTGACTATTCCTTGATGTATCAGAATGTGTGTCATCAATCGATCCCTTCTTTTAGTCAAGTCACGCCACAAATTTTCAGTTTTCCCAATTCTATTCAGCACTTCCTCATGATCTACCTATCTAATCTTCAGAATTCCTCTGTAGTACCACATTTATAAAAAAACTTCTATTTTCTTCTTGTCTGATTTTTCGCCACAGTTTCACTGCCATACGAGACTACTCTCCAGACAAATACTTTCAGAAAAAACTCCCTATCACTTAAATCTATATTTGATGTTTACAAATTTATCTTCTTTAGAAAGACTTTTCTTGCCATCACCAGTTTACATTGTATATCCTCTCTACTTTTGCCATCATCAGTGCTTTTACTGCTGAAATAGCTAATTTTGTCTACTACTTATAGAGTCTTGTTTTCTTTTCCTTCCCTTCCTTCAGCATCAATTGATATCATTTGTCTGCATTCCACTACAATGTTTTGTTCTAGTTTAAATATAATAATGGAAAGTCCAGGTTGGAATTAATAAAATAGTAAGGACAGTTTACAACTCACCGCAAAGACATGGCGATGAGCTGCGACAGGCACATACAAAAGACACACACATAGAACACTTTCAGCTATCAGCCATGGCCTCCAGAAAATAGAACACTCACGCAATCACGCAGCCAGACAACACAGTCATACAACCATCACAACTTTCGAAGTGCGGCAGTTGGAAGTGATGGTTGTATGACTGTGTTGTGTGCCTGTGTGATTGCGTGAGTGTTCTATTTTCTGAAGAAGGCCATGGCCGATAGCTAAAAGTGTTGTATGTGCCTGTTGCAGCTCATCGCCACGTCTTTGTGGTGAGTTGTAATCTGTCCATACTATATTATTAATTTGTTCTAGTTTATGTATATCTTTCTTTCAATACATTCTCCTCAACTGCTGTTCGAAGTCCATTGCTGTATCTGACAATTACAATATTATCAACAAACATTGAAGTTTTTAATTCTTCTCACTGAACTTTAATTACTATTCCATTTTTCCCTCTCTTTCCTTTGGTACTTGTTCAGTGTACAGATTGAATAAAATATGGGATAGGCTTCAACCCTGACTCACTCTGTCCTTGACCACTGCCTTCCTTTTCATGCCCCTCAACTTTTATAACTGATGCCTACTTTCTGTACAAGTTGAATATACCTTTTTGTTTCCTGTATTTTATCCCTGCTATCTGCAAAATTTTGACGAGAGTTTTCCAGTCAGTTATGTTGAAAGCTTTCTCCACATCTGTAAAATCTATAAAAGTAGATTTACCTTTCCTTACCCTTTCTTTCAGGTTAAGGTTTAGAGCCAGTATTGTTCTGTGTGTTCCCTGAGGTCAGATACTACCAATTTCTCCATTCATCGGTAAAAAAAAGTTAATATTTAAAAACAATGATTTATTAAATCGATATGTAATATTCACACCTGAAGTACATGCTTTTTTTGAAATTTGAATCATTAATTTCTTCTTGAAGTCTGCAGGTATTTCACCGTCTGTTATGTGTTACATACTAGTTAAAATAGTTGTATAATGGCTGGATCCATCAAGTAGATTTGAGGGATCTTGTTTTGACTTGAGTCCTTTCGTGCTATGTCAAATTTTTGTTCCAGTTTCATACCTTCTAGACTACAAATCCAAAGGTCGCGGTTTCGATCCCCACCAGGTCCTAGGATTTTTATCTGTCACTTTCCACTTCTTTCCCCTCTGGCAGTATTGCTCATGTAAAAAATACCGAGTAGCACCGTGGTTCGGAACCCACGTTAAACTGTAGGTCCCCCTATAACTGGCTGGGTAAGTCAGTTCGAAGGTCGGAGGAAGGCAACGGCATACCACCTCCATTAGGACCATGCCTAGTAAAGCACTGTGGTGTTCAAACCAATCTTCGGATTGTTGACTGCTTTACCTTTTTTTATGTTGTTGTGGTCTTCAGTCTGGAGACTGGTTTAATGCAGCTCTCCATCCTACTCTATCCTGAGCAACCATTTCCATCTCCTCATAAAAAAGCAACCTACATTCATTTGAATTTGCTTACTATAATCATCTCTTGGTCTCCCACTGCAATTTTTACCTCACACACTTCCCTGTAATGCTAAATTCACAATTCCTTGATGTCTAAGAATGTGTCCTATCAATCAATCCCTCATTTTGGTCAAGGTATGCCAGAAATTTCTTTTCTCCACAATTTTGATCAGTACCCCCTCATTAGTTACATGATCCACCCACCTAATCTTCAGCATTCTTCTGTAGCACAACATTTCAAATGCCTCTATTCCTCTTCCTGTCTGCACTGTTTATCATCCATGTTTCACTCCCTTACAAGGCAACACTCCACACAAATGCCTTCAGAAAGGACTTCCTTAGGCTTAAATGAATATTTGATGTTAACAAATTTCTCTTTTTCAAAACTGCTTTTCTTCCCACTACCATTTTGCATTTTATATCCTCTATACTGCGACCATCATACATTATTTTACTGCCCAAGTAACTAAACTCATCTGCGACCTTTATTGATTCGTTACCTAATCTAATTCCTTCAGCATCGCTTAATTTTCTAAGACTGCATTCCATTATCCTTGTTTTGCTCTTGTTAATGTTATCTTATATGCACCTTTCAACACATTGTCCATTCTGTTCAACTGCTCTTCCAGGTCCTTTGCTGTCTCTGACAGATTTACTGTCATCAGCAAAATGCAATCTTTTTGTTTCTTCACCCTGAACCTTAATTCCTACTCCAAATTTCGCCTTGCTTTCTTTTATAGCTTGCTCAGTGTTCAAATTAAACAACATTGGAGAAAGGCTACAACCCTGTCTTACACCCTTCCCAATCTCTACATCCCTTTCATGCCCTTCAGCTCTGATAACTGCTGTCTGGGTTTTGTACAAGTTATAAATAATCTTCCGTTCCCTATATTTTACTCCTGCTGATTTCAGAATTTGAAAGAGTCTATTCCAATTGACATTGTCAAAAGCTTTCTCCAAATCTACAAAAGCTAGAAATGTAGGTTTGCCTTTCCTTAATTGATCTTCTAAGATCAGCCGTGAGTATTGCCTCCCGTGTTCCTACATATCTCCTGGATCCAAACTGGTCTTTCCCAAGGTCGGCTTCTACCAGCTTTTACATCCTTCTGTAAATAATTCATGTTAAAATTTCGCAACCATGACTTAGTAAACTGATGGTTCTGAAATTTTCACACCTGTCAGCACCTGCTTGCTTTGGAATGGGGTCTATTACATTCTTCTTAAAGTCTGAGGGTATTTCCCCTGTCTCATACATCTTACGCACCAGGTGAAATAGTTTTGTCATGGCTGGCTCTCCCAGAAACTTCCGTAGTTCTGAGGGAATGTCATTTACTCAGGGGGCCTTGTTTTGACTTATGTCTTTCAGTGCTATCAAATTCTTCTCTCAGTATAGTATCTCCTATTTCATCTTCATCTGATTCCTTTTCCTTTCCTACACTATTGTCTCTAAGTTCATTTCCTTTCTATAGCGCCTCTATATACTCTTTCCATCTTTCAGCTTTCCCTTCTTTGCTGAGAACTGGTTTTCCATCTGAGTACTTTATATTCATACAGCTGCTTTTCTTGTCTCGAAATGTTTCTTTTATTTTCCTGTAGGCGGTATCTATTTTCCCCCTATTTATACATTCTTCTACAGACTTACATTTGCCTTCTAGCCACGCCTGCTTAGCTATTTTGCACTTTCTGTCAATCTCATTTCTTCATCGTATGTACTCCATTTTGCCTGTTTCATTTACTGCATTTTTGTTTTCTCCTTTCATCAATTAAATTTAGTACTTCTTGTAAGGTCTTGCCTTCCTACCTATTTTGTCCTCTGCTGCCTTCACTATTTCATCTCTCAATGCTACCCATTCTTCTTCTACTGTTTTATTTTCCACCGTTTCTGTCAATTGTTGCCTAAAGCTCCCTCAGAAATTCTCAAGAACGTCAAGTTCCTTCAATTTATCCATGTCCAATCTCCTTATTTTCCTTCCTTTTTGCAGTTTTTTTTCAGCCTACAGTTCATGACCAACAAGATGTGGTCAGAGTGTACATCTGCCCCTGGTATATCTTACAGTTTAAAACCTGGTTCCGAAATCTATATCTTACCATTTAAAATCTATCTGGTACCTTCCAGTGTCTCCTGGTTTCTTCCATGCATACAACCCTCTTTCGTTATTCTTAAACCGGGGTTTGTTATGATTAAATTATGTTTCATGTAAAATTCTAGCAGGCGATCTCCTCTTTCATTCCTTTTGCCCAGTCCATATTCACCTACTATTTTTCCTTCTCTCCCTTTTCCTACTACCAAATTCCAGTCTCCCATCACATTTAAGTTATCCTCTCCCTTAATTGTCTGAATAATTTCCCTTAGCTCCCCATACATTTCTTCGGTCTCCTCATCACCTACAGAGTTAGTGAGCATATGAAATTTTACTACTGTGGTCGGTGTTGGTTTTGCATCTATGTTGACTATGATAATGCTATCACTGCACTGCTCATAGTAGTTTAAAATGTTCAAATGTTTGTAGAGCTTATGGGACTTAACTATGTGGTCATCAATCCCTAAACTTACAAACTACTTATGAACTAGCTTATTCTAAAGACGGCACAAAGATCCAGGCTTGGGCGGGGGATTCGAACCCCCGGCTGCAGCGGCCGTACAGACCGCTCGGACACTGTGGCCAGCCATACTAGTTTACCCGCATTCCTATTTTCTTACTCATTATCAGACCTGTAATACCCCCAACTGATTTAATATTTATAATCCTGTACTCGCCTGACCAGAATTCATGTTTTCTAACTTCACTACCAGATTAAGGGAGCTAACATTCCATGCTCCGATCTGTAGAATGCCAGAGTTGTCTTTCCTGATGACGATATCCTTCTCAGTAGTCCCCACCCGGAGATCCAAATTTGGGACTATTTTACCCTCGTAATATTTTATTCGAGAGGATGCCATCATCATGTATTCATACAGTACAGCGGCATGTTCTCGGGAAAAGTAATGGTTGTAGTTTCCCCTTGCTTTCAGCCGTTAGCAGTAGCTGTGTGGCAAAGCCACTGTAGCTGATGCTACAAGGCCAGCTCAGTCAATCATCCAGACTGTTGCCCCTGTAACTACTGAAAAGGCTGCTGCCCCTCTTCAGGAACCACACGTTTGTCTGGCCTCTCCACAGATACCACTCCGTTGTGGTTGTACCTACAGTACGGCTATTTGTATCACTGAGGCATGAGAACCACCCCACCTCAGCAATGTCTGTGGTTCATTCTATCTCATCTTCATTTATGCCCTCTTCCCTTACTATTCATTTCACTGCATAATCCCTTTACATGTATCTTCTACCCTGCAGGATTCATTTCTTTGCTTAATTCAGGGATTCCATCTGAGCTATTGATTTTCATACAGTGGTTTTTCTTCCCCAAATGTCTCTTAATATTTCCTGTAGGCAATATGTGTGTTTCCCTTACATATGCTTTGATAGACTTGTATTTGTTCTATATCTATATATATAGTTTTACAATTTCTGTTACTCATTTTTTAACATTGGTTTTCTCTTTTCCTACTTTATTTGCTGCAGTTTTATATTTTCTTCTTTCATGGTTTAAATTCAGTATCTCATGCGATATCAAAATATTTCTACTAAGTCTTGTGTTTTTCTATTTGATTGTCTGCTGCCTTTACTATTTTTGTCTCTTAGAGCTATCCATTAATTATCTTCTGTATTCCTTTCCATACAAAATGTTCTCTCTGAAAACTCTATAACCTCTGATTCTTTCAACTTATCAGTATCTCATCTTCTTAATTACCCACTTTTTTGCAGTTTCTTCTGTTTTAAGTAACATAACAGGACATGGCCAACAAATTTTGGACCAAGTCCACGTCTGCCCCTAGAATTGTCTTAAAATTAATCAGTTTGAAACCTTACAGAGTCTTCAGGTTTGTTTCAAATATACAGCCTCGTTTCATGATTCTTAACCCAAGTGCAAGTGGTGGTTAAAGTAGGCTATGCCGTGTGCAAAATTTTACCAGGCAGCTAACTTCCTCTTGTGATTTTTTTTCTATTAGTCCATAGTCTTTACTATATTCATTTCTTCCTTTTCCAACTATCGAATTCAGGTTCCCCATCACAATTAAATTGTCCTCTCCCTCAATTGTATGAATAATTTCTTCTATCTTCTCCTACAGTTTCTCTTACTCTTCATTATTTACAGAGCTGGTTGTGCTACTGGGGTTCATGTTGGCTTTTTGTATGTTTTGGCTGTGATATTTCATTCAGTGCATTGCTCAAAGTAGCTTACCAGAATTATTATTTTCTTGTTCATTATTAGACATACTCCTGCATTCTGCCTATCCTGGTACTTAATTTCATCAGTCCCCATTATATCTGAGTTGAGTCTATAAATTTTCCTTTCTAAGTTTTCTAACTTAACTGTCTGATTAAGAAATTGAACATTCCATGCTTCAGTGTGTAGAATGCCCAGTTTTATTTTTCCTATTGGTGATATCCTCTTGAGTAATCCCACCCAGTGATCTTAATGATGGTCCATTTCAGCTTCAGAATATTTCACCCAAAATATGCCATCATAATTTAATCATACAATAGAGCTGCTTGAACCCGGGGAAAAATAACAGCTGTATGTGGTTTCGTACCAACACAGCAGGACCATGCTGGTTGATGTTGAAAGGTCAACCACTCAACTACTGGAAAGGTTACTTACTGCCCCTGCTTACAACAAATTGTCTGACCCCTCAACAGGTACCCTCCCTTGTGGTTGCGCCTAGGGTAGAGTTATTTCTGTCACTGAGGTGAACACGCCAACCCAACAGCAGCTAGGTCCAGGGTTCATGGAGGGGTGGGGGATCAATCACAATGTAGTACCTTAAACCATTATGTGAAAACTTGACCCTCTCCAATACTCATTTTCTGTTACTAATGAAGTGATAAGGTCTCACTGCTGTTTTAATTTTTTTTCTTTAGGCAGATAATCATAATGATTACCACCAATGTAACTCTTCATTCATCATTTCTATATTGAACATGTATAACAAATTAAATCTGAAAGCATTGTATGTCTGCAAACACTGCAAACGTCTTTGATTATATCAAGGAAGTACGCAGTACACAAAAATGAGAAAAAGCATTGCAATTTCTCATGTTTTAATTGAATTACATACAGCCAATCCTCTCTAACACACACACACACACACACACACACACACACACACACACACACACTGCTGGGTGATTGTTAGTGATGCTGTTTCACTCATTGTTCATTTATTATATTTGCAGAATAATGCTTGATTCTTTAATGAATTGTTAATTTTTTATTTAATTAAGGGATTCCTTTGATCTGATTTTATAAATGTTTCCATTTTGCTAAACTGTGTTCTAGAAAAATGTTTTGTGCAAAATTTGTTACTGTACAACACACTAAATCACTTTGTAGTGTGTCTCTGCTATTTACATTTCTGCCTAATGATGCAGAAATCTTTTGTTATTGGGAATTAATTAAATGGAGTATTCAGAATACTGTGATACTGAATATTGTAAATATAATTTGTAAATGACCATATATGTGTAAGGTATTTTATCTTAAAGCTTTCAATAGACCTGTATATCTGTGCTGTAATTTAACTTCTGTATATACTTAAAGCTGTAACTGATTGATGAAAGTACTGTATTTATTTTGTATATGTATGTGTAAATAGGAATTGTATTTTTTTAAGACTGAAATATTTTGATGTTACTTTGGAAGCAATGTAATTTTTACCAGACTGATTTTTTCTTCAGAAAATACATATTCTTAATTACAACTCTCTGCTTATCAGTTTATTTTTTACTTGACATATAACATTACTGGATGTAACAGATGAAAAATTATGTAGACTGAATAAAGTTCAGCATCTTGTGAAAGGAACACTTCTTTTTCAGTAGTTGCTGATGCATACCACACATAGGTGGAAATCTGCTTGGCTAGTTACTGATTAGAGGATATAGTAATGGGAACTCTCGGAAATACTTTGTGTTGAAACTACAAACATGTCTGTAACAAATTTCTAAGTGATTTTTGGAGATGTTAGGAAACTTAAGCTGAAGAAATCAAACCATCTCTGGAAAGATCAGTAAAATGGCTACATGTAGTATTCCATTAAGTTGATAACAAATTTCCAACTAATGAAAATACAGTATTGTGTTTTTGTCTTACCTGTTTGTGGCTCTTTGTGTTATTTTTACAATGAGAATAATCTATTCTTTTCATTATATTACCAACTAATGACAGTGTACCTGATGAATTTTTTTTCCCTATGAACATCTTGGATGATGAAGCAAGTGATATGAGAGATACTGCCCAGCTCAAAACTATAGGTAAAGGAAGATGTACCAAGTGCAGTGCAAGCAACTGCAGCACTGAGCAGATTAATTACACCAGGATGAAAATCATATCAGAATTCTGCTGTAAGAAACAGCTGATAGTAATTTGTGTACTTCAACAATTTCCATACTTGTGGAATGAATAAGACAAAGATAAAATATATAATATTAAAACCACACATGTAAGTGCTTGTTGTAAACTACACCAACAATACTGAAGTGGATAAGTAATCTTCACAACTAATCAGTTGCTTGGAACACACACTCAATGCAGCACACAATTTCAGTAGTTGTAAGCCACAGATGGTGCACTGCAGTCAGTCCATTATTAACCTGATGGTAGAGATACGCTCTCTGTACATTCTTATAATACTTTTGGTTACTTGGAAGGAATGAGCAGGAGCAGTAGAACTTCATTATTCAAAGAATACATTATTGTAACCATATTAGTTAAATAAGTCATTCTTTTTGAAAAAAGTTGTAGGTGAATTAATTATGTACTTTTCTTTGGCAGACATTATGTAGTCTCAGTGAGTGATATGCACGGCATTAGCATATCAGTACGGCCCCTGTTGTAAGTTTGGAAAAAAAGGCAGACAATTTTTGACAGGCAGAAATATAGTGGAAGGAAGTGGCTTCTCAGTTTGCTTTGTTTCATTACCTCCACCATTGAATTGATGATATAGTTAAGTGGATAATTGAGTGGATGAATAGAGCCTAGTCAAAGAAGAGTACATGTAATAATATTTTACACCATACTTCGTGGGCAGATTGAAAAATTAGTACTGTATCCCCACGGGTCATAAACTTAAAACAAATAAACCATGAAAGACACAAACTTTCACACATATTTAACTATCCCATCAAGAAATAATGTGGAGATTAGAAAATATCTAACCGTGGAAAATCCAAGTTGGAACCAATTCATCACTATGTATTCCAAGGCTATACCACAGTACCTATAGGATTTTCACAAACATGAATTCACCATGGCCAAACTGCAGTCCCACATTCTTTTCCTCGAGTCCTGTTTGACATTTGGAACAACCCCCAAAGGAATCACTTTAAAAGTTCCCATTTCTGTGTGTGATCCTTCTTTCCATTGGTCTCTCCTTGAATTGCAAATTTGCCAGTCCTTAGCTCTCAACTGTCTGGTCCTCGAACTGTATTTTGTTTCTTGCAGCCACCACTCCCAACAGCTCCTCTCTCTTTAAAATACTTCTCTCAACACCTGGCTCAATCAACAATCTCAGATGTATCATACAACAAACCAGTTGTAAACTCGAACTGCATGCCACTCAGCACCGAAGAAAACTTTCCACTTTACTGCTCCATCAACTCTGAAGAGGAGTCCCTCTTTCCATCATCTAAAACCACACACCACAACAGATCACTCCATTGTAATTCTCCAGCAGACAAGGGCTCCACAACTGTGGTACTTGATTGGAGGGGAGTATATGGCAGAGAGACTGCATCAACTCTTAGACACCTTTACTTACAAACCTGTTTCTCATGACTCTATTCACTCAATACAGGCTGAACTACAAAAAATCCTAAAAACTCTAGGTCTTTCACACGGTTTTGCCACTGCCTCCATAGAACATCTCTCTCCACCAGATGCAACACATCCCAACTTTCTAGCCAGTTTCTAAAATCTGTAAAGAGAACCATCCAGGCTGTTCCATCATAGCAGGCCTCGAAGCCCCAACAGAATGTCTCTCAGCTCTGGTAGACTAACACCTCCAACCTATAACCTGTGAGCTCTCTTCCTGCATCAAAGACACTAACCGCCTCAAATCCATTCCTATGCCCCTCCCACCTACAAGCTTCCTTGTTATTGTAGTTCCACGTTCTTCTACACCAACATCTGCCACACCCATCGTCCATTAGCCCTAGAACACTACCTTTCTCAATGTCCTCCCTAAAGTCTCCCAAAAATGTCATTTCTTGTCACACTTGCTAATTTCATCCTCACCCATTATTACTTCACCTTTGACAGCCAGACCTACAAACAAATCAGGGGACAGGATGGCCCCTTCCTATGCCAACCTCTTCATGGGCTGCATGGGAGAGGCATTCCTTAAGACATAGCAGTTGCTCTCCATGTCTTGGTATAGATTCATAGATAACAACTTTGTGCTCTGGAATCATGGTGCAAAAACTCTCTTGAACTTCCTACAAGACCTCAACTCTTTCTGTAACCTAAAATTCACCTGGTCCTTGTCTATAACTCAAGCCACCTTCCTTGATGTTGACCTTCACATTATTGACTCCTACATCCACACCTCAGTCCATATTAAACCCACAAACAAATAGTAATTTCACTGTGATAGCTGCCCTCCTACCTGCAGCCTAGACATCCATGGGAAATATATCTGCTACAATGACGAATCCCTCACCACCTACAACAACAAACTGTCCAATGCTTTCCTTAATTGCAACTGCCCTACAAACCTCGTCTGCAAGCAGATCTCTTGAGGAGTCCATTCCTCCCCTTTCAGGGACAATGTTCCCAACTGCAGACCACCCACAAGCATTCCCTTAGTCACCCAGTACCATTACCATCCAGGCCTGGAATTCCTTAACAGATTGCTCTATCAGAGCTATGACTTCAAGTCATGCTCCGAAATGAGATCATCGCTCCAAAGCATCCTTCTCACACCACCTAGAGTAGCCTTCTGCTGTCCTCCCAACTTCCTCGTCAAACCTTACATCCCAAAACCACCCTCCCTTATGGGTCCTACCCCTCTAACTGATCCCACTGAAAAACCTGTCCCATGCATCCTTCCACAACCGTGTACTCCAGCCCCATCACAGGAAAAACCTACCACATCATAGGCAGGGCCACATGCGAAACAATGCATGCCATCTACCAACACTTCCACTGCACAGCTTTTTATGTTGGTATGATCCCTAACAAATTGACTGAATGGATGAATGGCACATGTTGCACCACAAGGGCCATCTGGATGCTACTACCTAACACCAGCCCTCAGAGCTTCGAATATATGGGAACTTGCCCACCTCATCATATAGGCCCAGCTAGTTGCACCAGAGTTCATTCCCACCAGTTTGTAAGTTGATTCCTGTCCTCTCAATTACATGAAAACAGAAGGAAACACATCTACTTTGATATGCCTCATCTTCTTACAGAGTACAACTCTGTTTTTAAAAAAAACATGAAGTATGTATGTTTTCATATTGCAAGAAATATGATATTTATCCTACCATCACTACATAAGTGCTTGGAAATAGTATCAAAATTCTTATCTTAGAGAGCAATAAATGTTAAATACTTACTGAATAACATATATAAAAAATAGTCTTATTCATTTCTGAAATGTTAGACAGTGATTATGGTTAATTCATGTCTATGATCAACTTCAGATCATCATTTCACTTGATTACACTTGAAAGGCAAAAAGCTAATTTGTGTCTTTTAAAACAATATCAAGTGTGATTAGTATAAGCATAACTCATTCATGCTCTTATTGATTGTCAGTAACATAGAAAAAAATCAGTTTTCTTCTAATTGCCTCATTATCAGCACCAAAAAAGAAATTTCCAGTTGTAAGATGATTAATTATGCAGCAGGATACTGTCAGTACTTCCCCAAAAAATCCAACTTTGCATTTTGATTGGCTGTTTCAATCCTTATCAACAGAATACTGACCTAACCCACTAACGTGCCCCCCCCCCCCCAAAAAAAAAAAAAAACACCACCACCTGTTAACACTTTCGCTGCGGCTGACGCTATCCTACAGTGAGCGCGGACGCTTATAAGCATCAGCCGCAGCGAACGTGTTAACTAGAGGAGGAGTGCATGTACCAAAATTATTCCACACCAAAATCAGGTTTATAAAAACCTACATTGTTTCAAAACCTCACACTACTGTCAACATTCTACTGGAATTGCTTTGAATTGTTTGTTATGTAATCTTCATTAATGTCACCCCCGTTTAACATCAATGGAGCTGTAGTAAATATGGCAATTACGTAGTCCAAAATAAAATTCATTAAATACTGGTGTTAGTAATAAAGAATAAACAGAAGTGAACATTAGTGGGGTGGGAGGAGCTGGAGAACTTCATTTTGAACATGACCGACTCCAAATCATGTCATTCGATAAAATGACTTAATATATTGAATGCATGGTTTTGTGGATATATGTGATGATAAAATTTTCAGTTTTCTTCTTCTTTTCTTTTTTTCTTTCTTTTTTTTTTTTTTTTTTTTTTTTTTTTTTTTTTTTTTTTTTTTTTTTTTTTTTTTTTTTATTTCTTTAGCTATGTCAAATGGTTTAAAAATCGTGAGCTTCTGGCAGAATTCTCATTGGCTGTTGTCAAGTGATAACTGATGCAAACAATGTAGAATTTTCTCTTACCAAAACTTGGCTCTGCTGCACATTCTATTTCATTCTGACTAAAATTGCTGGTGAAAGAGGAGACAATATCTCTTTAGGTAATAGCCATTAGTTGCTATTTGAAAATATTGATTTATTGTGTAATCTGTTACTACTGGAGCTCCTCTTTGATGCCTTAGCTTTTGGTACTGGACATAATTCTTGAATATTTTGTCACATACTGATTGTACAGGAATCACATATGTAGGCAACTGTATAAATCCATAAGAGAATTTTTGCATTAAGGACATGTTGAGTACTGTGCTAAAGAAAGTGCAGAATTTGTTATACTTAGAAGATTAAAGACCGTTACAACTGTAGCTGCAGCTATTAAAATGCTGAATCAGTTACTTCAGTTTAACCATCACTCAAACAGTACTCCAATATTTTCAAATCTGGGCTCTGAGCCAAAGCTCGTTGGTCCCCAAAGATTTATACAGACTTGCAGGGAGATGGGCAAGGAGGGGAGAGTGGCAGTGTGAAAGAGACAGCAGGTTTCCAGTGGACTGGGAGCAGGGAGAGACTTAGTTATCCCTACACTAGCCTGTCGGTGGAGACAGCTCGAAGTGGCCACAAGTTTTCCTACAATCAAGGTCAAGTAGGGAAGCAGCTTGGTGTCATCATATGACAGCAGTATCCTAAGCCAAGGGATTTGAAGGTGAGTACAGGTCGGTTGATACCAGCTGCAGGGTTGATGAAGATGAGTCTTGGGTAGAAGGAAACAAGTTGAGCTTTGGGGAGGGGTGAGAGGGAAATTGTGACAAGACTGGCTGTTTACTGGAAATTAAAGTGTGATTTTTGTAAGTGAGTAAAGGAAACTGGCCCTCATGGCTTTTGATTTCTGTCAAATGTACTATACCAAAAGCTTATAATACTGAACACTTTGATGTAAGACTAAATTAACAGAATAAAATTCTATTACAAAAGTTATGTCCTTGTATATTACCTATGAAAAATTACTTTATTAATCATATTATTACTTCATTATCTTTAACTTCAAACAAATTATAAAATAACCACCTGATGTTGTTAGTGCCATTTACTATATAAAAAAAAGAAAGAAAGAAAGAAAGAAATAACATTACACAGTAACACACCTTCATATTTCATGGAAATTTTACTCTTCATCATAGAACAAACACATATCGTTTCCTCACTTCATGACTATACTGAATTCTAACACATTACTTTGAACTTGTGTTTGGCATGCACAAATATTCATTCATCGTTTTTGAATGTCATTACAGGCAACTGCTTTCAACTTTTTCTTTTAAATCGCTTAAGCTTGAAGCGCTCTTGACCATAGACTTTCTCATAAACACACCAAGGATAATAGTTTTACACATTATTATAAATATATTCTAGATATTATTTTACCCTTGACATTTGTTTACACTGTACAAATAGTTCATAAAATATTCTTGATATTCTTGCTGGTTACTCTTAACTTCTCATCACCACCTCTTTTTCCTTATCAGCACTTGGATGAGCAACATGCACCAGTCCAGTGCTGACATTGTCTTGTAAATAAATTTAAATGTATTGAATCTTTTCCATACATGTAAGCTGAGGAAGTAGACTATTTCAAGAGGCTTGAGTAATCCATGAAAAGAGGAAAAGATTCATCCAGTTCAGAGAAACCATTACTAAGTAATCAATTCACCAGAAGCCGATTTTTGAACTGTCTTGGAATAAATACACTGACCATTTTGCATTGGGTGAATGCAGCAGCAAAGAACATTGTAAATACACTAAAAATTAATGGTATATATCGAGGCAACCTTCCTTTATTTGTCAGGATTTCTCTAAGTTTGAAATTATTTCCACATTTGTCACCTCTTTTCCTTACCGATTAAGTTGCTAAACATGTTGGCTGCCATGTGGCTGGCGGCAGCCACAGAAGGCGGCTTGGCATGCCTCTGACGTCATCGCAGCAGCCAATGTGTTAACACCTTGTACACAACAATTACTAGTAATCTGGTAACATTCCTCTTTAATGTTTTATTTATATTCTTTATCATCACAGTTGTACATTTATTTGGAAGTTGTAACTAGTTTTGGCACATTTCTTCAATTTTCAAACATTTATTCTGTGCGCCAGCCATAAGAAAATCAACTGATTTAATTTTAAAATTAAAGATTGGTAAAGAACAAACTAGTGGGACAGAAAAGCAATTGAAATCACTCAAAAGAGGAAAGGCCGCTGACCCAGATGGGATAACAATTTTATTTTACATGAAGTATGTGAAGATATTTGCCCCCCTTCTAGCATCACTCTACTGAAAGCCTAGAAGAGAGAATCTTACCCAAGCATTGGAAAAAAAAAGTCATTCCCATTTACAAGAAGGGTTGCCAATCAGATGCGCAAAACTATAGGCCTTTATCTCTGGCTTCAGTCAGTTGTTGAATTTTCAACACATTTTATGTTTGAGTACTATGTCATTTCTGGAGACTGGAAATCTCCTTTGTAGGAATCAACATGGTTTTTGACATCAGCAGTCATGTGAAATACAGCTCGCACAATTCAGCCACGATATTCAGAGGGCAATAGATACGGGATCCTAGGTACGTGCCTTGTTTCTTGACTTCCGCTAGGCATTCAGTACCATTCTGCACAGTCACCTGAATAATAAAGTGCATGCATGTGGAATATTAGAGCAACTGTGTGGCTGGATTGAGGTGTTTCCAGCTAACAGACTGCAGCCATGTTATTCTCAAAGGTGAGTAACCTTCATATATTAAAGTGATCTCAAGTTTATACCAGGGGAATGTTATAAAACCATTACCTTTCATTATACATATAAATGACTTCACAGATAACATTGAATAAGTGTTTTTGTGGATGATGCTGTAATTTATCAAGAAGTCACAACCCTGTGAGAGGGTAGCAAAATGCAGGAAGATTTGCAGCGTCTTGACACATTGTGCAGGTAATGACAATTGAACCTCAGCATAAACAAAGTGTAAACTTCTGTCTTTACATAAAAAGAAAGATCCTTTATTATACAGGGTAAGTCACATAAGATGTAACAGCTCTTTTATTTTGTGAATGGTTATACATACCGAAATGCAGTTTTCTACACATGCTGGAGCATTGAGCGGCACAGATATTTTTGTTTGATGAATGGTTTTAGAGCACAGGTATCAGCTGTGATATTCAGGCAAGTCTTTTTTTTTTTAAATGTAACTGCTTACTGTTTATAACTGCATTCGATTGAACTTAAGAAGACAGTTACAGTGACATAATGTCTGTTGATGTTGAGCCTATAATAAAAAAAAATACAAGAAATGTCCAAGAATTTGAAGGAACAGTGGCCATAATTGGTGTTAGCAGTTCAGTAATGACCAAGTGGAGCTCTCAGTCTGTGTACTGTCAAAATGGCAGTACATTTAACTGTCGACTTGTCTACACTGCTGGCTGCTCATTTCCACTTCAACATGTATTGGGTACAGACATGTATACAAATGAGGATAAGTTGATATTCTACTTTTATATGGTGGATACTAAATAAATGCTGTGCAAACAATACGTCAGTATAGAACTATCTATTCAGATCACTAGTGTCCGGCATGCCAGGCAATTGCACAAATCATGAAGACCTAGTTTGGACAGGCTGTTTGAACGGGTATAAGAAAGAAGACCACCTCAGTGCAATATGTTTCCACTGTAACTATGTTCCCCTCAGGGGCTCAGCATTAATTTGCTGAGTACGGGCTTGGCGAGCCTGGGGTAATGGGGATCTTGGCTTAACCAACCGGGTCCTGTGAATCGTACATTATACAGAGGTACACTCTTTGATAAAAAACTTGGCTGCTGGCCAGCCCCCACTGAGCTGAAGTCCGAGCCGATTGCAACATGGGACAATAAACGTGGCTGCGTTGATTTGCTCTAAGTCCAACTATCTGCACAATCTGGCAATACTGTAGACTGCAGTAGTTCAGACACTACTTCTTGTTTGCGACTAGATCAGCTACATCCGTGCTCTTGGGGTAAAGTGCCTTAGTTATGTGCGAGTCTTTGCGATTGAAACCGACTGGTGACAAAATTTTTATTCACGTCACTCGTGTCTGCCGATGCCACACGTGTAAGGGGAGCATGTGCGTAACGTACATCATTTTTTGATACGCTTGTAATAACATTTTGGCGCAATAACATCGCTGTCTCTGGCTGCAGTACTTGGCAGAGCACTCCGCGGCCCACTCACCGGCAGCAGCGGTGGCGGCGCTGTGCTGCCTGGCCATCTGCCCACAGCGCCTGCTGCCGCTCTTCGCCCTGGATTTGAAATGCTTAGTGTTGCTGAGTGGTGATACAGAAAAAAGGTTGCGATGGGTATTTCACACAGGATATAATGTAGAAGACCACCTATTTTGAATGATAAGCATATTATTGCACTAATACATAATTCATTAGAGAGGCAAAAAATTGTCATGTCGTTGATCCAATCCAATGGCACTCTACGATGGTCAACACTTATTTGTGGTTTAAATCTCGATTCTTTTCCTTTCAGCAAAGCCCTTCATGTAATTTGGTATTGTCATCAGTTTATATGTTTTCATCAAGACACAATGTGTGACTCACTAAAATGTTTCAGTGGCGTTGTTTCATTCCTTTCCGGTAAATGTTGACCTAAATTATGTGAATATGTTTCAGTGCACGTTCTAAAGCAACACAGGCACACTGCAAGGTTCGTGTTTTGTCTCATTTCTACAGCAGATATTTCGCATCAATGGAGGTCAATTCGAATTTCTTCAAAGGCGTTTGTATGGTGAAGCAAAGAAGACATCTAATACCATTTCCATAATTTGGAGTCGACCTTTCGGAAAGAATTATTGTATAAAGCTTTTCTACTGATTTTGTTAAAGAGTTTCTTCTTGCAATCTGCAGCGTATAAAGTAAAATAAAACGAAGTTCCATCCCCAAACGCACTTTCTCCAACCAGCATTAGAACCGCCAACTCTCACCAAGGTTGCATCACAAGACACAAGCAGAACCGCACAGCCAAACACAAGCTGTCGCATCGTGCCCTCAGTCTCTCACATATTCAATGCTGAGCATATAACGCATCGCGAAAGATAACCTGAAAGTCACCTACACGAATAACTGTATTCCTTGAGTGCAAAAGTTAAATTTCTGTCTGTCATATCATGTGGGCATTATACAGCATGAGTCATGGAAGTAGAAGAGGAATGTCAAGTGAACTTAGCGAGACAATTCAGTACCATTTGCGGAAGTAACTGCACTGCCACAGTGTTGCCAAATATCAGCAACGATGTTGCCAGTTCTTAGCTGTACTAGGAAGACCTGTGTAGCGATAAGCGACACGAAATCACGCTCTTCTCATATGGGCTTCTAGATGGGAGTCAGGTATTTTGGTTAATATGCAGCGCTATCTCCTGATAGACTCCATCGTCACATTTAAGATGCAGATATTGAATTCGTCCAATGAGGCTGAAACCAGCATTTAAATTTTTTGAAGCTTTACAGCATTATGATATATTTTCAGCAAATGACTAGAGAAGTTAAAAATATTGATATTGTGCTTGCAACATACGAAAGGCAAAGGACTGAGATATGTAAACATCCATCACGATTACAGCCCTCCCCCCAAAATAAAAGACTAAAACAATTACTTTGTTAGATTGTGACAAGTTTTTAAAATTTTTTCCCATGAAAAGTTACTGGAAATGCATGTTGCCCTATCCGTCTCTAAACAGTAAGGTATCAAACAATCGTATCTTGAAAGCAACAGCCCACAATATCCTCAATCCTACAAGCATCTTGCCTCAACTGGCTTTTATCCATGCCGCACTAGAAAATTGCATGATAAGGAAAGGCTTCAGTCCGAAAGCTGACAACAGGATTGAGGAATGCTGATGAATTGATAACTTACCCTCACCATCTTTCAGTGAGAGCTTTTTGTAACAAAAGTAAAAAGTAATGCGAACGATCATTTTCTGCAATGATACCAGGCACTGTTGTCCGAAGACGGACTGTATCTATGTTGAGTCATGTCATACGTGTCTCACATTCAAGGAATATTACCTAAATGTGCAGCTATTATGGAAATATACCCAAAGCATCGATGCAGTTGAGTATTATAATCAAGTCATGTTTACACAAGCATGTTTTGAATTTAGTCCTCGTGAAGCCGAAACAAATCAGAGAATGTGGGTGGTTGTGCATATTCGTACTTTTTTTTAATTTTTTTTTTTTTTTACCTTGCTGTAATACTTGATGCAAAGATGAACAAAATACAAATCCATCGTCTATCGGTTTTTTCGATTGTTTGGACAGTCTTCTTTGGTTTCTACTCCTTCAGTTCCTTTATGGGATTACAACATTTGAAGTAATTTACAAATAAGTTGTTAGTTGTTCTATCTATATTTAACATTTTACCATTATTTTAGAACAATTGATAAATTCATTTAAGAAAATGTTGTTCGTTTTATTTGTGATGTTACTTGATATTCTTGAAGTAGGTGGCTATGGCATCTGCTACGAGTTTACCAGGAGACATTTGGCACGGATGGTTTTGTTTGACAGTATGCGGATAAATTAATGATGTAACGAGACGAAATGATGAGATCCAGCTTTTGCAACAAAACTTACCCAATTTCGAAATCGGCTAGGTTTTTATAAAGTGACTATTATACAGCTAGACATTACTGCTGTAAACCCTACCTCATTGATTTACTCACAGTTGAGGCAGATTGCTCGCAACGTGAAAGAGAATGGGAGTAGTTAACGACCTTCTATTAACTACTACAATGTGCATATTATGATGTTAATTTTTCAAAATATTTAATGTAGGTGACAAGAAAAAGTCAACTGACTGAAGAATTACATATCAGACTCACATCTACATGATGCACATGATGCCGAAGTTGCGAAACAATAGGCCCTACTACGACGTTGGAAAATCTTGATTACACTGGTGGCCTGATGAACGAGTTTTTGTAGCTGGTGTCCTGCATGTTAGGATCCGTAATTCCACTCAGGCTCGAGATACTGTGCTCTCCAAATTGCATTTATGTCACGTGGTCAGCTATTTTAAAAGAGTAAAATTAAATAAATAAAAAATAAAAAAGAATCAATAAATACCTCATTGAGCGTATTACCAGTTTTGTTTCTCGGTTTATGGTTGATTCCTAGGTAAGCCTTATCGTTATGTTTTCTTTACTCCATTAACTAAGAAAAAGACTCACAATTTGTCGCAGAAAAGTCTTCCTAAATACTCAAATTTTGTCCAGTTTCCTTCGAGTTTGCTTCCTGATAAAATAAAATGTCCGCAGGTCAATATGGAATTTACAAGTGACCTGTTATTGGTAGAACATCTCGCTACGTTAAATAGCGTTCCATTTGAATCCAACACTAGTTTTGAGGACGTTCCTTGATGAGGTGCTCAATAGATTCCGAACCTCTCTTACTGTTGCCTGCCTCATTAATTTCATAAAATGTTACGTAGTATGATGGACGAATGCGTTGCAGACATAGTTTTAGTTGCAATTTGCTAATTACAGCGCGGTGATAGGTTTCAGAGTACAAACTTAATGGCGTCTTTTAGGTGCCATGTATCTCACCTCATTCGATTGGTATCGTCGGCAGATAGCGGACACATTAATTTACTAACCATTGCATGTTCAATACAATTCGTGAATTTCATTTATTTCTTATGTTACAGGCAAAACGCGTAAGTTCGGGGAGGTCTACCGAACATATGTTAGACGCCGTTTTATGGCTTCGTCTATTCAGAACGACAACTATCCTTTCCCTCCAGCAGACGCGCTCCGCCTTCTCGGTTTCCAAATGCGCGCGCCTTCGCTCGCTCGTTGTGCCGCATTTGCCGAAACGACCGTGGCTGTCGCCCCCGGGTCATACCTCTTCTCGACTTCAGAAAGTTAATGAAATAAATTACCCTTCAAGTCGGTGGTGACAAAACGCTACTGCTAGGGTTGCCAGATCTCCGGGCGCCGCCCGGAGTGCCCGGGTTTGGAATGAATTCTCCGGGTCTACGGGCTAATGACTCTCATCTTCGGGCTTGAATGTAACCTTCTTCTTAACTTTTTTTCATTCTTTCTTTTTTTTTACGACGCTTTTTTAAGTAGTATGCTCATGTAGCGACGATCTATATCGAACTTAAAGTAACTTAAACTAAGGACGAACCCAACATCCAAGCCCTATGGGGGGAGTCGAACCTCTGGCGGGAGCAGCCTCGCCCACTGTGGCAAGACGCCTCAGTGCGATAGGCCATTCCCGGCCGACTCCTCTCTAGTAATTAAGAATAACTTTATATAAATGTCAATTTCTTACTGCAACAAAACGCTACTTTTCTATTCTTCACTTGAAAACTTTTCATTGTTGCGTCGGTAGTAATCGGCTAGCGCATTAGTAAGCAAACACTGTTGCGGCAAACGTGTCAGCTGGCGACGTCTATTATTTGTGTTCGTTCGTTCATTGTTTATCAGTTTACTGGCAATTTTTGGAATACTCGGATCGTGTGTGATCAGACAATCTTACATTAACTCAGATTTGTGAGTAATAACAGTGGAATGAAGAGACGATATCTAAGTTCGTTCCGTAAAGAATGGTTGGAGGAAGAAAATTATAAAGAGTAACTACAAAAAGTCGATACTGATAAGTGTATGTGTAAGTGCAGAATATGCAATATCTCATTTACTGTTAAGTACGACGGAGTGAAAGCTATGAATAAACATTTACAATCAGAAAGACACAAAGCGAATATTACCACACAAAAGAAGAATCAGTCGCTTCTTGATTTCTTGCCGAAACAATTTTCTGCAGAAGACGACAATACGGGTTGGGGTGGGGGGGGGGGGGTGAGTCATTGGCCAAAGGGGAGGGAGCACGTCTGGTCTTCGGGCCTGCCTCGAGTTCAATCTGGCAACCCTAGCTATTGCTAGCATTTCTCATGAAGCGAGAACACTTTATGTTCCAGTGTTACTATGATATGTATTAAAAATTCGAAAATTTTTTTGAACTATTTTTAACGCGATAGCAATTTTCGAGTGGACAAAAGTTACTTTATACGTCTTAGTCTATTTTAAAACCACGTTTATATGCATTTTCCATTGGAATGATTATTTTACACTTTTCAAATTTTGTATGCGTGAAATTTTTCATTCAGTTTCAATCGTTTTCATGAGAATACAACAGAGACATTCGATACATTTCCTTTATTTCTATTTCACCTGACCGCTCTTACGCATTAGTCACGGAAAGATCGCGAAGGTAAAAGATAGGGCGATATGAACTCACACTAAGTCTTACCAGAAATAGTTTTAACGGCGAACCATTCACGACTGGAAGAGAAACAGGCGGAAACAGCAGTTGTATAAAAAGTGCCTTCCACCACACACCAATTAAGAAATGGCGTTAATGAAGCAGTTGTCATCCAGTTCTAAGTTGAAAGTTTAAGGTCTCTTGTTCATAGGGAAATTGGTTTGAAGCGAACTGCAAAATTTGTACAAACACACGGAAACATAAAAAAGTAAGCTCTCTTGCACAAGAGACACGAAAGAAAGAAGGAAGGTTACAATTTAACGTCCCATCGACAAGGGGGTCATTAGAGCGAAGCAGAAGTTCGGATTGTGATGATAAGGATGTGGAAGGAATACGCCCTTGCCCTGCCGCAGGGACCATTCCAGCATTTGCCTAGACTGATTTACGAAAATCATGGAAAACCGAAACCAAAATGGCCAAAGGCCAGTTCGATGCGTCGTGCAGCCGAATATGAGTCCAGTGTGTTACCACGAGTTACCGAATGCGAGTAAATATTGCATTGTCACGCGGTTCTGAGTTACGTTAATTAAGTTTCTGGGCTATCGTTAGTACAAAATCAATTGTAAAATTTGTAACAAACACGCAATAGACAATAAAGCAACCTAATAAACACGTGTTACAACGATTAAAATTGATCGATGAATTGTGCCATGGTTTCAAACAGTGTTAAGGAAATCAATTGCACTGTTGCTTGTTAAAAGATAGTAACTAAACGTATTGACGTATCTCTTATTCATTGATTTTGAACAGATGCCGTAGAATGCGCAAGGCCGCAATTTACCGCTGTTATAAAAATTAAATGGACTGAGTACAAAATTTGTAAATAAATTTGATCCAAATTATCATTATGAATGAAGTTAATAAATGATTAATCCGTGAATGTCGTCTGCCTACATATCGGTTTCAAATAAAAGATTTTAAAATAAGTGTTCCACATTTTCAGAGGCACTTTTTCGGATGAAACAAGACAAAAATGACCGTTATACATTAGCTCTAACTCGCTTATGTTAATGGATGTGAGAACTTGGTTGATCTTCAATATTGTGAAACATATTGAACAAACAAATGTAACGGTAATAAAAAATACAAATTCAAAGATCGACTTGAAGTAAAAACTAATGGTACTAACAATAATAAAGCACAGCAGTTCAACCACTTCACGGGGAGAATTATAGGGAAAATATTTGTTTAACAATATTAAGGAGACGAACAGCAAGAGCAAACTGTTTACGGTTACGAACAATATTCGTACAAGTAAATATACCAACGCTAAAAATACGACCGCCTCATGTGAAATGAATGATGTGGAGCACGTTTTCTTTCGGCGTGAAATCTGGGACCGGTAGAGACAAAGTATCATCCATCTGGAGACAACGAAAAATGTAAAGCAGTCGGATACGACCAAAGGTAGCTACTAACAGAGAAAAATATATCTCATTATTTTGTGAGAAGTAAAGGCGAATATAAACCTGAAAAACTATAAATACACGAGAAAAATAAAATTAATATGCAAGTTTCTTAGATATGACTTATTTCTTCAACATATAATTGCATCTCTTCTCCACAGAGGACCGGCTACGCGAGCCTTACTCTACTATGACAGAGAACCGTCCGCTTCTCTGCCTTTCGTGTAGATATTTCAGATTTCAGATAAAAGCGTTCTGTCCATGGACGATAGACCTCAAATATCCAAACGGTTTCGTTTGTAGAACACTTTTGGCGGTTGCAATTACTTTACAAATAATAGATCAAATGAATGGAGTAATTTGAGGGGAAACTAATTATTACAATTACTTTGATTCACCTGGAAAGTTAAAAATATTTCAGGCAAAAAGTTCTTCTGAAGCAACATTAAACACTAACATTATAATTCACCTAAACCGGGACATCACTCTACGAAGAAAACAGTTTCTTATCGGGAAATGTTATGCGGATGTAATAGAAGTCGCTATATTCTGCAGCAAAAGCCGTCTGTTCAATTTTATGATTATTGGTAAAAACTTGCGTAATAGCTGCTCTAGGACGGTACCCGCCAGATGCTCATTTTGGCGATATTCCAGGAATGTGAGTCGCGTATGACAAGACTGAACATATGTACGTACAGACGTCCAGGCCGCCTTAGGAACTTTGGAGAAAGTAGTCGTTTCAAACTTTTTTTTTTTTTTTTTTTTTTTTTTTTTTTTTTTTTTTTTTTTTCGCTGATTCGCTCTAAGTCCAGCTATCTGCACAATCTGGCAACACTGCAGACTGCGGGAGTTCATACAGCACTTCTTGTGTGTAGTTAGAAGATAACTGGGTCAGATCCCTCCTTGGTCTTGCGGTAAAGTGCGCGACTTTCATGTTCAGTATTAGCGATCGAAACCGACTGTTGACAAAAATTTTAAATTCACGTCACTCGTGCATGCTGATGCCACATGTGTAAGGGGAGCATATGCGTAACGTATTTCATTTTTTGAAACACTGGTAATAACATTTCGGCCCAATAACATTGCCACCTCTGGCCGCAGCACTTGGCACAGTTCTCCGCGGCCCATATACATCGCCGGCAGCAGCGGTGGCGGCGCTACACAGCGCTGCATCGCCCTCTGCCCACAGTGCCTGCCGCCGCTCATCGCCCTGGAGGCGTAAAATGCTGTAGTGTTGCTAAGTGGTGATCCACAAAAAAGGTTGCGATTCGTATTTCACACAGGATATAACGAAGAAGACCACCTATTTTGAATGATGAGCATATACATTAGAGAGGCAAAAAGTTGTCATGTCCAATCCAATGGCACTCTACGATGGTTAACATTTATTTGTGGTTTAAATCTCGATTCTTTTCCTTTCAGAAAAGCCTTTCATGTAATTTGTTATTGTCATCAGTTCATATGTTTTCATCAAGACACAATATGTAACCCACTAAAATGTTTTAGTGTCGTTGTTTCACTCCGTACGGTAAATGTATGAGCTAAATTATGTGAATACGTTTCAGTGCACGTTCTAAAGCAATACAGGCATACTGCAAGATTCGTGTCTTCATGTCTCATTTCTACAGGAGATATTTCACATCAATGGAGGTGAATTCGAATTTCTTCGAAGGCGTTTGTATGGTGAAGCAAAGAAGACATCTAATACCATTTCCATAATTTGAAGTCGACCTTTCTGAAATACTTATTGTGTAAAGTTTTTCTTATGATTTCGTTAAAGAGTTTCTTCTTGCTATCTGCAGCGTATAAAGTAAAATAAAATGAAATTAAATTCCATCCCCAAACGAACTTTCTCCAACCAGGATTTGAACTGCCGCCTCACACCAGGCTTGCATCACAAGACACATGCAGAACCACACAGCAAACCACACACTGCCAGAAATTTGCATTGTTCTCTCACATATTGAATGCTTAGCCTCTAACGCATCGCGAAAGAACCTGAAAGTCACCTACACAAATAACTACATTCCTTGAGTGCAAAAGTTAAATTTCTGCCTCTCATTTCACGTCGGCATTACAAATCATTAGTCATGAAAGTAGAAAAGGAATGTCAAGTGAACTTAGTGAGACAATTCAGTACCACTTGAGGAAGTAACTGCACTGTCACAGTGTTGCCAAATATCAGCAACGATGTTGCCAGTTCTTAGCTCTACTAGGAAGACCTGTGTAGCGATAAGCGACGCGAAATCGCGCTGGTCGCATGTGGGCTTCTAGAGAGGAGTCGCGCATTTCGGTTAATATGCGCTATCTCCTGATAGATTCCGTCGTCACATTTACGATATTAAATTCATTCAATGAGGCCGAAACTAGCGTTTAAATTTTTTGAAACTTTACATCATTATGATATATTTTCAGCAAATAACTAGAGAAAAAAATAGTGATATTGTGATTGCAACATACGGTAGGTCAAAGTCTGAGATATATAAACTTCCATCACGATTTCAGTTTCACCCCCTCCCCCGCCCCCGAAAAAAGACTAAAACAATTGCTTTGATTCATTTCGACAAAAGCTAATTTTTTTATGAAAAGTTACTGGAAATCAATGATGCCCCATCCGTCTCGAAAAACTTCGCAACTTGAAAGCGACTGCGTTTCAAAATGCAGCCTTACGACTGTACAAGTAATATTTCATGTCTTCTACGTGTTGGTTTGCTTGAAAGCCATAAGAAACATAGTTAACTGATTATTTGTGCAACACAGTAATTATTTCACTTAAGTATTTAGAAGACTGGATATTTAAAATTACGGCCATGAACACAGAAACTAAACTGTATATGTGGGAAACGTGCAATTCTGATGTTTTTCCTCTGCAAACATATACATATAATCTATAGACCACTAAGCAGCTTATTGATTTCGTAGTGTTACAGCCTTGATGGGCCAACAAATGATGATGAGAATCTGAACCCATGTGTCTGATGGATTTTTAGAACGTTGCAACCTATTACTTGCATGTGTTGTTGCTTAGTATCTGTCGTCATGATGATAAATCAACATAAATTGTTACAAACGTTTTACCTACTTTCTCCTATTGTCCTATTTTTCGTCAAACCACACTTTCTTTCTGGTCTCTTGGCCACATGGGAAATAAAGCTTTTGCAACTGAATTAATGATAATAATGATGGTAATAATGATAGTAATCAATGATGTTTATGGCATTACAGCAGAATGATAAAGATTACAATAACATTAGAAAATGACAATCTCTTGGTTGACACACTGCAATGAGTTTTGGTATTTCGTTGCTGAATGCCATTTAGGATATTTTTCAGGGGAGAAAAATAGACCTGAAGCCACACACATCACTAGTACAACGATACCTCACTAATCAACTATGCTTGCTGTAGATGAGAAAACGAGAATGGCGCCACCGAGCTAAAATGAGATTTCTCGTTCAGTTATCTGACATTTGTTAGCAGTTAATACAGACAGTCCCGACATAAAATACAAAATTGTTTGCAATTTAAGGAGGGGTAGACCTTTCTGCGGTCGAAAATTTAATTCAGGATAACAGAGTCATTTAAATGCAATGACTAATGTCATATCCAATTGAATATTGGAAAATACCTCGAATTCTGGAACTAAGGGAATGATCAGAGTTTACTAGCATCGTAAGGAATACTGCTAAGCTATAGGAAGAATTTCTTGGCCATCCCACAATATCCTCATTCCTACCAACAGCATGCTTCAACTGGCTTTTATCCATGCTGCGCTGCCAACGCCCATTCTAAGTAAGGCTTTAGTCCGAAAGCAGAAAACATCATTGAAAATGCTGATGAATAGATGACTTACGTTCATCAATTTCCGGGGAGAGTTTCTTTCAACGAAACGGAGAAAGTGTGAAATGAATACTTTCTCCAAAGTTAGTACGGACCTTTGTCCCAAATTGGACGTATATACGTTCAAGCTTGTCATACGCGGCTCACATTCCAGGAATATAACCAAAATGAGCATCTGGCGGGTACCGTCCTAGAGTAGCTATTACGGAAGTTTTTACCGATAATCATAAAATTGACAAGACGGCTTTTGCTACAGAATATAGTGACTTCTATTACATCCGCATAACCTTTCCAATAAGAAACTGTTTTCTTCCTATAGTGATGCCCCTGTTTAGGTGCATTATAATGTTAGTGTTTATTGTTGCTTCAGAAGTACTTTTTGTCTTAAATATTTCTATATTTGCAGGTGATTCAAAGTAATTGTAATAATTAGTTTCCCTTCAAATTACTCCATTCATTCGATCTGTTATTTGTAAAGTAATTGCAACCGCCAAAAGTGAAATTGTCCTATAAACCAAACCGTTAGGTCATTCGTATACGGCAGAACACTTTCATCTGAAATATTTCCACGAAAGGCAGACGGTTGTCTGTCATAGTAGAGTTAGGTTCACTTAGCTAGTCCTCTGTGCAGAAGAGATGGAATTATATGTTGAAGAAAGAAGTCATATCTAAGAAACTTGAATATTAATTTTATTTTTCTCGTGTATTTACATTCTTTCAGTTTATATTCGCCTTTACTTCTCACAAAATAATGAGATATATTTTTCTCTGCTAGTAGCTACCTTTGGTCGTTTCCGACCGCATTACATTTTCCGTTGTCTCTAGGTGGATAATACTTTGTCTCTGCCGATCCCAGATTTCACGTCGAAAGAAAACATGTGATCCACATAATTCATTTCGCAGTAGGCTGTCGTATTTCCACCGTTGGTATATTTACTTGTACGAATATTGTTCGTAACCGTAAACAGTTTGCTCTTGCTGTTCATCTCCTTAATATTGTTAAACACATATTTTCCCTGTAATTCTCCTCGTGAAGTGTTTGAACTGTTGTGCTTTATTATTGTTGGTACCATTAGTTTTTATTTCAAGTTGATCTCTGAATTTGTATTTTGTATTACCGTTATATTTGTTTTTTCAATATGTTTCACAATATTGAAGATCAACAAGTTCTCATATCCATTAATATAACTGACTTAGAGCTAATGTATAACGTTCATTTTAGTCTTGTTTCATCCGATTTCCTTCGACATCCTTATCATAACAATCCGAACTTCTGCTTCGCTCTAATGACCCCCTTGTCGATGGGACGTTAAATTGTAACCTTCATTCTTTCTTTCGTGTCTCGTGTGCAAGAGAGCTTACTTTGTTCATGTTTTCGTGTGTTGGTACAAATGTTGCAGATCATTTCAAACCAACTTCCCTCTGAACAAGAGACCTTGAACTTTCAACTTAACTTAGAACTGGATGACACTGCTTCATTAACGTCATTTCTTAATTGGTGTGTGGTGGAGGGCAATTTTTTATACAACTGCTGTTTCCGCCTGTTTCTTTTCCAGTCGTGAATGGTTCGCCGTTAAAACTATTTCTGGTAAGACTTAGTGTGAGTTCATATCGCCCTATCTTTTACCTTCGCGATCTTTTCGTGACTAATACATAAGAGGGGGTCAGGTGAAATAGAAATAAAACAAATGTATCGAATGTCTCTGTTGTATTCTCATAAAAAACGGTTGAAACTGAATGAAAAATTTCACACATACAAAATTTGAAAAGTGTAAAATAATCATTCAGATAGAAAATGCATAGAAACGTGGGTTTAAAATAGACTAAGACGTATGAAGTAACTTTTGTCCACTCGATAATTGCTACCGCGTTAAGGATAGTTCCAATAAATTTTCGAATTTTTATTAGCTATGTCAGACATCATAGAAACATTGTAACATAGTGTTCTTGCATCATGAGTAATGCTAACAGTAGCGTTTAGTGGCCACCAACGTGAAGGGTAATTTATTTCATTAACGTTCTGAAGTCGATAAGAGGTATGACGCGGTGGGGGCAGCCACGGTCGTTTTGGTAAATGCGGCACAACGAGCGAGCGAAGTCCTGCGTGTCTGGAAACGGAGAAGGCGAAGCGCGCCTGCCGGAGGGATAGTTTTCGTTCTGAACAGAGGAAGCCATCAAAAGGAGCCTAACAGATGTTCGGTAGACCTCTTGGAACTTACGCGTTTTGACTTTAACATAAGAAATAAATGAAATTCGAGAATTGCATTGAACATTGCAATGTATAGTAAATTAATGTCGTCCGCTATCTGCGACGACACCGATCGAATGATAATCTATCGACGTGAGATACCTGGCACTTTGTACTTTGAAACCTATCACCGCGCTGTAATGAACACGTTTCAATTAAAACAATGTTTAAATCGCATCCGGCCATGAGACTACGTAACATTTTATGAGATCAACGAGGCAGGCAACAAAGACAGGTCCGGAATCCATTGAGCGCCTCATCAAGGAACGTGCTCAAAAAATTCAAATGGAGCGGAATTTATCGTAGCAAGATGTTCTGTCAATAACAAGTCGCTTGTAATTTCCATATTGACCTGTGGACATTTTATTTTATTAGGAAGCAAACTCGAAGGAAACTGGACGAATTTGGGTATTTAGGAAGACTTTTCTGCGACAAATTATGAGTCTTATTGTTAGTTAATGGAGTACAGTAAACATAACGGTAAGTCCTGCATATGAACCAACCATAAGCCGAGAAACAAAACTGGTAATACACTCAATGAGGTATTCATTGATTTTTTTTAATAGTGACATATGCGGAATTTGGAGAGCACAGTATCTCGAGCCTGAGTGGAATTATGGATCCGGATCCTAACATGCAGGACGCCAGCCACAAAAACACGTTCATCAGGCCACCAATGTAATCAAGATGTTCCAACGTAGTAGTAGGGCCTATTGTTTCGCAACTTCGGCATCATGTAGATGTGAGTCTGATATGTAATTCTTCAGTCAGTTGACTTTTTCTTGTCACCTACATTAAATATTTTGAAAAATTAACAATATAATATGCTCGTTGTAGTAGTTAACTGAATTTGCGTTCAAGAAGGTCGTTTCATACATTAACTACTCCTACTCTCTTTCTCGTTGCGAGAAATCTGCCTCAGCTGTGAGTAAATAAATGAGGTAGGGTTTATAGCAGTAATGTCTAGCTGTATAATGGTCACTTTCTGAAAACCTAGCCAATTTAGATATCGGTGCCGTTTTGTTGCCAAAGCTGGATCTCATCATTTCGTCTCGTTACGTCTTTAATTTATCCGTTTACTATCAAACAAAATCATCCGTGCCAACTGTCTCTTGGAAACCTCATAGCAGATGCTGTAGCCACCTACTTCAAGAATATCAAGTGACATCAGAAACAAAACGAAAGAACATTTTCTTAAATGAATTTATCAATTATTCTAAAATGATGGTAAAATTTAAATATAGATAAAACAACTTATTTGGAAATCACTTCAAATGTAGTCATCCCATCAAGTAAATAATAAATTCTGAAGCCGTGTCAGCTGTTTTTTTTTTTTATTATTAAGAATGTTGCTTTACAGGTCAAAGACCGTTTTCAAGTTTTTGAAGACCCATCTTCAGGTGTTAATTTTTTTCATATGAAAATTCATTATAGAGATACAAGGTTCTAATTGCTTTCATCTGTCATGGGAACAAAATTTCATTAATTAGGCTCACATATATGGAACCAGTCCAACAGAAATCATCACTGTCATTCAGAATAAAAACCAAGGACATTAAAATGTGGGGCAAATAGTCGCGTAATTTTGATTACTGTATTTTCAATGAAACCAGTAGATCGCCGATGAAGTGAAGGAGTACAAACCAAAGAAAACTGTCCAAAGAATCGAAGAAACCGATAGATGATGGATTTGTATTTTGCTCATCTTTGCATCAAATATTACGGCATGGTAAAAAAACTTGCGAACATGCGCAACCACCCAGATTCTCTGTTTTGTTACAGCTTCATGAGGACTAAATTCATTTACGTAATATACCTTGAATGTGAGACGCGTTTGACAAGACTCAACGTAGATACAGTCCATCTTCGGACAACAGTGCCTAGTATCATTGGAGAAAATGATGATTCGTATTACTTTTTCGTTTTGTTACAAAAAGCTCTCACTGACAGTTGATGAGGGTAAGTTATCAATTCATCATCATTTATTCTCAGTGCATGGCTAAAAGCCAGTTTAGGCCAGATGCTAGTAGGATTGAGAATATTGTGGGCTGTCGCTTTCAAGATGCGAAGTGTTTAATACCTTACTGTTTAGTGACGGATGATGCAATGTTCATTTCCAGTAACTCATAAAAAATTGCTTTTGTAGATATCTAACAAAGTAATTGTTTCAGTCTTTTTCCGGGGGCGGGGGAGGGGGTGAAACTGAAATCGTGATGGAAGTTTATATATCTCAGACTTTGACCTACCGTATGTTGCAATCACAATATCAGTATTTTTTCTCTAGTTATTTGCTGAAAATACATCATAATGCTATAAAGCTTCAAAAAATTTAAACGCTAGTTTCGGCCTCATTGAATGAATTTAATATCGTAAATGTGACGACGGAATCTATCAGGAGATAGCGCATATTAACCGAAATGCGCGACTCCTCTCTAGAAGCCCACATGCGACCAGCGCGATTTCGCGTCGCTTATCGCTACACAGGTCTTCCTAGTAGAGCTAAGAACTGGCAACATCGTTGCTGATATTTGGCAACACTGTGACAGTGCAGTTACTTCCTCAAGTGGTACTGAATTGTCTCACTAAGTTCACTTGACATTCCTTTTCTACTTTCATGACTAATGATTTGTAATGCCGACGTGAAATGAGAGGCAGAAATTTAACTTTTGCACTCAAGGAATGTAGTTATTTGTGTAGGTGACTTTCAGGTTCTTTCGCGATGCGTTAGAGGCTAAGCATTCAATATGTGAGAGAATAATGCCAATTTCTGGCAGTGTGTGGTTGGCTGTGTGGTTCTGCTTGTGTCTTGTGATGCAAGCCTGGTGTGAGGCGGCAGTTCAAATCCTGGTTGGAGAAAGTTCGTTTGGGGATGGAATTTAATTTCATTTTATTTTACTTTATACGCTGCAGATAGCAAGAAGAAACTCTTTAACGAAATCATAAGAAAAACTTTACACAATAAGTATTTCAGAAAGGTCGACTTCAAATTATGGAAATGGTATTAGATGTCTTCTTTGCTTCACCATACAAACACCTTCGAAGAAATTCGAATTCACCTCCATTGATGTGAAATATCTCCTGTAGAAATGAGACATGAAGACACGAACCTTGCAGTATGCCTGTATTGCTTTAGAACGTGCACTGAAACGTATTCACATAATTTAGCTCATACATTTACCGTACGGAGTGAAACAACGACACTAAAACATTTTAGTGGGTTACATATTGTGTCTTGATGAAAACATATGAACTGATGACAATAACAAATTACATGAAAGGCTTTTCTGAAAGGAAAAGAATCGAGATTTAAACCACAAATAAGTGTTACCCATCGTAGAGTGCCATTGGATTGGACAATGACAACTTTTTGCCTCTCTATTGTATATGCTCATCATTCAAAATAGGTGGTCTGCTTCGTTATATCCTGTGTGAAATACGAATCGCAACCTTTTTTGTGGATCACCACTTAGCAACACTACAGCATTTTACGCCTCCAGGGCGATGAGCGGCGGCAGGCGCTGTGGGCAGAGGGCGAGGCAGCGCTGTGTAGCGCCGCCACCGCTGCTGCCGGCGAGGTATATGGGCCGCGGAGAACTGTGCCAAGTGCTGCGGCCAGAGGTGGCAATGTTATTGGGCCAAAATGTTATTACCAGTGTTTCAAAAAATGAAATACGTTACGCATATGCTCCCCTTACACATGTGGCATCAGCATGCACGAGTGACGTGAATTTAAAATTTTTGTCAACAGTCGGTTTCGATCGCTAATACTGAACAGGAAAGTCGCGCACTTTACCGCAAGACCAAGGAGGGATCTGACCCAGTTATCTTCTAACTACACACAAGAAGTGCTGTATGAACTCCCGCAGTCTGCAGTGTTGCCAGATTGTGCAGATAGCTGGACTTAGAGCGAATCAGCGCGGCCACTTTTATTGTCCCATGTCGCGATCGGCTCGGACTTAGGCTCAGCGGCGGCCGGCCGGCGTCCAGGATTTTTGTCAAAGAGTGTACATCATCAATTCATCTGCATTTTTCAATGCTGTTATCTGCTTTGGGACTGAAGCCTTACTTAGGATGGGCTTTGGCAGCGCAGAGTGGCTGAAAGCCACTGAAGCATGCTGTTTGTAGAAATGAGGATATTGTGGGATGGCCAAGAAGTACTTCCTATAGCTTAGCAGTATTGCTTACGACGCTAGGCAACTATTATCGTTTCCTCAGTTCAAGAATTCGGGTTATTTACCAATATTCATGAGGATTTATATGACTGTTATCCTGAATTAATTTTTCGACCGCAGAAAGGTCGAACCCTGCTTAAATTGCAAACAATTTTGCGTTTTATGTTGGGACTGTCTGTATTAACTACCAACATATGTCAGACAACTGAACGAGTAATCTCATTTTAGCTCGGTGGCGCCATTCTCGTCTCGTGATCTACAGCAAGCATAGTTGATTAGTGAGGTATCGTTGTACTAGTGATGTGTGTGGCTTCAGGTCTATTTTTCTCCTCTAAAAAATGTCCTAAATGGTATTCAGCAAACGAAATACCAAAACTCATTGCAGTGTGTCAACCAAGAGATGGGCATTTTCTATTGTTATTGTAATCGTTATCATTCTGTTGTAATGCCATATACATCATTGATTACTATCATTATTACCATCATTAATATCATTAATTCAGTTGCAAAAGCGTTCTTTCCCATGTGGCCAAGAGACAGAAAGAATGTGTGGTTTGACGAAAAATAGGACAATAGGAGAAAGTAGATAAGAAGTTTGTAAAAATTTCTGTTGATTTAACATCGTGATGACAGATACTAAGCATCAACACATGCAAGTCGTAGGTTGCAACATTCGAAGAATCCATCAGACACATGGGTTCGGATTCTCATCATCATTTGTTAGCTGTAAAACTGCGAAATCAATAAGTTGTTTAGTAGTCTATAACCTCAGAATTGCACATTTCCCACATATACAGTTTAGTTTCTGTGTTCATGGCCGTAATTTTAAGTATTCTGTCTCCTGAATCCTCAAATGAAATAATTGCAGTGTTGAACAAATAATAAGTTAACTATCTTCCTTCTGGCTTTCAAGCAAACCAAAACATTTATGTATTCACGTAGAAGATATGAAATATTACTTGTACAGTCGTAAGGCTGCATTTTGAAAGGCAGTCGCTTTCAAGTTGTGACGTTTTTCGTGACGGATGGGGCATCATTGATTTCCAGTAAATTTTCATGAAAAAATTAGCTTTTGTCGAAATGTAACAAAACAAGTGGTTTAGTCATTTTTGGGGAGAGAGGGGGGTTAAACTGTAATCGTGATGGATGTTTACGTATCTCAGTCTTTGACCTACCATATGTTGCAAGCACAATATTCAGCATTTTTAACTTCTCTAGACATTTGCTGAAAATATATCATAATGCTGTAAAGCTTCAAAAAATTTAAACGTTGGTTTCGGACTCATTGTACGAATTGAATATCTGCATCTTAAATGTGACGCTGGAATCTATCAGGAGATAGCGCCGCATATTAACCGAAATGCGCGACTCCCCTCTAGCAGCCCGTATGAGACGAGCGCGCTTTGGCGTCGCTTATCGCTACACAGGTCTTCCTAGTACAGCTAAGACCTGGCAACATCGTTGTTGACATTTGGCAACACTGTGACAGTGCAGTTACTTCCGCAAGTGGTACTGAATTGTCTCGCGAAGTTCACTTGACATTCCTCTTCTACTTTCATGACCCATGCTGTATAATGCCCACGAGATATGAGAGACAGAAATTTAACTTTTGCACTCAAAGAATGCAGTTATTCGTGTAGGTGGCTTTCAGGTTATCTTTCGCGATGCGTTATATGCTCAGCACTGAATATGTGAGAGACTGAGGGCATGATGCCTTAGGGTATGGTTGGCTGTGTGGTTCTGCTTGTGTCTTGTGATGCAAACCTGGTGTGCGTCGGCAATTACAATCCTGGTTGGAGAAAGTGCGTTTGGGAATGGAACTTCATTTTACTTCGTTTTATTTTACTTTATACGCTGCAGATTGCAAGAAGAAACTCTTTAACGGAATCAGAAGAAAAGCTTTATACAATAAGTCTTTCAGAAAGATCAACTTCAAATTACGAAAATGGTATTAGATGTCTTCTTTGCTTCACCATACAAACGCCTTTGAAGATATTCGAATTGACCTCCATTGATGCGAAATATCTGCTGTAGAAATGAGACATAAAACACGAACCTTGCAGTGTGCCTGTGTTGCTTTAGAACATGCACATGATTCAACTCATACCTTTACCGTAAGGAATGAAACAACGACACTAAAACATTTTAGTGAGTTACGCAATGTGTCTTGATGAAAACATATGAACTGATGACAATAACAAATTACACGAAGGTCTTTTCTGAAAGGAAAAGGATCGAGATTTAAACCACTAATAAGTGTTAACCATCGTAGAGTGCCATTGGATTGAATCAACGACTATGACAATATATTGCCTCTCTAATGGATTATGTATTAGTGTAATAATATGCTCATCATTCAAAATGGGTTGTCTGCTCCGTTCATATCGTGTCTGAAATACACATAGCAACCTTTTTTGTGAATCACCACTCAGCAACACTACAGCATTTTACATATCCAGGGCGATGAGCGGCAGCAGGCGCTGTGGGCAGAGGGCGAGGCAGCGCTGTGTAGCGCCGCCACCGCTGCTGCCGGCGAGTGGGCCGCGGAGAGCTCTGCCAAGTGCTGCGGCCAGAGGCAGCAATGTTATTGGGTCGAAATGTTATTACCAGTGTATCAAAAAGTGAAATACGTCACGCATATGCTCCCCTTACATATGTGGCATCAGCATGCACGAGGGACATGAATTAAAAATTTTTGTCAACAGTCGGTTTCGATCCCAAAGACTCGCACTTAAGTCAGGCCCTTTATCACAAGACCACGGATGTAGCTGACGTTGTTGTCTTCTAACTGCACAGAAGAAGTAGTGTATGAACTCCCGCAGTCTACAGTGTTGCCAGATTGTGCAGATAGCTGGACTTAGAGTGAATCAGCGCGGCCACGTTTATTGTCCCATGTCGCGATCGGCTCGTACTTAGGCTCAGCGGCGGCCGGCCGGCGGCCAGGTTTTTTGTCAAAGAGTGTGCATCCCGAGTTGAAATTTTCCAGTGGTTTCCTCAATCCATGTCGTGTCTACTTTGCTACCATTAGGACTCAAATTCATTATATGAGACTTTTGCAGGTTAATCTGTGCGCCAGAGGAGCAAGTGTACAGCGTCAGAATCTGACTCAGGTTCGTCATTTGTGTTGACGATCACACTGATGTCATCTGCATAGACATGACATACGTTTTTTACATTAAATAATGTTATTCCAGTTAAATTTGCATACAATTTCCGGAGAAATGGTTCCACGGCTATTGCATATAACGTCATGGAAAGAGGAAACCCTGACGGACCGATTGGTTAATTGGAATTGGGCCAGTTAATTGTCCATTAATCTTAATCCTTGAATGGGTGCCACATATGCATTTCCGGATGATCTGTACGAATCTGTCATCAAATCACATTTTTACCATTGTAGTCAATAAAAAGTCATGATTGATTCTGTCAAAGGCTTTGTTAAAATCTAAAAACACTAAACCAAGCTTATACTTACAGATCCATGTTAAGTTGATAAGATCTCTATAGGAGCAGAGAACGTCAAGCATGGATCTTCCTATTGGAACGCTCGATTGATATGGCCCAATTATTTTGGGCAGGACCGTCTTCAGTCTTGCATTCAAAATACGCGTAAAAATCTTAAAATTTAAATGTTAAATGTTGAATTAAAATGTTAGGAACAGGAATACATCAGACACATTTGCAAAAAAATGTTCAAATGTTTGTTAAGCTTATGGGACTTAACTACGGGGTCATCAGTCCCTAAACTTACAAACTACTTATGAACTACTTACGAACTAGGACGGCACAAATATCCATGCCCGAGGGGGGATTCGAACCCCCGACCGTAGTGGCCGTGCTGACCGGGACTGGAGCGCCTCAGTCACCTCGGCCGGCACACATTTGCACTAGGGGAAGGAAACCCCTTGTATATCCATGTAGTATTATTATTATTAGTGATGTATGTGTTCACGAAAAATCGTCGCGCTGTTCGATTCTTGCATCTGACGAAACGACGAAACGTTCCCGTGCACAGCCACGACCTATTCCGTATCCGAAGGCGGACAAGTTTTTCGTCCTTGTGGACCACTTTTAATCCACGGAGGTTCGTTTGTTGCCTCGGGCGGTGGCGGGTCATCTACGCACATTTTTTCTTGCGAACTATCGGATGTTGACTGCGTGACGTTGTCTCCAGCCTCCCTCAACTGACTCAAAGTCTTACTGATTTTCGGTTTCAGTTTTTCGGCGGCTTCAACGTCGCCTTCAAGGGCTATGCTAATTTTTTTGCTTTTATGTTGGGAGGACACAACACGACAGTTCAGGTTACCGTTTCCTGTTGGTCAGTATCTCCGGCTGCATCCGCAACAGTGCACGGCGAAACAGTGTCTGTACTTTCTAAAAGAACCTGTGTCGTTTTGATACTGTCAGTTTCCATAGCCTGTTCTCGGGAAAAAGTCGCGTCAGAGCTCTGTGTGGGGGCGGTGAGGACGGTTTCGAGAGGCGCGGCTTCAGCTGCTTTCTAATATGCTCTTAGGCCGTTAAATATACAGTTAAATGTTACAGCATAGTAAATTTATTCATTTGACTGTAAGAGGCAAGCAACTTAAAAGTTACTGATTGGAGGGATATTTTTTAGAGATACGATTCAGTCACAGTGCATATTAAGGAATATGTTGCTGTTCTAAATATTTATCACATACAGTTAAAATACGTTACAATATTATGTAATTTTCTGGTTTATAAATGGTGCGTCCACATACGTTTAGGGTAAGTAAGAATTGCATTCGAAAACAATAACGGAATAATGTTAAATTACGAAACTATACTTTCCGTATTCCCCCCTCTAATGTCTCCCATGTTTTACACACAGCATATTTGAGGGAAGATTTTACGTCAAAAATGTGTTTAATAACGTTGAACGCCTGGTTTCGTTAGATACCGACTAAATAAAGTCAAATAAAGTGAATGTTCCATGATAAGTTTTGAATTTAATGCCTTTCATGTACGACTTCTTTCCTGTTCCCGTTCTTTGCGAAGTTGTGTTTTTAGACATTCTGTTCACTGCTTGCCTTAGGCCTACATAGACCCAAGCGACTTTAAATACACTAAGTCAAATCCTCCCTCGGGCATGTGTGTGTGTCTGTGTCGTCCTTAGTGTAGGTTAATTAGTTTAAATAGTTTTAAGCCTAGAGAATGATAACCATAGTAGTTAAGTTCCATAGATTTACAAATATTTGAAAAATTTTAAAGTAAACTATTCCTTGCATGAAACTTCCAGGCAGATTAAAATTGTGTGCCGGAACCGGGACTCGAACCTGAGACCTTTGCCTTTGCCTCTCTGTATTCCTCACATGTTTAGGCCTATATTTTCATTACTAACTCTGTGTGAGAGTTAACAAATAATAAACAAAAAGGTTCTCAACATTACACAGTTATTTGCTTGATTTTAGCGTTCATACTTGGCGTCTGGAATTTACAAGCCTCCTTTTACGCCGATCTATGTTGACGGAAACCGGTAAAACTTATATCGAGCATGTCTGTTATTTTTTGCAGCTGCACAACCAACCATTTCACACCGTGAAACAATAAAATCACGAAATATTCCCTGATTCACTTCGCTGCAGCACACAACATTGTCGCCGCATTGTGATTCAAAATGGCGGATTGTTCAGCTCGGTATATCTAGTGCTTTAGGCTGCCCTGTGTCAGTCCTAGGTTCGTTTGAAGAGCTGCATTCATGCTGCAGCGCATGCACAGTACAAAAAGTCGTGTTCGAAGAGCTGCAGGCCTGCAGCTCATGCAGGCAGGAGCTGCAGGAGGAAATTATCCCTGCAGCTCATGCGGCCAGACTCGCGCATGCGCATAACTCTCAGGCTGGTAGTGGGGGTATAAGAAGCGCCTTTGTTCAAAATTTTCGGAAGTCCACAGCGTTGTAGTATATAAGTGTACTACATGTTACTTCTGTCGTTCTGCGTTTCTTCTTGTGTACATTGATGTATTAGTATTTCATGTTATAAGTATTATGTTTGTTTGTATGAAATCGCCTCTAAAAATTAGAAGAGCAAAATTGTCTATAATAGGTAATTCGTCTTACGCAGACTGAAATGAAAGACATTTGTTTTACACCAGACGCGTTTGGCTTTTTATTTTAAAAGCATCTTCAGTGGACTGTAAATGATATAAAGGTTGTACAGTTTGTTTTGTATACATAGATTAAAACAGTTTTAAAAAACAACTTTGTGCACGTTAGTCCTATGTGTTTTTAAATTGACATTCGATCTACTCAAGGTGCTGTCTCTTCTTTACATCTCACTATTGTTTTCCGTCTTGTTGTCTGATGTTGTTTGGTTCATGACGTGCATTTTCCGGTAGTGTACGGAACGGAACTTTTCGCCTGTTTGAACTGAAGTGATAATAAATGAAACAGAAGAAACGCCACAGAAACAGGCAAAAAGTGCCGTACAAACCGAAAAACACTCGTGAGGAACCAACCAACCAACCCAGCCAACAAGTCGGAAAAACAGCAGTGAGGTGTGAAGAAGAGACAACACCGTGAGTAGACCGTATAAAAATTTAACAACATATAGGCCTAATGTGCAAAAAGTTTTTTAAAAACTGTTTTCAATCCATGAATATAAAACAAACCTTCACATTATTTACAGACCACAGAAGATGCTTTTACAATAAAAAGCGAAACACGTCTAGTGTGAAACAAATGTCTTTAATTGCAGTCAGCATAAGGTGGATTACGTTAATATACTCGATTTTAATAGCTGCTGCGGAAGATGGCCACACAACCAAATATAGCTACAAGAGCATTTTCCAATTCCATTTGTTCCAAATGTTGATCGATTCAGATTTTGTGTCCAGTGATGACGATTTCGATGAAATTTTGCGCCGAAATAAAAGGCAGAAAAGTGAATATGTGGTTCCACAGTATTCGGAAGATGAATTTGTAGAACATTTTCAGGTGTTTCTTTATTATTCTCGTAAAACTCTATTAACGCTAATGTGGCGTCTGTGCTCCACACCGATTCCTGTGTAGGTGGTTCCTATTCTTGTGCAGGTAACTGTACAGGTACAAGAGCAGGTGCGGATGCGGGAGGTTGGAACTTTACAAATTCCGCGCCTGCAAATAAAGGAAAACTTAATATGGAAATTTTCAAACTGGATTACACGGAAATACACAAACTATTACACGAACACTTCAATTCCTTAAACGTAAGAAAGTAATTTACTTTTAGACGCTGGCACAATAGATAGCTCTCTTATGCTACACAGAACAAGTGAGCACACACGTGATACGCAAACTGCAGGCTGCATGTTAGTGTTCGAAGAGCCCCGGCAGTATGCACAGCACGTGACGTCATCTTCGCAGCGCATGCGCAGTAGTGTCTGCATTGCTGCTGCAGGATCTGCATCCATAGGTTCGTTCGAGTGGCCCAAACGCTGATAGTTCCTGATAGTTACTGACGATTTGGAAGGCCTCCACTGCGCATGCGCGCTTTTTGACAGTTGCCAACTCCGAAGCCAACCCGAACGCTTATTTCACCCGTTTCGCAGTTTGGCCAGCTATGGCGCTAGTTGGCATCTTTGCTCTCTACCGATGTTGAAAGTGAGGTTATGACGCGATATGTTATGTACAAGGACGCTCAATTGAGAAAACTAAGTCGTCATGAAACATTTGCAATTTACCTTTAAACCAAAGTATAATAATAAAGATTAACAATACACATTTGCGTGCAAACCGTGTATCTGTCGAGGATAATATGAAAATCGCGTGACGAAACTAGGTAAACTTGCGAGGCGCGATGTTACCACACGACCTTTCCATCAAAACATTCTTCTTGAGAAAGCTCGCGTTGACGTGAGATGACGGACCGGCGACGGACAGTGTGAATTCCGCCATTAGAAATACATTGTGGAATACATTCTGATCATAAACTATGACAAAACGCAAAATATACGTAAATATGTGCCCCCATTTATAAATAATGTAGCCAATTCAACCTGACAAAACCTCATACAAAAATGAGGTAAATTAGGATAGTGGTGTGTGAAAGGAATATTCGGTAACATACAACTTCATATGTATTTTGTCCCATTATTATGAGTTACAATAAAATTAAAAAAAAATGAAAGTGTTGTGCAAGAATTATCATCGTACACGATATTCCCAGAAGTTACACATTTAGAGTGTAGAAACGCCCACATTGGCACTAATAGATTTCTACAATATATAACCACAAGGAGAAACACGGAACAGTAATTGTGAGACGCTATAGTGCCACATATAAAGCTAGATGTCGGTTATAAAAATCTATCACTGCTAATGCCTATTGTGAACTATGTTATTCTTATGTGTCAATCACTTCATTTACAGATGGCACAGAAAATCTCAGTAGGACTATTTTGACTTCATTTTCAGGCGAATATATCAAATCCAAACTGTAAAAACATACGCATTCATCTTTAAATTCGTATGTTATGAAAATTTCCACACCTTTCATTTATAGTATGTTTGGGTGTAGTAAAAAGGAACGTACTGTATTAGAAGGCCACATAAGTTGAAAGAATGCCTGTCTAATATACAAAGCTCAGCCTCAATCAAGAGAAAATCGAAGACTTAGAACACAAACCTCTTCGTAAATATGCGGGCTTGTCTTTTGGAGGACTCTTGTTAAACGCTTTGGATTCAGTCAGAAAACAGTTTGACGAAAATCCGCTGACTTAAACAAACGGTCGCAAACTATCAGCTCCGCCACTCGAACACCTGATTGGTCAGTCAGGTGTTAAATACATTAAAGTACCAGTTGTTCATCCACCAGTCGTTAGTTACATTGCACACGGTACCGAACTTAGCGAGCACCTGTTGTATGCATGTTTTCTATTTCAAACGGCAAGTTGTGAACTTTAACCGCCCATAAGCCGAAACCAGCGTATGATATAGCAACAGGACTCACTTCTCCCGACAACGCCTTGTACGTAGCTTCTCCGTTAGTTTCTACCATAATACGGTCGCACACATCATGTAGAGTGAACTTGACTTGAAATGTGTCTCGATGAAATCGTACTGCATTCCATACACGTCTTCATCTTGTAAACGGAACTGATCGTGAACCCATATATCGAAATCGTACACTTTCGGACGCGAAACATCATGTCTAAAGGTGAACGTGAGTGTCAATTTACGAACATTCGAGTCCATTCTCACAATAAAGAAAGCGAACGAAAATAGCACAAGCTGCCGTGGGAACCGCACGCGAAAGCGTCCGACCGCGAGCACGGTCGGCTCGATGCTACAGTTTCGTGTACGTGGTCTCTCGCGGCATTGCTCCGTCTCCTGGAAAGACAGCGATCCGCTGTTATGTTCCCTATGGAGCCAGCTGAAATGTCCTGGATCTTGACCTTGTCATGGCAGTTCTAGAGAATCCTTCCCTTCTCCACCATTATCGACGACAGACGTTCCTGTCGTGGCTTCATCAGTAACATTACTGTCCTTAGAGTCCTTGAACAAGCAGCCATTGTCGCCTACCTGGTCTTCAGGATCGTAGTAAGGCTTCATGCACAGGACGTGAACAATGTTTTTTCGTTATTATCGTTTCGACGACGGCTCATAATCCTCGACTTCGTATGTGACGTCAGACAGGCGGCGTATGACACGATATGGACCAAAGTATTGCTTCAATAACTTTTCCGACAGTCCAACCTTCCGTACAGGGGTAAAAATCCATACCAGATCTTCTGGGCTGTACACAACAGGTCGGTGCTTGTCGTTATACCGCTGACGGTCCTTCTCCTGGGCGTCCAGTGTCCGTATGCGAGCCAGCTGTCTTGCTTCTTCGACCCTGGTGATTAGCTGTTTAACATAATCATCCTGAGTGTCGTCCTGTTGGAACGGGAACAGCGTATCCATTGTCGTCTCAGCTTCACGGCCATGGAGCAGGAAAAACGGAGTGAAGCCTGTGGTGTCTTGTCTTGCGGTATTGTAAGCAAAATTCACGACTGGCAGAATTGTATCCCAATCCTTCTGCTCAACATCGACGTACATCGATAACATATCGGCTAACGTCTTGTTAAAACGTTATGTAAGACCATTTGTCTGAGGATGGTATGCAGTTGTCATTCTGTGGACAATGTCACATCGTGACATTACCTCTGATACTAGTTTTGACTGGAATACTTTTCCACAATGAGATATCATGGCACATGGTGCTCCATGCTTCAAAATACTGTCCTCTACAAGGAATTTTGCGATCTCTGGAACTTCTGCAGTCGGCACAGGTTTGGTAACAGCGTAGCGTGTGAAGTAGTCAGTGCAGACTGTTATCCATCGGTTACCGGTTGTAGACTTCGGGAACCTCCATAAAAGATCGATCCCAACTCGCTGGAATGGAACTGCTACCGGCGGAATCGGTACGAGATGCCCTGGAGGTAATTGCGGCACATGCTTCTGTCACCCACTCCCATGAACCACAGACATTGCCGAGGTGGGGTGGCTTGCGTGCCTCAACGATACAGATAGCCGTACCGTAGGTGCAACCACAGCGGAGGGGTATCTGTGGAGAGGCCAGACAAACGTGTGGTTCCTGAAGAGGAGCAGCAGCCTTTTCAGTAGTTACAGGGGCAACAGTCTGGATGATTGACTGAGCTGGCCTTGTAACATCAGCAAATGTGGCTTTGCCACACAGCTACTGCGAACGGCTGAAAGCAAGGGGAAACTACAGCCGTTACCTTTCCCGAAGACATGCAGCTCTACTGTATGAACATATGATGATGGCATCCTCTCGGGTAAAATATTCCGGAGGTAAAATAGTCCCCCATTCGGATCTCCGGGCGGGGACTACTCAGGAGGATGTGATCACCAGGAAAGACAATACTGGCATTCTACGGGTCGGAGCGTGGAATGTTAGATCCCTTAATCGAGTAGGAAAATTAGAAAATTTAAAAAGGGAAATGGATAGGTTGAAGTTAGATATAGTGGGGATTAGTGAAGTTCGGTGGCAGGATGAACAGGATTTCTGGTCAGGTGAGTACAGGATTATAAATACAAAATCAGTTGGGGGTATCACAGGAGTAGGATTGACAATGAATAAGAAAATAGGAATGCGGGTAAACTACTATGACCAGCACAGTGATCGCATTATCATTGTCAAGATAGATATGAAGCCAACACCGACAACAGTAGTACAGGTTTATATGCCAACTAGCTCTGGCGATGATGAGGAAATCGAAAAAATATATGAGGAGCTAAAGGAAATTATTCAGACAATTAAGGGAGAGGAAAACTTAATTGTTATGGGAGACTGGAATTCGGTAGTAGGACAAGGAAGGGAAGGGAAGATAGTAGGTGAATATGGTCTGGGCAAAAGGAATGAAAGAGGAAGCCGCCTGGTAGAATTTTGCACAGAACATAATTTAGTTATAACTAACACCTGGTTCAAGAATCACAAAAGAAGGTTGTATACGTGGAAGAGACCAGGAGACACCGGAAGGTATCAGATAGATTTTATAATGGTAAGACATAGATTCCGGAACCAGGTTTTAAACTGTAAAACATACCCAGGGGCAGATATAGACTCTGACCATAACTTGTTGGTTATGAACTGTAGGCTGAAACTAAAGAAACTACAAAAAGGTAGGAAAATAAGGAGATGGGACCTGGATAAATTGAAGGAACGTGAGGTTCTTAAGAATTTCAGAGGGAGCTTTAGGCAACAATTGACAGAAACAGGGGATAATAAAACAGTAGAAGAGGAATGGGTAAAATTGAGAGATGAAATAGTGAAGATAGCAGAGGACAAAATAGGTAGGAAGGCAAGACCTACAAAAAATCCTTGGATATCACAGGAGATACTAAATTTAATTGATGAAAGGAGAAAATATAAAAATGCAGTAAATGAAACTGGCAAAATGGAGTACAGACGACTAAGAAATGAGATTGACAGGAAGTGCAAAATGGCTAAGCAGGAGTGGCTAGAAGGCAAATGCAAGGATGTAGAAGAATGTATAAATAGGGGAAAAATAGATACAGCGTACAGGAAAATAAAAGAAACATTTGGAGATAAGAGAAACAGATCTATGAATATCAAGGACACTGATGGAAAACCAGTTCTCAGCAAAGAAGGGAAAGCTGAAAGGTGGAAAGAGTATATAGAGGGGCTCTACAAAGGAAATGAACTCCGAGACAATATAGTAGGAAGGGAGGAGGATGTAGATGAAGATGAAATAGGAGATACTGTATTGAGAGAAGAATTTGACAGAGCCCTGAAAGACCTAAGTCGAAACAAGGCCCCTGGAGTAGATGATATTTCCTCAGAGCTACTGAAGTCTCTGGGAGAACCAGCCATGACAAACCTGTTTCACCTGGTGCGTAAGATGTATGAGACAGGAGAAGTACCCTCAGACTTTAAGAAAAATGTTATAATCCCCATTCCAAAGAAAGCAGGTGCAGACAGGTGTGAAAACTACAGAACCATCAGTCTAATAAGTCATGGTTGCAAAATATTAACACGAATTATATACAGAAGGATGGAAAAGGTGGTAGAAGCCGACCTCGGGGAAGATCAGTTTGGGTTCAGGAGAAATGTAGGAACACGGGAGGCAATACTCACGTTACGGCTTATCCTAGAAGATAGATTAAGAAAAGGCAAACCTACATTTCTAGCTTTTGTAGATTTGGAGAAGGCTTTTGACAATGTTGATTGGAATAAACTCTTTCAAGTTCTGAAGCAAGCAGGAGTAAAATATAGGGAACGTAAGGTTATTTGTAACTTGTACAAAAACCAGACTGCGGTTATCAGAGTTGAAGGGCATGAAAGGGATGCAGTGGTTGGAAAGGGGGTAAGACAGGGTTGTAGTCTTTCTCCATTGTTATTCAATTTGTACAATGAGCAAGCTATAAAGGAAAGCAAGGAGAAATCTGGAGAAGGAATTAAAGTTCAGGGGGAAGAATAAAAAACATTGCGTTTTGCCGACGACATTGTAATAATCTCAGAGACAGCAAAAGACCTGGAAGAGCAGTTGACGGGAATGGACAGTGTGCTGAAAGGTGCATAAAAGATGAACATTAACAAGAGCAAAACTAGGGTAATGGAGTGCAGTGTAAGGAAATCAGGTGATGCTGAAGGAATTAGATTGGGAAACGAAGCAATAAAGGAGGTAGATGAGTTTTGTTATTTGGGCAGTAAAATAACAAATGATGGTCGCAGTACAGAGGATATAAAATGCAGAATGGCAATGGGTAGAAAAGCGTTCTTGAAAAAGAGAAATTTGTTAACATCGAATATTGATTTAAGCCTAAGGAAGTCTTTTCTAAAGGCATTTGTATGGAGTGTTGCCTTGTTTGGGAGTGAGACATGGACGATAAACAGTGCGGACAGGAAGAGGATTGAGGCTTTTGAAATATGGTGCTACAGAAGAATTCTGAAGATTAGGTGGGTGGATCGCGTAACTAATGAGGAGGTATTGAACAGAATTGGAGAGAAAAGAAATTTCTGGCATACCTTGACTAAAAGAAGGGATAGATTGGTAGGACACATTCTTAGACATCAAGGAATTGTGAATTTAGCATTGGAGGGAAGTGTGTGGGGTAAAAATCGCAGAGGAAGACCAAGAGATTGATACAGTATGCAGATTCAGACAGATGTAGGTTGCCGTTCTTATGTGGAGATGAAGAGGCTTGCTCAGGATAGGGTATCATAGTGCTTGAGAGATCGGTAGAGACCTTTCCAGTAATACTTGCGTCTGATTCTGTCTAGGGTCTTCACGAATCCCAGATGACCGGATATCGGAACATCATGGAAGTATATGAGAATAGCTGGCTGGAGATGAGCTGGAACGACCAGTAGCCATTTGGGGCCCAATGGATCGTAGTTGCTCTTATACAATGTTCCGTTTATAAGTTGGAACTCTCCATTGGTCGGTTCTCCTTTCTCCAAGGTCTCTATCGTTTTTAATAGTGCTGGATCTTCCCTCTGTTCAGCTGTAACGTCATCTAATTAAGTGAGTGCTGAAATTTCATTCATGGTGTTGTGTTCCAGCAATGGATTCCTCGAAAGGCAGTCGGCATCCTTGTGTTTGCGCCCGTTCTTGAATACCACTGTGACATCATGCTCTTGGAGTCTTAGTGCCCACCTTGCTAGTCGACCTGATGGATCCTTCAAGCCAACATAAAGAATGGTAGTCTGTCACGACGATGAATGGTTTACCAAATAAATACGGCCGGAACTTGTTGATAGCCCAGATAACTGCGAGACATTCTTTCTCAGTTGTAGAGTAGTTTATCTCGGACTTAGAGAGTACTCTTGATGCATAGGCTACCACTTTTCAGCACCTTCCTGAATTTGTACAAGCACTGCACCAATCACTTAGCTACTGGCGTCTGTGTGAAGTTCCGTTTCCGCATTCTCGTTGTACAAGGCTAGCACTGGTGCGGAAGTTAGAGCCTCCTTAAGTGCCTCATCCCAGTAAAACTTGGCGTCTCCATGCAGAAGTTCTTGCAATGGACGTGCCTTGTTACAAAATCCTTTTATGAAACGTCGGTAGTATGAGCATAGCCCGAGAAAACTTCTCACATCACGAATGTGCTGAGGAGTTGGAAATTCTGGGACTGCCCTTACTTTATCTGGGTCAGGACGGACATCGTCTCCGTTGACTAGGTGCCCCAGGAATTTTATCTCTTTGACGACGAAGAGACATTTCTTTGGATTGGGGCGGAGTCCTGCAGCCTGAACACACTTCAACACAGTTGACAGGCCACTCAGATGTTCTTCAAATGTTTTCGAGAAAACGACAATGTCATCTAAATAGCAAAGACACGTCGTCCACTTAAGGTGTCGAAGCAAGTTGTCCATCATGCATTCGAATGTGGCCGGAACAGTACATAATCCAATGGCATTACTTTGAATTCATAGAGGCCGTCAGGTGTAATAAAAGCCGTCTTCTCCCTGTCAGCTTCGTCAACCTCGATTTGCCAGTCTGCCTCGATTGAGAAGTATGTGGCACCTATGAAGAAGTCTAAGGTGTCGTCAATGCGCGGCAGCGGGTAGACATCTTTCTTTGTGATTTTGTTCAGCCGCCGATAATCGACACAGAATCGCCACGTGCCATCCTTCTTCTTTATAAGTACCACAGGAGACGACCAAGGACTCCGAAGGTTGTATAATGTCATCTTGCAACATCTTCTCCACTTCCTCCCGAATTATCCGTCTTTCAGCTGGCGACACTCTATACGAACGCTGGCTAATTGGCAGGTGATCCCCAGTATTTATACGGTGCTTTATCGTGGGCCGCTTCGTCTGACTTTTCCCCTGCTGAGGTGTGAAAGCACCCGAAAATTGGCGTAGTATACCTAACACCCGCTGGCGTTGTTCCTTGGTCAGTCCAGGCCCTATTGGCAGTTCCACGTTTGTTTCCTCTAGCGTGTTGTCTGTACTAACAGCGGAGCATGGGTCTTCGTTGATGACGTTGATCTCACCATCCTGGATTGGTTCAGCTATCCCGATACACATTCCCTTGGGGATAAGTTGCAACTGCTCGTGACAATTAGTGATCCAAATCTCTCCTCGACCTCCGGTAATGCTTATGATAGCCGCTGGTATGTAAATTTCTTTGGTGAGCCTGATAAACTTTTTACTATCAGCAAGCACTTCACAATTTAATCGCTAATCTGTATTTGTGACTGCAACTCTTCTCATCGTCAGCGGCGGGATCGTCACACTGTCAACGGCAAATAACTTCCCAGAAAATTCTGCATTACGTGTATCCGGCGGAACAACTACTTGCAGCTCAGATCTTCAACAGTCAATGATAGCTTGGGATGCCTGAAGGAAGTCCCATCCGAGGATGACATTGTGACTACATTCTGTTAACACGACAAATTCAAACGGCTGCGTCCTGTTGTTGATGGTTATTCTTGCGACATAGGTCGACTGAACTCATCAGCAGGTGATTGCCTGGAATATAACTGCTCTGATGGCTGACGTCTTGCGGCAAAATAATCGTCAAATACTCGCCTCCTCTCTCTGCAGTAGCGTACGACATGTCCAGGGCGCCCACAGTGGAAAGAAAGTGGCGTGTTGTCTTCTGTCCTCCAGACATCTGTTCTTCTGCGCGGCGTCATAGTTGCCGGGGGAATTGGTTGTGGCCGCTTCGGTCGGTTTATAGACTGCCGTTTGGCGGCTGCAGCGTAAGTCACAGCAGGGCGGCGCAATTCTTCACGTCGGGTGCGTCTGGCGGGGCAAACAGGAGCTAATGTCTGAAATACCTCTTCCTCGGCGGCGTCGACACCCTCGACACTTACAGGGCTTACATCCATGGCCATAATCTGATGCTCGCTGGGTCTAATAGTCCCGGCTGCCGTAAATTGTTGTAATTCTTCTCTCACGATTTGTTGTATGAGAGAAGCGAAGTCATGCTGGTCTTCCACAACGGCCATAGGGACTACATTCGGGAGTCTGTCATACTTCTTTCGTCCAACCCTGCTTTGTTGCATCTCCTCAATACGCTGGAATCACTTAATGAACGCTTCCGTCGTAGCGACGTCTTTTATCAGAAGAGCTTGGTACATGTCTTCTGCAATACCCTTCATAAGGTGCGTGATTTTGTCGGCCTCAGTCATATTCGGATTCACTATGTTACACAGGGCCAAAAAATTATGTATGTACGACTGTGTCGGCTCACCACGTCGTTGAGCCCGGTACTTCAGTTGTTCTTCCGCCGAGCGGATTTGTCGCTGGCGGTCTCCAAACGTCTTCTTAAGTTCCTCCTGGAACGTATTCCAGTCATTCAACTTGTCTTCGTTGTTTTAAAACCATTGCTGGGCTGTTCCGTCCAGGTAGAAGTAAATGTTGGCCAAGCACATCGTATGATCCCACCTGTTGTACTTGGCGACTTGGTCGAACCGTTTTAGCCATTTGTTGGGGTCCTGTCCAGCATCTCCAGAGAACACCGACGGGTGTCTGATGTGCAGCTGGTTTATCGCTGGTTTTGTGTCCATGGTTCTTCTGATGATACCGACTTTTGGAAAGATGTACTCGGTGTATCCCTTGTATTCCGGTTCCAGTCCGTGTAAGCGACGGCTTTTACGTTGCCTAATCGCAGCCACGGTGATGCAGCTGTTGGACAGTGTACCCGGCGCCTCCACCAAACAATGTCGCGTACAATGTCGCGTTGAAATGGGAGCAGGCTTGACTTCGAAGGCAACTGAACACAGCACTTATACTGAAAGCACGATTATTACGAACGTAACATACACGCAGCACTGACTGCCTCTTGGGCAGAGTGCTCAGCTATTTATACACAGACATAATGTACTAGAAATTAGAAGAAAAGTTAACATAAGAAACAAGTAGAATTTACAAGTGGACATAAGAAAGAATATTCTGGAATTGTTAAATATAAAGAGATAAATTTTTGCCGGTGAGCGGGATTGAACCGGTGACCTTCAGCACCGCTATCCCCTGCGCCACGCCGGCAGTCGGTGTGGTCTCTTGCGTCAGTATAAGAACTGAGCAGTCCATGCGAAAGATAAGTAACGTAGAGCATGTAATCAGCGCAGGAGAGCCGTAGTCCTGTGGCTTGCGAAAGGAACTGCAAAGGGAAAGGTCCATAGTTCTAGCCTTCCCACAGGCGAAAAATCTAATTTTTTCATTTTCAGACTGTCAAACGGTTGCATTCATTGGTTGCAGTTTATGTGACAGACTATTATGTTTTCATCACTTTCTTGGGAGTGATTATCACATCCACTAGAAAACCTAAATCGGGCAAGGTAGAATTTCTTTACCATTCACCAAGTGTACAAGTTAGGTGGGTCAAGAAGAGATTCCTGTCATATGAGGTACATACCGTTACCAGTGTCGTAGAGAATACATCAGACAAGCTTTGCTGTGGAGGAATTGGTTGATCTATCGCCTTGTGATGAAATGTTTTAGGTGTGTTGTGTTGTTTGATTGGGAGGTTGGGATAGTGGGACTAAACTACTGAGGTTATCAGTCCCCCGTTGGGGAGGGGAAGGAGTGAGGATAGGAAAGGAGGGGAGGGGAAAAGAAATGCAGTCAGGGAAGTAAAGAAGGAAGGAAGACTGCATTAGCACGGGGCCCCGTGCTCGCCACGCACGTACTCTCGAAAGAACCGTGAGCCCCCTGGTGTGGGGGGGGGGGGGATGTTTTAGGTTCGCCACTGAAGAGGTACTTCCTTTCGTTTGCTAATCGCACGGGTTTGCGGTGCGGTCGCAAAACACAGGCACTAAACTGATTACAGCGAACAGAGACGTCAAGGAACGGACGGACAGATTATAATTTTGCAAAAAAAAAAAAAAAAAAAAAAAAAAAAAAAAAAAAAAAAAAAAAAAATCATTTGAGGGAAGGCTTGAACCAATGATCTCTTCCTCCACAGTTCCTGACGGTAACCACAGGACCACAACACTCAGACGCCCACACTCTGCTCGACGTTGCCTATCTTTTACATGGAACGTTCAGTTTTTATATTTTGCTTATTGTTTTTTAGTTCCACACAACTTCTTCCAGTTTTCTCGATTGATCCGTGTTTCAGTTTTTCGAGGCCTATACACTGCGCCAACTTATAACTAAATCTGAGGGGTTGCGATGGGGAGGTTCACTTGTCATGGTTCCCTCCGCCACACATCGTCGGGTGGCTTGCGGATTATGGACGTAGACGTAAATGAAGTAGAAGTTTGACTAGCCACAGTTTCTGCGATACGCTTCGCCACTGTATCATACCCGTGCTACAGAATGTATTATTTGGAACTGTTTCACAGAATTAGTTTTAATTTTGCCTTTGTAAATGTCAGAACAGAAAAGCGCCCCGAACAACAGTAGGCTAGTGTCTGTGACTTATTTTCCCTGGTGTAATCTTTATTCCGTGTACTTCCTCGTGAACCAGAGAGATGTCAGGCTGAAAGTACCTACTCCTTGTTGGACAAGCATAGAGATAGGACTCAACTGATTTAAAGTATCACTGTTGAGAGCCGCCATCTTACAATTTTGGATGAATAAGATTGGAATTAGGAGTTGTATGGATCATTGTATGGATAGATAATATGAATAATACTCATAACTCAAAGTAAGCCTTCCTCAAAGCATTTGAAATGATATTCATGTGGTTTTCTCCGGTTATAAAATGTCATAATACTGACACATTACCGAAATCGAATAGTACGAACCTACAAACTAATTAATGTGAATTGTTACACACAAATATCCAGTTCCGTATTGTGTTTCCACGTTTGGTAGAGTTCGCTACTGATTCTTTGAACGCCTACAACATCCCTAATACCGCATCAGTGACTTTGCATACTCCTCGCTCTTGGATCTTCGCACCGAGTCAACAAAAGTATAAATGAAGAATAATCCCGTTCTGTACCATCAATCATTATTAATTTACCCTTTAAAAAGTTATAAACTTCAATATTACTCGTATAAGAAGAGAGATTCATTGAAGTCAATTGTTTTCATGAGAGATGGGGCTCTACCACACGTAATTTGTGAAGCCCGACTCCTTCTCCGATACTCATTTGTAAACAATCTAATTACCAACTGACTGTTCCAAATGCTTGGCTGTTACGATCATCTGAACTCACTCCCTGTGGTTTCTGGTTGCGGGGAAGTCTGAAGGATAGGATTTATCAGGCCAACATTTACACATGCGTTAATCTGAAGTGCAACACATCGCGAGAGGTAGCCAGCATACCTACGGGCATGCAGAATGCAATCCTGCGCTTTCAGGCTCTTCTGGTCACTGATGGGCTTCATATTGAGCCCCTTTTGTAGCACTGATGCTACTTGAATGAAATGGTATGATGTAACGTAGCAACACATTAAATGTGATTCAGTTGAATTGATTCGGTATTATTTATCCTCCCCAATTTCTTGTCAGTAGTTCTACCAAGTTTGGTGCTCCTGCGGTAATTACAATACGTATTATTATCTTATACTAGCTTAAACCCGCGGCTCCGCTCGCGTGTTGGTTGATTACGATAGATGAGCTATCTTTCAGTAGTGTGCTATGTGATTTTGAAGGATGAAATGAAATACAATACCTTCTTTAGAAATAAACATTTTTAATTAACATTATGAGGAAAGTAAGTAGTGTAGATCAAATCAACGTAAAAATGCACTCCTTTCGAAGAATCCGATCACGAAATTCAATAATAATGATTGCAATAATATGATAGATCGATCACTTGATGTAATGCACGAAACGTCAATTGGATATTTTAAAGAGATGTGTTAAGAGATTTCTTTTTTACTGCTTTATTTATTTATTCTTATATTTCCTTATTCGTATGCATATCCATACAGAGAAAGAGCTGAAGACATTGTAGTTCGCATAGACCTAAGGTATGGTCTATGGCATCACGTTTCGCTGTATGTAACCTCCTTGCTACAAGTCGCAAACGTCATCGCTGGCCTTCAGTCCGAATTTTTTTATAATCTGACGACTTTCAACCACCATTACTTCCACCCCCTTATAGCTATCGGCATGGAACTGTTAATGGTGTACAACGGGAGACTTCGGACAACAATTACACACAGACCAATCGTTTGCGTTCTGTAGTTTCCGCTGCAGAGCGAAATATTAACAGACACACACGTAGAATTTTATACACACCGATAACTTTCCATCCCAATATACTCGAACCTTTTATCATTACCAACCCTCAAGAAACAACGCAAACAATAAAACCATTTTCAAAGAGTAAATATCATTTTCAAAGAGTAATTGTTGTACGTATTTCGCGTTATATTCTTCAAATTACTAAATATCTATCAGATCGCTATAAAACCGTGCCTAAAACCTTCCTCAGGTATAAATTAGTAACTGTACAAATATTTAAGTCTCTGCGTCTTGTCGTTCGGACGTGATAAGCGTACAGCGAATAGACATTCACATTAATATATAAAGATAAATAGCTATCCGATCGCCATAAAATCGTGCCTAAAGCCTTCTCCGGGTAGACATTAGTAATTGTACAAATTTTAGCTCTCTATGTTTTGTGATTCAGATGTGATAAACGTACACCGAACAGACATTCGCATTTATTTATAGATATAGATTATATTATGTCCGAAAGAACAGACACCACACCAACATAACAAGACGGCGTTAGCTTCACTTACTTCACCGCAGATGCGGTCATACGTTCGACCTCGCACGGGAATCCGTAATGGCGAGTGTAAGAGGGCATGGACGGTAGGGGCACTACAGCCATAGCGTGTGACATGTGGTAGTTTCAAATGGACGGGAGGCGAGTAGGGGTAGACAGGTGGTTATGGCGAATGCTGATCCGAAGTGGGAGACTCGGTTTCGTTTCCCGGTCGAAAAAAATGTTCAAATGTTTGTAAAGCTTATGGGACGTAACTACGGGGTCATCAGTCCCTAAACTTACAAACTACTTATGAACTACTTACGAACTAGGACGGCACAAGTATCCATGCCCGAGGGGGGATTCGAACCCCCGACCGTAGTGGCCGTGCTGACCGTGACTGGAGCGCCTCAGTCACCTCGGCCACCGCGGCCGGCTTCCCGGTCGAGCTCAAATTTTCACTTGTCGCTATTGTTTAATTTCAATGCCATAATGCAGCCACTGTCAATCTTGTCCTTCCTAATCCTAATCCTATTCCATCCCTTTCTCTATCAATAATTTGCAAATTGCTTTATGTGTTTCAATATTTAAATATAACCACTGGATACTTATTCAGTGCTGTCAGAATAAACTACTGACTTGTCCCATACTCTTCCTATCTTTTTGGAAAGCGTTACTGTGTAGTAGCACACGGCTGATGATTGAAATGTTGCAGCTAACTACTCCACTACCACCAATACAGGCAGTCGCGACCGCATGAACGTCACAACGTTGGTAATACCAACTCCTGGATGTCCGAGAGAGGCAGCGCACCTTACAAGATGATCATGTGTGTGCAGACTTACTGGCTGGACTATAGATATACAGCGACACAATCGGCCTGTAGGTAAAGTGCCTCCAGAGTTAATCGCGTCGGCCACTGCGCATCGATCTGTCAGAAGTGTGACCTCGACTGATACAGTTTTTAGCAGTGCGCTCAAGACTTTTTTGCGTATTAAGACTTAGAAATTACAATGGTCTGTCAAGGGAAATATGAAGTATCAACTCAGGTGGCTTTACTTAGCAATCTGGAATGACTGAACGTCTCCAGTGCCCATCAAAAAGTAACCATTCGTTACAAGTAAATTTGATTGTTTACTTAAGCTGTTGAATGTTTCTGTTAACCTACTTGTACCTACGTTGCCTCACCAATAACACCACCACAACAACATCTGTTCGACTCTCAACTTTCTTGGCTCTTAATTGGTACAGGGACAGTTGAGATCAGACATATACAGTAGTAGAAGGTGTAGCACTTTTAATATTCCTATCTGCATTCAATATCACTCACACAGTTAATGTTAAAGTGTAGTTAAAGTGCCCAAGAAGTCAATTCCGTATTTTCGTGAAGAAAGAGCAATGATGAACAATCTCCGCTCTATCAGATTACATGAACTGGTGCCTACGATTGTCATATCAATTATTCGTTTGTGATGTTTGCAAATGTGAAATGTTTTATACATCATTAAACTGGATAGTCAAGTTAATCACGCGTAAATGGGAAATTACTACGTATAATGCAAAATTTTGAGCTTATACCAAGGAACGCAGATGATCCGCTATATATATATATATACAGGGTGTTTCACTAAGTGTGTTTGCCTCTGTAACTTATAAAATAACAGGTGACGGGAAATTTTAATGCGGTAGGTCAATACAAGAAATGTTACACTTTCTGCGGAGGTATAAACATAAATTATTGTATCATTTTTCCAAAGAGTTACACACAAAGATATAATTTTTTAAATGGAACAATATTTTTTTCTATCGTGCATTGGATTCGTTGAAACCAGCTGCGTTCAAATCAATTTAAACTACATTCCTATCACTGTTAGTTTGGGAGCTACAACCCTTCAAAGTTTAGGGGGAGGAGGCTACGACAGCGTAGCTGACTGACTGTTGGTCATGAGACAGTGGGCAGTGCCCCAGGGGATAGCTACTCGGCCAGTCAGCTACGCTATCGCAGCTTCCGCCCCCGGAACTTTGAAGGGCTGTAGCTCCCAAACTAACAGTGATATGAATGTAGTTTAAATTGATTTGGACGCAGCTGGTTTAAGCGAATCCAATACACGATAGAAAAAAAAAACTATTGTTCCATTTAAAAAATTATATCTTGTGCTGTAACTCTTTGGAAAATGATACAATAAACTATGTTCATAGCTCCGCAGAAAGTGTAACATTTCTTGTGTTGACCTACCGCATTAAAATTTCCCGTCACATATTATTTTATAAGTTATAGAGGCAAAAACACTTAGTGAAACACCCTGTATATATATATATATATATATATATATATATATATATATATATATATATATTTCCCTTCTGATACACCTTAAACTAGATTACATCAACCAAAGACTTTGCTTCTGAACTAATACAGTTTATCGGATATTGCATTTTACTAGCTCCATTTGGCCGCGGGGACTGAGGCGCTCCAGTCACGGTCTGCACGGCCAGGGTTCGAATCCCCCCTCGGGCATGGATATTTGTGCCGTCCTTAGTATAAGGTAGTTCGTATAGTTTGCAAGTTTAGGGACTGATGACCCCGTAGTTAAGTCCCATAAGCTTAACAAACATTTGAACATTTAAACTAGCTCTATTACAGAGAGCATGTAAGAATGAAATTATGCAAAAACACTGCATCTGTTATCAAGAAACATCTATATAAATAAATTATTTTAACGTAATCACAGGATAATTGGAAATTTGTGACATCAAATTCCAAGGTTTCTGTAACTACCTGTTTATGGAAAACTACTTCTAAAAATGCGCAAACTGCATTAAGTGGTCTTGAAGCATACCGTCCCCAGTAGTGGTATGAAGCTGACAACAGCAATTCTTACGCTAATATTCAAATTGCCTGGTAACTTCTTGTTGGCCGTGGCGGATTAGTCGGGCGTGCTGGGGCGCTGTGCTGCGGTGCGCGCGGCCGTTCGCCGTCAGGGGTTCGAGCCCCCCTCAGGCATGGGTGTTTGTGTTGTCCGTAGGTTAGTTTACCTTAGTTTAGGTAGTTTATAAGCTACGGACTAATAACCAAGCAGCTATGTTCGATATATTTACAAACATTTGAACATTTAACTTCATGTTCTGCAGTCGTATGTCTCGAACTAAGAATTTTGTTGAAATGCTGGAAATATCATAGTGAACACACCAGATGTATTTCGCAGCATTGGCCGTTAATGTTTTATTTAAAAAACCACAGATCGATTTCAATCACCTAGTGATCATCTTCATTGTCCTTCAAACGAGCATATGAATGCCCTTAATGTAACTGCAGTTTTTTTTAAAAATAAAACAGTAACAGCCAATGCTGCGAAATACATCTGGTGTGTTCATCATTGTGTGGTCGTGGAGCACCTCCAGGAAATGGAATCAAACCTCAAAAAAATATCATAGTGGCAGTGGCTTCAAGTTGACTTTATGATGGCTGGAAGCGTCTTTAAATCTCACTTACACGATGCTATCATAATTTCCTGTGTCACGAACTGGCTGATGATTCATTATTTTATTGAGATCCGCATTGTCTTATCAGTCTCTAATTCTCGCTACAAGCACTAGTGGCCCACTAGATGATCAACTGCTAGGTGGATTCTCCCGCATTGATCTGGTGAGCTGTTCACGTATGCATTCGAATCCCCTTTTTAGGCATATATCTTTAACAGGCTATTAGATATAGTTTACCACCGGTAGTGCCAAATGAAGAACTTCAGGCTGCAACGTAGCTGAAAATACGTGTTCAACAGGTATCATTTCCGTACCAAATGGGAAAGAGTCGGATTTAAGTTCGGCTGTAACAGCCTGGATAAGCGGCAATTTCAGACCTGGAGCCGTATATTTCTCTTGCATTAAAAAGTTCTACTTTATTTTATAAATCAATTGACGTTCAAAGTCACAGGGTTATTATCATATTTGAAATTTAGGTTCTGTAAATTTTACTGCTCGACTTGGATTCGTATTCGGATCTCCTCTTTCGTGGTATTTGACCATCATGAAACCATATTTGTAGATCACTTCATTGCTTTCTCCAGCACTTCAAACTCCACTAGATCCCCATCAAAGGCACGTATGTGGGGATTGCAATACTGACCCAGAACAAACATACCCTCGTAAATGCACATGGGACTAATAGCGAAAAATTTATTTTTAATGTCTCTTCTTGCACTGTCAAAATTTAGGGTAGGAGCTCTTAATTTTAGTCAGTGATGCACAGAAGCCATAACTGCCACAGGTGAGCCTTAACGTCTATTCGTCGATAGAAAAGAACTTCGGTAGCTGCGTGGTTTTATTACCGGTCAGGCGAGAGGAAACTGTATCCTAATTTCAGATTCAAACATCACGCTTCTGGTTGAAAATTAAGTGGCTGGCATTTGATTCAATTTAGTTTACAATGTAATTAGGTAATGGGTTCTTAAGGCCGTCAAGACCATTATTACATCATTGGGCTTTATTACGAGTGAGTGAAAGTATATTTAACGTATTTCGTTGTTCCTTAATATTTACAGAAGTGTGTTGTTGGGTTTCTCGATTCAGTTTGAAAATGTCATTTATTTCCAATTTAGAGCTGCAAACTGATATTTTCAATAACTACAATTTCTACTACGTTCCTCCACACCATTATGGCTGTGTTCAGCACCAGTATTTTGTAATTCCATTTCGATTTTCGAGTTTCTTAAACTGAGAAAGACAAGCATAGACTAGGTAATTGCAAGAATGTCTACCATAGGAATATTTAAAATAGAATCGTATATCCATTTTGTATGGAGCTATTGGAATCTAACGAAAGTTTTGTTTTCGTTTCCATCCTCAAAGCTCATAAACTGAAAGAATATTTTGTGAATTTAATAGATTCGTACGTGTCTATGTGTCTGCAAAATATACGCAATGAATTAAATATTTGATGAAATACGTAACTACACTTCATGTCTCTACGAACCATTCTCCGTCGGAGACCATGTCCGATGATAAAGATAGTAAGGAATAGTTAGAAGTTGTGCAGATAATGAATGCCCCTATATGCAGCGGAGAATCAAAATTGATTAAATAGCTCCTTTACCTATGCGAGTCTGCACAGAAACGGAAAGCTAAATATGATAATTTAGTAAATAAGGTAGTAAATTACAAAAACGAAGATTTTCTAGGGATTGTAGCATTCCAAGGATGCTAAGAGATATGTAATTCCTGACATGTGACTTTCAATACATAGATGTATGGGTATATATGTTTGTATAGTAGTTTAAGTGGCTTTTAGTTCATTTGCTTTTTTAAATGCAGTACGTTGATAGCCCTGAAATGATCTTGAAGTAGACACTGAAGGACGACCGTCTGTCGTCTTCCATATATTTTTTATAAAATTGTAATTTATTTGATGTCCCTAGAGTAGCATTTTGTTAAAACTAGAACCTCACTCTTTTCGAGGCATGAGGAATAGCATTTTTATTTCATGTTTTAAAATATTAGTTTCTGAAATGTTAGTTAATATTTTTAGGATTTTGTTATTTTAATAATTTATTATTGTGTTTATGAATGTGGCAATAAGTACGGGTTATCCGCTACGCCACTGTCCCTGTGAGAATGTGTACTTGTTTTACTTTTAAGTGGATGTGTGAGAATCTAATGACTGTCTGAATGTGGGTAGTAACAGCTTGCTTTGCATTGTTCTTTCTGGCTCAGAGTCGATAGTTAGCCGTTACCAACCTCTGATGCTGATGTTACTAAAGAGGTTTCTACACCCTTTGGTTACAAGTCAGTCGGCGAGCCCTCTCCAGGGCGAGTCTCGTGTCCCCACCACCGGTATTTTTCGGGTTTTGCCAGTTTCCGGTAGTTTCGCGCCTCCTGGTCGCTGGCTCTTCACTTTGTGCTGGGATCGTGGTGAGATAAGGTTGGTTCTGCTCTTGTGTCCATGGAGATGGTAGCGATTCATTGTCTAGCATGTTAGACTCTTGAACTTAGATTCATTTTTCGGAATACTTTTTCTGATCGTGCGCGAAAATGTGCTGTAGTTTTTCAATCCAGTGATTTCCAACAGATACACGCAGTGTACGTGTTACTAGTTGCAGTTTGATAACGGCCTGGTATATTCAAACCTTTTGTGATTATGTGGCAGTGTACGAACTCTGTGTAAATTCTTTCTAGCTTTGTGGGGCCCGATTTCTAACAGACGATATATTCATTTTTGTACAGTGCATGTAAAATCTTTCTTATTGTTTCCTTCCATGAGTGATATGTGTTCCATGTGGTTGGTTTTTAGAACAAAGCCTTCAGCTTTCACTATTGTTTGTTACATTCCCATCAGGCAAGTAACTCTGCATGTATCCATCTGATTTCCACTAACATTTCGTGATCTTCCTTCCCGCCTATTTGCTGTTTCTTCTCCGAACTTACAGTATGCACTCAGTCTTTGTCAGTAATTCTCTTTGATCCTTGTACAACCTCCTTCAATAGCTTGCTTATGAAATTCTATGTATTTGTAAGGGTTGCAAGCGGTAGTTTTTCTTCTCAGTTTTTCGTCTTTGTAATTATTTCACTTTTCTGTTTTTTTTTTTTTTTTTTTTTTTTTTTTAGACTGGACTTCATCCGTCTCTGTAATCGCTACATATCGCGTGTAGCTGCATTTCATTCGCTTCCTTATGTAATTCTAAACATTTGTATAGGTTGCATGCCGTAGTTTTTATTTTTATATTTCCGATTTTGTAATTGTTTCACTTTTCCGGGTTTTGAGACTGGACTTCTTCCGTCTCTGTGAACGCTCCCAATCGCATGTTGCTGCATTTCAGTGGCTTCCGTATGTAATTCTACGCAGTTCTAGAGTTTACATGCCGTAGTTAATTTTCTTTTCTTTTTTTTCGGACATTTAATTTATACGTTTTTATCGGTTTTCGGAACCACGTGAGTGCGAACTCCGACTTCAGGGGTTTGCAGCTAGTCACCTGAATTGACGCCACTTCTCATAAAACCAGTGCCTAGATAGTTTACTCTCAGATTGCAACTTAAGATTTCGCCGTGATTTTGTGTAATGAATCCGATTTTTAACCACTTCACCTTCAGTGGTGTGCAATCATGTAACTTAACTTTGCTGTACTCGCGCACCATATCAGATCAAGCACGACAGACCAGAGCCATCTTCGCAGTTTTATTGTATATTGTGTTGTGTGGTACCTCCGGGTTTGCTGAATTTCGCCTACTATAGCGGCGCCTGCTTTTGTCTCGTTTCAAGACGTTGATTTTGGTGAATTTCGCTGTTGCATTGAGTGCGTGTGAGCGAGTGAGCCTTGTTTGTAAATCCTCCCCCCCAGAAGCGTTAAGTTCTGTGTAATTCATGTTAAATTCAATGCTGGGTATCGTCAGTATTAGATCATGTGAATGGGATGCATTTTTATGGTATTAACAAAATTGGTTCCCCATTTTGCTTGCGTTCGACCTGAATAAACGAGTTCAGTATAATTTGGCTTGCCTATAAATTGTAGTTTTCGAGCACCTTCCCATTTTCATTTAATATTGTTTTTCACCGGGGCTGAGAACATGCTCAGATCCAATTTTTTATGTTTAAGTTCCGTTGCGCCATAAATATTTTTTTAGCCACCTTTATGAAATTACTTTAATTGGGGGGCTTGTTTATTAATGCCTGTGTGTAATTTCGTGTGAGCTGCTACGTTTATTGGCCCTGTATCGTTAACTTCCTGTTATTAGAGTAATTTGAACCAAGTCAGTTCTCAATTTGGGCCAGGGAACAAGGTTTTGCAGCAGGGAGTAGCCGGTAGTCCACACGGACCTTTTGCTAATTTTACTGCTAAAATTAAGCTTTTTTTTATAACAGTAAACTCTTATCTGGGTGCCTCCTACCAGAATTGAGCTTTTATTTCGCACAGTGGCCCACTTTTAACACATACTATGATTGCTAACAAAATCAGTAGCATTATGAGATATTAGTTGTGTTTTGTGACTTCATATTTGAGAATAGTGTCGTATTTTCAATGATCTTGGAGTATGATTGATTGAGGTCATTGTGGTTACTCGCAACTGATTAAATGTAACTGTAAATCCAATTACATTGTTGAAATTTATTGACTGATCTGTGTTCAAAGTTCATTATGGAGTACAACTCTAATTTTGTTTTTGGGAACAACCTTCTACATTCAAAATAAAAATTGTCTTATTGTGCACAGTCATTAGTATTAAAATGTTACTCAGTTTTCTTCTTCCTTTTCTTCCGTTTCACCTCATTTTGGGGTATGTTCGATCAAACATTTCTTAATGTTATGTGTCTTTCTATTTCTGTGCCAGTATTAGTTATTTCTTTTTTACCTTGCTTTCTTTTCTTCTTCAGAGATTAGGAGAGATCGTTTGGTTTTGACTTTGGTACAGAAACGTTCTTTCTTGTCTTTGGTTATTTGTTGTGCAGTTTTATCAGTGAGCATAATTTCTGTGATTTGTAGTGCTTGTAACTCCCCTCTCCGTTTCCTTAAACAAGTATGGTTTAGTTTTTTTTATGTTGTGGAACTAGCCAGACTTTACTTGGTAAATCTTATTGGGTTCATTCTGACATATGTCCATACAAATCAGTCCTTATTTCCCTCGTTATGTCTGGCAACTTTGAGTCGTTTCGTAAAGTATTTCAATTTCTCATGTTGATTAGTTTATTGTTTTGGAACTTGGGACTAAGAATCTTTTTTAATATCTTCGTGCTTCTAGCTGGCATGTGTCAGCACAACGGCGTCCTACAATGAAAAACAGTGCACATGACGGACCCACTGTGGAGTGCGTCAGATATGATATCAGCTGTGGAAGTTATGTTATGTATTAATTTTTTTAAATTTTGCCCAAATTCCACATTGCAATGTAAGTGCCACTATAAATATGGAATGAAATATAAAACTGTTGACTTCTTATTTCATATCCGTAACTGTTTTCCAGACCTGGTGTCATATTTATTTGAAATTTAATTTTTCTAAACTAAGTATGAACATTTTTAATTTTGATAAAATATACAATAGAAAGTGTCTTATAGACATGAAAAAGTGTAAGAATATGTTCCCTTCTATTTTTAAAATAATGCAGGACTGAAGGGGTGTAGGCACGTTCACGAAATAGAATAAACGCACATTTTAGAAGGAGCACTCTTATATCTGTACACACTAAACATTACAGAAGACAGCTCTATTTGTTTAAGAACAGTGCTGGAAACCCTTTTCGGAGACAAGGCGAAAAATAAAGGTAGTATCTGGTTTCCAACTACGAACCCTTCACATGCATCGCAACGTTAGGCAGTACACACTACACCACAGCGAACAACTGCGACTTTGTACCATAATTCTCGTACTATTGACGGTAACTGCTTACAGCTAAAATGACGTTTTAGACACTGGATTATAATTGATGAACGCTGTATTTTTGTTAATTCTTCAGAGCGCCACTGCCTTGAAATGACAAAGCGTAAGTTATAACAAGAAAATCATAAGTTACGAGAAGCAAGATGGCAGATGCCAGAGACAGTTCTTGACGAGGAATGTCACGTGACGTTTCCTAACGCCTGGTATACGTAAAATCAAGAGGCGATGTCAAATCGCCGTTATTTTTGCAAATATCAGTAGTATAGCTGTGGGAGTTTCAGCACAGTGAGATTCACGCGTCTTTTGTTTTTTGGCGGGAAATTTGAATTACGCCCCACCCCTCCTCCCTCGGCCAATTGACGGACCGCAGATCAAAGGATGCCGCCACAGGATGATTGATAGGTCTTCCTGGAAGAACGAAAGATGATTGACAGTTTACATTTAGGTCCTTTTGATTCGCTACTTGTCCGACCGCTAATCAAAGGACGCCGCCATAACGCACTTAAGGATAATTGACAGGTTGCAACACCTCCCTCGGCCACACACGACGCCCCGCTCCCCCGTCCCCCCCTCCACCCCTCGGTGCCGCCGCCAGACAGGCAGCATCTCCGACAGGTCCAGACCTGTAGACCCATCGACATGTCTGTACTCGCACCCTGGACCACACACCTGGCCGGTTCGACGCCCCCCTCCACCCCTCGGCACCGTCGCCAGACAGGCAGCACCTCCGACAGGTCCAGACCTGTAGACCCCTCGACATGTCTTTACTCGCACCCGCGACCCCTACTCGCTCGGCCGATTGCCTGACCGCCGCCTCCGCCGCCGACAGATGCTACCCCCTCCTCCTCCACACTAGCGACCGGTTCTCAAAGGACGCCGCCACCCGCCCTACAATACCGCGACGATTGTCTTGACAGCACCGACACCGCCCCCACAGGCCGACCCCTGCTCTCTTTTTACGGCGACCGCGCCCCGACAGGTCAGCAGCCAATTAAATTGCATATTTATTATTAAGCGCGCCGCAGCGATCCGTACGCCAGATCTCGATTTATGTAACAACAACAATTTCCGCCGTTTATTATTATTCTTGGAAAAAATAAAGCTACCATAGTGTTCTTCGTATGCTAAAAAACAATTTAGAACAGAAATGCTTAGTTGGTCTCGTATACTACAGCATGTTGTATTAAATATTAAAACTCGTATGCAAAATTTGCAAGTAAGAATTTACACTCCCATCTCTCTCCACGCTCTTCGCATAGACTACAACCGACAGACGTGTTTAATAATAATAATAGCGCAGGTTACGGTAACGAACGCCACAAACTTACGTATCCATCTTAACATATACTCTTTCGATATACAGAAACAATTCTAACGAAAAGAAAAGAAATGGTCCGTTTTCGGAATTCGACCGCAACCTTAGATCTATAAATGTATCTCTTCGTTTAGACGATGCAAGCAACAGCCATCGAACGGAATGTAACTTGTATGCCAACCACTCTTTCGACAACGTAACAGCAGCAGCAGAAGACGGTATATTGTTTATACAAAAATTCCAAATAACGAAAATCGGCAATGACATCTAGCACAACGTCTCTAAATATACATCTACAAATCACCGTTAAACTCGTATGCAAAATTTGCAAGTAAGAATTTACATTCCCATCTCTCTCCAGCCGTGTTTAATAATAATAGCGCAGGTTAGATAATAAACGCCACAAACTTACGTATCTATCTTAACATATACTCTTTCGATATACAGAAACAATTCTAACGAAAAGAAAAGAAATGGTCCGTTTCTGAACACGACCGCAACCTTAGATCTATAAATGTATCTCTTCGTTTAGATGATGCAAGCAACAGCCGTCGAACGGAATGTAACTTGTATGCCAACCACTCTTTCGACAACATAACAGCAGCAGCAGCAGCAGAAGACGGCATATTGTTTATACAAAAATTCCAAATAACGAAACTCGGCAATGACATCTAGCACAACGTCTATAAATATACATCTGCAAAGCACCGTTAAACTCGTATGCAAAATTTGCAAGTAAGAATTTACATTCCCATCTCTCTCCAGGCGTGTTTAATAATAATAGTGCAGGTTAGATAATAAACGCCACAAACTTACGTATCCATCTTAACATATACTCTTTCGATATACAAAAACAATTCTAACCAGAGCCAATTAACGAAAAGAAAAGAAATGGTCCGTTTCGGAACTCGACCACAACCTTGCATCTATAAATTTATCTCTTCGTTTAGACGATGCAAGCAATAGCCATCGAACGGGATGTAACTTGTATGCCAACCACTCTTTCGATAAAACAGCAACAACTGCGGCAGCAGCAGAATACGACATATTGTTTATACAAAAATTCCAAATAACGAAAATCGGCAATGACATTTAGCACAAAGTCTCTAAATAAACATCTGCAAGCACCGTTAACAATCGTCCAGAACGCAGAGCGCTCTCTCGGCAGACTACATAAAAGAAACATATGCTAAGTGTTTAAACAAAAACACCTAAGTTACATCTCCAAATGATCAAAACCTTCTATGCAGACGCACCATTCTGACAAGGATAGCTCGCAATGCATTTATTTAATGGAGCTGAGCCATGCCGAAAGTTCCGAAATTTAACACTCTCTCTCTCTTTAGCGATCTTGCCCTGTTACGTTTCCTTCTTCTTAGATCGAGGTATAACTGCGCATTCCGAGAGTTCGGGTATTTTAATTTTACCTCTTATTTCCTTGCTACAGCAGTACACATCCCATCTAAGAAATCTCTATGTCCTGTTACGATGCAAACTACATTTATCTGACACCGATATTCCAGCGCCCCAGAAGACATTTAATCCCTATTGTGCAACGGAGAGTCGAAATAAAAGAAAAATACGTGAAATAATTTACCGATTCCGACCGTCTACACTAAAACTTTTCGAAATTATTGGCCTAACAACACCCTTATTCGACAATACAGCAACCACAGAACCGAAGTTACCTGCCCAATGCAACACAGATTTCCAGCTCGACCCGCCCTTTACCCACAAAATTCCTACTCCGAACTAAGATTTATTATTTTAATTACAAGTAGATGTCCACCGCAAACGAAGACGCTAACCTACACGCCACAACACATGATTCTATATAGGACCTGGAGTGTTTACAATTTTTGTTTTGTTTATTACAGTACAACTGAGTACATGCAACGTAATGTTCGCAAACACTTATATCGCAACCAACTCCCGCACACTTCGATCATAACCTGCTCTCTAAGGAATGGATGGGAGTCACACACAGTACAAACACGTTTGTCGTGTGTTCCGCTAATTTCGGCCAGTACAACTATGCGAGACCAATCCCCCCGCCTGTTTACAGTAAAAGCAAATATTTTTCCTCACACTATCTGTTTAAACCGGGCTTGCACATATACAATAGCCTCCTTTTAAAAGCATGTGTCTTCGCCATATAACCCAGTTTTCGTTTACCCTTCTTCTTCTTCTTAGGACTTGTGGAATAACGTAGAAGATATCTACGTCTGTGGATAATAAAGTCCTGGAATGCTAAAAAAAAATATAGTTCCTTGCTCGACTCTACAAGTAATTTACAGTCAAAACTAGGAAAAAAAAAAAAAACAAACAAACAATATAATGTCCGAGAGAGCGGTCAATTTTCTGGTACTCTTAATACCCAAGTAATCAAATCTAAAAGCGTTTGCACAGTACAACGGCGCACTTTGTAAATACCGTATCTTCTCTTTTAGAACACTTAAACAATCTTCTTACACAATCCTCCATCCTGGTAATACCATCTTCTCGACCCAGCGAAAAAATAAAAGTCCTAACAATCAACTGCCTGGACTCTTTATAAAATCGATATCTTTGCTTACACCAGGGCTCATGATTTTCGACAAATTTATTTTGGTTCTACAATTCGACGCCAACCACGTTAAGCAGTCGTTTCCTCGCCCGCAACCACTTTGATATTGCTCCTCCCATCCGAAAGTCATGCTCGGATACGAACGCCACTCGGTTAAAGTATTGTCCAAAAATCCAGGAGATAGAAGCCATCTACACGAAGCTGCTGCTGTAGTATAGATGGGAGCGCCTCCATTAAAAAACATCGATTAGCTGCAGTTTATAAGATATATACTCACAGGACGTATATATTTCCCCCCATGTATTCCAGAAATAGTAACTTCGTCTTATCTCCAACGTTTGCAGTATCGAACTTGCGGAATTTACTACACACACACACACACGCGCACACGCCATTGGCTACAACTAGCGCACTTTAAGTAACGAAACTATAGGAGTTTTATAAAACACGTTGATTTTCGTCGAAAGAATTATGATTTACCGCAGCAGGCATATCCGCTACATAAACGTGTTGCACACCAGCCGTAAAGTAGCCAACACTAGCATACGATTAAACAGACGATGCTTCGACGAAAGATCAATGCACCACCAAAGTCAGTTTTCTTTACAGCTTTACCGTGACGTATATATTTAGGGTATATCAGCACTTTTTACTTACATTCCGTCCCATCTAGCCTAAAGCACTCTCTGTAAGCGCCAAACATTTCCAACACAGTAACAGAACTACACCTTGCAGTTAACACGAACTTACAACAACAAAAGAATCTAGCCATTCCAACTCGTTTTTGTCCCAACTAGCATGCTGCAAGCTATGTATACGTTCGTAACAACCCAGACAGAGCTATCCTTACATCCGTCACTAACCCAGTACCAACTCTAAACAAGTTACCACAGATGGTGTTATAACCGCGATCAGTAACAGACAAGATCTCCCAGACACACAGCGTTTTAATAAAGTTTCGATCTCGCTCTCTCTCCACCCAATAACTACGTTGGTTGCTTCACCTGTCCCTAACATCCAACCACAACTTTGTTTCCAATGCATAGCCCGACAGACAATATTTCTGGAACGCTTTCTATCAGCCAATAGACTATATACCTCGAGCATTCGCGCACAAATCACCATCGTATTCCACTCCTTCTAACAAATTATTACTCTCGATAAACATCTGTAACACAGTGTAAAAAAAATGAGCGACGTGCACACGCACAGAACAGCTAACAAGAAAAGATCTAGATTCAAGCCAAGTTCTTATAATCCTTACAAGCAGCAACGCAAAATAGTCTACACCATTTCGAACTAATGCAACACCAGATTTTTTTAACGATCTCCAAGAGCAATTCTTTAGAGACTAAACATACGATTAAATGCACCTCCAATGTAGGTAACTAATCCTCTAACTCGATGCTTATCGACCAAAGAAAATTAATTTACCACTGCAATCATCTCCGATACGCTACCGAGAGACGTCCATTCGTAAACACAGCTAAAAGAAGATATAAATGGCCCACATCCATGCTACTAAGTATCTATATGTATTTCCACAATTGTGGACCACATCCGCGTTGCATCGTATCGCACGACTAAACAGTTCGAAATAGGTACTTCGCGCAAGCTAGCATGCACATTCCATGTTACTTCTGGCTGTAGGCGAGTGCGGACCTGTTGACTCATCGTAGACGCCGGTTTGGAGCGTGTGTACGTCCTATACATGTAAACATACCTGTCCACACTCGCACCTAACCCGGAAAAGTTTTCGGTTTAATTTTTCCTGGCCGCACCAGATTCCGAATACAAGAGAGCTATTTTCGCGAAGATAGATTTCCTCGCAGCTGACGCAAGCGATGTTTTTACCGTACGAGCAGTCGTTAAACTTTTATACGCAGATACATATACAGACAGTAGGATGTACGCAAATTTGCGATGTAGCTCTTACAGAAACGAAAAATAGTTTTTTTTTTAGAAATTCGATAAGAAGAAGAAGAACGAAATTTATACAAGATGAACCAATGTGCAATGAGTCAAAACCCAATCCATGCAGCAATGTACCGAGTAACATCGATTTAAACGAACGCTTTGCTTAACTGTAGAATAGAACAACACAGAATTACACCTCCCTAACAGATACTTTACCGAGGAGTTACTGCTCTTTGCTAACAAGAAACATGTCTTCTGGTATCTTCTCCTAAACCCTATAAGACCGAAACTTTCTACTCGAGAAGCTAGACACAGAATACAAATCGTTCTTTATTATGTTCTCGAACTCCATTACGTATCTTCGTTTCCTCCTGCACCTTCGGGCAATGCTTCTAGACGAGAACAATCGTGTACTTTAACTTTTCCCATTATTTCCTGGTTATAGCACTATGCGTCGCTATGTGTGTACGTTACCAACTCCTGTGGTAATTTCCGTATGGAACACTAGGTTTTACGATTATTGCAAACGATTGCTTGTTATTCCATCCGTTTTTAACTCTGCAAATGACTGTCCCCAGTCCACCACATTTGGATGCAATGTAGTCCCTTCTCCAAACGATAATGCAATACGTTTTTCGTGTCTTCCGCTGTTTTCGGCCAGTACACCGACGCGTGACCAATCTCCCTGACTGTTTACTGTAAAAAGCAAATATTTTATAAGTCCCAGTCGTAACCAGATTTCTCCACACCCTCCGTTTAAGCAGGGCTTACACATATGCCATAGCTTCGTCTTTCTCCAGCATTAGTTTGTACTCGTCCTTTATGGCAGTTGCTTTAGCCATATATTCTAGCTCCCTTCTCTTGGTCTCGATATCCGCCATTTCCAGTTTTCTTTTCGCGCACATAAGACATTAACTGCACGTAGCGATGTAATTTCTTTAATGGGGGATGACTTAAGCCTGTGTGATACATTTACTCTTTTCGCTGGGCTTGCAGAATGACATTGTTTGTAGGTACCAGACCTAATTTCTAATCGTTTGTTGTAGTTCGCCGGCCGCGGTGGCCGAGGGGACTGAGGCGCTCCAGTCACGGTCTGCACTGCCACTACGGTCGGGGGTTCGAATCCCCCCTCGGGCATGGATATTTGTGCCCTCCTTAGGATAAGCTAGTTGATAAGTAATTTGTAAGTTTAGGGACTGATGACCCCGTAGTTAAGTCCCATAAACTATACAAACATTTGAACATTTGAACCATTCTATTTAATGAATAAATTGTACTACTATAGACAGAAATAAAGATGTAAAAACAACCTATTCGAGACGTATGATAATCACATGATATTCCATACAGTATGCATATCTAGTCAATGACTTCAAATCGAAACTCAGTGTATACAGAGGCAAATATAGATTTGAACACGAGAAGTTCCGTCTACAGCACGGCAATTGATTAATTAAACGTTATGTGACAGAAATACTAGTTCTGAATGAAAATATAGCTCGTCTATGTATCTGAACCCTGCTCCTTTACGTATTAGTTCTCTTTAACCATTAGCGATACAATACTTCGCTACCATATATATATATATATATATATATATATATATATATATATATATATATATATATATATATATATATATATAATCGTTAATAACTTATTTTCAAAGGACGCAAATGAAGAAAGAGCAACACGATCTATTCGTACGGAGGTTACAAACTCAACAGTAATAGACCATCACGTTTTCACATGTCCAATGCTCTACAATTGTATATAGTTCATATTTGAGATCACATACGCATCTCGAGACTTAACGTGGATTCCTCGCTGCCCGCGATCATGCGATAGCTTCACTTCATAACATCAAAAATGTTTTTTAAGCTTATGGGTCTTAACTACCGGGTCATCAGTCCCTAAACTTACAAACTAATTATCAACAACCTTATCGAACCCCCGACCGTAGTGGCCGTGCAGACCGTGACTGGAGCGCCTCAGTCCCCTCGGCCACCGCGGCCGGCTTCATAGCATCTCCGACTGTTATTGTCGTATTGCGTTGTAACCAGCGCAATTTTACTTGCATGTTCTCATGCTGTTGATTGCGTCAGAAATTATTCGAGGCACTTATTAACATTATACTTGAGGACTTGTGCAAATATTTCGCACCGTTAGTGGAACGACTAAAACGTTGGGAAAAGTGGAAGTAAATTTGAATGTTAGCACATAGATTTGATAAGAATCTATAAATGCAAGTGTTTAAAAGCGCAAATGAAAGACCTTGAGCCGCTGAGTGTTGTTAGGTCAAAGAGAACTGTGTACCTCAATTAGAACCGAAGATATCGTAAAAGAAACTGATTAAAATATTCAATGCAAGGGCAGAAGGATACCGCGTTTGAATAAAAATAAAGGATGGAGAGACTTAAGTTAATTGATGACAAGTCTGCGAATAAATATCTTTCGTTTAAAGCAAAAATGAAGGAAATCGGTCGTATAAAACGGCCTTACCGAATGACATTAGTTTACAAAAAGGCTGGGAAAAAATGGAAGTAAAGTTCAATATTCACGCATGGCTTTCTTCAGAATTAATCAATGCAGCGTTTGAAGGCGCAAATGAAAGAGCTTGATCCGCTGAGTATTGTTACGTCAAAAAGAACTGCGTACCTTCATTAGAGCCGAAGATTTCGTAAAGCAAACCGATTAAAATATTCAGTGCAAGGACAGAAGGATACCGAGCTAGAATAAAAATAAAGGACAGAGAGACTTAAGTTAATTCTGATACTTGATGACAAATCTGCGAATGAATACCTTTCGATTCAAGCAAAAATGAAATAAATAGGTCGGATAGAACGGCCTGACCGACTGGCTTTAGTTTACAGCAAGGACATCCCCATAACAATTATATAGAAGGAAATCGCGTTTGTGTATAGAAAAATTAAGGCGATAGTTATGTAAATTCTGATACTTGATGACAAAGCTGTGGATGAATACCTTTCGTTTAAAACGAAAATGAATTAAATCGACCAGCTAGTTTGGTCTGACCGAATGATTTTAGTTTTTGTAGATTCTTTTAATATATAAGTTTATAGTGAACCAATATTTGTTTACATTTTTTATTGTCTCATAGTATTTTCTATCATAGGCTTCTGCTGTATGTTCATGTCTCTGTGATTCGTATTTTAATAACCATTGTTCATCCAGGGATATTTGGAATGAAAAATTTAAGTGGGACACCATGTATAAAAAACTTGTTTATGTTGTGGCGTAAAGCCAGCGCCACACACCAGACGCACGAGAACGATCGTGGAGAAGGCAGTGGACGACCGGCAGCCAATCGCACGCCGGCGCCACGCCTCCTGGAGGGAGCAACCGAGAAGCGCGCCCTCTACAAGCGGCCATATCTAGGTCGACATGCGTCTGGAAGGGCACTCCGAACTCGGCTCCGAAATAGTCAGTGGCTATTCCACAGCGCAGCTAGCATCCTATAAGACTAGCTGAACCCCCGCTGCTTTGCATGCGTAGGCTGGTTGGTCTGCACCAGTTGTTTCTTTTTAATCCTGATGAAGAATCCATATCTTAAGTTTCGTAGTTATAGCTGGAAATTTGAGTTAACAGCACTATATTTTTGAAAATCAATTCTTGCATCCCGTATTTCACCCCATTATTAGTCTAATTTCCAAAAATACCGAAACACGTGTCTTTTAAATTCGAATCCCGAATCCAAATCCGAAAATATGTAGTTCTAACTTCAAAATTGCCTAAATAGCAACAGATTTTCGAAAAATACCCCCTCTCGAATTTAACCTCCTTGATTGTTGAATTTCCAAAAATTCCGAAACACGTATTTTTTAAGTCATAACGAACAATACACATACCAATTTTTGTAGCTATAGCTTCAAAATTGTCTTGACAACAATGTGTTTTCGAAAAGAATTTTTGATCTCCTCTTTTACCCCCTTAGTTGTTGAATTTCCAAAATTACCGAAAAACGTGTCTTTTTAATCATGATCAAGAGTCCATATCCGAAGTTTCGTAGTTATAGCTCGAAATTTGAGTTAACAGCAACATATCTTTGAAAATCAATTTTTGCATCCCGTATTTCACCCCCTTATTAGTCTAATCTCCAAAAATACTGAAACACATGTCTTTTAAAATCGGACTCCGAATTCAAATCCGAAAATTTGTAGTTCTAACTTCAAAATTGCCTAAATAGCAACAGATTTTCGAAAAACATCCTCTCTCCAATTTAACCCCGTTGATGGTTGAATTTCCAAAAATACCGAAACACTTATTTTTTAACGTTTAACCAACTATACAAATATCAATTTTTGCAGCTCTAGCTTCAAAATTGTATCAATAGCAACGTATTTTGAAAGAGAATTTTTGATCCTCTATTTAACCCTCTTACTTGTTGAATTTCCAAAAATACTAAAAATCATGGATTTTTAATCCTGACCAAGATTCCATATCCGAAGTTTCGTAGTTGTAGCTTAAAATTTGAGTTAACAGCAACATAATTTTGAAAATCAATTTTTTGCGTTACCTATTTTACCCCTTTATTTGTCGAATGGCAAAAAATTCCGAAAGTCGTGTCTTTTAAATTCTAACCCTGAATTAAAATCCGAAATTTTGTAGTTCTAGCTTCAAAATTGCCTAAACAGCTACGTATTTTCAAAAAAAAAAAAAAAAAAAAAAAAAACGTTTCATCCCATATTTCACTCCCTTACGGACGGAATAACGAAAAATCGCTTCTTAAATGACGCCTACAGAGTAAGATCAACACCCTGCACAAATTTCAAGTTTCTATCTTCTGTGGTTTGGGCTGGGCGATGATGAGTCAGTCAGTCAGTCAGTCAATCGAGACACTTCCTTTTATATATAGAGACGACGCCGCAAGAAGAGATGGGCAGACGACTTTCTCATAAGATGAGAAACTATGTAACTATTAATAACTAATACTTGTATTATTAAACTGTATAGCTCTTTTAGCTGTCTACGCATCCCACGCGTCGTGAACACACCTTTCGTGAAAGATAGGCCGGGAAAGACTAAACAGTTTAAATGTAGGAGGCGCTTCTGGTGTATAGATTATATTTTCTGAACCTGCATAATGAAAAAAGAGAGAACAGTTGACGCTAAAACGAAAATTTATATTTTACATTTTCCGAAATAGATTTTTTTTTGTTAAGTGAACAGAAAAGAAAAAGAAAAATAAACGAAAATTAAACACACAACACAAACACAAAAAAAAGAAACAGTATAAGAACATGAAAAAAATTGAAGAACGCAAAATGAATAGTTAACTGAAAATCAAATGAGGAACTTCAGCAGAACTTGAGGTGGGTCCCGTGAGCGTGGCAGCGTAGTCTACCGGCATCTCCCTGCGCCGCCTGTTCACAGCTCCGACGTGCATCGGCTCCTTCCACCTGAACAAAAGTGACTACTGTAGTTTCACCATTAAACAGCACTAAATCATCCTTCACCCACAGCTTAAATTGTAAAGGAACTTTATTTAAGCCACTTCAAACGTTCTGATGAAATTTTAATGAAGCATCCTCACTATTATTTTGCATCTATTACATAGTCGAGTACAGTAAAAATTGCGAGACTGACAGTTCATAAATCAGAACCACGCACAATATCTCTAAGAGGCGCACAATCTGATCCCCTGTGCTCCAAAAATTGTTCAGATGTTTATATAAGATTAAGGGACTTAACTGCGGGGTCATCAGTCCCTAAACTTACAAACTACTTATGAACTACCTTATACTAAAGACGACACAAATATCTATGCCCGAGGGGGGATTCGAGCCCCCGACCGCAGGGGCCGTGCAGACTGTGACTGGCGCGCCGCAGGCCGCTTGGCCACTGCGTCCGGCCCCTGTGCTCCCAAACATCTGCAAATTTTGATAAAATTTTGTCGGGCTTCCAGCCGCGTCATGTGGTTTACTGTACATGACGTTTCGGCCGAGATCTCCTCGGCCATTGTCAAGTGGTTGACTGTCGAATGATTGCTGCTGTCGTCCTTATATAGCAGCAGTGCTGGCTGTGACGTCACTGGTGCTCCGCGACATGACCATAAAAGGCGTTTTGGTCGCGTGCCTGCCCCGCCCGCTTGAACCTTCCGATCGCGGAGTTGCAAGCTGTGCTCAGATGCAAGCCGCCGTCTCTTTTAAGGGCATTGTCAGCTATTTTGATCTCAATCGCCTCTTATATTGAGATCAAAATAGAAGACAGTACTCTAAACAGAGACGGCGGCTTGCATCTGAGCACAGCTTGCAACTCCGCGATCGGAAGGTTGAAGCGGGCGCGGCAGGCACGCGACCAAAACATTGCCTTTTATAGTCATGTCGCGGAGCACCAGTGACATCACAGCCAGCACTGCAGCTATGTAAGGACGACAGCTATATGTATAAAAGACTTGATTATGTTGTGGTGTAAAGCCAGCGCCACACACCAGACGTACGAGAACGATCGTGGAGAAGGCAGCGGACGATCGGCAGCCAATCACACGCCGGCACCGCGCCTCCTGGAGGGAGCAACCGAGAAGCGCGCCCTCTACAAGCGGCCATATCTAGGCCGACATGCGTCTGGAAGGGCACCTCCGAACTCGACTCCGAAATAGTCAGTGACTATACCACAGCGCAGCTAGCATCATATAAGAAGACTAGCTGAATCCCTGCTACTTCGCATGCGTAGGCTGGTTGGTCTGCAACAGTTATTTCTTTTTAATCCTGATGAAGAATCCATATCTTAAGTTTCGTAGTTATAGCTCGAAATTTGAGTTAACAGCAACATATCTTTCAAAATCAATTTTTGCATCCCGTATTTCACCCCCTTATTAGTCTAATTTCCAGGCAACCTCTTGACAATGGCCGGGAGAAACGTCGTGGAGAGTAAACCACATGACATGGCTGGAAGCCGGAGAAAATTTTATCAACAAAACTCGCGTTGAAACAATGCATTCTTATATCTAAACATTTTAGTGATCAATTTCATAAATAGCATGAAGTCATGTGTTAGAACATATTGTACGTACATGATTTGAGGTTCAAAAATAATTGGCCTTCACAAAAATTTCTGAGCTCGATTTTAGCACTATGCATACTTTCACGATTTATTTCATATTGTATGACTTTCATTTCTGCATATTCTGACCTCATGATCATTTTCTACTCGCCAAGAAAAGTCATTTGAGCATAAACTCGATTGCATAGATCATTTTTAAGAAAAATAAATACATTTTAATAGATAAATTACGGGATCATGTCACAAGTAAGAGAATATACTGAGTTGTTGACACATACGAAGGAGCAGGTCGTAGGCCAGCAACGCAGTAGCTCCCCTTTCCACCTGACTCATATATATATATATATATATATATATATATATATATATATATATATATATAGATGTGTGTGTGTGAATGTCTGTTCGGTGTACGTTTATCACGTCTGAACCACAAGACATAAAGAGCTAAAAATTTGTACAGTTACTAATGTCTACCCGGGGAAGGCTTTAGGCACGGTTTTATGGCGATCAGAGACTTAAATATTTGTACAGTTACTAATTTATGCCTGAGGAATGTTTTAGACACGGTTTTATAGCGATCTGATAGATATTTAGTAATTTGAAGACTATAACGGGAAATGTGGAACAATAATTATTCTTTGAAAATTATATTTACTCTTTGAAAACAGTTTTATTGGTTGAATTGTTGCTTGAGGGTTGATAATGATAAAATGGTGGAGTATATTGGGATGGAAAGTTATCGGTATATATAAAATTCTACTTGTATGTATGTTAATATCTCGCTCTGCAGCGAAAACTACAGAATGCAAACGAATGGTCTGTGTGTAATTGTTCTACGAAACCTCCCGTTGTACACCATAGCAGTTCCATGCCGATAGCTATAAGCGGGTGAAAATATAGTAGATCAAAGTCGCCAAATTAAAAATAAATGGACTGAAGGCCAGAGATGATGTTTGCGACTCTATAGCAAGGAGGTAACATACAGTGAAACCATATCTTTGGTCTATGCGTGCTACAATGTCTTCAGCTCTTTCTCTGTAAGGATAAGAATACGAATAAGGAAATATTAGACTAAATAAATAGCACACTACTGAAAGATAGCTTATCTATCATGATCAACCTACACGCGAGCGGAGCCGCGGGTTTAAGCTAGTATATATATAAAACCTTCCACCTCGCTGGAAATAGTGTCCCTTTTGAAAGCAGGGAAACAAAGCAAACAATTGACGTACATGCCACAGTTCTCTAGGTGGGCACAGCGTCGAAGGGAAAATATGAGGGCCAATTTGCCGGGGCGCTTGTGACAGCGTGAGAGAGAGAGAGAGAGAGAGAGAGAGAGAGAGAGAGAGAGAGAGTGAGAGAGAGAGAGAGAAAAGCTAAAATACAGAAAACCAGCCTAACAGAAATGTTAACTGAACTCCTTTTGGCCAGCGCGGCATACTGAGTTTTAAAAGGAACAGCCTATTGGTAGGCAAGGTCAACGTGGCATCAACGAAAAGTTGAGAAGGGGAAGGCTATCGGATATACACAGTGAGACAAGCAAATTCAGGGCACTGCTTCTTCCACTGCACACTTGTGCAGAGCGAATGCGTTGAGAAAATTACTGCTTTACAGTACTGCCCTATGAGAAGCACCTCTGTCAAAGCCAATCTTAGTATACCTTCAGTGGAGGATACGTTGCACGGTGTTCACCGTGTTGGCCATGATAGTTCTTAAAACCTGGTGTGAACACGATCAGAGTGAAGTTAGTTAACGCCTGTGAGCGCATTTGAGTGGCATTGCGTGGGTTGGTTTTAACTGACAGACCGTGTTAACAGATATTCGATTAATGATGAAAATTCTCCTCAGAATATGATAAATATTGTTGAAACGAGATAGAATGGCTGGCCAGTACTTACCTTTGTGCTGTACCGCCGATAGTAACAGCGGTGTGTTTGTGTATGTGTGTGTGTGTGTGTGTGTGTCCATCCATCTTTCCCTGTTAATGAAAAACGTTTTAGACAACCCCCTGCCCCTCCTACACCCGTCAGCATCATTCAGTTCACTCATCTTCTCTTCTCTTTACTACTTGATCTTTCCTCTTTGGTTATATATTTCCCCTCTGGCTTGGCTCAATACATACATGCAGTATCTCTGACGTCCACACTCCCAAAACACCACCTTCATGACCTAGGTCGTGAATTACCTTTCCCTTCAGTTCCCATCCTTTCTTCTTCCCTTCTCTCCCACCTGATGAAGGAACTGTGTTCCGAAAGCTTGTCCTTTTAGTCCCCTTTTTTTCTGTTTCTTCATTTGTGTTACTATCGGCGGTACAGCACAAAGGTAAGTACAGTACTGGACAGCCATTCTATCTCGTGTTAACAGATAGAAAGACTATGGCTGTGAGGACGTACTTGACTTCATCAAGACGAAGAGATAGTGCAATCGACAATACAATCGAGGCGGAGAAAAATAATAGTTTTGTTTTCAGCGTAGATCGTGTAGCCAGCGGCGAGGTGTCGCAGTTAATGGTACAGTGAGTGAACGGTTTAGGCGAATTCCACCCATCCCTAACAGTAAAAAGTTACAGATCCCATTTTTCGGAATCTTCGCAACATTTCTTATGATGCCACAACCTCGACCGTAACTTATGGAATTGAATTATTTTGAAGTCAAGTAGGCGTGGCCATTCTACCATTTTTTTTTAAATTGTTGATAGTCTTCCTAATGACAGTGACTCCCATCCTCCAACCTGAAATTACTAATTATACAAAATTGTAGCTACATCATTTTACACAAAAATCGTCCTCAATAAACATCTAGATTTCACTTTATTTAGTGTTTTCTTTCAATAACGAGCAACATCACTTTAGTACCCGAACTAATACTCACTAGTTACACCATTGTATTTAATGTTTTTCTTACAGGGATGTCATCTAAGTTTATCTCTACATAAGTGTTAACGTTTCACTGATTGTAGATAGACAAGGGCCATCTTTTTCTGAATTCTGCGGACCGTGCTGTTGATGTCTTCCTTGTAGGAACCAGGGGTACACTGGCATATCAATCCGTTGCACAATACAGGGAAAAAAATAAAAGTGGGAAGATAACGCAACTGTACCTGGAAACTTAAGACATCTAGACCAGCTTACAGATTCACATGCGCCATTTCTGAGTTCAGTGACAGATGCAACAAGTCCGCAGTTTTTCATTATAGCGTAATTTGAAGTGCATCTATTAAGAGATTACACATATTTTAGTGTCCTAAATATATCTAGTAAACCTTTGTATCTGCAGTTAATATATCACGTAAGTAAACCTCGTGACAATCATGAATGCAAAGTGTTTGAGCTGCAGTAGGAAAGTTCGTGCTGGGGTGCTGAGCAGCTGTTGTGACAATTGGTTTTATTGGCGGAAATGTAGCGATATGGGACTAGGGGAAGCAAACGAATCTCTTCCTTCGTTTTGCAAAGTGTGTTCAAGGGGCAGTCACGTAGTTGAACAGGAAGGGAACATTAGAGCCCAGGCTCAACTGGATAGTGCTAGGGAGAAAACTAACAAGGTTTAGGAGGGAGATGGGTGAACTTAGGTGGTAAGTGGAAGCAGGGAACAGTGGCCACAGAGAGAGTATTGTATCTGAAAGCTTCACAAGTGGCACAACGAACAGATTGGCCTTGCTACCACAGTTAAGTGAAGAAGAGTCTCGTTTAGAAGTAGGTGTAGTTAAGAAACTGCAGAATTTCACTAGGACACCAATGGTTTCAAAAAATGTAGAAAGTAGGAAGAAAATTTTGTTGTTAGGAAGAAGCCACGGAAGGGAAAATTAGGTGACAGGTACCACATCACAAACTTTGTACTGAATCTATTACTGTACAAATTTCAGAATTATTATTACCACTGGCGTACTAATTAAGTCGTACGCATTGAACATACGCGGCAGTTCATTTTTAGCTATCAGTGTGTGCACAGTCTGCATTGGAGATTTTATAAGGAAGGGGAACGTGAGTGATCTTTTAAAAAGTTTGTCATATAGGGCCATAGTCTTTGTTAACCACAAATTATTTCAAAATTTCATTATACCACCTGCATTGATTACGAGTTTAACGTAGCCTACCACGAAATTATGATCATGTTTGTTACGCCAAGCAAACAATATTTTCCTTACAATATGTAGGAGATGCATTAATGGCAGTGCTGTGTTATTGTAATAGACTGTCTCACAAAGAATTCTGAAACCAGTCAAACAAGAATACTGCCTTTGTCAGAAATGGTCCAGTACGTATTTTTATATCGACGTTTGCAGTACTAGAAAGGACCAAACGTCACGTAGTGTATGTGCATTCTTGAGATGACCTTGATCTTCTTTATTGCTCAAACTCACTTGATGGCAGGGCTTTGCTACGCTACACGATAAATTCTTGTGCATTAGTTACAATGACGCAATCGATGATAACTGTGGGCATAGGGTTTACATTTAGTTCAATGTCATGCTCGGGAGAATCCAACATTAACTGTGGACAATGATTAGGCAATCAGCGTGATACTGTAAGTAAATGCATTTCGAGTGCCACAGAAAGTTTCGTAAAGGGAGAGATTCAGTGCTAGACCATCACAGTTCAGGTCGCCCGTGCACGGATCATAGTGTTACAAAGGTGAAGTTTGTGAAACAGTTCCTGGTAGAATACCGTCCATAGAACACACAGATATGAATGTGGAGGGTGTCAGGCAATTGCTGCTAGAATAATGTCATGTAACTCAGTGTGTAATAACAGGGGTACTTAATTTTAATCAAGATATTGGGAGGGGGAATGTAATGTGACATTCTTCCCTGATGCACTAGCAGACGCACAGGAGGAGAAAAGAGGAGAAATTTCTGATATTTCTGACAGAGCCAGACTGGATCCCATATTTCTGCAAATGTTATTGTTGGGTATGAATGTTTGCGCTACCAGTTCAACTCTCACGCATTGCGTGGAAGTGTGGAATGGCGGAAGCAAACCTCGATAAAAGTCGAATGACAACCTTTGAGAACAAAGACATTATTGATGACTTTGATAGTAGTGCATTAATTCCTCTTGAGAATCTTCCTCAAGTTCAAACAGTGCAGCAAACTGTATCATCTAAGCCTTGAAACGTTTGCAACAAGCTATTCCTTGTCGTTTCGCAGATTTAAGGCACTTTCATGACCGGCTTCTTACTGAATGACAATACAAGACTCTATTGCTTTATATGTTATGGAGTATCTGGCCAGACGTTCTGTTACTGGCTTCGCGCGATCGCCGCATTCGCCTCAACTCTCCAACAGTCTTGCACGTTTTCACCAGTGATACGGTAACTACAAGAAAATATTCAACAATGCATCAAAGACAGAGGAGGGCTGCGACAAACGAATATACAAACATCACAGTAGAATTTTTTGTCTGGTTCTTCCCAAGACTATCATAAACGGTGGTAATTGTGAGTACATGGCCATCACAATGTACTGTTAAACACTTTTCTGTCATAGGTAATATAACAACAATACTTACAAACTGAAATGTTTCCATTTCAGAAAACATAAAAGGCAAGTGGGCTCCTCTTGAAAAGGAGCTAACACCCGGGAGTGGGAACGATCTCTTCAATAGATTTATTAAGTAAAAACGGAGGTCGCTAATTATCATTCATTTATTTGACCGCCATTGCATAATCAGATCTGTCATTTACACGAATTGTGATGTGGCGTATGTAAATGGCAGATCCAATGATGGCAGTACGATCTGCTTTAACCGGTCACCTAAATAAAAGATAATTAGGGATTTCGTTATATGTTTAGAGATTAATTTTTTCAGCTTGGAGTGTGCCGCTGTATGGTTATGTAACCAGGACACTGGAAAAAGAGGACAGGAGACGGTTAAAGGCCCTGGAGATTTGGTGCTAAATATAGATTATGATGGTCACCTGAAGAGATAGTGTAATAAATCAAGAGGTGCTTAGAATAGCACAGGAAACCAATTCTCTGTGGAGGCACATGCAGACAAGAAGAGACGAACTAGTAGGCCACATTCTAAGGCACAACAACTTCATCGGGTAAATAGCAGAAACAGCTATTGAGGGAAGGAATCATCGGTGCCGACCCATAATGTCATAGCTGCATCAGATCGTGAATGATGTACTAATTTATATGTTGAAAAGAAGACTAAGGCTACCAGATGAGAGGAATGGCGCTCTGCTGCAAACCAGACTCAAAATACACGTTTGAGCGCTAAAGGCGGAGAAGAAGAGATATTAATGTTTTCAACAAAAAATCTTTCTAAATGCTGTCAGGCAGCTTCTGATTAAAGTAAGAACTTCACACATGGTGTCTACCTATCTCTGGCACTGCCCGTCCGTTGTTTTCTGCTAGTAGCACATTTCCTATTTCTTTACACTACTGTAACCATATTAATCTCTCTCTCTCTCTCTCTCTCTCTCTCTATCTCTCCAGAATTCTTTCTCTTCGATAATGCCTTTATCGCAAACTGAACTCATTCGCTAACCATGCACTGTTGCCTCGAGAGTGCAATACTGAAAAAAGATAGGTTTCCGAAGAACAGCGACATGAAGTAACTTTCTACTTCCCTAGACGAAGATCTGTAACAGCCGCATGGGAAGTCCCTTCAGACTCATTCAGGTCTGCTGCGTGATACAGACGACTGTTGGGGTTGTTATGCATAGTTTTCTCATTAATAGCTAACAGTGGCAGATATGCTTTCTTAGACAACATCCTTTATCATTTAAAATTGTCTAATGACTTATTATGTAACCCCTCCTTATCTACTGTACTACCGTATGAAAATTATGTTTTCGACAAATTAGAGGAGAGCTCTGTCGGATCTAATGATAGAGGCAGACGTCTTGAAGTATGTGGATAGTTTCTAGTACATGTAAAGTGTAGCTGAAGAAAATAAAAAAAGCGCAGGGACACCTACGAAAGAGGAACAATGGCACACTTATACATACAGGTTCTAAGCAACTCATTATGTACCAGGATCTTGCTCCAAAAGAAACAGCAGGAGATGTATCGTTCATATTATGTTCCATTACACATACGAATATGTGGACGAGAAACGAGGGTTGCGCAAGGTAGAAGTACTAGAGGGTGAATTTCGAAGAAGTAGATCAGGATGACGAAAAAGAGTAAAAAAAGTAGTGGTTAGAGCAATTTTGGAAGAGAGAGACCTCTATAGGAATCCCTAGCGGAGAAAAGACTGGGAGGATGGGGATAGGCCTATAGAGACTCGAGGAAGGCAGAAAACCAAGGAAGATACAGCTGATGGAAACGGTGGGCCAGAGTCGAAAGGAAAAGCAAAGATGATTGAAGGAAGGGTAGTATAAAAGAGCAAAAGAAACTGAATGACGGCATAGAAAAAAGTGATGGAAAACGAGAGCGGTTTAGGGGCTTTTAGTCCTCGCTGAACACGACAGTGGCTGGACAATGGAACGACGCAGATTAAGTTGCTTATTTCTTAATTTTTACTGAAAAGATTTGTTTTGTTTGTTATGATGGATATGTATGTGCATTACGATAAACCAAATTGTAATATACCATGCTTCACACCATGTGATCAAAAGTCACTGGACACTCCAAAAATCATACGTTTTTCATGTTAGGTGCATTTCGCTGCTAACTATTGCCAGTTACTCCATATCAGCGACCTCAGGACTCAACAGACGTCGTGAGAGAGACGAAATTGGCGATCTGTGGAAGTCACGGACTTCTAATGTGGTCTGCGTATTGGTTGTCTCTTATGTGAGAAGTTTGTATGTGAGATGTCCACACTCCTAAACATACCTAGGTCCAGTGTTCCTGTCTGATAATTAAGTGTAAACACGAAGAAAAATGTACAACATGAAAATGTAAAGGTCCAGCTTATCTGCTGACTGACAGAGATCGCCGAAAGTTCAAGAGGCTCGCACGTGTAGAAGGAATGATTCACCATAATCCGTCATCTAGTGACTGTCCAAGCCGATAGTGAAAGAACAAAATTACTTCTATCAATCTGATATGAAGTAGTTAGCTAGAACTATCGATAACACCGCTTCAAAATAAACTGTCAACTGAAAAATGTGAAACTATAGCCCAGTGAATTGACCCTGAGAGCCTTATGGGGTTTGAAGGTGCAGACACTGAGATTGTGCGGTGTACGACGTATACATAGAACACTACAAACTACAGACAGATCATTATAAAGGAGGTAATTCAGGACATACACAAATAATAAATTTTGTTAAATTATCTCTGTGATCTTGTAGAGCTATATTCAGGAGGAAGACTTTTGAAACGACATTGTGTGTTCTCAACCTATCTCGCTATTTTAGTCAATTGTCAAATACCGATATTGACATACCTGAGGTATGCCTTTCTCCGCAAGTGAAAGAGAATTGCCCACCTGATCCAATTGATATCCCTTGCAGGTCGTCTCAAAATACACATTACTTAATGCTGGAGCATTCTCAAGTGTGTTATCAAGAACCTGTCGGAAATATATGTTTCATCACTATTGACTACTGTAGGGTGGCATATATGTATCAGATGTAACTTTATTAAACATGATCCAACATTGTTAAACAGAAAATGCATGCAAAACACTTATCTGTTGGGTCTGACATATAGGTGCAGGCACTGAGCTGATGTGGTATACGACATACAGATAGAACACTACAAACTACAGACTGAGCATTATAAAGGAGGTAATTCAGGACATACACAACAGTAAATTTTGTTAAAGTATCTCTGTGACCTTGTAGAACTACATTCAGTAGGAAGACTTTTTAAAAGACATTGTGTGTTCTCAACCTATCTTGCTATTTAAGTCAATTGTGTTTTATTTAAGTAACGATATTGACATACCTGAGGCATGCCTTTCTCCGGAAGTGAGAGAGAATGAACCTAATGATCCAATTGATGTCACTCAAAGGTCGTCTCAAAATACACATTACTTAATGCTGGAGCATTCTCAAGTGTGTTATCAAGAACCTGTCGGAAATATATGTTTCATCACTATTGACTACTGTAGGGTGGTATATATGTATCAGATGTAACTTTATTAAACATGATCCAACATTGTTGAACAGAAAATGCATGCAAAACACTTATCTGTTGGGTCTGACATATAGGTTTAGGCACTGAGATGATGTGGTATACGACATACAGATAGAACACTACAGACTACAGACTGAGCATTATAAAGAAGGTAATTCAGGACATACACAACAATAAAGTTTGTTAAAGTATCTCTGTGACCTTGTAGAACTACATTCAATAGGAAGACTTTTTAAAAGACATTGTGTGTTCTCAACCTATCTTGCTATTTAAGTAAATTTTGTTTTATTTAAGTAACGATATTGACATATCTGAGGCATGCCTTTCTCCGGGAGTGAGAGAGAATGGCCCTAATGATCCAATTGATGTCACTCACAGGTCGTCTCAAAATAAACATTACTTAATGCTGGAGCATTCTCAAGGGCGTTATCAAGAACCTGTCGGAAATATATTATTCATCACTATTGACTACTGTAGGGTGGCATATATGTATCAGATGTAACTTTATTAAACATGATCCAACACTGTTAGCAGAAAATGTATCCAAACCACTTATCTGTTGGGTCTGACATTTAGGTGCAGGCACTGAGCTGATGTGGTATACGACGTACAGATAGAACACTACAAACTACAGACTGAGCATTATAAAGGAGGTAATTCAGGACATACACAAATAATAAATTTTGTTAAATTATCTCTGTGATCTTGTAGCACTATATTTAGTAGGAAGCCTTTTGAATCGAGATTGTGTGTTCTCAACCTATCTCGCTATTTTAGTTAAATGTGTTTTATTTAAGTAACGATATTGACATACCTGAGGTAGGCTGTTCTCTGGAAGTGAGAAAGAATGGCCCTCCTGATCCAATTGATGTCCCTCGCTGGTGGTCTCAGAATACACTTTACTTAATGCTGGAGCATTCTCAAGGGCGTTACTAGAACCTATGGGAAATATTTGTTTCATTACTATTGGCTATTGTAGGGCGGAATATATGTATCAGATGTAACGTTATTCAACCAGATGAAACATTGTTAAACAGAATATGCATCCAAAACACTTATCTGTTGGGTTTGACAAGGTGCAGCCACTGAGCTGATGTGGTATACGACATACAGATAGAACACTACAAACTACAGACTGAGCATTATAAAGGAGGTAATTCAGGACATACACAACAATAAATTTTGTTAAATTATCTCTGTGATCTTGTAGAGCTATATTCAGGAGAAAGACTTTTGAAACGACATTGTGTGTTCTCAACTTATCTCGCTATTTTCGTCAATTGTCAAATAACAATATTGACATACCTGAGGTATGCCTTTCTCCGCAAGTGAAAGAGAATTGCCAACCTGATCCAATTGATATCCCTTGCAGGTCGTCTCAAAATACACATTACTTAATGCTGGAGCATTCTCAAGGGCGTTATCAAGAACCTGTCGGAAATATATGTTTCATCACTATTGACTACTGTAGGGTGGCATATATCTTTCAGATGTAATTTTATTAACCATGATCCAACATAGTTAAACAGAAAATCCATGCACAACACTTATCTGTTGGGTCTGACATGTAGGTGCAGGCACTGAGCTGATGTGGTATACGACATACAGATAGAACACTACAAACTACAGACTGAGCATTATAAAGGAGGTAATTCAGGACATACACAAATAATAAATTTTGTTAAATTATCTCTGTGATCTTGTAGAGCTATATTCAGGAGGAAGACTTTTGAAACGACATTGTGTGTTCTCAACCTATCTCGCTATTTTAGTCAATTGTCAAATAACGATATTGACATACCTGAGGTATGCCTTTCTCCGCAAGTGAAAGAGAATTGCCCACCTGATCCAATTGATATCCCTTGCAGGTCGTCTCAAAATACACATTACTTAATGCTGGAGCATTCTCAAGGGCGTTATCAAGAACCTGTCGGAAATATATGTTTCATCACTATTGACTACTGTAGGGTGGCATATATGTATCAGATGTAACTTTATTAAACATGATCCAACATTGTTAAACAGAAATTGCATGCAAAACACTTATCTGTTGGGTCTGACATATTGGTGCAGGCACTGAGCTGATGTGGTATACGACATACAGATAGAACACTACAAACTACAGACTGAGCATTATAAAGGAGGTAATTCAGGACATACACAACAATAAATTTTGTTAAATTATCTCTGTGACCTTGTAGAACTACATTCAGTAGGAAGATTTTTTAAAAGACATTGTGTGTTCTCAACCTATCTTGCTATTTGAGTCAATTTTGTTTTATTTAAGTAACGATATCGATATACCTGAGGCATGCCTTTCTCCAGAAGTGAGAGAGAATGGACTTAATGATCCAATTGATGTCCCTCGCAGGTCATCTCAAAATACACATTACTTAATGCTGGAGCATTCTAAAGGGCGATATCAAGAACCTGTCGGAAATATCTGTTTTATCACTATTGACTACTGGGGGGTGGCATATATGTATCAGATGTAACTTTATTAAACCTGATCCAACATTGTTAAACAGAAAATGCATGCAAAACACTTATCTGTTGGGTCTGACATATAGGTGCAGGCACTGAGCTGATGTTGTATATGACATACAGATAGAACACTACAAACTACAGACTGAGCATTATAAAGGAGGTAATTCAGGACATACACAACAATAAATTTTGTTAAAGTATCTCTGTGACCTTGTAGAACTACATTCAGTAGGAAGACTTTTTAAAAGACATTGTGTGTTCTCAACCTATCTTGCTATTTAAGTCAATTTTGTTTTATTTAAGTAACGATATTGACATACCTGAGGCATGCCTTTCTCCGGAAGTGAGAGAGAGTGGCCCTAATGATCCAATTGATGTCACTCACAGGTCGTCTCAAAATACACATTACTTAATGCTGGAGCATTCTCAAGTGTGTTATCAAGAACCTGTCGGAAAGATATGTTTTATCACTATTGCCTACTGTAGGGTGGCATATATGTATCAGATGTAACTTTATTAAACATGATCCAACATTGTTAAACAGAAAATGCATGCAAAACACTTATCTGTTGGGTCTGACATATAGGTGCAGGCACTGAGCTGATGTGGTATACGACATACAGATAGAACACTACAAACTACAGACTGAGCATTATAAAGGAGGTAATTCAGGACATACACAACAATAAATTTTGTTAAATTATCTCTGTGACCTTGTAGAACTACATTCAGTAGGAAGATTTTTTAAAAGACATTGTGTGTTCTCAACCTATCTTGCTATTTGAGTCAATTTTGTTTTATTTAAGTAACGATATCGATATACCTGAGGCATGCCTTTCTCCAGAAGTGAGAGAGAATGGACTTAATGATCCAATTGATGTCCCTCGCAGGTCATCTCAAAATACACATTACTTAATGCTGGAGCATTCTCAAGGGCGATATCAAGAACCTGTCGGAAATATCTGTTTTATCACTATTGACTACTGGGGGGTGGCATATATGTATCAGATGTAACTTTATTAAACCTGATCCAACATTGTTAAACAGAAAATGCATGCAAAACACTTATCTGTTGGGTCTGACATATAGGTGCAGGCACTGAGCTGATGTTGTATATGACATACAGATAGAACACTACAAACTACAGACTGAGCATTATAAAGGAGGTAATTCAGGACATACACAACAATAAATTTTGTTAAAGTATCTCTGTGACCTTGTAGAACTACATTCAGTAGGAAGATTTTTTAAAAGACATTGTGTGTTCTCAACCTATCTTGCTATTTGAGTCAATTTTGTTTTATTTAAGTAACGATATCGATATACCTGAGGGATGCCTTTCTCCAGAAGTGAGAGAGAATGGACTTAATGATCCAATTGATGTCCCTCGCAGGTCATCTCAAAATACACTTTACTTAAAGCTGGAGCATTCTCAAGGGCGTTACAAGAACCTATGGGAAATATTTGTTTCATTACTATTGGCTATTGTAGGGTGGAATATATGTATCAGATGTAACGTTATTCAACCAGATGAAACATTGTTAAACAGAATATGCATCCAAAACGCTTATCTGTTGGGTTTGACAAGATGCAGGCACTGAGCTGATGTGGTATACGACATACAGATAGAACACTACAAACTACAGACTGAGCATTATAAAGGAGGTAATTCAGGACATACACAAATAATAAATTTAGTTAAATTATCTCTGTGACCTTGTAGAACTACATTCAGTAGGAAGACTTTTTAAAAGACATTGTGTGTTCACAACCTATCTTGCTATTTAAGTCAATTTTGTTTTATTTAAGTAACGATATTGACATACCTGAGGCATGCCTTTCTCCGGAAATGAGAGAGATTGGCCCTAATGATCCAATTGATGTCACTCACAGGTCGTCTCAAAATACACATTACTTAATGCTGGAGCATTCTCAAGTGTGTTATCAAGAACCTGTCGGAAATATATGTTTCATCACTATTGACTACTGTAGGGTGGCATATATGTATCAGATGTAACTTTATTAAACCTGATCCGACATTGTTAAACAGAAAATGCATGCACAACACTTATCTGTTGGGTCTGACATATTGGTGCAGGCACTGAGCTGATGTGGTATACGACATACAGATAGAACACTACAAACTACAGACTGAGCATTATAAAGAAGGAAATTCAGGACGTACACAAATAATAAATTTTGTTAAAGTATCTCTGTGATCTTGTAGAGCTATATTCAGTAGGAAGACTTTTGAAACGACATTGTGTGTTCTCAACCTATCTCGCTATTTTAGTCAATTGTCAAATAACGATATTGACATACCTGAGGTATGCCTTTCTCCGCAAGTGAAAGAGAATTGCCCACCTGATCCAATTGATATCCCTTGCAGGTCGTCTCAAAATACACATTACTTAATGCTGGAGCATTCTCAAGGGCGTTATCAAGAACCTGTCGGAAATATATGTTTCATCACTATTGACTACTGTAGGGTGGCATATATGTATCAGATGTAACTTTATTAAACATGATCCAACATTGTTAAACAGAAAATGCATGCAAAACACTTATCTGTTGGGTCTGACATATAGGTGCAGGCACTGAGCTGATGTGGTATACGACATACAGATAGAACACTACAAACTACAGACTGAGCATTATAAAGGAGGTAATTCAGGACATACACAACAATAAATTTTGTTAAAGTATCTCTGTGACCTTGTAGAACTACATTCAGTAGGAAGACTTTTTAAAAGACATTGTGTGTTCACAACCTATCTTGCTATTTAAGTCAATTTTGTTTTATTTAAGTAACGATATTGACATACCTGAGGCATGCCTTTCTCCGGAAATGAGAGAGATTGGCCCTAATGATCCAATTGATGTCACTCACAGGTCGTCTCAAAATACACATTACTTAATGCTGGAGCATTCTCAAGTGTGTTATCAAGAACCTGTCGGAAAGATATGTTTCATCACTATTGCCTCCTGTAGGGTGGCATATATGTATCAGATGTAACTTTATTAAACATACTCCAACATTGTTAAACAGAAAATGCATGCATAACACTTATCTGTTGGGTCTGACATATAGGTGCAGGCACTGAGCTGATGTGGTATACGACATACAGATAGAACACTACAAACTACAGACTGAGCATTATAAAGGAGGTAATTCAGGACATACACAAATAATAAATTTAGTTAAATTATCTCTGTGATCTTGTAGAGCTATATTCAGGAGGAAGACTTTTGAAACGACATTGTGTGTTCTCAACCTATCTCGCTATTTTAGTCAATTGTCAAATAACGATATTGACATACCTGAGGTATGCCTTTCTCCGCAAGTGAAAGAGAATTGCCCACCTGATCCAATTGATATCCCTTGCAGGTCGTCTCAAAATACACATTACTTAATGCTGGAGCATTCTCAAGGGCGTTATCAAGAACCTGTCGGAAATATATGTTTCATCACTATTGCCTACTGTAGGGTGGCATATATGTATCAGATGTAACTTTATTAAACATGATCCAACATTGTTAAACAGAAAATTCATGCAAAACACTTATCTGTTGGGTCTGACATATAGGTGCAGGCACTGAGCTGATGTGGTATACGACATACAGATAGAACACTACAAACTACAGACTGAGCATTATAAAGGAGGTAATTCAGGACATACACAACAATAAATTTTGTTAAAGTATCTCTGTGACCTTGTAGAACTACATTCAGTAGGAAGACTTTTTAAAAGACATTGTGTGTTCTCAACCTATCTTGCTATTTAAGTCAATTTTGTTTTATTTAAGTAACGATATTGACATACCTGAGGCATGCCTTTCTCCGGAAGTGAGAGAGAATGGCCCTAATGATCCAATTGATGTCACTCACAGGTCGTCTCAAAATACACATTACTTAATGCTGGAGCATTCTCAAGTGTGTTATCAAGAACCTGTCGGAAAGATATGTTTCATCACTATTGACTACTGTAGGGTGGCATATATGTATCAGATGTAACTTTATTAAACATACTCCAACATTGTTAAACAGAAAATGCATGCAAAACACTTATCTGTTGGGTCTGACATATAGGTGCAGGCACTGAGCTGATGTATACGACATACAGATAGAACACTACAAACTACAGACTGAGCATTATAAAGAAGGTAATTCAGTACGTACACAAATAATAAATTTTGTTAAAGTATCTGTGTGATCTTGTGGAACTATATTTAGTTGGAAGCCTTTTGAATCGACATTGTGTGTTCTCAACCTATCTCACTATTTTAGTTAAATGTGTTTTATTTAAGTAACGATATTGACATACCTGATGTAGGCTGTTCTCCGGAAGTGAGAAAGAATGGCCCTCCTGATCCAATTGATGTCCCTCGCTGGTGGTCTCAGAATACACTTTACTTAATGCTGGAGCATTCTCAAGGGCGTTACTAGAACCTATGGGAAATATTTGTTTCATTACTATTGGCTATTGTAGGGTGGAATATATGTATCAGATGTAACGTTATTCAACCAGATGAAACATTGTTAAACTGAATATGCATCCAAAACACTTATCTGTTGGGTTTGACAAGGTGCAGGCACTGAGCTGATGTGGTATACGACATACAGATAGAACACTACAAACTACAGACTGAGCATTATAAAGGAGGTAATTCAGGACATACACAAATAATAAATTTAGTTAAATTATCTCTGTGATCTTGTAGAGCTATATTCAGGAGGAAGACTTTTTAAAAGACATTGTGTGTTCTCAACCTATCTTGCTATTTAAGTCAATTTTGTTTTATTTAAGTAACGATATTGACATACCTGAGGCATGCCTTTCTCCGGAAATGAGAGAGAATGGCCCTAATGATCCAATTGATGTCACTCACAGGTCGTCTCAAAATACACATTACTTAATGCTGGAGCATTCTCAAGTGTGTTATCAAGAACCTGTCGGAAAGAATTGTTTCATCACTATTGACTACTGTAGGGTGGCATATATGTATCAGATGTAACTTTCTTAAAATTGATCCAACATTGTTAAACAGAAAATGCATGCAAAACACTTATCTGTTGGGTCTGACGTATAGGTGCAGGCACTGAGCTGATGTGGTATACGACATACAGATAGAACACTACAAACTACAGACTGAGCATTATAAAGGAGGTAATTCAGGACATACACAACAATAAATTTTGTTAAAGTATCTCTGTGACCTTGTAGAACTACATTCAGACTACATTCAGTAGGGAGACTTTTTAAAAATCATTGTGTGTTCTCAACCTATCTTGCTATTTAAGTCAATTTTGTTTTATTTAAGTAACGATATTGACATACCTGAGGCATGCCTTTCTCCGGAAGTGAGAGAAAATTGCCCACCTGATCCAATTGATGTCCCTTGCAGGTCGTCTCAAAATACACATTACTTAATGCTGGAGCATTCTCAAGGGCGTTATCATGAACCTGTCGGAAATATTGTTTCATCACTATTGACTACTCTTGGGTGGCATATATATATCATCTGTAAGTTTATAGTGAGGACACTATATATATATATATATACGTAAAAAATAGATTAAGTACACTTACCAGGCGAAGGGGCACAGGCAGTAATAGCAACAAATAAACACACAGACACACACACACACTCAAAAATGCTAGCTTTCGCAGCCTAGCTGCTTCATCAGGCAGAAGGGAACGAGAGGGAAAAGGAAATGATGAGGGATTTAAGGAAGGGGGTAAGGAGCCATTCCAATCCCGGGACAGGAAAGACTTACCTTGAAGGAAAAAATGGAAGGTAAATAAATGCACATACACCCACACATTTACACAGACACAAGTACACTTAGGCAGACATACTGTAGAACTGTATATATATATATATATATAGAAAATGCATGCACACTGCAAGTACACAAGACCGCATACACACACATACGCATGTGCGCTTGCACACACACACACGCAGACACACACACACACACACACACACACACACACACACACACACACACACACACACGATCACACATTCACACACCACTCAACCACCTCACCAGGCGAGGTTTGGGATAGAGAGGTATGAACTGTAAGATCTTTTAGCAAAAGATCTTTCCGAGAACCCGAAAAAATTCTGGTCCTATGTAAAATCGATAAGCGGGTCAAAGCCCACTGTCCAGTCACTAGTTGATCATTCCGGGGCAGTAATAGAAGAAAGCAAACGGAAAGCTGAAGTTCTAAATTTTACCTTTAAGAAATCTTTCACGCAGGAGGACCGCACAAATATACCATCATTTGATCAACGTACTAATTCCGAAATGGGGGACATAGCAATAGGTATTTCCGGTGTAGAGAAGCAGCTGAGAGAGCTAAATACGAAAAAGTCTGCTGGTCCGGATGGAATACCAGTTCGGTTTTACAAAGACTATTCTGCGGCATTGGCCCCCTACTTAGCTTGCATTTATAGCGAATCTTTAATTCAGCGCAAAGTTCCTAGTGATTGGAAAAAAGCGCAGGTGACTCCAGTGTATAAGAAAGGAAAGAGAACTGACCCATACAATTACAGGCCAATATTGTTGACATCGGTTTCATGTAGAATTTTGGAGCATATTCTCAGTTCGAATATAGTAAATTTCCTTGAAACGGAAAAGCTTCTTTCCATGAATCAGCACGGGTTTAGGAAACATCGTTCATGCGAAACTCAGCTTGCCTTTTTCTCACATGACATCTTGCGAGCCATGGACGAAGGGTAACAGGCGGATTGTGTTTTTCTCGACTTCAAAAAGGCGTTCGACACGGTGCCACACTGCAGACTGCTAACGAAGATACGAGCTTATGGAATAGGTTCACAGATTTGTGACTGGCTGGAAGACTTCCTAAGTAATAGAACGCAGTACGTTGATCTCGACGGCGAGTGCTCATCAGAGACGAGTGTATCGTCAGGCGTGCCCCAGGGGAGTGTGATGGACCACTATTATTTTCTATCTATATAAATGATCTGATGGACAGAGTAAGTTGTAATATGCGGCTGTTTGCTGATGATGCTGTGGTGTATGGGAGGGTGTCGTCTGTAACTGACTGTAATAGCATACAGGATGACTTAGACAAAATTTCTAGTTGGTGCGAAGAATGGCAGCTAGCTCTCAATGTAGAAAAATGTAAGGTGATGCGCATGAGTAGAAAAAACAATCCTATAATGTTCGAATACAGCATCAGTAGTGAGCTTCTTGATGCGGTCGCGTCGTTCAAATATCTAGGCGTAACATTGCAGAGCGATATGAAATGGAACGAGCATGTAAGGACAGTTGTGAGTCAGGCAGACAGCCGACTTCGGTTTATTGGGAGAATTTTGGGAAGATGTACTTCACCTGTAAAGGAGACCGCATATAAAACGCTTGTACGACCACGTCTTGAGTATTGCTCAAGTATTTGGGACCCGCAGCAGATCGGTTTGAAGGAAGACATAGAGGCGGTTCAGAGGCGAGCAGCTAGATTTGTTACCGGTAGGTTCGACCAATGCGCGAGTGTCTCGGAAATGCTCCGGCAACTCAATTGGGGATCGCTGGAAGAAAGACGACGTTCTTTTCGTGAATTTCTGTTAAGTAAATTTAGAGGGCCGGAATTTGAAGCTGAGTGTAGTACGATCTTGCTGCCGCCTACTTACATTTCGCGTAAAGATCACAAAGACAAGATAAGAGAAATTAGGGCTCGTACGGAGGCATATAGGCATTCTTTTTTTCCTCGTTCAATTTGGGAGTGGAATAGGAAAGGAAATGCCTAGTAGTGGTACGGTGTACCCTCCGCCACGCACCTTACGGTGAATTGCGGAGTATGTATGTAGATGTAGAAGGTATGGAAAAATATATATATAGGGAAGTTTTCGTAGATTGAGGCCTGGTTGATTTCGGGATCGGAGAATGTATTGTAGGGATAACTCCCATCTGTGCAGTTCAGAAAAGCTGGTGGTGGATGGGAGGATCCAGATGGCCCGGGTTGTGATGCAGCCATTGAAATCAAGCATGTGCTCCACTGCATGCTGTGCCACAGGGTGGTCCACCTTGTTTTTGGCCATAGTTTGGCGGTGGCCATTCATCCTAATGGACAGCTGGTTGGTGGTCATGCCAATATAGAAAGCTGTACAGTGATTGCAGCACAGTTGGTAAATTACGTGGCTGGTTTCACAAGTGGCCCGGCCTCTGATAGGGTAGGATAAGCCTGTGACAGGACTGGAATAGGAAGTGATGGGTGGGAGGGGTGGGAAGGATCTTGGGCAGGATGTCTCTCATTTCAGGGCACGAGGATAGAAAATCAAAACCTTGGCGAAGGATGGAATTTAGTTGTTCGACACCAGGGTGATACTGGGTGACAAGGGGAGCGCACTTTTGTGTATGGTTACTGATGTTAGGAAGAGGACTTGGGGTGTGTGAGGATATGACATGGGAGATTTGTTTGCGGACTAGCTCTGTGTGGTAGTTTCTGTTTGTGAAGGCCTTTGTGAGACCTTAAGCATATTCAGAAAGGGAATTCTTGTCACTGCAGATATGCCGTCCACGGGTGGCCAGGCTGTAAGGGAGGGATTTTTTTGACATGGAAGGGATGGCAACTGTCAAAATGTAGGTACTGTAGGTGGTTGGTAGGTTTAATATGGACGGAAGTGTGGATGGAGCCATCAGTGAGGTGGAGGTTGATATGCAGGAATGTGGCATGGTTGGTTGAGGAAGACCAGGTATTGAGGTTCTGAAGGAAGGAGGATATGGTGTCCTGGCCCTGAGTCCAGATCATGAAAATATCATCAATGAACCGGAACCAGGCCAGAGGTTTGAGGTTTTGGGATGCTAGGAAGGATTCCTCCAGATGGCCCATGAACGGGTTGGCATAGGAGGGTGCCATGCGGGTGCCCATGGCTGTGCCTTGGACTTGATGGTAAACTTTCCCCTCAAAGGAAAAGTAGTTGTTAAGTAGGATGAAATTGGTAAGGGTTATGAGGAATGAGGTATCAGGATTGTGTTCAGAGGGACGTTGGGAGAGGTAGTGTTCCAGAGCGGCAAGGCCATGGGCTTGTGGGATGTTGGTGTATAGGGAGGTGGCATCCACTGTGACAAGTAAAGATCCAGGAGGCAAAGGGGTGGGAATGGTGGAGAGTCGGTGAAGGAAGTGGTTGGTATCCTTGATGTGGAAAGGTAGATTCTGGACAGTAGGTTGGAGGTGTTGGTCAACTAGGGCTGAAATTCGTTCGGTAGGAGCACAGTAACCAGCCACAATAGGGTGTCCAGGATTATTAGGTTTGTGGATTTTGGGGAGCATGTAAAAGGTGGGTGTGCGGGGTGCTGCTGGGGTGAGGAGGGAGATGGATTCAGGGGAGAGTTTCTGGGAGGGCCCATAGGATTTTAGTAGGGATTGGAGATCTTGTTGGACTTTGGGGATCGGGTCAATCTGGCACAACTTGTGGAGGAGTCAGAGAGTTGGCGGAGCCCTTCTGCCAGGTAGTCACTGTGATCCATAACTACAGTGGTGGAACCTTTATCAGCAGGGAGGATGATTATGTCAGGATTAGCTTTAAGGTTTTGGATGGCTCTTCTTTCTTCTGCTGAAAGGTTTGAGTTCATGGGAAGGGACTTGGGAAAGGATGGTGAGGACAAGTTGGAGGTGAGAAACTCTTGGAGGGTAACCAGAGGGTGGTTAGGTGGGAGTGCAGGGGGATCTTTGTTGGATGGTGGTATGAGTTGGGACAGGCAGGGTTCAATATTGGGATTAGGTAGATTGCGGTCAGAGGGATTGGTGGCAAAGTAGTGTTTCCATTGTAGGCATCGGGAAAAGGAGAGTAGATCTTTGACAAGACCAACATGATTGAACTGGGGTGTAGGACTAAAGGTAATCCTGGACGCCCTATTGTGGCTGGTTACTGTGCTCCTACCGAACGAATTTCAGCCCTAGTTGACCAACACCTCCAACCTACTGTCCAGAATCTACCTTCTCACATCAAGGATACCAACCACTTCCTTCACCGACTCTCCACCATTCCCACCCCTTTGCCTCCTGGATCTTTACTTGTCACAGTGGATGCCACCTCCCTATACACCAACATCCCACAAGCCCATGGCCCTGCCGCTCTGGAACACTACCTCTCCCAACGTCCCTCTGAACACAAGCCTGATACCTCATTCCTCATAACCCTTACCAATTTCATCCTACTTAACAACTACTTTTCCTTTGAGGGGAAAGTTTACCATCAAGTCCAAGGCACAGCCATGGGCACCCACATGGCACCCTCCTATGCCAACCCGTTCATGGGCCATCTGGAGGAATCCTTCCTAGCATCCCAAAACCTCAAACCTCTGGCCTGGTTCCGGTTCATTGATGATATTTTCATGATCTGGACTCAGGGCCAGGACACCCTATCCTCCTTCCTTCAGAACCTCAATACCTTCTCTCCCATCCACTTCACCTGGTCTTCCTCAACCAACCATGCCACATTCCTGGATGTCAACCTCCACCTCACTGATGGCTCCATCCACACTTCCGTCCATATTAAACCTACCAACCACCAACAGTACCTACATTTTGACAGTTGCCATCCCTTCCATGTCAAAAAATCCCTCCCTTACAGCCTGGCCACCCGTGGACGGCATATCTGCAGTGACAAGAATTCCCTTTCTGAATATGCTGAAGGTCTCACAAAGGCTTTCACAAACAGAAACTACCCCACAGACCTAGTCCGCAAACAAATCTCCCGTGCCATATCCTCACACACCCCAAGTCCTCTTCCTAACACCAGTAACCATATACAAAAGAGCGCTCCCCTTGTCACCCAGTATCACCCTGGTCTCGAACAACTAAATTCCATCCTTCGCCAAGGTTTTGATTTTCTATCCTCGTGCCCTGAAATGAGAGACATCCTGCCCAAGATCCTTCCCACCCCTCCTAAAGTGGTGTTCCGTCGCCCTCCCAACCTTCACAACATCCTAGTTCATCCTTATGCCACCCCGAAACCCAGGTCACTGCCACAGGGATCATAGCCTTGTGGAAGACCCCGCTGCAAGACCTGTCCAATCCACCCACCCAGCACTTCCTATTCCAGTCCTGTCACAGGCTTATCCTACCCTATCAGAGGCCGGGCCACTTGTGAAAGTAGCCACGTAATTTACCAACTGTGCTGCAAGCACTGTACAGCTTTCTATATTGGCATGACCACCAACCAGCTGTCCATTAGGATGAATGGCCACCGCCAAACTGTGGCCAAAAACAAGGTGGACCACCCTGTGGCACAGCATGCAGCGGAGCACATGCTTGATTTCAATGGCTGCTTCAGAACCCGGGCCATCTGGATCCTCCCATCCACCACCAGCTTTTCTGAACTGCACAGATGGGAGTTATCCCTACAATACATTCTCCGATCCTGAAATCAACCAGGCCTCAACCTACGATAACTTCCCTATATATATATTTTTCCATACCTTACAGTTCCTACCTCTCTATCCCAAACCTCGCCTATTTTGAGTGGTGTGTGAATGTGTGATCGTGTGTGTGTGTGTGTGTGTGTGTGTGTGTGTGTGTTTGTGTGTGTGTTCCCGTGTGTGTGCGCACGCGCGCGCATGCGTATGTGTGTATATGTGGTCTTGTGTAATTCGTTTCATACATAAATAATAAATTTCCTGGTGTATGTCCGTGATTGAGTAGAAGCATTTGAAGTAGCAAGATTTCTTAAACGACTTTGTAACTTCTCAACCTGTCTGACTATTTTAGTCAGTTATGTTTATATTAAATGACTGTATTGACACAACTGAAGTAACCCTTCCTGAGAGCCAATGGGAAAATAGCACTTCCCTTTCTCAATACGACTCATTTGTTTGGCTTGCTCAAAATTCTGGATTGAGAAAGCTCCAGTATCGTCAACTACGTTTACTCTGACATATCGGAATTCTTGGTTTCATCATTAATGAGTAATGTAAAAACACGCAGAACATTCTAAAAATTATAAATTTTTATTCGCCACTGTTGAGATTTGAGCCGGGGACCGTCTGCACAGAAATTTTCAACGCAATCAATTGCACCACCCGTTACGTAGGTAGAATCGTGGTATTCGTCCTCTTTCCGAAATAATAATATTAAAAAAATGTCGAACTGCCGTCGTTAGGTTGCATTTGTAGCCAGCTGCATTTTTCTGAATCTTGATTTTCAGTATGGCAGTTCCTAAGGAGTCTTACATTCTGCCTGGACGCCTTCTCTTCTGTATGGATCACAGGCGACAGACCCTCCCGTTGTAGCTTCATCATTAGCATCATGGTCGTCAGGTTACTTGATCAAGCAATCGTTTCTGTCTATCTGTTGTTTGTAATCGAGGTAAGGCTTCATACGGAGGACGTGTACAATATCTCTTCGCTTTTGTCGTTTTGAGGACGTCTCATAATCCTCGACTGCTTGTATGATGTTTGACTGGCGTCGTACTACATGATACCGTCCAAAGTATCACTTCAGTAACTAATCTGATAGCCCATCTTTCCGCACGGGGTAAAAATCCATACCAGATCTTCTGAGCTGTACACAACAGGTCGGTGCTTGTCGGTATATAGCCTACGGTACTTCTCCTGGGCGTCCGGTGTCCGTATGTGAGAAAGTTGTCTTGCTTCTTAGACCTTTTATGATGAGCTGTTACACATATCCTTAGTGTCGTCTGGTTGGTACGGGAACAGCGTATCTATTGTTGTCTCAGCTTCACGACGATGGGACAGGAAAATCGGCTTGAAGCCTGTATCGTCTTGCCTTGCTGTATTATAAGCAAATGTCACGACTGACGTACATCGTCAGCATATCTGTTAACGTCTCGTTAAAACGTTCTATAAGACCATTTGTCTGAGGTTGGTATGCAGTTGTTATTCTGTGGACAAAGTCACAACGTGACATTACCTCTGATACTAGTTTTGACATGAATACTTTTCCTCGATCAGTTATCATCACCCGTGGGGCACTGTGGTGCAAAATAATATCATCTATTAGGAATTTTGCGATCTCTGGAGCTTCTGCAGTTTTTATGACAGCGTAGTGGGTGAGGTAGTCACTGCAACTATCATTCATTGGTTGCCGGTAGTCGACTTCGGGAGCCTACCCAAAAGGTCGATACCAATCCGGTGGAATGGAGCTGCTGCAAGTGGAATTGGTACCAGATGCCCTGGAGGTAATTGTGGCACATGTTTCCGTCTCTGGCACTCCTTACAGTGACCTACATGGTGCTTGACAGATCAGTAGACACCCTGCCAGTAATACCTGCGTCTGCTTCTGTCTAGGGTCTACACGAATCCTTGATGACTGGATCGTGAAGAATCGTGGAAATACTTTAGAATAGCTGGCCGGAGAGCTGAAGCAACCAGAAGCCATTTGGAGCCCAATGGATCGTAGTTGCTCTTATAGAATGTCCCGTTTATGAGTTGAAACTCTCCTTTGGTCGGTTCTCCTTTCTACAAGGCCTGTATGGATTGTAATAATACTGGATCTTCGCTTTGTTCAGCTGTAATGTCAAATAACCCCGCGAGGGATGAAATTTCATCCTGTTGTGTTCGGCTAATGCATTCCTCGAAAGGTAGCCGGTGTCCTTGTGTTTGCGCCCGTTTTTGAATACCACTGTGACATCGTACTCTTGGAGTTTTAGTGCCCATCTTGCTTGTCGTCCTGATGGGTGCTTCAAACTGATCAGCCGACATATAGAATAGCGATATGTCACGACGGTTAATGGTTTACCGAATAAATACCGCCAGAACTTGTTGATAGTCCAGATAACGGCGAGACATTTCTTCTCGGTTGTAGTTTACCTTGGAATTTGAGAGAAGTCTCGATGGATAGGTCTCAACTTTTCAACACTTTCCGTACCTTGTACAAGTACTGTACCAATTCCATAACAGCCACCGTCTGTGAGAAGTTCGGTTTCCGCATTCTCGTCGTATAAGGCTAGAACTGGTGCGGAAGTTAGAGCATCCTTAAGCGCCCGGAAACTTCTTTCTTTCGTCTCATCACAGGAAGACTTGGCGACTCCCTGCAGCAGTTCTTGCAATAGACGTACCTTGTTACAAAACCCTTTAATGAAACGACGGTAGTATGAGCATAGCTCGAGAATACTGTCACATCATGCATGTGCTGAGGAGATAGAAATGCTGTGACTGCCCTTACTTTATCTGCATCAGACCGACACCATCTCCGTTCACTTGGTGCCCTAGGATTTTTCTCTCTTTGACGACGATGACGTACCTCTTTGGGTGGAGGCGGAGTCTTGCTGTCTGAACACACTTCAACACATTTGTCAGGTGGCTTAGATGTTCCGCAAATATCCTCGAGAAAAGCACAATGTCATTTAGACTACAAAGACTTGTCGTTCATTTAAGATATCGGAGAAAGTTGTCCGTTGTGCATACGAATGTGGCCGGGTAATTACATAGTCCAAATGGCATGACTGAATTCACAGAGGCCGCCAGGTGTAATAAAAGCAGTCTTCTCCCTATCAACTTCGTAAACCTCGATTTGCCAGTACCTGTCTGCATGTCATTGGTTGAGAAGTATGTAGCTTCTTTCAAGCAGTGTAAGTGTCGTCAATGCGCGGCAATGGGTAGTGCGAGGGTGAAGGTCGGGGTGAGAGTTTAAAATAGAGAAAGTTTAATTTTTTTCAAACTCACAACCACCAGCTGCGAACCAAATTCCTAAACATGCAAAAACACTGGAACTGTGAATGCGACTCGTTTTCTAGGGGATGATATCACACGTTCGCAGCTTTCCTTCCCTGCATATGATTAACAAAACAAATTCATAATAAAATAAAGTTCATGAGAGAAAAAGGGTGTACTAACTACTATTTTTGAAAACACGTAAAAGTTCACTTTATGTTGTTTATTTCACAATATTTGAACCATGTGGCTGATACGTCTGTACGTCGACACATTTACCAAATAAAGTTATAGCTCGTGAGCCCCCAGACAAAAATGAATATTTGTCGCGAATTGTTTTCACACCACATGGCTGTCTCAAACACCGTTTATGTTCATGACTATGCGACGACACGTGTTACATTAACAAATCACAGTCACTTTAATTCAATGCGATGCACACCTTGTTCCACCGGCTAAATATTCACAAACACACAGTAGCACTCGATTTAACTTGGTACAGTCTACGACAAGCAACCACACGTGGCGATTACCACAGACAAATCTCAAGTCACCACCTTGAGATCCACATGCCGACTGATTGCAGAGCGACGCCGCCCGGCCAGCTACACCACGTGCTCGCATCTCGTTACTTCTTGCCCTCGCGCGCGCGCCAAAACTCAACTGCCGGGGTTTTTCCCCTACGTCATCAACTTCCCCATGTGAGCTGTTGTAACCGATTTGCCAACGTACAGCGCTCAGCCAATACATTTCTAAAACTTTACTTAATATCAAAATAATTACACTACACATTAACAAATATTTTCTTACGTTTTTATATTAGTATAAACATCCTTTGTACTGTTTATCATAATCGTGCAATTTCTTATACCACAGATAAGTGATTTAACTGAATACTTCAAGATAAAATACAAAAGATTAATTGAAAATGAAATGAGAAATAGTTAATACATTATTTTTATAAACAAACATTGCCATGCTAGATGTGTAACTGTCTTGTCTTCGTTGGTAATTTATTACTTTTCATTGTCAATTAAACATATTACGTTAGATGTGACTATATCAGCTAATGTATTGTTTATTTATCAACAGGCTATTTTGTAATGAGGGCCTTAAAGGTTCCTAACTGCATCGTATTACTTCAAATGCCAGTAGTATTACAATATTTGTGCATTGCACTGTGCCTGGCACTCGCCATTGTCCCTCTCTCCCCTCACTGGAAACGAACTGGAAAATCCTAAGTTGGAACAAGCCACCAACGTCGGCCTGCTCGCTGGCCTCCCGTCAGCTACAAGCACACAGCAAATCTCAACGTGGAGAATTTCCACCTATGGCCTTACTATAAATGTTGTCACCCAACTGTGTACATACATTGCTACCATAATTAATAAGATTAAAATTGTGTAACATTTAGTGCATTGGCATGGTCAATGTTTGCAGTGAACTTCATACTGTTTAATTATCAAATGCTATTGATTACCGGTATTTCTATTAGGCGGTAATCTCACAGTAGATATCTTACTTTGTGAATTTCTTCAGCCGCCTATAGTCGACACGGAAACGCCAAGTGCCATCCTTTGTTTTTTTTTTTTTTTTTTTTTTTTTTTTTTTTGAGCACCGGAGACGGCCAGGGACATTCTGAAGGTTGAGTAATGTCATCGTGCAACATACTGTCCACTTATTCTCGAATTATCCGTCTTTCATTTGGCGACATTGTACGAATGTTGGCTAATTGGTGGATGATCCCCAGTATTGAGACACTCTTCAATCGTGGGCTATTTCATATGGCTCTTCTCCTGCCTGGCCCGGAATACACCTGAAAATTGGTTTAGTATGGATAACACTTGCTGACGTTGTTCCTGGGTCAGACTGGACCCCATATCCAATTAAATAGTAGTTGTTGTCGGCAGTAACAGCAGAGCATGAGACTTCGTCGATGACGTTGAGCTCAACATCCTGGAGTGGTATAGCTGTCCCAATACACATGCCTTTTGGAATGAGTTGCGATTGCTCGTGAGAATTAGTGACCCAAAGTCCTCCTCGACCACTATCTTATGATAGCCGCTAGTATGTAAATTTCCTTTGTTATATTGATTACCACTCCCAGACATTGCCGAGGTGGGGCGGCTTGCGTGCCTCAACGATACAGATAGCCGTACCGTAGATGCAACCACAGCGGAGGGGTATCTGTGGAGAGGCCAGCCAAATGTGTGGGTCCTGAAGAGGGGCAGCAGCCTTTTCAGTAGTTACAGGGGCAACAGTCTGGATGATTGACTGAGCTGGCCTTGTAACATCAGCTAATGTGGCTTTGCCACACAGCTACTGCGAACGGCTGAAATCAAGGGGAAACTACAGCCGTTACTTTTCTCGAGGACATGCAGCTCTACTGTATGGAAATATGATGATGGCATCCTCTAGGGTAAAATATTCCGGAGGTAAAATAGTCCCCCATTCGGATCTCCGGGCGGGGACTATTCAGGAGAATGTGATCATCAGGAAAGACAACACTGGCATTCTATGGATCGGAGCGTGGAATGTTAGATCCCTTAATCAGGTAGGGAAGCTAGAAAATTTAAAAAGGGAAATGGATAGGTTGAAGTTAGATATAGTGGGGATTAGTGAAGTTCGGTGGAAAGAGGAACAAGATTTCTGGTGAGGCGAGTACAGGATTATAAATACAAAATCATTTGGGGGTATTACAGGAGAAGGATTGATAATGAATAAGAAAACAGGAATGCGGGTAAACTACTATGACCAGCACAGTGATCGCCTTATCATTGTCAAGATAGATACGAAGCCAACACCGACCACAGTAGTACACGTTTATATGCCAACTAGCTCTGCAGATGATGATGAGATCGAAGAAATATATGAGGAGCTAAAGGAAATTATTCAGACAATTAAGGGAGAGGAAAACTTAATTGTTATGGGAGACTGGAATTTGGTAGTAGGACAAGGAAGGGAAGATAGTAGGTGAATATGGTCTACGCAAAAGGAATGAAAGAGGAAGCCGCGTGATAGAATTTTGCACGGAACATAATTTAGTTATAACAAACACCTGGTTTAAGAATCACAAAAGAAGGTTGTATACGTGGAAGAGACCAGGAGACACCGGGAGATACCAGATAGATTTTATAATGGTAAGACATAGATTTCAGAACCAGGTTAGAAACTGTAAGACGTACCCAGGGGCAGATATAGACTCTGACCATAACTTGTTAGTCGTGAAATGTAGGCTGAAACTGAAGAAACTACAAAAATGTAGGAAAATAAAGAGATGGGACCTGGATAAATTGAAGGAACCTGAAGTTCTTAAGAATTTCAGAGGGAGCTTTAGGCAACAATTGACGGAAACGGGGGAAAATAAAACAGTAGATGAGGAGTGGGTAGCATTGAGAGATGAAATAGTGAAGGCAGCAGAGGACAAAATAGGTAGGAAGACAAGACCTGCAAAAAATCCTTGGATATCACAGGAGATACTAAATCTAATCGATGAAAGGAGAAAATATAAAAATGCAATAAATGAAACAGGCAAAATGGAGTACAGACGGCTAAGAAATGAGATTGACAGGAAGTGCAAAATGGCTAAGCAGGAGTGGCTAGAAGGCAAATGCAAGGATGTAGAAGAATGCATAAATAGGGGAAAAATAGATACAGCCTACAGGAAAATAAAAGAAACATTTGGAGATAAGAAAAACAGCTCTATGAATATCAAGGACTCTGAAGGAAAACCAGTTCTCAGCAAAGAAGGGAAAGCGGTAAGGTGGAAAGAGTATATAGAGAGGCTCTATGAAGGAAATGAACTTAGCGGCAATATTGTAGAAAGGGGAGAAGAAGTAGATGAGGATGAAATAGGAGATACTATACTGAGAGATGAATTTGACAGAGCACTGAAAGACCTAAGTTGAAACAAGGCCCCTGGAATAGATCATATTCCCTCAGAGCTATTGAAGTCTCTGGGAGAAACAGCCATGACAAAACTGTTTCAGCTGGTGTGTAAGATGTATGAGACAGGTGAAGTACCCTCAGACTTTAAGAAAAATGTTATAATCCCCATTCCAAAGAAATCAGGTGCAGACAGGTGTGAAAACTACAGAACCATCAGTTTAATAAGTCATGGTTACAAAATATTAACACGAATTATTTACAGAAGGATTGAAAAGTTGGTAGAAGCCGACCTCGGGGAAGATCAGTTTGGGTTTAGGAGAAATGTAAGAACACGGGAGGCAATACTCACTTTACGGCTTATCCTAAAAAATAGATTAAGAAAAGGCAAGCCTACATTTTTAGCTTTTGTAGATTTGGAGAAGGCTTTTGACAATTTTGATTGGAATAAACTCTTTCAAGTTCTGAAGCAAGCAGGAGTAAAATATAGGGAGCGTAAGGTTATTTACAACTTGTACAAAAACCAGACAGTGGTTGTCAGAGTTGAAGGATATGAAAGGGATGCAGTGGTTGGAAAGGGAGTAAGACAGGGTTGTAGCCTTTCTCCAATGTTATTCAATTTGTACATTGAGCACGCTATAAAGGAAAGGAAGAAGAAATTTGGTGAAGGAATTAAAGTTCAGGGGGAAGAATTAAAAACATTGCGTTTTGCCGACGACATAGTCATTCTGTCAGATACAGCAAAGGACCTGGAAGAGCAATTAAACGGAATGGACAGTGTGCTGAAAGGGGCATATAAGATGAACATTAACAAGAGCAAAACTAGGGTAATGGAGTGCAGTCGAAGAAAATCAGGTGATGCTGAAGCAGTTAGATTAGGTAACGAAGCAATAAAGGAGTAGATGAGTTTTGTTACTTGGGCAGTAAAATAACAAATGATGGTCGCAGTACAGAGGATATAAAATGCAGATTGGCAATGGGTAGAAAAGCGTTCTTGAAAAAGAGAAATCTGTTAACATTGAATATTGATTTAAGCCTAAGGAAGTCCTTTCTGAAGGCATTTGTATGGAGTGTTGCCTTGTATGGGAGTGAAACATGGACGATAAACAGTGCGGACAGGAAGAGGATTGAGGCTTTTGAAATATGGTGCTACAGAAGAATGCTGAAGATTAGGTGGGTGGATCGCGTAACTAATGAGGAGGTACTGAACAGAATTGGGGAGAAAAGAAGTTTCTGGCATACCTTGACTAAAAGAAGGGATAGATTGGTAGGGCACATTCTTAGAAATCAAGGAATTGTGAATTTAGCGTTGGAAGGAATTGTGTGGGGTAAAAACCGCAGAGGAAGACCAAGAGATGGATACAGTAAACAGATTCAGACAGATGTAGGTTGCCGTTCTTATGTGGAGATGAAGAGGCTTGCTCAGGATAGGGTATTGTGGAGAGCTGCATGAAACCAGTCTCCGGACTGAAGACCACAACAACATATTGATTAACTTTATGTGATCGACAAGCACTTCACAGTTCAGATAGTCATCTCGACTGTTGACTGTTGACTGGAACTCTTTCATTGTTAACTGCGGGATCTCAACATTCGCGGCAGCAAACAATCTCCCAGGGGAGCGTGTATTACGTATACTCGTCGGAACGGCTTCCTCAATTTATAGCTCAGATCTTTCAAAGTCAATGACAGCCTAGGATGCTTGAAGGAAGTCCCATCCGAGAATGGAGTTATGGCTACATTCTGTTAAAACGACAAATTCAAATGGATGAGTGTTGTTGATAGTTATTCTTACGTCATATGTTCCTGCCGCCACGGTGGTGTGGCCGAGCGCATGATGCTCAACACTCCGATGCGCGAGGCCGTAGCGCGTCGGGGAGCTCGAATCCCCCCTCCGGTATGGATGTTTGTGCTGTCTTTAGTATAAGTTAGTTTATAAGTAATTTTTAAGTTTAAGGACTGTAACCCCGCAGTTAAGTCCCACAAGCTTAACAAATATTTGAACATGTTCCTGCCTGCCAGGCGTATTTTTCATTTGAGACCTTCAGCGCAGTTGCTCTTGTATCACAGAACAATATCTTCTTTAGCTTGCGGCGGTAGTCTTTCAACAATACAGAGAAGAAAGCTCCTGAATCGACTAGTACCCGGACAGGTTGGTCGTCGGTGACGACGTCAGTGAGATATCCCGACATCTTAGCGACCGTCGTCCATGGAGTATTTTCATCTGCGGCGGTCTCACCACCGAAGATGGTCACCTCGCCTAGTCTTCCTGATAACAGCGACTAGGAGAGCAGCTGGTATTTCTATAAGGCGACGGGGCACTACGGCGGCGTGTTGGTGAGCGACCACGTCCAGGATACGGCGACGGGCTTTGCCCCATAGGTCGACAGTAAACGTCTGCAGTTGGCTGCCGTTGAAAGGAGTACTTCGATGGTTGGCGTCTTGCGGCATAGTAATTGTCAAATTCTCGTCTTATCTCTTTACAACATCGTGCTACATGTCCAGGAAGCCCACAATGAAAACACAATGGCGTGTTTCTTCGGGTTTGCTGCCGGATTTTGAAGTCAAACTGACCCAATATTTCGGCGGTACACCTGTCCGCCATCCTCAGTGTAACCAAAGTGTTTTTGGAGATATGTTGATGACACATTCTTTGTGTGGCCCCATGGACGAGATTCTCTGAAGCGATTTCTTGACCACTTCAACTGTCTCCATCCCAATATCAAATTCACCATGGAGGTTGAAAGCGATGGGAAGCTTCCGTTCCTGGATGTCATGGTGTACAAGAAACATGATGGTACCCTGGGACACAGTGTTCACCGGAAACCCACGCATACAGATCTGTACCTCAATGCAAGAAGCTGCCACCCACCACACCAACGCAATGGCGTCCTTAAGACTCTGGTACGCAGAGCTTATGCAGTTTCCGATGCAGACAGACTACCACAGGAACTTTCACACTTGGCTTCTGTGTTTAAGGAAAATGGGTACTCCGAGAAGCAGATTCTTCGAGCTATGCAGTTTGGACCATCCCGGGAAGTACATGAAGAGGAAGACAGATTTGTTGCTTTTATTCCATATGCAGGGGGTATATCTCACAAAATTAGCAGAATCCTAAGGAAATTTAACAACCAGAGTGTGTTCCGTCCACCACCCAAGATCAGGACACTTTTAGGATCCGTTAAAGACGACTTGGGCCTTGAAAAACAGGGTGTGTACAGGATTCCATGCGAGTGTGGGAAGGCGTACATTGGCAGGTCGATCCGCACTGTTCATGACAGATGTGTAGAACATCGCTGTCACATCAGGCTTCTGCAGCCCGAAAAATCAGCAGTTGCGGAACATTGTCTAAACGAGGAACATAATATATTGTTCGATGAAACTCGTATTGTGGCCAGCACGTCCGGTTTTTGGGACAATGTTTATAAAGGGTCCATTGAAATCAGGTTGTCAGAAAATTTAATTAATAGAGACAAGAGTTTTCCGCTTAGCAAGGCGTGGAACCCGGTTTTATCAAATATGAAAAATCATCGATCTTTTATGCAACCCACCAGATTGCTGGAAGACAACCCATGACTGCGATATATCGCGAGCACCGCCTTTCCGCCACCGGCGGCGCCGCAAGACCTGTCTATGTGCAGTACCTGTGGCAGGCCGCGCATGCGCCTTACACCACTCGCAGCTCTCTATAGGACGGCGTTCCATGCCCTCGGCATCAATTGTCGGCGAGTCCAGCAGCAGCAGTTCCCCTGAGGATGGCGGACAGGTGTTCCGCCGAAATATTGGGTCAGTTTGACTTCAAAATCCGGCAGCAAACCCGAAGAAACTATGAAGGAACTATTACGCCGGGAAAGCCTACGAAACTACAATGGCGTGTTGTCTTCTGTCCTCCAGATATCTGTCCTCCTGTGAGGCGTTATAGTTTCCGGAGGAGGTTGTTATGGCAGCGTCTTTCGATTCCAAGACTGACGTTTGGCGGCTGTGGCGTAAGTCATAGTAGGGCGAAGCCATTCTTCACGTCGGTTGAGACTGTCGGGGCTGACAGGCGCTTTATATTTCAACTACCTCTTCCTCTGCTGCATCACCTCCGTCATGTACAAGACTGACATCCATGGCCATAATCTCGTGCTCACTTAGTCCAACAGTCCCGGCTGCCATAACATAATTCTTCTCTCACAGTTTGTCGTATAAGCGAAGCAAAGTCATGCTGGTCTTCCACAACGGCCCTGCGGGCAGTGAAATTTTATAGGCTTCGTCATATCCGGGATAACTATTTACCATATGACCAAAGCACTGTATATACGACTGCGTTGACTCACCACATCGCTAGGCCCTGTACTACAATTGCTCTTCCGATAAGCGGACTTGTCGCTGGTGGTCTCCAAACGTTTTCTTAAGCCCTGTCTGGAATTTTTCCAAGCTATCGAGATTGTCCTTGTTATTCTGAAATCACTGCTGGGCCGTCCCATCCAGGTAGGAATATAGGTTTTCCAGGCACATGATTATACTTGGCGACTCGGTCGAATCCTTTCAGCCATTAGTTTGGGTCCTGTGCACCGTCTCCAGTGAACAGCAATTGGTATCTTCTGTGCAGCTGCCTAACCGCTATTTTCGTATCCATGGGTCTTTTGATAACACGGATTTTCGGACGGAGGTAGACGGTATACCATTTGTATTCCGGTTCTTGTCCGTGGAGGCGACTACTCTTCGATGATGCACATGTATAGCAGGCGCCTCCACCAAAAAGTGTCTCGTTGAAAACTGTAAGTCGTCCGGAATTCGAAGGATGGTCGTTAAAAGAGCACAACAATTTACACGTAGAATAGGATTATTGTTAACACAAGCGTACACTCAGTACAAACTGACACCTGATTCGAGTACACCGCTATTTATACGTAGAAAGAATTTTCTGGAATTACATCTACACCTACATGTGATACTTTGAAAATCACATTTAAGTGCCTGGAGAGGGTTCATCCAACCACCATTATTCTATTTATCTGCCATTCCATTCTCGAACAGCGCGTGGGAAGGAAGAACAGCTGAACCTCTCAGTTCCAGCTCTGATTTCTCGTATTTTATTCTGGTGATCATTTCTACCTATGTAAGTGGGAGTCAACTACATATTTTCGCATTCGTAGGAGAATGTTGGCGATTGGCGTTTCGTAAGTAGCCCACACCGCAACTATAAGCGCCGTTGTTGTAATGATTCCCATACCAGATCCTGTATAATTTCCGTAACGCTGTCTCCCCTGTAGCATGACAATACGAAACGATTTGCAAATGATTGTTGAAGGAAGGAAGAAGGATAGGAAAGAAAGGATTGACAGCGGCTGCATTAGGGCATTGATTTTAAGCAATGGCGACACGTGAAAATATGAGCCGGACCGGGAACCGAACCCGGGTCTTCCGCTTCGGGTCAGCGGTCGCCTTAACCACTTGGCCACCCGTGCTCGCCTCCCGTCCGTCTCAAATCCTCACAAGTCGCAAGCTATGTTTCTAGCGCCCCTATCGTCCATGCCCTCTTACACTCGCCATTACGGATTCCCGTGCGAGGTCGGACGTATTACCGCATCTGCGGTGAAATAACTGAAACTAAATCCATCGTCGTGTTTTAATACTTATTGTATTGGTGTCGTGTCTGTTACTTCGGAAGCCCTAATGCAGCCACTGTCAATCCTTTCTTTCCTATCCTTCTTCCTTCCCTTCCTTAGCAATCATTTGCATATGCTATTTGGCTGCAAAGCAGGTGTGGTGTCTGTTCTTTCGGACGTCCGAAGGAACAGACACCACACCAATACAATAAATACAAAACGAGCTACCCTTCTTTGGACACTTTCTATGTCCTCCGTCAAAACCACCTGATAAGGATCACTGGATAGCAATACTCCAAAAAAGGACGGAAAAGCGTAGTGTATGCAGTTTCTTTAGTAGTTCTGTTGCATCTTTTAAGGGTTCTGCCAGTAAAACGCAGTCTCTGGTTCGCCTTTCCCACGACATTATCTAAGAGTTCTTTCTAGTTTAAGTTTGAAGTAATAGTAATTCCTAGGTATTTTGTGGAATTTACAGCCTTCACTTTGGATTGATTTATCTTTTAAACAAAGTTTAAAGGATTTCTTTTCGTACTCATGTGGACGACTTCACACTTCGCATTAATTACAGTCAATTGCCAATTTTTACACCATACTGATATCTTATTCAGATCGTTCTGCAGTTGGTTTTGATCTTGAGATGATTTTACTAGACTGTAAATGACGGCGTCATCTGCAAACAAACTAAGAGAGCTACTTAGAATTTTTCCAAAATCGTTTATGTAAATAAGGAACAGCAGAGGACCAATAACACTACCCCGTGGAACGCCTGATACCACCTCTGTTTTAGTCGATACTTTACAATCGATTGCTACAAACTGTGTCCTCTCTGACAGGAAATCCCCTATCCACTCGCAAATTTGGGTCAATACTCCATAACCATGCAATTTGATTAAAAACCGTTTGTGAGGTACCGTGTAAAAAGCCTCCCCAAATCAAGAAATATGGAATCGATTTGTGAACCCTTTTCGATAGCACCCATCACTTCGTGTGAGTAAAGGGGTAGTTGTGTTTCGCATGAACGACATTTTCTAAATCAGTGTTGACCTTGAGTCAATAGATCATTCTGTTCGAGATAATTCATAATATTTGAATGCAGGATATGTTCCAAAAGCCTGCTGCAAATTGACGTCAATGATATAGGCCTGTAGTTTAGTGGGTTACTCCTACTGCCTTTCTTGAATATAGGTGTGTCCTGTGCAATTTTCCATTCTTTTGGTACAGATCCTTCTTTGAGAGAGCGGTTGTATATGGCTGTTAAGTAAGGACCTATCGCTTCAGCATAGTCACATAGAAATGGGTATACAGTCCGGACCAGAAGTCTTGTTCTTGTTAAGTGATTTTAGTTACTTTCTACTCCGATGATATCAACTTCGACGTTACCCATTCTGGTCTCTGTTTGTAATTCGAAATCTGGAATATTGGTTTCGTCTTCTTTGGTGAATGAGTTTAGTAACTCTGCCTTAGTAGCGCTATCATCGGCAGGATCGCCATTACTATCACGTAGTGAGGGTATTGTTTGTGTTTTACCTCTAGTATGTTTAACATATGACAAAATTCACTTTGAGTTTTCAGTCAAATTTCGAGAAAGAGTTTCGTTGTGGTTAGTATTGTTGGCATCTCGCATTGAAGTCCTCGCTAAATTTCGAGTTCTGTGGAGGATCGTCAATCCTGGGGACTTTGTGTTCGTTTCAGTTTAGCATGTCTTTTCCATTGCTCTTTCATCAGTGTCCTGAACTGTTTTGTTTACCAAGGGGGATCACCTCCTTCTTTTATTAATTTATCTATACTAATAATAAATCTGTAAATGTAGGCCTGTCGCTGTTCACTTATATCTTCAAAACTATTGGATGAAACTTTATGCTGTTTTCACAGGAAATGTGGGGTCAACATACAGGCATAATTTTATGAAAATTGGATCACGAAAAAAATAACATATGATAATTTTAAGTGTTTTCATAACCGTCGTGTCTGTTTGTTCAACTATTAAAAACCTCTATCTCCAAAACAACGTCACGAATTTGCATGGGGTTTTCACAGGTAACTTGAGCGTAACACTGGACTACATATAGACTTCATTTCATAAAAATCTTATCACGGAAAAAAAAAATAAAATAAAATGAAAAATAAAAAAGACTATCGTAATTTGAATATTTTTTTATCTATGGCCGTCATGTCTGTCTGTCTCTTTAAACATGATATGTCCAAAACTACCTGACGAATTTTCATGGGGTTTTCACACAATAGGCTAACTTGAGCATATCGTACGGTTACATAAAGGCTTCAATATTTAAAATCAGATGAGAGAAAATAAAAATATCATAAAGTAATCATTTGCTTAAAATCCATCGTGTAATTCCCTTTGTTGAGGATAATCTACTAAGGAACTCCACGAACTTTCATGGGTGTCCACAAGTAAATTGAGAATAGTTTGGAGAATAACATAGGCTTCATTTCATCAAAATCGGACCAGACAAAGGAAAGATATCGTAATTTGAAGTTTTATGTGTATACTATGCTTATAAGTATGGCGTAGTACAACAAATCTCCAAGAGTACCATACGAACATTCATGAGGTTTCATAGGTCGATTGAGAGTACCTTGGGGAAACATATAAGCTTCATTTCATCGAAATCGGACCAGGGGAAGAAAAGATATCGTAATTTGTAGTTTCTGTTGTATGATATGCATTACAGCGCAGTATAGCAAAGATCCGACAGAGGCACTGTTACTCACATAGCATACAAAATAACTAATAGATGGCGATGCTGCGTTTTCTGTTCACATAATTAAGGTGTAATACACTGACACAAGCGTTACGATTTTCCTTACGGCAGCGGTGTAGTGTGTTGATGGTGGTAACGGCCATTGAATCCTTTTTGAAAAATTAGTCACGTACAATGATGGAAATAATTCTTTGTGTTGATAATTAAATAAATAGTTGATGTTGTTCCGATCAGTAAATTAATGTTCCCACAGAAGCGAATATTTCGTTGCCAACGTTAACATAAAAAAATGTTCAAATGTTTGTAGAGTTTATGGGACTTAACTACGGGGTCATCAGTCCCTAAACTTACAAACTACTTATGAACTAGCTAATACTAAGGACGGCACAACCATCCATGCCCGAGGGGGCATTCGAACCCCCAACCATAGTGGCCGTGCAGACCCTGACTGGCGCGCCGCAGTCCCCTCGGCCACCGCGGCCGGCACGTTAACATACTAATCTGCTGCCACTGCAAGTAAAATTTAACACAGGTACGACAGAAAGAGATTTTTTTACTAGCTGTATCCCGCATGCCTTGCAGTGCCATGGAAAGAAAAACAGGGTTTCTTTCCCCAGGTTTCATTTGAATTTAAAACATAACGACGTTCATTCGCATCTAACGGTTTTCATTGGGCTTTGCAGGGAAACACGAATTTATGTAGTTTCCTTTCTGATTTCGGTGCATAATCATTACATATTGAGTCCATTCTGTTTACGAATGCCTAGAAAACAGTGTAGTACGGTACAGAACAAATAGAGGTTCTGTTAGTTATGTAGTGCACCAAAGAACTAGTAGTTGGTGATGCTGCATTTTTTACATTTTTTATTTCTTTTCGATGGTTATGCCATAGAACAGCAACGAACCACTAAAAGTGGTGTTGGTGTGCTGCAAAGAAATAATACATGATCATGTTGTGCGTATTCCCTCAGTAGCAGAAGTATTTTGAATTAAGAGCCGCAATCTTATCTCTGCAAATACAAACTAAAATTGAACAGCGAGTTGCTGAATACATTTTGTTTATTCACAGCTTAACGATATTTCTTTGATTCTTTTGACAGCGAGCATTTGAATTTAAAACATAACGACATTCCTTCCCATCTATCGATGTTCTATTTTACATATGAATTATTTGCAAGGAAAATCGAATTTATGTAGTTCTCTTTCTGATTTCGGTGTACCGTAATTACATTTTGAGTGCATTCTGTTTAGGAATGCCTCGAAAACGCCATAGTACTGGAAAGGACAAAGTGAAGCAATGTTAGTTACATAGTACACCAAATATCTAATCATGGCGTTGCTGCGTCTTTTTTCATAACTATGGTGTAATGCACTACAAGAAGGGGTACAATTTTACTTACGAAGGCGGCGTTGTGTGCTGATGTTGACAACGGTTGTTGAATGCTTTTTCAAAAATCTGTGACATAGAATGAGAGGAATTATTCTTTATGTTCACGATGAAATAAATAATTTATGCTGTTCTGGTTAGTAAATTAATCATCCTCATAAAGCGAATAGTTCATTGACAACGATAGCAAACTAAACCGTTCCCACTGTAAGTAAAATTTAACCCACATAGGACAAAAAAATTGTTTTTCTTCCTAATTGTATCCCGTATGCTTTGCAATGTCATAGAAAGCAAAGAAATACATCTTTCGACGGGTGTAAACACTAAATTGTACATAGGGTAGAAATATCTATGGAGCATTGCGGTCAGTGCATCTTCTCAATATTAAGCTGGAATTACCACGTGATACTGAGACAAATCCAGTCTTTCCACACATTTATTTGCTCTTCCGATTGTTTTGTAGCGCACTGGCTGTAAATAACCCCTACCTCCGTTTCGCAGAGCAACCACATAACATGAAATAATATCTAAATAAATGTGTCACAGAAGGAACAAGAAAGTTGAGCAAGCGTCGCTGAAAGAGCCGTATACACATAGGAACAAAAAAGGACCGAGATAAAGTTAGCGATTAGTAGATTTTTCCCAATATTACGTGACATATGCACCTTAATTTTGAGGACACAAAATCTGTTCTGCGCATCTGAATGCTCACTGCAGAATTATTTCTGCTCTGTGCCTGCCACTAGAGATAATGCACAAGCGAGGGACAAACTCATCAAAACCCTATATGCTTTCATAATTGTCCGGTACAATATAGTGATTAAAATTTGGAATTACTTACTTGTGGTGCGGACTACATTAAGATAGAGAAAGAGGTCTTCTTTTGCAGAGACAATTGTACTTAGATTTATAATCTGATTTCTGAATATACAGTTCTATTACACAAGGTCGATTTCAACTTTGTGCTTTACGAAGTAATCACTGCAGGACGTTGGGACACGTATTAGGTGGAAGAGTGGCCAATGCTGCTATTAAAGTCAAGACAATTCAATGGAAATACTCGTATATTTAATGGAAAGTTCTAAACAGACGACGGTTATTCATCGCACATTGACACCACCATGACGTCTTATTTGAACAGACATGAACTGCTCTGTTGATGAATTACCAGACTTCCAGCATTCGTCGAGTTTTCGATAATAGGGGGCACTGCGTACAGAATAACTACATTGTCCACAGTGCAACATTGCAAGACACTAATGCTTCAGCGTACACTGTGACAGATAAACAGTTCAGTTATACACCATAGAACCAATACATGGCGCTGTTAATATTATTACTATTTCTCATCTCAACGATAGAAGTGTTTTCAGAAGCTTACGACAAACAATTACACACCGCAGCCTTATCTTTGTGAACACAATCTAACGTTGAATTTACATCGTTCCGAAGTACGGACTTAAATTAATTTCACTGTTTTATGAAAAACATTATGATCATTCACCGTTTTCGACAATGACTTCTACTTAAATTTGACATCTTGGCTAGGAGACCTGAGTTTATTGACAGAGCGATCCAACAAGGATTCTGTATTTGCTGAACTAGGTCCGGAACCCTAAACAAACTATGATATACACAGGTCCCTCTTTAACAACCGTTCAGAAGCACGAGCATATAAGTTAGTTTGGTATAAAACTGTCAATTGCTGTCGATACTACTTCTTTGAATTTGAGTCACATCTGGTCTACACTTACGTTTAGTGTTAGGAACGAGTGGAAACTGTGTTTCAAGAAGCAATTTATTTTATTTCTATTTGCTTTTCTGAACAAATATACTTTTCATCTGTTTTTGGTAACTTTGGGACTTTCAATATTCAATCTCGCTACGACGGCCCTTTGTTCACTAAAACCTGTATCCGTTTTGATGCTCGTTATGGGCTCAGGATTATTTCTTGCTAAGAGATGAAGTGTATTTTGACATCCATTTACAATTCTACTTGGCTCATGAAATAATTGTTCAAAGTAATTATCAGAGAATGCGTTGAGTACAATGTCACACGATGTTTTATGCGTACGTCCTGATTTGAAAATATAATTTCAACATCAGATTGAGGGTAAATTACAATTACCGGCTACTATTATCGTATTAGTCGGGTACGTTTCTGTAATTAGACTCAGGTTTTCTTTGAACCTTTCTGCTATTGTATCATCAGAGCCAGGACGCCAGTAAAAGGAACCAATTATTAATTTCTTACGATTTTCAGGTACAACCTCTACCAATAATAGCTCACAGGAACTATCATCTTCAACTTTGCTACACGAAAAACTACTTTTGACGGCGACAAAAATCCTTCACCTATTAATCTATCCTTTCTGAACAGAGTTAGATCCTTTGCAAAAACTTCTGTTGAACTTATTTCCGGCTTGAGCCAACTTTCACTGCCTACAATGATGTGTGTTTCGGTGCTTTCTATTAACGCTTGGAGTTCTGGTACTTACCGACACGTTGTTGTTGTTGTTATGGTCTTCAGTCCGGAGACTGGTTTGATGCAGCTCTCCACCCTACCTTTTCCTGAGCAAGCCTTTTCATCTCCTCATAAGAACGACAACCCACATCCATTTGAATCTGCTTACTATACGCGTCTCTGGGTCTCCCTCTGCGATTTTTACCCCACACACTTCCCTCCAATGCTAAATTTACGATTCCCCGATGTCTAAGAATGTGCCCTACCAAGCGATCCCTTCTTTTAGTCAGGGTATGCCAAAAATTCCTTTTCTCACCAATTCTGTTCAGTACCTCTTCATTAGTTATGCGATCTACCCACCTAATCTTCAGCATTCTTCTGTAGCACCACATTTCAAAAGCCTCTATTCTCTTCCTGTCCGCACTGCTTATCGTCCATGTTTCACTCCCGTACAAGGCAACACTCCACACAGATGCCTTCAGAAAAGACTTCCTTACACTTAAATTAATATTCAGCTACGACAATTCACAACTGTTGTACCGATAGTTCTTAGATCTACATTTCTCCTGTGATCCACCTTCACCATTTGAGATTACCAAATGTTCAAATGTTTTTTAAGCTTATGGGACTTAACTATGGGGTCATCAGTCCCTAAACTTACAAACTACTTATGAACTACTTACGAACTAGGACGGCACAAATATCCATGTCCGAGGGGGGATTCGAACCCCCGACCGTAGTGGCCGTGCAGACCGTGACTGAAGCGCCTCAGTCCTCTCGGCCACCGCGGCCGGCCCCGACGGCGCAAGTCAAGCAATCTGCAGCCTACACGGTCGCAGAACCGTCTGAGTCTCTGATTCAGACCCTCCACTCGGCCATGTATTATGTAGTGAATTATACACGTTGTCGTTATGTACTAATGCCTTCTCTGCTGCGAAACTAATGCGTAGGCCATTAATTTCCATTTTTACGTCGTTTTCCGTGCAACCAGTACCTCCATTCTAATGACCTTCGCAATTGTCTTCTAACTTTCGGCTCGATATAACCAGTTTTTATAATCAGCCTCACACAAATGTATACATTTTATTTTTGCGCAAGACACCACACGAATTTCGCGATCATTTTTTCAAACAGTTTGTCAAATGCTGTTTCTGCTATACTAGCGCTTCAAGTGGTCACATTTCTCACAGCATTTAACATAAAACGAACTCTTTCTTTCATCAAATCCAAGGTGAGGAGCTAGATTTGATAAAAGAACTCTTCACGGATGCCAACATTGACAAAAGTTCGATGTTACTCCATCCAAATTTCTTTGACAAAGATTATTTGTCAAAGAAAAGTTGATAGTGTAATATCGGCTTAGACTTACACACTACTTCAAACAAACTTAAACTAACTTACGCTTTAAACACCAAGAAGGACCCGAACCTCTGGTGGGAGTGCAGTAGACCGTGACAACGCGCCTAATACCGCACGGCTGTACACTAACTCAACAGATGCCATTCGATAGTGGGGCACAGCTGTGTTGTTTGCACACCACACACCCCTTGTGCCAGTTGCAGTAGTATAGAGGACATGAGACGTAAGCGTAGAAATGATTATTGAAATGAACAACATCATCGTGAGGTGACGCCGTTCGGACGGACTACGGTGGTCGTCAGTTCACACGTTTAACTGTTCCTGAGTGTCTGTGTGTGTGTGTTTGTGTGTGTGCGTGTGTGCGCGTGTGTGTGTGTGACTGTCACACTCCACATCAGACGAACTAGTGCCCAACCAGCCACCATTGATACCCAAGCCTGGCGATATCTGACAATGTGAATAGTGACGGAAGGGCAACAGTGCAACAGATCACGTCCCAGTTCAACACAGGGCTTGCTTAGATGCCTAGCGGACAATCCACCACGAATCACCAAGGACATTGGAACAACAGCGGAACATGATGTGGTTCGATGCACTATGTGTGGCAAAAAGTACAGTAACCAGTCGATACTGTCTGCCAGCAGGCTGTGGTCAGAGGCAGAGAAGCCTCTGCTATGGCCTGGGGTTTATTTGCCTGGTACAGAATGGGCCCCTGGTTGATCTGGAAGGGAATGGATTTCGGTAAAATGGGCTTTGTAGTCAAGTGGACAGCGTGGTGGGTTGCCATACAGGGGGGCGTGGGTTGGATTCCCAGTCAGGTCGAGGATTTTCTCCACTCGGAGACTAAGTGTTCTGTCGTCGTCCTCATCATTTCATCATCGACGTGCAAGTGGCCCTAGAGGCGTCGCCTGAAGACTCCCACCAGGCAGGCCGAACACGATTCCAGTTGGTGTCTTATGGCCAAAATACCACATGCAAATATAACCATCCTGAATTGCGATATTTCAAGATAAATTGCCGCCACATCGCCCCCACACCACCCGAAAATGGTTTCAGGATCAATCAGGGTATAAAAAACTGACATGGCCTCCCTGGATTCCAAAGATGAACACCATAGACCATGTATGGGATGAAATGGAACACAGGCTTCGTGCCATAGGTCCAGCACACGCGAACAGACAAAAATTTGCTACCTCTCTCCAAATGTTAGTTGCATTGGTTTAAACCCCTCCCGAAATGTTGACAAAATTTTAAAAAATGGCAAAATTCTGTATAAGAATAAAACTCGATAACATTTTGCCAAACCTACAGGGTGTCCAGAAAAGGGCTCCCTGATTTCAAAATTAAATATCTCGAAAACAAAGATCGATAGAGGAATGCAGTAAACATGTTTATTCTGTAAGCTGTAAGAAGTTTATACAGCAGTTTGAAATAATAGTTACAAAAGCTGCTAACAGGTGGCGCTGTATGCTGTACAGTTCATATCAGCATACATAAGTGAAATAATCGTATGAAACGCTCTTTGCAAACAATCACATCACAATGTTTTCAAAATATTCACCATTGGCACTACAGAGGTGGCGCAAACGAAAAATGAAATTCGCCATCACATTTCGTAGTGTCTCAACCGAAATGGATTCACATGCAACAGAGATCGCCGATTGAAGCTCGTCCAACGTGGTGGGATGCTTCGGGTAGACCATGTCTTTCACTGTGCCCCAAAAAAAAAAAAAAAAAAAAAAAAAAAAAAAAAAAAAAAAAAAGTCACAGGGAGTCAAATCCGGCGAATATGGAGGCCAATCCATGCCTGCACCAGTAAATTTGGGATATTCCAAAGCAATGATTCGATTCCCGGAGTATTCCTCAAGAAAACGAAACACTTGTTCGGTCCGATGTGGTCGGGCTCCATCTTGCATAAACCATTCAGTACCTGGTCGATCCTCTAGCGCTTGCTGTGTGGCGACAAATTGTTCCAAAAATGCAACGTAACGTGCACCAGTGACCGTTTCTCAAATGTAAAAAGGGCCAATAATGCCTCTGCTGCAGCCCACACAGTAACTTTAGGAGAATACAGGGGTTTCGCTTCACACCAATATGGCTTTTCGGAACCCCAAAATCGCCAGTTCTGCTTATTCACGTATCCATTCAGGTGGAAGTGTGCTTCATCTGTAAACCAGATGCAGTCAACATCAAATCCTTCACTATCAATCATTGTGAGCATCTGATTGCACATCTCGAACGGTATGGCCTGGTGCATTTGAATTTTGAATGGAAACATGTGCAGGCTCTTTCTCAGTATTTTCTGCGTGCTGGAACGCTTCAAACCAGTCTCAGATGCAATTCTACAGACGGATGACATTGGATTTCGCTGAATAATTCCAGAAACTGTGGCGATATTTTCAGGCGTAACTGCAGTTTGCTTGTGGCCAACATGCCCCACTAGATCATCAGTTACGCTGCTTGTTCGTTGAAATTTTGCGAAGTGCGTACGAATGATTTTCGCATCGGGTCTTTTAGGAACATTAAATCGTGCTTGTAAACCTCACCTTGTTGCCATAGGACTCTCTTCTAACCCGTGGTACTCTAGCACCAGAAAACGCGTTGTTCAATGGAGTACTTGGCTGTAATCTCTTCCTTCGGTACGCTAACCTCCTTTCACGTTTCAATAGTGGAACTGATCCCTCTGGGCTTCGGATCACTATTTATACTAGGCATTACGTATGGAGATTACACCGTCATCTGTTAGCAGCTTGTGCAACTATTATTTCAAACTGCAGTATGAACTACTTACAGATTTCACAATAAACATACCGTTTACTGCATTCCTCTGTCGATATTTGTTTTCGAGATATTTAATTTTGAAATCAGGGAGTTCTTTTCTGGACACCCTGAGGAAGCCATTACACATGCTCCATACAGTCCGGATTTCTATCCATGCGAATCCCATATTTTTGGAGCCCTGAAAAGACATTCGTGGCCATTGGTATGCTTTGGACGAAAAGGTGCACACCTGGATAATAATCATGGTCCTATAGCTAACTGGAAACATTTGTGCGTGGAGGAATTGACCATTTTGTCTGACAAGGAGTTACATGTGCGGTATTAATCTTCGGAGAAATAATCAGCATTTTATTTAGTTATTGCCTAGGTGACTTCTTTTGTCTGCTCCTTATAGATGAGTGGGACTAGCCTGTTTTCTAATCACCAGGAACAATTCCTTGCTCTAGTATTAAAGGTAAATTATGGTAAAGAGGGGAAGCAATCCCGGTTCTGGAGTATAACTGTGTTCGAGATATGAGACGTTTTTCAACACTACCTTCAGTAATTACAATATCAGCAATATTTTTGATGTTACTACGTAAACGAATCAGGGTTCCTATCTACTCAAACGGAAGGCTAATTGCACACTTAGTTTCCGCCATTGACAACTTTAACGTAGTACAAATTTTGAGATAGGGTGTACTTCTCTGATAACGTTTCAGAAGTTATTGAAAGCTTCACACACTGTGTTTACAATTTCCATCCGTGTTTCGAACCGTACATGCCTTTATTCACGATATGATTTCCCATGTTCCTGTTTTTGAGAATAAGTAGATTCTTAAGAAATGTACTCATTTTGTTTCTATATCACTGTGACATTCCAGTACACATTGCAGTTCTTCGGGATGAAATACAATATGGTATATACAGGACTAAAGCCGTTGGCAGTTCTGTTGAGAGTACACGTTATTACTGTGTCCACTCATTGAGAACTTCTCCTGAAATCATAACCTGGCACGCCAATGCTTCCAGAGATGTACCAGGGATTTGTAAACTCATTTCACGGAGTCTCACTTTACTATACAGGACCAGTGGAGGCTCCACATGATATTAGGGGGCCATATGCTAAGTTAGTGTGTATAAGATGTACAACTGCAGCCCGAGAACCAACCCCTGTGGCACTCTTGCCACTAGGGAAAGTGTCTCACTGCCATCAGGGCGTGTGTGGAGGAGAATTTGCGTAGGTACTACAAAGACCGTAGCATCTATATCTATTCAGACAGCCAGGCAGCCCAGGGATCACTGGCAGCTCCTGCAAAAATGTCTAAAATTGTTGCAGAATGTCACAGGGTTCTAGTAGAGCTAGGGGAAAGCAATAGAGTAAACCTATTGTGGGTCCCTGGCCACTCGGGGATCAGTGGCAACGAACATGCCGACAGATTAGCCAGGGTGGAGGCAGAGACTCCATTTATTGGCCCAGAACCTGTCCTAACAATCACAAAGGCAATGATCAAATTGGAGCTACGTAACTGGCTTTGAAGACAGCATGTAGAACATTCGACCAAAGTCTATCAACAAAAACATGGCAAGGTAATGATGCCAAAGCCATGTTTTAAAAGAAGCTCTGCAATCCTGGGCCTGAACAAAAAATGTTCAAATGTTTGTTATGCTTATGGAACTTAACTACAGGGTCATCAGTCCCTTACAAACTTACAAACTACTTATCAACTACCTTATACTAAGGACGGCACAAATATCCATGCCCGAGGGGGGATTCGAACCCCAGACCGCGGTGGCCGTGCAGACCGTGACTGGAGCGCCTCAGTCCCCTCGGCCACCACGGCCAGCGTACCTGAACAGGAGAGAGATTAGACTGGATTGCTGACAGGCCTTGGGAATTTCAAAAAATCACCTACATACAATGGGAATAACAGAAGAGGATGTAGGATCTGTGATGACGGTGGTGAAACTGCATCACATCTAATCTTAGAATGCATTGCATTGGAGAGTAAAAGGCACACAACATTTGGGGCAGCCAGACTTGAAGAAATAAAGAACTGGTAAAGGGACTCCTTGCACTGTTAAAGGGCATTGGTTGGCTTTACTAGATATACAGGGAGCGATACCGCACAATAAACTTAGTTTCGGTGCGGGCAGTGGCGGGTTGGACAAAGACTTTTTTGGCTTCGCTGAGAAAATCAATCAATCAATCAATGAAGGAAAGCGTCGGCGATATTCCGTCCCCAGCTCATCGGTGGATTTTAAGAGCCAAGTAAACACGCAGCCCACGACCAAGTGGAACGTGACTGGTGCAAGAGACCCATGAATCTGTGTGAAAACCATAAAGCATGTTATAGTCTCTAGATGTCGTTTATGCAGCAGCGAATGTCAAAATGATTGACGAAAATAACAGCTGAGCGCGACTTGTACGTGTTATTGGTAATACTCAAGCTTCGAATCGGCGAGTTGGCAAGCAGCCCAGTGGTGCGCCGCTTCTGGAAGGCATTGTCCCGCAGAAAGAAGCTGCTAGAATCGATACCCCTGCGACAGCGTCAGAATACAGCGCCTGCAGGAAGATAGTTTGCGTGCTCTCCAGATGTACTTGAATTTATCGTGTTTTGGGCTCAAGGGTACATTCTCAGTATCGTCCAGATACTACGAACAGCACAGGTTGACATCACGCTGTTTTCATTTTTTATACCCTCTCTATCACCTTTCTAAAGGGTGAGAACAAAATTCCACAATGACATCCGGCTGAGGTTCGCGTTCACCTGGAACTCAGCTCGCTCCAATTCTTCTTGTTACCTGCATATTTTTATGAAGAAGGTGAACACCCCCCTCCCTCTTGGGGTTCTGAAGTAACCTTTCATTTCGTACACCATCCCATCTTTTCTCTCTTTTTCACTTTTCACTTCTGCTTCCACTATAGGATAGGATCTTGTTTCACTTTCTTGAGGATGGCAACACTAAACAAAGCATTTCAAATGTTCATATGTTTGTGAAGCTTATGGGACTTAACTGCATGATCATCAGTCCCCAAACTTACGAACTACTTATGAACTAACTTATACTAACGACAACACAAACATCCATGCCCGAAGGAGTATTCGAACCGCCGACGCGGGAGGCCGCGCGAACAAACGATTTGGGGTTTCTCCCTTTGTAGGAGTGGAAGATTCTCTCTTGGTATATTTCCGTTATGAGTTCTGTTATGTTCGCAGGAAGGGGTCTTTTAGTTTCATAGAACCTTCTGTTGGTCTTTAATTATAAAAAAAGAGATCTCTCCGGATTCGGTATATCGCTCGAGGTTTGTCAAACTAGGTTCGCGGCTCGATAGTAACTTAGATCTCTATACAGATGGCTCCAAAAACACTGATGGTGTCACATCTGTCTTAGTCGTCGGGGATGACAGGATTCGATGGTGTCACATCTGTCTTAGTCGTCGGGTATGACAGGATTCAATACAGGCTCCTTGATCAGTGATCGAATTTCAGAGCTGGGCTTTTTGCTCTCTATCAGGATGTTCTGTAAATCCGCCACCACCGCCTTCCTTTCTGTGTCATCTGCTATGGCTCTCTAACAAGGAGACCACAAGGATATAGGATTTTAGAATTTTTTTATATTTATGGTACGTGAAATTCAGAACTTAAATAACAATCAGCCAAGGCCATTCGACACAACTCTAAAAAATTCTCGAGAAAATCAACTTTGAAGTAAGCGTAAGGACCAATCAGAAATGAGTAGTAGCATCTGTCTGTGTAGCTCTGGCGGTAGCGTTCTGGCCTTACAATCGTAGGATTGGTGGTTCGAATCCTGATATGATAGGTTTTTTTGCTTTTTTTGTTGTTGTTGTGTTGTAATACTTATATAATTTTAATATATGATATTAATTTTTACAAAAAGTGCGCATATTTTTTGTTTGTCCGTAATTTTCTGTACTGTATAGAAGGTTGTTAATAATGATGGATTCAATAAAAAAAAACATAATTTAGTAAGTTACATTTTTTACAGTATTGGCTTCACTATTAGTTGACAACGGCAGTTTGTGAAGAGATACGACACTGTTTTTGGAAAGTTATCTCCATAGCTACTATTTGGGTTCCAAGCGGCTAACCTACTCAACCGTCGTTTTACGTGATGACAAGGTTTTGAACTCTTCTACATACACATAAACAAAAACTAACACAACAAGTGGAATTAGAGATCCTGAAATGTTTTATATAACTGATTTCGAAAACGAATAAGGTATATCACAGTGGGACACTAAAAAATGTTCAAATGTTTGTAAATTTATCGGACCAAACTGCGTGGTCATCAGTCCGTAGTTTACAAACTACTTAAACGTAGGTAAACTGACCTAAGGACAACACACACCCATGCCCCAGGGAGGCGAGCAACCGCGCGCTCCGCAGCGAGGCGCCTTAGACCGCTCGGCTACTCCACCGCGGCAGTATGATATGAACTAGCGACTATATGGTTGGGAGGCGAGAACGTTACCATCTGAGCTACACCTACAGATGCTGCAACCGATTTAATTATTAGTATTTACGTGTATTTTGCAAAACTTCAAAGTCGATTTTCTCGATAATTATTTTGAGTTACGTCGAATGGCTTTGGCTCATTGTTATTTAACTTCTGAACTTCACGTACCATAAATACAAATTAATTCTAAAATCCGATACCTATGTGGTCTACTTGTAAGTGCCATTCAGAGACTTAGAGACCCGTATCCAGTCCATCCTGTTGTGCACCGAATCCAACACTTCCATAATTTGTAGACTGACGATGGCTCTACAGTTCGTTTCCTGTGGGTGCCTGGGAACGAGGCTGCAGATGCTATGGCCAAGGTTGCAACCCTCCTACCTTGGACAGCTACCTCAGCTATCTTTTGTGTTTCGTCAAATGGTACTCATGGGGCTTCTTGCTGGCGCATTTTATCGTCTTGGCACAGTTTGTGGTCCTCACTTCATGCCAATAAGCTTCGACCCATATGTTATGACGTAAAGTCAGCGCCACACACCAGACGCAAGAGAACGATCGTAGAGAAGGCAGCGGATGACGTCCGGCAGGCAATCGCAGGCTGGCGCCGCGCATACTGGAGGGAGTTAGGCCCGGTGCACACTTGATGTAGCACACTCAGAGCTGAGACAGAGGCCAGAGGCGAGGCGTAGGGCCTCTGCAGGTCAGTGCACACTTCACCAGCACAGGCAGAGGAGGGCAGCGGAGCTTGCAACGCTCAAGCAGCACAGCACGTGCTGCATGTCCACTGCAAACCTCTCGATGCAATTAGATTTAATTTTAGAATCTCCTTCGAAGCGCAATTAATTTGTGTGTTTGGGTGTGTGTGTGCGTGTCTGTATTCTGATAAAGTGTAAACTGGATTTGGTTATGGATGGAATTCAGGTGGTTTAAAAATTCTTGTAACTTAACTTCACCGTGAGGCCACACAACAAATGTGTCATCAACATACCTCCAGAACATTGTGGGCTTCAATCTGGCAGATTCCATCACCTTTTCCTCGAAGTCCTCCATAAACATATTGGTAATGGTACGGTGTAAAGACGATGGCACCTTAGGGCATTCAGTATATAGGAAACTGACGCATACTGATTTATACTTACATGCAAATAGCTGCCATCATCCATCCCAGATGATGAGTGTTCTTAGAACACTGGTCCATAGGGCACACCTCATTGCTGATGAGAGCAGTCTGTAGGACGAGCTTCTACACCTGACGAGAGTCTTTGAAGCAAACGGGTACTCTCCACAACAGATAGATAAAGCACTACGTACAAAGCAAACGGTACGTGCAAAGAATACAGAATATGATGCAAAAAGTTTTAAATCTATGGCTTTTCAGCCATATATTGGGAGCCTGTCGTCGAAAATCGGACGGATTATGAACAGACACCATGTTAAAGTAATTTTTCGACCCCCACCAAAGACAGCAGCACTTTTGGGTTCTATCAAGGATGATTTGGACCTGCGGAAGGCCGGGGTTTACAAGATCCCATGTGAATGTGGCCTTTCGTACATAGGACAGACGACACGTACAGTCCAGGAAAAATGCACGGAACACCAGAGATATACCCGTCTTTTACAACCAAATAAATCGGCATGGCAGAGCACTGTATTGATACTGGACACTCCATGACGTACAAAAACGTCAAAATTTTAGCTTCCACTTCATCTTTCTGGGACTCAGTAGTGAAAGAAGCAATAGTAATTCTCTTGGGGACGAATTTAATTAACAGAGACAGTGGCTTCAGTTTAGATAAATCATGGAATCCGGCACTTTCTTTAATAAATTTACAAAGACGCTGCCACAGCACAGATCATAATACATCGATTTCTCCGCAGTAATCGACCATGCAGCCACAGACATAATTTACACATACATGTACTTCATGGAGGTAAAAAGAGGGGAGTGGGCATGACGTCATAAAACTTGAAGCCGGCAAACCTAGCTCCGCCATTATAGTTTGTTCAAGACATTAGTTTTCTGCTGAGCTGCTGTGTTGAGTTGTCGAAGAGTTGCAGTTGATAATGCCTGTGTGTGTTATTTATGGTTGTATTAACAGTTTTGATATCATTAATAATGTGAAGAAAATCACATTCCATTATGGTCTGTGAGTCTTTTGAACAAACAAACATGGCTGCTGACCGGCTTCAAAGAGAAGTACAGCAGACGCCAGTAGTGGCATCTCCCCTCTTCTTACCTCCATGATGTACTTCCTTGCCGCCGAGTAACGTCTTTGGCGCCTTGTTGTATCTGTGGCCACATGCGCAGTAGCGCGGCCCGCGCATTTATAAGCACGAAGCGCGTGCTGGAGCTTCAGTCTTCGACTCTCACTGAAGATGGCTGAACGTTTCTCAGCCGAAATATTAGAAGAAGTAAACTTTATGCGGCTGCAGGCCCGAAACTTCTTTGAACAGTCATTGCGCCGCGAAAACATGAAGACGCACATATGGCGACCTTGTCTGGTCTATGGAAGTTCATTATAAACTCTTGAGCTATTCCGACTAGACAGACGACAGTTCAAAGAGAGTCACATGCTGAGTAAGAATGACTTAACAGAGACGAAAAATAGTGTGTGACACGCCATACCCATGAAAGAAAAATTAGGGATATATTTTAGGAATGTCATTAAATCAGATTTATTTTCCTGTCATTTCTTCTATAATTAAGCGAAACAAGTGTCACTGCAAAATCAGTAACTGAAAGAACGTTTATACAACTGACGTATTTAAACATGATTGTGGTGCAGTACATACGTTCAGAAACACTTTTCTTTGTGGGGGCACCTGGTATGCTTTCCATATGTCTTAGATTGAAAGATATATCGATATGTAACATTTTTACAAATCATAGTTTCTTTGTTTAAATTCATTTGCACATAAATTGTTTCCTTACGTCTTTATTCGTAGCTCTTCCATGGTCCTGAGTACTATGATACTGACATCTGCGTTTGTCTTCTTCTTTGATGGCAGCTGTGCTTGTATATCCAGTAGTTTATTACATTGCATTCCTATTTTGTCTCTGTCTTCATTTCTAATGATAATTACCATCAGCAGCCATCATATTTGTTAGTAATTAGTGAAGCTATGCTAGTATTTTTGCCATTGTTGAATTTCTGAAAGTAGTATAGAATTCAGGTTGCGGAATACTGACGAGAGACGTTTCTAGCATCATCTGTGGTTTAGCAATGGGCTGAAGCTCCATGAAGAGGTGGACACTGTATTTCAAGAAATGAAAGAAGGTAAAAAAAAATCGTTGCACGTCCGTTCTGGCTCCGCCAAACTTATCATTCAGTAGTGACGAGAATTTCAGCATACATAGTGCTGCCAAGCGTGCCACAAAGTTTACTGAAACCAGAGACTATAGATCGTATACACAATCATCATCTTCGGTTATGAATATCTGCGTCCTTCTATTTCAGTAATTGTTTACTTCCAGCTTGGGTCTGCATCGGCAGCAAACGAAGAAGAGAGACACGAGGCAGTCCGCACTCGCACAGCAAGCAGCAACAGCAGCGCGTGTGGTGCGTAGCTGCCGACCTGCGTCACGAACTGCGGAGCGGAAGGTCGCCGGTTCAATCCCCCCCATCGGCAAAAATTTATTTCTTTGTAATTTACAATTCCAGAAGGTTCTACATCTTTCTTATGTTCACTTGTAAATTCTACTTGTTTCTTATGTTAACAGTTCTTCTAATTCCTGGTAAATTCTGTCTGTGTATAAATAGCAGAGCACTCTGCCTGAGAGGCAGTCAGTGCTGCGTGTATGTTGTGTTCGTAATAAACGTGCTTTCAGTATAAGTGCTGTGTTTAGTTGCCTTCGAAGTCAAGCCTGCTTCCATTGCAACGCGACATTGTTTGGTGGAGGCGCCGGGTAACCTCTGCAACAGCTGCATCACCGTGGCTCCGATTAGGCAACGTAAAAGCCGTCGCTTACACGGACTGGAACCGGAATACAAGGGATACACCGAGTACGTCCTTCCAAGAGTCCGTATCATCAGACTAACTATGGAAACGAAACCAGCAGTAAGCCAGCTACACATCAGGCACCCCTCGGTGTTCTCTGGAGACGCTGGACAGGACCCAAACAAATGGCTAAAAGGGTTCGACCGAGTCGCGAAGTACAACAGGTAGGATCATATGATGTGACAGAAGACAACACACCACTGTGTTTCCACTGTGGACGCCCTGGACATGTCGTACGCTACTGCAGAGAGAGGAGGCGAGTATTCGATGATTATTTTACCGCAAGACGTCAGCCGTCGGAGCAGTTCTATCCAAGGCAGTCACCTGCTGATGAGTTCAGTCGACCTATGGGAAGAAGCCCATCGCCGTACCCTAGACGAGGTCGCTTCCCGACGTGCTGCAGCCGTTCACCGTCGCCGTACAGAGGTACCAGCCGCTACCCTAGCTGCCTCGCCCAGGAAAACTAAGCGAGGCGACCATCTACGGAGGTGAGGCAGCCGCAGATGAAAATCCTCCATGGAAGACAGTCGCTAAGATGTCGAGAAATCTCATCGACGTCATAATCGACGGCCAACCTGTCCAGGCACTTGTTTATTCAGGAGCGTCTTTCTCTGTATTGTCGGATAATTATAATTTGGGTGCATTCACACCTCAGCAGGGGAAAAGTCATACGAAACAGCCCACGGTAAGGCACCGTATAAATACTGGGGATCATCCACCAATTAGCCAGCATTCGTATAGATTGTCGCCAGCTGAAAGACGGATAATTCGGGAGAAAGTGGAGAAGATGTTGCAAGATGACATTATTCAACCTTCGGAGAGTCCTTTGTCGTCTCCGGTGGTCCTTGTAAAGAAGAAGGATGGCACGTGGCGATTCTGTGTCGCTTATCGGCGGCTGAACAAAATCACAAAGAGGATGTCTACCCGCTGCCGCGCATTGACGACACCTTATATTGCTTGATAGGAGCTACATACTTCTCAACTATGGACATGCAGACTGGCAAATGCAGACTGGCAAATCGAGGTTGATGAAGCTGATAGGGAGAAGACGGCTTTTATTACACCTGACAGCCTCTGTGAATTCAAAGTTATGCCATTTGGATTATGAAATGCTCCGGCCACATTCGAACGCATGATGGACAACTTGCACTAAAGAAGACAATGTTCTGTGAAACTGGGGCAACTGTGCTGAAGGTCGCGAATGGAAAGTACGTGCAGCTAGCAGGAACTTGTGTCGCAAGAATAACCATCAACAACAGGACCCAGCCGTTTGAATTTGTCGTGTTAACAGAATGTAGTCACAATGTCATCCTCGGATGGGACTTCCTTCAGGCATCCCAAGCTATCATTGACTGTGGAAGATCTGAGCTGCAAATTGAAGAAGTTGTTCCGCCGGAGACACGTAATACAGAATTTTCTGGGAAGTTATTCGTCGTTGACAATGTGACGATACCGCCGTTGACAACGAGAAGAGTTGCAGTCACAACCACAGATGACTGGTTAAACTGTGAAGTTCTTGTTGATAGTAAAAAGTTTATCAGACTCACAAAAGAAATTTACATTCCAGCGGCTATCATAAGCATTACCGGTGGTCAAGGAGAGATTTGGATCACAAATTGTCACGAGCAGTCGCAAATTATCCTCAAAGGAATGTGTATCAGGACAGCTGAACCAATCCAGGACGGTGAGCTCAACGTCATCAATGAAGACCCATGCCCTGCTGTTAGTACAGACAACACGCTGGAGGAAGCAGACGTGGAACTGCCAATAGGGCCTGGACTGACCAAGGAACAACACCAGCGGGTGTTAGGTATACTACGCCAATTTTCGGGTGCATTCACACCTCAGCAGGGGAAAAGTCAGACGAAGCGGCCCACGATAAAGCACCGTATAAATACTGGGGATCACCTGCCAATTAGCCAGCGTTCGTATAGAGTGTCGCCAGCTGAAAGACGGATAATTCGGGAGGAAGTGGAGAAGATGTTGCGAGATGACATTATTCAACCTTCGGAGTCCTTGGTCGTCTCCGGTGGTCCTCGTAAAGAAGAAGGATGGCACGTGGCGATTCTGTGTCGACTATCGGCGGTTGAACAGAATTACAAAGAGAGATGTCTACCCATTACCGTGCATTGACGACACCTTAGACTGCTTGAAAGGAGCTACATACTTCTCAACTATGGACATGCAGACAGGTTACTGGCAAATCGAGGTTGACGAAGCTGACAGGGAGAAGACGGCTTTTATTACACCTGACGGTCTCTATGAATTTAAAGTAATGCCCTTTAGATTATGTAATGCTCCAGCCACATTCGAACGCATGATGGACAACTTGCTTCGACACCTTAAGTGGACGACGTGTCTATGCTATTTAGATGACATTGTCGTTTTCTTGAAAACATTTGAAGAACATCTGAGTCGCCTGTCAACTGTGTTGAAGTGTGTTCAGGTTGCAGGTCTCTGCCTCAATCCAAAGAAGTGCCTCTTCGTCACCAAAGAGATGAATATCCTGGGGCACCTAGTCAACGGAGATGGTGTCCATCCTGATCCAGATAAAGTAAGGGCAGTCACAGAATTTCCAACTCCTCAGCACATTCGTGATGTGAGAAGTTTTCTCGGGCTGTGCTCATACCACCGGCGTTTCATAAAAGGATTTCGTAACAAGGCACGTCCATTACAAGAACTTCATCTGCGAGACGCCAAGTTTTACTGGGATGAGGCAGTTAAGGAGGCTCTAACTTACAACTTGTACGACGAGAATGCGGAAACGGAACTTCACACAGACGCCAGTAGCTATGGGATTGGTGCAGTACTTGTACAAGTTCAGGAAGGTGCCGAAAAAGTGATAGCCTATGCGTCAAGAGTACTCTCAAAGTCCGAGATAAACTTCTCTACAACTGAAAAAGAATGTCTCGCAGTTATCTGGTCTATCAACAAGTTCCGGCCGTATTTATTCGGCAAACCATTCACCGTCCTGACAGACCACCATTCTTTGTGTTGGCTGACTAGCTTGAAGGATCCATCAGGTCGACTAGCAAGATGGGCACTAAGACTCCAAGAGTACGATGTCACAGTGGTATTCAAGAACGGGCGCAAACACAAGGATGCCGAATGCCTTTCGAGGAATCCATTAGTGGAACACAATAGCATTAATGAAATTTCAGCTCTCACTGAATTAGATGACGTTACAGCTGAACAGAGGGAAGATCCAACACTATTAAAAATGATAGAGGGCTTGGAGAAAGGAGAACCGACCAATGGAGAGTTCCAACTTATAAACGGAACATTGTACAAGAGCAACTACGATCCACTGGGCTCCAAATGACTACTTATTGTTCCAGCTCATCTCCAGCCGGCTATTCTCAAATACTTCCATGATGCTCCAATATCCGGTCATCTGGGATTCGTGAAGACCCTAGACAGAATCAGACGCAGGTATTACTGGAAAGGTCTCTACCGCTCTGTCAAGCACTATGTGAGTCGCTGTAAAGAGTGCCAGCGATGGAAGCATGTGCCGCAATTACCTCCAGGACATCTCGTACCGATTCCGCCGGCAGCAGCTCTATTCCACCGAGTTGGTATCGATCTTTTAGGGAGGTTCCCGAAGTCGACAACCGGTAACCGTTGGATAATAGTCTGCACTGACTACCTCACACGCTACGCTGTCACCAAACCTGTGCCGACTGCAGAACCTCCAGAGATCGCAAAATTCCTTGTAGAAGACATTATTTTGAAGCATGGAGCACCACGTGTTATGATATCTGACCGTGGAAAAGTATTCCAGTCAAAACTAGTATCAGAGGTAATTTCATGGTGCAACATTGTCCACAGAATGACAACTGCATACCATCCTCAGACAAATGGTCTTACGGAACGTTTTAACAAAACGTTAGCTGACATGCTGTCAATGTACGTCGATGTTGAGCAGAAGGATTGGGATACAATTCTGCCAGTCGTGACATTTGCTTACAATACCGCAAGACAAGACACCACAGGCTTCACTCCGTTTTTCCTGCTCCATGGCCGTGAAGCTGGGACGACAATGGATACACTGTTCCCGTTCCAACCGGACGACACTCAGGATGACTATGTTAAACAGCTCATCACCAGGGTCGAAGAAGCAAGACATCTGGCTCGCATACGGACATTGGACGCCCAGGAGAAGGACCGTCAGCGGTATAACGAGAAGCACCGACCTGTTGTGTACAGCCCAGGAGATCTGGTATGGATTTTCACCCCTGTATGGAAGGTTGGGCTGTCAGAAAAGTTATTGAAGCGATACTTTGGCCCGTATCGTGTCATACGCCGCCTGTCAGACGTTACATACGAAGTTGAGGATTATGAGCCGTCGTAGAAACGTCAAAACGAAGAGACATTGTTCACGTCCTGCGCATGAAGCCTTACTACGAACCTGAAGAGCAGGTAGACGATAATGGCTTCTTGTTCAAGGACTTTAAGGACGGTAACGTTCCTGATGAAGCCACGACAGGAACGTCTGTCGTCGATAATCGCGGATAAGGGAAGGATTCTCTTGAACTGTCATACAGAGGACCCATGACACGGTCAAGATCCAGGACATTGCAGCTGGCTCCACAGGGATCATAACAGCGGGTCGCTGTTTCCCCAGGAGAGGGAGCAATGCCGCGAGAGACCACGGACACCAACTGCCGGCGTGGCGCAGGGGATAACGTCACGGACTGCGGAGCGGAAGGTCGCCGGTTCATTCCCCCCCTCATCGGCAAAAATTTATTTCTTTGTCATTTACAATTCCAGAAGGTTCTACATCTTTCTTATGTTCACTTGTAAATTCTACTTGTTTCTTATGTTAACTGTTCTTCTAATTTCTGATAAATTCTGTCTGTGTATAAATAGCAGAGCACTGTGCCTGAGAGGCAGTCAGTGCTGCGTGTATGTTGAGTTCGTAATAAACGTGCTTTCAGTATAAGTGCTGTGTTTAGTTGCCTTCGAAGTCAAGCCTGCTTCCATTGCAACGCGACAATATTGTAGCTACAGGAAATTTTACAGACATTATACACTCATATAGTTGAGTGTACCTTCTAAGTTGTATCACAGTACGATATGTAGTGCATGAGATATGAGGAGATAAACAGTAACGTTCATGGAAAATCACCCCATCATGCACCAAGTTTTAATATATTACTTATTTATCTCTTGTATTCCCAAGAGGTTTTTTCAGACATACAGCCCTTATACAAATGAATGCATACCTGAAAAATGACAGGAATAAATAAATAAATACCCGGGTGCCTCCCACCACTTGTTTTCAGCCAGTTATTCACTAATTCACCTCCCTGTCGTCGGAAAACTGATTCCACGAAGGTGGTCCTTTAAAGTGGTTGCTTAAAACGAAGTCAACAACTCTTTTGTTGCATGAGCGATGTGTGGACGCATACTATCATGGAGACAGTCTCTGGGAGGGTAATATTTCATATTACAATCAGAGGCTGAAGGCCCAACAAGACAGTTCAGATAAGTGATACAAGGCAGAAGGCCAAGTTGAGAGAACCACTTTTTTGATAAGTTAATAACGGGCTGAGGGCCCGAAGCAATTATTCATAAAAGCAATAATCATAGAGGTAGGATGGAAATTTAGTAAAAGCAACCCTATAAAATACAATAAAAGCCACAATGAGCCCAACAATTTAAGCGAAAGTGGAAATTTTTAAGTGAAAAGGAACCTTTTTAAATACAATAGAATTTACAAATTACCCCTGCAATTTAAATGAAAACAGCTTAGCTTAGTCATCAAAATCACCCTAAAGTGGGGCTCCAAAATTTAAATAATATACAACCAAAATACTTTTACATAAACAATCCCTTTTGGTTTCTTTCCTGCTCCATCAAGGTTAAAGAAAACTTGTTTGCTCGCTGGACAACCAGCCAGTTATGACTAATCACAAAGAACACCGGCGCCTTAGATAACCATCTAGCACTTACACCTTTAACAACACAAGCGAATGATATTTTTGAAATCAAACTAGAAAACTTCATTAACAACACTTAACACCTAATAAATGTTTGCTTATATCCTTGGAGAGCATTGCTTTAAACAACAAGGGTAATTGACGATCTTTCAACATTAGGGTCACAGCCTCAGTCAATTCAACAGTTTCAAGAATCCGTCACTAACCAAATTAACACCAAAACAGTTTTACTAGTACACCTTTTGCAAATTGCAACGCAATGTCCGAAAACAAGCGGAAACTCCTTATTCCCTTCAGTGGAGCAGTAATGGTATTACTAGGACATCAAAGGTTCTACTCTAAGATTAACTTATGTGGACTTTACAAGCATAAGTAGGAATAGAATCATGGTCAATATCTCATTCGCTACTCTGGAGCAATCAGTACTCAATATCACACGCTTTAATGTATCTCACCAATCCCTGACCGTCATGCATGTGCTCTACAACAAATACTTGCACGGCGAACTTCTGGGAGATTCAAACTGAGAACTAAGTATTCCTAATTGAACCTGTTCTTCAATAGCAGGACGCTGAAATTATTACTGCAGTACACATCACCACATGACAATATCACAAATGTAAATACCGTGCAGTCGGGATAACGCTGAGTGAGGCAACCCAACAAGTTCAGTCCGTGTACACGGAGTATGTATGTACTGAAACTTTCTTTCCATACAACCGCTGCTAATGCAGTGCACAAAGACAGTTCTCGCCGTTAATCGACGGCATGGTTCCCGATGAAACTTAGGCACCTCAGCACTCTTGGCGCTTCCAGAGTCTTATCCAATCTCACCGGACGTGACAATGCCCGAGTGGAAGCCTTCCGCCATGTTGACCACGAAACTACCGGCTCTCGGGCAGACTTTACTCTCCGCCGTGCCCGTTATACCTCGCTTCCACCGTACATGACACGCCCCTCGCTATCCGCTGACTAACCACTCTTCCCCTTGCCGCAAGAGAGATCGATACATCGTCGATGTATCAGTACTACTCGGCCACCGGTATCTGCGTGTAGGTCTTTGCACAATCCAGTACACTGTACACACAAGCACCACACAGAGCATAACTGAAATCATGAAGTAATGGAACTGGGCACCGATCAGGTATTGTTCGGCTGTTTAGCGTCCTGTCCTCTCTGCAAGGTCGACACGCACCACTCTCCTTTGGGACGAGATCTTAACGGCGAGGACCAGGGGCTACAAGACTGTCGCATTATGCTCTCCTTGATCATGTTGTCGAATTCGGCCTTGGCAATCTTCAAACGGTTTAGTGCCAATTTATGTGGGCTGCAGAAGATTGGCGGCCCCTCAGTAGTCTTAATATATTGTACAGTATTGTGCTTTGGAACAACAGGGAGTTTTGTCAGCGCCAGAAAGTCTCTCAGTATATCGGAGTACTCACTGTCTGTAGCACCAATCAGTCGAGCAGACTGAACAGTGGTCTGGCGTCGAAATACTGAGGGTGTCAGTCCTGTGCTCTGGCCCACTAGGCGATTGTTGGACGTATTTGGCAGGGGATTGTAGTATGTCAAGAAATCTGCAACTATAATCTGCTCAGCATCGTTTGCCACAGTGAAGTTCCATGGAAATGCGCGGCAGAGACCCAAGTCTAATTCTACCGTATGTTGCAATTGAAGAGTTATTTGCAGCTGTCAGGTAGAGCAATGTACATAGTCGGCACTAATGTAATAAAGTATATGGAAAAATGCACAAGTCAGAGTTGGTACGTCATCACTAATGAACAGGCGCTGTGATTCTGGCCGGCAATCAGACGATGCGCCTATGTTCGATCGCCACTGTTGTTGGGGAATGCACAAGGTTTGGTACAGCGTTGCGCCCATTCCCCACAACGGCGGTGGTACCGACATACGTCTTTCTGCGTTCCAGGCGACGGCGCAGGCGAGTTGGATGCAGCTCTACTGCGAGAGCATCTTCTATACTTCTGCCGTCTGCGATCTTCGCTGAACGCTACTGCAAGCTACCAGCTGGCTAATCTGTTGTGTCAGTTGTTCGACTCTTGCCGCTAACGTCGTAATTGGCACGCGTCACTGCATCAGACGAGCTGACGCACTGAGTAGCCGATACTGTGAGAGGTGTAGGCGAAAAGGCGTCCAGTACCTTGCCAGCTAATTCAGCCACGGCGTCCAACGGCATCTCAGACTGCGACGCAATAATTGCCTTGACTTACGGCGGCAAGCGGCTGCTCCAGATCGTCCTCAGTCAATTATCCTGTACTGTGCCTGAATCTATCTTGCTCCTTAAGTGCCACAAGTACTGTGAGGGTCGTCACTCTCCGATGTCCTCTTGAGTAAGTACCTGGCGAATACGTTCTTCCTGGGACGCGGATACACAGTATAAGGGAGTGTGGAGGGAGGTACTTGTGACGTCAATTGAAGAGGCGTTATGTTAAATAGAGGGGGTTTTGTTATTTAAGGAAGTAACCTTACCGCTTTGCTAAATATTGAACACATTACAAAAATTGTCAATGCATTGCCCTATTGTCAGGATGCCAAGTTTTAACTACAAATTAACATTTTATTGCCAGGATAGCATTTACATGGAATCTTATAAACATGTGGGATCTTTCCCTTGGCTCAGTTATAAGGCGCAAATGAAACAGCATTTACACAAAACACATTTATTAAACAGTTAAATCATACATTACTCTTGCTGTGAACTAGTTGCTCGGTGAGTGTCGCTGGCTAAAGGCGAGCGCCGGCGAAGAGGCGTTTTGCAGCGTCGGCTATGGATCTCTGGTTATGTTGGCGGCTATCTCCTCGCTGCTCGCTGGTCAGTAGTACAGCGCTTGCCGCAGAACTAGCACTGTGCGTTAAAAGGCCGTAAATTCTGCAGAATTACCTCGTGGAAGTGCGGTGTGATTTTTTCCATCTTCTGCAAGTGTTATGTTGTGCTACGACCAGAAGTAGCTGCGCGGCATGGAGGTTTTGCGACCTTGAGCTGGAGTTGAACCGGCGGTCTTCGGGCTGCACGTCTTCTATTGGCAGAAACTTGGATGGAGATCACAGGTGACTATCATGGCCAGACCGCATCCTATCGTTCTGGCCAGTCATCCTGGGTGAGTACGTCTTATCTTCAACTCCAACTGTCATGCTGGTGGCTGATCATGACTAAACTCCACTTCTGCTGCTACTGCTGCTGCAGCTACTACTAACTCCGCTATTGCCAATCTGATGATATTACTCCATCACTATTTCTGCACCAATCTATCTGTCTCTTACTGTCACTGTCTGTCACTCATCTACCACATGGTGTCTTCTTCACTGTGGTATTTATTTGATGGACCCGTCTCAAGGTGATCGATCTTTGGTGTCGTTGTCTTCTGTCACGTTGTATAGTTTCTAGAAATGTCGAACGTCACATTACTCTGGAGGTCAATACACCAGGTTATTTATTGACTTCTGATCACATTGCTTCTAGAAATTCGCGATGCTCACGTTTTGCAGTCCGTACTTTCACATGTTTTCATCAGTCGATGGCTTGATTACTGAATCAACAGCTGCCACTCATGGAGAGAGCGATGAACTTCTTGCCACACATGAATACTGGGACGGACAATGCTGTGCTGAATCCGCAGCTTTAGCTGGTCGATGGACTGTCGGAATGCAGCCTAAGTCTGGTGCTTTACTCTGCTGTGCCTGACTGACCTGAACTAAGTTCTCACTTTTACTTCATGTATTATTCACTTTCATTTATTTTTTAATTTTATTTCAGTAATTCATTTACACACTTTACTGCACTCAAAAACACAGCTGATCAGTCCCGTTTTTAACCAGTCATAAGCGTTCACTTCCAGCGGTGCAATGACGATATCTTGTACATCGGCCGCGTATTGCTGCTCTAACAGGCTCTCGACCAGTGTGAGTTTGGTCGCATCAGCGGTTATGCCAGAATAGAAAAAATTTGCTTCTACCTGGACGAACCAGAGAGCCGGATTGTTCGGCCAGAACGGCGGCAGTCTCACAGCTAGTCGGGATATTGCAGGGTTATAGCCACTTGATTCTCCTTCATTGCTTACGTTGCGTATGTGCAGGCAGGCGAATCACGTTGTGGTCACTGGTGTGGTCGCTGGGGTACTTTTATCAGGCCCTGCTACTCTATGTAGCCTGCAATTGTAAGAAAATGTACGCCCGAATCTTAATGTAACGATAGATAATTTATTTTTACCGTGTACATTACATTACCAAGCAATACAGAGCTAAACACGCAGCAGAAACACAAAGCCAGTCGCTACTAAAGCTTATTGACACATAACTAGACAAAGAAACATCTATTAAACAGCGATATTAAACATATTAAAACATAGAAAACTGATATGCAGTAACAAGGAATAACTGCGCAGCACAACACATGAAACACAGCGACCCTAGCGGAACATTAGGAACTACACAGGTGCAACTAAAATTTTACACATGCGTCCACTGAAGCACTCACACGCAACACGCACAAACAGATGGTAGCCTGCTGCAGTCGCTAAGTTCCAAATTTGATGAAATTTTTCACACTTAACATTCAATCCAAGAGGACAGCCACTGTGGGGGTAATAATTACGTAAATACATGATTTAGGCTGTATGACATCATAAAAATGAATTCGAGGCCAACGAGAGAGGCAGGCCCCGGCGCGGCTGTCAAATTACGTAAGCAAGGTAGGCCTGAGCCGGCGCGATCGCTAGCGGATTGGCCGGCCACTGGGGCACAGCCAACGCCACCTAGACGGAAGGCCTGTGTGCTGAGCAGCGCCCCTGCCAAGAGTAGTCATAACAAGTCTTCTCCACCCAAGAGGGTTTCTACCGGAAAGCATTCCTACAATGTACTTCTATTGGAGTACAGAACTGTTTTCAAATAAATCCACTCTTTTTTCAGTTACTTTATATGCTAATACCCTGAAACCTACCTATTTTGATACAGAAACTCCATAACTTTCGATGAGACAGGCGGTTTATCGGGCCTGTAAACGCTTTGATAAAACAAATTGGCACATAAAAAAAAACATTTGGGTCATTCCTATGAGATATCAACCAAATACTTTAATTCGAGCCATAAGCTTTAGAATTTTTGCGTGTTTTTGTTATTGTGTTGCACCTTCGCAATAACGAAAATCTAAAACATGCACTTTTCAAAGTGACCAAATTTGTGCAATTTGTCACGTTTTGAAACTTATTTTTTAAGAAAAACGCCAAATTTACTGACTTACTTATTCAATTTCTTATCAGGTTTAATACTGCTGCTTAACTATATTCATAAAAAAATGCTCCTTTTTTGAAAAGTATATATGATTATGTATGCAAAATTTCATGATGCTATTCCAAAGTGAAATATCACAACTATTCGGGCTAGTTAATAAACAAATATAGTGGGCCAAAAGTTGAAACAAAATTGTGTACTAATTAAGCGAACTTCTGCATATTATTTTAAAAATGTAGTAAACAAGGCAAGACAAAAAACTAAATAAATAAATACGTAAGTTGCATTTCATGCTGAATAAATATCATTTAGGCCTAGTGTCTTATTTTCAAAGGCAAATTTCCTATTAAAAATGTTATAGTATTGATTTCCCTATCCACAGGTTTGCTGGGTACGTATATTTAAAAACTGTATATATCTGTACTTCATCTTTTATGAACATGCATTGACTTGCTATCATGTTGTTTTAATGAAGATGTACCTAACAAAAAGGATTACATCTTCATTAAAAAACATGATGGCACGTCAATGCATGTTCATAAAAGATTTTATGAAATCTAAGAAAACTGTACAGACAAACCAAATCGAACTACCACAGGTCCAAAACTGGAATCACAAAAATAACTGTATCAAGGCAAAAATGCATTACAATTTGTGGTAGTGGAACACACCCACTTAGGCCTATGCATTTGTACCACTCATCCAGTTTTAAACACACAACAATCCTAATTAAACATTTAAGTTTGCTTAACAAAATTCCTTCTTAAATTACTACGAGCAGCTCAGTTGAGATAGTAATAACAACCTCACGGCTAGTGCTGTTGATCATCAATAAAACGATCTCCCTAATAAATTTGCATTTAGTTCTGTTATTGCTATAGCTGACTGATTCTGTGAAGCAGCGTGTTCCACAGTTAAATTTAGCTGGTGCGCATAACAATGCACATAATGTGCATTAGGATACGCTGCTTTAATTTTTGCCTGCACACCGCCTTTGCAACCACTCATGACACATGCGCCATTGTCTGTTTGAGCGATAATTTTATGCGGTGCATCTTTGAAGAAAGGCTCTATGACATTCAAAATACAAACAGCTAGAGCATCAACATTATGTCCTTCAGGATTGAAAAAATCCCAGAACTTTTCATATGGCACACCATTCTTTTCATAGCGTAGCACTAATACTGTGTCTTTTCAGTTGTTTCATCTGCCATTACAGCAGCAAACTCAGCCTGCTTTATTTCTTCCGAAATAACTTCACGGAAAATTTCTAACAGACAATCGAGCAACTCATTTGGAATGGATTTTGAAATACCCTTAATAACTTGATTACCTTGTACATGTTCTTTTACTGCATTATCAATATCAGAAATTAAGTCTATCAAACCCAAAAAGACACCTAGATTTTTCGATGTTTGTCTCGTCATGCCCTCTCAAAGCCAATTCGAAAGCACCACAGAATTTTATACAATCAATAATCCTAGATAGCACATACCTGTTTTTGTCAACCTGATGATTATGTTTCACTATTTCCTCATGATAAGACGACTTAAAATTGTTGTGATATTAGCTTTACCTAAAGCGCTAAGATCAAGTATGTTATTTGTATGTTTATGATTTCCTTTATGTTTTTTTTATTAATGCATTAAGATGACCGAGGTCTTTACTCCCCCTGTACTCCACGCATCACTATTCCCAAACAACAAACGTGGAAAGCAAAAAAGTGCATTGCGAGTATCACATCCGCAAATCCAACTGTTTTCATACACTTTCATACTAAATTTCCTCGTGTAATCACTTTTCTTGCCACCTCCTATAGTCTTTTGACTGAGATTTAAAACTAGAGTAGATCTACCTAACTCTTTCACTTTCTCATCCAAAGGTCTACTGGAAAATGGCCTCTGTAGCAGATCATCGACAGAATTCGCCATGTTGCTTGCATATTACGTAACGCGCACTTTCACGAAGAAATACACCCCGAAACATTTCTTCAGCGAACGTACAAAGGGTGACTGACAATGGAAATAACGGACCTTAGCAATATCCCCACCACGTCATCTGCATTCTACACAAGCGACCAATGAAACTGCTTGGCTGAAAAGCGCAGTTTCACTCGCATGTTGGCTAAACATTACTAATGTTGTTTGTGATTGAAGTTTTATCTCAAACACGCCAACCTTTGTATGATTCCCTTTAATTAAATATCAATTAATACTGTATTGACAGTAAGACCTTCAGGAGAATCTCTAACAGCGTTGCCAACTGCATGTATTTACTGCAGGTAGTAAATATAACGTTTAAAAAATATTAATTTTATTTACAGAAATTAAAAATTTAGACTTGGAGGTATTTGAATACGAGACTCACACAAGGAGGTTTGAGAGACAACGTGCAAGACGCCTGAGCCAGCGCGCTATTTGACTCTGTATGCCGTAATATTCGTCATATACTATTCTTCTGCAACGGTTACACGCAGAGCGAAGAGAAATAATGATCTGGTGCTGCAGTTGGTCTCCGCACTCATGAGCTGCCAGGACTGACGTCACGTCTGCGCAAGTGCACTAGCAAACAGACGACTGCGCCGCCTCTCTGCGCACATACCAGCTTGGCTGAATTCCACTTCAGCACACGGAGCTGGTTTCCACTATCGCGGCGAGAGCGCTCCAAAATGCTAATTCTAATTCTAATACGCAATGGAAGGGAACTGACATAATTCTATTGTGATATCTGGCTCGCATTCCAAGAGAAAGGATGTAATTTTACAGCGATTTATCGTTTGCATTTGAAGAGAAATGGCATAAATTTAGTAATATATTTACAGTGTGCTGCAGCACATTAGCACATTATCACCAGTCATAAACCATGAAAATTCTTCCTTTTTGTGGTGTATGACAACATGATTTTATTCGTCAACTATTTCAAAATAAGGAGACTTATAGAATTGCAACAAACTTTAAACATAGTTTCAAACTTTTACGAAACATTTTCTCACTGACGACCCCAAAAAATTATGAAAGGGAAAAGTTTACGCTTACTTCTTTTCCGCTGTTGGTACACTAAAACTATGGCATTTGAAATGTCGTTACAATGCATAAAAAGCATCCTGGGCAATCCCGGGTTTTCAGCTTCTTTCTAATAAAGGATAAAATGGAATGGAATGTTTTATTTTCCTAAAAAAATGTAAGGGTAAGTAAATATTATTCAGTTAAGGCGCTTGTCATTACTTAGCCATGAGACAAATGAAAAGAGAGTAATAGAATGTAACAACACAAAATTGACGTCTTATTTATCTGTTATCTTACAAAGATTTTAACACTGAATAAAACACTTATTTAAGTACACTTAGGTATTATTTGTTTAAATTTTAAAATATTTTTGAATAACTTCAAGTTGTGTAACCTACGGCCCCCAAATAGACGATTTTGTTCATCAATTACTGGAAAATGACAGCACTTAGCAACTTCCAATGAGCTTGACACAATTTTTCTCGTTGACAAACCACAAAAATGATGAAGAAACTTTGTAGCTTACTACATGTTCACTGTTCACGAGGTCAAACTTCAAAATAGGACATGATATCTTAATTTATTACTTCTTTACTACTATCTCTAATCGTATCACACTTTACACACACACACTATTCACATATACAGTGACTATGTCCACAAGACCACACTATTCTATGACAAATAGTTTAGGAGATATGAATCACAAACATTTAAGATACAGGGAAAACTACCTATTGCTTCAAATGGACCTCCAATTCCTATGACTGTTGTTAACCAGTGCTTCATAATCAGAACACATAATAATTTTAATTTCAAACCTTATGTCAACCTTTTATCATTTACATGGTTAACTTAAAATATGTAACATATTAACTCAAACATTTTAAACTGTTTTATTCATCAGTGTTCACATTGAGGCACACTGGTATTTTATAAATTCGAATGTGTGTAAAGTCCAACGGAACTAAACTGCTAAGGTCATCAGTCCCTACTACTTTTTAATGTAACTTAAACTAAGGACAGCACAAACATCCACACCCAATGGAGCATTCGAACCTCCAACAAGAGTGGACTCACAGTCCGTGACATGAACCCATAGACCACTAAGCCACTCCGCATTGGTGGTATTTTATAAACGTTGATTGTGATATGTTGAATTACGACAAGTACCATTTTACATTCTGTGGCCTAGTATAAATTAGGCTTTTAATATCTTACGAGATTGCCTAAGATGTGTAGGGTGTATCTAACCCATCGGTTCTCACTCATTCTTCAAGGTTTAGCTCATGCCCCTAGCATTCACACAGTCCCTATATATTGCTTTTTTTTTTTTACTTCAGCTCCATGAATGAGTTACTCAATGAGCAATGTATGACTGAAGTTGTTATAACAGTGTCCAATAAAATAACCGATGTGATAGACCATACTCAAATTTTATTACAATACCTTTTGCAGTTTGTAATAAACTGATTTCAAGTCCTTATATTTTATTTATTGCTGTATTGTTCAAATGTAATATTTTAGTTCACACAATAAAAATCTTTTTTTTTACCCTGTCAATGCCTGGAAAAAACTTAACGATGCCCAGAATCGAAAAACAAAACTGAACCAAGGAAAAGAATCTCAGAAAGGCACAATAACAATGGAATCATATTTAGTACAAAAATCTCTAGAACAACAACCAGATATTCAGAAGAATGATGAAGCAAAATCAGAATCAGATTCAGGTTGTACTCCTGCTGTTTCTGACACAGCACAACAAATACAAGACTTTGAAGATGATGAATATGGGGTCCCTAGTACATCTGTAGTTCCAAATTCATGTTCAAACAGTAAAGAGAATACAAAAAAATCACTCACTGTGATACCAGACATTCTGGAGTTCAAAGACGTTGCTTATTTAAAATTCAATAATGATCTAACAGTAATATCAAATCAACTTTGCACAGAAATAATTATTCATGGACCGTGCTTATTTCAGAACAAACCCACTGGTTGACTGAAGCAGAAGGTGACTATTACAGCTATATTGAATATTTGAATATGGTAAATGCATGGTATCGAACAATTAAAATTCGTTGTGGCGTATCCGTGTATACAAACAAAAATCTTAGTGTAAAGGAAATAGATCTAAGAAGTTTCTGTAGAGACCTAGATCTCGAACTGGCTTCACTAGTCATTATTATATCTGTGTACCACTCACCAGACGGTAATTTGAAAACTTTATTGCACAAATGGAGAACTGTTTGTCTTACCTAACACCCCTTAAATCTAAAATTGCATTGTGTGGTGACTTTAAAGTGCATAAAGGTGATAGAAGTATCAAAGAAAGAGTGTTCATGAACTTAATAAACAGCTATGGACTGTTTGTAGCAAACAGACTCCCAACAAGAGGTGATGCCTGTCTAGATACAGTTACCACCAACTTAAATACCTGGGATTATAATATTAATGTAGTTGAACCAATGACTGCAGACCACAGTGCATTGGTAATGGATATCAGTATGAATGGCAACAATAAACCACAACCAAGCTCATGGCACTCAAGCTACACATTCAGTAGAAGGGTTATAAAAAATAAAATAAAATAAAAACAGATTAAATGACCTTAAAACCGTCCTGTCTGGTGTGAACTGGCAGCAGAAAATTGCAGAACTGGGAGCCAGTGACTCATTTCTGACACATGTCTGCTTCAAACATTAAAAACAAAATTTGATAGTTTGTTTCTAATAATTAAGAAGAAGGGTCCTTCAGGCAAATCAAAAGGAAAGGACAAATCTATAACAGCGAAGATGTGGTATACTCCTGAGCTAGACAGATTAAAAGGCATTGTAGTAATGTTCAGGGACTGTATGAAGACAGCTAAATATCTTCTAACTAAAGATCTGCTTCACAGTAAATACTCAAGAGCTAAGAGAATTTACAGAAAGGAAGTGGAGGAAGCAAAAAAGAGATATTATGAGAAGTTCATCAAAGGGGCTCACAATCCATGTAACGCAGCTTGGAATCTAGTAAATGACCACAGGAAGAACCCTACTTCTGCCTTAAATTCCTGTAGTCCTGATGCCTTCAATCAGTACTTTATTAGGATAGTGGAGAATACTGTCAGTGAAATCCTAGACTCAGGCTTACTTCTCACAAGTTACATAAAAAATGGAAGCCATAACAGTATTGTAAACTGGAAAGAAATGCACCCTAAAGACATAATAAAAATAGTGAGATCGTATAAGCATTCAGAGAGTGCAGATATCTATGGCATGTCTTGCACAGTGCTAAAGAAAATTATTCCAGAGCTTGCCCAACCACTGGCCATAGTAATTAACAAATATTTATCCTCTGGTTTCCAGAATTCCTGAAATTGGCAAGGACTGTACCAGTCTACAAAAAAGATGATCCATGTGAAGTGTCCAGTAATGAAATATCAGTTGCAAAATTATTTTTAAAAAAAACCAGGCTCTTCCAGGACACACAACATAGTTTTTGCAAGGAAAACTCGACATGTATGGCAGCACTGGACTTGACTAGAAAGATAAGACAATTATTGGAAGACAGAGAAAGTGTGGCACTGACACTCTGTAACCTCAGCAAGGCATTTGACTGCATCTCACACAAGATACTCCTCAATAAATTAAACTGTTATGGTATTGGAGGTGCTGTTCTGGCAACTCTCCAATCTTACATGGAAAACCGAAAGCAGGTGGTGTCAGTTCATGGAGCCTTTTCACAATAACAAAAGTTGGAACATGGCGTACCCCAAGCATCCATCATAGGTCCTTTCCTGTTCCTAATATATGTAAACTATATGGGCTGTAACAGCCACATGTTACAGTTTGCTGATGACACCACTCTGTTTGTCAAAGGAAAAACTGCAGTACAAACTCTCCAAGCCACAGGTGACCTCTTCGAAAAACAAAAAAGAATGGTTCATCAGAAATAAAATGAAACTGAATGAAGGAAAAACACAGCATTTTATATGCAGCCTTAGCAACATTGGCTGTCATGAGAATATGGAGTCTGTCAGACTTCTAGTCTTCATGATTGACAGCAAACTTGCAATTAATGAACACGCAGTGTATGTATGCTCCAAGCTCTCCTGTGTAATATTCCTTCTGAGAAGGCTTAAAGGTACATTAATTGACGAATACCTTGTAACAGTGTATTATGCACTATTTCATAGCCATATTAATTATGGCCTACTGCTATGGGGACATGCTGAAGGTTGTAAAGATGTATTAATGCTACAAAAAAAGGCTGTCAGAATAATTACATCAAGCAAAAGATTGGACCACTGCAAGCCAATATTGAAACGGTTAGGTATTATGACGTTCGTCAGCCAGTATGTGCTTTTATGCCTCATCAGCATAAATGAAAACCAAGGGGAGTTCAACATGAGGCAAGATATACATAACCCTGACACCCGTAAGAAGAGGAGCATTGAAATACCAACCTGTTGTCTGACTGGAACACAAGACAGCTTTGCAATGGTTGCACTGAAAATGTTTAACTCGCTGCCAAAAGAAGTGCAATCCTTGCACTACAGCAAAAGATTGGACCACTGCAAGCCAATATTGAAACGGTTAGGTATTATGACGTTCGTCAGCCAGTATGTGCTTTTATGCCTCATCAGCATAAATGAAAACCAAGGGGAGTCCAACATGAGGCAAGATATACATAACCCTGACACCCGTAAGAAGAGGAGCATTGAAATACCAACCTGTTGTCTGACTGGAACACAAGACAGCTTTGCAATGGTTGCACTGAAAATGTTTAACTCGCTGCCAAAAGAAGTGCAATCCTTGCCACCAGAACCATTCAAAAGGAAAATTGCACAAGACCTGAAAGAGTACCCACTATACTCAATTGGTGAAGTTTTCAACAGTGACGAAAGTAACTGGACAAAATGATAATGTTTATGTTGTATATGTCCAAATTGTAAACTTTTTCATTTTTTTTCCTTATATACAGGGTGTCCCAGCTATCTTGTCGACCCAAAATATCTCTGGAACAATAACAGCTATTGGAAAACGACTTTTACTGATATCAATGCATGGCTGGGGCCCATGAATGTACATATTTGGAAACATTCTAAAACGAAAGCAAATGTTTTTTAACACAAACTTATGTTTTTTTACTGGACACCCTATTTTTTTCTTCAGCAATCCATAGCATGACAATTCACATAAACAATGGCGTTGATTGCATCGCAACATTCCAATTACATCCCGAGATATTGCGACGCGAAGTTGACGCTTGAAAGACCCGAAATACGCTGCTAGGCTCAGGCGTGAACCCCATGCTGCCCATAATCGCGATATGATTGACATGTGTAAACGTTGCGGATCTCTTGGTAGGTATGGAAGTACTATAAAATGTACAATGACGTGACGTGACAGACAATGTGAATTGGTCTTATTGTGCACAAAAAAATGGGGTGATGAATTTGCGAAGTTAATATTTGAGAAAATAAAATACAAAAACGTTTTGTTTTTTTAAAATATATGAAGGGTCCAGGGAAAAAACCAGGTAAGTCCATTTTTCTCCCGAAATGAGTTAGAGATGCCATTCGATTCTCCGTCGATAGGGCTATCTGTTAGCAGCATGAAACAGGGCATAAACCAGTTTAGTCACGGCTTTATTTGCCCTTAAAGTTTTGGCGTACAGGAAAAGAAGCAGGTAAGTCCACAGTTTCAGCGAAAAAACCAGGTAAGTCCACTGCATCTCGGCAGATGCAAGGCATAAAGCTATGAAAAACAAGAAGAGGGAAGCAATTTGTATGGATTGTGCTAAAAATGTGTCACACCAAACATAACTACGAACGATGTGTATTATAAGCATCAATTATCAATCTATTCTTTCAACATCCACATTCTCTCTATGGGGCAGTCAGTTTTCTATGAGTACCACGAAGGTATTGCCAAGAAAGGTCCTAACGAGGTAGCGTCTTTCCTTTTTCATTTCGTTGCGAACTACCTCGATAACAATGCTGAAGAGCTTAAAGTATTCTGTGATTCTGCTGGAGGGCAAAACAAGAATTTCACAATTTTCTGCTTCTTGCAGTATCTCGTTCATAATAACATTCATGGATTGAGAAATATCAATATCACATTTCCAGAACGAGGTCATTCTTACATGGAATGTGATAGGAATGTTCGTCTGTGGGATTTGAAACGAAGGATGGAAACCACAGAGGATTTCATGAGTATGATTGAAAATTTGAGAATGAAGTCATCACCATTCATTGTGGAGAACGTTTCTCAGGATATGGTATATGATTGGAATTACTTCTTAAATGAGCAATATGTATCGAAATGTCCATTTAAGATCCAAGTAGTGAAGGAAATTGAGACTTCGTCCATTCACCCTCGCCTGATGAACTGGAGAGACACGTATAATGGTTACATGGTATCCAGCATCATAAGAAAGCCTGACAGAGATCCATCAAATCAGAAGGCTGGGTAGTTCAAGCTACCCTCTTTGTCCTACAGATCTGTGAGTTTCCATAATAATAATAATAAAATTATAATTGATGATAATAGCATTAGGAATGATAGTTACAATATTATAAACAATAAGAATAATGTTAGAAATTACAATAATAATAATAAATGAAATGACATTAAAACATTCGTTCATACAAGGGAAAGGAATAGCTGACTCATATGCCCCATTCTCTTTCTGTTTCAGGGACTTACCTGGTTTCTTTCCTGAAAAGTTTGTAGTTTGAGTAAATTTTTTAATTTAGTTTCGTGCTATACCATGTGTTGAATACCATAGAAACGGTCTCATTTTGTTCTCTATACTCAGGACTTCAATGTTTTATATTGTTTGAAAACATTAGTTTGTATGAGATGTACTTATTGCGTTTTAAAATCAAAAAATCGTTTTCTGAGTTTCATTGAAATTGTGACTTACCTGGTTCTTTCCCTGGACCCTTCATATCCTCATTGTCTGAAGTTTTATATTCCCTTTCTCTTTGTTAAAAGTTTTTTTTTTCTTTTTTTACTTAATTCTCATTTAATACATCGTTTTGAGCTCAGTAAACGACTTGTTTCGTTTTCCTCGTATTACCTGACCTTTTTAGCGTTCCGGAAACACCCAGGACCCAAAATTGATGGTTTCATAGAGGTTCTATATCGATGAAGATACAGACATAAATTCCTTACACGTGCATTCCTGCACCACCACTCACGACAGACAACATACACATGCCAACACCTAACGTGCATACTGTCATGTCATCTTATGCGTAAGTTCAAACGTGCTTAACTTTCTTGCACGATGTCGCTTCCCCCATCATCAATTACGAGCGTCAGCAACTGCCGATAGGTGGAACTGCTTACATTCTGGTCTTGCTCATTTGACAGAAGGAAACACGGATCTAGAACTACTGTTTGTTTATGTACACAAAGAGTTTGCCTCACACCAAAATAAAGTCTTCTGCCTTTAGCTAAGTAAATGAAAACTTCGTAAAGTGACAAAATGTTTATAAAAAATGCTATGGGAACATCAATTTAGAATTGAGCTGCTCCTTACAAACATTTATACATAGAGTAATACACCATCGTTTGATGTGACGAATTGAATTTGAAAACATTGAAACAGTCTTAACGTACTAGCGTTCATAGTATTACATAACAGTTAATATAGTAAACGTTTACTCTGTTTCAGTATAGGTGTAATAATAGTTCATCACTGACCATAAACATTTCGATCAAATGAAAATTTATAAGTGGCTTTGGAAATTTAAAAGTAGGCCTACTTTGATCATCATAAAATCTTATATGAATAGGGTTCAAATCGGCATTAACATTGTATAAAGATTGTTCTGTAGAGTAGATCCAAGATTGTCTACAAAATGAAGTAATGAATCGGTATTTTACAGCACTTGTTACCTATTAGAAAAATTAGACTAATCCTTAAAAGATGAAATATTGAGACATAAACCTTACTTTCTACTTATTACTGCAGCAGGTAGTACCGATATAAACCTTATTTACTGATGTATCTTTTGTTAACTGTAGACAACAGAGGATAAAAACAGTGTTCTTCAGAATGTATGTACTGCAGTATCTCCAGTAGCCACATGGCCTTGTAAATTAATGTGAGCTGGCATGCTATCTCACATACGTGTTTTAACTTTTGTATAGCATCAGAAATACGGCTCAAAGGGTTTCCAAACTTGGGTTATTCTCAAGCTAGTGGCGACGCTGTGCTTTGTTAACTGCGAAAGTGTTCGCTTCTAAGAGTGTAATTTACTGATTAGAGAACGATAAATGCTAGATCCTGCACACCAGTGAGTAGGAACTGCATTCATTGTTTATTTCATGATCAAAACGAAAGCTTCCTTCCCACCTTATTGTGATTGTGACAGTTTTCAAACAGCTGACACTACCATTACCAAAAACTTTATTCACAATTTATTTTACCGGGCCCAAACACTTCCTTCGAAATTCCCACTTCTTAGTATTCAGCATTAGTGCATTATTATTATTATTATTATTATTTTCGTTAACTTCGGTATAAACTCAGCAGCTAAAAGGTGTACAACTCCCCCACGGAAAATTTCACTACGGGCCATCTTGAAAGACGCGTAAAGAGCTTTACCTACATCGCCGTTTGGAAACGCTAGCATGTATATAGGGAATCGTGGTGGGTGTGTGCATATGTAACAAATATTGCCTGTGAAAACGCCATAATGCCTTAAAGATGTTCCTTGTCCACAGAAATTGCTATTATAGTAGGCTGTGAGTTGTGTATCTTTATTTACTTAGTACTGGTACTCTTTGTAGCGTTTCTGCTAGTGAAGCAGACGACGTACAGAATTCAAATAGTGAAATAAGAGAAAATTATGCCGAATATAATTAATGACATTAAGCTTGACTTTAAAGATGTTTTGTTGCGACCGAAAAGAAGCACGTTGCGAAGTCGTTCTGACGTGAGCTGTCTTTCGTCTTAGAATTATAGTAGAAAATTATATCTGCAACCTAGAAACCTGAATCCAAATTTAGAACATGCTCGTAACAGTTCCATTTCTTCGCAGGTTAATTTGTTTCGAGAAATAACTTTTAGGAACTCCAAACAGTCGTATAAAGGAATACCTCTTATTGCTTCTAATATGGATACAATCGGCACATTTGAAATGGCAAAGGCGATTTCCAAGGTAACTCTCATAACGATGTGTCGCTTGCAGATTAACCACAATTTTGATTTGTTCTAATCCTTGATTCTGACTTTTTTTCCAAGTGCATGATGAATATTGCAGTATTTTTATTTGCTTTGGTAACTACAAGTGCGAGCAGATCATAGCAATTGTTGGTTTCCACCCGTCGCTCAGATGTAGAAGAAACGAGAAGAAAAGGTAGTAAATCACATGCGACAGTTTCTGTAATAAGATATTAAAAATCGCACGGCTTTAGTGCTTGTCAGTAACATTTGTATTTTAGCAGTAACGCGTTATTTTCTGTAGTAGTATTATATGTTCTTGTTTGATTTCGTTTTTCAAAACTTATCGTTTGTTGGGTGGTAAACATTTATTGTAACAGTATAACGTTGCCTTTTGGAAGGTTTTATTTTTTAGGTGGAGTACTTCATGGGTTTTCTGTGAGTTTCAAACCAAAGAGAACAACAATTCCATGTAGCCAAGTTTTTTCCCAGTTATTTTCCAACATGAACAAAAGAGATAAATGCTGGTTTGGGGAGGCACTAGTGGGACCACTCAATACACAGTTGTAGGTCGCATTGTTAGTGATACAGTAAGTGCAATACATTATATGTATCCCAGTAAGCAACACAATATTCAGCTATTTGATGGTGGCGAACAGCAATTCTTAATCATTCACCAGTTTATTGTGTTGTGTATTCAGTAGGCTAACTTAGGGACAACTGCAAGGGTGTGAGACTTAGTAGACTATATGTACCTCACCACAACTTGTATTGGAATAAATGTAGCATACAGATTAATGGAAAGTGACTGGAATTTTAGTTCAGATCAGTTTACTGAACATCTGTCAAAATTCTATGGCAGAAAATGACTTTTGGCGTCTTTAAATAGTTAACAAGTAGTTGGATACCAGTTTCATCACTGAAGCATCCCAGACACTCTACCTTAGAACTGTCATTAGATCCTTTGCATACTTTTCACAATTTTAATTCACTGCTAACTTTAAATACCAATATTAACTGTGGAATTACTTTTTAAGGGTATGCGTGATATATAGTAAAATGGTTAAAAGTTAGAGAAGCTAAAGTCTAGTTTAGCCCACATCAGGACTACTTTCATGGTATAATGTGAATGTTACTAAAGTTTACAAATGTGAAAGTAGAAAAATTGGTTGCAGTGACAGTCTGATTTGTTGCTTAGCCCGAGGTCAGAGTTGGGATGAGAGGCTACTATACTGGGCCCCCTTTCTCTCCAAAATACCATGGACATAAATATTTTAAGTTCACCAACTCCAACCAAATTGTCACCTTTCAACCTAAAATAGACTTCGAGCTGCACTGCAGAAATGTCACCATATCCAAATTTTTGCGGGGTCCAGTACCACATTTTAGCTGTGAAATGTATGTATTGTTCACTAAAATATATGCTTGGTTTTATTACTGTATATGTATTTCTTTAGAGTCTCCCAAAAATAATAGAACTCATTGGTTAAATTTTACTTACCATCCCGGCAGCCTCTCATGATAGGGTGGCATTAGCTAGATGTGACAATGCTAATGTTTTGTCATGAAGTCTTTGTTTTACAAGGGCAGTTACTTTTTCTGAGCCTACAAGGGTACATACAACTACCAGTAAAAAAAAAAAAAACCAGCAGGAACAACAATATTTATTTACTTAATGGTCCGTGTGAAACACTAATAAAATCAGTCTGTGTGTTTAAGATTTCTAAGAAAATTATCATGACATATTTATTGATATTGCTAACAAAATCGCACGTCTCTGCTGGGATGGGTTAAAAATTTTACCAACTCTTAAAATTTCCCATTATTGATGAGAAGACATAATTCTATCAGAAAATACAGTGCTAAAACATTCTATTCCTATTGTGTGATATAATACTGAGATCAGATTTAAAACATCTTTAGCTTTAAATTACAATCAATATTAGCCTATACTGCTTACTGAAAGTGTTTTTATGCCAACAGCATGGACTTTTTACAACAATACATAAGTACTATACTTTGGAGCAATGGAAAGAGTTTGCACAAAACAATATAGAATGTCTTCCATATATTGCTGCCAGTTCTGGTACTGGACAGGATGACTTTGAACGCTTAAAACAAATTTTAACAGAGATACCAGCAGTGAAGTTCATATGTATTGATGTCGCTAATGGCTATTCTCAGCACTTTGTGGAATATGTGAGGAAAGTTAGAGCTGCATTTCCTGCACACACAATAATTGTAAGTATTGTCTGTATGTTACATTGAAGTAAAAAAAATTAAAAAGGAATCTGAAACTACTCCAAAAGCTAAAAATTGTAGATGAAAACATGATATGAACTAATCTTTCATGGATAGGAGTAATTGTAAGGTCAAGAGCACAGTCAGGGGAAGTGTTGGTGCCACTTTATTAGCACCTTTTCTACATTGGCAAAGTATCACGTTTCATGTAGCCAGTAGTGTGCCACTTAGACTTGTACATAAGACCTCATGCATGTACCCAGCCACTATTGAATCCCACAATTTGAGTTTGACACTAATTACTGCATTTTAACCTGTCCTTCACCTCCCAATGATGTGAGGAGTCACCAGAAACAACACATGGTTTGGATTCCACATTAAGCTGTAGGTTTCCTTTCCCCAGTTGGTTAACTGGGGTAGGCTAAGGACAGGAAAGATGCTGAAGTGGTGTCCAATTGAAAGACTTGCACCAGACAAAAAAAAGAAAAAAAGCCACACAAAATTATTATTATTTGAAACATTGATCATTTGCAATAGAAACTGCTGCCTCGTGAAAATTTAATGTTTCATCGTATTTGTTGTCAGAATATGGCTCTCACTTGCTGCAAATAAACAACAGACTTACACTGCTTCATCATGGCATGCTGCACTGCAGCAGCTGACAGCGTTGTCACACCAACACACGTATGTTACTGACCATGAGCTTGGCAAGAATTTGTCTTCTATTTCCTCTTCCATTGTGAAATATCTGTGGAAACGTATTGAAGTTAAATGTTGCTGATCTTCCACACATGAAGTGTGACCTATAATAAAGAATTTGCGACCTAACCAGCTTCACAGCAGTACTACCCAATCATGGTCGCCTGCCTCCTCAATGACTTTTATGTTGCATTTACAGGGCAGTATTTGTCACAGGTGGTTGTTTTGGAATATTTAGAGTTACTGCTTTGATATATCGTATCAGTTCTTTGTCATCAAATAATCCACAGCTCCTATCCCCATGGTTATAATAGCACAAAATGGTTGGTTTTGTGGTTGCAAGTACTCTTGATATTTCTCAATTTTTTGGAGTAATGGATACAGCTTGTTTCCTGTACAAATTGTACAATATTGTGGCCCTAGGCTTCTCTTTCAGACCCTGCAGAATTCTGTTCTCACCTGCAGTCTGGATAAATCCCACTTCTTTCCTGGATAAATCCCACTTCTTTCCAATTTCTATCAGATACCGGAACGCATCACTCCATAGGACTCATCTCTCTTAGACGAGTACATGCCTGGCTAACACTGGGCCCCAGCCATTGCAGTGCTACTTTGTTTCCGCGATGCATGACCACCTTTCCACTATCCTGTTCTCCTTCCTTGAGGACAGAACCTTGCACCTACTTCAGGAAACTGAAGTTCATAAAGAATGCATTTTCTGCCTGTATCTTTCCTTTTCATTGCCTATTCCTTCCTTCACTTTCTACCTCCGCCTTGGCATTAGAGGTCTCTCTTCTTCTTTTATCCTCTCTGAGCATTCCTGAAGGCTGCCCACACATTTGCTGCGTGAAAGGTGACTGTGTAATGCTCAAGTCCCAGTACCAGGTCGATTTTTAGGGCTTGCATATACCCTCTGGTAAAGGCCAGGCCCAGGGACGGGTGATTGCCTGAGCTGAAACCTTTCTTGTATGCCAATTGATCCCTACATCCGAAATTTGGGAGGTGTTGACAATCACATAAGGCAGGTGAGGCCCCCTCCCCCCCCCCTTTCGAATTGAGTGGAGCAGTAGGAAAGAGGGGGCGCCATCAGTGATACTGGCAATGATGGGGGTTCCATTACAATGGGTTCCTCATCTAAGCATAAATACAAGGAGATAAAACTCAATGAAAACTCCACTTCGACTACTCTACCTGCAGAACCTCGCTATCTTTTTGTGTTATGGACTGAGAAAGGGAAAAATGTTTTCTCTGTGATTCCATTTGCAATCCAAAAAGGAGTAGATACCATCACAGGCCCAGTTAATTCATCATTGGAATGCCACTCTTCTGCTGGAGACACTGTCTTTCAGATGCAAGTCTGCTTAAAGCCATTCTCTTGTACAGCTATCCTATGTAGGTAAAGGCTCACAGTACCCTCGATTCTTGTTGTTGGATGGACTAAGTGAAAAGGAATTAAAGATTGTCTTATAAGGGTGTCCCAGCAGTACACAGTCATGAAAAAGGTTGATAAGGTCTTAGTGCCAACACATACTGTATTTCTGACATTTGATCACGTGGTCTTCCATCCAAGATCAAGGCTTGCTACAAGGTCATTACTGTGTGACCATATACCCCTAATCCAACACATTGCTACCAATGCCAATTTTAAAACTATTCTTGCCAGTTCTGCAGAAATGCTGCCAAATGTGCCACCTGTGGTAGGAATGATCATGGTGGTTACTGCCCACCCCCAGCCCCTCGCTGCATCAACTGTATGAATAATCATGTAGCCTCCTCTTGTGTATGCCCTGTACAACTCGATGAATGAGTTATCCAGGAAATCAGAGTGCAGGAAACAGTGCTAACACCTGTAGCCCAAAAAATGTACGCTAGTCGCAAATCCACTGCACCACCTTCTGGTTCTTACAGCTCCATTCTTGCCACAACTCGGCAAATGAGAGAAATGGCAACAAAGGCTTGTGATCTCCAGTTCAGTGCAGGAGTTGTCAACACCCAGCCCCACAAGAGCATCAGCTTCATCCATGAAGGGCGTGCACGGCCCTACCAAACCTTCACTTGCACCACCAAAATGACAGCTCCTGCAAACGGAGATACAGAAACTGAAAAGGGATTGCTCACATGACAATTTTCTGATCACATTGTGATTGCTGGCCCTGTTAAGGCCTGTTCCCAGCAGCGCAATGGAACTGTGTTGCTGGAAGTGGACAGTGCTTTCCAGGCACAAAAAGTGATAAGAACTACGCTACTTCACATGTTTCCTCTCAAAGTAGAAGCGCATCGCACCCTCAACTCATCACGGCGGGTAGTTTTCACAAGATCCCTTGACGGGTTATCAGACAGAGAGATCCAAAACTACATGTCTGATCAGGGTGTAACAGCCGTGCATAGTGTGTTGAAAAAGGTCGATAACTAGCTAACACCAACTCGTACTGTGTTTTTGACATTCGGCAGAGTTGATCTCCCATCCAAAGTCAAAGCAGGATATGAAGTTATCTCCGTTTGCCCTTATGTACCAAACCCTATGCGCTGTTTCCAATGCCATGGATTCAACCACACCCTTCAATCTTGCCCCAATACAGCAAAATGTGTCACTTGTGATAGGGATGCCCATGAGGGCGACTGCCCACCTCTGTACCTCATTGCATTAATTGCATGGGTGACCATGCTACTTCCTCTAGGGACTGCCTTGTTTACAAAGACGAGAAGGTCATTCAGAAAATTCGTGTCACGAAAAGGTCTCAACATCTGCTGCTTGAAAGTTATTAGAGAGTCGGAAGCCCACTATCCTTCCAGCGGGCACATACAGTAAGGTCCTCACCTTCACTCGACCTACTAAGGAGTCCAGGTATAGAGACCTGGAATTTCACTTTCGCTGACACAGTTGTGCGATCAGCCAGCCTGAAGATTGCCCATTCCACGTCCCTGCTCCTTCTAAAGTTCAGTCTTCATCAACCTCTCGTAATCTGTGGGCACCTAAACAAGATGCCTGGACTTCGAAAAAGGAACCTGTCCGTGAAGATTTTCTACGTACTCGGGCTTCTCAACCGTCAACTACCTCTTCTTCTCACCGTCACACTTCCAAAACAGCTAACAAAAGTAGCCGGCCCCGGTCATCATCAGTCTCGCCAGGACGCACTACTGTTAGCAAGGCAACTGCCTTTTTAGCGGCGGAGGATGCTGCCCCTACTGATACTCAGGAAAAGCAGCAGAAACTCCAGTCGCACTGATGGAACAAGATTTTCCACCAATGGATTGCGATAGCAGTGCTCCCTCGAAGTCAGACCCTCAGCGGCCGTCGAGGTGACCCCCTTTTGCCTTATTCTTCTCTTTTCTCCCCTTATCCTTACCATGGTGCTTAGTCAGTGGAATATTTGAGGCATTCGTTCCAATCGCGAGGAATTAAAATTACACCTTCGATGGAGAATTGCACCCATTACAAATGACTGCGAGTGCAATGCCGCTTTGTTATAAAAGAAAGCAAGAAAAGCTGTTGGACTGCCTTCACTAGTTCCTCTCAGTTGTCTGGGGTAGCCTGCACCGCTTATCTGGCACTAAGGTCCACTCCCCAATTTCAGGCCTGACAGTAGCGAACGCAGTCTTGTGGACCCCATTGACGTATCCAATACCTTAGGCCACTCTTTTGCGGAGGTTTCGAGCTCTGCTCATTACCACCCTGTCTTTCTCCCTTGCAAACAGGCAGAGGAGGTATGGCTGCCTTCTTTCCAATCTTTAAATCGTGAAAGTTACAATGACCCCTTCACTATGCAGGAACTAGACCATGCTCTCGCATGTTCCGCATCTCTGCTCCGGGGCCTGATGCCATTCCTATTGAGATGTTGCAGAACCTTTCTCCTGCGGGTAGATATTTCCTTCTCCGCACCTATAATTGCATATGGATTGAAGGTGAGGTCACCACAAGTTGGCATGAAGCCATTGTTGTCTCCATCCCCAAACTAGGAAAAGACAAACATCTTCCTTCAAGTTATCGCCCCATTTCTCTTACCAGCTGTGTCTGTAAGGTAATGGAACACATGGTTAATGCTTGTTTGGTTTGGCTCCTTGAATCCTGACACCTCTTTATCAATGTCCAATGAGGTTTTCGTCAGCATCGCTCTGCAAATAACCACCTCGTCACCTCGTCGACCTTCATTATGAATAACTTTTTGCGAAAGCGTCAGACAGTGGCTGTGTTCTTTGATTTGGAGAAGGCCTACGACATCTTTTGGAGGGCGGGAATTCTTTGCACTATGCATACCTGGGGCTTTATGGCCGTCTGCCCCTTATTATCTGTGCATTTTTAACGGACCAACGTTTTTGGGTAAGAGTGGGCTCTGTTTTGTCAGACCCTTTTTGCCAGGAGAATGGGGTTCCACAGGACTCCATTTTGAGTGTAGTACTTTTCGCCGTAACAATTAACCCAATTATGGACTGCCTCCCACCCGACGTTTCTGGTTCCCTCTGTGTGGAGGAGTTTGCAACCTACTGCAGCGCTCAAAGAATGTGTCCATTGGAGTGTTGTCTTGACCGTCTTTATTCTTGTAGTATCGCAAATGTCTTCTGTTCCTCCAATGAGAAAACAGTCTGCATCAACAACTGGCGATACAAAGAGTTCCTTCCACCATCTCTACATCTAGACCTCTTCGCTCTCCCATTTGTGGAGACAAAGAAATTCTTAGGACTCACGTTGGATAGGAAACTTTATTGGTCTCCACACGTGTCTTCTCTGGCTGGCCGTCCTCCGTGTTCTTAGTGGTACGTCATGGGGAGTTGATTGAACCATCCTTCACCTTTATCGGTCCATAGTCAGATCGAAGCTGTATTACGGAAGCATTGTTTACTCTTCTGCACAGCCGTCCATCTTGCGCCGTCTTAACTCAATTCACCATTGGGGGATATGCCAAGTGATTAGAGCCTTTTATACCAGCCCTATTGAAAGCCTCTATGCAGAAGCTGCAGAATTACCATTGCGCTATTGGCGTGATCTATTACCCTGTCGTTATGCATGCTGGCTGCTGTTAATTCCCAAACAACCATCCTACCCATCATTTTTCAACAACTCCTTTGATCCCCAATATGGGGTGTCTGCATCTGCACTGTTGCCTCCCGGTGTTCGTTTTCATTAAGTGTTTCAACAACACAATTTCACTCTCCCTGACACCCTTCAAATGGATGTGAGCCCAACACCACCGTGGTTTCAGGCACAGGTTCACGTCCACCTCAAACTCAGCTTGCTCCCAAAGAAGAGTCCCCCCGGATTCGATGTATCGTTCAAGGTTTGTAGCTCTCCATTCTCAGCTTGTTGATAACATCTTCATCAGATGGCTCTAAGGACACTGATGGTGTCGGATCCGCCTTTGTCATCGGGTTCGACAGCTTTCAATAAAAGCTCATCGACCACTGCTCAAATTTCACATCTGTGAATCTTTTGCTCTCTATCAGGCAGTCCAATATGTTCGCCACCACTACCATCCTTCTAATGTCATCTCCTCAGATTCTGAGTCTTAGAGACCAGTATCCGGTCCATCCTGTTGTACTCTGACTCCAATGCTCCCTTCAATTGGTAGGTGAAGACGGCTTTTGCGTTTGCTTCCTGTGGGTACCTGGCCATGTAGGTGTGCTGGGGAACAAGGCTGCTGATGCTGCGGCCAGGGTTGCTACTCTCCTACCTTGGACAGCTACCGTTTGTGTCCCATCAAACGACATTCAAGGTGCTATTTACAGGTGTATTGTTGCATCATGGCATCGGATGTGGTCCTCGCTTCAGGACAATAAGCTTAGAACCATAAAACCGATCCCAACATCTTGGAAGACCACCTCCGTCCCTCCCGGCGGGAGGAGGTAATCCTGGCCCATCTGAGAATGTCATTGCCGGTTCACCCACTGACACTTATTAACAGGCGATCCCCCTGCCATTGTGTTCCTGCTGTCACCCGATGACGGTGCACGAAGTTTTAATGTTCTTCCCAAATTTTAATCATTTTCGTGTTGCAGTAAATCTGCCGTCCACTTTGGAGGACGTTTTAGCTGATTACGCATTGGCACCTGCTAGAGTTTCATATTTTATACATATGACTAATTTGCCAAGGACATTTAATTCCTTCTCACGATATTTTTTTATTCCTTGTTTTAGTGATATTCTGAAATCCTCCTTATCAGCACCTTTTTTAACCTTGTTTAAAGTCAATCTAGTGTCAGAATTGGTTGCTAAAGACCACTGCAGTTGAGCGCTCTAAAACCACAAAAATAGTTCAATGCATGAGCAAGTATTCTCATTTCATCAAACATAATCTTTTTTATTTAACAAGCTGTGTTCAGTGACTGCAGATTTTGCCATATGTGTATATTTAAGATGACACTGGTACTCAAGAAATTGTTTGGTAACAATTTGCTTTAACTGGCCCACATAACTCTTGCCACACTCCCAAGGAACATTACAAATTCCTTGCACCTTTAATCCAAGATTGTCTTCAACTGATCATAACATCTTTGATTTTCCTGGGTGGCCGGGTGGTTTGATTCCTTGCTTGTTTAGGACCCTTACTAGTTGTTGAACCACAGAATGGCAGCTGCACTGTGTGTTGGTATTCTTGGCTTGTTTCATCCTCACCCTGACTTTCTTTCCTTGTCAGTGTTGATTTAGTATCACGTTCAGTGTACCTGTTCTTTGTGAACAGTCTTCAGGTGGTTGATCTCGGAGCCAAGATGGTCCTTGTATGAAATAGCTCTTGCTCTGTGTACTAAGGTGTTCAGCATTGCCCTCTTCTCAGAAGGATGGTGAAAGCTATGTGCATTGGTTTTCTATACATAGAATGGCAAAGTCATCTGTCAGGTTTCCAAAATAGGCTAGGAATGAAACCAGCCTTCTGGCCACCCAGGAAAATCAGAGACGTTACAACTGGTTAAAGACAATCTCAGATTAAGGGTACCTGGAATTTATATTATTCCTTGTGAATGTGTCAAAAGTTATGTGGGCCAGTCAGTGCGAACTATGGCCAACCGATGCGTGGAGCACCAGCATCATCTTAAATGCAGATACATGGAAAAACCTGCAGATGATGAACACAGTTTGTTAAATCAACCCCAGTCTAGTTGGATGAAATGAGAATATTTGCTCAGGCATCGAACTATTGGGACTCTGTGATCAAAGAAGTAGTTGAAATTAGACTGTGTGGAAACCTACTAAACAGAAATGCTGGTTATGTACTCAGCAATGCATGGAAACATACGCTTGATAAAGAAAGAGTGCAAAGGAAGACCTCCAAGACTTCTTGTATTTTATCATCTGATATGTTAGATGGCACTGCAAGTAATGTTGGGTAGAGCATGCCAGTGGTCTGTGGATGTGGAGAGTATAACTCTGTCCATGCCAGCTCCATGTTTCCACCAGTGATGTCATCCAGCCAATCAGAAGTCATGCTATGCTTATAAAAGATTGAGTTCATGACAGTCAGTCTTCCCTCCTGATGATAATGATGGTGGATATCATCGAGCTAGGGATTTTAACCTAATTTGCTATGGCAAGTAAAAATCTTTTTATGGAAGGACTCTGTTGCGAAAGACCTAGTAGCCGTATCAGTTCTACTCCCTCTTGGTTTGTTTGGGGCAACTTCCAACAACTTTCCAGTGCTTCAGTTCACTTCGTAGATCTCAGTCTGACTGTGGAAAATGAAGTCATATTGGATCTTGTAGACACCTCTAACATTCTGGACCACCATTTTGCTGATATTTCCAGTCCCACACATTACCCTCTCACATAAACAGGTGGTGGAAGTAAGGGCGACATCATTCTCCTCTCAGAATAGTGAATGCAATAATGCCAAATTTAATCTGAGGGAGCTTCATCATGCACTCTATTCACTTCAACCCTCCTCTGGGACTGGATGGCATATACGTACAAATGTTAAGACACCTTTCTCCCGAGGATCTGTGTTTTCTTCTTTGAACCTATAACCGGATCGAGACGGACAGCACATTACCTAGTCGCTGGCATGAAGCCATAGTCATTTCCGTACCTAAGCCTGGGAAAGATAAACATCTTCCTTCCAGCTACCATCCAATTTCCCTCACGAGTAGCACCTGGAAAGTGATGGAACAAATGATTAATGGTCAGAACAGAATAGTGGCCAGAATCTAAAATTGTCCTTACTAATCGCCAATGTGATTTTTGCTGGCACTGCTCTGCAGTCACCCTTTCAACCCATGTTTTGAAAAAATTTTTGTGGAATCGTCAAACGGTGACCATTTCTTGATTTGGAGAGGTTGTACAGTACCTGTTGGAGATTGGGATTCCCCAAACATTACATACCTGGGATTCTGGGGTCGCCTGCCCATTTTTATTCAGAGATTTTTACTAGATTGCATTATTAAAATGCATGTGGGTTTGGTCCTGTCAAACCCTTTCTCTCGAGAGAACTGTGTGCTTCAGGATTCAGTGTTAAGCATCGTTCTTTCTGCCATCACAATTAACCCTGTCTTGTGCCAGGCGTTCCAACTTCTCTCTTTGTTGATGACTTTGCAGTTTACTGCAGCTCTCAACAAACTTGTGAACTTGAGTAGCATCTTCAGTACTTTCTCGACTGCCTCTCTTCTCTGAGCATCAATAATGGCTTCTGTGTTTCTGCTGACAAGACAGTGGGTATAAATTTCTGGCAGCTTACTGAATTTCTTTTGCCATCCGTTCATCTTGAACCACTCCCATTTCCGTTCTTTGTTTGATAAAATTAAATTCCTGGGCCTAGAGTTTGACAGAAAACTGCTGGTCCACCCAAGTCCCTTTTATTTTTTATTAACTTTATTATTACTTTTAATTTATGTATATATTTATTTTTTTGCAATTTTCTGTACCCGCTCTCTCAATATTCTAGGGACCAGACCACACTTCTTCACTTGTACTGATCCCTTGTCCCTTCAAAAGTGGACTATGGGTGTATTGTCTATTCATCTTCATGATCAATCATTTTAAGTCATCTCAACATGATCCACCATCAATGGATTCGTCTAGCCACAGGGACATTTTATACGAGTCCTGTTGAGTCTCTATGCTGAAGCTTCTGAAATGGCACTGTGCTATCGACAGGAAATCCTCCTTAGTTGTTATGCGTGCCAGTTGTCATGTATCCAGGGTCATCCATCTTGTGCTGCATTTCTTCACAATTCCCTGGATTGTCAGTATACAGCTAGTCCACCTTCTCTACTACCTCCTAGAATTTGCTTCCAGTTACTGCTTCAGTGGCTTGACTAGACAAACACTTTCATATTTTTGATGGGTGTGGGTCAGTCTCCTCCTTGGTCTGACCCTTAAATCTGTGTTAACCTTGCACTCCATTCACTTCCCAAAGACACTTCCTCAGGTTTGGTGTATTGCAGCCAGTTACTTGCCCTTTGCACACAGCTTGGAGAAAACTTTTTTCTATACTGATGGTTCCAAGACCGACCACGGTGTTGGGTGTGTCTTTGTACTTGGTGGCAATTCTTTCCAATATCATCTTCCTGGCCAGTGTTCACACTTTACTGCAGAAATCTTTGCCCTCTTTCAGGCTGTATAATACATCAGGTGACATGAAATCTGTAATAGCATTGTGTGCTTTGATTCTGTGAATGTTCTTGCATGCTGTATGTGATACACCACATGGTACAAAGAATCGAGGCGTGCCTTCACTCCCTCACTACCACTGGAACCAATGTCCTGTGGTTTCCCGGCCACATTGGTGTGTCAGGGAATGAGATGGCAGATACTGCAGCAAAGGATGCAGCCATTGTCACTCAGTTTGCTACATTTTCAGTTCCTTCGGATTATCTTTGCGTTGGTGTCTCTGGGTGAGTGATATTGCTGTGGTGTTCCCATTGGTCTTTCCTTGAAGGGAACAAATTCCAGGACATTAAACTTCTTCCTACAGCTTCATCGACCTCCTCTCTGCCCCATCGTCACATGGTCATTCTCACCTGGTTATGTATAGGACACTGTCGTTTCAGCCACCGCCACTTACTAACTGGCAACCCTACCCTATTTGAGGTCACTGTTCTCAACAATTCACTGTATGCCACCTTCTGGTTGTGCCCATTTTTTAGCTGGCTACATCACAGTGTTTACCATCTAATTTCATTGATATCTTAGCGGATGGCACGTGGTCTGCAGATTGCTTTTTATTTTTTATCCACCTCAGCAATATGGCGAAAGAAATGTAACACTCCCCAGCTGGGGAGTCTAGCCATGTTCCTACAGTAATGAGAAGTCTACGTAGGAATGGTCTTGTTTTTACAGTGTTGACTGACAACAAAGAGCTTTTTCATCCTATTTCTGTTTCCCTTTGCATTATCATGTGTTTAATTACATTCTGACTTGGGCACTTATGACCTCAGTACTTTTGTGCCCTAAAACTGCAAAAATAAATAACTTGGAACACATCATTTCCCATCAGGGGATCCAGATGATGAATAATCATGTTGTAGCCATTATGTCTTTCCAATACCCACTAACCTTGAGGAGCTCTACACAGTTTTGGCAAGATAGCTTACTACCACGATATTTCATTCAGTCATTGAAATAGAATATGTTCCGCATGGGTGTCTGCATGTGTACAAGCGTTCAAAAGTGAAAGGACAGCTTTTATTTGGCCACCAGCCTTTTCAGTTGGGTTGACAGGTTATTGTGTTTAGGGATACATCCTCGTATAGTCTTGAAGATATGACCCATCATAGTCCCAACAGTTGATAGCTGATAGTGTTCATTTCCAAGATATGTGGTACAGCATAGACGAATTAATCTCAAATAAGATTAATGTCTTTGCTATTGTTTACACAGTAAAGAATTTTCACCTCAGTAAGGAAACTAATCAGGCTGGAGACAGTTTTCCCATTAGGACCTAACATATCATTGACAGTGCCATCTTGAATCAATTGTCCACGAGGTGTGGCAGTATATCCATTGAGAGGGCCTGAATGTCTGTCTTCCCAAGCAGCATTGACTCCTGTCCGGAATCATTTTTGTTTCCACCTTGGGCCGATTTTTGTCAGTGGAATAATGTTATTGAATATTCCTCTTGCACTACAGTCACTGGGGACATCTAAGATGAGGCGAGAGTGGGGGTGGATAGGGTAGAGAAATCACTGCTGAGTCATGGAGGACATGGGGGCTGAAGATGTGAGTTGTGAAGGTTTAGAACACAATTGAAGGAGGGGGGAGGGCAGAGGAGGGAGAAATGTCAACAAACTGTAAGTGTGAGAGACATGAATTGCGAGGAGTTATAGGGTAGAGTGGACATTAACTGTTGGGTGGAGGGTGTGGGGACTATAGGCTACTTTATGTTGAGGCAGTATAGTTCAAATGTCAGAAAATATCTGCGCAGTTCATCTCACTTGTTTAAAATTTTGTAATGTGCAAACTTTTTAATTTTTAACTTCAGCCCTATCGCTCAAGACCATTGTCTGAATATGCATTCATATGTATGTAATTCGTGACATCATATCTTAGCATATGATGTTTCATACTCTCTCTGTAATATGTACCACTCTTAATTTTTTTATTCATAGTAACAAACAGTTTCACTTCTGATGAAGGCTCCCTTAGTGAAGCCGAAACCATGGTAAAGTAAAATTTTACCAAAACTTTTTGCAACCAAAGAGCTGTTACTAAGTGTTTATTTTATATTTCGATGAAGAGTTACTGTCTGTAACAGCCGTATTTAAAATTGTATATTTTATTTTTATAATTTCACATTTTACAGGCTGGTAATGTAGTAACTGGAGAAATGGTTGAGGAATTGATACTGTCAGGTGCTGATATTATCAAAGTTGGCATAGGTCCAGGATCAGTGTGCACGACACGTATAAAAACAGGTGTGGGCTATCCTCAGCTGAGTGCTGTAATTGAATGTGCTGATGCTGCTCATGGCTTGCAAGGGCATATAATCTCTGTAAGTATTTTTATGCACGTAAGTCTTTTATTTAGAAACCTTTTATTTATTTTTCCCTCCCTGCTGTAATAGAGGTTGAAAAATTTAAGTTACACTTATATATTTATTGTTAGTAGCACAAATAATTGTGAATGGCATACCTAAGAAATGAACCTCCATACAATAAAGAATTTCATTTCTTCCATTACAACAACATCGTAAACTGACCTGCAGTCCTCATTTCGTAAGTTAAGTATTTTAGTCTCAAATAATTAAAACTTTTTGTGGTTTAGAGAAAGATTAGACACATGTACTTCTCTGCAAGGCAAAAAATCATCTTCAAGAAATTGTTTTCAGATTTGTTGCTTTTTATGTGAAGTTTAGAACAGTATTTCCTAGAGGAGGGGGAGTTAGCCTTAATTGTATTGCCCTCAGTGTGACTACTGATTTAAATTACTGTAATAGTTGTCAAATGATTCATTTTCAAAATTATTAGCTGTTATCCTGCTAATGTGTTACTAAGGCTTATCCAAAGTTATTACAGATTCAGTCCAGCCCAGAGTTGAAACTAGTGAACTCTCTCACTACTGTTTCATCAGTTTTTTGCTTTTAATGATAACACTCAGTACAAAACTGTGTATGAAGGTATCCTGTTTCATATCAATATGTTAATGTTTGCAGTCAGACTATTCATATTGTGTTTTGAACTTCATTCTGTTCATAAATGAGTTAAATAACTGAAATAAGTAACAATAAACATTGGCTGTTCTTAATAAAATACGAATAATTGAATAACAATACTATCCATGCAGTTCATGTCTTCAGTGAGAGGTAGGTAGATAAAAAGCTTTATATCTACATGATAACTCTGCAGTTCTGCTGGTAGCGTTTTCATAGAACATTCATGATGTACATATGCAGACTTAAGCATCATAAAAAAATTGTTAAAGTTGAGTTCATGTGTATGTGACTGGCACTTGATGCATCGGCATTGGTTGCCTTCACCTCCCATCATTCATCATGCCATTGCCAACGCTTATATTTCAGGCACCAGGAGCATATGTATAAACTGCACTAAAAAAAAGTGCCAAGGCCAGATTTCAACCATTTCTCCTGCTCACTAGGTAGTTTTGCTAACCACTATGTAGCCCAATAGATAGCTTGGAAAAAGGATGGCTTACAGAAATTGGAGTAATTTTGACTTTTCAGACATGTTATATTTATTACCCTTGTATGTTGTCTGCCAGAGAGAGAGAGAGAGAGAGAGAGAGAGAGAGAGAGAGAGAGAGAGAGAGAGAGAGAGAGAGTATAGGTTTTTCCTCACTAACTCATTTCCACAGCATTTTAGGCAAAATATGCTGTAATCAGGTTTAGAGAGTGCTAAATTTTCTAAAAGTTCCTTGCATAACATGTTGCAAAATTCACAGTGACCATTGAGATAAGAGTGTGAAAATGTACAAAAATTGAATGTCTGTGGTTTTGCATTAATAATTTCTATTTAATTTGTGTGAAAGTTCATAACAGTCAATGTAGTAGAAGATTTAATTCCTTCAAGATCCATGCAAAATATTAATACTACTTCCTGCACATGCCAAGAAACTGTGCATTAATGATTTGGGAAAGTAGTCTTTAAGCTTATATAAGTGAATGTTTGTATGTCCTCTATATGTTCATAAACCATTTATTCAATTGCAATGAAACTTTAGTGATCTGTTCACCGTATGCTTATGAAGGTTCCTGACCCAAAAACAGGAGCACAACAAAGCTCAGAAGATATGATGTCATAAATAATTAGAGGCCACCATCTGCACCATATGATAATACCCAAATTTATGCGTCAATTACTAGAAAATGGGAGTAGTTAGGGACCTACAACAAAGGTTGCATTTAATTTCGGACATTTATTGTTGTAACAGTATAATTTATTGAACACTCATCGACGGTACAACATATACACATATGCACGGTACAGTGGTGGCAACTCACGGTCACAGTTAAATGTTGACATATGAGACCGGCGAGAGCTACACATGAACTGAGGCACTCCTTGCACACCGCGTGCTCGCCCAGTCATGGCGGCACTGCAGGCTCTCAGAGGCGGTGCCATTGTGCGGCGGACTAGGCCATGGCACAGCTTTCAGATGCCGCGGACGGACGGGACGCAGCTTGCAGTGGCGCACTCAAACATCCCTCCCCTCTTCCGGGAAGCCGACATCGCAGATAGAGGCGGAAGAAGGCTGGCGAAGCTGGATCGTGGCGGCCACGGGAGTCACCCACATGACCCTGTGGCGAGGGCAACCGCGGCGGGGCGGGAGCGCCTCCATCGCCTCATCTGCGTCCGACGGGATGTCGTCAGCACGTCACTGCGTGGCCGACCAGTCCGGGGGCATGTAGGGGTGGAAATGCCACACCGGCGGCGACCAGTTCGTGGCAGGGTCCCCGCTAGCACAGGTGACAGCGACGGAGAGGCCGGCTGCATCTCGACGTTGCCACTGAAGGAAGATGCCTCCCCTGCCGATGCCCCCCTTCACCGCTGGTGCGGGAAACGACACGGCCGCGTCCTTAGCAGTACCCGAGCAGGTAGGAGGCGGGGACAACGGAGGGGCACTGGCTGGAGCGACGACCCGCGGGGAGAGAGGCCGCATCTCGACGTCAGCGGCCGACTGTTGGCTTTATGGACGCCCATTCGTAGCGCCACTTCCCCGAGCCTCGTCGAGCGTTGGCTCCGATGGTAAGGTGTCGTTGTGGAGGTGGGAAGGGGGCGAGAATGCAGCAGAGGCTGACGTGTGACAGCTGTCGGCGGGACGAGGCCAGTGCCACCATGATATCGGACGGATTCCTCTCTCGACCTCCGAATCTATGGAGGGGTATCTGAGAGGCACAGTCGGGAGATCTGAAGGCGGTGGGGTGCGGTCCCACCGAGGACGTAGTTGGTTGAGATGGTGGGAGATCGTCACCCCGTCTGCATCTACCACGCACATATGTCGACCACGCGAACACCGTACTACCCCTGGCGTCCACCCTGGGTGGCGGCCAAAATGCGTGGATGCGTGAGTGCCTGGTACGTAATGCCGAGTGTGTGTGAGCACCTCAGGTCGGGGCTCCGGGCACAGCAGGTGCAACAGCGTCCGGGGTTGGCCTCCGTGGAGGACCTCCACCGGGCTCCGACCATTAATTGGTGTTGTCCGATAATTACTAAGAAATAAGGGGAGGGCCGCCTCGGTGAATGACTTTTCCAGGCACTTACGAACTTGTGATTTAAAAGTTCACACCATATGCTCTGCCTTCCCATTGGATTGGGGGTGGAAAGGAGCCGAGGTGAGGTGGGAAATACCATTATTAGTGCAGAATTGTTGAAAATAAGATGACGTGAATTGTGGGCCACTATCAGAGACAAGCGTCCAAGGAAGGCCTTCAATAGCAAAGATCTGTACCAGGGCTCTGACTATATCTTCTGCGATAGTGGAGCACATACGCATGACATATGGATAATTAGACAGTGCATCTACCACCACGAACCACATTGACTGACAGAAACGGCTGGCCAAGTCCACATGAATGCGGTCCCAGGGGTGCTCCGGAGTAGGCCAGGGGAAAAAGTGCGCCGGGGGGGCAGCTTGCTGGGTAGCACACTGAGTGCACGTATGAACCAACTGCTCGATGGCGGCATCAATTCCTGGCCAATAGACAAAACGGTGTGCAAGTACCTTCATGCGTGTGATACTCCAGTGACCCCGATGTAACAGAGTTAACATACAAGCCCGTAAGTGGGACGGAATAACGACACGAGGCTCGTCAGAATCAGTACTGAGGAGGAGGACACAGTCGATAACTGACAGCCGGTGTCGGAGCTGGAAAGAGGTACGCAGAGGGCCAGCCTCTTTGGCGGACAATCGCTCAGGCCACCCGGCGGTGACTTTCTTAAGCACCTCGCGGAGCACAGGGTCCTGACGGTTAGCTTGCGCGGCTCTATTGGCCGTAATCGGAAGTCGCTCAACTGCGTCGTGAAAAACGTTCGTCAATCTGAAAAATCGCCACCTCATCTTTGTCGAAGGAAGGGTCGGGGCCCATGGGCAGACGGGACAAGGCGTCGGCATTGGCATGGTGCGACGAGGGCCGATAATGAATTTCGTAGTAATAGGCACTCAAAAACAGAGCCCAATGTTGGAGACGTTGCGAAGTCCGGTATGGAAGATGAGAACGCAGACCAAAGAGTGCCACCAGGGGTTTGTGATCCGTGATAAGGTGGAATTTAATGCCATAGAGGAACACATGAAACTTCCGAACAGCGTAAACAATCCCCAAAGCCTCTTTCTCAATCTGAGAATAATTACATTGGGTATCTGACAACGTCTTAGACGCATAGGCAATAGGCTGCTCGGAACCAGTCTGTGGGCCAACAATGCTCCAATCCCGTGCTGGGAAGCTTCCGTAGCTAGGAGTAACTGTTGGCCTGGTGTAAATGTGCCGAGACAAGGTGAAGACTTTAACATTGATTTGATGCGTGCGAATGCCGCCTCACAAGCAGCAGACCACACAAACGGAACACCTTTCTTTCGAAGTGTGTTCAAAAGATGTGTGACCTTTGCCATGTTAGGAAGAAATTTGGAGTAGTAGCTGGCCTTGCCCAAAAAGGACTAGAGTTCCTGCAAATTCATAGGACGAGGAAGATGGTCAATCGCCGTAACCAATTCTGACCGAGGGCGGACGCCATCTCGGGACACCAGGTGTCCCAAATACTCAATTTCAGGTTGAAAGAACTGTGATTTTTGAAGATTGCATTTGAGGCCTGTCGCGCGCAATTTCGTGAACAAGAGCCGCGTGTTGTTTAGGTGATCTGTGCGGGAGGAACCGGTGATGATGATATCGTCCAGATAGTTTGCACAGCACAGAATGTCGTCCAATAACTGTTGCAAGAACCGTTGAAATATCGCGGGCGCACTCGCGACCCCAAATGGCAGACGTTTGTAGCGATACAGCCCGAAAGGAGTATTGAGAACCATGAAATGTTGAGAATCAGAATCTAAGGGAAGCTGGAGATATGCTTCCGCCAAATCAGTTTTTGAAAAACACTCACCACCCGCCAATTTTGCATAAATGTCGTCCAGGCGGGGAATGGGAAAACAATCTATCACTGACTGCGAATTAACCATAGACTTGAAATCACCGCACAACCGAAGGGCTCCCGTGGGTTTCTTTATCATCACCAGAGGTGTCACCCACAGGCTAGAGGAAACTGGTTCGATGATACCCAAGTCGTGCAACCGATCCAACTCGATCTTAACCGCTGGGCGCAAAGCAAAAGGAATAGGCCGGGCGCGACAATTTCAGAACCACTGTAGGTTTGAGTGTGATGTGCGCCTCGTAACCAATGGCCATTCCCAAACCCGCCGAGAAAAGCGCTCCAAACTCGCGGCAAAGGGAATCCAATTCATTAAACATTATGGAGTCACACACAAGATGAACAGCGTCGTGAACGCTGAAACCAAACGCCGTGAACACATCCAGGCCAAAAATGTTTTCTGAAGCCGCACTTGTGACGGCGAAAAACGTGACGGTGCACACCATGTGCTGGTACTCCACCTCAATCATAAACTGACCGAGCACTGGAATCGGCTGTTCACCATAGCCAACCAAACTACGAGAAGTTTTAACAAGAGGCGGCTGCTCAAGTGTCAAGTACGTATCCAAATTTATGAGAGAGACAGAGGCACCGGTATCTACTTGAACGGAATGGACGATTTTGAATTAGAAGTGTGAAATAAATCTTTGAAGAAGTGACCTTCTCCTGTCCAAGTGCGGTAGAGAGACAGTTTACTTCCATTTGGGACTCTTCAGAATACGGCAGCCAACCGCGTGCGGAAGTCCGACAAACAGCCGCCACGTGGCCTTGTTTACGGCAGGACGCGCACCGCGCGTGGCGGAAGGGGCAGCGCGGGCGATTGTGCGTATGAAAACAATCCGGACAAGAGGGAAAATCGTGTCGTCAGTATGGAACGGCGGAAGGTAATCGTGAAGAACAAGAAGACGAAGAGGAGGGCGAAGAACGACGCCTGTGGGGGCGTGAGGACTGTACTGCCGCCACCTCTACCATTTCCTCAAACTGATCCGCTGCCACCTTAGACACCTCAAAAGCTTGTGCAATAGACAGAACCTCGTCCAGGGTGGGATCCTGTAACCGCAAAGCCTCGCAATGCACAGTCCTATCAGGAGCCGAACGGACAACATCGCGAAATACGACTGCTGGCAATTTGCACACACAAAACCACACTTACGACTCAAACCGCGGAGGTCTGCCACCCAGGACTGATACGACTGACTAGGTTTCTTTCTGCTTTGATGAAAATCCAGGCGGGAAAGCACCATGTGCGTTTGCTGCCGATAATAAGAATTAAGCAATTCCGACATACGGGAAAAATACAACTCGGCAGGCTCTGACAACGGAGCTAGTTTTCATAGTAAACGAAAAGTATCGGGCTCGATCCACAACAAGAAGACTGACTTTTGTAAGTCAGGATCTGTTACCTTAAAAGCCGCAAAATGCTGCTGTAGACGCTGCACATAGGAGTCCCAGTCTTCCTTAGACTCTTGGAAAGCTGGAAAAGCCGGAGGAGCAGGGGGGGGGGGATAGGCCTGGGGCGGCGGCGAAGGGGCCGCAGCGGGACGAGAAGACGTAATCAACTCCTTAAGCAAAGCTAGCTGTTGCTGCTGCTTTTGCAGTAACTGAAGCAACGCCGGATCCATAACCAGTGCAAACAGAAAACACGCGTAAGAACGAAACTCGTCGCCAATTATACTGTTGTAACAGTATAATTTATTGAACACTCATCGACAGTACAACATATACACATATGCACGGTACAGTGGTGGCAAGTCACAGACACAGTTAAATGTTGACATATGAAACCGGCGAGAGCTACAACATGACTGAGGCACGCCTCGCACACCACGTGCTCGCCCAATCGTGGCGGCGCTGCAGGCCCTCAGAGGCGGCGCCATTGTTAGGCGGACTTGGCCATGGCGCGGCTTTCAGATGTCATGTCATGGATGGACAGGACGCTTTATGATGTGTTTTGTAACTGCCCCCCCCCTGCCCCCCCCAGCAAACAAAATGATTAAACAAAAAGAAGTCTACCACTCACAACAGTTTTGCTATAGATGCAGTAAAACTGTCACATCAGGCATGACCTTGTATTAAATTAAGGTAGAATTACAGATTTGCATGTTACTATTTATTTTTTTCTTAAAGTCTCCTTTCAGCCTCTTGCATCCACAATTAAGCACTCTGGTTTCTTAATCTCTATCTCATGACAACCTGATAGCAACTTACCTCTTGAGATTTTCCAGACTGTACCTGGATTGTCCCTTAGATCATTGAATGAACATGTTTTCAGTTTATCTAGGGCAACAAAGTGCATAACGAACTTATGGAGAGGGGGGGGGGGGAGATATGCTTTTGATAGACTTGATCATGTGTTTTTGAGTGGAATAAACTGTCAACATTGTCAGTGTAAGGGAGATCAATGGAAAGAGGAAATAGAATTTGCACTCTTGTGGAAACAGACTTAGTAGCTTCTGATGCAAAGATATGTGTCATCAAAAGACCCACAGATATGGAGATAGCAGTAAGCCAGCTACACATCAGATACCCATCAATCTTCTTGGAAGACATTGGACAGGACCCAAACAGATGGCTGAAAGGATTCAACTGAGTCACTAAGTATAATGGGTGAGAATACAAGATGTTCTTGGCTAACATATATTTCTACCTGGATAGGACAGCCCAGCAGTTGTTTGAAAAACAAGGGCATGCTCTATAGCTGGAATAAATTCCAGACACAACTTAAAAAGGCATTTGAAGACCACCAGCAACAGGTCTGTTTACCGGAAGAGCCAATGAAGAACAGGGCCCAACGACATGAAGAATCAATGCAGTTGTTTATACAGAATTGGCCCTATGTCAAGTAGTTAATCCAGATATGACTGAGGTTGATAAAATTTCATACATGATGAAGGGTATTGCAGAAGACATGTATTGAACTCTTGTGTTAAGACGTTTCAGTGACACATGAGTTCATCAAATTGTGCCAGAAAATTGAAGAGCTGCAACGTAGGAGGATTGGATGAAATAAGTATGACAGGCTCCTAAATGTAGTCCCTATGGCCTTTGTGGAAGACCAGCATGACTCTACTTCTCTTGTACAACAAATTGAGAGAGCAGAATTACAACATTTTATGGCAGCTGGGACTGTTGAACCAAGCAACACCGAATTATGGCCAGTGAATGTCAGTTCTGTACGTGATAAGGGAGCTGGCGCTGGCCTCAACCTGCTATGACTCGGCCACCAATTTCCCCCAGGGGGCCCACAGTTCTTTTGTGGGTACGTGTGTGGCACGCACGGGACCCCGAGCTGGAGCAGCCTTTCTTCTGCCCCAGGCTGCTTCACTTTCCCTCCCGGTTTATGCCTTCGCCCGGAGACGGGCGTATTTCGCGAGTTCAGGTGTTTTCTTGTTGTCATTTCTCTTATTCCTTGGTTCCTTCCTTTCTTACCCTTTGTTTCTGTCATTCTCTCCTTGTACTCTCCTAGCCTTCTTCTCCTCCTCATTAGTCTCCGCCTCGGCGTTTGAGACACTTCTTTCCTTCTTTCTCTTCACTTCCTCTATTCTTCTTCTTTCCTCCCTGTGCGTGTCTGAAGGCCGACCCACGCATTATCATGCGTAGCAGGTGACGGGGTAACGCGTAATTCCCCACCCCAGGTAGACAAGTAGGGCACGTACGTACCCCCTGGTAAAGGCCAGGCCCAGGGAGGGGTGATTACCCGAGCTGGTACCTTCCGAACGTGCCGATTGGTCCCTCCGTCAGTCCTCGGGAGGTGTGACCTGAGATGTGAACAATCACCTAAGGCGGGTAAGCCCTCGGAGAGGGCCCCCACTAGGAAGGAGCGCGCCATCGGAGACGCCGGTAATCATGGGGGACACTTCCGCGATGACTGCCCTCTCTTCTTCAGTGACGTTGACCCAGAAACGTAAGATAGATTCACCTCAGCAAAAAAGACTGCCTAATTTACCGAAATTTCTTGTTCTCTCTCACACTGACGGAAAAGATTTCACGTCTGTAAATCCCTTCGTTATCCAGAAAGGTGTAGATGCAGTTGCTGGCCCTGTTAAAACCTGTTCACGTCAGCGCAATGGCACATTGTTGCTGGAAGTGGACAGTGCCTTCCAAGCTCAGAAACTAATCCGGACTACACTGTTAAACACGTTTCCAGTCAAGGTAGAAGCGCACCGCACACTCAACTCGTCACGGGGGGTAGTTTTTACGAGATCCCTTGACGGATTGTCCAATGAAGACATCCAATCCTATATGTCAGATCAGGGTGTGACAGCCGTCCATAGGGTGATGAAAACGGTAGACAACCAGCTGACACCGACTCGTACTGTGTTTTTGACATTCGAGAGGGTTGAACTCCTGTCGAAGGTCAAAGCAGGATATGAAGGTATCTCCGTTTGCCCTTATGTACCAAACCCTACACTCTGTTTCCAATGACATATATTCAACCACACCCATCAATCTCGCCCTCACACACCAAAATGTGTCACTTGTGGTAGGGACGCCCATGAGGGGGATTGCCCACCTCCGTCCCCTCACTGCCTTAACTGCAACGGTGACCATGCGGCTTCCTCTCACGACCGCCCTGTATACAAGGATGAGAAGGTCATCCAGCAAATTCGAATTACGGAAAAGGTATTGACATCTGCCGCTCGAAAGTTGTTGGCGAGTCAAAAGCCCGCTGTCCTCCCAGCGGGCACATACAGTAAGGTCCTCACCTCCACTCGACCTACTAAGGATTCAAGTACCCAGACGTGTGATTATACCTTCGCTGACACAGTTGTGCGATCCGCCAGCCCGAAGATTGCCCGTTCCACGTCCCTGCTTCCTCCTGCTGCTCCTAAAGTACAGTCTTCAACCTCTAGTAAACCGCGGGCACCTAAACAAGATGCCCGGACTTTGAAAAAGGAACCCGTGCGTGAGGATTTTCTGCGTTCTCAGGCTTCCCAACCGTCGACTGCCTCTTCTCACCATCACTCTTCGAGAAGAGCCAATAAGAAAAAGAGTTCCTCTCCTTCCACGCCGAGGCGTGACCCATCCACCACGCCGTCCAACAGTTGCCGGCCTCGGCCGTCTTCTGTTTCACCGGGACGCTCCGTCTGCCGGGCACCTGGCCCTTTACCGGCGGTGGAAACTGCCCCTCCTGATCAACTCAGGGAGGTGGCAGGCGCGTCGGTCAAACCTATGGACCACGACCCTTTGCACCTAGACAGCGATAGCAGTGCTCCCTCGAAATCCGGTCCTCAGCGGCCGTCGAGGTGACCCCGCTTGCTAGTTGGTTTTTATCCTTATTTCTTATATCATTTTTTATCATGGCACTCCTTCAATGGAATATTCGAGGCATTCGTTCCAATCGGGAGGAGTTAAAACTACTCCTTCGGTTGCACTGCCCGCTTCTAGTCTGTCTCCAAGAAACTAAGTTGCGTCCAAGTGATCGTGCAGACTTTCCACACTACACCTCTGTGCGTTTCGACCTGCCACCCATGGGAGGTATCCCAGCCCATGGAGGGGTTCTGATGCTCCTTCGAGACGACGTCTATTTCCATCCCATTTCATTGCTTACTCACCTACAGGCAGTTGCCATCCGCATCACCTTATCTGCATTTACCTTTTCCCTCTGTAATATCTATTCGCCATCATCATCTGCCCTTACTAGGGCAGATGTGCTACACCTTGTTGACCAGCTCCCTTCACCTTTCGTGTTGGTAGGCGACTTTAATGCCCACCACCCTCTATGGGGCTCTCCGGCAACTTGTCCGAGAGGCTCCCTTTTGGTGGACCTTCTCCAACACCTCGATCTTGTCTGCCTCAACACCGGTGCACCGACCTTCCTTTCTGACACAACTCATACTTACTCCCATATAGACCTCGCAATATGCTCTCCTCAGCTTGCCGGTCGGTTTGAGTGGAATGCACTTTCTGACACGTACTCAAGTGACCATTTCCCTTGTATTATCAACTTCCTGCATCATTCCCCATCTCCTCGTCCCACCAGTTGGAACATTCTAAAGCCGACTGGGGGGCTTTATTCTTCCATGGCTGTTTTTCACGATCAGAATTTTCCCAGCTGTGACAGTCAGGTCGACAACCTCACAGAGGTTATTCTCACCGCTGCTGAACGTTCCATACCTCGTACATCCTCTTCTCCATGTCGTGTCCAGGTCCCTTGGTGGACTGCAGCCTGCCGCGACGCGCTTAGAGCCCGGCGCCGTGCTTTACGCACCTTCCGCCGCTACCCGACTTTGGAGAATTGCATAAATTATAAACGTATGAGAGCACATTGTCGTTGTATCATAAATGACAGCAAGAAAGCTTGTTGGACTGCTTTTACTAGTTCTTTTAACCGTTTTACTCCCTCCACGGTTGTTTTGGGTGGCCTACGCCGTTTATCCGGCATCAAGGTCCACTCCCCGATTTCTGGCCTGACCGTGGAGAACGCAGTCCTCGTGGACCCCGCTGATGTTTCCAAAGCATTGGGCCGTTTCTTTGCGGAGGTTTCCAGCTCTGCCCATTACCACCCTGCCTTTCACCCTCGCAAACAGGCAGAGGAGGCATGGCCGCCTTCCTTCCACTCTTTTAATCATGAAAATTATAATGTCGCCTTCACCATGCAGGAGCTAGACCGTGCTCTCGCCCTGTCTCGATCTTCTGCTCCCGGGCCCGATTCAATCCATATTGAGATGCTGAAGAACCTCTCTCCTGCAGGCAAGTGTTTTCTTCTTAGCACCTACAATCGCATATGGATGGTCATGTTCCCACAAGTTGGTGTGAAGCCATTGTTGTCCCCATCCCCAAACCGGGGAAGGACAAACATCTTCCTTCCAGTTATCGTCCCATTTCTCTGACGAGCTGCGTCCGTAAGGTGATGGAACGCTCGGTTGGTCTGGCTCCTCGAATCTCGCCGCCTCCTAACAAATGTCCAATGCGGTTTTCGTCGACACCGCTCTGCTGCTGATCACATCGTTACATTGTCGACCTTCATTATGAATAACTTTCTAAAGAAGCATCAAACAGTAGCGGTGTTCTTTGACGTGGAGAAGGCATAAGATACCTGTTGGAGAGCGGGCATTCTCCGCACATTGCACACATGGGGCCTTCGGGGCCGCCTCCCTCTTTTCATTCAAGTGTTTTTGGCGGATCGCAAGTTCCGGGTACGGGTGGGCTCTGTTTTGTCAGATCCCTTTCGCCAGGAAAATGGGGGTACCGCAGGGCTCCGTCTTGAGTGTGACTCTCTTTGCCATTGCAATCAATCCGATTGTAGATTGTCTTTCAGCCGATGTTTCCAGATCCCTTTTTGTAGATGATTTCGCAATTTATTGCAGCGCCCAGCGGACGTGTCTCTTGGAGCGTTCTCTTCAACACTGTCTTGACCGTCTATAGTCCTGGAGCATCGCAAACGGCTTCCGATTCTCTACTGAGAAAACGGTGTGTATAAACTTCTGGAGATACAAGGAATTTCTTCCACCTTCTCTACATCTCGGCCCTGTTGTTTTTCCTTTTGTGGACACTACGAAATTCTTGGGACTCATGTTGGATCGTAAACTTTGCTGGTCCACACACGTGTCCTACCTGGCTGCACGTCAATGGGAGCGGATCGTACCGTCCTGCTTCACCTTTACCAGGCCATTGTTCAGTCGAAGCTCAACTATGGAAGCCTTGTCTACTCTTCTGCACGGCCGTCAATTCTTCACCGTCTCAACTCTATTCACCATTGGGGATTACGTCTGGTGACCGGTGCATTTTATACCAGCCCTGTTGAAAGTCTGTATGCCGAGGCTGCTGTATTATCCTTGATCACTCGACGTGACATACTCTTGTGTCGGTACGCATGCCGCCTGCGGTCGATGCCCAACCATCCATCGTACCGATTATTTTTTGACGACTCACTCGATCGCCAATATCAGTTGTCTGCGATTGCCTTGCTTCCACCTGGAGTTCGGTTTCGCCGCCTGCTACAGCGGCTCGACTTTACCCTTCCTTCCACCTTTCGGTTGAGCGAAATCCCATTGCCACCGTGGCATCAGGCCCAGGTTCGCACTCACCTTGAACTTAGTTCGCTCCCCAAGGAGAGCACTCCGGATTTGGTATACCGCTCGAGGCTTGTCGAACTCCGTTCGCGGTTCGATAATGCCATATTTATTTACACTGGTGGTTCCAAGAGCACTGCCGGTGTCGGATCTGCCTTTGTCGTCGGGGACAACCGTTTCCAATACAAGCACCCTGACCGGTGCTCGAACTTCACGGCTGAGCTTTTTGCCCTCCACCAGGCCGTTTTGTATACCTGCCACCACCGCCAACCTTTCTATGCCATATGTTCGGACTCCCTTAGTGCCCTCCAGAGTCTTAAGGACCCTTTCTCGAACCATCTTCTCATGTATCGGATCCAGCACTCCCTCCAGTTGCTGGCAGATGACAGCTGTCACGTTTCTTTCCTGTGGGTCCCTGGCCACGTGGGTGTGCCCGGCAATGAGGCCGCCGACATAGCAGCCAAGGCCACAGCTCTTTTGCCTCGCATGGCTACCTTTTGCATCCCATCGGGCGATGTTCAATGGGCTCTTCGCCGGAGTATTGTGTCGTCATGGCACAGTGCGTAGCTTTCACTGTACAACAATAAATTGCGGACTGTCAAACCGATCCCGACCGCTTGGAGGACCTCTTCACGCCCCTCTCGGCAGGAGGAGGTCATCCTGGCCCGGTTGCGGATCGGTCACTGCCGTTTCAGCCACCGTCATTTGCTAACCGCCGATCCTGCACCGCTGTGCTCCTGCAGTGAATTGCTGACGGTGCGACTCGTTTTATTGTCTTACGTAAATTTTAATCATCTCCGTGTAGCCCTTCACTTTCTGTCTACACTGGAGGAAATTTTAGCTGATGACACACAAGCAGCTGCTAGAGTTTTGCGTTTTATCAACTTGACCAACTTATCGAAGGATATTTAACCCTTTTCATTATCCTTTATCTTTCGTTTTTAGCCTCTTCTTGATTTTCTGAAAGTCACCAAAATTTTGTTTGAGATCTAGTGAATCTATGGTCTTGTTTGGGCGCTAATGACCGTAGAAGTTGTGCGCCCTAAAACCACAAAAAAAAGGGCCACCAATTGGCAGCCTACAAACACACACATGGCCACAACCAACTCCTCTGGCAACTATGACACCTCACAGGAGGAGAGAAGACAACACAACATTGTGTTTCCACTTTGGGCTTCCAGAACATGTTGTACAATACTGTATGGAGAAATGAAGATTATTTGATAGTTATGCCACAAGATGCTAACTATTGGAGCAGTCTGTTAAATGGCAGTCAACTCCAGTTACTGTTGATGTATGGGGAAAAGCCCATCACCTTATCCTGGCTGTGGTCGTTCTCAAACACGCCGCTGCTGTTCACCGTTACCTTATAAATACCAGCTGCTCACGTATTTGCTGTGTTCTTCAGGTAAACTAGGGAAGGCAACCATATATGAAGGTGAGGCTGCTGCAGATAAAAATCCTCCTTGGATGGCAGTCACTAAGATGTCGGGAAATATCATTGATGGCCAACCTGTCGAGGCACTAGTTGATTCAGGAGCTTCCTTCTCTGTATTGTTGAATGATCATACTGCAAACTAAAGAAGACAATGTACTGTGATACAACAGCAACTGTGCTGAAGGTTGCAAATGGAAAATATGTCTGGGCGGCATGAACATGTCGCAAGAATTAACTATCAACAATAGAACACAACCATTTGAATTTGTCATTTTAACAGAATGTAGCCATAACATCCTCCCCAAATAGGACTTCCTTCAGGCGACCCAGGCTGTCACTGACTGTGGAAGATCTGAGATACAAATTGAAAATTGAGGAAGCTATTCCAATGAGTACACGTAACACGTACTCCCATTGCAGGTTGTTTACTGTTGAGATCCCGCCGTCAACAATGAAAAGAGTTCATCAGAAACCGAGATTGTTAAAATGTGAAGTGCTTGACGATCACAAAAAGCTAATGAGTATAACAAAGGTAATTTACATGCCAGTGGCTGTTGTAAGGATACAGGTGGTCAAGGGGAGCTTTGGATCACTGTTATTCTCTATCAGTCGCAACTCATCCCTAAAGAATCATGTATTGGAACAGCCAAACCAGTCCAGGACGGTGAGCTCAATGTCATCAATGAAGTCTCGTACTCTGCTGTTGCTGCTGATAATGCACTAGAGGAAACTACTATGGAATTGCATATAGTGCCCAGTCTGATACAGGAACATCATTAGCAGGTGTTAGCCATACTGCACCAATTTTCAGGTGCATTCAGGGCCAGGCAGGATAAGTCAGACGAAACATGATAAAACACAATATCAATACTGGGGATAATCGACCACCAATTAGTGAGCGTTTGTGAAGCATGTCACCAGCTGAAAGATGTATCATTCCAGAGGAAGTGGAGAAATGTTGCATGATTACATTATTCAACCTTCTGAGAGTCCTTGGTCTTCTTTGGTGGTCCTCTTGAAGGAGGATGGCACATAACATTTCTGTGCTACCCATTGCCACGCATTGACAACTTAGACTGCTTGAAAGGAGCTATGTACTTCTCAACCGTGGACATGTGGACGTGTTACTAGCAAATCAAGGTTGACAAAGCTGACAGGGAGAAGACTGCTTTTATTACATCTGATGGTGTCTATAAATTCAAAGTCGTGCTGTTTGAACTGTGTAATGCTCCGGCCACTTTCGAATACATGATGGACAACTTGTTTAAATTTCTCAAATGGACTAAATGTCTTTGTTACCTAGAAACATTGTCATTTTCTCAAGTACATTTGCGGAACATCTAAGCTACGTGTCAACTGTGTTGAAGAGTGTTCAGACTGCAGGATTCTGTCTCAACCCAAAGAAGTGCCTCTTAATTGCCAAAAAGATAAAAATCCCAGGACATCTAATCAATGGAGATGGTGTTTGTCCCGATCCAGATAAAGTAAGGACAGTCACAAAATTTCCAACTCCTCAGCACATTCATGATGTGAGAAGTTTTCTCGGGCTGTGTTCATGCTACCGGCATTTCATATAAGGTTTTTGTAACAAGACACATCCATTGCAAGAACTTCTGCAAAGAGATGTTAAGTTTTACTGGGATGAGATGAAAGAAAGAGCTTCCTGAGCACTTAAGAAGGTTTTAACCACCTCACCAGTTCTAACCATATACAATGAGAATGCGGACACCAAACTTCACGCTGATGGTAGCGATTTTGGGATTGGTGCAGTGCTTGTACAAATTCAGGAAGGTGCTGAAAAGTTGATAGCATATGCACCTAGAGTTCTGTGTTAGGGATAAACTACTCAACAACTGAGAAAGAATGTCTCGCAGTTAACTGGGTTATCATAAAGTTCCAGCCATATTTGTTCAGCAATTCATTCACTATTGTGACAGACCACCATTCTTTATGTTGGCTGACTAGCTTGGAAGAGCCATCAGGTTGACTAGCAAGATGGGCACTAAGACTCAGAGTACTATGTCACAGTGGAATTCAGACGGGTGCAAACACAAGGATGCTGACTGCATTTTGAGGAGTCTATTAATGGAACACAATAGCGTGGGTGAACTTCCTCCTCACTGAATTAGGTAACATTATGAATGGCTGGACAGAGGGAAGATTCAGCATTGCTACGAACCATAGAAATCTTGGAGAAAGGAGAACACACCAAAGGAGAGTTTAAACTTATAAATGGGGTATTGTCGAAGAGCAACTATGATCCATTGTGCCCCAAATGGCTACTGGTTGTTACAGTTCATCTCTGGCCAGCTATTTTCAAGTATTTCCACAATGTTCCAATATTTATCTGGGATTCGTGAAGACTCTAGACATAATCCGACTTAGGTATTACTGGCAAGGTATCTACCAATTTGACAAGTACTATGTGAGTCACTGTAAGAAATAGGGTTTTGTCAGAGTGATTTGGCCGAATCCATTATTCGCTGAATCTAGCACACTGACTCCAGATTAGAGATTTGATGCATAATGACCGAATACTATCGAACCCCGAATCCAAAGTGTTACGTGGAAACTTTCAGTTACGCCCCTCAGGGTCCCAAAGTTCATTTTTGGGTACATGTGTGGCACACACGGGGCCCCGAGCCGAAGGAGCTTTCCTTCTCGCCCCATGCTGCTTACATTCCCCTCCTGGTTCATGGCTTTGCCCGGAGATGGGCGTCCATTGCGAGTCAAGGTGGTCTCCTGTAATAGATTTTCCTCTTTCCTTGGTTCTTACTTTTCCTAACATTTGCTTCTTTCACTCCTCGCAGTACTCTTCTAGCCTTCCTCTCCTCCTATTTTAGGCTTCCTCTATTCTTCTTCTTTCCTCCCTGTGTGTGTCTGAAGGCCGACCCAGGCATTCTCATGGGTAACAGGTGACAAGGTAACGTGTAATTCCCCATCCTGGGTAGATAAGTAGGGCACGTATGTACCCCCTGGTAAAGGCCAGCCCCAGGGAGGGGTAATTATTTGAGCTGGTATCTTCCGAACATGTTGATTGGTCCCTCCATCTGTCCCCTCAGGGGCTCAGCATTCATTTGCTGAGTACAGGCTTGGCGAACCCGTGGTCCTGAGCTGGGGACTGGTAAGCGCCACCAGTCCTTTAGACACTGTAATCTCTGGGCACGCTTCAGCAACCACTGTGTGGTGCAGCAGTGGAATGTTGTGTGTACCAGGGAATGGGGATCTTGGCTTGACTGCCCGGGTTGCGAGGATGGTATAAACCTCTATAAAAATTCCTTCAATTCCAAGGTGTGCTACGTGCTGATGGGATGCATGGCTGTTGAAGTGGAACATTCGCTAGCGAGCAACCTCTGGGGATACTGCCGCACCTCAGTTGTATAAGGCTTACCTAGGCACGCAGGGCTTTGTCTAGGTGGACACGTACTTTGCTAGCTACTCGTGGGACCGAGATGAGCAATTCCAATTTGTCCTTTGAACCTTCCAGTGGGATGGATGTACCACTGGGGGGGGGGGGGGGTACAAACACCTGCTCCAACAAGAGGGCTCGCTTAGGCGGTCCTCCAGACACAGGTCTCTGTAAAACAAGCAGGTTCAAGAGTAACAGAGCACATTCTGCTGTACAGAATGTGTTTGTAGTAATTAAAAGGAAAGAGGGAAGTTTCAAAAAGATTTCGCTCTTCTACATTCAAAAGGGTTTAGAGGGCATTGCTGGAGATTTGAAGTTTTTGAAACGGTAGAGAAATGGTACGCTGTTGGTCAAAACTTCTAGTTCCCAACAAGCAGTAAACCTTAGAAATGCCAAGTGCCTTGGGGAGTATAAGATAGAGACAGAGATGCATAATACCCTAAATTACAGCAAAGGTGTGGTCTCTTGTCATGATCTTGTTGATCTTACAACTGAAGAACTGAAGGAGGAATGGCCTTCTAAAGGAATTGTGGATGTGCAGAACATCATGAAAAGGGTGGATGGGGGACTTGTAAAATCTGAGTCCTTCATTCTCACCTTTAATAATCCGAAGCTGCCGGAGTATGTAAAAGCATGATTCCTTAGATTAAAGGTGCGGCCCCATGTACCCAATCCTATGTGATGTTTTAAATTTCATTGGTTCAGGCGTACTACTCAAGCATATAAAGGAGAGGCCACTTGTTGTAAATGTGGAAAAGACACCTATGAGGGAGCTGAATGCATGCCACCTGCAAATTATGTAAACTACTCTGGGGAACATCCAATCTGGAGCAGAGACTTCACAGTGTATTTGGAAGAGAAAAGTGCAGGAAATCAAAACCACCAAGTGGATTTCCTATGGTGAGGCAAGAAAGATCTTTAAGGCCATGCAACCTGCTTCCTTTGTCACGTCCTTTGCTGCTGTTGTGCAAAAGCCAACTCCCAAAGTTGTCTCCACCCAGACGGACGTCGATAGTGGCGGTACCAACATCTGTACCTGTGAGTGCTCCTGCAAGGCTGCAGTTGTTCCAGAACCTGAACCCCTGCCACACACATAAAAGAAGCACATTACAGAGCTTTTGTCACCCTCCCGGCAGAGGCCATTGGCCAGGCCCTGACACATTCAAAGCCAGAAGCTCTTCCGAAGGTCATCCCTGACCTTTTCACTCCTGCTGTCATGAACATAAAGATTGCAAAGCCGAAAAACACACCAGGGAAAAGTCGAGAAAAGAATAAAGCAAATACTAATCATCTGATTCCGTAGATATAATTCTACGTGACCTCCCTTCTGACTCTGTTCCAAAGCTTATGGAGCTGGATGTCCCTCAGGGGCAAACATCACACACCCAGACTCAACCTCCAGCCAGGTCAGTCTCCCCTCGTAAACGGAAAGAGAGTTAAAATACAGCCTGCATGAAAATGGCTCCCATACTGCAGTGGAACGTGCAAGGCTTTAGACCCCATGTGGAGGAACTCCGCATATTAACTCAGGGCAGATCATTGTTTATATGTCTAAAAGAGATGAATTTTAACCCATCATCAAACCCTGAGATACATGGCTGTGACGTATATAGAAAGGACGACATTAGTGGTGAGAGAGCTAAAGGCGGAGTGGCTGTTTTCGTAGACACATCCTGCCACTCGTCCTTACTCCCCATTCAATTCCCGTTACAAGCTGTTGCAGTGTGTGTTCAGATGTGTCATCGATTGACTGTCTGTGCCATGTACCTGCCACCACATGACGCATTTGATGAGGAAGCCCTTCATGACCCTATCACACAGCTCCCCCACTGTTTCATCCTCAGTGGTGATTTTAATGCACTTAATGTGCTTTGGGGGTCTGAAACCACCTGCCCCTGGGGTCGAGCAATTGAGAGGCTTCTTCTGACGTCCTCTGTCCATTTACTTAATACCGAACAGCCCACACACTTCTGTACTGCATCAGTGTCGTTCTTTGCTATAGACCTCACGCTTTGCTCTCCAGCCCTTGCCCCTATGATTCAATGGGAAGTGGACACTGACTTACACGGAAGTGATTACTTCCCAATATGGATCACCAAGCCTTATGGACTGGAGCCCATTAGGCAACCGCCATCATTGGTGCTTAGTAGGGCAGACTGGACCCTTTACGGCAGACTGGCTGAACTCAGTTGTCATGCTAATGTCCAGGAATGGTTGGACCATGTCACCCAAATGATCCACCGTGCCACTGCTGCTTCTATTCCGCAGTCGTCACGTAAGCCAAGAAGGCACCCCGTCTCATGGTGGAGTGACAACTGCCGCTTTGCAATACGGACGCAGAGAGCAGCTCTGCGTAGGTTCAAAAGCCGGTCAGCTGCAGAGAACCTCGCAGCCTTTCGGGTGGCGAGGGCAAGGTGTTTACAGAAGATTCATGAGAGCAAGAAATATTCATGGCAGCAGTTCCTCAATACCATTACTCACTCTACCAAAAGTTCACAGGTATGGGAGGCCATCAGGAGAATATCCGGGAGAGGAGGAAGGCATCAAATTGCTGCTGTAATGGGACATGGCACCCTACAGACGAACCCACGAGTGATTGCGCAGACTGTGGCAGAACATTTCACCGCAGTCACTTCTACTGCCAGTCAGAATCCAGCTTTCAGATGCCACAGACTGTCTGTGCAGAGGGGTAGTTTGGATTTTAAGTCCACCATTGATGAAGATTACAATTGCCCCTTTTCCATGTGGGAACTCAATTCTGCACTCCTTTTAACTTGTGATGCATGCACTGGTTATGACAGGATCAATTACAGCATGCTACAGCACCTTACGGACAGAAATAAAGAAATTTTCCTCACCCTTTTTAATGAAATTTTTCAGTCGGGCCACTTCTCCGACTCCTGGCATGAAGCGCTTTTGATTCCTCTTTTAAAGCCTGGAAAGGACTCTACATGCCGGATTAGTTATAGTAGTAGCTGTGTGGGAAAGACCTTGGAGCAGATGGTCAACCGCCGCCTCGTCTGGATGTTAGAATCCAGGCAGCTCCTTAGTCACTTCCAGTGTGCTTTAAGGAGATATTGTTCCACCTTCGATAACCTGGGCTTACTGGAGGCGGTGATAAAACTGGCTTTCCTACAAAGGCATCACATTTTGGCTATTTTTTTGGCATTTAGAAGGCCTATGACACTACCTGGCGGCATCTTATTCTCAGACAGCTCCACAATTGGGGTTTCTATGGATGTCTTCTCACTTTATCAAGTTCTTTCTTTCTCCACACTATTTTAGACGCAGAATTGGTGACCCCCCCTTCTGATCGTTTTGAACAGGAGAACTGAGTCCCTCAGGATAGCATTTTAAGTGTGACTGTTTGCCATAGCTATTAACAGTATTACATCCATTGTTAAATGGCCTGTTAAGTGTTCTTTATATGTTGATGACTTCTCTCTCTTTTGCTCTTCATCCAACCTAGTAAAGACAACACGTCAGTTGCAGCTCACTCTTCTTCATTTGGATGAATGGGCAGAGAAGACTGCGTTTAAGTTTTCAACCTAGAAGTCTGTTTGTGTTCTTTTTAACCGTACACGTTCCATTTTTAATTTGCCTGAACTGCGACTGAGGGACACTGTTTGCCATTTGACACAAAACTTTCATGGCTGCCACACCTGAAAGATTTGAAAAGACGGTGTCTCAAAGCGCCAAGCATTTTAAAATGTATTAGCCATACGTCATGGGGAGCAGACAGGACTTTCCTGCTCCAATTTTATGGAATCTTTGTGTGATCGTGGCTTGATTATGGATGCATAATTTATGGGTCTGCAAGGCCATCCTATTTGAAGATGCTGGATGTGGTTCACCAGACAGGGATTCGGCTGGCCACTGCGGCATTCCGATCAAGCCCCCATACCAAATCTCTATGCTGAGGCTGCCGAGCCGCCGCTAAATATCAGGCGATGGCTGCTCATGGTTTGCCAGATGTACAAAATGCTGTCCACACCTTCCACTCTCTCATACCACACCGTAGCTGATTCTCCGTTGGAAAGGCGTTTTCACAATCGGCACCGGGCTACAAGGCCTTTTGGGATCTGCACAAAGGATTGCCTTTTAGAGATGGGAATGGCAGATCTTAGTGTTTTACGTCAAGGTTGGGGAATATTTCCAGCTTGGCTTCTCCAGAAACCCCGTCTTGTTTTAGATCTCATGACTTTTAAGAAATTTGAAACCAGATTTTACCTTTCGGTCAGTGTTCTTTAATATTTTAGACATGCATCACACTTATACAGCAGTGTACAATAACGGTTTGAAACAGGATAATTCTGCCGGCTGCTCCTCCATTTTCCCTGACCATGTCATCTGGATTCAGCTTCCTGAGAATTATTCTGTTTTCTCAGCAGCGCTTTATGAGATTCTGAAAGCATTGTAGCATATCAGAAGTGATCGGCGTAAGCAGTTTCATCTCTGCACTGACTCTTAGTGCGCTGCAAGAATTAAGTCAGCTCTATCCAGTTGTGACGTTATTGCAAGATATACAGGACGCACTGACCCTTCTCCAATGTCGAGGGAAAGGGATCCTATTTTGATGGGTGCCAGGACATGTTGGAATTTTGGGAAACAAGGCAGCCGATCGAGCCGACAAAGAGGTCTGTTGAGACAGCCTAGTGGCATGGTGCCCTATTCCTCTGCAAGATGCCACGTCTTTGTTGTGGCTGCGGTCTGTGAAGTTGTGGGATGAGAAATGGCTGTCAGTAACGGATAAAAAGCTGCGGTTGCTGAAGCCCACTATCCGTTCGTAGCGATCCTCCTCCTGGCCCCTCTGGAGGGATGAGGTCGCCATTACCCACTTGTGAATCGGGCACTGTCCATTTACCCATGGATTCCTCCTACGACAAGAGGAGCCCCCCTTATACCGGGCACAGAGGACAGAGGCAGATCTTGGTGCAGATTTGCCAAATATTTTAGGCGATGATGTTAAAACTTTTACAGTTTTGTGAAATTTCTGGACTCTGGCCTAAGCTTTTAGGCTGGAGATTTAAGTCTATTGTAGATTGGTAGGTTGATAGCTTTTTTTCTGCAGACAGTCAGCTTTCGTCCTGTCATTTTAACTACTTCATCCAAATTCTACTTTTTAGACAAAGTACGATGGTGGCTCTTGTTACCTACCTTGATTCATGCTGCATTCCGGTTTTCTCTCCAGTTGTTGAATTCTGCATTTTATATTGTTTTTTCGTCGTCTTGAAAAGAACACTCCTGACACTCGCCTCAACTACATTATGCCCGGGCGCTGAAAACCTCGTTGTTGAGCACCCTACATTGGCGATTGCACTGTCCGCTCATAGTCAGCTTTCAAGAAACAGTTACGCCCACGCGATCATATAGCCTTCCCTTCCCTCAATATACCTACTTCCTGTGGATGGTATACCGGCCCATGGAGGGGTTATGTTGCTCATTCGGGACGACATCTATTACCATCCCATCTCTTTGCACTCCCACCTACAGGCAGTTGCCATCCGCATCACTCTCCCCACCCTTCCAGTTTCTCTCTGCAATGGCTATACCCTGTCATTGTCTGCCCTTACTAGGGCAGATGTGCTGCAACTTGTTGCCCAGCTTCCTTCACCTTTTGTTTTGCTTGGTGATTTTATTGCCACCATCCCTATGGGGTTCTACAGCATCTTGCCAAAGAGATTCTCTTCTATTGGACCTTTTTAACCATCTGAATCTTGCCTGCCTAAACACCGGTGCACCAACCTTACTTTCAGACACAATGCACACCTATTCTCACTTGGTCCTCGTGATATGCACTCCTCAGCTAGCGCATCGGTTAGTGGTATGCTCTTTCTGATATGTATTCGAGCAACCACTTCCCTTGGGTAATCCACCTACTGCATCATCCCCTCTCTTTGCGTTCCACCACCTGGAACATCTCCAAAGCTGACTGGAGGCTTTATTCTTTCATGTCGATTTTCCATGATCAGCATTTCCCCAGGTCCGACAGTCGGGTCCAGTACCTCACAGAGGTTATTCTCACTGCTGACGAACATTCCATACCTCGTACTTCCTCTTCTCAATGCCGCGTCCCGTCCCCTGATAGACTGTAGCATGCAGAGATGCTGCTAGAGCCCTGCCACTTGCTCTACAAACCTTTCAACGCCACCCAACGATGGAGAATTGCATCCATTACGAATGACTGTGAATGCAATGCCGCCGTGTTATAAAAGAAAGCAAGAAAAGCTGTTGGACTGCCTTCACTAGTTCTTTTAACAAATTTACTCCCTACTCAGTTGTCTTGGGGTAGCCTGTGCTGGTTATCTGGCACTAAGGTCAACTCCCCAATTTCAGGCTTGAAAGTAGCGAACGCAGTCCTTTCGGACCCCGTTGACATATCTAGTCCCTTAGGCCGCTCCTTTTTGTATGTTTTGAGCTCTGCTCATTACCACCCTGCCTTCCTCCTCCGCAGACAGACAGAGGAGGCACAGCTGCCTTCTTTCCAATCTTTAAATCATTAAAGTTATAATGCCACCTTCACCATGCAGGAGCTAGACTGTGCTCTCGCCATGTTCCGCTCTTCTGCTCTGGGTCCCGATGGCATTTATATTGAGATGTTGAAGAACCTTTCTCCGCACCTATAATCACATATGGACTGAAGGTCAGGTTCCCGCAAGTTGGCGTGAAGCCATTGTTGTCCCTATTCCCAAACCAGGGAAGGACAAACATCTTCCTTCCAGTTCTCACCCCATTTCTCTTACCAGCTGTGTCTGTAAGGTGATGGAATGCATGGTTAATGCTCGTTTGGTTTGGCTCCTTGAATCCCAACGCCTCTTCACCAATGTCCAATGTGGTTTTCGTTGGCATTGCTCTGCAATTGACCACCTCGTCACCTTGTCAACTTTCATTATGAATAATTTTTTTGAAGAAGCCCCAGACAGTGGCTGTGTCTTTGATATGAAGAAGGCCTACGACACATTTTGGAGGGCGGGGATTCTCTGCACCATGCCTACATGGGGCTTTCGTGGCTGCCTCCCCCTCATTATCCATGCATTTTTAACGGACTGAAGTTCTTGGGTACGAGTGGGCTCTGTTTTGTCAGACCCTTTTTGCCAGGATAAGGGGGTTCCACAGAACTCCGTTTTGAGTGTGGTACTCTTCGCCATAGCAATTAACCCAATTATGGACTGCCTCCCACCCGATGTTTCTGGTTCCCTCTTTGTGGACAATTTCACAATCTACTGCAGTGCTCAAAGAACGTGTCTATTGGAGCGTTGTCTTGACCATCTTTATTCTTGTAGTATCGCAAATGGCTTTCATTTCTCCAATGACAAAACAGTCTGCATCAATTTCTGGAGATACAAAGAGTTCCTTCTACCATCTCTACAGCTAGACCCCGTCGCTCTCCTATTCATGGAGACAATGAAATTCTTAGGACTAATGTTAGATAAGAAACTTTGTTGGTCTCCACACGTGTCGTCTCTGGGTGGCCGTTGTACACTTTCCCTGAATGTCCTTAGTGGTACATCATGGGGAGCTCATATAACCGCCCTTCACCTTTATCAGTCCATAGTCCAATCGAAGCTGGATTACTGAATCATTGTTTACTCTTCTGCATGGCCGTCCATCTTGTGCCTACTTAATTCACCATCGGGGGTTACACCTAGCAATTGGAGCTACCAGCCCTATTGAAAGCATTTATGCAAAAGCTGCCAAATTACCATTGCACTATCAGCGTGATATATTCCTCTTTGCCGGCCGCGGTGGCTGAGGGGACTGAGGTGCTCCAGTCACTGCTCCAGTCACGGCCACTGCGGTCGGGGGTTCGAATCCCCCCTCGGGCATGGATATTTGTGCCATCCTTAGTATAAGGTAGTTTGTAAGTTTAGGGACTGATGACCCCATAGTTAAGTCCCATAAGCTTAACACACATTTGAATATTACTCTTCCAGAATGCATGCTGGCTACTGTCAATGCCCAAACACCCATCCTACCCATCATTTTTCAACGACTCCCTTGATCATCAATATGGGGTGTCTGCATCTGCACTGTTGCCTCCCAGACTACATTTCCTTCGCCTACTTCAGCAGTTCGATTTCACCCTCTCTGACACCCTTTGAATGGATGTGATCCCATCACCACCATGGCTTGAAGCCCAGGTTCGCTTCCACCTTGAACTCGGCATGCTCCTGAAGGAGCCACCAATACTAAAAAAAAAGGGTGGGAGATGAATCTGATTTCCTTTTTATTTTTGACTATTGAATTGTAATACACCATCCAATGAAACAAATAGAACTTTAGTATTGCTCAACTTTAAATGTAGCAGCTTTTCAAATATTAGTAGCAACAAAAATTTCTTTGTGTAAATACCAACAATATATAAGGCTTTAGGATTCTTGTAGGAGTTGCCTCATTCTGATTTCATGTATTGTTTCATCAAATTTTGTGAAGTGTTGGAGTATGTGAACCATAATGAGGCACTAGAATTTAAAGAACAAAGTTATAATACATTATGTGGGGAAAAAAGGTCTAATCATGCGCCATCCAGGCGGGGTGATGTCAATTCAGCAGCCACCTGATGTCTGTTTCAATAAATTGTTTAAGGTCAAGCTTAAATAAGTACATAGATTATTAGATTCAAGATTTGGAAGAATAGATTTGGGTTCAGAATTCAGCACATATTTTAAGATTCAGTATTCGAATTCAATTTGGTAAAACTGGGGTTCGACCCAACACTAGTAAAAAGTGCCAGTCACGGAAGCAAGTGTCGCAATCACCTCCAGGGCATTTGGCTCCAATTTTACCTGCAGTATCTCAATTCCACCAGGTTGGAATTGACCTTTTTTGGGAGATTCCTGAAGTAGACAACCGGTAACTGATGGATAATAGTCTTCACTGACTACCTCACCTGCTATGCTGTCACCAAAAGTTTGCCATCTGCAGAGATCGCAAAATTTCTGGTAGAAGACATTATTGTGAAGCATAATGCATGACGTGTGATGATATTGATTGTGGAAAAGTATTATAGTCAAAACTAGTATCAGAGGTAATGTCACTTTGTCCACAGAATAACAACCAATTACCATCTTCAGCTAAATGGTCTTGCAGAACATTTTAACAGGACATTAGCAAATATACTGTCGAAGTATGGCGATGTTGAGATAAAGGATGGATATACAATACTGCCAGTTGTGACATTTGCTTGTAATACAGGCAGGGAAGACACCACTGGCTTCATGCCGTTTTTCCTGTTCCATGGTCTTGAAGCAGAGATGACAATGGATACACTGTCCCCATACCAACCGGGGGACACTCAGGATGACTGTGAAACAGCTCATTACCAGGGTTGAAGAAGCAAGACAGGTGACTTGCATACGGACACTGGATGCCCACACGGACTCTCGGTAGTATAACAACAAATACCAACCTGTAGTGTACAGCCCAGAAGACCTGGTAGGGATTTTTACCTTTTATGGAAAGGTGGGCTACTAATAAAGTTACTGAAGCGATAATTTGGTCCATATTGTGTCATACGCTGCCTGTCAGACTTCGCATATGAAGTTGAGGATTCTGAACCATCAATGAAATGACAAAAATGAAGAGACCTTGTTCATGTCATCTTTATAAAGCCTTACCATGATTCTTGAATGTTGTGTGTGTTTCTTATAATTGATATACTTGTAAGTTCCAGAAAATTATTTCTATGTATAAGTACTTCAATCAGGAAGCAGTCTGTTCTGAGTGTATGTTTGTCTTAGCAATGAACCTGTTCTAAGTGTAAAGTGTTGTGCTTTGTTAATGACCCGGCCTTCAAATTCTGACCCACCTGCAGTTTCCAAAGTCACAGTATTGTTTGCTGCCTCGCATTGCCAGACAGCAGTTTCCTTTTCCAAAAATGCTGGATATATATAAAAGAAATCTAACAAGGAGACCACATGGCCATCAGATTTTAGAATTTTGTTGTACATGAACTTCAAAACTCAAATAATAATCAGTGAAAGCCTTCGCCGCCAGTCTAAAAAAATTCTCAAACTGCCAGTAATTAAAACAGTTGTAGCATCTGTTGGTGCAGCTCAGGTAATAGCATTCTGGCCTTCCAACCCTGGAGTCAGTAGCTCCAATTCTGTAGTAACAATTTTATTTTTTCCATTGTATTTGAATAGAGTAGATTAATACTTGTTCCTTAGATCATATATATGAAATTTCACAATGATGTGGAACGTGTCAGTTTAGTAAATGATGTCTATACTTGAAAATCAATATTTTAAGGACATTTTTTTGTATTTTTTTTATTTTTGTTTTAAAGTTTTATTTAAAAATTCATCTACATTGTAGAAGGAGTTGCCATTCAGAAATTCCTTTAATTTCTTTTTAAATACTAGTTGGCTATATGTCAGACTTTTGATGCTACTTGGTAAGTGACCAAAGACTTTTGTGGCAGCATAATTCACCCCTTTCTGAGCCAAAGTTAGATTTAACCTTGAATAGTGAATATCATTCTTTCTCCTAGTGTTGTATTACTTTTGAATTGGGTCGGATTGTTAATAACAAATTTCATGAGTGAATATATATATTTTGTGAAGCTACAGTGAGTATCCCTAGATCCCTAAATAAATGTCTGCAGGATGCTCTTGGGTGGGCTCCAGCAATTATTCTGATTACACGCTTTTGTGCAATGAATACTTTTTTACTCAATGTTGAATTGCCCCAGAATATGATCCCATATGAAAGCAGTGAATGAACATAGATGTAGTAAGCTAATTTACTGATATTTATATCACCAAATTTTGCAATGACTCTGATAGCATAAGTAGCTGAACTCTGACGTTTCAGGAGATCTTCAATATGTTTCTTCCAGTTCAGTCCCTCATCAATGCAAACACCTAAAAATTTTGAATATTCTACCTTAGCTACAGATTTATGTTCAAAGTCTAAATTTATTAATGGAGTCATGTCATTTACTGTATGAAACTGTATATACTGGGTTTTATCAAAGTTTAATGAGAGTCCATTTGTAGAGAACCACTTAATAACTTTCTGGAAGATACCATTTACAATTTCATCAGTTAATTCCTGTTTGTCAGGTGTGATAGCTATACTTGTATCATCAGCAAAAAGTACTAGCTTAGCATCTTCGTGTATGTAGAATGGCAAGTCATTAATATATATTAAGAACAGCAAAGGACCCAAGACCGAACCTTGTGAGACCCCATTTCTGATAACTCCCCAGTTAGAAGAATTAATTGTCTCATCTACATCATGTGAACTGCTTATTTCAACTTAAACAATTTCAATTTCTAATGGTAATTTTTATGGAAAGTGTGTGTATTTTTGTTTATTCATTATTTTCTATATTTTATAAAAGGTTGCTAATAATGTTGGTTTCAATTAAAAAACAAAAGTTACATTTTTTATAGTATTGGCTTCACTATTAGTTGATGATAGTAGTCTTTAATTGTTCAGTTTGTAAAGAGCTATGCCACTGTATTTGGAAAGTCATCTCCATAGCTACTAGCGACTTTCCAAGCAGCTAACCTACTAGGCCATCATTTTATGTGACAGCGAGGTTTTCAGTTCATTTACATACACATAAACAAAAACTGACACAACATGTGGAATTAGAGATCCCAAAATATTTTATATAAATGAATTGGAAAACAAAAAAAATATGTCAGAGTGGGATTTGATCCACCGATTCTATGGTTATGATGCCAGAATGCTACCACCTGAGCTGCGCAGACAGATACTGCAACAGTTTTTATTATTGGTACTTATGTGCACTTTGCAAAACTTCAAAGTTGATTTTCTCAAGAATTGTTGAGAGTTGTGTTGAACGGCCTTGGCTGGTTCTTGTTAAAGTTCTGAACTTAAAGGACCATAAAAGCAAATAAATTCTATAACCTTATACACATGTGGTCTCCTTGTAAGTGATAACTGGTACAGAAAAAGTAACTGTATCTTGGAAGATTGTCTTTGAATCCTCAAACTTACAGCTGATATTATTGTTGAAGGCATGCATTCTTAAGTTTGACAGTACTGTGTATGCACCCTTCAACTTACTTCCTTTCAGAGTGTTGGATCTGTGATAGTACACTTTAATGGAAGTGTGACTTTAAAACACAAGGAAGGCGAGATGAAGAGCTGGAGGAAATAGTTTCTGGTATTCTCTCATCCAGTGATATCCTCTCATTTTTGGACTGAAATGTCCAACATGTTACAAAATATTTGAACAATTATTGACAGAAATTCAAGATGAGCATTAAAAAAGAAGAGGGGGGGGGAGTTGCTGTGGATTGAAACAATTGTATTCCACCCACTAGCAAGATGGTGCTTTCCAACTTGTGATTTCATGGGGCTTCGTGGGAAGTGGTCAGGCTGCATGTCACTGCCTAGGTGGAAGGCTCTCATATAAGAAGTGACGGCTGATCGGTGATACGAAACTTAAAAAATTGTGTGTATACTATTCATAAATTCCCCATCAAATAATTATGATAGTATCAACTTCTCTGCTTCAAGCCACTGAAAACTGTTTGGCTCTTGAACAGAAAATTAGATTTTACCGACTTTTGTAATAAAAAATGCACAATGTCTCGTGGTCAAGAATAAATAATGAATACTATCATTATTTGTCTGCATCTACATAAATACTCTGTAAATCACATTGAAGTGTGTGGCAGAGGGTTCATTGAACCACTCTTGTTGTTTCTCTTCCATTTCATTCTCTAATATCGAGCAGGGAAAAAGAAAAACAATCTTTAACAATAATTCAATTCCTTGAGACATTGTCTCATTATACCAAAGGTATTAAATATAAGGAAAGGCATTGAATTAAAATTAGTGCTGTGGCCGTGATTCAAACCCAGGACCTCCTGCTTACTAGGCAGAGGCTTTAGACCGCTCAACTAACACAGCGTTGCGGACAAAGTGACTATACGGACTGTTTTCAAGAACGTATTTCACAGGGAACATTGAGACAGAATTAAAGTATGTGGTATGGAGAGAGACGTGCTTGAAGACAGTTTGTAATCGCTTTGTCTATAAGAGAAAGTTGGTTAAAGGAATTTTGCCAATAAATCTCATCCCAACAAGTAACGCCTTTCTTTTAAGGTTTTACTCCCCAACTTGAGCATCATATCCATGACATACCTGCCTATCACGATAATACAAAATGAGCTGCCTTTCTCTGAACTTTATCCATATCCTCAGTCAGTCCCACTTGCTGCGTATCCCACAATGGACAGCAAAACTCCAAAATGAGACACACAAGTGTAGTGCAGGCAGTTTCTTTAGTAGAACTGTTGTATCTTCCAAAATGTTCTGACAGTGAAACATAGCCTTTGGTTCGTCTTTTTTACAATATTTTTTTGTGTTCCATCCTATTTAAGTTGTTTATAATTGTAATTCCTACGTATTTAATTGAATTTACAGCCTGTAGATGTGACTGATTTATAGTGAAATGAAGTTTAACAGATTTTTTAGTTCTCATACTAATGACTTCAGACTTTCCATTATTTAGGGACAACTGCTAATTTTATTATTTAGAGTCAACTATTTTTTGCACCATTAAGATATCTTACCTAAAGCATTTTGCAACTGCTTGTGATCTTCATGTGACTTCACTAACTGATACATTATAGCACTATCTGCAAACAGTCCATAGAAGCTGCCGACATTCTCTCCTAAATCATTTATAAAGATAAGGAACAGCATGGGACCTATAACACTTTCCTGGTGAATGCCAGATATCACTTATGTTTTATTCTATGACAACATACTGTGTCCTTTCTGACCAGAAATGGTGAAATCAGTTGCACGATTGTGACAATACTCCATAAACACACCATTTGATTAGAAGCCACTTGTGAGGTACAGTGTCAAAAGCCTTCCAGAAATCTATAAATATGGAAATGATTTGAGATCCCTTGTCGATAGCTCTAATCACTTCTTGTGAGTAAAGAGCTAACTGTGTTTCACAAGAACAATATTTTCTGAATCCATGTTGACCATGGGTCAATAGGTCATTCTCTTCGAGGTAGTTCATAATGTTTGAAACAAGTTGTCACTTGCTATATGTAGTGGACGTGTGACCTATTCAGTGAAACCCGGAACCCCACCACCTGATGGTGCAAGTCAAGGAATCTGCAACCTACATGGTCACTGAACCATCTGAGCCTGTGACTCAGACCCTCCACTCCACTCCACTCCACTCTGCTCTGTACCAGAGGACTGCAGTTGGACCTGTCAGCTATGCTGCAGATGTTGAGCTCGGCTGTCATCTTGCAAGCAAGACTGGCAGTCCTTACCACTTCTGATAGCTGCTTAAATCCAGAGAGAATATCTTCTGATCCAAAGTGATACACATTGTTGGCACTGTTGTGAGCCACCACCTGCAGTTGGTTCACCCCATACTTTGTGGCATCCAGAAGGACCAGTTCCACATCTGGAATGACTCCACCTGGTACGCACATGGACTGTACATTGGCTTTCTTCTCCTTTGGGCTCCACTACTCACCTAACGTTGGAGCTCCCAACTGCAAGTAAACCCACACTCTGTGGTGGCCTGGATCGTGCAGGCTGGAAGTTTTCCTCAGAACAAGCTACACCATCCAGTTCAGTAATATTGTCAAGCACAGACAGCACGTCAAACCTGTTGGTAAGATGATCTGGGAAGGCATCTTGATGGGCCCTCAAAGTATTTTGCAACCTGCCATTGATTGATTGATTGATTTGAATTGATTGATTTTTCCAGGGAAGCCAAAACAGTCTTGATCCAACCCGCCACTGACCGCACCGAAACTAAGTTTATTGTGCGGTATCGCTCCCTGTATATCTAGTAAAGCCAACCAAAGCCCTTGAACAGTGCAAGGAGTCCCTTTACCAGTTCTTTATTAGACTCAATTTTTTCGGGTCTGGTTGTCCAAAATGTTATGTGCCTTTTACTCTCCAATGCAATGCATTCGAAGATTAGATGTGATGCAGTTTCATCACCGTCACCACAGATCCTACATTTAGGGTCCTCTTCTGTTATTCCCATTGTACGTAGGTGTTATTTGAAATTCCCATGGCCTGTCAGCAATCCAACCATGAGTCTAAGCTCTCTCCTGTTCAGACCCAGGATTGCAGAGCTTCTTTTAAAACATGGCTTTGGCATCATTACCTTGCCACATTTTTGTTGATGGACTTTGGTCCAATATTCTACGTGCTGTCTTCTGAGCCAGTTACGTAGCTCCAATTTGATCATTGCCTTGGTGATTGTCAGGACAGGTTCCAGTCCAATAAATGGAGTCTCTGCTCCCATCCTGGCTAATCTGTCGGCATGTTCATTGCCACTGATCCCCGAGTGGCCAGGGACTCACAATAGGTTTACTCTATCGCTTTCCCCTAGCTCCACCAGAACCTTGTGACATTCTGCAACAATTTTAGACCTTTTTGCAGGAGCAGCCTGCCATTCACCGGGGTGACCTGCCACTTGCCCATGGATGGAGTGTCTGCATCGGTGCGGGCAGTAAAAGGGCTCACCACAGCCGTGGGCTGATTGGCGGATACACCAGATGCGACAGACGTACATTCGGTTCCCAAGACTGGCCCACTATGGAACCCCTTAACTGCTGCCTACAGCTATGTAACCAAGTTTAACACATCCTGAAGCTGGGGGAGAAGTGTCAAGATCTTTTTTCATCAGCACACAGCAGTCATAGTCCCTGTCCATGACAAAAGCAGAAAAATGAACAACTAAGTTGATGCCATGTAGACTCCGCGGTGATTAACTATAGTAAACAAAGATTAATGCTAGTACTACTCAAATGAAAATAAAACGAATGACTGTCACGGTAAAGCAGACACAATAGACAGCTATCAAACTACACAAATTTTATTATTATTGTGGGGGGTGGGGGTGGGAACTGAGAATAAGGCTACTAAATATAAAAACAAACATAGGAATTAAAACTGCAGAACAGACAAGTTAACTTTGGTGTATTCTTGATGTAGCCTGCTTGATGGCTTGGGGTGCTATACGCAATACTGCACTATACATACAGCTTTTACCCAATGTGAACATCTTGTTGCTTTATTTTTTGATCTCCGGAAAGCATAAGACACCACCTGGCACCACCACATACTGGCTATGTTGTACGACTGGGGCTTATGAGGCCCACTTCCAATCTTTGTAAGGAATTTTCTTTCCCACCGCCTTTTTAAGGTTAGGGTCAGAGCTGCTCTTAGCTCTCCTCATACACAAGAGAATGGTGACCTCCAGGGCTCCGTTCTCAGAGTGCCTTTATTTTTAGTCACCATAAATGGTGTTGCCTTGGCCGTGGGTTCTTCAGTCTGCTGCAGCTTGTTTGCTGATGATTTTTGTTTATATTTTAGTTCTGTTAGTATTAGTGTCACTGAGTGGCGTCTACAGGGAGCCATACAAAAAGCCAAATCATGGGCCTCTGCCTATGGTTTTCAGTGCTGAAAACCCATGTAATTCACTTCTGTTGCCGCCGGGTAGTACACATGGAGCCAGAGCTATTACCTGGGTGGTGAAATGCTACTTGTTGAAGAATCGTGTCGGTTCCTTGGGATGGTCTTCAACAACTGACTTACTTGGGGGCCCCATCTGCGTTAGCTGTGACAAAAATGCTGGTGGTGTGTAAATATTCCCTGCTGCTTGAGTCATACTGCTTGAGGTGCTGCCCATTCCAACCTCCTGCAGCTTTACAAGTCCCTGATACAATCAAAGCTTGATTATGGGAGCCTGGTATGACTCGAGCACCATCGCATTGCGGATCCTTGATCCCATCCATCATACTGATATTCAGCTGGTGACCAGGTCTCTCTGTACAAGCCCTGTGCCAAGTCGTCTTGTTGAAGCTGGGATCGCTCCATTGCACTTTAGCTGGCAACAGCTTCTCACCAATTATGTTGCTCGAGTGCATGCCATGCCTCACTACTCAAATCGCAGGCTCTTGTTTCCGGCTGCTACCCGTGCTTCCTCACCACGTTGACCCAGATCAGGTCTTCCAATCTTGATCTGGATTCGTACACTCCTTTCCTCACTCAAGTCCCTACCTCTCCCTGCCACTTTCTCCTGCTCATCCCATACCCCTGCTTGGTCAGTTCCTCGTTTGAAGCTCCACTTGCAATTGTCCTGCGATGTAAAGGCATAAGTTTCATCACTAACAATCCGTCACAAGTTTCTGGTCCTTCTTGATACTTTCCATGGCACAGAAGTGGTATATACTGATGGCTCCATGGTAAATGGCAGAGTTGGTTATGCCTTTGTTCAGTGATCACACAGAACAATGGTTCCTGTCACCTGGCTGTAGCGTTTTCATTGCTAAACTGATTGGCATATCTTGTGCTCTTGACCACCTACAAGCATGCCCCAGGAAGTCGTATGTTGTCTGCAGTGACTGCCTGAGTGGCCTACAAGCCCTTGAAAAGTATTTCTCTCCCCATCCCTTGGTGCAATCCATTTGCAACTCCATCAATTCACTTGGCAAGTCTGCCTGTTCGGTGGACTTTGTTTGGCTCCCGAGCCGCAGTGGCACCCCGGGGAATGAACACATTGATCAGCTAGCTAAGCTGGCCACCACAGCTCCATCCCTGGATATTGGTATCCCAGAAAGGGATATCTGGGTGGGTTTGCACCACAATGTCTGTGAGGCTTGGAATAGGCCATTCTCAACACTGAGCACACCCAACAAGCTCCGTGTACGAAGTCCTCTGTGGCTGCCTGGAAGTCCTCCCTCAGGCCTTCCTGTAGGGTCTCTGTTGTTTTGTTTCAATTACATATTGGCCATATGTGGTTGACGCATAGCCACTTTTTACTTCAAGAGGACCCATCAAACTGCTGTTGAGGCAATTTGTTGTCTGTGGTCCACATCCTGTCGAACTGTCCACTTTTAGCCACCTTGTGGCAGTCTGATGGTGCGTCAATGGGTGACTGTGTTTTAGGTTTTATTCACAGAGCTGGCTTTTATTCTATTTCGTGGTGGGCTCACTTGCCTGGCTTCTCAGACCTCCACCCCTAAACCTTTTAATCTGTTCTCTCTTTTACAACTTCTACCCTGTTTTTAACTACAGGTTTTTAGTCTGAGCAGACTGGCTGGCTCATCCTGTATTTATTTGCGATCAGCCAGCCACAGTTTTCAGCTACACCTATTTTAGCTCAGTTCAACACTTGGTATCTCCCAGTTGTTTTCTTCTTTGGTGTTGGCAGTGTCAGGTTCATTGTCACTGTGAACCCCTTAAATGTTTTGCCTGTGTTGAGGTCTATTTTAATGTTCTACTTGGCTATATTGTCTTTGGTAGGATCAGGGAACTGTTAACCTTGTAATTTAATCCCCTCAACCCCCCCCCCCCCCCCCAAAACAACACCCAATACTGCCATTTATTGGGGCAGTAATCTAAATTTTGGGTGGTACCAGCCTGAAAGAACTGTGATGCACCTATGTGAAAAATAGCCTTGAAAAGATAACTGGCAATCCTATGCTAGACAATGAGAGGTCACATTTTAGTGTATCAGGCTTTATCCAGCTTAATATTTCATACTGTTATGTGCCTGATAATATGCTGGTTTGAATAAAATGATTTGTGGATATTAGAGTTGTTATCCTATCTGCACAAGCCAATCCACTTTTCCTTAGTGCCATTGCAAAGCTTAATGAAGAACTGGAATGATGCGAGAAAACTGACAGTACAGCAAAACTTTGAGTTCTGTATTACTCAACTGTCACATTGCTAAAACTTTGTATAAGCAGAAAATTATTCCATATTTTCATGCAAATGGACACTTCCATTAAAATTTCAAAAACTCGGAACCGATGTCCATTTCAAAATCGTACTATCTAACAGATTTTATCTGGGATAAGATTGTTTGACTATTGAGGAAACCCTCCTGAAAGTGAATGAAAGGTTCTGATGAACTGACTTTGTATGTGTAATATGTGTAATTGACTGGATACTCAGACTTCTGGGTTAGGTGCAGTTGCTGACGAGATATTCACATATCGCAAGGGATGACAATGACTTAATATACCAACTCTGTGGTTTTCCAATCACAATCCTTGTCAAACTGTTAAATGCTAATGTCAATAAGTAATGGCGTGACTAAAGGTGAAGACATTGGCTACCACTGATTATAGAGACATTAAGGGGAATTGAATACTGTACATGATAGTGACCTAAAAGAATTTGTTCTTTTTCCATTGTATTTTTTTTTTTTTTTTTTTTTTTTTTTTCTCCTGAGGAAGGCATTTATATTGGGGGGAAGTCTACATTTTATTCTCCCGCCATGAGTTTATTAAGTGACAGAGAAATGGGAAAGAGCAAAGTTAATGTAGTAGATGGTGTCTGTCCTACACAAAGTTGACTTGAATAAAATTGTGATCTTCATAAAATTCTATTGTAATTTTTACATGTGACCCCACAGGCTAAAATTTTGTGGAAAATTTTTCTTTGGTGGTACCATGTTTTGGTAGCTGTTAAAGGACAAATTATCGTTAAATGGAGGAGGAGAAGAAAATCTTAATAAATTTCCTTCCTTTATAATAGCTTAGAAATCAGGCAATAGAAGGTGCAGATATGTTAATTTTGAAAACTGCTATTTGTTTTCTTCCAAACACGATTTTGTTGTTATTGGAAAAGGCATTAATCTTCTGGTTTTAGTCTTTGCTTTATCATTGTCAGACAGTGTGTTCTTTTGCAAATCTAGATGAGGTAACACATATGATGTGCTGTATTCCAAAAGGTCCTTCAAATATAAAGATACTGTGGAAAATATAGTTTTATTTCTGCATGTGATAAGTGGTTGTGATATTACCTCAAATCTTTTTGGAGAAAGAAAACTACATTTTGCAATACACCTGCGAGTATGGAATTGTCTTTATTATTTTCATACTTGAGTTGTGATACCTTTGCTTTTCTAAAGCACAAGTGCCAAATTTAATTTGGCACATCTAGCTCCAACAAAGGGTTGGAGTACTCCACTATTTATCCATATAATGACTTTTCTGGAACTTCAAAGTACATCAAACATAAGAAACATCTAGAACTTTCTAGAAATAGTAAATACAAAGAATTTTTTTCTGGCCATGGCGGGATTTGAACAGGGGACCTCAAGCACAACGATCTGCAATGCTAACCATTGCACCATGCGTTCTGTCAGAAGACTCGCGGCAATATGTATAGGATCAGCACAGAGATGTCAGATGATCCGCAGAAAGGAGCAAAAAACAGAATACAACATTAGAGCTTTCGGCTGTTAAGGCCTTTTCAGTTACACACACACACACACACACACACACACACACACACACACACACACACACACACACACACACAAAACCATGCCCTAGGCAAGAGTGACCAGTAGTGGGGGTGAGGAAGTGGCAAGGAGAGGGAAGCAGGATGGGAGGGGGGGATGCACGGCATAGGTGGGGGAATAAGCCAGTGCTTTCTGACGGACAGTGCGGAAGGGAGGGAAGGAACTGAAATGTGTGGCAGGATGGGAGATGAATGTAAGGATAGTGTGTGGGCAGGAAAAGGAAGGGAAGGGTGGTAGAGGAAGAAACTAGCGAAGGTTTAGGCCTGGGTGTTGTGGGAGTGTAGGATATATTGTAGGGAGAGTTTTCACCTGTGCAATTCAGAAAAGCTGGTGTTTGTTGGAAGGATCCATATGGCACATATTGTGTAGCAGTCATTGAAGTTAATCACACAATGCAGTGCTGCATGCTCTGCAACAGGATGGTCTAGCTGTGTCATGGCCACAGTTTGATGATGGCCATTCATTTGGATACATAGCTGGGTGCTGGTCATGCCCACATAAAAAGCTGCACAGTGGTTGCAGCTTAGTTTGTAGATAACATGACGGCTTTCACAGGATGCCCTTTCGTTTATGGGATAGGACTGGAGTAGCTGATGGTGGGATGGTGGATAGGACAGGTTTTGCATCTAGGTCTATTGCAGGGATATGAGCCATGGGGTAAGGGGTTGGTTGGGAGCATGGATGGAGTAGGGATGGGCAAGGATATTATGTAGGTTTAGCAGGTGGTGGAACACCACTGTAGGGGGGGGGGTGGGGTATATAGGGTAGGGTATTTCTCATTTCAAGGCAGGATGAAAGGTAGTTGAAACCCTGGCGGAGACCATGGTTTAACTGCTCCAGTCCTGGGTGACACTGGGTCACAAGAGGGTTGCTCCTTTGTGGTAGATGGTGGGTGTGGGGGAGCTGGTGGGTGACTGGACATACAGGGCCTGCAAGATCTGGCAAGGCTAGGTGGTAATTGTGGTCAGTGAAGGCCTCAGTAAGATGTTTGGCATACTTGGAGAGCGACTGCTTGTCACTGCAGATGTCATGACTAAAAGTGGCTAGGCTGTATGGAAGGGACTTTATGGTATGGAATGGGTGGCAGCTGTCAAAATGGAGGTATTGTTGATGGTTGGTAGGTTTGATGTGGACAGAGGTACTGATAAGGCCATCTTTGAGGAATAGGTGAACGTCGAGGCAGGTGGCTCATTTGGTTGCATAGGACTAGGTGAAGTGAATGGAGGAGAAGGTGTTAAGATTTTGAAGGAATTCGGATTGTGTGTTCTCACCTTCAGTCCAGATTATGAAGATACCATCAATTAATCTGAACCAGATGAGGGGTTTGGGATTCTGGGCACTCAAGAACTATTCCTCTGGAGTCCATGAACAGGTTGGCATAGGAGGGTGCTATACAGGTGCCCATGACTGTAAAGCGAATTTGTTTGTAGGTGATACCTTCAAAGTACATGCAAGAAAAAATCACTTGAAAGGCGCCTTTGTGTAATTTTTTGTGTGTACTGTCAGTAGTACCAAAATGGTAAGTACTGGCCAGCCACTCTATCTCTTTAGCACATTATTTTCAAATTAATACTTCAGTAACACAAAAGGATACCTCTTAGTATTTCAAATCAGATGTTAAAAATGACTGACTAAAAATCTATTTTTGCCCTTAGGGGGGAGTTAGATGGCCACCTGTAATTGGGACCATGCACATTATACCCCCTTCCTGTCCCCTCCCAATTTAGGTGCTGACTGACACATTAGTAGCTGTGCCATAAAGCTTGATATACCACCTTGTGAAAATGTTGAAGAGAACCTCATACACTATGTTAAAGGCCTTCCATTCAGCACAATTTGCAGCACTTTTGGAATCCACACCTCAAAACTGAAAGTCTTACAGCTTGATATGGAGACTTCATTTGATGCTGAATTAGTGTTAATTCTGTGATCACATAAATGTGTGTACTTTCTTGTGCTTAAAATGAAATATTGTCACATGTATACCTTCTATTGTTGGAATTTTTACCAGTGTATTGTCTCAAAAAAGGTACACTAAAATTCTTGAGCCTGTAGATGATGTATACATTATGTATACAGGATTTGAATTCAAAATGAGAAACAATAGTATTCACCTGGGAAGAGTTATTTATAGGTAGGAAAGTTAAATACATGTTATAGTCATGTTTAAAAATATGGCTGAAAGGAGAGAGATTAGAAATGAGTGTGTTTGATAATATTGATTCTCTAAGTCACATTTTGTTTTGGTTTTAACTGTATGCAACACAACACAACACAAGTTTTTAAAAGTAAAAAATTTTCATTTCAGGATGGAGGATGCACTTGTCCTGGTGATGTAGCTAAGGCGTTTGGAGCAGGAGCAGATTTTGTAATGATGGGAGGAATGTTTGCTGGTCATGATCAGTGTGGTGGTGAGACAATTCAAAGAAATGGGAAGAAATACAAGCTTTTCTATGGAATGTCTTCTAGCACAGCTATGGACAAACATGCTGGAGGTGTTGCAGAATACAGGTGATAATATGTAATATGCATCCTCACTTTCTGTTGTTGCATTGTTATAACAGCTCTCCCTCCCCCCCCCCTCTCTCTCTTTAAGTAACTAAAAGTCTACTACCAGACTCATAGTTCTGTGTTGTACTTATGTTGAGTGTCATAATATAATACACAGCACAATGTGTGGTTCTGCAGTTTGCATAAAGTCAGGGCTCCTCTCACTTCCTTATTTCTGAGCAAGCTTCACAGAGTGGCTAAGATACTGGTCTTAATTGTAGGGAACAAGAGAAGATGTGATTATTACAAGTTTGCAGCCTGAAAGAGTTGGTTTGTATGCCAGAACAGGCTGCCTCACCTGTTCCAGCAGTGGTTGATGATCCTGAGAGCTCCAGGAAGTGTAGGAGGTGGTATTGCCATTGGAAGCTGTAATGTTAGGCAGGTGGTTGGCAAGTTAAGAAGACTAGAGGCCACTCTTTGCCTGGGGCCATGTCAGAGATGAGAAAGTGGCCTTGCCATAAAGATCGATAGCACGGGATGACCTGGTTTCAAACATGACTAATTTCAGCACCAGTGACATCTGGTGCCTAGATTGAGAGGCCATCCTTAGTTCTTACAAGCAGCTGACTGAGTTGGTGAAGGATTTTTAGTCTCATTTGAGAGGTGAAAGGAGAGCTTTGTTTCTAGCATGGTTCCCTGAACCACATATGGTCATCTGGTTTGGAGCTGAGTAGAGGCTTAAACCAGAAGCTTGGACAATTATATGGCATTTTTGTATATGGATTTCTCTACCTCCACTATTGGTTTGAGAAATATAGTATTAACCTTAATAGGTCAGGTGTGTACTACATGCAGAAGTGGCTGCTGGGGAAACAGAGTATGTGTAGTGTGTACATGTGGGAGATTTAGATCAGACAGATCTGTCCACAGGCCCAAAAAGAGACTGTACATTGTGTGTCTGTCAGGGTAAGAGAAGGAAAATGTTAATATATTAAGTTTACTGCAAGAGTTACAGTGGAGGAATCCCAGAAGTGCTCTCTTATCACATTGCCGAAATAGTACTGGGGTCATAAACTTTGTTGAAACCAGATGTAAATTGCAATTAAATTCTATATTATGGCTGTAATATGTTGTTGTTGTTATGGTCTTCAGTTCGGAGACTGGTTTGATGCAGCTCTCCACCCTACTCTATCCTGAGCAAGCCTTTTCATCTCCTCATAAGAACAACAACCCACATCCACTAGACTCTGCTTACTATATGCGTCTCTTGGTCTCCCTCTGCGATTTTTACCCCACACACTTGCCTCCAATGCTAAATTTACGATTCCTCGATGTCTAAGTATGTGTCCTACCAAGCGATCCCTTCTTTTGGTCAGGGTGTGCCAAAAATTCCTTTTCTCACCAATTCTGTTAAGTACCTCTTCATTAGTTATGCGATCTACCCACCTAATCTTCAGCATTCTTCTGTAGCACCACATTTCAAAAGCCTCTATCCTCTTCCTGTCCGCACTGCTTATCGTCCATGTTTTACTCCCGTACAAGGCAACACTCCACACAAATGACTTCAGAAAAGACTTCCTTACACTTAAATTAATATTCGATGTTAGCAAATTTCTCTTTTTCAAAAATGCTTTTCTTCCCATTGCCATTCTGCATTTTATATCCTCTGTACTGCGACCATCGCATGTTATTTTACTACCCAAGTAACAAAACTCATCTACCACCTTCATTGTTTCGTTACCTAATCAAATTCCTTCAGCATCACCTGATTTTCTAAGACCGCATTACATTATTTTTGTTTTGCTCTTGTTAATGTTCATTTTATACGCTCTCTTCAACACACTGTCCATTCCATTCAACTGCTCTTCCAGGTCCTTTGCTGTCTCTGACAGAATTACAATGTCATCAGCAAAACACAATGTTTTTATTTCTTCCCCCTGAACTTTAATCCCTATTCCAAATTTTTCCTTGCTTTCCTTCATTGCCTGCTCGATGTACAAATTGAATAGCATCGGAGAAAGGCTACAACCCTGTTTTACTTCCTTCCCAACTGATGCTTCCCTTTCATGCCCTTAGAGTCTAATAACTGAGGTCTGGCTTTTGTACAAGTTGTAAATAACTCTCCTTTCCCTGTATTTTACCCCTGCTGACTTCAGAATTTGAAAGAGTGTATTCCAGTCAACATTGTCAAAAGCTTTCTCTAAATCTAAAAAGCTAAAAATGTAGGTTTGCCTTTCCTTAATCTATCTTCTAAGACAAGACCTAAAGTGAGTATTGCCTCCTGGGTTCCTACGTTCCTCCTGAATCCAAACTGATCTTCCCCGAGGTCAGCTTCTACCAGCTTTTCCATTCTCCTGTAGATAATTCGTGTTAAAATTTTGCAACCATGACTTATCAAACTGATGGTTCTGTAATTTTTACACCTGTCTGCGCCTGATTTCTTTGGAATGGGGATTATTACATTTTTCTTAAAGTCTCAAGGTATTTCGCCTGTCTCATACATCCTACACACCAGTTCAAATAGTTTTGTCATGGCTGGTCTCCCAGAGACTTTAGTAGCTCTGAGGGTATGTCATCTACTCCTGGGGCCTTGTTCCGACCTAGGTCTTTCAGGACTCTGTCAAATTCATCTCTCAGTATAGTATCTCCTATTTCATCTTGATCTACTTCCTCTTCCCTTCCTACAATTTTGTCTCTAAATTCATTTCCTTTGTAGAGCTGCTCTATGTACTCTTTCCACCTTTCAGCTTTCCCTTCTTTGCTGAGAACTTGTTTTCCATCAGAGTCCTTGATATTCATAGAGCTGTTTTTCTTATCTCCAAATGTGTCTTTTATTTTCCTGTAGGCTGTATCTATTTTCCCCCTATTTATACATTCTTCTACAGATTTGCATTTGACTTCTAGCCACTCCTACTTAGCCATTTTGCACTTCCTGTCAATCTCATTTCTTAGTCATCTGTACTCCATTTTGCCTGTTTCATTCACTGCATTTTTATATTTTCTCCTTTCATCAATTAAATTTGGTATTTCCTGTGATATCCAAGGATTTTTTGTAGGTCTTGCCTTTCTACCTATTTTGTCCTCTGCTGCTTTCACTATTTCATCTCTCACTGCTACCCATTCCTCTTCTGTTTTATTTCCCCCCCTTTCTGTCAATTGATGCCTAAATTTCCCTCTGAAATTCTCCAGAACTTCACGTTCCTTCAATTTATCTAAGTCCCATCTCCTTATTTTCTTACCTTTCTCCAGTTTTTTCAGTTTCAGCCTACAGTTCATAACTAACAAGTTATGGTCAGAGTCTATATCTGCCCCTGGGTATGTCTTACAGTTTATCACCTGGTTCCAGAATCTATGTTTTACCATTATAAAATCTATCTGATACCTTCCAGTGTCTCCTGGTCTCTTCCACGTATACAACCTTCTATTGTGATTCTTAAAAACCACGTGTTTGTTACGATTAAATCATGTTCCGTGCAAAATTCTACCAGGCGACTTCCTCTTTCATTCCTTCTGCCCAGTCCATATTCACCTACTATTTTTCCTTCTCTTCCTTTTCCTACTACCGAATTCCAGTCTCTCTCCTTAACTGTTTGAATAATTTCCTTTAGCTCCTCATATATTTCTTTGATCTCCTCATTATCGGCAGACCTAGTTGGCGTATAAACCTGTACTACTGTTGTCGGTGTTGGCTTCGTATCTATCTTGACAATGATAATGCGATCACTGTGCTGCTCATAGTAGTTTACCCGCATTCCTATTTCCTTATTCACTCCTGTGATACCCCCAACTGATTTTGTATTTATAATCCTGTACTCGCCTCACCAGAAATCTTGTTCCTCTTTCCACCGAACTTCACTAATCCCCACTATATCTAACTTCAACCTATCCATTTCCCTTTCTAAATTTTCTAATTTTCCTACCTGATTAAGGGATCTAACATTCCACGCTCCGATCCGTAGAATGCCAGTATTGTCTTTCCTGATGACAACATCCTCCTGAGTAGTCCCCACCCGGAGATCCGAATGGGGGACTATTTTACCTCCGGAATATTTTACCCGAGAGGATGCCATCATATTTTCATACAGTAGAGCTGCATGTCCTCGGGAAAGGTAACGGCTGTAGTTTCCCCTTGTTTTCAGCCGTTCGCAGTAACTGCATGGCAAAGCCACATTAGCTGATGTTACAAGGCTAGCTCAGGCAATCATCCAGACTGTTGCCCCTGTAACTACTGAAAAGGCTGCTGCCCCTCTTCAGGAACCACACGTTTGTCTGGCCTCTCCACAGATACTCCTCCGCTGTGGTTGCACATACAGTACAGCTATCTACATCGTTGAGGCACGCAAGCCACCCCACCTCGGCAATGTCTGTGGTTCATGGGGGTGGGGCTGGAATATAGACTTGCAAAAACGTGCCTAAAACTGAAGACAGAACAGTTTGTAACTATAAAAACTAAGACAATACCTAGTGAGAATGGTACAGATCCATAATGGGAAGTAACATTGGTGAAGATCAGGGTTTAACATGGATCAAACATCAAACGTAACCATTGGTTGCTTTTATAGCTGCCCCCTTCTCTCTCTCTGCCTCAGCTGCAGTAATGGCATAATATTTGACAAAAAGTTTGCAGAATATTTCACAAAAATTTCCTAGCTATGCTGTAATATAGGTGGAGATTTTAACTTAGCAAATATCAATTGGGAGAGTGAAATGTTTAGATTAATACTTGTTCCATAGATCAGAAATAAAACGTTTTGCAATGATGTGGAATGTGACAGTTTAAATAAGAGGCAAGGACAAAGACTCTCTTGAAATTTTTCTAAACACTTTAACATCTGAGACCTGATGGTGACAAACATACCAAAACTGATTCATTTAAGCCTTAAGAGGCTCATCATTAAATTGCTGAGTATGGGCTTGGTGAACCTGGGATCCAGGGATTGGAAAGTGATGCCAGTCCTGTTGTGGGGTGGCAGGATGGGTTTTGGTCGGAACTTTCGTATTGGTTCTGCTAATCTGTTGTATTTGTATCCACAGTCTGCACCATGTGTGGGGTGGCAGATTGGTTTCTTAAAAGGTCCCTAATTGTGTCTTTAGCCGAAGTATGTCCTTGAACAGCCAGAAAGTGATGGAGAAGTTGCTATTCTATATTCTGCAGGCTCTGTGCCCACTTTACTACCAGCTACCTGTAATAAAACTGTCACTTGCTCTACTTTAACAAAAGGGAGCAGGATCGACGTCTACAAACAAGTTTTGAGTTCAAATGAAAGTTTATTATTTTTGTCATTATACACGGTTTCCCCCCAGGGGGCCCACAGCTCTTTTGTGGGTATGTGTGTGGTGCACATGGGACCCCGAGCCGAAGCAGCCATCCTTCCTGCCCTAGGCTGCTTCAGTTCCTCACCCCACCCCCCAGTTTATGCATTTAACCCAGAGACGGGTGTCTCGTGAGTTTAGGTGGTCTCATGTACCAGCTTTTTTCTTTCCTCGGTTTCACTTTTCCTAAACCTTTCCCTCCTTACTGTACTCTTGTAGCCTTCCTCTTCTCCTTGAGACTCAACCCTTCCCACTTCCTTCTGTTTTCCTTCTTTCCTCTTTCCTTTCTTCCTTCCTGTGCGTTCCTGAAGGCCACTCATGCACTCACCGCTGCATAACAGGTGACTGGGTAATGCATAAGTCCCAGCCCCGGGTTTGCATGTAGGGCCCACAAATACCCCCTGGTAAAGGCCAGGCCCAGGTAGGAGTGATTACCCGAGCTGATACCTTCCAACCATGCCGATTGGTCCCTCTGTCCATTTCTTGGGAGGTGTGACCTGAGGTGTGGACAATCACCTAAGGGGGGTGAGCCCTCAGTGAGAGTTCCCCATTAAGAAGGAGCACACCATCGGAGACGCTGGTAATCATGAGGGACAACTTCGCAATGACTTCTTCTACTTTGCCCTTTACCCAGAAAAGGAAACTGGATGAATCAAAGTCCAACAAAATTTTGCATAACTTGCCAAAGTTCCTTGTTGTTTCATGCAGTGATGGCCATGATTTCTCGTCAGTGAATCCCTTGGTAATACAACGGGCTGTCAATGCAATTGCTGGTCCTGTCAAAACTTGTTCCCGCCAATGTAATGGGACACTGTTGCTGGAAACCGAAAGTGCCTTCCAAGTTCAGAAGTTGCTTCACAATACACTGTTGTGCACCTTTCCTGTTAAGGTCCAACCTCATAGTACCCTTAACTCATCATCGGGGTAGTGTTTTCATGATCGCTTGACGGTCTGTCCGATGAGGAACTACAGGAGTACCTTTCGGACCACGGTGTAACAGCTGTACATCGTATGCAGAAAAGAATTAACAAGAACCTAATACCGATCCAACCTTTGACAAAGTTGAACTTCCTTCAAAGATAAAAGTAGGCTATGAAATCATCTCCATTCGGCCATATGTCCCTAATCCCACCAGATGTTACCAGTGTCAGTGGTTCAGTCATACCTGTCAGCCATGCCCCAATGCAGCGAAATGCGTCACCTGTGGTAGGGATGCCCATGAGGGTGACTGCCCACCTCCGTCCCCTTGTTGCATCACCTGCATAGGTAACCATGCTGCTAATTCTCACGAATGCCATGTATATAAAGATGAGCAGACCACCCAGGAAATCAGAGTAGAGGAAAAAGTTTCCGCCTGTGCTGCCCGGAAATTACTAGCAAGTAGAAAGCCTGCTGTGCTCCCAGCGGGCGCCTACAGCAATGTCCTTTCCTCTCCACAACCAACAAAGGAGATGGGTACGAAGGCGTGAGACGTTACCTTCAATGACACAGTTGTCAGATCAGCCAGCCCAAAGATTGCCCGCGCGACATTCCCGATGCCTTCTGCTCACTCTAAATCCCAGTCCAAATCAGTTTCACAGAAATCACTGGCCACTAAGTCGGAAGCCCATACTTCGAAAAAAGATACTGCTCGCAAAGATTTTCTAAAAAGTCATCTTCCAAACCACCAGCCACTCATTTTTCAAAGAGAACTGCCTCCAAACAGGCACGCAAAAGAGAAGTTCCTCTCCTTCCCCGCCACAGTGTGACTCTTTGGTCATGCCATCCAGCAGTAGATGGCCCTGGCCTTCCTCTGTTTTGCCACGACACTCTACTGCTTGCCAGTCTGCCGGAATTTCACTGGCGGAGAAAGCTGCCCCTTCCGATCAATCCAGGAAGGAGGCAGAACAGATGTCTGAATCCATGGAGCATGATTGTCCATCTGTTGATTGCAGTAGCAGTGCTGCCTCACAGCCAGGCCCTGGGCGGTTGTCGAGGTGATCTCCTCTTGCCTTCTACTTTTTTTTCTTCTTTTGCTTTCTTCATGGCACTACTTCAGTGGAACATTCGTTCCAACGGCGATGAATTGAGACTACTCCTTTGACTACACTGCCCGCTTATAGTCAGTCTGCAAGAAATGAAGCCTCAACCAACCGATCATATCAATTTCCCACAGTACACTGCAGTGCGTTTTGATTTACCTCCTGTGGAAGGTATTCCTGCCCATGGAGGTGCTATGTTGCTCATTCGAGAAGATGACTATTATCATCTCATTCCACTGCAAACTCCCCTACAGGCAGTTGCCATCCGTGTCACCATCTCCACATTCCCCTTCTCTCTTTGTAATATCTACACCCTGTCGTCGTCTGCCATTCTTCGGGCAGACTTACAGCACCTTGCTGCTCAGCTTCCTATGCCGTTTTTGTTGATTGGTGACTTCAACGCACATCACCCTCTATGGGGCTCTCCAGCTTCTTGCCAGGGAGGCTCTCTTTTGGCTGACCTCTTTAGCCATCTTAACCTTGTCTGCCTCAATACCGGCGAACCAACTTTCCTATCCGACATGACGCATACCTGTTCCCATTTGGACCTCACAATATGAACTACTCCACTTGCACATAGTTTCGAATGGTATGTTCTGTCTGATAGGTACTTGAGCGACCATTTCCCCTATATAATTTCTCTACTACATCATACCACTTCTCCATGTTCCACTAGCTGTAACATCTCCAAAGCCGCATGGGGGCTCTGTTCTTCCATGGCGGTTTTCCTTGATCAGAACTTCCCCAGCTGTGACAGTCAAGTAAACTACCTCACGGACGTCATCCTCACCGCTGCCGAACATTCCGTACTTTGAACTTAAACATCTCAACATAGTCCCAGTTTCCTGGTGGAATGCAGCATGTAGTGATGCTATTAGAGCCCGGAAGTGTGCTCTACATGTTTTTCAACACTGGCCTACTTTGGAAAATTGTATTAATTACAAAAGACTGAGTGAAATGTCGCCGTGTCATTAAAGAAAGCAAAAGAGCTTGCTGGACTTCTTTCACGAGTTCTTTCAACAGATTTACTCATTCGTTGCTTGTCTGGGGTAACCTATGCTGGTTATCTGGCACTAAGGTCTATTCCCCAATCACTGGCCTGAACATAGCAAATAAAGTTCTCGTGGAACCTGTTGATATCTGCAATGCTTTGGGCCACTCTTTCGCAGAGGACTCAAGCTCAGGTAATTATGACCCGGCTTTCCTCTCTCGAAAACAGGCCGAGGAAGCACGAACGCCTTCTTTTACATCTCCCAATCGTGAAAATTACAATGCCACCTTCAACATACAGGAGCTAGAATGTGTCCTTGCCCTCTCCCAGTCCTCTGCCCTGGGGCCCGATACCATTCATATTCAGATGCTGAAGAACCTCTCCCCTGCAGGTAAATGCTTTCTTCTTCGCACTTATAATCGCGTTTGGACTGAAGGTGAAGTTCCCACTCATTGGCGTGAAGCAATTGTTGTCCCCATACCCAACCCAGGAAAGGACAAACATCTTCCTTCCAGTTATCACCCCATTTCCTTGACCAGTTGTGTCTGTAAGGTAATGGAGTTCATGGTCAATGCTCAGCTGGTTTGGATACTCAAATCTCAATATCCCCTCACTAATGTCCAATGTAGGTTTCGAAGGCATCGCTCTTCTATTGATCACCTCGTTGCCTTGTCGACCTTCATTATGAATAACTTTTTCCGAAAGCATCAGATGGTGGCTGTTTTATTCAATTTGGAGAAGGCTTGCAACACTTGTTGGCGGGCGGGCATTCTCGACACCATGCATACATGGGGTCTTCGCGGCCGTCTCCCGCTCTTTATTTGTGCCTTTTTAAAAGATCAAATGTTCCGGGTATGAGTGGGCTCTGTTTTGTCGGACGCCTTTTGCCAGGAGAATGGGGGTGCCACAGGGCCCTGTTTTGAGCATGGATCTTTTCGCCATTGCGATCAACCGAATTATGGATTGCCTCCCAGCTGACGTTTCAGGCTCACTGTTTGTGGACGACTTCATGATCTATTGCAGCGCTCAGAGTACGTCGTCTGCTGGAGCGTTGTCTTCAGTATTGCCTCAAGGCTCTATTCCTGGAGTGTCGCAAATGGCTTCCATTTCTCCCATGAGAAAACAGTCTGTATTAACTTCTGGAGGTACAGAGTGTTTCTTCCACCATTTCCCCATCTCGGCCCCGTTGCACTCCCCTTCGTGGAGATGACAACATCGTTAGAGCTAACGTTGGCTAGGACAGTTAGCTGGACTCCATATGTGTCTTCTCTGGCTGCCCGCTGTACTCATTCCCTCAGTTCTCCGTCTTCTTGGTGGTACGTCATGATGGAAGCGGATTGTACCATTCTGCTTCACCTCTATTGATCTACTGTCTGATCCAAGCTGGATTACGGGAGTTTCGTGTACTCTTCTGCACGGCCATCCATTTTACACTGCCTAAACTCGATTCACCATCGGGGGTTAAGCCTGGCGATATGAGCCTTTTACACTAGCCCTGTTGACAGCCTCTATGCCCCCCCCCCCCCCCCCGGGGTCCCACAGCTCTTTCGTGGGTACGTGTGGGGCGCGCACAGGGCCCCGAGCCGAAGCAGCCTTCCTTCTGCCCCAGGCTGCTTCACTTTCCCTCCCGGTTTATGCCTTCGCACGGAGACGGGCGTGCCGGCCGCGGTGGCCGAGGGGACTAAGGCGCTCCAGTCATGGTCTCCACAGCCACTACGGTCGGGGGTTCGAATCCCCCCTCGGGCATGGATATTTGTGCCGTCCTAGTTGGTAAGTAGTTTGTAAGTTCAGGGACTGATGACCCCGTAGTTAAGTCCCATAGACTATACAAACATTTGAACATTTGAACGGAGATGGGCGTCCTTTGCGGGTTAAGGTGTTTTCTTGTCATGGTTTCTCTTATTCCTTGGTTTCTTCCTTTCCTAACCTTTGCTTCTGTCTTTCTCTCCTTGCTGTACTCTCCTAGCCTTCTTCTCCTCCTCATTAGTCTCCACTTCGGCGTTTGAGACACTTCTTTCCTTCTTTCTCTTCACTTTCTCTCTTCTTCTTCTTCTTTCCTCCCTGTGCGTGTCTGAAGGCCGACCCACGCATTATCATGCGTAGCAGGTGACGGGGTAACGTGTAATTCCCCGCCCTGGGTAGACAAGTAGGGCACGTACGTACACCCTGGTAAAGGCCAGGCCCAGGGAGGGGTGATTACCCGTGCTGGTACCTTCCGAACATGCCGATTGGTCCCTCTGTCAGTTCTCGGGAGGTGTGAACAATCACTTAAGGCGGGTAAGCCCTCAGAGAGGGCCCCCACTAGGAAAGAGCGTGCCATCGGAGACACCGGTAATCAGGGTGGATACTTCCGCAATGACTTCCTTCTCTTCTTCTGTGACTTTGACCCAGAAACAAAAGATAGATTCGCCTCAGCAAAAGAAAACTCTGCCTAATATTCCGAAATTCCTTGTTGTCTCTCGAACCGATGGTAAAGATTTCACGTCTGTAAATCCTTTCGTCATTCAGAAAGGTGTTAATGCAGTTGGTGGCCCTCTTCAAACCTGTTCACGTCAGCGCAATGGAACATTGTTGCTGGAAGCAGACAGTGCCTTCCAAGCCCAAAAACTAATTCGGACTACATTGTTACACATGTTTCCTGTCAAGGTAGGAGCACATCGCACACTCAACTCGTCACGGGGGGGTAGTCTTCACGAGATCCCTTGACGGAGTGTCAGACGAAGACATACAAACCTATATGTCCAATCAGGGTGTAACAGCCATGCCTAGGGTGTTGAAAAAGGTCGATAACAAGCTAATACCAACTCGTACTGTGTTTTTGACGTTCGACAGAGTTGAACTCTCGTCCAAGGTCAAAGCAGGATATGAAGGTATCTCCATTTGCCCTTATGTACCAAACCCTACACTCTGTTTCCAATGACATATATTCAACCACACCCATCAATCTCGCCCTCATACACCAACATGTGTCATTTGTGGTAGGGACGCCCATGAGGGGGATTGCCCACCTCCATCCCCTCACTGCCTTAATTGCAATGTTGACCATGCTGCTTCCTCTAGGGACTGTCCTGTATATAAGGATGAAAAGGTCATTCAGCAAATTCGGGTTACAGAAAGGGTATCAACATCTGCTGCTCGAAAGTTGTTGGCGAGTCGAAAGCCCACTGTCCTCCCAGCGGGCACATACAGTAAGGTCCTCACCTCCACTCGACCTACTAAGGATTTGGGTATCCAGACCTGTGACTTCACTTTCGCTGACACAGTTGTGTGATCCGCCAGCCCGAAGATTGCCCGTTCCATGTCTCCACTTCCTCCTGCTGCTTCTAAAGTTCAGTCTTTCATCAACCTCTAATAAACCGCGGGCACCTAAACAAGATGCCCGGACTTTGAAAGAGGAACCCATCCGTGAAGATTTTCTGCATTCTCAGGCTTCCCAACTGTCAACTGCCTCTTCTCACCGTCACTCTTCCAGAAGAGCCAACTAGAAAAAGAGTTCCTCTCCTTCCCCGCTGAGGCGTGACCCATCCGTCACGCCCTAAAGTAGTCGGCCCCGATCATCTTCTGTCTCGCCGGGACGCACTACTGTTAGCCGAGCAACCGGCATTTTACCGGCGGCGGAAGCTGCCTCTCCTGATCAACTCGGGAAGGTGGCAGATGAATCGTTTGAACCTATGGAACTTGACTCTATGCCTCGAGGGAGCACTACTGTCGCCATCTAGAAGTCCGGTCCTCAGCCGCCGTCGAGGTGACCCCACCTGCTTGTTCCTTTTTATCTTCCCTTCTTCTTTTATTTTTTATCATGGCGCTCCTTCAATGGAATATTCGCGGCTTTTGTTCCAATTGGGAGGAATTAAAACTACTCCTTAGATTGCACTGCCCGCTTCTAGTTTATCTCCAAGAAACTAAGTTACGTCGCAGTGATAGTGCAGACTTACTCCACTACACCTCTGTGCGTTTCCACCTGCCACCTGTGGAAGGTACCCCAGCCCGTGGAGGGGTTCTGTTGCTCATTCGGGACGACGTCTATCACCATCCCATTACATTGCATACTCACCTACAGGCAGTTGGCATCCGCATTACTCTATCCACCTTTTCCTTTTCCGTCTGTAATATCTATTCGCCATCGTCATCCGCCCCTACTAGGGCAGATGTGCTACACCTCGTTGACCAGCTCCCTTCACCTTTCTTGTTGGTAGGCGACTTTAATGCCCACCACCCCCTATGGGGCTCTCCGGCACCTTGCCCAAGAGGCTCCATTTTGGTGGACGTTTTCCACCACCTCAATCTTGTCTGCCTCAACACCGGTGCACCATCTTCTTTTCTGACACAACACATACTTATTCCCATATAGACCTCGCGATATGCACTCCTCAGTTTGCCGGTCGGTTTGTGTGGTATGCACTTTCTGACACGTACTCAAGTGACCATTTCCCTTGTGTAATCCACCTCCTACATCATACCCCATCTCCTCGTCCCACCAGTTGGAACATCTCTAAAGCCGACTGGGGGCTTTATTCTTCCATGGCTGTTTTTCATGATCAGAATTTTCCCAGCTGTGACAGTCAGGTCGAATACCTCACAGAGGTTATTCTCACAGCTTCCGAACATTCCATACCTCGTACATCCTCTTCTCCACATCGTGTCCCGGTCCCTTGGTGGACTGCAGCCTGCTGCGACGCTCTTAGAGCCCGGCGACGTGCTTTACGCACCTTCCACCGCCACCCGACGTTGGAGAATTGTATAAATTATAAACGACTGCGAGCACAATGTCGCCGTGTTATCAACGACAGCAAAAAAGCTTGCTGGACTGCTTTTACTAGTTCTTTTAACCATTTTACTTCCTCCACGGTTGTTTGGGGAGGCCTATGCTGTTTATCCGGCATCAAGGTCCACTCCCCAATCTCTGGCCTGACCGTCGAGAATGCAGTCCTTGTGGACCCCGTTGATGTTTCCAACGCATTGGGCCGTTCCTTTGTGCAGGTTTCGAGCTCTGCCCATTACCACCCTGCCTTCCTCCCTCGCAAACAGGCAGAGGAGGCATGGCCACCTTCTTTCCACTCTTTTAATCGTGAAAATTATAATGTCTTCTTCACCATGCAGGAGCTAGACCGTGCTCTCGCCCTGTCCCGATCTTCTGCTCCCGGCCCCGATTCCATCCATATTGAGATGCTGAAGAACCTCTCTCCTGCGGGCAGGTGTTTCCTTCTTAGTACCTATAATTGCATATGGACTGAAGGTCATGTTCCCACAAGTTGGAGTGAAGCCATTGTTGTCCCCATCCCCAAACCAGGGAAGTACAAACATCTTCCTTCCAGTTACCGCCCCATTTCTCTGACGAGCTGCATCTGTAAGGTGATGGAACGCATGGTTAATGCTCGGTTGGTCTGGCTCCTCAAATCTCGTCGCCTCCTAACAAATGTCCAATGCCGTTTTCGTCGACACCGCTCTGCTGCTGATCACCTCGTTACGTTGTCGACCTTCATTATGAATAACTTTCTAAAGAAGCGTCAAATAGTAGCAGTGTTCAACTTGGAGAAGGCATACGATACCTGTTGTAGAGCGGGCATTCTCCGCACATTGCACACATGGGGCCTTTGGGGCTGCCTCCCTCTTTTTATTCAAGCGTTTTTGGCAGATCGCAAGTTTTGGGTACGGGTGGGCTCTATTTTGTCAGATACCTTTCGCCAGGAGAATGGGGTACCGCAGGGCTCCGTCTTGAGTGTGACTCTCTTTGCCATTGCAATCAATCCGATTGTAGATTGTCTTTCAGCCGATGTTTCCAGATCCTGTTTTGTAGATGATTTCGCAATTTATTGCAGCGCCCAGCGGACGTGTCTCTTGGAGCGTTGTCTTCAACGCTGTCTTGACCGTCTATATTCCTGGAGCATCGCAAATGGCTTCCAATTCTCCACTGCGAAAATGGTGTGTATAAACTTCTGGAGATACAAGGAATTTCTTCCACCATCCCTACGTCTCGGCCCCGTTGCTCTCCCTTTCATAGAGACAACGAAATTCTTGGGGCTAATGTTGGATCGGAAACTTTGCTGGTCCACACACGTGTCCTACCTGGCTTCCCGTTGTGCCCGATCCCTTAATGTTCTTCGTGTCCTCAGTGGCACGTCATGGGGAGCGGATCATACCATCCTGCTTAACCTTCACCAGGCCATTGTTCAGCCGAAGCTCGACTATGGAAGCCTTGTCTACTCTTCTGCACGGCCGTCAATTCTTCGCCTTCTCAACTCTATTCACCATTGGGGATTACGTCTGGCGACCGGTGCATTTTATACCAGCCCTGTTGAAAGTCTGTATGCTGAGGCTGCTGTATTACCCTTGACCACTCGGCGTGACATACTCTTGTGTCGGTACGCATGCCACCTGCAGTCGATGCCCAACCATCCATCTTACAGATTATTTTTTGACGACTCATTCGATCGCCAATATCAGTTGTTTGCGATAGCCTTGCTTCCACCTGGAGTTCGGTTTCGCCGCCTGCTTCAGTGGCTCGATTTTACCCTTCCTTCCACATTTCGGTTGAGCGACAGCCCATTGCCACCGTGGCATCAGGCCCAGGTTCGCACTCACCTTGATCTTAGTTCGTTCCCCAAGGAGAGCACTCCGGATTTGGTATACCGCTCGAGGCTTGTTGAACTCCGTTCGCGGTTCGATAATCCCATATTTATTTACACTGATGGTTCCAAGAGCACTGACGGTGTCGGATCTGACTTCGTCGTCGGGGACAACCATTTCCAATACAAGCTCCCTGACCGGTGATCGAATTTCACGGCTGAGCTTTTTGCCCTCCACCAGGCCGTTTTGTATACCTGCCGCCACCGCCAACCTTTCTATGCCATCTTTTCAGACTGTCTTAGTGCCCTGCAGAGTCTTAAGGACCCTTTCTCGACCCATCCTCTCGTGTATCGTATCCAACGCTCCCTCCAGTTGCTAGCAGATGACAGCTGTCACGTTTCTTTCCTGTGGGTCCCTGGCCACGTGGGTGTGCTCGGGAATGAGACCGCCGACATAGCAGCCAAGGCAGCAGCTCCTTTGCCTCACATGGTTACCTTTTGCGTCCCATTGGACGATGTTCAATGGGCTGTTCGCCGGAGTATCATGTCGTCCTGGCACAGTGCGTGGTTCTCACTGTATGACAATAAATTGAGAACTGTAAAACCGATCCCGACCGCTTGGAGGACCTCTTCACGCCCCTCTCGGCGAGAGGAGGTCATCCTGACCCGGTTGCGGATCGGTCACTGCCGTTTCAGCCACCGTCATGTGCTAATCACCGATCCTGCACCGCTGTGCTCCTGCGGTGAATTGCTGACAGTGCGACATTTTTTTACTGTCTTGTGTAGCCCTTCGCTTTCCGTCTACTCTGGAGGAAATTTTAGCTGATGACACACAAGCAGCTGCTAGAGTTTTGCGTTTTATTAACTTGGCGAATTTATCCAAGGATATTTAACCCTTTTCAATTGTTTTTATCTTTCGTTTTTAGCCTTCTCTTGATATTCTAACAGGCAGTTACCAAATTTTTTGAGATCTAGCGAATCTCTGATCTTGTCTGGGTGCTAATGACCTCAGCAGTTGTGCGCCCTAAAACCACAAACAAAAACAAAAAAAAAGAGAGAGAGAGAGAGAGAGAGAGAGAGAGAGAGAGAGAGAGAGAGAGATCACTCACTTTACAAGTCTGGTTACCGCATGTGAATTCATATAATGTGATCAGCCATAGATACAGTTAAAAGGCAATGTTTACCCCAAGTTCCAAGTAAACTAATCACGACAGTTATTTGTTATGCTTGCCTTTCAAGTGAGGAATTATCAACCCACTTCCCAAGCGGTTTTGTTCAAACATCCATACTGACAGCACACGAAACTGGTACTTCAATTGGCAATCCAGGGCGGTGTACAGCCTTCACGAAATCACTTTTTTTCACTTTACGTACACTCATGCTTCCATCCTCAAACAGTCATTGTGTCGGTTCAGGAAAACTATCGTTTCTGAGGCTAAATGCGTGATGCTGTTAAGTTGCCAAGCATTCCGCAAAGCGACAGGGATTTGGCGTAGCTTGGTCGCACAGTGACCCTGAGCTGCCACAGTAGTGGGCTTTATATACCCCTGCCACTGTCGCCATGCAGTTCCTCGCCAAAAAAATCCTCGACTCAGCCCTCAGCTGGCCCATGCTTAGACTACTTAAAAATTTATTGTCTTTTTTCTATACAGCCTAAGAGTTTGACAATTTTTCTTGAAATAGGTCTTGAATAGTATCCACAGAAAAAATATGAAGTTGATTTTCTTAAAACTTTTCCTTCTAGAATTTTTAAATTGGAACCACTAGTCTGGAGTAGCCGCTGAATTGCTTCATTTCTGGCTTCTGTACTTTTTGTTATTTATCAGATCACTTTCAAAATTGGCACATCTGCCTTATACATTGTGCTGATCTTAGTATAAACATTTCAGTATTGTACAATAATTATTAACAGTACTTAATCTAGAACATTCTGGAAGATTTTAGGCCAAAAGCAGTTTTTGTTGAATAATCGGAAAACTATTAGAGATATCTCTAACTTGCCCTCAGTGTAATGTTTTTATATGTATTATACTCTACATGCAAATTTCCAGGTTTGTACCCTTCATTTCAGTGGATTGAAAACTTCGATAATCTTGGATTTACCGCCAAAATTCCAGGGGTGTCATCACAAAACTTTACCACGACACCTCTTGCTTACATCTCTACCCATCTACAAACTTTTATGAAGTTACAATAACATTTACTTCTCTATATAACATTGTGCAATCTGTGTTTGGTATGTTGGCAGTCAACTGGATACAGTGCTTGCATCACCACAGTCACCATAACCTTTGTGTATGGTTCAGCAACCACTGTAGTACAGTGATGGAACTTGTGTGTCTCACGGAATGGGGATCTTGCTTGACTGCAAGTGGAAGGAAAATACCTCTATTAATAAACCTCAGTTACCAGACTTGAGATGTACGGATAGGACGTATGGTGTAGAACAGTCAGTAGTGAGCAACTTTTGAGGTGGCTGCTGTTGCATTTCACTTGTATAATGCTTACTCCAGCACATGGGCTCCGTCTGGGCTGACATTTAGTTCCCTAGCAGCTCATGGGACCAACATGGATCCTTTGACTGTTTCCTTTTTACATCCCAGCTGGATGTCCCTCAGGGGACTCAGTGTTTGTTTGCTGGGTACGGGCTTGGTGAACCCATACACTGTAAGCTCTGTGCATCGCTCAGTGACCACCGAACAATGCGATGCTGAAACATTGTATATCACAGAGCTCAGGGATCGTGGCCTAAGTGCCATAGCCATGAAGACTGTAAAACTATACAAAGTTAATATGTTTATAACCTTCACGCTATTGCAAGCAATGAGTTTTATCCCTATCGGATGTACGGTATGGCCATGCATAAAATACTAACAGAAAGACAAGCAAACAAACATTAATTTTTATATATCTGGTTTATGTATTTATTTTCAAATTCACATTAAAAACATACGTTGGTAACAAAAAATTCTATCTGCTGCTGGTTTTCATCCCAATGATTCTGTACGCTTGGAATGCATCAAAGCTGACAGCCAAAAAAGTATGCTTTCCACTGTAGCATATCTTTAAAAAATTTCTTAGTTTAAATGCTTACATAAAATTCACATGGTGTGAACAATATTTGTTTTAAATGTTTCTTTGTTGAGTATCAACCTGAAAAAATGTAATGTAACTTCCAGAGAGCTGTCATAATTTTCAGAAATTTTATTTCATTCAAAACTTTGCTGAAATCTGAAAATTAACTTTTAGTCACATTAATTGAGTGAAATGATTGTAGGTAATCTGAATATATTAATACTGCACTGATAAATTGAATTGTTCAATCATATTTTAAAAACTTCATCAGTATTTGAATACAACCGTAGAATCTGATTAAGTCCATATGTTAAGTATCTTCTGTCATGCACCATCCAAAATTTCATGTGCCAGTGACCTTCCACTCGTTTTGAATGTCAATGGTCCAAAATGTCATGAAGATTTTAGGATGAATAATGTGTCCTTATTCGTATGTCGCATCATGCCACAGGTTTTCAACATATAATTGTTTGATGTCATACTCATGAACTAAATGTTGTAAGCAGTTCTTATTCCCTAAGCCAATTGCTACCTTGTGGAAGGAATGTGTGTACCAAATTTGGTTGAAATTGGTACAGTGGTTTAGAAGCAGATGTCACATGATGCAGCACTTTGTTTATTACATCATATCTCCTTCACTATTTGTCGTATAGTCATTTAATTGCGTCTATGACCATCGTAAAAGTGCAAGCAATATGTTGACAAAGTTTCATCACATTCGGTTGAACTGTACGGCCGTGCATAAAATATGAACACACATTCATTTTTATATACCGTATTTGATTAAGCAGATAAACTTTTGATATTTGAGCTCACAAATTGATATTTGTTGTTCCCTCTTTCTTTTGGCTGCAGTATGAAAAGTAACCAGGCAATTCCCGATTCCCACAACATCACAAAAAACAACCATAGGTTGTTCAACAAAGTTATATTACATTTCCACAGCACACCTTTTGAATCACATGGTAACAGATATGGCCAGGGGTGTTTATGTTCCACATAGTGGCTAAATACTACATGTTTTGATAATAATACTAACACAAGGGGGGGGGGGGGGGAGAGAGAGAGAGAGAGAGAGAGAGAGAGAGAGAGAGAGAGAGAGAGAGAGACCCCCCCTACACACACACACACACACACACACACACACACACACACACACACACACACACACACTGTTCTACACTGGTAGGGAGGAAATTCATTTTCAGTCATCCTAACCAGCATTTATAGACAAACTGCCTTTTTGCTTCTCTCTCTCTTCAGATGATGATGTTTCTGACTGTTCTTAGCACATGTGACTTGTATTGTTATATTGATGGTGGACTGGAGTTGGGCTCATGACCACATGTGATATGCACGTGGTGTGTGAACGTCAGAGGGCATTTCACAGTCATTACCGCCTTGGCTTTTTCCCCTGCTAAGATTTTTTTTTTTTTTTTTTGCAGTATGGGAATCCAGAATTTGTTCATCTTGCAGCTTTCCTCTATGTGGTTAAAGCTATTTTCATGCTTATGTATCACTGTAGCTTCCCTAAACAAACAGGTGTGGTAGTTCTCTACAGCAATAACTTCCACCTTAGCTCCATGAATTACCCGAGATCCTGACACACCAGTGAATAAACTGGTGCATACTTGACTTCTACAGCTGCACATAGGAAAGACTGACACATATTGTCAAGAACTCAGGACATTTCATTCAGAAGCTGAAGAAATTAAAAATTAAACCAAACAATATAATGGTCAGCTTTGACACTGTTTCTCTGCTCACTAAAGTGCCAATCTATTTTTCTCTGGAGTGTAATAGTTGAATTTCCCAGCAAGACATCACCAAGCTCTTTTGTGCATGTTTAACAATGAATATTTTATTTGGAATGCAAACTTCTACAAATAGCTGGGAGGCTGGGTAGTCCACTTAGTCCATTGGTGGCCTATTTCTTTATGGAAGCGACTGCACTTCCTTTCCAATTGTCTCATATCAGTACACACACTACCTTCACTGAATTCTCGTTTCTGGTGAGGCTCTCTATTCAGTTACTATGTGTTTGTAGTTGTTACGTGAGCCATTATGTAAAATAGTGAACTGGAGATGTCGGTCACTGCGAAGAGCCTGTTCCAAGCCTAACATGCTGGCAAAATGTATTCAATAAGGTTGATTTTTATTGCTATACTATCAGTAGTTAGAAAAGTTTTCACATCACTCTGGCCTTGGCACCCCCAATATCTGAAGAGGTGCTGATGCTGAAACTGGCTCCTTCCATAACAGAAGCAGATGACCTAGATGTTATTAAACTGAAGATATTTCAGTGGAAGTCCAGAAGTGCATTAAACCAGACTAATGTTCTCTACTTGAACACAAGTTCAATTCCCACCTTGCAAGAGGTTTATTATGGAATTGTAATAATGGGTTCTGCTTAGTGCTACAGTTTATGAATCTTAAATTATTTCCAATTAACATAATTATTATTGAGAGAAACACAGTAGATTTCTGGTTATTCATTAATTTGCCTCAAAGTGGCAGTAACATTACATAGCATTAAAGATGTCAATGAGAGCAGCAAAATGCCACGTTACCAGTCAAGTCTCTTTCCCACCAACACTATGCAAGTCACTCGCAGCATCACAGTTATAAATTAGGCACTCCTCAACTTTTGTATAGGAATGTATTTACGTAAAAGTTCACTTCACAATTACAAATAAGTACCCACTTAATAAACTTGCAATATTTTTCACTATACAAACACATGCTCAGTGAAGATGTTTTGTCTATTTGCATTAGAGAACTGGACAGGAAATGCTGGAGAGATATTGTCAGTCGGTAACTAAAAAACAATGTGGCATTCATGGTGAAGGAATTTGGTTGCCTCAGAATAATGTAACAGCTGCCTTACAGAATAATTAAGAATAGATTTTTCATTTAGCTGTGTAAACTAATTTACACTGTTTTACATAGTATCTGTTCATGCTTATCATGTAGCAAGTCGTATGTTTTCAATATAATTCTAACTCATTGCATGGAAAATACTCTCCTCTCCTGAAATGCCTGCACATTGTCACCAGTGATTTATAAGCTGCGCTGCAGAAGGGTCACTACAGGTCAGTGAAATACTTTGTAGTGGCTATTTCTTAACTAGTAGGGTAAATAAAGTGAACAGTTGCCTGCTTGCTCTAGAGTTAAGACTTGCAGAAGAGGAAAGTGAATGATATAAAATTCCATAGACATACACTCTCTCACTTCAACCCTCCACACATTTTTCCACCTCTTTCCCGTGGGAGGGTAGGGGAGGAGATGCATAGACAATCATTTAAATTGTGAGCTTCTTGCCATATTTAAATGGTACTAAACTTGTAAAACTAACATAGTAATAGAATAAAAACTTTTACACTCTGAAAGATCTAACAAATATTTATAATGGTTGCTTCTAAATGTTTTCCTGCTTCAAATTTCTGTGGGTGTGTAAATAAGTAGAAGGCAGAGGATCTGTTAGATGGTATGGACATTTCAACATCTCATACCTTCATCCAGACACTTTTACATTTACAAAATGTGTCAATAAGCAGGATTCTGATTAAATAAATTTATTTTGAGAATATCCATAGATATGCTTGAACCTGTTTTCCAAAATGTTCACAAAGATTTTGGTGCATTGCTTGTTGCCATTATTCTGCTTCTAAAATGTTGTTGCTTTACCTGCAGATTCAATCTCTCTTGTTTTTATTGAGATGTTAAATCATAATCTTATGTCCTTTTTATTTGCAGAGCATCTGAAGGGAAAACAGTGGAAGTACCATACCGAGGAGATGTGGAGTCAACAGTATTGGACATACTGGGTGGTTTGCGTTCTGCTTGCACATACACGGGTGCTGCTAAACTAAAAGAGTTGCCTCGTCGAGCAACTTTTATACGCTGTACACAACAAGTAAATCAAGTGTATGATTGTGTAACTAAGGGTGACTAATGTTCCTGATAATTAGATCTAAATTTTCATTCCATTGACACAATTTGTGCCTTTGCTTCTTTGTATGATACTGCTTGTGAAGCACATTTAAATGTAACACTGTGAGAGAATAATTGCCTAGCAAATATTTATTATTTATATTATAAAGTTCTGCAAATAGTGAGGTTTGGAGTACTTTTCTAGGAAAAAATACAAATACTAGTTAAAGTTATTTAATGAATAATGTCTCATCTAAATACATTGAAGCATTTCAAATTGTGTTCTTGTTAACAAAATGAGCTGATGGAGAAAACAAAAAATACATGGAAATCAATCAACTTTAAGATAAGAGTTTTCAGTCAATTAACACGAGTTTTATTTGAGAAGCCATTAGTCTCCATTATTTACCTTTCTCAATTGGCCCAAACTTGATCAGTAGCACAGCTGTAAATGATTAATTACATAATTAGTAATGTAGTTTCAAATATTGTTCTTCAGAACCAGGGGGAGGGGCTGAGTGGTGATAGAGCACTATCTTCAGGCACAGGAAGTATTTATTTTCTGTCACCCATTTACTGAGTTAAACTGTATCAGTAATGCAAAACTACATTTCTACCCAACTGAACTGAGAGATAGGACAGATGTGTACTACATAATATAGGTGTAAAATAACAGCCTCTACTAGTTGAGTTTAAGTACGCCCACTCTATTGTGCCCCCCCCCCCCCCCTCTTTTCCACACCTGAGAGAAAGAGGGTTTAATGTTGGAGTACACATATCTATGGCATGAGCATTCAGATACACAAAACGAGACTTGAAGACTGAGGGAAATGTTGATTGTACCAAAAATAAATATTTAGGACAAATCTTTACCGTAGCCATATTACAATCTTGTATTTAATGAAATGTAAAAGATGATATTTGTCATTGATAACATTTCACCCACACACATTTTAAAAAGAAACATTGATATTGGATACAATCCCATAAAATTTAATGTTATGGTAAAGCTGAATGTGCCATGCTACTTGGCTAACGAAGTGCTAAATTTCAACTCAATATCTTATACTCTGGTATCACTTGCACAAAGATTTATAAAACACTTTATATTTCATATTAAGGGAATTCATCCAAGCAGGTCCTTCTCTTTCTCTAACTTCGATTTGATTGGCAGTGGAAGTTGGGGTACTTTAAGATCATCAAAGTTCTTTTTTTTTTTTTTAACACAGAGAACTCGGATCTGAGTTTTGTTTAAAAGCTCGCAATTCCTGTGTGATGAAAATATAGGCTTCAGTTTACTGGTCTTACTTAAGAATTACATTAGGTCTGGAAGCCATATCTTAGTAATCAGATTCACCCATGTTGATCACCATACAAGAAATTTTGACTCCAGTTGTAGCAGCCACATTTTTCAGTTCTTCATGCACCATGCATTAACATCATTTTCCCTTTTGTCTTTTGATTAAAAGATGGATAAATATGACCAGACATTAAAAACGTGATTCCAACATATTAACACACTCTGAAACAAGCAATATTAAAGTTTTCACAAGCTGTGACATTGTCGCAAATTTATATCAGTGATCCTTTTTGTAATTACTTTTAATAACTTTATTTACATCAATGATCACAATTTTCTCGTCATTTTGACGACCGGCTTTGGTTAGTGATGACTGTTTTCAGGTCTACAGCAAATCGGAAACAGGAGGACACATTTAGTAATAAACTACCTTATAAAACATAAATAATGCAGTACAAACATAAATATTATAAAAGTGTTTAAAAATATGCTGTCATCAAAATGATGAGAAATTTGTGATCATTGATGTAAATAAAGATAAGAAAATTAATGAAAAATATTAAAGCTACCAGAGGTACCAGACAACAAAATGAATTTTTTTAGTGTTTTTATAAAGATACTACTTCATTTCCACATCGACCAGCTACACCCTTGTGCCACATTCACTTGATTTGCCTGAATCGGCATATATTATGAAAGTAGCAAACCTGGCAACGCTTTGCAGTAGCTTCTCCCTATGTCTATCCCTTTCTTCCCCTTCCTTTGTCCATCTCCTTCTCCCTCTACCTTCACACCACTCCCTCTTACTCCTCACCATATCCATCTCCTCCCCTTCCTCTCTGCGTCTATATCATCTCCCCTTTTTAAATCCATTTCATTCCCCCATACTCTGTCTCCTTCCCAGCTCTCTGATCTTATTTATTGTTATTGCAATTGGGAACTTGATTGGGGATAGAAGTCATAATGGACAGGTAAATCAATTGGAAACGGGTTATTAGAGAGATGTTACAAGCTGCTCTATCTGTGAGGTTAGTAGCTTCAATGACCACATGTTTAATGGTTGCATTGTACGAACAGGTATGATAATAAGTGTAGGCATAAAAACAACTGTCCTGTTTTATGTTAAAAATGACTGGGAAGACAAAAACAAAACCGCACATGTTTACAGCACAGCTTAGCATATTTTTCTCGCAGCGAGCACTATAGAAATGTTTCTTATAACACGTGTATATTTCCCTAAGAGTATTTTAATTAGATACAGAGTAATTGTAGCATGATCATACTTTAATGATAGAAATTCCATATGAAACAAAACAATTAATTGAAATAAAATAAGTGGGATGGCAATACAACATTTCGAAAGTCTCTGTGTTGAGTTCATTTCTTGTCTTATTAGGAATCTACTTGAAATACGATTAACATTGCTACATACTGGTAAAATTTTACAATCCGCGACACGTGCGTTGTAGAGCTATGTTGGCAACAGCTGTTGGATCGTGGGAATGAAGCCGACCAATCGTAACAAAGCTTGAGATATCCAATGAAATTTTGGATGGCGACAGTTTGTTCCAAAGCCAACTAATGGATACACTGCATAATCGACTGCTGGATTGAATCTGTACCCCCAAACGTTCAATTGTAATTGCCATGCCTGGCCATCTGTTTTGTCGATGACCCAAATTATTTAGTGCGTAAACTGTAACTGAGGGAGTCGAACTTGACTGTACCCTTTGTTTCAGAGTCATAACGGATCCTGCTTGAGAATTTCTTTTCGATTTACCTCCAAGCGCTGTGTAAGATCTTCGTTGGCCTCATTGACTACGATCACGTAGTAAGATTGTGTTGCATGTACGCCGACCGATATTGCGCTAACACAATGGAGGCATTGTTCTAAAAAATAAACCATAATCTGTACTTAATTTGTTTGTAACACTCAAAAATACCACGAAATAACATCAATTCTAGCTTTGTAATGCTCCAACAATATGATTGTCACCGATATCATGATGGAGGTAAGAGTAATGAGGTGCTTGTAAAGAAACGTTTCATGTTAAATTTGTCTGACAGTTTTAACCTTGTGTGCATAACATCATCTCCCTATATTCTAACCTCCTTGGCGTATTTGTTCGTTCTGTTACAACATATTTGGTTGATAGGCGAGTAGCGAATGAATATTCTGATTGTTGGAGAATCGAGAAAATGATCCCAGCTGCAAGCGTACTTTGCGTATTATATCAGAAATTGAGAAAAACAGTCAAACTGGACATCTCCTGCTTCTAAAGTTACCTCCCCACCAATTTTGAGCCAAATTGGTTCAGACGTTCTTTAGTTATAAATAGTGTAACTAACAAGACTTTCTTTCATATATATATAGATTATGATTTGATAACCTTGTGATATTGAGTAAAACGTGTCAGTTTATATGTTAAAGTTACTTCTTGGAGTAGGGGCATGTCTCACTTAAAAGTATTTAAGAAGTAAACTTCCACAAAGTTCTGAACTTTATCAATATTATCCCAGCTGACATGTTAGTTTCTTTGTTTCCTAAAGAATTTCTTGAATATGGAAAAGAATATTTGTACTGGTGGAGCCACATTTTTATTTTAAAAGGTGCATATATAGAGCTTACGTTTAAGCCTGAGCTGAAATATTCTTTATGGGTCATTCCATGGAAAATCAGTGATATTTTGGTGAATAATAAAGTGATCATTTCAGAATTTGCTCATATTTGGTACTTGGGTACCTACATGTCCTAATACATCAACTACCAAATATTTCCATTTTTGAGAAAATTGTGTTTGAAGGCTGAAAGGTGTGTATGCAATAAACAGTCGGGCACCAATATTTCCATCTACAGAGGGCTACTGCTTAGTGGTGAGTTGGCGTATAGACCTCAATTATTTTATGAATTGCTTATGTAGAACGCTAAGTTGTTAGATGATATAAAAAGTGAGAAACATCATTTAGACCGTTTATCAAAAATACACTTTTTTAAATGCTGTGGTTTAAATTCACAATTTTGAACAAATTCATAACTTTGCCTACGAAAACGGTACAGCCCTCAATTCTGGTACTGTAGCTCTTCAGTCCTAGTATTAGTTATAAAAATAAATAAATAATGGAAAGCATATTGCATTACATTTCATAGTTCTTACTTTCAGTTAAAGATGACTCCATCAGTAAAATGATCAAATTTGATGAACTGGATCGGTACAGAGGCAGTTGAATCTGAACTTGGTTTTTTGCTGAAATGTATACATCTTTGGTAGCAATCTTAGGTCCAAAGAAGAATATCCTAACTCACTTACTTCATGGATCAATAAAATTAAAATGCAATATATGCACATAATTAATTTCCAGCACTACCGGGTATTAAAAATTTAAAACCATGGGTATGCCTTGACAGTGTTTTCAAATTGTATATGGTTGATCTGAAGGACACAACTGTATACAAGTGATACCTGAAAACAGTTATCAAGCATTTACTTAATAAATATGTTATATTTAACTTTTATCATTGTGCAAGTTAACCACCTTTCCTTCACATTACTGAAAATAAAAAATAAAGTATTTAAATGGTACAAGCTCACACAGGACATAGGTTACAATAATCTACAGCCACATGGCACATTCAGCATTCGCTGTAACACCGTCAATAGAAAATCCATTCTCCTACTCTATTTGCCCTAGTGTTACTTCCAACCTTTGCCACGTTATTCACTTTAGCACATACAACAGTTTCCATGCAAAATCTGACTTTGCACTATTTTGGCACTTTTCAGCGTTTACGATTTCCAGTCTTCAGTTCTAGGAACATCTGCAGCAGTTAGTCATGTGATTTTAGAATAGTGCATTTTAGATTTATACTGTTTAGCATATTTTGAATGTAATTACTTCACTAGTGCAGATATCACATTCAAAAGCAAAGACACAAAGGAACTTAAGACATCAGCTGCAGTGAGCCATAAATTAAATCAATGGGAAGTTGAAAATGTTTGGTCAACTGGGACTCATACCTGGTTCTTCTTTTCTGGGCAGTTGTGCTGACCACCGACACTGGCCCATTAGACACAAATTTAAAATTCACCCGCAAACTACTAACATAGTGCCCATGCCCATTTTCACTCATTATTTACAGCTCGGGGAAAGTTGTGCTGATGATGTTGTCCCAGTGGTGTAGCGGTCAGTTTTAAGGTTTTCTATTGCACTTGTTCATATCATGTAGAACCTCTATTGTAATTGACTGTTGTGTATGACACTGCACAGGATATCAAAGTATCATGAAAAACTATCATCAGACATCAGCTACCGTACACATTATCAAAACATTACGGTATTCTTCAAATCATTTAGAGCATACTTTCATCTTATATGGGTTAAATTCATTATTTTTATATTGTGGAGTCATATTTAGATTTGGTTCAGCTTTTGGAAAATTAGAATTCAAAACCTGCAATTCAGGAATCTCTCTCATGCAGAAATACTTGAATACTCACAAGCATGTGGAAATCAGTGTAAATCCAAGGATTTGATCAGACTATAATAAATATTATCTGCAGATCATATTGACTGGCAGCTAACTCAGACACTTGAAAATTTATCTAGCACTTGTCTTGTAAAGACATGGCCAAGAATTCAGGTTGTCATTATATTTTACAGCATATAAAGTGCCTCATATCCACATGAGAAAACTTCTACACATATATGAAGAGTAGTAACTTGCATCCATAGCAGCAAAAGTATTTTAACTATGCTTAATACTCAAAATATGTAGAAATGTATCAATAAAATAAAGCAAATGTGTGTACTATCAAAGTATACTATGGTTTTACCACAAAAATAGACAGTATGTTGACTGAAAATCATGTGACTAGCACAGTTTGATATTGAAAACATGCACACTACATTATGCACATTCCATAGATAAATGTACTCTTTGGGTTTAACCACTGGTGTGATGAGAAATTATTGGTGATATATACTTAAATAAAAGATAGTAAGAGGAACACATCCTGAAAGTGTAAAGTGTATCCAAAGATTGGGCTAATTGGTACATTTTGTGTGATTTTTCTAATTTATAGTACGAGGCAACTGAAGACAATAAAGATTTAAACTTTTTGACTATACAAAGACATCACTTGCATGAGGACAGACACTGATCAGTTTCACCTGTTAGACAATTTCTCTATTTAACTCTTCAGGCTTTCCCAATTATCTAGTGACATGATGCGTAGTCAGGTCTTTGCTGGATGTCAGTGTCTAATCTGCACAATATTTGGGCTATGTAACTCATAACTTTCATCGGGTGTGACCTGAGGCTGCTTTCAGAGTTCACTCAGAACGCAGTCTCTAGCCACACCTGATTGGTTATGAGTTACGTAGCCGAAATATTGTGCAGATTAGACACTGACATCTGGCAGAACACCAAATTACACATAATTTCTCTATGCATAGCCTAAATTGTTGTGGATTTTTAAACTCATTTTATGTAACATATTCCACAAATACCTTAGCAATTACTGCAAGATATTGGTCTTCATTAACAACTCAAAACTGCTAATGGAATTTTTCAAAAACCTAAATGCACATTAGACACCTAAACACGTTGTAATGAGTGTCACCATATGCCTTTTTCTTTACATTTATATAATTGGCCTACTGTACATATTTGTAATGCAGATTTTTGTTTCTGCATATTGTGATCTAGTGTGGTAACATGAAGCACACAATGCACAAGAGACAGTTTATTACCAGTATAAACAAACGACACACTGCACAAGTTGGTATTTCTTTCTTTTTATATTTTTTTACCATACAGTTAAGCTCCTTATGTAAAGTAATAGCTTGCTAAGAATCTAGTCAATGCTATTATTATATCCTACCTTGATAGCTCTTTGCTTGGGGTCATATTAGAGCTAACATTTTAAGTGAACAATCCTATTTATTACAATAAACATGCTTTTCTCTCAAGCTGTTTGTATGTATCCTCTTCATTTGGTATGCAAACCAGTTGAAGACTAATGCAGCTTTCAAGGTTTTTGCATTTGAATTGTAGGGATAAACAGAAGTTTTTAAGATCTAGAGTAATGACAAAATAAGTGTTTTGTTTGTTAAATTAGAATCTTGAGCTCGTAAAAATGTATGATTAATCTTCTGTATGTGTAAGAAATTTATTTGCTTCTTACACTGTTTTATAGACCAAGTTGTTCTGTTTCCTTAAGAGTAGACATGTTCAATTAAGAAAATTGGTGCATAGGACCTACTGTTAAATATAGAATGTGGGCAAGACAGCTTAAGTTGATACATTGTAGTGGTACAGAATTAGCTATTAGGCATTTTTGTACCAAACTTATTAGGCACCTGTACAAAGGCAACAATAAGCTTTTGAAAACTCCATGCACGTGAAAAGAATAAAATCAAAAAGTTACTTAATTTTTATATTTTGTCAAAGAAAGAAAACGTGTAGAAGCATAACAACACCTTTGAATATCTAGGCTATATCTTAATAACGACCATATTTTATATTGTATATCAACAAGAAGCTGTGAATAAAATATAAACCTGTCCCTGAAATATGTATTACTTATTTAAACAAAGATGGTAATGTTCTTGGTTATCATTAATGTGGTATGTTAAGATTTATTTGTACAAAAGCAATAAACAAACACTGTACAATTATTATCAGCAACTGTCACAAATACAGTAACCTAAAATTTTTGAGATTTGTTCAGATAATTCTTAAAATTTGCAAGTATATTGTGATTTTATTTATATGACATAATACAGAATGTAACAAAATTGAGACCTTTTGACTTATATGAATGGGATTCTGAAGTGTAAAATATTTTTTTTGAGAACACACACTGTCAATGTAAGGTCTATGTCACACCTTAGTAATAAAATACTGTGCTCAAATATACTAAATGCATACCTAGTGTCTATATTAATAGGTGTAGTATTAAGATCAAAAGGGCTGTGATTTAAACGCACTGTAATACTTCAGGAACAACATGTAAACAAATCGTATTTTGCAATCAACTTTTATTGTTTGGAAATTTTGTGCGTGCCATTTGTTGCTTAATAGAAAATTTTATTTTGAATAAACTTGTTGACTTTATTGTGTGTACCTCATTTATAAATGCCTATATACACAATCCTATAAAAACCACATTCCTAAAAACATAGATGAACGTCTTGAGTACACTTAATAGGGAACGGCACATAATCTCACAAAACGAAAATATCCGTCGTGCTAGCAAAAATTAACCTGATCGCCGGAACAAATAAATGATAAAGAGTTAATCGGATCGAAATGTAGTCTCAATAAATTGCAACAACTCAGCTGATTGCCATTTTTGGAACTACTGCCACCTGTTGGCGAAATGGGTGCCGTCACACGAAACAGTCCTTGGCCATCGGTTCGCGCTCAATTTTACCCATGATTCATCATTCAAAATATGTCTACCACATGCATTGTCTGTGGAACGATATTGCGTATTTCGGATGGAATTTTAGGAAATGCGAAAAATTAAAACTACGTCAGCCGTACCTGTAACTGTAAATTATTTTTAGAAGTCATTTTAATAAACTTCAAATAATTTGAAAATATGTACGTTAAAGTTATGACATTTCATGTTGAGCAAAATTTGTCTGAGCTCACGTGCAGAGATTACGACGCAACAAAAACAAATTTAAAGGGAAAGCATCAAAATTTAAAGTGCCTGAAGAATGTAGTGTGAGTGCTTGACGTTAAAACAATTAAGACTAAATGACGTTGTTACATCTAAAAACTAGAGTTCTGACTATTTTTGTTGTGCGAACTTTTTATTTTGACATTTCGACGGCATTGAATAAAATCAGAGAGAGGAGTGTTATTTTCGCGAATATCTCCCGATTTTCGTTGTGACAGTTTGATAAAAGATATAGGAAGAGACAATAACCTTGATTACATTTCAAGGTTAGAGTTGTATTTGGTATTTTAAATATCTAGCAGCTGTGTTGCTGTATTTTGTTCTAGATATCAAATGATGACCTACATTTGCAGATGCTGCCTACCAAGTTCCTTATGACATGTTTGATGACTCCAACTTATGTGAGTGATAAGACTCTTGAGTATTAGAAGGTTTTTAAAATAAAAGTACTTGTTAAGTGTTTAAGAATTATATGTTAAAGAACTTGGTCATTATTTTTAACTGGATATTTGCAGTTGACATGAATTATTCTTTGGCCTTGACTTCGTTTTTAATTTGATAGCCACTTTGCCTCTGTTTGTTACCTTACGTCTGTTTCAAACATCCCAACTAATTAAAGAACCCATATTACATTGATAAATACTTAATTAAACCCTTTTAACCGAAAAATAATCGAAGCCTTTGTTTCATTATCACCCACAATTCATAACAGAATTGCCTTTGTTATTCCACGAAAATTAATGTTGTTCTTACTATAGTGAGCGAAACAATAACGAAACACGGTAATTTGTTGTTGAGAGAAACATATTAGTATTTAAAACAGTGCTGAAAACTGGTTGTGGTGGGTTATAAAATTTTACATTACTTTCTTCTGATTGCTTTATTCCAGTGAAAATAAACAAATGATTATTTCCAAACCTTTACATTTTCAGGGTGTGAAGATTGTGAGCATAGTAATACTGGCGAATGTAATCAACACGGACCACTTATTATTATTCCTGACTCATCCATTGTTAGCAGAGCAAGACAGTCATTGCCGTCAGCATTAGAGCTTAGAAGGAATCGTGATACAAAGCACGGTAATGACAGTTTCTTACAGTATAATTATTTCTTCCAGTAAAACTATTATTATTTTGTGTGTGTTGTGAAGCACATCTCAACTGCTGTCAAAATATCATTATGGCAGAAGGATTGAGTTTGCCAAAGACATATTTTATCAGCTCCTTGTCTGTAGGGCCTGTGTGTCTTCTCAGGAAAGTAATCGCCCCAGATGATTTACAGCGTGCTTGTAATATGACATGTCCACAACATAACTATTCTTATAATTATCAGAGATCACCTAATAAACAGCATTAGGCTTATTTAATTTGTTCACTGGCAAATCTATGAAGTGTTTGCTGCACAATTTCTCAGGGCATATTATGAAGGTAGGTAGGTGCAACTCATTTGAGGCGATTCCTTAACTGCAGACAAGCACATCAGAAGGACGCTCACACTCACTCTTATATTGCACTCACACGTAGATTTCTGATGAAAGCTGTGGCAGAAAGGTTATAGTTTTTATTTGTGAGAGTGTGATTGTATTTTCTGTTTGCCTTGCTGACAGTCATCTTTTTGGTGAGTTTCAACCTATTGTCTTGCCTAGCAAGCTGTAAATACTTTTCTGAGACCTGCCAGATAGAATGACAATCAGAAAGATTATATTCTACCCCAGAGTAAACAACAGTATCTTAAATTAAATTCTAAATTTTCTGTTAATCGTAAAATGAGGGACAGAAAACTGCAAAATGCTATTCAACATTATCATGGAAGATAAATGTGACTGTCATTACACATGTCTTCCCAACAGAATATTACCTTCTTTCATTGCAGCTCGGCCCTAATCGGTAAATGCATTCATTTATGAAAACCATTAAAAATCCACAGATTCGGTAATCATCTAAATTGCACGCATCACATATACTGCACTACACATTTCATTTTAAGAAAAGAGCATTTGTGGAAATGAGCTTAGCAAAATAAGATTTGTGTGTTTGGAGCCGCGGTGGAGTAGCCAAGCGGTCTAAAGCGTCTCGCTGCGGAACGCGCGGTTGCTCGCCGTGGAGGTTCAAGTTCTCCCTGGGGCGTGGGTGTGTGTGCTGTCCTTAGGTTAGTTTACGTAGGTTTAAGTAGTTTGTAAGCTACGGACTGATGACCACGCAGTTTGGTCCAATAGAATTACAAACATTTGTGTGATCGGAGTTGAATGTTTGGATATTATTTCTGAATTTGGTATATAATCACTGGAGCTAATTAAGCAACAATGAGCCATTAGTTGTTTAAAAGAATTCACATATTGTGATTCATGAATTATGCTGCTTGTTTGGAATATAGTAGGCCTAGGTGGTTGCTATTTGAAAGACAACCCAAAGCAACTTGTCAACTGAAACATACTATACACCTATTGGCTTTGACCACTGACATTGGCATGTTGTGTTGTCACATGACATGAAATATTAATCATTTTCCTTCCCTAAGGTAGCACTCATAATGTTTTACAATAAATTTATCAGGATCAGTTTACATTCACCCATCCAACAACCTGAGTCCCCATGTTTTAGTTAAAAAAACAACAACAAAAAACACTAATCACTTGAAACATTGATCATTTGTAATGACAGCTACTTGGCAGAACACGATTTGTGCATAATGGAACATTGCTGGTTTTTTGTTCAGGGATGCTGCTTTCCACATTTTCTACCTTTAGTTTTTTTGTCTGTAACTCTTCATTCATTCCAATGCTTCACATTTTAACTGCTTAACAAAGTTATATTGCAGGTTTTATGTTGTAGAACCTTCATTTTCAGTCTCTCTATTTATAGTGGCATATTGAAGGCCGCAGTACAACCCGTCGGCTTTGACTCTGTCAAGATACACTACGTAGATATACCAACTAGCAAAACACTCGATCAACGAATATAAACATGTGAGGTAATATCGTAATAGTCTACTTATGTATTGTAGATAATGAATAATCTTTGATTATCCTCGGAAATTACAGATTACCACAACAGAATGTACATTGATCACAGGTCTCACCCAAAAATTTGCACCTTCGGCACTTGTTGTGGGGGGGGGGGGGAGGGGGTCGGAACAATTGTTCAGTTAACCGATACCTTTTGAAACATGAAATCATAGTCTATGTTCTGCTTGTAAACAAACTTTCGTCTTTAGGCCTAACTCAGATGTGATGTCATTGCACAAAGCTGACGGGTCATATCACGGGCTTAAATTGGATATTTATAGTTTACCAAAACAATGTTTCATAATTTTGAAATCAAGTAGCAAACCCTTTGTTTTCTGCACATAAATATAATAGGCCTATACCTGTGACTTTAATGTCATAAATCAATATATGTTACTCTTAAATTCATACAAATCATGTGCTGTGTAGTGCACAATATCTAGACACAATTTTCAAATAATTTGGAAAGAGGAACAGATATATTTAGCTAGTACTTGCAGTTCAATTATTTATTGCTATATGTTTTCTTTACTGACCTTTTCATTTTAATAGCGGTGTAATGGACCAATTTGTGATCTTTGCAAATGTCCATCCACAAATATGAAGTGGAACTTATCTTTTTAAAAGCCAGTCAGTAATATGACTATATTCTGAAACAAATTCACATAGGCCTATTATGAACATATCACTAGAATTTGTTGTTCTTTTAGTTAAGTGACTCAGTGTTGTATCAGTCTCCAATTTCTCGAATAATTTTTAAAAGACTTAAAGTAGAGGTATTGGTCTGTAATTAATGGTAGTTTCCTTGTCTCTAGTTTTGTAGGTGGTTGTTACTACAGTGTACTTAAGTCTGTCATCAAATATTGATAAAATTATGGATTCTAAGCAAAGATGGCTGAAAGGAAATCCTATCAAGTCTGCATAAGATTATAATAACCTGCTTGTGGCTTTATAACCCTGCACGGGTCTTTGCATCTTTTGTTCATCTGTTGATTTCTAGGGCTGTAATGATTTCTTCCTGTGGATTTCCCCTGGAAGATCTATGTATTGTTTGTTTCCTCCATCCTTAGGACAGGTCCTAGCCAGGGTATTATTTTAATTTTAAGTAACATGACTAGCATCAATTCCAGGCTTTGCCTTGGTGTTTATTCAATTTCTTTGTTAGTCCATTGCCTTCTTCGCCCTTGGCCCATTTCACTTTCATTTTCATGCAGCTCAATCCTTGTGTCTATATGTCTTATGAATCGATGCCCTAAAATAATATAATGTAGTAGGGAATCAGAGTGAAATATTAGGATACTGTCTGCAAAATATGTTGCAGCTAAAGTTGGTAGTTCATGTATTCATTTATGCTAAACTGTGTGTAATTTTATTTCAAACATACATTCACTGGCACAAGATTATGGCCTACTTTCTGTAAAATATCTCGTGAATATAATTAAAAGCCTGAAAGTAACAAAATGAAATATCCTGCCAAATGGCATAGTCTTTATTCATTAATTTTATTTTTGTGAACAGTGGGTAAGTAGTAAGCTATGAACTTCCCCCCCCTTACAACATTTTGCCAGGGTTGTCAGTGAGAAAAAGCTTTGTACAGGTTTGATAAGTGCTCTTATTCTCAAATAGTGGGTAACTAAAGGGTCAATCCATATCAAGTGGTCCGATGAGGGTTGCTTGACCATTTTTAAATAATTTTAATTTTTAATATGTAATTTCCCTATAATTGACAAGTCAAAGCAGTTTAATTTTTTTACCTTGCACCATTACTGAATGGCGGCCATTTTTATTTGTCAGTGCACAAGGATTTATTTATTTATTTTTAAATTTTGGATATGTTAGCAATAATTTGAATATCTCTGCACCGGTTTAAGTTACAACATTGCCGTTGACATTATTGTTTTTAAAAAGGTCTCAACTACAAAAGTGTTTGCGATCAACGTGTCAGAGCAGATAACACTTATAAGCGGCGCGTTCACTAGCTGCTTACTCAGTTTAGTTTGTTTGGCTGTGCACCCGTGTCAGTACAAGCCACCGAAAAATATCATGTAACATTTCTGTCTGCAGTCATGTGTTTTCGTCTTTAGTGGTTTGCTATAAAAACATCACTTTGTGAACTTATTTGTTATATGGGATTGGGTTTCCATAGCACCAAATTGCAGATGAGACTTGTTTCTTTTTCTCCGTTTGATAAACCTTTTGGTGTTTTCAGACTAATTGTTTCTCAATGAAGCAGATTTATCAATTGTTTGAATTTCATTTTCTTTCCAGTTTGCAATAAAATTTGCATTGTTAGAATTGTTTGCAATAAATGCATATGATGCTTGTAAGTCCCAGACAGCTTGCAGCATTTATCACATAATTGGCATGCAGCTAAAGCGTACTTGGATTTCTATATCTAGCACCACCTCTTGTCCAGACATTCTATTCGCTTTCAATATTACAGGTTTCGCAATGGTCCGATTTCAACTCTCACCACATGTGCACTTTACAGGCATCCACCTAGAGTGTTAGCAGCCCGCACTGGTGACTGCAGCGAACGTGTTAAACAAAATACCCTACATTCAAAAATTACCAGTCAATTTTGATATAATAAATTTTGAAGATCCACTTTGCAGCCCCAAAAATAACACCAAAGAGTGATTTATCAGACACACTTTTTTTTCTGTAGTTAGATATCACAAACTACTAAGCTTTTATAGAGCAAGAACGTTTAGAAAATGTTTCCTTAATTTTTTTATAATTTTTGAAATTTGAAAATTTGTATTTTTTGAAGAGTTTGGAGTTAATTATCTCTAATGGGACTGAATTTAAAAATCTGGTTTTTGCATCTTTATGATAGCAAAATTTAATAATGGAAACTCCAAGTTGGAAATAACAATATGTAATAGGACAGTTTATGACTCACCGCAAAGACGTGACAATGGACTGTAATAGGAACACAAAAAAGACAGGTTCAACAATTCCAGCTATCGGCCATGGCCTTCTTCAGAAATAGGAACATTCATGACAATCACACAATTGTCATCTCCGGCTGCCACACTTCGAATATCTCGATGTGTGGCAGCCGGAGATGATGGTTATGTGACTGAGTTGTGTGCCTCTGTGATGGCGTGAATGTTTCTATTTCTGAAGAAGGCCATGGCCGATAGCTGGAAGTTTTGCATGTGTGTGTCTTTTGTGTTCCTGTCGCGGCCCGTCGTCACTTCTTTCCAGTGACTTGTAAACTGTCCTATTGTATATTGTTTATGATAGGAAAGTACTGTAAAAGTTGACTATGAACAAAGATATGAATTTTTGAAAATGAGGAAAATTCACATTACACTCTTGCCTAATTCATTTTATGATATAGGCTGTATAGGCCATAATCAATTATTGCTGACATTAGTGTACTGAATTATAAACAAAAACTGGAAATAGTACTAAAATATACATTTATATTATTTTCACAGATTTAAAAAATATATTTTCAACTAACATTTTTGAGATGTGATGCTTCAGTGAATATTAAGAACACTTTTTTCTTCAGAAAACTTTTGTGATATAGAAAAAGATCTTACAGTTGCTGTGGTAACGTCAAGCCCTTACACTTTCCCTAATGTTTTTTGATGGTATCCAAACTTCATCACTGCCGCGGTGGAGTAGCCGAGCGGTCTAAAGCGTCTCGCTGCGGAGTGCGCGGTTGCTCGCCGTGGAGGTTAGAGTCCTCCCTGGGGCATGGGTGTATGTGTTTGTCCTTAGCTTAGTTTACCTAGGTTTAAGTAGTTTGTAAGCTACGGACTGATGACCACGCAGTTGGGTCTGATAGATTTACAAACATTTTAACAAACTTCATCACTAGTACATTTCTTGAATTATGTTCTTAGCCCAGCAGGGTGGTAAAAATGCACAAAGACATAATTGTTTTCCAAACGTATTCTTTCAACATCTGCAAGACACCATTGTCTATCATACACATGTGCCACTATGCTAAAGATGTAATTTAACAGATACAGTGAACCTCGTAAATTTTTGTTCATGATGTTTCATAGTATCAACCTACATTTCTGCAATGTCGAGGTATTTTTAGACTTGCCTTCTTCCTTTTATTGCTATACAGTTTTCAAATCTGGTTTTAAGTGATTTTTTTATATGAAGAACTAGACCTTCATTCTTGACAAGGTGATTCATTTAATAGTATTCTTGCAAAAGATATACATGTCTTTTGTCGTACGAATTTGGTCCGTGGTTGTTCTTTGTAGACTGGCTTTATTCACTTCATGTTTGAGAGTAACTCGTACTCCATTTCATGCACTTTTACCATAGCAGGAAGTGCCATTTGACCTCCAACCCAAAATCTGTTTTGTTGCGTCAAAGATTTAAAACAAATAGTTTGGTTCTTATATTAACTATCACTTCCATCTGAAGAGTGTATGAGCTTCTCAACCTTGGCCAAATTTCAAGTAATTTATTGAAACATACTTTTGAAAAACATGGACAGCCAAAGTGTTGTGCTCCAAGTAGTCACTTAGAATGCTAACTGAAGAACCTAAAATTTCATCTTCTCATTTTTGAAGTACAGGAAAAGAGGATGCTTTGTTGCCTGGTCATTGACCCAGTGGCACCCTTGTATCTCATCCTCAACAGAAAGTCTGCTAGGACTATACATTCAGTTTCTTGCAGTTGTTGATTTATGCCCTTCAAACACTTTCTTTAGTTATTTATTTTGTCAAGTAGGCTCAACCACATAGATCGTGTATAAAACACTATAATATGACGCGTTTCGAGGGTCAAGCCCTCATCATCAGATGAAACATACAAGAATCTTTAAAACCCGAGACAAATAAAATCTAAAACGTAATAAAAGAAAACGTGGTTACTTCCCTTGTAACCGTGTCTCCGTAGAAAGCTCAGCATACTGTGCTTCGTCAATATTAAAAACAGTCCCCAGTACTGGCGGCGCATAGCACTAGTGAAGCGCACAGAGTCAACAACATGAGTGGGGCGCACATATGAACATGAAAACAAAGACCTCTAAATGCCAAAGACTATCCACAAGGCAGTGGGTACATTCAGGTGTACAGTAAGACAGAGGTTGAAATTTAAAATAAACGACTTTTGTTATAATAGATCCAAAAAGTTTTTTTTTTTTTAAATGGATATAATTAATACTTTCTTTAGATTTTGGAAACATAATAGTGACTCTTGAGATTTTGCAATTCATCAATTAAGATTCAAAGTACTCTTTCTGAGAATAACCACTGTTGTCATTTCTGCTCTGTCACTTATGCCCACTGTTTGATGGTAACATTTTCAGGCATTTCCTCATATTCATTGAACAGTTGATCAGACAAATCCATTGTTTGGCATAACTGTTTGCATTTCTTTCTTAGTTCAGATCATTGAATTTTTCACCCATGATCGTCAGTTTGACAGTATAATGATATAAAGAAATGCAGACAGAATGTGTTCACGATGAGCCGGCAAAACTACATCACTTATGGTGAATGTCACAAAATTTTGACCTTCCAATTTTGCTTTCAGGGTGAATAGTTTTGAAAACTACATGAAGTTCATTTAAATTTGACAGCAGTAGTCATTTATCCTTCTGTTATTTTAATTCAGTTAATAACAGCTCATTTGTTACCACCGCAACCTGGACTAGCTCTACTGTTTTCTTCATCTTCAAAAAACTGCTGGATCTTTTTGTTTCTCTACTTCTACCCACTCACATTGCATCTCAAAAGGACTTTAATTGAAAATATCTATTTTAAACCTTTCAGAATAGTATAATATTTATTTCAGTAATGTTTAGAGTTTTTGTTTATAATTCAGCACCTTAACTTCAATAATAATTGATTATAATCAACCAATATCATACATGAATTAGGCAACAGCCATAAGATCAGTTATAATGTAATGTAAGGTTTCCTCATTTTCAAAAATTTATATCTTTGTTCAGTCAAATATCAATGGTGACATTTTTACAGTAGTTTGCTATCATACAGTTGTACAAATTGTGCAAAAATCAGATTTTTCATATTCAGTCCCACCAGAGATAATTATATCCAAGCTTTATGAAAAGAGAAAATTTTCAAATTTCAAAAAATCTTAAAAATCAAAGTAACATTTGTAAATGTTCTTGCTGTATGTGAGGCTAATAGTTTATGACATCCAACTAGAGAGAAAAATGGACTCAGATAAATCACTCCTTGGTTGTTATTTTGGGGGCCAAAAGTTGATTTCCAAAAATATTGATATCAAAACTTCGGAGGTCATTTTGACTGGTTATTTTTGAATTTAGGGTAGTTTAAGACACACTTTTGTAGTGGAGACTTTTCGAAAAACAATCATGTCAACTGCAATGCTGTAACTTAACCCGGTACAGAGATATTCAAATTATTGCCAACGTCTCCAAACTGGAAAAGGGTCAAGCACTGACAAATAAAATGGCCGCCATTCAGTAACAGTGCATATAAAAAATAAAAATATTTAAAAATGGTAAAGCAACCAACTTAATTTTTATCGGACCACTTCATTTGAATTGATTCTGAGGTATTGTTATTAACAAAATGCATAATTTGATTCTCACTGTTCATGATGTATCTCCTGAACTATATGTGGTTCATACTCCCACGGTGATTGTTATTACATAGTAAGGCATTCGTATAACAAATTTGGCTCGAATCAGTCCAGTAGTGTAGGACAAAAAGTGGAAAACACCCCCCTCCCCCGCACACACAGTTTTATAATGTGTTTGGATGAAATAAATCTGTAATCACCTTGGGGGGTGTCTACTTTAGTAAGTCTTTTGTTAGTATATACAATGCCCGCTAAACTAAATTGGATGCATCTTTAGTCTGTTGTTGTTGTTTATTATTATTATTATTATTATTATTATTATTATTATTATTATTATTGAGTGTGGTGTTTGCAGCCATTGTGAAGAAGTGCTAATGGAAGTTGACACTATAGATTTTGAAATGTCACTGTTTGTATGACAACTGTTCATGGTGGGCAGAGTTTTACGTGTATTATTGGTTTGTTTTTAAATAAATTTTGGCTTAGGCTTGGAGTGAACATACAACTATCTCCTTTTAGCACAAGACTTAAATCTCAGAAGTTATCCATGCATTATTCTTGTTTCTGTTCAGTTCACCTCTTATTATTTTATTTATTTATTTTTTGAAGTAAGAGAGATTCAAACTGGTGTAGGACTATGTATAAAATAATATTAAAACTTCCATTATGTTTTCTGCTACGTAAATTTCTCCCCAGTGTTTTCTTATTATTTCTTTCTAAACACAGTGAACTAGACAACGGGTATGAAAGTAACTGCCTCATAATTGTTGGCCACATTCTAAACAGTTGTATCATTTGCATATGTTAGCTTTTTTCTTGTCTTTATATCTTTGGACATTTCTTACAAATAAATTGTACAGGATAGGCCACATTACCAATCTCTTAGGCACTCTGTAATTAATGCACTAACGTCTATTTGCTAAATATGCATAGGAATTGAATGTAAACCCTAAACCCCTTCCACTAAATTCTTTATCAATCACTACGCCTATACCTAACCTTGCTTCTTACCTTTGTTTGTCCTCGTAGGCTTCTCATATTATCTAGCTGAAAAAATGGCATTGCTTGGATATTTATTTATTCTAATATTTTGTTAGTCCCTGTACTCTCCTCCCTCCTATCTCTGTTCATCTCGCCCTCCCTCCTAAAGACTGGTGTTTAAGGCTGTTGCAAAGAACCCTCCACCAAGCACCATACAAAATATTATGACCTTTTTATTTTGATGGCCTGGTGTGCAAAATTTCACGAAGATCAGACTAAAACTGTAGATCTGTCTGTTGTAACATACCCCCACACCACTACCAACAACATGCACTGTACTAATTATTATGTAGCCAGTGCTGTTACTCTTGTTTTGAAGGTCACATCTGCAGAATTTGACTGAGGTTGATTGAAAGCTATTGTGGCACATAAAATACAAATCTTAATCTGAATTGGTTGTGACCATACAAAATTAACAGTTCTCAGATTTTTCTGTGCTACTTGCTAGGTCCAATATTGAATCTAAACCATCCAGGAACCCACTCAGACATAATTAAAAAAAAAAAAAAAAAAAAAAAAAAAAAAATCAGAATCAGTCCACCAATTTGGGAGTAGTTAAGTGATATACACATACAGAAGTTTATATATAAAGATTTGATTTGCAATAAAATATTGTTATTAATCCAGATAAAAACTATGGCCTATCCTTTAAGTTCGATCTAATCGCACACAGAGTACAGAATTTAATTACCATCTGAGTGGTTTCGGAGTACAAGCGAAAACTGAGAGAGGTGGTGCAATGCTAATACTGTCCTCACGATTCAAATCCACATTTGGCCATTCTGTTTTAGGTCTTCCATGGCTTCCTTAAATCACTCCAGGCAAATGCAGGATGGTGCCTTTCAAAGGGCATGGCCAGTTTCCTTCCCCATCGTTACTCAAAAATCCGAGCATGAGCTCTCTCTATATTAAAATATTCATTAAATTTTCTCTTGATGCTGAGTCAAGTGTTCAAGACAGACGGCTTAAACTGTAAACAAAATCAGATCTCATTTCAAGCATCAGATTAAATCAGCATTCTAACTGGTTGCAGGCGGGGAAAGGTATATTTCTCTTTATTCTATGCCATATCTTAGGGACACTTTGCTGTACCTGTTGAAACAGGTTTGCACTTCTTAAAATTTAATTTTTCTTGCATAAAATCGTCAAAAAGTTCGATCTTCAGGCAATCAAGGCTGGTGTTTCACATGTCTGGGAGTTCACTTCTTTGAGTGCCGGATCTTGATAGTGGCACCACTCCCTCAACTCCCACCCCCTCTCGGCGTCCAGAGAGACAATAAATACATTTTCGTTCAAAGATTTGCAGAATGTCTTACCTAGGCTTGTTTGCACTTGCTTCAAGTTGAACTGATGTGTCGGCCTAGCAGGATTCTTTATTTCACACTATTGTTCCAAGTTTAAAGCTGAGTAATTTGTTTCTAAAAGATACTGAACATTGTTCAATTTTCTTCGACAATACACTCCAAGAACATATGAATGTGCACATGAACACTAAAACATTACTGATTACACTGTTAAGTGACTGTAACAAAATGAATCTGTTGTGATAAAGAGACAAGCCACCTTCAGGTCACGTGACACTGTAAGCAGCACCCCCACCTGATGCTATGCATGTGCAAAGCTCCTCTCCCTTCCTCCCCTCACCTCTATTCAAAGAGTTAAATATTTCTTACAACAAAGAGTATTAATGTAATTTAATAATATAGTAATAAGGACAGTTTACATCTCACCACAATGACGTGACGACGAGCTGCGACAGGCACATACAAAAGACACACACATACAACACTTTCAGCTATCGGCCATGGCCTCCTTCAGAAAATAAAACACTAGTGCAATCACACAGGCACACAACACAGTCATACAACCATCACCTTCAGCTGCCGCAATTCAAAGTGCGAAGAAAAGACTCACCTGAGCAGGACCGGATGTGCTCAAGAGCTTGGTGAATGGCCACCAGCTCTGCAGTGTAAATACTGCAGCCATCCGGCAGAGAGCGCTGTTCCACACGGTCACCATGAATGTAAGCAAATCCCACGCGGCCATCAGCCAGAGAACCATCCGTGTAGATTAGGTGATAATCAGGGAACTCAACGACAGTCGAGAACTAACAGCGGAAAGCCTCCCAAGGAACTGAGTCTTTGGGATCTTGCGCCAAGTCCAGCTGAATTGACAGGCTTGGCAAGCACTACGGAGGTGTACATGCACAGACCTGAGATGGAAGGGGAAAAGACTCAAGCTCCAACAGGAGGGACCAAACTCTAAAGGGAATCTTGTGACCTGACTGGGAGCGTCGTCGGTGGGGGCGGACAACCACATCAGAAAAGAGGAGATGACGGTTTGGGTGGCCTGGGGAGCGACATACATAGGCTACATAAGCCACGAGCAGGTGTTGGTGGCAGACTCCCAAAGGTGGGACCCCGGCCTCCACTAGTGAGCTGTTCACTGGGCTGGTACAGAAGGCACCCATCGCGATGCAAACCCCATAATTGTGAATGGGATCCAGTAGGAGCAGTCCCAAAGGTGACGCAGACCCATAGTCAATGCACCAAAAATCGAGATGGGACTGCACCAGTGCTGTGTATAGCTGCAACAGCGTCGAGAGGTCAGCTCCCCAGGTCGTATGACCCAGGTGTCAGAGAAGGCACCAGCACTCCTGTTTCAGCTGACGAATGTGAGGAAGTCTCGTCAGCCGGGTGTCGAAGACCAGTCCTAAAAACCAATGGGTTTCTACTATGGTAAGTAGTTCGTCGTTGAGATAAAGTTCATGTTGAGGGTGAACAGTCCGACGCTGACAGACGTGCATCACCCTGCAACCTACGCTCGGCAACTTGGGTGCTGCAGGAAATAAGAGATACAAAAGTCGTCAGCGTAAAAAAGGGGATTCTGAGGATCCAACTGCTGTCGCTAAACCATTGATGGCAACTAAAAAATAAACAGAACCCTGAGGAACCCCATTTTCCTGGATATGAGCTGTGCTCCGAGAGGCACCAATTTGAGCAGTAAAGGTACGGACAGCTAAAAAAGTACTGGATAAAAATTGGTAGGGAGCCCCGGAGGCCCCAGTCATGTAAAGTGTTTAGGATGTGTCATCGCCAGGTTGTATCATACACAAGGTGGTGGTGTCTGAAAAAGGCTGTGCCGATTGCAGACTCGAGGTAAACCAGATTGTCGGTGGTAGAGCGACCCTGGCAGAAACTGCCCTGGCATGGAGCCAGTAAGCCCCAAGTCTCAAGAATCCAACACAACTGCCGACTTACCATTCACTCCAACATTTGCATGGAACATTAGTCAGGTTAATGGGCTGATAGCTATCCAGGAAAAGAGGATGTGTGCCAGGTTTAAACCCCGGGATGATGATACTCTCCCGCCGTTGTGACGGAAAAAGAATATCGCACCAAATGTGGTTATAGACCGCAAGAAGATTACGCCGACTGTCTGCTGAGAAGTGCTTCATCATTTGACTATGGATGCTATCAGGCCCAGGTCCATGCCAGGACATTGGGGCTGGCGTTCTACTTGCTCCTTCAATGTATGGAAGGCCAGTGGGTAATTTGCAGAGGCAAAGGCAGGAGCATAATGCTCGGCAAACATATCTGCAAGTGTGGCTGGATCTGTACATATAACTCCATTCGTGGAGATGCCAGGGATCCATGCTGGTGTCTAGAATCCCTTTAGCCGCCCGATTTTACTACAGACCTGCAAGGATGAGGTAACCATCCCAACAGTAGAGGCGTACCTCTCCTGGCACTCCTTTTTTTGTCTTCTGATTAGTTGGTGAGCACAAGCGCGAAGCCGTTTAAAAGCGATGAGGTGCTCCTGAGAGGGGTGACGCTTGTAGCACTGTACGGCCCACCTATAATAGCCGTAGCTATATTTCCGTCAACCACCATGGCACTGTCTTCCAGTGTGGGCTCTCTGTGGGACATGGAATAGCAGATTTTGCAGCAGAAACAATGGTGTGAGTGACACCCTCAACCACCACATCAATGTTATCATGTGGGGGAGGTCTAACAATAGCAGTAGACATGTAATCTTCCCAGTTAGCCCTGCTTAAAGCCCACCTGGGTAGGCGTCCTGGGGACACAGAGAGAGAGAGAGAGAGAGAGAGAGAGAGAGAGAGAGAGAGAGAGAGAGAGAGAGAGGAAAATGATCACTGCCACACAAGTCCTAGTGGACTCTCCAGTGGGCAGATGGTGGAAGGCTGTGGCTGCAGATCAATAAATCAAATGGCCGAGAACGTGCCATGCACCACATTAAAGTGTGTGGGGGGCCAGTATTTAAGTGGCAGAGGTCGAGGTCAAGTTAAGATAGTAAGGTCTCAACGACTCTGCCTTGGCCAGAAAGTTTAGTACCACCCTACAAAGGATTATGGGCATTGAAGTTGCCCAATAGGAAGAAAGGTGGGGGGAGTTGCGAAATAAGTGCAGCCAGCACATTCAAGGGAACATCACCATATGGAGAGAGATAGAGGCTACAGATGGTAAACTCTTGTGTTGTCCTTACTCTTGACTAATTCTAACAGTGTATGAAGGGGCACAAGTTCACTATAAACAGAAATAAGGACAAACACGCATACTTCACCTGATACTCCGTAATACACATTACAATTAAAATAATATCCCCGAAGGGCAGGGGTCTGCATTGCCAGAAACCAGGTTTGCTGGAGGGCAATGCAGAAAGCAGGTATTACGCTCAAAAGCTGTCGCAGCTCAGCCAGGTGGATAAAAAAAAACCGCCGCAGTTCCACTGGAGGGTGACACTGTCTGATATCTAGGAAGACGTGAAGCACTATGAAGTGCTTGTTATACCACGTAATCACTCTCTATCACTGCTTCTGAATCTGGTCAATCTACGTCCATCCCCGACATCTAGGTCCTCAGGGGATGCTTCAATCTTCACCACATCCTCAGAGGGAAAGGTCTGGGGCAGCATTGCGAAAACCACCAAGACTTCCTTCTACTTAATAACTTTTTTCTTCTGTTGCTGTGTCTCTTGCTGTTCCTTCGGCGACTGATGACCCCGTAGTTAAGTCCCATACGCTATACAAACATTTGTTCCTTCGGCTTTCCTTGTATGGAGGGCTTCGCAGCCCTAGTCCCTGGGACTGAGGAGGATCTCTAAGCCCTATGGCCAGCCAGGATCTTCTTCCTGAGCTTGCCCCCCCCCTCTCTCTCCCGTCCCTCCCCCCCTCCCCCTCTCCCGTCCCTCCCCCCTCCCCCTCTCCCCCTCTCCCGTCCCTCCCCCCTCCCCCTCTCCCGTCCCTCCCCCCCCTCCCCCTCTCCCGTCCCTCCCCCCTCCCCCTCTCCCGTCCCTCCCCCCTCCCCCTCTCCCGTCCCTCCCCCTCCCCCTCTCCCGTCCCTCCTCCCTCCCCCTCTCTCGTCCCTCCCCCCTCCCCCTCTCTCGTCCCTCCCCCCTCCCCCTCTCTCGTCCCTCCCCCTCTCCCGTCCCTCCCCCTCTCCCGTCCCTCCCCCTCTCCCGTCCCTCCCCCTCTCCCGTCCCTCCCCTCCTCCCCCTCTCCCGTCCCTCCCCTCCTCCCCCTCTCCCGTCCTCTCCCCCTTTGCCGTCCCTCCCCCTTTGCCATTCCTCCCCCCTCCCCCTTTGCCGTCCCTCCCCCCTCCCCCTTTGCCGTCCCTCCCCCCTCCCCCTTTGCCGTCCCTCCCCCCTCCCCCTTTGCCGTCCCTCGCCCCTCCCCCTCAATCATTTCCTCCATTGATTCTCCACAGTTCCCATTCCTTTGCCCCTGGGTACCATGCTCATTTCATGCCACCTTCCTCTACACTTAACATCCCAAATGCTAATGGCGTAACTGCTGTTGAAGACTACCTTTCACAATGCCCAGCTTACTCCAAGCCCACAACCTCCTTCCATGTTGATCAACTAAATAATTACCCACAACCTTCTCTGTTGAAGGCGTCACATACAAACATATCCACAGTATAGCCATGGACACCTGAATGGCACGTTCTTGTGCCAACTTGTACATAGGCCTTCGTAACTATCTAGGATTCCAAACCCCTTTTCTGGTTCAGAGTCATTGATTTGCATCTTCATAATTTGGACTGAGGTGAGGTCTCACTATCCATATTCCTCCAGAACCTCAACACTTTCTCCCCCATTCACTTCACCTGGTCCTGCTCAACCCAAAAAAGTGATTTTCATCAACATTGACTTCCCCTCAACTATCGCCTCAGCAGTACCTCCACCCATATCCAACCTACCAATTTCGGCATCTGCCACCTATTCCACACCAAAAAATCCCGCAGCGACAAGCAGTCCCTCTCCAAATATACCAAAAGCCTTACTGAGGTCTTCACGGACTATAAATACCCTCCCAACCTTGTACAGAAACAGATCTCATGTACCTTGTCTGCCCAGTCACCCCCCACTTCCCTCTCCCGCACCATCCAGCCACAATGGAGTTCTAATCTTGTAACTGAAGCAATTTAACCACATTCTCCCCCATGGTTGTGACGACCTTTCCTGCAGCCCTGAAATCAGAAATATTCTACTCACTGTCCTCGTCATCCCTCCTACAGTGGTATTCTGCTGCCCACCTAACCTTGTCTGTCCCTGATCCCAATCCCTTGCCCCGTGGCTCATACCCTGCACTAGACACAGTTGCAAAACCTGTCCTGTTCACCATCCTATCACCACCTACTCCAGTCCCGTCACAGGCATTTCCTATCCCATAAACACAGAGAAAACTGTGAAAGCAGTCATGTGACCTACAGACTGAGCTGCAACCACTGTGTAGCCTTCTACATGGTCATGACCAGTTGCAAGCTGTATGTCCACATGAATGACCATCGTCAAACTGTGGTCAGGAGATTGCTGGGCCATCCTGTTGCAGAACATTCAGCCCTGCATGATGTGGCTCACTTCAATGTCTGCTACACAGCCTGTGCCATATGGATCCTCCCCACATACACCAGCTTTTCTGAATAGTGCAGGTGGGAAGTCTCCCTACAATATATCCTATGCTCCCACAATATCCAGGTGTAAACCTTTACTTTCCTGCCCTCACTAGCCTCCCCATCCCTCCCCTTCCCTGTCCACACTCTAGCGTCACCTACACCTTCCATCCACCACTTGCTCAAGTCTCTTCCCTTGCCTTGCCTTGCCTTCTCTTCCCTTGCCTTGCCTTGCCTTCTCTTCCCTTCCCTTGCCTTCTCTTCCCTTCCCTTGCCTTCCCTTCCCTTGCCTTCTCTTCCCTTGCCTTGCCTTCTCTTCCCTTGCCTTGCCTTCCTCCCTGTCCATCAGACAACACTGGCCTATTCCCCTAACCTCAGCTTGCATCCCCCTCCCCTCTCCCCATCATACTGCCTCCTCACCGCCACCACTAGCTACTGCTCTCGAATTGGATAGTTCCTCAGTCTGGTCATAGTGGCTAGAGACAGCAGTCTGTGTGTGTGTGTGTGTGTGTGTGTGTGTGTGTGTGTGTGTGTGTGTGTGTGTGTGTTTGTGTGTGTGTGTTCTGTGGAGTCTCTGACAGACCACAAAGTTTTCATGTTTTCAAATAAAGTATCCACCAACAGCTATAAAGTTTGCATACATTTTTTTAATGGCTCGGTCGCACTATATTTTATTTTATTTTATCATTGTGCGTTTCGATACATCATTAGATCTGTGTCACAAATAATAGAAATAAATTACATTTTAAATGTTTACAGTTCATAATCACAATATTCATAAGGAGCACAAACACATTATATGCAAATATATGTACAAACTGTTTTGGTAATTAAAAGATGTCTAACTGAAATATAAACCACTATCGTGAATGTTTAGTGAAGGTGTTCAACTAGTTTCTCATGCCAAACTGTGGTGAGAGGCAGGGAAACACTGTAACAGGTAAAGTAGGTCCAATAGCTGCCAGATGGCACAGGTTTAAAGTTAAATATTATTTGAATGAATTTAGAATAACGTCATCTTGCGCCCTCTGGACTGTGTACTGACATAGAAGCTATGAAAAATATGGCTACAAGAAGTGTTAAGTCAAAAGAAAAATATCAGATACCTTATTATAAGTACATTAAAACATACTACTGGGATTGGGCGTATGAAAAGGGAAGAGTGGGAGGGCAGAAGGATGGGATCGGGCATGGCCAAATACAGCATAAATTCCGACAAAAATATCTAAGAAGCAAACATGCTAAAACCATTGACATGACAGTTGCTCAGTGACCGGCGGCCAGTGCACACGTGACCAGCAGCAGCTCTACATAGTACGGTAACTGGCTTCTTAATAGATGCGACTTATTTTCATTTCGTGTGTGCTTTCTTTTACAGTTCTTAAATCTTTAGTGTGCTCGCGTGTTTATTTATCAAGAACCACATTTAGTTGTCAGTTCAGTTGTTGATATTTTGATTTATTATCTCGCGTATATATTTTTCAGATTCGACGTTAATAAACAGTTTAGTGTTAGGTTCATAGTTTTCGAAGCTCACTGTTTATCAAACTTTTGTGTCCTCAGACGTACTTACTTGGAAGTTACATAGGTTTTTAGAATGGCTAGGAAGTGTGACTGCTGCGAACGGATGGAGGCAGAGTTGGTGACTCTTTGCTCGCAGCTTCAGGCGGTGTTGGCTTCGCTAGCAACGCTTGAGACTGCGGTGGGTGGGGGCCGCAGTTGTGGGCCGCTCGCTGGCGTGCAGCATACGCTCTGTACGTCTGTTGTGCCCTCCAATCGACCTGCGGCTGTGGTCAGCCCGCGAGGACGTAGCCCCCAAATCCGTGGTGGATTGGGAGGTCTCCTCAGCGCGTGTCAGGCGGCGTAAGACTTCCTGGGGGACCGAAGTGGAGGCCTCCCCGGTTAGCCTTGCTAACAGATTCGAGGCGCTGTCTGTGGCAGAGGATGTTACTGACGCAGATGGCGTCGCTTATCCTGTACTCGCCCCGCTGCCTTCAAGATCCGGGCACTCACAGAGGTTGGGTTTGTTGGTAGTTGGGAGCTCCAACGTTAGGCGGGTGATGGAGCCCCTTAGGAAAATGGCTGCTAGGGAGGGGAAGAAATCCAATGTGCATTCCGTGTGCATACCGGGGGGGAGTTATTCCAGATGTGGAACGGGTCCTTCCGGATGCCATGAAGAGCACATGGTGCAGCCAGCTACAGGTGGTGGCTCATGTAAGTACCAATGATGTGTGTCGCTTTGGATCGGAAGAGATCCTCTCTGGTTTTGAGCAGCTATCAGAAGTGGTAAAGACTGCCAGTCTTGCTTGCAAGATGAAAGTGGAGCTCACCATCTGCAGCATTGTCGACAGGACTGACTGTGGACCTTTGGTTCAGAGCCGAGTGAAGGGTCTGAATTAGAGGCTCAGACGGTTCTGCAACCGTGTGGGCTGCAGATTCCTGGACTTGCGTCAAAGGGTGGTGAGTTTTCAGGTTCCGTTAAAGAGGTAAGGAATCCACTATACTCCGGAAGCAGCTACACGGGTAGCGGGGGCTGTGTGCCGTGGACTGGGCAGTTTCTTAGGTTAGAGGGCCTCGGGAATACACAAAATGGGTTTCAGTCTTAAAGGGGGCAGGTCAGACACAGGAAGAAAGCAAATCTAGAAACCATTGGTATAACAGTTGTAAATTGTCGTAGCTCTATTGGGAAAGTTCCAGAGCTCCAAGTGCTGATAGAAAGTACTGAGGCACAAATCGTTATAGGTTCTGAAAGCTGGCTGACGCCTGAGATAAGTTCGGCCGAAATTTTTTCCAAGGGCCAAATGGTCTTCAGAAAGGGTAGAATAAATAAAAAAAGGGGGTGGCGTGTTTATTGCTGTTACTAGCTGTTTATCCTGCAGTGAAATTGAGACAGATACTTCCTGTGAGTTGGTGTGGGTAGAGGTTATTTCTGACAACTGGAATAAATTAATAATTGGATCTTTTTATCGGCCCCCTGACTCAGACGATGCGGTTGCCGAAATGTTCAAAGAAAGCTTGAATCACATTTCAAATAGGTATTCGAAGCATACTGTTATAATCGGTGGCGACTTTAATTTACCCTTGATATGTTGGCATAATTACGTATACAAAACCGGCGGCAAATATAAAACATCGGCCGAACTAGTTCTGAATGCTTTTTCTGAAAACTACTTCAAACAGTTAGTTCATGAACCCACTAGAATAGTAAGTGGTTGCGAAAATACCCTTGATCTCCTAGCAACAAATAATCCTGAGCTAATAAAGAGCATCAAAACAGATACAGGGATTAACGAACATAGAGTTGTAGTAGCGACACTGAATGTCGAAATGCCCAAATGCACCAAAAATAAACGAAAAATATATCTATTCAATAAAGCAGATAAAAATTTGCTTCACGCTTTCCTGAGCAATAGTCTCTAGTCTTTCAAAACTAAAAATGCGAGTGTAGATCAGTTGTGGCTTACTTTCAAAGACATAATATCAGTAGCAATCGAGAGATTTATACCAAATAAATTAATAAAAGAGGGGGCTGACCCCCGTAGTACACAAAACAGGTCAGATCACTGTTTCAGAAACAAAGAAAAACGCATGCAAAATTTAAAAAGACACAGAATCCACAAGACTGCCAATCCTTTACTGAAACTCGCAACCTAGCGCGGACTTTACTGCGAGAAGCCTATAGTAGTTACCACAACGAAATCCTGTCTCGTAATCTTGCAGAAAATCCGAAGAAATTCTGGTCATATGTGAAGTGCACTAGCGGCAAAACACAAACAATACCTTCAATACGCGATAGCAATGGTAATACTACCGATGACAGTACTGCTAAGGCAGGATTACTAAACACAGCTTTCCGAAATTCTTTCATCAAAGAAGGCGAAGTGAACACTCCAGTATTCAATCCAAGAACAGCTGCCAGCATGTGAAACTTAGAAGTAGATGTTCCTGGAGTAGTAAAACAACTTAAGTCACTAAACAAAACAAAAAATCTTCTGGGCCAGACTGTATACCAACTAGATTCCTCTCAGAGTATGCTGATGCAATAGCTCCGTACTTAGCTATAATTTACAACCGATCACTCAGGGAAAGATCCGTATCCAAAGACTGGAAAGTTGCCCAAGTTACTCCAATATTCAAGAAAGGCAATAGGAGTGATCCTCAAAATTACAGGCCTATCTCATTGACGTCGATTTACAGTAGGATTTTGGAACATATACTTTGTTTGAATATTGTGCACTACCTCGAAGAGTACGACCTATTAACCAGTAGCCAAAACACGGATTCAGAAAGTATCGCTCTTGCGAAACACAGCTAGCCCTTTATTCACATGTGCCATCGACAAGGGATCTCAAATCGATTCCATATTTTTGGATTTCAGGAAGGCTTTTGACACTGTACCCCACAAGCATCTTCTTATGAAATTGCGTGCTTACGGAATATCTCCCCAATTGTGCGATTGGATTCACGACTTTCTGTCAGAAAGAACACAGTTCATTGTAATTGATGGTAAGTCATCGAGTAAAACATAAGTGATATCTGGCGTTCCACAGGGAAGCGTTTTAGGTCCCCTACTCTTCCTCGTGTTTATAAACGATTTAGGAGACAATCTGAATAGCTCCCTTAGACTGTTTGCTGTCGTTTATCGGTTAGTGAAGACAACAGAGGATCTAAAGCAACTGCAAAGCGATTTAGACAAAATTTCTGCATGGTGCGAAAATTGGCAATTGACACTAAATAAAGAAAAGTGTGAAGTAATACACATGACCACTAAAAGAAATCCTCTGAACTCTAATTACACGATAGATCAGTCAAACCTTAAGGTCTTAGATTCTACCAAATACCTAGGAGTTACAATTATGAACAACTTTGACTGTAGAGAACACATAGGAAATATTGTGGGGAAGGCGAACCAAAGGTTACGTTTCATTGGCAGAACACTTCGAAGATGCACCAGCTCCACCAAAGAGACTGGCTACATCACACTTGTGCGTCCTCTGCTGGAATACTGTTGCCCCTTGTGGGACCCTCACCAGGTGGGACTGACGGAAGACATTGAGAAGGTTCAGAGAAGGGCAGCTCGTTTTGTTCTATCACATTACGGGGGGGAAAGCGTCACGGAAATGTTGCACGAATTGGGCTGGAAATTATTAAAAGAAAGACGTTATTCATTGCGGCGTGATCTGTTTGCGAAGTTTCAATCACCGACTTTTAGTTCTGAATGTGAAAATATTTTGCTAGCACCCACCTACTTAGGGAGACATGACCATCCCAATAAAATAAGAGAAATCAGATCGAAAACGGAATGATTTAGGTGTTCTTTCTTCCTGCGCGCTATTAGAGAATGGAACGGTAGAGAAAAGTTATGAAAGTGGTGAATGAACCCTCTGCCAGACGCTTGAATATGATTTGCAGAGTATCTATGTAGATGTAGATGTAGACAGTCACATGGCTGCTCATCTTACATTACAAGTCAACATTGCAACAGATTACTAGATGTCCCTAGCAATATCAGCTAAATTAAGTCAGCGATAATATAATTACAGGGATAATCAGGTAAATGCCTGTATTGTGTCTAAAAAGAATATAATAATGGGAGGGGGGGGGGAGCGGCAAAGGAGTGAGAACAAGGAGAGATGGGGGAAGGAAGGAAGGAAATGTTACTAACTATTATGAACAAAATTTATACCAAGTCTAGATGTAATATACTTGGCGACTTAATAAGGCGAGCATAGTGGGAGAGGAAAGGGTATTGAATCATGTAAAATACATATCGCAGTATATCCTATATATATTTTAACCCTGCGCAATCTGGCGGCTATTGGACCTACTTTAACTGTTACGGTGTTTCCCCCTCTCTCACCACAGTTTGGCATGAGAATCTAGTTGAATACCTTCACTACACATCCACAATGGTCGGTTATACTTTAATCAGTCATCTCCAATAAGATGTATTTTAATTACCATCATTTTTAAAAAAGTTTGTAAGTATATTTGCATATTATGTGTTTGTGCTCCTTATGAATATTGTGATTATGAACTGTAAACATCTGAAATGTAATTTATTTGTATTATTTGTGCCACAGATCTGATGACGATTTATCGAAACCTGTAATGGTAAAATAAAATATACTGTGACGACTGCGACCAAGACAATCCAAAAAATAAAATAAAATAAATAAGTAATATGTATGCATGCCAACATATGGTCTCTTGTCCACCAAAAATGGAAGGTTTTATGAACCAATTGACAGACATAAAGTTTGTTGGCTCATTTGTATTCTTGTTCTATATATGTTATATGACATATCTTGAACATGATATAGAATGGGTCATTCCTTGTCAATTCAATGCAGCAAAGTAACATTTTCATCCTGACCATTTCAGATTTCTTTCAAATTTAGTGCATTCAATGACCCAGATAAGAGGTGGAAAAATACCAGTTTGCTGGGCTGTATTACAACTGTGAAGAAAGTTATAAATCTGAAAAGGTTGGAATTTGTGTGAAGTTTACAATTGTCCATCTCAGCATAAAAGACTGTAATTCTGGTTCTAATTAAGTTACAGCAATGAAAATGGTACCATTGGAAAGCTAATGAACAGACCTTTACACTGATATGCCACATGACAGGTTTCTGAAAATTTTTATTATAAAGGTCATTGACCTTGACTTTTGACCTTTAATATCTCAAAACATCCCATCTTCAAGTTTTCTGGAAAAAATATATTTTATTGGTCCATTATGTTACTACAAATATGGTAAATATAAAGATATAATAATGGAAAGTCCAGGTTGGAATTAATAATATAGTAAGGACAGTTTACAACTCACCCCAAAGACATGGTGGCGAGCTGTGACAGGCACATACAAAACACACACACACACACACACACACACACACACACACACACACCACTTTCAGCTATTACGCATGGCCTTCTTCAGAAAATAGAACACTCACACAATCACACAGGCACACAACACAATCATACAACCATCACCTCCAGCTGTTGGTTTTCGAAGTATGGCTGTGATTGCGTGAGTGTTCTATTTTCTGAAAAAGGCCATGGCCTATAGCTGAAAGTGTTTTGTGTGTGTGTGTCTTTTGTGTGTGCCTGTCACAGCTCATCGCCATGTCTATGCGGTTAGTTGTAAACTGTCCTTACTATATTGTAAATATAAAGATGCTACACCAAAGGCATCATTCACAAAAAATATTTTGTCAGCATCAATACACTACCTATATGAAGAAGGTAACTCACATATAAAAAGGTAAAGCAGTCACCAATCTGAAGATTGGTTTGAACATCACAGTGCTTTACTAGGCATGGCCCTGTTTGGAGGTGGTATACCGTTGCCTTCCTCCGACCTTCAAACTGCCTTACCCAGCCAGTTACAGTTTAACGTGGGTTCCGAACCAGGGTGCTACTCGGTATTTTTCACATGAGCAATACTGCCAGAGCTGAAAGAAATGGAAAGTGACAGATAAAAATCCTGGGACCTAGCGGGAATCGAACCTCTGACCTTTGGATTTGTAGTCTGGCACTTTACCACTGTGCAACTGAGGTGCACAAGTGATTAGGTCTCTCCTCACAATTCTCCAACTAAATTGTTCACATTCGCCAGATCTGATGCAGGGAGATTGTATGTCCTTCCAGTTGGTATCACTGGATCGACTCTTGTGATACTGTCACATTTTCTGATGAAACAGTGTGTTTGGTTTTGCAGGAAACACAAATGACTGAGACGGACCATGTGAATGCAAGAAGTTGACCTTTACTTCATCTGTTTCTTCACAAGTTTGTAAGGCATATGCAACCCACCAATGCTGTCATACATACAGGCAACAAATCCATATATATCTGTTAACAGCATTTCATTCGCCATAGCAGTCACTACTCTTCTTTACTCAGTGAAGAAGCAGAATATGCCTTCGTCCTTACTGAACCTTTAACAGGTATTACACAATGAAGCTTATAGGTACCTGGAATATCGTATTTTTGAAACATTGTTTCAGATGGCCGAATCTTCAATATGATGGGAAACCGATGTACAATGGAAGATGCAGGAGGGAATATTTTCCTTGCACCACTCAAACAACCAAGAGTATGATTTTCATTAGGTTGCTTGAGGCTGGCAAGTCTTGTTAGTCTCTTTACAGTCCCTGGTACTCCATCACAAGGTCCTTTACCATGCGCTGTAACAAAAAAATGCCATTCTGCTGTAACATTAAACTCTTCCTGATGGTATGACAGATTCATAAAGTTCTTCCTGTTTTTGCATTGGGCAGCACACCCATCTGAAAAGTAATAAATGTGCTTTGGATTTGAAAACGGACATTTTTTGAAATTGATGTAATTTTTCTGTAAGAATAAATGCACACTGTATCATGCTGAAGGCGGTCAGATATTTCCACATATGTTACATGTTGTATTTCATTAGTGCTTCAGTGTTTGTAGTAAGGTACAAATGGGTGAATTGTAGCCTGTGAATTATTCCAGTGGAATCCCTGTGCTTCATCCTGAATGGTGAAGGAGTAATTTTCTGCAAAGTCACAACAAACAAGATACTTATTTACTTTGAGACCCTCTTTAGTGATTTTACAGAAATGTGACTGCTGCTGGGAGATAAATGAGTGTGCCAGGAGCTGTTGTAACCTCGATGTTAACACTTCTATGAAATCATCTGTTGAATTTGTTATTGCCTCTAAAATTACTCTGCCCGTAGTTAGCAAATTTATATGTAATTTCGTCAATGCAGTTCTTACTAAACGGATCATACAGATAATCTGTTAGTCTTTTCACACTTGAACTATAGGAACATGAACCTAAGAAACATGCTGGTAGTGCAGGATTGCATGTAACAAATGCTACACAGTGCTTGTACGATGGTAATGTGTGTTCTTCACACTTTTGTTAGCACTTTCAGTTTACACCCTTCAATCATTAACTTGAAATTCTGCTGTGACGCACACATACGAACAGTAAGGGTCCCACTGGCATTGGCAAGAACACAGTGCTGTCGCTGCAACTCACAAAATTTTGAGAATCCAATATTTATAACTGGGTATTTATCTTTGAAATAGGAAATAGGAATAGGCTGTGGCTAAGCCATGTCTCCACCATATCCTTTCTTCCAGGAGTGCTAGTCTTGCATGGTTCGCAGGAGAACTTCTGTGAAGTAGGAGGCGAGGTACTGGCGGAAGTAAGGTTTTGAGGCGGCATCGTGAGTCGTGTCGGGATAGCACAGTTGGTAGTGCGCTTGCCCGCGAAAGGCAAAGGTCCCAGGTTCAAGTCCCGGTTCCAGCACATAATTTTAATCTGCTAGGAAGTTTCAGGAATACAGTTCCTTAAGTTTGTGCAACACTAGCTGCTTCTGCTTCTGCTTATGTACTGTAATTTCATTTTCTTTCACAGCACAGTCTTTTTTTCCCTTCTGGAATTGTACAGCTCACGCCATGATCACAATAATAATCAAGCACAGGCTGAACAGTTTTCTCACATAATGTCTTACCTGGATTTGGTGTCACCAATATACCATGTTGTGCTACTAACTGTTTTGCTTTCCGTACCATGTAATCTGAAGCAGCACATACGGTCTGAATTGTGAAACTTATCTTTCAGCTGGGCGACGATTTCACTTTCTCCAATTTCACTCTCTTCTTTTTCCAGTTGTGCCATATAAGTATGCTCCAACAAAGAAGCTATATTTTCAGCTTTTGCTTTGGGTACTTTTTCTCAGTCTGAAGCCTCTTTTCCTTCACAGGAGATTCACCTAAATACTGAAGGCTGCTGTTTAAAGAATCGAGTACCAGAACTGAAGCTACTTCATCTTCACTTAAATCGTCTCTGGAAGTACCTGGCTCAACTGAGGCAACATCTGCAGTACTTGTTGGGATTTCTGATATTTTCTTTCTACATTTACTGCAAATTTTTCCACCTAAAAATACATTAGGACATTTATCATTCACTCCTGAACATTCCTTAAATTCTTCTGCACTCTCGACTTACTTCCCTAAGTGGATTGCAACAATACAATTTTGACTTGAAATCCATTTTTTACAAACTATTACTAAATGTTTCTTTGCAACACATGTACACAGCACTTTGATCAAACAACCCCCAGCCATAAAACAGTCTATTGGTGATTACTATTGGCTGATTTTCTAGAAAGAATGGATCTAATAGCTGCTTACTGCTTGTTGATGGTGTACTTAAGTTGACAAAATAATTTGCCATACATGTATGCTTATTCTGGTGTCACCATCTTTTTGATGATATACTTGCAACGATCAAGTCTCTTCAAAATTGTTTGCTTGAACAGTTACTTCGGGCAAAGAGGGTTTTCTGTCTGTTTTGTACAATGTTCCAAAAGGTGTCTGGGTGCCTTGAGGGTGAGGTAGCTGGCTCCCCACATTCTTGTCATGGGGTGGGGGTGGTTTTTTTGTCATATTTGTGCTTAGACACCAGCATTTTTCATCTGGTATGTACACAGCTGAAAGTGATTTCTGTACATACGTATTAAAGGTTGCAAATAATAAAAATAAGTTCAATATTCTTTAATGAAATGAAAGCAATGATGCTCTAAATATGACTTCAAAGATTTGCCAGAGGTTTTGATCTTAGTTGCTTTTATGTTTTCTGAACATGTGTGTGGTTGTTTTTTTGTTTAATAACTGCTAAGTTTCACATTGTAGATCGCTTCTCGTTTTCAAATAATGAGTTTCGAAAAAGTTGTCAATCACCAGATCTGTTAAGTAAAAATTTAATTACAGTTGGTTGAAGACTTCATATTTTTAAAGAAATTAGTTATAATATACAAATTGTGTGACATTCTCTTAGTTAAAGATACACTGTAAACTTGTAGACACAGAACTGTAAGTTGTGATTCATTTGTATGTAAACTGATACTGTGGCAATGGAATTCATTTACTCTAGTTAACCAGAAGTGAATCTTTAACAGACTATTCCATAACATTTGGTTCAGGTACAGTTTTTGTGAATGTTTTAAGTGGCTTCCCTGGTTTTGAGGTCCTTGAAGATATGCTACTCCTAATCATTACAAACATTTTTAAAGCGTATGTGATTAATCTTATTAAGGAACCATTATCTATGTATAATCATACATTTGTAATAATTTTGCTTTGAGCATCTCCAGTTATATTTTTTCACTCCTAGCTACTGTGTATTGCCTTCCTGGTTTCGTCCATTTGCTTTAATATGTAAGAGCACAGGAATGGACATGTTGACCAAGTGATTGCTGTTGCCTTCTTGTCTATACATTCATACAGTTTAAATTATGTTTTTCTTGACTGATGTAGGAAGCCTCTGAAAATACAAGGGTGGATTAAGTCTGGTAAAAATGCATCTTGTGAGCAACTCACATGCTCTCCTTTTAGGGATACACACTTGATCCAACCACTATCTAGTTTTTTTTTTTTTATCCCATTGGAGGAATAGGTTTTGTCAATATTTTCAAAATACTTGTCAATAGCAACTATTATTTCCACACTTTATGAAAATTTCATTTCAACAAGCCAATGTTTTAAGTTAAGGAACACGGAAAAGTCATTTGGGACTAAGTCTGGTAAATAGTATCCGCCCCCCCCCCCCCTTTTTTTTAGCCAACACGTTTCAGATAATCTGACAGTGAAGAAGAATAGGGTCCAATTATGTTTCAAACTTTCTCCAAGTAATCAATATTAGGATTATTACTTGAGAATTAAGAAAGACAGTGGTCATCAACTTACCAGACCTCTGACAAAGAAAAAGTCTTAGACTTCTTTGACATACTTTCATGAGCCTTTGTGCATTGTTTTGGCGTCAGTTTGGTTCTGATGTGTGTAACTGTGGATTCAGGTGTCACCAACAGCCACAAATAGATGCAAAAAAATCTTGCAGTTTGTGTTTATACCCAGGCACACATTGTTGCCTTTGCTCAACTGAGCACAACTGGGCAAACACCCTCTTCATGGCCAGTTCTCCATATAATCACCCATAAACTTCAGGAATTTGTATTCAGTGGACATGTACTACCATATTAATGGATTCTGTCAATGGTTTCCTTGTGGTTACTTTGTTGGACAGCCTAAGCACACTATGATTTGGATATTTGATTTGAAAAGTAGTCTCGGTTGCAAATTATAATATTTATTTCTTTTTAAGGCGTTTCGCGCTTTTGGCGCATCCTCAGAACACTCAGAAACAACTGGATGGCATTAGTTGGCATAAAACCACATGATGCTCAGCATTTTGGACTGGATAAAATCACATCAGCAATGTTGTGTTGGATAGGTCCGTGTTCACAGAATGAATATCAATAAAGCACTTTATCAAACGTAACTTGGATACTTCCTCACCCATATCGAAGTTCATTAATCCAAAAGAAATGGTATTCAGTGATGATTTTAGTATCTGTGTGAAATGTGTCCAATCCTGTTTTACAGTCCAAGCAAATCTGTTAAATGAAATATCAGTTTTTTTCATTTTGTATCACTTTATTTTATGGAAATTTCCAGGCGTATCAAACCACCCCTGAATATCATCCCAAAATATCTGACTTTCCATGCTTTTCAATTTGTTAAAATTTATTAACTATCCTGGTCTATTGTGGTTTTGAATAGTTTTCAGTTATTCTGCCTGATGACATCCTCCAACTATTTAGTCTATGTAACTCTGTGTAATACCCAATAAAATTTTAAATATTTGGTACTTCTGTAAGTTGTGGCCTGTTTCTGTCTTTCAACTTTGTTCTTGGATGGACTGTTGAAAGATTTATGACCAAACTGTACTTTGTCAAAGTTTTGCAGCTTTCTATATTCTTTTCCATAAATTGTAAATGCTAGAAATCTACTTTGGCTTGTACCATCTTTAGTTTTCCTCTCCACAAACCATTACATGATTCATAAAGACTAAGGAAGTAGGTTCAAGAGTCTTCCATTTGACTGATTTGAAACTTCATGTGATATTAGGGTGCCCTGTATTGGTTGAAAACATCTACATTGTTCTCAAATTTCTAAGATCCATATTAGTATTTATTTTCTGATTTCTTCTGTAACAAGGTGTGTCAGTCCACCAAATTGAATTTAAAGTAGTTAGTGTTTTATGTTGCCAGTATTACTTGAAAAATGTTAGTGTAGAAAATTGTACACATTTAAAGAAACATGCAGGTTTGCTTTTTGTTTTTATGTGATTCATTTCTTGGCTTTTATTGATGTGATTGTGAATTACAAAATGTGTGTACAGCTTTACTTTGTCGATACAGTAAGATATTTTCAGTTGTTAGTTACATTGTGTGTGTTTTTTTTATAGCACTCTCATATCACTGTTGGAAGTGTAATGCCATATGTGACTGGGAATGTTACATATTATTAGTGCAGCTAAAAATTCATCACAAATTAATGTAAAATTTAATAATTTACTGAAATAACAGCAGGTACATTTTTTATTCTGGCTAACCAATGGAGAAGAGTTTGATATTTAAAGCACTGTTACAATAATTATCTTTGCTACAATACAGTGACAAGCAGTTGCGCTACATAACTGTTCAGATTAAGTTATTACTGCAACAGCCAGTAGTCAAGGACAGGATTTAACTCATGTTATTTTCTTTTGCTTATAAAGCACGTGAATTCTACCTGCCTGTAATATATAGTAGATTAATTTGTTATAAAGTGTGATAAGGGTGTTGTGAGATATGAGAAACTTCTATCTCCTTAGTACTGGAAGCTCAACTTCAGTATCATTGTATTGTTAACTGTCTAATGCACCCTCTTTACTCTTTCTTCTTGTTCTCAGGTGTATCTGTTTTTACACGCGATAATATAAAACGTCGCACAAGGTTTGGGCCCCTGCAGGCACCAAGAAGGTTAAGGAATCCCCTCCGAGACAGAAGAACTCTACCTTTCAAGTTGTTTTTTGCAGGCAGAGACCCTTTGTGGTTCGATACAGAATCTGGAAATGAAGGCCAGTGTAACTGGATGATCTTTGTTGCTGTTGCAAGAGCAGCTAAAGAACAAAATTTAGCAGCGTTTCAATACCAATCTGGTATTTATTTTGTGACTACAAAGGTAATATATCTTATGTATGGTACACATTGGTTTGTTGGAACAATCTGGTATTAATTAATAATGGTTTACAGCTAAGATCACTATTTATTTTATTGGACGCCTGGTTTTGATGCTACTTAGGCATCATCTTCTGATCTAGAAACTACAAACAGTATTCAAAAGGACTGCTTAATCACAATGTAACAATGTTACTATGTATCAGAATTTTTAAATATGACTACATACCTCCATCACCTATGACAGTGAATTTCATGTTGGGCAGCATTACATTACTCTTGTCATAATAAGAAATAAACACACATGCATCAATACACACAGATGTATAGTAGGAAATACAAAAATAACTTTCATTACAAGCATGCTGAATAACCACTTCATTTTTCTCATGCATAGTTCATCATCATGTTTACAAGATGCACTAGATGTAAAGTACAAAATTACATATGACAGTATGCTGACAGGCTTGTCAAAATTTGTGCATCTGGTAAGTTGAGAACATAACAAATTGTAACAAAATGTCCCAAAGGTGTTCTAAAGAATTCAAGTCAGGACTCTGTGCAGGCCAGTCCATTACAAGGATGTTATTTTCGTATAACCACTCTGCCATAGGCAATGCATTATGAACAGGTGCTCAGTCATGTTGAAAGTTGCAATTGTCTTACTTAAATTGCTCTTCAACAGGGGGAAGTAAGAAAGTGCTTAAAACATCAATGTAGGCCTGTGCACATTAAACAATGAAGTGTGCAAACCACCTCCATCTCCAAATGTTACTGTTAACACAACACACACTAGCAGATGATGTTCGACTGTCAGTTGCCATACCCACAGCCTGCTATCTGATTGCCACATTGTGTACCTTGATGTGTCAGCCCACACAATGTTTTTCCACTGTTCAGTTGTCCAATGTTCATACTCATTACACCAATCCAAGTTTTCACACCCCCAGCCTAACTGTCATAATTCTTGGCGTGGCTCCTGAAACACTTTGGAATTCCTGTCTGGATAAATGACTGTCTATTACACTGTAGGGTCAATCCATATGAAGTGGTACAGGGGTGGTTGCTTGACCATTTTTAAATATTTTAATTTTTTTATATGTGATTGCCCCATATTTGAGAAGTTCAAAACAGTTTTTTAAAGTAATTTATCTTGCACCTTTACTGAATGGCGGCCATTTTTATTTGTTGGTGTGCGCCGATTTTTCAGTCTGGAGACATTAGCGAAAATTTTAATATCTCTGCACTGGGTTAAGTTACAACATTGCAATTGACATGATTGTTTTTAGAAAAGTGTCCTCTACAACATTGTCTATTACACAAAATACCCTAAATTCAAAAATAACCAGTCAAAATGACCTCCTAAGTTTGGTATCCAAATTTTCAAAAATCCACTTTTTAGACCCAATAATAACATACAAGGAGTGACTTATGAGAATCTATTTTTTTCCTGTAGTTAGATATCATACACTACTAGCCTCATATAGAGCAAGAACACTTACAAATCTTTCCTTAATTTTTTATGAATTTTTGAAATTTGAAAATTTTCATTTTTTGTAAAGTTTGAGGCTAGTTATATCAGATGGGACTGAATATAAAAATATGATTTTTGCACAGTTTGTACACCTATATGATAGCAACATGCTGTAAAAATTTTAACATTGATATCTGAGTGTGAACAAAGATATGAATTTTTGAAAATGAGGAAATAATTCATATGACACTACAACACTTATTATGACTGTTTCCTATTTAAATGGTTTATTGTTTCATTGTAATAAAATTTAATTGTGACACAGTGTTAACTAAATATATCACACAATATTCATTTAGTTTATTTATTTTTAATAATACAATATTAAACAATTCGGTTGTGTTCTATTGTAACAAAAATGCCCATTTACATTTAGGTTTATTGACAATAAAGAATTACATTATTGTTGAGTGTGGCATTGTAGAAGTACATTACTGCTGGGTGTGTAATTGCTGTAGTCAGTCTGTTCTGAAACCTCTGTTAGTGTGGATGTACATACTTCATCGAGAGTGTAGAATGTGTTATGTGCTTTGTTTTATGTGTAATTTGTAATTAATTTTGGGAGATTAACTGGAATGCAATAACATGGATGAACAGTGCTCTGTTGGACAGATAACAAGTGAAGTGTGTCACTTTTAAAACAGTTTATGGTTCAGTTACAAAAAACTTGAAAAAATGCTATGTAACATCAGAAACAGAAATTTATGAGGATCATTATGTCAGTAAAATTACATCTCTCTCTTTAACGCTGAATGACATAGTAGCATGTGTGTATGATGGACAGTGGTGGCTTGCCGAGGTTGAAATAATAAGTTTGGAAAACAATGACTTTTTGTGCATTTTTACCACCCTGCTGGCCCAAGAACATCATTCAAGGAATGTAATAGTGACAAAGTTTGGATACCAATGAAAAATATTTTAAGGAAACTTTCAGTGCTTGAACTGGGAGGTCTTATTCTACATCACAGCAGCTGTCAGAAGAAATAAGTGTTCTTAACATTCAGCACCAGGTTCAGGAATAGTCGCATCTCGAAGGATGTTAATTTCTCAATTAATTTATTGTAAATACCGTATGTCAAAATAACATAAATGTTAATTTCAGTGATGTTTCCACTTTTTATATATAATTCAGTACCTTGTTTCAATAATAAATGATTATATTCCACCAATATCACACATGAATAGGTAACAGCTATAAGATCAGTTGTATAGTAATGTGAATTATTTCCTCATTTTCAAAAATTCAAATCTTTGTTCACACTCAGATATCAATGTTAAAATTTTTACAGCATGTTGCTATCATATAGGTGTACAAACTGTGCAAAAATCATATTTTTATATTCAGTCCCATCTGAGATAAGTAGCCTCAAACTTTACAAAAAATGAAAATTTTCAAATTTCAAAAATTCATAAAAAATTAAGGAAACATTTGTAAGTGGTCTTGCTTTATATGAGGCTTGTAGTGGATGATATCTAACTACAGGAAAAAAATAGACTCTCATAAGTCACTCCTTGTATGTTATTATTAGGTCTAAAAAGTGGATTTTTGAAAATTTGGATACCAAACTTTGGAGGTCATTTTCACTGGTTATTTTTGAATTTAGGGTATTTTGTGTAATAGACAATGTTGTAGAGGCCACTTTTCTAAAAACAATCATGTCAATTGCAATGTTGTAACTTAACCCAATGCAGAGAGATTCAAATTTTCGCTAATGTCTCCAGACTGAAAAATCGGCGTGCATTGACAAATAAAAATGGCCGCCATTCAGTAAAGGTGCAAGATAAATTACTTTAAAAAACTGTTTTGAACTTCTCAAATATAGGGCAATTACATATAAAAAAATTAAAATATTTAAAAATGGTCAAGCAACCAACTTAATTTTTATTGTACCACTTCATTTGGATTGACCCTGTATGACCCTCTTCAACTGTCGGTTGTCTCTGTCATCAATAGATCAGCCTGTAAACTTTCATGCTGTACATGTCCCTTCATATTTTTGCTTCACTATCACACAAGATAATAGTGGACCTAGGTATGTTAAGGATTGTGCAAATGTTGCATACAGACTTGTGACAATCAATCACCTGACTAAGTCCAAAGTCCATGAGTTCTGCAGTGGCCCAATTCTGCTATCTCACAATGTGGAATGACAACTGAGGTCGCTAAATGGAGTATCTGGCAGTAGGTGGCAGCACAATGCACCTAATATGAAAAACCTGTGGTTTTGGGGATGTCTGGATGCTTTTGATCCCCCCCACACACACACACACACACACACACACACACACACGCACACAGAGAGAGAGAGAGAGAGAGAGAGAGAGAGAGAGAGAGAGAGAGAGAGGGGGGGGGGAAGATATTTAGCAGTGCAAAATCCAATGGTAATGTCAATAATGGAGGATGAATAACAATTTACAGTAAAGGGGCTCACTGAGCTACTGACTTGCAGAAAAATAGATTAACAAAAATTATAGAAGGAAACTTTCCTGGTGGGATAAACAAATGTAAAAAAATAGAAAACGGATGACTTAACCAAAGGACAGGCTCGTCGACAGACACAAATAAAATCACACACTCACAAGCTTCACAACCGTTGGTCGCTTCTTCAGGAAAAGAGGAAGAAAGCAGAGGAGAAAGGGATGCACCCCTGGGTTCTGATGATGGTTTTAGCGATTTTGATCTTTGTTTACCCATGTTTTGGCACAGTTTAGTCCTAAGGGTTCGACCTCCACCACATAATTACAGTTACCAGTGCAACCCATTTGGGGAAGAACTGCCAACCCTGCAGTGTGGATCCACCTCCCTTTCTTTTCCTCTTCCCTCCTTGCACTAACCCCATACCCCCACTAAGTCTCCAGGCTCTGTAGCCAGCCATGTGTGGAGGCTGCTATGTACTGTTTTGGTTGAGCCCTTCCTGACAGTGCAGGGATTACACTGATGGTACCAGAGCTGTAAACTTCCCATGCAGGCCAAGGAGTCAATACCCGTCCATCTGGGGTATTAAGACTCATGGCCATTGTGCTAGGTGGCCTTTGCTGTGGCTGGGTGGTGCCCATGGGGACAGCCCATGATCGTAGTGGGTGGTAAGATGATGGACATTTCACTCCATGAAATGTGTGAAACTACAAAATGATTGTGCTACAGCCATCTCTGAAGGCAGGTATGGAACTTTTAATGTGGCTACTACTAATAAGAGCAGTGGTGAGAAGTCCACTTTGTTCATCGTATTCAGAGAGGTCTCAAGGATGATCGAACTGAGACAAGTGCCTTCATCTTGGCCACCCACCCAGTACTTCCTATTCCAGTACTTCCTATTCCAGTCCTGTCACAGACGTATCCTACCCCATCAGAGGTCAGCCCATCTGTGAAAGGACCCATGTGGTATACCAGTTCTGCTGCAATCATTGCACAGCGTTTTACATTGGTATGATGACAAACCAGCTGTCCATCATGATGAATGGTCGCCGTTAAACTGTGGCAAGAAGGAATATGGACAACTCTGTGGCACAGCATGTGGATGAACACAATTCGTGTCTTCCTTCCAACTGTGGAGATACTTTTGTCAAAAATAATTTTTAAATTTGTAGGAAGTAAATATTTGAAAATTTATCCATATATTGAAGGCTTATATAGTTGAACTACTTGTGGTCAGTTTTTGTTTTCTTTCCTTTTTTTTCCTATTTTTTATTTAGTACAATTGCAAAGACCTTACCTGAGATTCAGTAATACACAAGTACATTGTTATGTTTAATGGCTAGGCAAGTTATCTGATTACATCAGATTTATATTATACATATCGACAATCATCATATCATTTTAACTGAAATCAATGCAGTTTATTTTCACATGTTTTCTCAAAATATCAACTGTACTGTATTGCTGTAGAGATAATTGAAAACTTAAGCTTGAGTCTTCGACTACATACCATTATTATAAAATTACTCTATGCAGTTGTACTTTCATAATATTAAGTGGGGAAACACAACCTAACCCCTTTGCATTACCTGTGTTTAGTGACTTGTAACCAAATATTGTCATACTAATTATGGGCATATTTATTTTACACTTATGTACTAAGAACCACTGAATCAATTATACTTTTATCGTGGGCATCATTCCACATGTCACTTACAAATTTGTTTTCAATTGCCTCTATAGAAATATAATATGGTAGATATTTTGAGAAATCATATAAAAATAAACTGCAGTGGTTTCAGTTCCATTGATACGATGAATGACAATATGTATTATATACATCTGGTGTAATTCGTTAACTTGCCTAGCCATTATATGTAATAATATATTTATATTTGTGTCTTACTGAATATTACGTAAGGTTTACTTGTACTAAAAAATGATGCTAAATATTTAAGTACATAAGATATCTTTGGCAATTGGTATCAATATCCGCAATGAATCCTAAAAACTTTATTCTACTTTTGCAAGCAGCATTTGATCAACTGCATTATGATTTTGCATCTGCTGTGATTGGCACAGATAATCTTGACACACAATATATTTGAACAAATATCATCTATGAATAAATGTGAAAAAAATTATTTAATCGTCAAATCAGCAATTTATGAAATAAAATAATAATAAATAAAAAAAATTAAATAAACACACACAAAAATAAAATTAGAATGACAAATACATTGATAATTAAATTGACTCATCAAAATTTTTTTCATTATCTGTACTTAAGCGTCCAAACAATGAATTATGTTCTGACACATGAAAATTGTGTTCCCTATCTACATATTATTATTAACATTCCTTACTCAACTTCTCAGTTTGCATCATGCCTTCCTCTGTTACTCCCTACTGGCCACTTGGAGCGCTAGTATCAGTTCAGTGCTATTTTTTCCTGGAGGGTTTCACAATTGTCTGCAATAGACTGTGGTTATATTAAAGAGATGAAACAGTTCATAAATACAGATTCACAAGGTGTTTCATGGGCAGTATCAAACAAATGTGGCAATATAAGGATTGTTTACCCCTCAAAATATTGATAAAAAGTAATAAAATACAAAAGATATGTATTTCTTAATTAGCCTTCCTTTTGAAGTTTTAATAGATTCTACTTCCTAACACTTCTTTTTTCCCAAAACATTTGTCACTGTAGTGGCAGTTGGCCCCTACTTTTCACTCAATCTCCAATACAGCTAGGCCGATTTTCACACACACACACACACACACACACACACATATATATATATATATATATATATATATATATATATATATATATATATATATACGTAAAAAATAGATGAACACTTACCAGGCGAAGGGGCACAGGCAGTATTAGCAACAAATAACACACAGACACACACACACTCAAAAATGCTGGCTTTCGCAGCCTAGCTGCTTCATCAGGCAGAAGGGAAGGAGAGGGAAAAGGAAATGATGAGGGATTTAAGGAAGGGGGTAAGGAGCCATTCCAATCCCGGGACAGGAAAGACTTACCTTGGGGGAAAAAATGGAAGGTAAATAAATGCACATACACCCACACATTTACACAGACACAAGCACACCTAGGCAGACACACTGCAGAACTGTAGAAAGCCTGTGCCCCTTCGCCTGGTAAGTGTTCATCTATTTTTTACGTATATTTTTTTCCTGTTAGGAATTTTTCCTCTATAATATTCGTATCATAAATTATATATATATATATATATATATATATATATATATATATATATATATAAAAATTATAGAGGGAAACTTTCCCGGTGGGATAAACAAAAATAAAAATAGAAAACAGATGACTTACCAAAAAGACCGGCTCGTCGATAGAAACAAATAAAATAAATAAAATCACACACAAACACACATACAAGCTTTCGCCACCACTGGCAGCTTCTTCAGGAAAAAGAGGAAAAAAGGGGAGGAAAAGGGAAGGATATGGGTTTTAAGGAAGTGGAAAAGGAGTCATTCCAATCCCAGGAGTGGAAGGACTTACCTTAGGGGAAAAAAAGGAAGGTAAACAAAAACACACACACCCACACATTTACACAGACGCAAGTATGTGTCTGCCTAAGTGTACTTGCGTCTGTGTAAATGTGTGGGTGTGTGTGTTTTTGTTTACCTTCCTTTTTTTCCCCTAAGGTAAGTCCTTCCACACCTGGGATTGGCATGACTCCTTTTCCACTTCCTTAAAACCCATATCCTTCCCTTTTCCTCCCCTTTTTTCCTCTTTTTCCTGAAGAAGCTGCCAGTGGTGGCGAAAGCTTGTATGTGTGTTTGTGTGTGATTTTATTTATTTTATTTGTTTCTATCGACGAGCCGGTCTTTTTGGTAAGTCATCTGTTTTCTATTTATATATATATATATATATATATATATATATATATATATATATATATATATATATATATATATATATATAATATTATAGAAGGAGACCTTCTAGGTGGGAAAATGGTATAAAATAAAGATTTTTGACTTACCTAAAGTACAGGCTTGTCGATAGAAACACGAAACACACAAAAACACACATTATCACCCTGCCTTTCTCCTTCAAAAACAGACAGAAGAGGCACAGCCACCTTCCTTCCAATCTCTCAATCGGGAAAGTTACAATGCCATCTTCACCATGCAGGAGCTTGAACGTGCTCTCTCTGTGTCCTGATCTTCTGCTCCAGGGCCTGATACAATTCATATACAGATGCTGAAAAACCTTTCTCTTGCGGGTAAATGTTTTCTCCTCCGCACTTATAATCGCATATTGAAGGTCAGGTCCCCACACGCTGGCGTGAAGCAATTGTTGTTCCCATACCAAAACCAGGGAAGGACAAACATCTTCCTTGGAGTTATCGCCCCATTTCTCTCACCAGCTGCGTTTGCAAGGTGGTGGAACACATGGTTAATGCTCGGCTGATTTGGCTACTCGAATCTCGCCGTCTCCTTACCAACGTCCAATGCGGATTTCGTAGGCATCGTTCTGCTATCGACCACCTCGTTAGCTTGTCGACGTATATTATGGATAACTTTTTGCATAAGCACCAGACGGTGGCTGTGTTTTTTGATTTGGAGAAGGCTTATGACACCTGTTGGAGGGCGGGAATTCTCCTCATGCTCCATACATGGGGCTTTTGCGGCCGCCTCCCCATTTTTATCCAAGCATTTTTACTAGATCGAAGGTTCTGTGTATGAGTTGGCTCTGTTTTGTCGGACACCTTCCGCCAGGAGAATGGGGTGCCACAAGGATCTGTGTTGAGCATGGCATTTTTCGCCATAGCAATTAACCCAATTATGGATTGTCTTCCGGCCGACGTCTCTGGCTCCCTTTTTGTGGACGATTTCGCGATTTACTGCAGTGCCCAGAGAATGTGTCTCCTGGAACGCTGTCTTCAGCGTTGTCTCGACCGTCTTTACTCTTCGAGTGTCGCCAATGGCTTCTGGTTCTCCAGTGAGAAGACAGTCTGTATAAATTTCTGGAGATACAAAGAGTTTCCTCCACCGTCTCCGGATAGAACCGTCCTACTTCTCCTCTACCGGTCCACTGTCCACTCGAAATTGGATTACGGAAGCTTCATTTACTCTTCCGCACGGCCATCCATTTTACACAGCCTAAACTCGATTCACCATCGGGGGTTACGCCTGGCAATAGGAGCTTTTTACACAAGCCCTGTTGACAGCCTCTATGCCGAAGCTGCCGAATTACCTTTAACCTATCGACGCGACATATTACTGTGTCGGTATGCATGCCGTTTGCTTTCAATGCCTCACCATCCTTCCCATCCATCATTCTTTAATGACTCCCTCGATAGCCAATATGGGCTGTCTGTGATTGCCTTGCTCCCTCCTGGAGTCTGTTTCCGACGCTTGCTTCGGCAGCTCGATTTTACTCTCCCTTCCACATTTCAAATAGGTGAGAGACCAGTGCCACCTTAGCTTCAGGCTCAAGTTCGCGTTCACCTCGAACTCGCCTCACTCCCAAAGGAGAGCACTTTGGATGCTTTCTACTGCTCGCGGTTTATTGAACTTTGTGCACGGCTCGAAAATTCAGTTTTCATATATATGGATGGCTCAAAGACCGATGACGGTGTCGGATGTGCGTTTGTCATCGGGGATGACTGTTACCAGTACAGGCTTAATGCCTACTGCTCGAATTTCACAGCAGAGCTTTTTGCCCTCTATCAGGCTGTACTCTTCATCCGTCGACACCGTTCTCCTTCTTATGTTATCTGCTCTGACTCCCTCAGCGCCATCCAGAGTCTGAGCGACCCCTTTTCAGCCCATCCTATTGTGCACCGAATCAACCACTCCCTTCAGTTATTAGCTTCTGATGGCTCTCGTGTTCACCTCCTGTGGGTACCTGGCCACGCAGGCGTGCCTGGTAACGAGGCTGCTGATGCCACTGCCAAGGCTGCAACTCTCTTACATCGGACAGCTACGTACTGTGTCCCATCACATGATATTCAAGGGGCTCTTTTGTGGCGCCTTATATCGTCGTGGCATACTGTGTGGTCTTCACTTACTAATAATAAGCTCCGGACCGTGAAACCGCTCCCGGTGGTGTGGATAACCTCATCACGCCGCTCGCGACGAGAAGAGATCATCTTGGCCTGGTTGCGGATCGGACATTGCCGGTTCAGCCACTGACACTTGCTCAGTGGTGACCCCGCACCGTTATGTTCCTGTGGCCACCCGCTGTCGGTGCGCCATGTTTTATTGTCGTGATCAAATTTTACTCCTGTTCGGCTTTCACTGCATCTGCCGGACACATTGGAAGAAATTTTAGCTGATGACGTGTGGGCTGTTGCTTGAGTATTGGATTTTATCAATTTGACCACTTTGTAAAGGGACATTTAGCTCTTCGCTTTGTTTTTTATTCTATGTTTTTTAGCTGTTTTTATATAGTCTTATTATCCTTGGGTATATCCCGGGTTTGATTTGTAATCAGGAACAATGCGACTATATAGGAGATGAACTCCATAATACTGGACTGATATGTCCAGAAGATAAGTCAGTGTCATCATATTTGCTTGCCATAAGGGCTTTTAGTAACATTTGCCTCTTTTTATCCCTTTCCTTTCACACTTCTCATATTGCACCATCATTAGTTTTATTCAGGTTTCTTTTATGTGTCAATATGTAACATTAATCGATTGTCACCTCTCATGTAACGTGAAATAAATAAACCTGTCATGACTGTACTTTTACACAAAAAGGCTTTATTACTGTACATAATCATTTTAAGAACACAATTTATGTAATTACCAATAGTTAACAATTTCTTAATTCTTTTGAACATAAACCTCAATTTTTGTTTAATTTTAACTTCAACAGTTAATTATTGAGGAAACTGCACTAAGTTGCTACAAAAATGAAGAAAAACCTGTTACAAAATATTAATGAATGTAGCTTCCTCTGAGTCTAATTTATTCTGTTCCGTGATATACTACGTCAAAAATTTACAGGCATTCAAACATAGTCATAATTAAATAGTTAATCAGAATTTACAACAAAAATCGCTGAATGATAAAGCACAGTTCCAGGCCTACTACACATTTATTCGTCGAACTTGACAAGCTCCTCTTGCCTATTACAAACAAATACAGGTTTCAATCTGATCTGTAAAAGGGGCAATCCAATGATTTCTTCTGCTTTTAGTTGAATTAAATACAATGTCTCAATAAATCAGCAGGTGTTGAACATGGTAGAAGTGGCAGTGTTTGTCGAAAATCACCAGACAATAAAATGAATGCACCACTGAAGATCCACGTGTTTCCTCTCAAATGTTGCAGTGTACAATCAAGTGCTTCCAATGCTTTCTTGTTTGATATTGTACATTTGACCCGTATGATAATTTGACACTTTTGGAGTACTTTGTCCATTCCAGTGTTTTTGCTGATGTTGCATGTTGGTTCCTCAGTATTTTGCAAATTCAACACAGTTTGTGCTAAATGCGCTGTACAGCCATCATCCAAAAGAGTTGCCACAATTCCAGATGATGCAGTTGCCAGTGCAAAATTATTTTGTGATTGTATGGTTGATGATAGAACAAAAGTCTTACCTGTACCACCGGGCACATCTATGTAAAACAGTCCACCACTTTGTTCTGTGATTGCACGCATAATTGTCATACGCAATGCATTGTTCTGGAACCAACTGTTCGTCAGAATCAAAGTGTGTTTCTCATTGCAAATCACGATTGAAAAGGTCATTCACTGGTTGGTTCGGAGCAGGCATTCCCAGATGCATCAGTGCCTTGTTAGTGATTGTCAAACATATGTCTTCAGTCAAAATCAGTGCCTCATTATACACATTTGGTGTGAATTGACTGTCCGGATTTTTATTTGCAGCTCGCAAACGATGTAGAATATCTTTGTTCATGTAGGCCTTGTTTTTTTCCCCAAAGATCTTTTGGATTAGAAGCAGGTTGTCAATATTTTGGCAAATAACACAGACGTGTCAAGTACAGGGTGTCCACGAAAGACGCCTGGGAGAGGTCCGTGAGTTCTGCGGCGCATTTGCTTGCTGCTGCTGCTGCTCCACCTGACGGTCGCCGCTATTTGTGTTCTGGGATACTTGGCAACAGTGTCAAGTCCGGCCCTATTGTCGTCAGCTAGAAACACCGTGCTCTTGTGTTCTGTACTGCTTGACAGTGTGTTCGGGTGTTTTGTTTGCTGTTGAGTTTCCTTTCAGTATAGTATACACGAAGGATCAACGAGTGTTTCTTGTGCTGAACTATGCAAAAACAGAATTGTATGTGGAATGTCGGCCAGAATTCATACGGAAATTTCCCAGTGTGCATGTTCCCAATGAATCCACAATACGCAGATAAGTGAAGGAATTTCAGAAAAGTGGATCTGTGTTAGACGAACGAAGGCCTAGAGGAGGTAGTGTTCTAACAGAAAATAAATTAGACAAGATAGGTGAGTGCAAGTGTCAAGAGCATCTGCTCACAGAGCAGTACACAAACTGAATTTGAAGCCATACAAAATAACAGTAGTGAATAACAGTAGTGCATCAACTCAAGAACTCAGATACTGTTGCTCGACGTCGTTACTGTAACTGGCTCTTACAGTCTTTGCATGATGGGGTAGTTGATCCTGAGATGCTTTATTTTTATGGTGAAGCATGGCCGCATTTGTCAGGTTACGTAAATTCAAAGAACAATCAACATTGGAGCTCAGAAAATCCACATGAGTTACATCAACAACCTCTTCGTGACGTGAAAACTAGAGTGCGGTGTGCAGTTAGTGTGAGGTGAATTATTGGGCCTATCTTTTTTCATGAAACAATAAATTCTGACAGATATGTGAACAATATCCTGCATCCATTTTTTTTTCATGGACTTTCACCCAACGAAAAACTGTACGGTTATTTCATGCAGAACAATGCAAGACCACACATTGCCAATGCTTCTATGGCAGCAATACGAAGTGTTTTTGATGATAGGATAGTTGACTGGCCTTCTTGTTCTCTAGATCTAAATCCTTGTGACTTTTATCTTTGGAGAATTTTAAAAGACAAGGTGTATGCAAGCAATCCCCATACACTCTGAGTTTTGAAGACAGGATTCGACTAGTCATTTCATAGATTTCGGCAGCCGAAATTTGTCGAGTGTTCGCAAATGTGTTCAAGAGATGTCAGGCTGCTCTTTCCACAGAGGGACAACATTTTGAACATCTACTGTAAATAAAGGTAATCTTAGGTTACTCAGATGGCAATGGTTTTTAGACATTAACTCAGTATATGCGCTTGGGGCACAAAAGAGTTCGAGAATCGGTCGCTGCCGTGGCCGGCGGATGCGGTGGCGGCGGCCGGGAGCTGTACCGAGCGATCCGCGGATGCCTGGGAGGCGTCTTTCGAGGGACACCCTGTATTACGATTTCTCTATAAGTATTTCTAGGCAGAATTTACAGTGTTACAGGAGACTGGGATAAAGTTATGGAATTCACTATTTGATTTATTTTAGTAGTTTGGCAACACTGGTTTTTGTTGTCATTTTATGAACTGCTATAGTTTCAGAATTAATTCAGTACTGTATCGTTTTATCATCAGTTTTGTACAAACAGTATAAAATACACAAGCACTGCATCATGACCTTGATAACTTCAGTATTCTGGGTGCGTAAACTTGTAGATAGGTTGCAATTTGGCACACAAATGTTTGTGCTGTTACTTCATTAGCGAGAGTAAATCAGGCATTGTGTAACCCTTAAATTAACTCTCACTTTTGTGATCTGTTTTGAAAATAGGTAAATAAATGTAAAGGTCAATGTAACTGTTTCTTTTAAAATCACATATACTCCATCAAAGATATATTTATTTTTTAATGAGAGCCTTGTTGTGTCTTAACAATTACTTTTATACAATTAAACATCAAGAAAAGATTTTTTACTGTCAATTTCTATACATGAAAATGTTGTGTTGGTTTGTGTGTGTTTGAAAATCTCAAAAAGTTCTTCACTGATTGAACTCCAAATTTGCCACAATGTTGTACTGTAACACGGGAAGGTTCTTAAGACACCTATTTGTTTAATATATTACTCATAACTATATATATGGCACTTTTGTGATTTTTGGCTTCAACATTTCAAAATGGTAAAATTTATATAAATTCGTATGTAAGATATACAGTAGAACCTCGTTTTTACACTTTTCAAGGGACTTCAGTGAAATGGTGTAAAATGGTGTAAAATGCAGGAAAACGTAAAATGCTGGCAATAATGTTTTAAATGGTAAAATAGGCTTTCTAGATCAGCCTTGCATTTTCGTAGTTTATTTGTGATATATGTACATAATAGGCATCTAAATACACGACAGGAAGTTTATTATGTAATTAAGGTTATCCAATTTTTTACTATTTTAAGCACCAGGCAGAATTGGTAATTTTATGGGAAGTAGAAATGTTTGACATAATTTCATTTATTATAATTGAGGATGCCACTGCCAGGCTATGTAACACATCTTCAAAATTACTGCCTTTTATGGGCATTAATCAGAAATAAGTATCACAAAAACAATGCAACTCTTTACTCTCACATCAATAAAGCAACTGGTTTTGATTGATTGAGTACACGCCAGACGCTCTGGCAAAGAAGCTGGTGGAAAGAGGAACTACACTGCCACAAATCGGCACGTTGTAAGTCAACTAGATGTGTACTGCCATCAATGAAATGCGAAATATATGTTTGAATAAATGCAAAGTGCCAAGAAACTCTATTGCGAATAATTTTCAAGCACTATACTTTAAGGCGAAAGCCATGCCAGCGTCAATGTATATAGATTACGTAATTTTTTCTTCACAAACACGCTTTCATAAAGTGTAAAACGCGAGAAAAGTGTAAATATGTTAACACAAAAACGGAGGTGAATTATCATTGTGAACATAGGAAATTTGATGGGACCAACAAAAAATGGTGTAAATGGCGTGAAAACGTAAAAACTAGGTTTTACTGTATTTAAATGATGATAGGTATGTAAAAACATCCGCTTAATCCAGTAGTATGTTGTATCAGTATTTCAAAGCATTTGGTCAAGAACTTTCGGAGATATAAGATTTTGATCTTAAGACTAAACATCGTTCTAAGTTAGATTTCTAAGACGACATACAGAATGGAAGTCAATGACGAAGAGGAGAGAGAAGATATACACATACTTTAATTGTAACCAAGACTCCAAATACCAATTTTTGTAGTTCAGGCTGTAAAACTAGCTTAATAGTAGGATTTTTCAAAAATCTTTTCATACCCTATTTCACCGCCTTAAAGGCTGATTTTCAAAGCTGAAAGACGCCCGTTTTAAATTCTAACCAAGAATCCGTATACCAATTTATGTACATCTAGCATCAAAATTTACTGGATAACAATGTATTTTCAAAAAACTTTTCGTCCCCTATTTCACCCCCTTAGGGATGGAATATGGAGAAATGGCTTCTTAAACATCGCGAACCGTGCAAGATGAACAGCCTCTGCAAATTTCAAGTTTTTATCATCAGTGGTTTTGGCTGGGTTATGATGAGTCATTCAAATCTTGGAAGAATGTTGGTCCACATACATTGATTAACAGCAATCACAGATGGAAGCATTCTATATTGTTTAGATGAATAGTGTACAGATGACCCAATGCAGATTGGGATGTCCTGCAACTGCTTTACCTTGTTTGCAACATTGAAATGTTTTAGCTGATGCATTCCATGTGTAGAATTTTGGTACATCAGAATAAAGTAGGGTCTTTGCAGAAAGATCATCTTGGCACAATGAGTAAAATGCAGTTAAAGTTGTTGCCGGTGGCACCAATGCTGTAGCACGTACATTATCTGCTGTGAAGTACATGTGCTGTCCATTCTCGAGCTGCATCGCCAAGTGTGCTACTATTGGATGTCGTTCATGGATTGGAAATGATAAGATGCACCATACTGCTTCATTGCTGCTAATATAGCATTGGTTGATTTCATTCAGCAGTGCAGCCACATTCCCTACTTCGAAGACTGCCATGTCGCTTCCTTTGTTGACATATTTGCAAATGTATTTGATCGACTTCACTGAATTGCAGTACTCAATATTAATGTGTGCTTTGAAGGTCTTTGAGAGGAACAGTGAACATGGCACAACCCAACGATTATCAACTTCGACATCAATGTTTTGCCCTTTCAGAATGATGGATTTTCCCCCACCTTCAACTGATCGTTGACAATACAGTGGCTATCCACCATTGCCAGTGATGGTATTAAAACCCAAGTTTCTTGGGTATCATTTCATGCATTTCCCATTAGACATGGATGATAAATTGTTGAATGCTCCACAAGGATCATGAATCATATTTTTGGAAACAACTTTGAATAAGTATGGATCAATGTCCTTATCTGGTATTTCTGCTGAGATCTGGCGTAATTTTGTTGATTACCCAAATCAAAATATGTGCATGTGCCAATCCTCTTTTCTGCCATTCAATGGAATACATCCAGCAGCAGCGTCTCTCTCCAAAAATGTGATGCTTGATGATAAAATCCATCAAAGATTTAGATTTTTGTTTAAATACACGTGCAGTAATGTCATGATGGTCGCAGTCCAAAGATGATTGTCCAGCTAACAGAAGTTCTTTAATTTCATCCCATGTTGGATTACATGTAAATGTGATGAACAAATCTGGATGACCATATGCGCTTATGTATGTTGTCCCACCTTGTGCGTATTCATGCATGTGCCGTGTAATACCTGTGAATGTAGACATTAATATGACCATTCTTTCCAATTCTTTTGGATTCATGTTACCATCATTAATGATTGCGTCTCGTAAAAGGATGTGCTCTTCAGAATGCAATGGGTCTCAGCGGCATGTGCTAGAAGATTTTCCAGGCTCATAATGCTCCTTTCTTCCATGCTTGGGGTGTAGGTCGGCCAATTGCTTGTTGCTTTGGAGACATAATTGTACGTGAACGGCGTGAAAAATGCATTTGAATTTATTAGATGTCGATCAGCAACCCGAATCTCACAATGTATCCAATCCAATTGAACCAGCTGTTCACACACATATGGATATGTTAATATTGACATTGATCACCAATTTGCTGAAGAAAATTTGAAGTGAAAAAAATCAGCATTTGCGAATTGTTGAAATCGATTTTAATTCCACTCACAGTGATATAATAAAAAACTAAATAAATAAATAAAAATAAAAAATAAAAATGAAATCCACAGCAACTCCGTTCGGAACGTCATTCAGATCCTGCACATACACATTCGATGATCTGCATGAATTCACTGTAGAGAATGAATACAGTCAGCTCACAGAAACTACGAAAATTCAATTCCATTCAATTGTTTATGTAAATTAATTTAACTCGCATTGAAATGCACGAAACTATTCGAAAAATACTCCCAAATATAAAAATACGCACAATATTGTCTGTTCAGTGTGAGCTGGACATGAATTTCACAATTAACATAAATTCTTATATCGCCCACAACTCGAAATGTCATCATTCGTTCACTGTTTTCGTTTCGGTTCAAATCGGCATGAACTGTCACGGCAGTAAATGACATTCATTGGAGTGGCACCATCTGGCGAAAATTGGTTGCACCAACCCAGAAACATTCATGAGGTCATGCGCAACAAGTGTGCTACAGATAATCACATGATCAAATGCATAGTTTAAGATTCTATAAAGGACATACATACATGCGTTGAAATGCCCGTATCAAAATGCAGTGTTGTGTCAAAATTTCAAATCAGTAGCTCAAGAAATTTCTGAGATTTGCTATTAAAAAACAAACGAAGAGAAACTGTAGATGTTGCTGATCGCAAATTTCCAAAAGTTGTCCTATTTCTTGGTAATTTTTATACGACACTGCATTTGAATTTGCACATGGTTGTATATAGCTTCCTATTTAATTTGTTTCCGAAATGATTTGCACGTAGTAATAGTACTGAAGTAGTAATAAAATGAAAATCCATGGCTGACGCATCAGTTGAAAGCATTTCAATGTTTATGACATCAAAAAATCCCTCCCATACAGCCCTGCCACCCGTAGACGGCAAATCTGCAGTGATGAGAAGTCTCTTACCCATTATGCCGAAGGCCTCACAAAAGCCTCCACAGACAGACATTACCCTCCTGACCTAGTCCACAAGCGGATATCCTGTGCCATATCCCGCACACCATCAATCCTCCCCCCAACCCCAGTAACCAATCTCAAAGGAGTGTCCGTTTTGTCACCTAATGCCACCACGAACTGGAACAACTAAAAACATCCTTTGTCTGGGCTTTGATAATCTGTCATGTGCTGAAATGAGAGGCATTCTACCCAAGATCTTTCTGACCCTCTGACCCTCTTACGTCACCCGTCCAACCTCCACAACGTCCTAGTCCATCCCTATGTCACTCCTAACCCCAACCCCTTACCACAAGGATATGACCCCAATAAAAAACCTTGTCCAATCCACCCACCCAGCACTTCCTATTCCAGTCCTGTCACAGGCTTATCCTTCCACATTAGCGGTCAGGCCATCTGTGAAAGCAGCCATGTGATATACCAGCTCTGCTGCAATCATTGCACTGCATTCTATATCAGTATGACGCAAACCAGCTGTCCGTCAGAATGAATGGCCATCGCCAAACTGTGGCAAGACACTAAATAGACCACCCTCTGGCACAGCACTCTGGATTTCAATGGCTGCTTCACTACTAGAGCCATATGGATCCTCCCTTCCACCACCAGCTCTTCTGAACTGCGCAGATGGGAGTTGTTCCTTCAACACATTCTACGGTCCCACAACCATCCTTGCCATAACCTAATATAACTTCTCATCCCTACACTCTATGCCTGACATCTCTCTCCTCTCCCCCTCCCCCACCCCCCTCCCCACCAATTATCCTGTATCCATGTCTTCCTTACAACTGTGTATCACCACTTACAATATCCCATTAATTTATTACTTTTATTTTTACTTATCTTTTATTTTTACTTATCTTTTATTTTTACTTATATTTAATTTTTTATTTTTTCCCCAACTTTATGTATTCCTTTTTTTTCTATATTAATCTTATCATTTCAAATCCCCCCCCCCCTCCCTCCCATCCCACACTCCTCTACACCTCCCTCTCATCCTTTCCTGCCCCTTCCCTTCACTGTATTAATTGCCATAATTCAAATTCCTACCTATCTTCATGCAATGCGGAACTTTCCATCCCCACCTTTACCCATCATCCTTCCCCCTTCACCCCCCCCCCCCCACCTCACTCACAGTCTAGCTTGTGTTTCTGGAGTGGTGCACATGATAGTTGTTTGTGTATAGTTGTCTGAGTGATTGTGTGAATGTAGGTGTTTCTTTTTCTGATGAAAGACATGGCCAAAAATTTAAGTTATGTGAATGTGATTATTTTCGTGTCTGTCAGCAGCTGAGCAAGCCTCTTTACAGTGAGTTGTTTCTGTCCTCCATTATTGATATTCCTATCAGATTTTCCATTGTTAATACTTTTCATGTTATAAGTGTAACAAATTACATAAACAATAATGACTAGGCCTATTAAATATACAATTTCATGATATAACATTGATAATACAGTTTTAAATAAGATCTTATGAGTATATAGTTAAGAACCTGTGGGAACACATTTGTTATGGCTAGGTTAACTGTTTTTAGTATTCTTTTAATGTGTTTCAACCTGGTATGACAGCTACTAGTTAGAACTTTGTCACTTGTACATCTGATTCCAGATATTCTTCCACTGAATACTGTGCTTTCTTTCATAAACCAATCTGCTCAAACCTTTTTAAATATACTGTAGGGGACAAAATGGGCACTTCCTTGGATTTTGTTGAATAATCTGAGGCCAAGGTGTTTGTGGCTTTTGTGAAATTTTTGACAGTCTGCTTTACGGTAAACCAATTGATTGTCCAGTTCGTGTGTTGTGTTGATTTTCTAAGGTCAAACTTTTTTAAGTTCTCTTTGACACTGAGAAGGCAGCTTTCAATATAGAGGCTACTACACTGTGCCACCCTCTTTAACTGTTGGCTTATCTGTTGGTCAACAGACAAGGTTGGCTTGTACACTTTAGTGCTGTAAGTGTCCCTTCATATTTATTCTTGACTGTATCAGAAACTGTGAACCTACGGATGTTTCGGAGTGTGGAACTCTCACATATGTCTGACACAAGTGACACACAATCATCTGTTCATGTTCGAAGTCCTTGACGCAGAGTGTCACATCCTGCTCTTTCACAATGTTTAATGACTGCTGGGGTTGCTGATATGGAGTACCTGGCATTAGGTGGCAATACAATGCACATAATATGAAAAATTGAATCAAAGTGCGGCAGCTGGAGGTGATGGTTGTATGACTGTGTTGTGTGCCTGTGTGATTGAGTGAATGTTCTATTTTCTGAAGAAGGCCATGGCCAATAGCTGAAAGTGTTGTATGTGTGTGTCATTTGTACATGCCTGTCACAGCTCGTTGCCACGTCTTAGTGGTGAGTTGTAAACTGTCCTCATTACTTTATTATTAATTCCAACCTGGACTTTCCATTGTTAGAATATGAAAAACCTATGTTTTGGGGGATGTCCAGATACTTTTCATCATGCAGTGTAAGTCTATAATAGGGCCAGAGGGATACTTGTGTGTTGGCAAAGGAGTGTTGTCAGTACTAGTGTTGAGTGACGGGAGTGTAGCAGCTTGAGTCAGCTGTTTGTTTTATGCACAAAAAATTATAACAGGAGACAGATTCCACAAAGTGTGGAAAAGTGCGGTGAAATATTATGACTTAGCCAAGAAAAAAAATCACTAGAGATTTCATATTGTCAAATGATCAGTTTTTCATATTATTAGTGTTTTAATTTAAATCATAGTTCCAGGTAGGTTGGTGGAGTAAGTGCATTAGTTTGTATTTTAAAAAGTAATAACATTTCACTTAATTGAAACATTTTAATGGAATGACCTGCCATAAGTACACGAAACTATGACGCACATCATAAATATGCACTTCCAAACAGACCAAACCAGACAATTGCTTCCTTTTTGCTGTTATAAATTCATTTCATCTCACATTAGTTATGTGAACTAACATACCACTGGCTACACCAAATGTGATGTGTTTGCCAAGATACGAGTGATAAGAAAACACTGCTGAGGCTGCTACTGGCCCTGGGAGACTTTAACATACAATACAATATTTGTACAATAATTTGTGGTAATGAATGTCTCATCTGTTCTTAGCATTCACTGATGCGTGACAGCAGATAAAAACATCAAAAATTGAAGGTGGTACCTGGTTCAAAGTATTTGAGCTAGCTACCTACATGCAACAACTACAAATTATGTCTGCCTGTGTGTTTGTTGGTAATGAGGATTACCCGTGCCTAAACGCCTTGATGCACGGCCAGCACATCTTGGCACAGTGTTACACCGTTTGGGTTATCTGGATACTTCCCACTGACACCAGTCTTTCAGAACCCTGGAGATGGGAACTTGCCCTTAAGCATATTCTCTCTTCTCATTGCCCACCTGATCTCTACCTCTGCTAAATTCAAATTCCCACCCACCATCTTGAACATCTTTGCCTCGATTCTCTGGACAGAGCCTCTGCCTCAAGTGGTATATCTGTCCAACTTCTTTGCTTTCTACAGTATGTCTGCCTAGGTGTGTTTGCATTTGTATTTGTGTGGGTGTATTTGTTAAGTGATACGAAGTTCACCGGATCATCTAGTCTAATAACTAAAATGACATATTAGTGGTTAACACCTGTTGTTAGTGGTACAAGAATTACAGAATAGTTTGTAGCTTTCATCATAGTGTAGTGGGCAGTACATCAGATTGTGATGCTCATGGTCGATGGTTCAAAACCACCACTACCAATTAATTAATTAATTTACTGTATTTTTGTTTCGCATTGGCTCATAAAAGAGTTTTGGGCACTCTTTATTAATTAAACAGAACTGTGTTGTTGTGGTCTTCAGTTTGCAGACTGGTTTGATGCAGCTCTCCATGCTACCCTGTCCTGTGCAAGTCTCTTCATCTGAGAATACGTTCGGCAACCTACATCCTTTTGAATCTGCTTACTATATTTGTCCCTCGGTCTCCCTCTATGATTTTTACCCCACACACTTCCTTCTAATGCTAAGTTGACAATTCCTTGATGTCTCAGAATGTGTCTAACCAACCTATCCCTTCTCTTTGTCAAGGTATGCCAGAAACTCCTTTTCTCCCCGATTCGGTTAAGCACTCCTCATTAGTTATGTGATCTACCCATCTAATTTTCATCATTCGTCTGTAGTACCACATTTCAAAAGCTTCTATCATCTTTTTATCTGAACTCCTTATATCCACATTTCACTCCCATACAATGCTACACTCCAGACAAATGCTTTCAGAAAGGTCTTCGTAACATTTAACTTAATATTGGATGTTAACAAGTTTCGCTGCTTTAGAAACGCTTTTCTTCCCATAGCCATTCTGCATTTTATATCTTCTTTACTTCGGCCATCAGAAATTATCTTGCTACCCAAATTAGAAAATTCATCTACTGCTTTTATTGTCTCATTACCTAATCTAACTCCTTCAGCATCGCCTGATTTACTGACATTGCATTCTATTACCTTCATTTTACTCTTGTTAATGTTCATCTTATATCTTACTTTCAAGACACTGTCCATCCCATTCAATTGCTCTTCCATATCTTTTGCGATCTCTGACAGAATTACAATGTCAGTGGCAAACCGCAATGTTTTTATGTCTTCTCCCTGCACTTTAATGCCCTCTCCAAATTTCTCCTTCCATTCCTTCACTGCTTTCTCAGTGTATAGATTTAACACATTGGGGAAAGGCTACAACCCTGTCTTACTCCATTCCCAACATCTGTGTCCCTTTCTTGCCCTTCGACTATAATAACCACTGTCTGGTTTTTGTATAGGTTGAATATAACTCTTCACTCCCTATATTTTACCCCTGATACCTTCAGAATTTGGAAGAGTGTATTCCAGTTGACACTGTCAAAAGCTTTCTCCAAATCGACAAATTCTAAAAATGTAGGTTTCCCTTTCCTTACCCTATCTTCTAAGATAAGTTATAATGTGAGTATTGCCTCCCGTATTCCTACATTTCTTCTAAATCCAAACTGATCTTCCCTGAGATCAGATTCCTCAAGTTTTTCCATTCGTCTGTAAATAATTCGTGTTAGTATTTTGCAACCTTGACTTATTAAACTGATAGTTCTGTAATTTTCACACTTGCCTCCACTTGCTTTCTTTGGAATTGGAATTATGATATTCTTCTTGAAGTCGGAGGGTATTTCCCCTGTCTCATACATCTTGCATACCAATTTTTTCACGACTGGCTCTCCTAATGATATCAGCAGTTCAGACGGAATATCATCTACTGCAGGGGCCTTGTTTCAACTCAAGTCCTTCAGTGCTCTGTCAAATTCTTCTCGCAGTATCATATCTCCTATCTCATCTTCCTCCACTTTGTCTTCCATTTCTAGAATACTGCTTTCAAGTTCATTTCCTTTGTAAAGGCCCTCTAATATATTCCTTCCACCGTTCAGCTTTCCCCTCTTTGCTTAGTACTGGTTTTCCATCTGAGTTCTTTATTTTCATACAGCTGCTTTTCTTGTCTCCAAACATCTTTTATTTTCCTGTAGGCGGTATCTACCTTTCCCCTAGTTATGCATTCTTCTATTGTTCTACATTTGTCCTGTAGCCACTCCTGCTTAGCCAGTCTACACGTCCTGTCAATCTCATTTTTCAGATGTTTGTACTCCCTTTTTTCTGTTTCACTTGCTGAATTTTTATATTTTCTCCTCTCATCAATTAGTTCAGTATATCCTGTGTTATCCAGGGATTTCTATTAGGCCTTGTCCTTCTGTCTATATGGCCCTCTGCTGCCTTCACTACCCTATCTCTCAGAGCTACCCATTCTTCTTCTACTGTATTACTTTCCCCCGTTTCAAGCCCATCCTTGCCTAATGCTCGCTCTGAAACTCTCAACCTCCTCTGGTTCCTTCAGTTGTCCAGGTTCCATCTCCTAACCTTTCTACCTTTCTGCAGTCTCTTAAGTTTTAATCTGCAGTTCATAATCAGTAAGTTGTGGTCAGAGTCTATATCTGCCCCTGGCTATGTCTTACAAATTAGAACCTGATTTCTAAATCTATTCCTTATCATTATAAAGTCAACCTGGTACCTTCCAGTGTCTCCTGGTCTCTTCCACGTATACAGCCTTCTTTCATGATGATTAAACCAAGTGTTGGTGATCATTAAATTGTGCTCTGCGCAAAATTCTACCAAGCGATCTCCTCTTTCATTCCTTTTTCCCAGTCCATATTCACCTACTAAATTTCCTTCTCTTCCCTTTCCTATTACCGAGTTCCAGTCCCCCATCACAATCAAGTTTTCGGCTCCCTTAACTTTCTGAATGATTTATTTTATCTCCTCATACATTTTTTTTAATATCCTCATTATCGGCCGTGCTAGTTGGCATATAAACTTTCACTACTGCGGTCGGTGTTGGCTTCATGTCTATCTTTACTACGATACAGCATTCACTATGCTGTTCATAGTAACTTACCCGCATTCCTATTTTCTTATTCATTATCAGACCTACTCCTGTGTTACCACCAACTGATTTTGTATTGATAACCCTGTACTCACCTGACCAGAAATCCTGTTCATCCTGCCACTGAACTTCACTAATTCCTACCATGTCTAACTTTAACCTATCCATTTCCATTTTCAGATTTTCTAACTTACGTACATGATTAAGGGTTAGAACATTCCACACTCTGACCCGTAGAATGCTTGTTATGTTTTTCTTAAAGACGACATCCTCCTTAGTAGTCCCCACCTGGAGATCCGAATGGGGGGACTATTTTACCTCCGGAATATTTTACCCAAGAAGACGCCATCATCGTATAGTCATACAGTAGAGCTGCATATCCTCTGGAGAAGTAACAACTGTAGTTTTCCCTTGCTTTCAGCCATTTGCAGTAACTGCTTGGAAAAGCCATGTTAGCTTATGTTACAAGCCCAGTTCAATCAATCATCCAGACTCTTGCCCCTGTAACTACTGGAAAGGCTGCTGCCCCTCTTCAGGAACCACACGATTGTCTGGCCTCTCCATAGATACCCCTGCACTGTGGTTGCACCTATGGTACGGCTATCTGCATCGTCGGAGCACGCAAGCCACTCCACCTTGGCAATGTCTGTGATTCATGGGGATAGTTCTATGTTCTGCAATATTTAGAGTTGTGCATATGTAAGAGGGCTCTCTGTAAAATGTGCATTTGTTCTATTTCATTAGCATGCCATGAAATACATACCAACGAATTGAACAATGATCGTCTGAAGCATGTTCACACAAACTGGGGAAATTCTGTAATGATGAATATTCTAAACATCATTATGAGTGACAGTAACATAAATAAATAAAACGCGTGCGCGCGCGCGCGCGCGCGCGCACACACACACACACACACACACACACACACACACACACACATATAAACGCAAGCTTCTTCAGGCAGAGTAGGGAAGGAGAGGGAAAAGGAAAGGATGAGGGTTTTAAGGGAGTGGGTTAGGACTCTTCCCAATCCCTGTAGAGGAAAGAATTACCTTGGGGGGAAAAAAAAGGAGGATAAACAAATACACACACACTCCCACACATATACACAAATACAAACACACCTAGGCAGACATATTGTAGAAAGCAAAGAAGTTGGACAGAGATACCACTTGAGGCAGAGGCTCTGTCTAGAGAACCGAGGCAAAGATGTTAAAGATGGTGGGCGGGAATTTGAATTTAGTGGAGGTTAAGACCAGGTGGGCAATGGGAAGAGAGAATATGCTGAAGGGCAAGTTCCCATCTCCGGAGTTCTGGAAGATTGGTGTCGGGAAGTATCCAGATAACCGTCTCAGGTGAGGCATGTCACGTGACTGATTTTCAAACGTGAAATGTATGCAGTCTTCCTTTCACGCTATAGTCACTCGTCCTAACGACAAACGTACACTATGTTCTTTCCAGTCATTCATAACCAGTACAGGCTAAGAAAATAAACATGAAAAAGAGAACAAACTACCAAGACAAGACAGGTGATAATGTTTTAATGGAAACAGATAATGAAACTGTGGAAGATATATTAAAATAGTAGTTTAAAGGGGTGAAAAGTTGAAAAAAGAGTGTTTGTCAAAGCTGAACTCAAATATTAATTCATTTAGGCTGTTTGTTAAAATACGGCCAGAGAAAATATTATGTATTGGCTGCATAAATATTATCACAATAGTAGAGTTGTAATATTATCATCCATAATTATTCATTATTTATATTTTTATTATTTTTGTCTGAAATGTTTCAAAAAATCATAAAACTACAGGCAAACCTAAAGTGGAACATAAATCCCTCCAGTGCATTTTTTTTAAATATTAGCTGCTTTACTGGAGTTAACAAAGCAGTCCCCTCCCCTCCCCCTCCCTGGTTGACTGGTGTGGCATCAGCATAATGTTCAATCAGTAATGTGTGTGTGGGAAATTTATGTGACACATTTACTACTTGCGTAACACAGTGTTGCTCTGGAATCATTTCTGTGAAAATAAATAAGAAGAAATTTGGAGTTGTAAAAGGAAATGGCAAACTACTGGCATATATTGACATAAGTAATGGCAAAGTCTGTCATACCTGTTATACATTATGAAGTGCTGTTACTCTATCAAGTTTTGAGCACAGAAAAAGTTACTTTGGTTTCACTTTGTAATGCTGTAAATATAACATTTTGTCACTTTTCAAAAAGCAAAAAATAAACACTGGTTCTCAAACAGTGGTTACTTAGAAAGTTTTATGGGACAAAAACAAAACTTAAAAGTATAGTTGTTGACATGACTGTAAAAGTTCCTTAGTTGAATATTTATGGATGAGAGAGTACCAGATTAGATGGCAAAGTGCCAAAGTTAAATACAGTGTAATGAATCATACTATTGTTTAAAACTTAATGTATGTAAGAATGACATGAATTTAATTTCTTTCAGAACAGGTGACAGATATAAATTAGTTATTTCATTAACTCTAAGAGTTATGATTTCAAAGAATTTGTGCTTATACACACACAAAGTTATAATCACATTTGATAAATACATTGATTAGAGTGAACTCTCTTTTTGACTTATTTCTGCCATTTTAACTTACTTACATATATTCTTATCTTGAGCAAGACAGCATTTATAAAAAGACACTTTTCACACATATGTTGAGTACAATTTGTAAAATAATAATAATAATAATAATAATAATAATAATTAATAATAATAATAATAATAATAATAATAATAATAATTATTATTATTATTGTTATTATTATTATTAATTAGGAATAAAATAATGTGATTGCACACATCACATAAGATGGTGAAAACAAAAGCAAAAAATACTAAGTGAATGAATGATGAGCAGTAACCAGTTATATGTATTTAGTTAATATTGCATATGTAGATTTCACTTACGGTCTGACCATTATCAGTGCTTTTATAATCAAAAAATTTTGTGTGTCTTAAACCCCATTTTTAAAGCATTGATAATAGTCATGCAGTGACCGAAAACTACATATGCAATATTAAATAAATATTAGCAACTGTTTTATGCTCGCCATTCACATGTTATAACAGTTGCTGAGCATGGTAATACAATATGGGACCAAACTTGAAAAAATACTAATTTTGCATGTATTTGTTCACTTAGGATATCGCTGCTGGGGAGGAGTTACGTGTGTGGTATGCCAAGGAATATGCCGCCTGCATGGGAACTTCACCTCTACACAAAACTGAAGGTAATTTTATATGTATATATATATATTGACAGAGCTTCTCTTAACTGTTACCTCTGTCCCACCTCATTGCTTTCTACGAATGTCTACCTTTTTGTGGTTGCGTGTGTATGTGTGTGGGTGTGTGTGCGCTTGTTTGCCTTTCCTTTTATCCCCTTAAGGTAAATCCTTCTACTCCTGGGATTGGAATGACTCCTTTTCCACTTCTTTAAAATCCGTATCCTTCCCTTTCTCCCCTCCTTCCTTCCTCTTTTACTGAAGAAGCTACCACGCCCGCTTGGGCACACCAAGGTGTGTGTGTGTGTGTGTGTGTGTGTGTGTGTGTGTGTGTGTGTGTGTGTGTATGTGCGCTTGTTTTCCTTTCCTTTTTTCTGCTTAGGATGGGTACTCCCACACCCCAGATTGGACTGACTCCTCTTCCACTCCCTTAAAATCCACATCCTTTCCTTTGCCCCTCCGTCCTTCCTCCTTTGCTGAAGAACCGGCCAACAGTTGCGAAAGCTTGTATGTGTGTTTGTATCTGTCGACGAGCCTGTGCTTTGAGTAAGTTATCCCATATATGAAGTTTACTTACCAGGCGAAGCAGCACCGGTAGTGACAGCAAACATGAATACAGCAAACACAAACACACACAAAAGCAAGCTTTCAAAGCCCAGTTTCTTCTTCAGACAGAGGAGGGAAGGAGAGGGAAAAGGAAAGGATGAGGGGTTTAAGGGACTGGGTAAGGAGTCATTCCAATCCCGGGAGAGGAAATACTTACCTTAGGGGAGATAAAAGAAAGGTAAACAAATACACACACACTCACACATATACATACACAAACATACCTGTGTGTGTGTGTGTGTGTGTGTGTGTGTGTGTGTGTGTATGTATGTATGTATGTTTACCTTCCTCCCCCTCCCCATCCCCCAAGGTAAGTCTTTCCTCTCCCGGGATTGGAATGACTCCTTACCCACTCCCTTAAAACCCTCATCCTTTTCTTTTCCCTCTCCTTCCTTACTCTGCTTGAAGAAGCAACTGGGTTGCGAAAGCTTGCTTTTGTGTGTGTTTGGGTTTGCTGTCACTACCGGTGCTCCTTCGCCTGGTAAGTAAACTTCATCTATTTTTTTATATATATTTCCTGCTAGGGACTTTTTCTCTATAATCATCGTATCATAAATTCGAAATCAACATATATAAAAATAAAGTTATTTCTACAAATGTCTGCCTAGGTGTGTTTGCGTGTGTATATGTGTGGGCGTGTGTGTATTTGTTTAGCTTCCGTTTTTTCCCCAAAGGTAAGTCCTTCCACTCCCGGGATTGGAATGATGCCTCATCCACTCCCTTAAAACCCACATCCTGTCCTTTTCCCCCTGCTTCCTTCCTCTTCTCCTGATGAAGCAACCAACGGTTGTGAAAGCTTGAATGTTTGTATGTGTTTTTATTTGTGTGTGTATATATATATATATATCGAAGTATGGAAAGGAAACTTCTACTAAATTTTATATTGCAGGTGAATGTTCTCAGTTCTAATGATATAATGAAACTACCTCATAAATTATGTATCAGGCTAGGTGATTGTCCCAAACCTTTGCATAAAACATATCTGCAAAGAGTAAATGTTAATATTTGATATCAGCACATAGTTTTGAATTGTCAAGATGTTTTCCCCCACTTCATCTCTCTAATATTCATTTTTTGCTTTATTCCATCGAATTAAGTTATCAATGTAATGTTTCTTGTAAGTTGTAAACATAGAGATTCTACTTCAACATTTGTTAGTCATTCAATTTGAATATACCCTTTGCCATGTACGCGTGTGCTTGCCCATGTATGTATGTATGTGTGTATATTGAGGGGAAAATGGGAGGGGACATATAGTATGTCTGCCTAGGTTTGTTTGTGTCTGTGTGAATGTATGGGTATGTGTGTATTTGTTCACCTTTCTTTTCTTCCCCAAGGTAAGTCTTTCCTCTCCCGGGATTGGAATGGCTCCTTACCCCCTTCCTTAAAACCCTCATCATTTCCTTTTCCCTATCCTTCCCTTCTGCCTGAAGAAGCAACTGGTGTTGCGAAAGCTTGCGTTTGTGTGTCTGTGTGTATTTATTTATTTATTTATTTATTTGTGATGCTGTCACACCTGTGCTCCTTCGCCTGGTGAGTAATCTTCGTCTATTTTTTATATATAAATAGAGTAATTAAATTGATATTGAAATAATAAAGGAAACAAATGAAGTATTATTCAAAGAAGGTGACACACAGTTGGAAGAAAGACCTGAATTGGACAAAAGTACAGGATAGTGAGTGGAAGAAAGGGTGGACTGTTTGACAAGGGGTGTAAGGGTGAAAGGTTATCACAGATTGAGACCAGGAATCATAGAATGTATTGTGGGAACAACTCCCATCTGTATAGTTCAGACCCCTCAGGGGGTCCACAGCTCTTTTGTGGGTACGTGTGTGGCGTGCACGGGGCCCGAGCCGAAGGGGCCTTTCTTCCCGCCCCAGGCTGCTTCACTTTCCCTCGCGGTTCATGCCTTAGCCCGGAAACGGGCGTCCATTGTGAGTCAAGGTGGTTTCCTGTCCTAGTTTTCCTTTTTCCTTGGTTTCTTCCTTTCCTAACCTTTGCTTCTGTCTTTCTCTCCTTGCTGTACTTTTCTAGCCTTCCTCTCCTTCTCATTTAGTCTCTGCTTCGGCGTTTGAGACACTTCTTTCTCTTCACTTCCTCTATTCTTCTTTCCTCCCTGTGCTTGTCTGAACATCGACCCACGCATTATCATGCGTAGCAGGTAACGGGTTAACGCATAATTCCCCACCCCGGGTAGACAAGTAGGGCATGTACGTACTCCCTGGTAAAGGCCAGGCCCAGAGAGGGGTGATTAACCGGTCTGGTACCTTCTGAAAATGCCGATTGGTCCCTCTGTCCGTTCTTGGGAGGTGTGAACAATCACTTACAGCATAGAAAGGAGCGCGCCATCGGAGACGCCGGTAATCACGGGGGACACTTCCGCAATGACTTCCTTCTTTTCTACTGTGACTTTGACCCAAAAAAGAAAGATCGATCACCTCAGCATAAGAAAACTTTGCCTAATCTTCCGAAATTTCTGGTTGTTTCCCGAACTGACAGTCAAGATTTCACTTCTGTAAATCCATTCGTAATTCCGAAATGTGTTGATGTGATTGCTGGCCCTGTTAAGACCTGTTCGTGGCAGCGCAATGGATCATTGTTGCTGGAAGCGGACAGTGCTTTCCAGGCGCAAAAACTGATATGGACTACGCTGATACACACGTTTCCTGTCCAAGTAGAATGCACACTCAACTCGTCACGGGGGGGTAGTTTTCACGAGATCCCTTGATGGGTTGTCAGATGAAGAAATACAAAACTACATGTTTGATCTGGGTGTATCAGCTGTGCATAGGGTGTTGAAAAAGGTCGATAACAAGCTAATACCAACTCGTACTGTGTTTTTGACGTTCGACAGAGTTGAACTCTCGTCCAAGGTCAAAGCAGGATATGAAGGTATCTCCGTTTGCCCTTATGTACCAAACCCTACACTCTGTTTCCAATGACATATATTCAACCACACCCGTCAATCTCGCCCTCATACACCAAAATGTGTCACTTGTGGTAGGGATGCCCATGAGGGCGATTGCCCACCTCCGTCCCCTCACTGCCTTAATTGCAATGTTGACCATGCTGCTTCCTCTAGGGACTGTCCTGTTTATAAGGATGGAAAGGTCATTCAGCAAATTCAGGTCACGGAAAAGGTCTCAACATCTGCTGCTCGAAAGTTGCTGGCGAGTCGGAAGCCCATTGTCTTTCCAGCGGGACATACAGTAAGGTCCTCACCTCCACTCGACCTACTAAGGATTCAGGTACGCAGACCTGTGTTTTTATTTTCGCTGACACAGTTGTGCGATCGGCCAGCCCAAAGATCGCCAGTTCCACGTCCCCGCTTCCTCCTGCTGCTTCTAAAGTACAGTCTTCATCAACCCTCTAATAAACCGCGGGAACCTAAAAAAGGTGCCCAGACTTCGAAAAAGGAACCTGTCTGTGAAGATTTTCTCCATACTCAGGTTTCTCAACCGTCAACCCTCAACCCTCTCTTCTCACCGTCACTCCTCCAAAAAAAAAAAAAAATGTTCCTCTCCTTCCCCGCCGAGGCTTGACTCATCTGTCACGCCGCCCAACAGTAGTCGGCCCCGATCATCTTCTGTCTCGCCGGGATGTACTACTTTTAGCCGGACAACCGGCATTTTACTGGCGGTGGAAGCTGCCACTCCTGATCAACTCGGGAAGGTGGCAGATGCGTCAGTTGAACCCATGGAACACAATTTTCTGCCTCTAGATAGCGATAGCAGTACTCCCTCGAAGTTCGGTCCTCAGCAGCCATCGAGGTGATCCCACTTGCTTGTTCCTTTTTATCTTCTTTTTTCTTCTTCTCTCATTTTTTATCATGGCGCTCCTGCAATGAAATATTTGTGGCATTCATTCCAATCGGGAGGAATTAAAACTACTCCTTCAATTGCACTGCCTGCTTCTAGTTCGTCTCCAAGAAACTAAGTTACGTCAATCTGATCATGCAGACTTCCCCCACTACACCTCTGTGAGTTTCTACCTGCCGCCTGTGGAAGGTACTCCAGCCCATGGAGGGGTTCTGATGCTCATTCGGGACGACGTCTATTACCATCCCATTTCATTGCATACTCACCTACAGGCAGTTGCCATCCGCATCACTCTATCCACCTTTTCCTTTTCCGTCTGTAATATCTATTCGCCATCGTCATCCGCCCTTACTAGGGCAGATGTGCTACACCTCATTGACAAGCTCCCTTAACCTTTTGTGTTGGTAGGCGACTTCAATGTCCACCATCCCCTATGGGGTCTCCAGCACCTTTTCCGAGAGGCTCCCTTTTAGTGGACCTTTTCCACCACCTCAATCTCGTCTGCCTCAACAACACCGGTGCACCGACCTTCCTTTCCGACACAATACATACTTATTCCCACTAGACCTCGTGATGTGCAGTCCTCAGCTTGAACATCGGTTTGAGTGGTATGCACTTTCGGACACATACTCAAGTGACCATTTCCCTTGTGTAATCCACCTTCTGCATCATACCCCATCTCCTCGCTCCACCAGTTGGAACATCTCTAAAGCCGACTGGGGGCTTTATTCTCCCATGGCTGTTTTTCATGATCAGAATTTTTCCAGCTGTGACAGTCAGGTCGAATACCCCACAGAGGTTATTCTCACCGCTGCCAACATTCCATACCTTGTACATCCTCTTCTCCACGTTGCGTCCTGGTCCCTTGGTGGGCTGCAGCCTGCCGAGACGCACTTGAAGCCCAGCGCCATGCTTTATGCACCTTCCGCTGCCACCCAACATTGGAGAATAGTATCAGTTATAAACTACTGCAAGCACAATGTCGTCGTGTTATAAAAGACAGCTAAAAAGCTGCTTTTACCAGTTCCTCCTCGGCTGTCTGGGGTGGCCTACGCCGTTTATCCGGCATCAAGGTCCACTCCCCTATTCCTGGCCTGACCGTCGAGTACGCAGTCCTTGTGGACACTGCTGATGTTTCTAATGCTTTGGGCTGCTCCTTTGCGGAGGTTTTGAGCTCTGCCCATTACCACCCTGCCTTCCTCCCACGCAAACAGGCAGAGGAGGCACGGCCACCGTCTTTCAACTCTTTTAATCGTGAAAGCTATAATGTCTCCTTTATCATGCAAGAGCTGGACTGTGCTCTCGCCCTGTCCCGATCTTCTGCTCCTGGGCCCGATTCTATCCAAGAACCTTTCTCCTGCGGGCAAGTGTTTCCTTCTTAGCACCTATAATCGCATATGGACTGAAGGTCAGGTTCCCACAAATTGGTGTGAAGCCATTGTTGTCCCCATCCCCAAACTAGGGAAGGACAAACATCTTCCATCCAGTTATCGCCCCATTTCTCTAACTAGCTGTGTCTGTAAGATGATGGAACGCATGGTTAACGCTCAGTTGGTCTGGATCCTCGAATCTCGACGCCTCCTGACTAATATTCAATGTGGTTTTCATAGACACCGCTCTGCTGCTGATCACCTCGTTACCTTGTCGACCTTCATTATGAATAACTTTCTAAGGAAGCGTCAAACTTTAGCAGTGTTCTTCGACTTGGAGAAGGCTTACGATACCTGTTGGAGAGCGGGCATTATCTGCACATTGCACACATGGGGCCTTTGTGGCCGCCTCCCTCTCTTTATTTAAGTGTTTTTGGCGGATCGCAAGTTCCGGGTACGGGTGGGCTCTGTTTTGTCAGATACCTTTCGCCAGAAGAATGAGGTGGCACAGGGCTCCATTTTGAGCGTTTCTCTCTTTGCCATTGCAATCAATTCGATCGTGGATTGCCTTTCAGCCGACGTTTCCGGATCCCTTTTTGTAGAGAATTTTGCAATTTATTGCAGCGCCTAGTGGACGTGTCTCTTGGAGCGTTGTCTTCAATGCTGTCTTGACTGCCTATATTCCTGAAGCTTTGAAAACGGCTTCCGCTTCTCCACTGAGAAAACGGTGTGTATAAACTTCTGGCGATAAAAGGAATTTCTTCCACCATCTCTACGTCTCGGCCCAGTTGCTCTCCCATTCGTGGAGACAACAAAATTCTTGGGGCTAATGCTGGATCGGAAACTTTGGTGGTCACCACACTTGTCCTATCTGGCTGCCCATTGTTCCCGATCCCTTAATGTTCTTCGTGTGCTTGTTGGCACATCATGGGGAGCGGATCATCCCGTCCTGCTTCACCTGTACCAGGCCATTGTTCAGTCGAAGCTGGACAGAAGCTTTGTATACTCTTCTGCACGGCCATCCCTTCTCCGCAGTCTCAACTCCATTCACCATCAGGGATTACGCCTGGCGACTGGTGCATTTTATACCAGCCCCGTTGTAAGTCTCTATGCCGAAGCTGCTGTATTACCCTTGACCTCTCGGCGTGACATACTCTTGTGTTGGTATGCATGCCGACTGCTGTCGATGCCCAAGCATCCATTATTCTTTGATGACTCCCTCGATCGCCAGTATCAGTTGTCTGCAATAGCCTTGCCTCCACCTAGAGTTCGGTTTCGCCGCCTGCTTCAGCGGCTCGATTTTACCCTTCCTTCCACCTTTCGGTTAAGCGAGAGCCCATTGCCACCGTGGCATCAGGCCCAGGTTCACACCCACACACCACCTTGAACTTAGTTCGCTTCCCAAAGAGAGCAGCTCCGGGTTTGGTATACCGCTCGAGGCTTGTCGAACTCCGTTCGCGGTTCGATAATGCCATATTTACTTACACTGATGGTTCCAAGGGCACTGACGGTGTGGGATCTGCCTTCGTCATCGGGGACGACCTATTCCAATACAAGCTCCCTGACCGGTGCTTGCATTTCACAGCTGAGCATTTTGCCCTCCACCAGGCTGTTTTATACATCCGCCGTTGCCACCATCCCTTTTATGCCATCTGTTCTGACTCACTTAGTGCCCTAGCAGAGACCTAAGGACCCTTTCGTGACCCTTGTTTTCTGTGTGTCCCTGGCCACATGGGTGTGCCCGGGTATGAGACCGCCGACATAGCAGCCTAGGCAGCAGCTCTTTTGCCTTGCATGGCTACTTTTTGCGTCTCATCAGACAATGTTCAACGGGCTTTTCGCTGGTGTATTGTGTCGTCCTGGCACAGTGCGTGGTTCTCACTCCACGACAATAAACTGAGAACCGTAAAACCAATTCCAACCGCTTGGAGGACCTCCTCACGCCCCTCTCAGCGAGGGGAGGTCATCCTGGCCCCGTTGCGGATCGGTCACTGTCGATTCAGCCACCGTCATTTGCTAACCGCTGACCCTGCACCGCTGTGCTCCTGTGGTGAATTGCTGACGGTGCAAAATGTTTTACTGTCTTGTCCTAATTTTAATCATCTCCGCATCTCCGTGTAGCCCTTAACTTACCATCTCCTCTGGAGGAACTTTTAGCTGATGACACCCGAGCAGCTGCTCGAGTTTTGCGTTTTATCAACATGGCCAATTTATCAAAGGATATTTAACCCTTCTATTTGTTTTTTAACTTTCTCTTGATACTCTCCTATCTGGTAGTTATAAATTTTTTCAAGATGCTAAATCACAAGGCTGCTTTCACAGGTGCTGATTGGGTGGAATAAACCTACGACAGAGCTGGAATAGGAAGTTCTGGGTTGGCAGACTGGGTAGACCTTACATTAGAGTCTTCCACAAGGATGTGATTGCTGTAGTAAGGAGTTTGGATTTGGGAGGGGCATAATGATGGACTAGGATGTTGTGGAGGTTGAGTGGACAACAAAACACCACTTTAGGAGGGGTCAGAAGTATCTTATGTAGGCTATGTCGCATTCTGTGGCATCCAGCTGAAAGTTGTTGTAATGATTTATAAGATTGTTGGCAAGACGTGCTTCCAGATGGCAAAATGGTATGAACTGCACACAAAACACACACAAGTCTTCTCAAACATCAAAATCAGCAGTAGCAGTACACTGTATTTCCAAGGTGTTATGTTATCTCAGGAGGCTGGGTATTTGAGGGAGGTACCACTAGATTAGATTAATACTTGTTCCATAGAACATGAATACAACACTTCATAATGATGTGGAACATGTCAGGTTAATGAAGGGTGTTTGTACAAGATGTTACATTACACAAAATATTACGTGACATGATGTTTCTTTTTAAATTTACTAATTAGTATCCAAAAACTCATCCAATGAGTAGAAGGCGTTGTCATTCAGAACTTCTTTCAATTTGTTTTTAAATGCTGGTTGCCTATCTGTCAGGCTTCTGATGCTACTTAGTAGGTGACCAAAGACTTTTTTGGCTGCATAATTTCTCCCCTTCTGCGCCAAACTCAGATTTAGCCCTACATAGTGAAGATCATCATTTCTCCTGGTGTTATAGCTGTGCACACTGCTATTACTTTTGAACTGGTTTGGATTCTTAACAAAAACATTTCATAAGTGAATATATATATATATAATGTGAAGTTACTATGAGGATAACTAAATCCTTAAATAGATGTCTGTAGGCTGATCATGAGTGGACGCCAGCAATTATTTTGATTAAACACTTTTGTGCAATGAATACTTTTTTACTCAATGATGAATTACCCCAGAATAAGATGCTATACAAAAGCAGTGAATGAAAATAGGTATATTAAGCCAATTTACTGAGATTTTTATCGCCAAAATGTGCAATAACCTTAACAGCATACTTAGCTGAATTCAAACGTTTCAGCAGATCATCTGTGTGTTGCTTCCAGTTTAATCTCTCATCAATGCACACACCTAAAAATTTTGAAAATTCTACCTTAGTTACATACTTCTGTTCATAGTCTATATTTAATACTGGAGTTGTTGTCATATACTGTGTTTTATCAAACTTTAATGAGTCCATTTGCAGAGAACCACTTAATTATTTTGTGAAAAACATTATTTACAATTACATCACTTGGTTCTTGTTTTTTGGATGTGATTACTATATTTGTATCATCAGTGAAAAGAACTAACTTTGCATCTTCATCAGTGTAGAAAGGCAAGTCATTTATGTGTAGCCACCCCCTTTTTTATGCAATGGTTTGGCAATGGCATATTTCAGTCTATTAGGGAAAACACCTTGCTTGAGAGCTATTACGTAAGTGACTGAGAATCCTACTTATCTGTGGGGAACAAGCTTTAAGTACCCGGCTGGAAATGCCATCAATTCCGAAAGAGCTTTTACTTTCCAGTGAGCTTATTATTTTACTGATTTCAAGGGGAGAGGTTAGTGGAATTAGAGTTGTATCAAACTGTGTAGGTATGGCCCCTTTTCATTTCTGATTTATTTTTAGTACACTAATCATTCCAGTTTTATGGTAATACAGTCTTCCTGCACTTTTGTTGCCTTGTTTCCTTTTCAATAATATTCCAAATAGTTTTAATTTTATTATCAGAGGCACTGATCTCAGACCTGATATACATGCTTTAGGGCTTTTTAACAACTTTTCTTAGTATTGCGCCGCGGCAGAGCGGCCGAGTGCATTTAGGCACTATGCTACAATGTGCGAGGCCGTTCCCCCATCGGAGGTTCGAATCCCCCACTAGGGCGTGGATGTTTGTGTTGTCTTTAGTATTAGCTACCTTATAAGTAGTTTGTAAGTTTAGGGACTGATGACCCGCTGTTAAGTCCCATAAGCTTAACAAACATTTGAATTTTTTTCTTAGTATTGCACAATTAATTTTTATAATACTGAACAATTTCTGGATCAGTACTCCCTCTTGCTGTCAGATGCAGTTCCCATTTACAGTTGCAAGATATTCTTATTCCTTACGTTAGCCATGTTTTTTTTTCTCCATGTTTTCTTTGAATTTTGTTTAACTACTTTCTTGGGAAAACAATTTTCAAATAACCTTAAAAATGTATCATGAAATAAGTTATATTTCAGGTTTGCATCAGGTTCCTGTAGGCTTTCCCTGAAGTTTGCATTGTTTATATTGTAAATTGAACGGACTACTTTGAAAGTCTGATTTGATTTACTTCTTGGAGCTATGTAAACAAGCTGGGCACCATGGTCTGAAAGGCCATTCTCAATAGGATAAGCATTTCTGTTCTTAAACTAATCTGAGTCTATAAAAAAGTTATCTATCGATGTGCTGCTGTTCTTTGTTATCCGAGTAGGAAAATCAATAATGGAGCTTAAATTGAAAGTTCTGAGTAATACTACAAGTACATTACACTCTTTCAGTGAATCAACATTGAAATTCCCACAAATGATAATTTGCTTCCCCATCTGACAGATAGCACAACAATGCATCCAAGTTTTCTAGAAAAAGGTGAAAATTCCCTGCGGGGGACGTATTCACTGTTACAATTATGAAAGTTCCCTCATTTAGTTTAATTTCAGTGGCATATGTTTCTATATACTTTGCTCTATGCAAAAACTTTTTGTTTCTAAATTTTTCACATTGTGGAAAGTTTTGACATACATGGCAACTCCTCCTCTCACCATATTATCTCTACTTACATGTGAAGCTAATTTGTACCCATCAAAATTTATCTTTTCCACATCAGTGACAATGTGATGCTCAGACAGGCATAGTACATTTATTACAATATTAGTTACTAAATCTTCTAAACAAACTAAAAGCTCATAAACTTTATTCTTCAATCCCCCAATATTTTGATGAAATATACAAACATTGTTTTTCACTGTACTTTTGTGAGTATCTTGAAATTTTTTAACATCTGTAGTACCTGCCTGACTGATTTTCTCATTGGACGGTGATCTTAACCTAAAAAAGAGTTTCTACTATGAGTCATAGTTCCTCCCTCCTGTAAATTTTGTGCTATAAGCCCAGCCAATTTACCCTCCCCTTTCCTGTTGAGGTGGAGTCCATGCCTAGTATAATCCCGCCTAGAGAGAGAATCCACAAGAATCACACCAGATCCAAGCACCCATTCCAGCTCCAAATAAACTCTCCTGATAGAAGAGTTCAAGTGAGGCTGGTCATGGCACTCCAGAACTCACACAAACCCAACACTGGTATGATTCCATTCCAGGTCACACTCTATGCTGTACCCCAGATCTCTGTCAATACTATTGCCGGCCCACCCACAATAACCACAGTGTCTTCTTTAGCAAAGTCTTTACAGAGTGAATCTAAATCCTCTGTCACCTGCCCCAGACCAGCTCTCAGCTTGAAAAAACTTGTGACCTGCTATTCTGACCCTAATTCATCCTGCAGAAGTTGGCCCACACCTCTTGCATGCGAACTGCAACAAAATTTTCTTACTCTTTGCAGACTTCCCTTCATTCTTATTCAATTTGCTACTGAAAATTTGTTGTGCCCTGTCTACATCTACTTCTCTCTGAGGCTCATCAGTTTCTAACTGAGGCAACAGGTCATACCTGGGCCATTCCGTGCCAAGTGGTCTAATATCGAGAAAAGTTCCCACATGACCCTCATGGATTTTGATGAAATTTTGTATGAAGATTCACACATGTTCTCAATGAACAGTGGTAAAGTTTCAGTTTCAAAAATTCAATACTTCCGGAGATATAGTCACTTGTTTAAGACCATAGCACAGCTTCCAATAGTGCGTCCTTGAATTTTCAGCAACTTTGAGATGATATATCTCTGGGAGTTTTTGCATGAATGAAACAAAACTTGGCCATCTTATACAACTTTTAGAGCTCTTTAAAGTAAAATATTAAGAACAGGATTTCTGAGCAATTTTCACATAGAAAATTTGGGGCAAAGTTGGGCGAAAAAATTGCTGGTTAAAAAAAGTGCGAACTTTAGTTTTTTATATCTCCAGAAGTAATTGTGGGATGTATATGAAACTTTGCACACCACAACTCACCAACAGAAGGTCTTAGAATATAAAGTTTCATTCTCCTAATGCTTCCCATTATTTCACAAATCTAGGGTAAAGTTGACGATTTTTCAAAAAGTGCTAAAAATGGGTATTTTTAATCAAATTTTTTAAAAAAGTGTTTTCTCCAAACTCCTTTAAACTATGCTCATTAGAAAGAGCATATTCTAAACTATCTAGAAAAGTGGATTTGGTTTTGCAATGCAAGCATATAAGGCCCTAAAAAGTAGCATAATCCTAGAGGCGCACTGGAAGTTTGAACCCATTTTTCTGGCACTCAAATTATACCTAAAATCTTTTATTATGTCTAATAAATATTTGTTAATGCCTGGGATAAGTGAAATAAGAAGTCCTGATGAATAGGATGTAGCTAAAGTCCGAATAGTAAAAGAATAAAAATAGAAACAATGTTATTTCTGAACTGTCCCCCCATCCCACATATCTCTCTCTCTCTCTCTCTCTCTCTCTCTCTCTCTCTCTCTCTCTCTCTCTCTCTCTCTCTCTCTCACACACACACACACACACACACACACACACAAAACTGAATTTAATTCATAAAATTTATTTCCATAATCATTATCTAATTATTAGTAGCCTGTTTAATGAACAAACACTAGCTTACTGATGGAAAAGAAATGTATAAATGAGTTGCTATGGTTTAACCACTGCTAGTTTCATTTCACCTGAGAAAACCAGCATCCCCATCCCCACAGGAGCAACAACAGCCACGGGTGGGTTCCTTTACCACAGGATATCCCAAGCGTGATAAGCATTTCTTTGCACAGGTTCCCATGCCTGATAATAAAATTATTGAAGTGTCCTGGGTAAAATTAGAAGCCACTCATAGTTTGCTTAGTTTCCTCTAACCTATTTCAGTTTTTGATAGGGTATGGTGGTTCAATTTCAATCATTTCGGACAAATGTAATTGTAACTGCAAACATATTGAGAAAAGAAATCATTTCAACTATGGCACTTGTTCTTGAATGTTTAATGAATATGTAACACAAATATTAGACAATTACATATGTTGGTATGAACACAAAAAAAGGTTACAGAATTGAGAAAAATCGATAGAAAATGTACCACACTATGTATGATTATGATCACTTCCTCGTACAATTTTAATCACTGACTTTTTCCACATAAAAAGCACTTTTACCCTTCGGGCACCAGTGCATTCTTCACTGTACCAAACGTTGCACAATAACGAGTTTACAAGCACGTGGAAACTAGAACATTTATAAGAGCACGTTCGACGAAGTAGCTACAAGTACATCTTTACAGGAAAAAAATTATGTCTCCTTAACACAGAGTGTTGTATTCTTGAAAAAGACAGGAGGAGCTGTAGAAACCTGCTACACTGCAACACCACACAAAGGCAAGTGCTAGCAACAATAAAAACAAAGAGCTTCTTGTCCTAATGGATTTTTTTGAAAATTATTCTTTTATTATTCAGGATGCTGTGCAAAGCTTCCACTGGAAAGCAACAATTCATCCATTTGTTATCTACTTTCATCAAAATGAGAAAGTGGAATCTTTAAGTTTCTGCATTATCAGTTCTTGTTTGTGGCATGACACAGGTACACTTAACGTTTTTGTCAAGGAGCTCATCAAATATATATAAAAGCACAGTTTGCACAGATATCTCACATGCATAATTTCAGTGATGGCTCCAGTGCTCAAACTTACTCACCTAGACCTGTTTCATTTCTTCTCTGAAAACATTAATCAAATCATATTTGTTTTCGTCAGTAAAGATGAATTGGGGGGGGGGGGGGGGAATTGTCACAAGAAGTGAGGTTTAAACTTGGACAAACTGTAACAGGCACTAGAGAAAATCGTCACTTTTTACGTATTGATGAAACAATAATTCAGGCCAGCAGAGTTTCAAACGATTGATCATCTTTTCTAGCTACAATGGGTCAGATAACTAAAGAAGGCATATTAATGTCTGCTCTCCAACCTGGACAATATGTTGCATGAATCTAAGAAACTTTTTGCTGGATTGGGAATATCTGTGAGACTTCCACTGAGCAAAGGGGTGCATTAATAAACTTTATGCACCCTCATGGTCCAGCAGATTCATTGTATTGACCACCAATGAGTCACAAATGCTGGGTTCCATCACATCACATTATTGCAGTTATTCCAGCTCTGTCAGTAAATTCGTCTGTGTTGACATTCATCAGGCTTGGAAACCTGTGTAAAGAAACTCACCCATAGCTGTTGATGCTCGAGCGTAGCCCCTATGGTGATGGAGATACTGGTTTCCTCAGGTGAAATGAATCTAGCAGTGGTTAAACCACAACAACTCATTTATATACTTATTTTCCTTCAGTAAGCTGGTGGTGTTCATTAAAAATGCTAATAATAATTAGATAATGATTGTGCAAATAAATTTTACAATTTACATTCATTCTAAATTATAATTTTGTGAGTGTGTGTGTGTGTGTGAGAGAGAGAGAGAGAGAGAGAGAGAGAGAGAGAGAGAGAGAGAGAGAGAGGTGGGATAGGGGGACAGTTAAGAAATAACATTGTTTCTATTTTTATTCTTTTACTATTCGGACTTTAGCTACATCCTATTCATCAGGACTTATTATTTAACTTATCCCAGGCATTAACAAATGTTTATTAGACATAATAAAAGATTTTAGGTATAATTTGAGTGCCAGAAAAATGGGTTCAAACTTCCAGTGCGCCTCTAGGATTATGCTACTTTTTACGGCCTTATATGCTTGCATTGCAAAACCAAATCCACTTTTCTAGATAGTTTAGAATATGCTCTTTCTAATGAGCATAGTTTAAAGGAGTTTGGAGAAAACACTTTTTTGAAAAATTTGATTAAAAATACCCATTTTTAGCACTTTTTGAAAAATCGTCAACTTTACCCTAGATTTGTGAAATAATGGGAAGCATTAGGAGAATGAAACTTTATATTCTAAGACCTTCTGTTGGTGAGTTGTGGTGTGCAAAGTTTCATGTACATCCCACAATTACTTCTGGAGATATAAAAAACTAAAGTTCGCACTTTTTTTAACCAGCAATTTTTTCGCCCAAGTTTGCCCCAAATTTTCTATATGAAAATTGCTCAGAAATCCTGTTCTTAATATTTTACTTTAAAGAGCTCTAAAAGTTGTATAAGATGGCTAAGTTTTGTTTCTTTCATGCAAAAACTCCCAGAGATATATCATCTCAAAGTTGCTGAAAATTCAAGGACGCACTATTGGGAGCTGTGCTATGGTCTTAAACAAGTGACTGTATCTCCGGAAGTATTGAATTTTTGAAACTGAAACTCTACCACTGTTCATTGAGAACATGTGTGAATGTTCATACAAAATTTCATCAAAATCCATGAGGGTCATGTGGGAGCCTCTAGACCACTTGGCATGGAATGACCCACCTATTTTGAACCTTAATAACAAAGCTGTCTGAAGAAATTCTTGGCCTGTTCCTTATGCCTTTTACTACTTCCCACCCCTGTTTACCCTTCTCCCCGCTTAACCTATTCAGAGTGATGATACAACCAACATTTTAACAGTCAACACATTATACTTGACTTTATTGGGTCCAGAAATTCTGCTGACACAGTTCATTCACAGTGCTCTCTAAAGCAATGCATACTTATCTGTCACAAGAAAAATCACAATCGGGCAAATTCTGCATCATCCCAAGGACTTCTAGTTCAGTGCCTGAAATCTTGTACCAAACTGCGTGTAGGTTCTCCGGTCTATGCGGAAGTGACTCACTTGGCTTTCATGACAATCTTCATGAATACCCTGGCCAGTGGTGTGATTGATAAATGAGGATTCTACACCCCTTCTCCCCTCTCCCTTCCACTATATTTCCTCACTGTCACCGTGTACTTCTGGTTGTGGTTGTGAAGGTGGAGAAAATTTGGATGGAGGCACAACAGAAGAGGTGGGAGCAATGACTGTGGGTGATGCACCAAGCACCTGGAAAAATCTGGGCTTTCACACAGGATGGGTTTGCTTGTAGTTAGGAGCTTGCCAATGTTAGGCGGGTAATGGAGCCCCTTAGGGAGATGGCTGCTAAGGAGAGGAAGAAGGCCAACATTCACTCAACGTGCATACCGGATGGAGTCGTTCCAGATTCTGTTTACAATCAAGAGTACGGGGTGCAGCCAACTACAGGTGGTGGCTCGCACCAGCACCAATGATGTTTGTCATTTTGAATTGGAAGAGATTCTCTCTAGTTTTGAGTGGCTATCTGAAGTGTTAAAGACTACCAGTCTCACAAGATGAAGGCAGAGCTCACCATCTGCAGCACTGTTGACAAGACTGTGGTACAGAGCCAGATGGAGGGTCTGAAACAGAGGCTCAGACTGTCCTGCAACCTTGTAGGCGGCAGATTCCTTGACTTGCGTCACTGAGTAGTGGGGTTCCGGGTTCCACAGTATAGATGCAGAGCCCACTTCACGCAGGAAGCAGCTACACAGATAGCAGGAGCTGTGTGGCAAGGACTGGGTGTATTTTTGGGTTAGAGGGCCTCAGGGAACACACACAAAGTGTTTCAACAGGTACAGCTCAAAGATGGACAAAAACATCTAAAAACCAATGGTCTAACAGTTGTAAATTGTTGTAGCTATCTACGGAAAGTCCCACAGCTCCAAGTGCTAAAAGAAAGTACTGAATCTCAAATCATTATAGGTACTGAAAGCTGGAGATAAATTCAGCTGAAATTGAAGGGTAGGATACCAGAAATGTAGGATGAGATTCACCCTGAGCTCCTTGGACAACACCTTTCCTTTTTTTTTTTTTTTTTTTTTTTTTTTTTTTTAAACCCGCATACATTGGCGCATAAACAATCTGTGACTTAACATTATGTAGGTTTACTTGTAGAAGCAACCAAAAAATATTAAATCAATTTATGATAATATCTGTTACATAAACAACTGATACATTCAGGAAAACACAATCCATACATTACTTAACCTTACACAAGATTGAAACGGGTATTGTACACAGATGTTCAGTTTCGCCTTTGATTAGCACCAAAACAGTCCGAAATCAGTTTGTCAAAATGTACTTGCTTTAAGCAACTGGTTAAGTGTGGGAAAACACATTAAGGCTGTGTTCACACTGCTGGCCAGGCAGAGCCGAGACATTAAACACATTGCTTTCAATTGCACTGTTCATGCTGCCGGCCGGGCCAAGATGACTCCGCTTCAGCCAGCTCACAAGTCGACAACATTCAGAATGATTGATATTTCTGGTGCAAGCCGATTGGGCTACAGTGTTGCTTCTGCAGCACAAGTATCTCATGTCTCTAGCCTTTTTTCAATACAAGTCTCTCTGCATGAGAACGTTCTTTTTTTTTGAACAGTTAGCTGGTTCTAAGTAGACGGCAGTGAACAAGTTTTGGTCACCACCATATTTTCTTCGGTCTTCTGCTGACGATGCTGTGGACAAGCTCAAAAAAGAAAAACAAGAAACAAAGTGGCACACGCTTCTCATTCCTTACTGACCTGACCTGTATTTTCTGAGGCTAAACTAAATCAGTGCAATCTTCTTTCAGTAAAATTTTTTTAAAAATCGTAGTATCATTGAGACAAAGAAAATTGGCAACAGATAATTCAACAAAAAGTTTGTAGACACTCAGTTCCCCTCAGATAGCTTACTAACAAAATAAATAAATAATAAAATCCTCATACCTGTGTAGAGTTCTTTGAAAGTGGGGATGGGTTGAAATACATTACAGCACGGTCCACATAAAACCGATAAATCTCATGTATGCCACCACTTGCAACATCCCTTATAAGGCTGTGCGCGAGTGCGGCTATTCCCTGTCAAAGGTTCGAGTCCTCCCTTGGGCATGGGTGTATTTGTCGTCCTTAGTTTAAGTAGTTTTTAAATCTAGGGACTGATAACCTAAGTCATTGAGTCCCACAAGAAGACAAACATTTGAGGTAATTACATTTTCTAGTTCCTTTTATCTATTCTTTTTACTTAGATCATTCTTACTTTAATCTCGGTGATATTGCTTTTTTGTGGAAGAAAACTATAAGCAATTATTTTTACCTTGTGGTACATTTTCTGAGAGCTAAAAAATTGAAAAAAATTACTATATATTACTTAGGCGTAGATGTACCTATAAATTTCAGTATAATTTTGGACTTCATCCTTTTATTTTTTCCAACTAGAATGCCAATAAGTATAAAGTCAGAAATTTTTATTTCAGTCCATCAACGCCAAAGTCATAGTTAACATTAATTTAAAATTGTCTTTTAGTTCCAAACACAAAATATATATTTCATTAATTGTATAATGTGGATAAGAAATCAATTGTATGCCTCTTAGAAAGTATTACCTCATGTAAAACCATAAAAGTTAATTGTCAATTGTAATCAGACTCCACCCAAGAAAAAACAGTTTATACTTGTTTTCTGGTTATGGATCATTAACATCATGAGGGAGCGCCATACATTGACAGCAATTAATTTTTTCAATGCTGCAGTGCTTCACGCTACTATCAACATCTGCCGAGATCGAAGGCTTGCGAACGCAGCGCGCCGAAGCTCAGATAACTCACAATTACTTGTGACATGAGATAGATATCTGTGCATTTCAAAACTTTTCTATACTTTTAGCTGTATTTCATTTGGTGTAATGTATGGTCTAAAATGCATAGAACAGTAAGCTGCCCGCTATCCAACTATTTGAATACACAGTTTATATATCATGTTAATATAATATGTGATAGGGAACAACTCACCATAAAGACGAACATTGAGCCACCAACAGACACAAATAAAAGACATACAAACACACACACAATTCTAAATTTTTGGGCACGGCCTTCCTCGGAAAGAGACCACTCATCCACACCATCAATTAGGTACACTCATCCACAAACATCAGCCATCTCTGGCTACCCAACACAGTCTAATTCTTAACATTCCTTACTGGACCTTACATTGTTGTCAATTTATAAATAAAGAGCTAGCACTTGACAAATAGCGTCATTTGAAAATGACTGTTTTGAATTCTGAAAAGGTCATGATTTATTAGAAAACATGCGATTTACTAGCACCTGTCGAAAAATCAGATTTTTTAACCACATACTTTCATCAAAATCGAGTAAGAAGCGTTACGAAATTAAAAACTAGCCAGGAATGAAACAGACATTTTCTTTTTTCACGTGCAAACCACAGCTTGTAGGAGAAAATAAGTAAATAAAATGATGTGGGGTTATGTTATATACAGTCAAAACTTTTTACAACGTGAAAATCGGAAAACTGTATTTTCCCCCATTTTCCAGCTCAGCCCGGCCTGGCGCGAAATGTGAACTCCCGGCCGGCAGCATGCGCCGACTAGGTGTCAGCCGACTCGGCACATCCCAGCCCTGCTTGGCCCAGCAGGCAGTGTAAACGCACCCTAAGACTTTACCCTTCCTTGAGAGATTCTAAAATTAACAAGGCTTACCATCGGAGGAAATTTACGCTATAAAAAGAACACTCTTTTTTTTTTTTTTTTTTTTTTTTTTTTTTTTTTTTTTTTTTTTTTTTTTTTTTTTTTTTTTAAATAAGGCCTTGTGAATGAGTAACCAACAACATTCCTGGGAATAGGATTTTTTAAAAAGCCGGGTTTAACCCACACCATTAGAAATTAACAAACAATCTCTTGAATACATTGCTAAACACACATTAAGACGAACTTAGCCTCAAAACAAGCCTTAAAACAACTAGGTTTATACGGGGGGGAAAATCAGAATTTGAATGAAATTAGTGAACTCTCATTAGGAAGCTAGGCCTTGCATTAACACACAAATAATAACCTAAAACCACAATAAATACACTTCTTTTAAAAAACGTTACGGCTGGAACTTGGAGTTGCAAGCAAGGTTCCCACCAAAAGGAAAAAAATTACTATTTATACAAGTCATTATAACAATGAGGCCAGGTTTGTCTCCAAACCGCGTGCACTCCCCGCACATGACAGTACGGATGCAGGAAAGGTGGTCGCGAAAGCTGGAGCAAACACTGCCCACTGCACCACCAAACCTTCCACCACAGAGCACAACACAACAAGCATATGGGTCTCTACAACAAATGAGATGAAAATTAACTAATGTTTTACAATAAGTAACACAACTTCAACATTCACAAGAGGTTCTGAGCTGCTAACAATGTTAAACGAACAGTACTGAGCTCTGCAAGAAGGCACACAAATGGCCGTGGCTGAGTGGCCAAGCGCATTGAGGCGCTATGCTGCGAGGCACGAGGCCACTCCCCATCGGACCATCGGAAGTTCAAATCCCCCCTTGGGAATTGATGTTTGTCGTGTCTTTAGTATAAGGTAGTTCATAAGTAGTTTGTAAGTTTAGGGACTGATGACTCCATAGTTAAGTCCCTTAAGCTTAACAAACATTTGTATGCAAATAATCATTACAGTCAAAGGTCATGCAACAGTACCCTATAAGCTGATGAGGCACTTGAACAAAATACCAACAATATGTGCCTCACACAGAATAGTGGGTGCTGACCTTTAGCATTTCTGTCGTTCGAGCATTTGACACAAGTTGACAGACAAAGAGCACTTAAATTGTGTTCTACACAAGTGTCTGAGAAGGTTAGCGATTAAATGACAACTTATCATACATGGTGAAAGATCTAATTCCATCGAAACAACACTTGCAAGTTATAGGGATGCAGGTTTTGATCTACCATAAGCACCAAACTGACGTAAGCGATCACAGAAGGGGAAACAACCCTGAAATCTTCGCATTACCCAGATTCCACTGCTTGAAGCAGCAAGAACTCCAAAACAGGAATGCCATCCACTTCAGACTGACAAGATCTCAACACCGTCACCCAGCAGGTCAACAACCCCATAGCCAAACTGATTGCCACACTTGACAAGGTTCCCCGAACTGCCCACATTTTCCACCTCGTGTTACGCCCTGCCAGTGCCACCAATGACCCCTTGATGTGAAGACCAATTCAGAAAACAAGGGAAACAAAATTGCTCGTTTGATATGAACGTATCAACCTTGCCCCCCAAAGGAGGAAACCTGGGGGGGGGGGGGGGGGGGAGATAAAGTTTGGCTCAATGCTTGCTCCCCTCCATCACATGCCCGAGCTTCAGTTGGCTTAGATGGGTTAGAACCCTCTTGTGTGTGTGAAAATCCTCCGTTACAAGACTTACCGGAGTCAAGACCTTCACAACATTACATGATCCCATGAACTGCGGCATCATTTTCTTGGTAACCCCCTGGCTCCGTAGTGTCAGGACGAAACTTGAAGTAAAACTCCCAACTGGAATAGACCAACACACAATATGTTGAGGTTAAAAAGTCAGTTCCCAACACTACTTTGACAGTAAGATGCTCAAGTACCAAAAATTTCAGCAGCCATGAAAAACTTCCAATTCCAAACTTACAGTGAACTTGTCCCCTGACTCGAAGTTTTCCCCCAGGGACTCAGCATTACTTTGCAGAGTATGGGCTTCTTGAATCTGGGGTCCCGAGCTGTGGACTGTGTCACGCCAACAGTCTGCCACACTGTACGCTCTGTGCATACTTCAGTAAATATCGTTCAGCACAGTGGTGGAACGTTTTACATTTCAGAGCCCAGTGATCTAGGCTTAATCGCCCTGGTCGCGAGGATGGTACAAACCTCTATAAAAAAAACCTTAATCTCAAGGTGTGCTACATGCTGAGGAGATGCATGGTTGTTAAGGTTGAACAGTCACTATCGAGCAACCTGTGAGCCACTCATGAGACCTCCCAGCCCTCAAAAGCAAAAGGTCAGCAAGAGGTGAACATGAAGCCACACAGGAAGACGGATTTCACTCTGGCTTCACAGCCACATCTCCCTACGTCTTCTGCCTCAAAAGATCTCATCCTCAATGACCCTTGAACCAATGGTTCTTGATGCTGTAGGCACACAGCCCTTGGCAGAAAGTGATCCTCTGTGTTGACAATCTTTCATTTCTCATTATGGCCTTACAGCAAAGAGACACTGAAATCCTCCAATGGAACTGTGGCAGTTTTTTGAACCTCCTGGCTGAGCTGCAACAGTTGTTGTGCCACTTCCCCATGCCCTGTTTGACATTACAGGAAACATGGTTTCCTGCTCAAAGGACCCCTGCCCTCCGAGGCTATTAGGTCTACTATAAAAACCATTCCATTTACGACAGAGTCTCTGGTGGTGTCTGTGTTTATGTCCTAGCCTCTCCCAGCACCCCTGTGCCTCTCCGCACAGCTCTCAAGGCAGTGGCTGCTCGCATACTGGTAACACAGGAGTTTACCATCTCTTCTCTTTACCTCTTCCTGAATGGGGTGGTCTCTGCTGCGGACCTTGCTGCCCTGGTCACTTAACTAACCCCACCATTCCTACTTTTTGGGGGACTTCAATAGTCACCACAAACTGTGGGGTAAAGTTGAGATTTCCCACTGTGGTAGGGATGTCGAGACTGTACTGTCACAGCAGGACGTCTGTCTCCTAAACGCAGGTGCACCCACGCACTTCAGTGTGGCACACGGTACATACTCAGCTGTTGACCTCTCCATTTGTAGCCCAAGCTTTCACCCCGATCTTCACCATACACGAGGATCTATATGATAGCGACCACGTCTCCATTCTTCTATTTTTGCCTCAGTTCCATCCTGCTTACCGCCTGCCCCAATGGTCACTCCACACTACAGATTGGCTGGCTTACACATCGGCTGCTGTGGTAGCTGCTGTAATTCCCACAGATATTGATAGGTCTATTCAACAAGTAATTGTGTCCATTGTTTCTGCAGCCAAGCCACAGTCCCCAGTTCTCGTGACTTGCCAAAACGCAAATTGGTGCCTTAGTGGACAGCAGAAATCGCTGAGGCTATCCAGGAACATCAGCGAGCACTCCAGCACCGCCGGCACTAACCTTAGATTTAACAGCTTGTCACCTTTAAGCATCTCCAGGGCCAAGCTCGTGACTAATCGAGAAGAGTAAGCAGAACTCTTGGGAGCTCTCGCAATTTCTCATCTTGGGTGTGGTCACAAGTCCGACACATTTGTGGACAACGCCCACCATCGGGAATCCACCATCTCCAATCCCAGGGTATGCTGTGCACAGACCCCACGACAACTGCAGAGCAAATGGCAGAACATTACAAAAGTTGTTCTGAATGACGGACTAAACCCCAAAATTCCGCACCCTAAAAGAGGAAGCTGAGAGACGGATGTTATCGTTCCACATGCACTGCCAGGAGCTGTACAATGCTCTATTTAGTGTGTGGGAGTTCAAAAGTGCCCTAGCTGGATGGCCGGATATTTCACCAGGGCCAGACCGCGTCCATAACCAGTTCCTTTGTCACCTGTCAGCAGATTCTCAACACCAGTTGCTCACCCTGTCTAATTGTGTCTGGGCTGATGGTGTTTTCCCATCGCTATGGTGGGACTGCATTGTCATCCTGGTGTTGAAATCTGGCACCGATCCACAGGTGCCAAATAGTTACTGCCCGATTAGCCTCACCAACATTCTCTGCAAGCTCCTTGAACATATGGTGAGTCGGCAGCTCATGTGGGAGCTGGAAGATCTTGGACTCTTAGCTCAGGGGGCCTTCTGCCAGTGTCGCTCAGCTATAGATAACCTTCTGTCTCTTGGAGACACTCAGGAGAACAGTGTCCCACAGGGCTCCGTTCTAAGTGTGCCCCTGGTTTTGGTGGTGATTAACAGTATCATAGTTGCACTAGTCTCATTGGACTCTTATTTCCTATTTGCCAATGACTTTTGCCTGTATTACAGCTCCAAGAGCATCATTCTTGCTAAAAGGCATCTGCAGGGAGCAATTACAAAGGCACATTCATGGGCCTCGGCACATGGATTCCAGTTCTATCTAACACCTGAGTTATGCTCTTTTGTCTTCATCGGACTGTTCACTTGGAGCCAGAGCTCATCTTGGTTGATGAACTGCTAAGTGTTGAGAAGACACATTGCTTTCTCGGCATGCTCTTCGACGACCGGCTCACTTGGATGCCACACATCCAACAGCTTAACCAAAAGTGCTAGCGCTACCTGAACATCTTACACTGCCTCAGCCACACTGTTTACACTGTTTGAGGAGCCTCATGTCCGACACTCCTGCAGCTCTACAAGGCTTTCATATAATCACGCCTGGACTATGGGAGCCTTGTGTATGATTCAGCAGCACCTTCCACATTGCAGGTCTTAGACCCCATCCTTAATGCTGGTGTCCCTCTAGCAACAGGAGCTTTTCGCACAAGCCCAGTGACAAGCCTCCTTGCTGAGGCCGTAGTTCCTCCCCTGTGGTTCCAGTTACTGCCTTCCTATGCTGTCTGCTTTCACTCTTTGCCCCACCATCCCAATCACAGGCTTATATTTCCGACCAATGCACTTCCATCCCACCGACAACGGCCCAAGTCGGGTCTCCAATTGCGGTCCATGTCCATTCCCTTCTCTCATCCCTTGAATCCCTTTCCTTTACTCCTACTTTTCACTACTCATCGCCTACCCCTCCTTGGTGCATTCCTCGCCTGCAGATTTGGTTGGACCTGTCCCAGGACTCAAAACCCCCAGTACCATCACTGAATCTCCATCGCCAGTGCCGAGCAGTGGTTCCTTCATTTCACAATGCAGAAGTGCTTTACACAGATGGTTCTCTGGTTGATGGATTTGCTGGGCATGCCTTTGCCTGTAGTGACTAAAGTGAACAGCGATCCTTGCCTTGAGGTAGTAGCGTAATCATTGCAGAGCTGGTTACAATTCTAAGAGCCCTTGCGCATCTCCGAGCATGCTCCAGGGGGTCGTTTGTCATCTGTAGTGACCCCCTGAGTGGCTTACAGGCACTAGACCAATGTTTAACTAAACATCCTGTAGTGTGGTCAATTCAGAATGCAGTGTTCACCCTTGGCAAGTCAGGCCATTCTGTTGCTTTTCTTTGGACACTAAGCCACAATGGGCAATGAACACATCGATCAGTTGGCCAAGCAAGCCACCACTTCACATCCCTTGGGGATTGGTCTCCAGGAAGGGGATCTCCGAAGGGAGTTGAACCGCAAGATACTAGGGATTTAAAATTCCGAATGGGCCGTATCGAGCGACCCAAATAAGTTCTGTGCTGTCAAAAACACCACTTGCGTGTGGAAGACCTCCCTGAGAGCCTCTCGTCGGGACTGTTGTTCTTTGCACAGCTGGTTTTTACAATTACATCTAGTGGAGGGTGCTACAGCCTGAACTCTCAGATCCGCACCTACCCAACATTTTTGCGTCCTTTTATGACTTCTGTGTCGAATACTCAGTAGTTTTTAGTATGTGCAGTATGACATTAGCTTTGTGATCAGCCAGCCATGGTACTCTTCTGTCCTGTTTTAACTTGTTTCTGACTTGGTTTTCTTTACCTAATGTGTGTCTTTCTTTTGTGTTGTCAGCAAATTGTTTGTCAGCCTGTCTGTTAAGTGTGTTTCTTTTTCCAGTGTTTTATTTTTAAGCTACTGACAGTGGACTCCTAGCTAGGAACAGGGGACTGATGGCCTAGCTGTTTAGTTCCCTTAATACCAACAAAAACAACTTGAAGTTTCTGGCCTGAAATGGATTGACATTTCTCACCCACTGGACATATCTTGAGCAAACGGGCAACTTGATGAAATCGGCAATACCAATCATAATCAATCAGGGATACACTACTACCTGAATCAGTAAGAGTGCTGTTTGGTTCCGTGCCTATAGAGACCTCGACAAAAGGCAAGTTCTTAGCGTTAATGGCGCAAACTTTGCAGCAGCCATGGGGTGGCTTGCGAATGCTCCTCCTTCCTGGTGGCTGTTGGCATCAGCTGTTTGATCACCATTTACAGGGCTCACTACAATCTTTAACCAAATGCTGCTCACAACCACATCGAAAACACCCGCGCCCTACTCTAGTTCGTTCATTCACTATCTCCTTCCCCTATGGTCCCAGTTCCCCCCTCCAGAAGGCCCTTTCTTTACTCTTTGCTCATCGCCGTTCTTAATGTTTTCAATGCCCACTATTATTTGGCCAAGCTCAAAGAAAGCTACAAATGTCTGCCTGGGTGTGTTTGTGTGTGCGCTTGTTCACCTTTCCTTTTTTCCCCTAAGGTAGGTCCTTCAACTCCCAGGATTGGAATGACTCCTCATCCACTCCCTTACAAGCCGCAGCCTTTCCTTTTTCCTCTTCTTCCTTCCTCTTTTCCTGATGAAGCAGCCAACGGCTGTGAAAACTTGATTGTTTGTTTGAATAAATAATATAGTGAGGACAGTTTACTACTCACCGCAAAGACGTGGCGACGAGCTGCGACAGGCACATACAAAAGACACACACATACAACACATTCAGCTATCGGCCATGGCCTTCTTCAGAAATAGAGCACTCACGCAATCACACAGGCACACAACACAGTCATACAACCATCACCTCCGACTGCCACACTTTGTTTGTTTGTGTTTTTGTGTCTATCAATGAGCCTGTGCTTTGGGTAAGTTACTCGATCTCTATTTTTTATACATATTTATCCCACCAGGAAAGTTTCCTTCTGTAATATTATGATAATGTCTGTTACGTAAACAACTGATAAATGTAGGAAAACACAATCCATACATGATTTAAATTACACAAGATTGTACACAAATGTTCAGTTTCGCCTTTGATTGGCATCAAACCAGTCCAAAATCAATTTATCAAAATGTCCTTACTGGTAAGTGCGGAAAAACACATTAAGACTTTACTCTTCCTCGAGAGATTCTAAAATTAACTAGGCATACCATCAGGGGAAATTTACAGTTTAAAAGGAAGAATCTTAAAAAGAATTAAAAGGCCTTGTGGATGAGTAACCAACAACTTTCCTGGAAATAGGATTTAAAAACTGGGTTTAACCCATACCATTACAAATTAACAAACAACTTCTTGAATACATTGTTAAACATACGTTAAGACGAACTTCACCTCAAAACAAGCCTTAATGCAACTAGGTGTAGGTGCAAACAAAATATTTCAGAATTTCAATGAAATTAGTGAACTCTCATTAGGAAGCTAGGCCTCGTTTTAAAACACCTTACAGCTAGAACTTGGAGCTCCAAGCAAGGTTCACACCAAAAGGAAAAAAAATGCTATTTATACAAGTCATTATAATCATTCCAAAGAGGCCAGTTTTGTCTTCAACCACAGAACACAACACAACAAGCATAAGGGTCTCTACAACAAATGAGATGAGAATTAACTAATGTTTTACAATAAGTAGAAGAACTTCAACATTCACAAGAAGTTCTGAGCTGCTAACAGCATTAAACGAACAGTACTGAGCTCTGCAAGAAGGCATACAAATAACCATTATACTCCAAGGTCATCCAACAGTACCCTATAAGCTGATAAGGTGCTTGAACAGAATACCAGCAATGCATGTCTCAAACAGAATAGTGGACGCTGACATTTAGCATTTCTGTCATTTGAGCATTTTACACAAGTTGACAAAGAGCACTTAAATTGTTTTCTGCACAAGTGTCTGAGAAGCACACATGGTGAAAGATCTAATTCCATCAAAACGACACTTGCACAATATAAGGATATGCAGGGTTTGATCTACTGCAAGCACCAAACTGACATAAGGGATTACAGACCGGGGAACAACCCTGCATTACCCAGATTCCGATGCTAGAAGCGGCAAGAACTCCAGAACAGGGACGCACTCTACTTCAGACCAACAAGATCTCCGCTCCGTCACCCAGTGGGTCAACAACTCTGTAGCCAAACTGACCGCCACGCTCACCAAGGCTCCCCGAACTGCCCGCTTCTTCTGCCTTGCAGCCAGCGTTCCGCACACGTGACATCTTCAAATGTTCAAATGTCTGTAAATCTATCGGACCAAACAGCGTGGTCATCAGTCCGTAGCTTACAAACTACTTAAACCTAGGTAAACTAACCTAAGGACAAACACACACACACCCATGCCCCAGGGAGGACTCGAACCTCCACGGCAAGCAACCGCGTGCTCCGCAGCGAGACGCTTTAGACCGCTCGGCTACTCAACCGCGGCGTGACATCTTCTCAGTGCCACCAATGACCTCTTGATGAGCGGACCGATTCAGAAAACAAGGAAAACAAAATTGCTCACTCGATACAAAGGTATGAGAAATTTTTATAAAGGGGCCAAATTATGTTCAGGAAAGATACATTGAATAAAATAGGTTGCTGCGTATTTATTGCCATGACAGGCAGTTTATCCTATAGCATTATTGAAGTAGATTGCAGAAATGTTCAAAGAAACCTTCGATCTAATATCAAAAATGCACCCAAAACATACAATTTTAGTTGGTGCAGACTTTAACTTATCCTCATTATGTTGGAAAAAATACATGTTCAGAACTGGAGGCAGGCGTGAAACATCATACAAAATTGTAATCAATGATTTCTTCGAAAATTATCTCGAGCAATTAGTTCATTAAATCACTAGAATACTAAATGGTTGTGAGGACATACTTGACCTCTTAGCAAAAAATAATCCGGAGGTAATAAAGAGCATCAAAACAGACACAGGGATTAGTGAACATAGAGTTGTTGTAGCAAGACTGAATATTGGGCTTTGCAAATGCACCAAAATAAAAAGAAAAGCATATTTATTAAAAAAAGCAGAAAAAAAATCCATTCATGCTTTTCTGAATGAAAATCTCCAGTCTGGGGAAACTAACAATGTTAGTGTTGCTCATATGTGGTCCACATTCAAAGATTTATAACAAACAAATGAACAAAAGAGGGAGCTGTCCCAGCATGGTACACGAAACAGGTTAGATCACTCTTGCAAAAACAAAGAAAACTGGATGCCAAATTTAAACATAGACAAAATCCCCAAGACTGGCAATCTTTTACTGAAACTAAAAATTTAGCTCCAACTTCAATGTGTGAAGCTTAGAATAATTATCATGACGAAACCCTATCACATAATTTAGTATAGAATCCTAAGAAATTCTGGTCATATGTAACATATACTAGGAGCAAAACACAATCAATATTTTCATTACATGATAGAAATGGTGATGCTGCTGATGACAGTTCTGCTAAAGCAGAATTGTGTAACACAGCTCTCCCAGCATCCTTCCCTCTCCACTCCCCACCTCACTCACTGTCTAGATGCTTGTGGCACTGAAGTGGCCAGATATGATGATTGTGCGTGTGTGTGTGTGTGTGTGTGTGTGTGTGTGTGTGTGTGTGTGTGTGTGTGTGTAGTTGTCTGAGTGATTGCCTGAATGCATGTTTGTGTTTCTGATAAAGGCCATGGCCAAAAATTTAAGTTGTGTGAATGTGATTATCTATTTTTGTGTCTGTCTACAATTTGGAATCAGAGCAATGTATGTACAATAATTACAACTAGCCATTCATATATTTGGAAAACTGTATAGATGCTGTAAGACTCAGGCAGTTTTAATTGGAGTTTCTCTTTATAGTAACACACTCTCTCTCTCTCTCTCTCTCTCTCTCTCTCTCTCTCTCTCTCTCTCTCTCTCTCTCTCTCTCTCTCTCTCTCTCTCTCTCCCCCCCCCCCCCCTGTTGTAGCTATTCTAGAGCACTGACATATTTAAATTTCATAATTAAAAGCTTAAATTCGCAAGTAATAAGAGTAGTGTCACTCAAATCCATCCTGAGAATTAGTAATCTATTATTTTCTCATTGTATTATGCTAACATTGATTGTAGTATTATTCAAACTACTTTCCACTGTAATCTGAAATCTTTCGTGAGTGTTTTCTGTTTTCCTGTTGCCCACTTTTCTTCACGTGTCATGCCACAGACTATCAAAGTCAATTAACAGCTTTGAGCTAGTTGGCCATAAACTATTTAATAAGCTTCCACAGATGGTACAAGACCTACCAGGTGATACATTTAGGAAAACTTTAAATAAATGGCTTCTTGCAAATCCCTTCTACGAATTAAGAGTTTTTTGACTGTGACATGAATTATCGTGAACAACTCCCATGCGATACTGTTCTATTTCCAATGTAAAGTGGTTGCTATATTTTGTCTATTACTGTAATGGTCCAATGACAGTAAAATGATCCTATTGTTTATCTGATGTTGCCTGAGTATTTGAAATGCAACTTTAATTTTGCTGCATTAGAATGAACCCTAGAAGTGATTTACCATACTTTTCTGTTTATAAGTGTGTGTAACAGTAATTTATTACAATTTCCTGTTTTTACAAACAGAAACCCGTGAAGAGCACGGGAGTTCACGGCAGCTGCGGCCCCGGCCCCCACCCCGGGGTGCTCCACCAGCCACTTGTCCCAGGTGCCATCGACGACTGGTGGGCGCACGCCAGGTGTGCAACCGTTGTGCCACCCTGACCAAGGCTGTGGCGACGGGTGGTCGTTCTAGCACCAGGCGCGGGCTCCCGACCCCCGCCGTCATGTCTTCCCGAGATGACAGTAATGATGGGTCAGTTCCGAGTACCTCTCTTTCCACAGTTCATAGTGGAGGTGACGTGTTGCAAGAAGAGCAGTTTCCAATTGCTGAGGCACAAATTAATATCCCTGTCAGTACTACCACAGAGATGGCGACACCTAGCACATCACGACATGGTCTTAGGAGCAGTGACCCAGTCATGGAAGCAGGTGGTAGTATTTTGGAGGGACAACGTTTGGTGAGAACTAGTAGCAGTTCTAGAAAGTCTTCAGGAAAAAGTAAGAAGGATGCAAAGAATGAAGAGAATCTTCAGAGAGTAGCATCTAGTCGTAGTGGTGGAACTGAAGGTAGTGGGGGTGCTGCTACCAGTGGTGGAGGTGCTATCACTGGAGGCAATGGCGGTAGTGAAAGTGGTGGTACCTCATCTACAGAACGGAAGAGGTCTAGAGCAGGGCCATCACCTGGCCGACATGTGTGCCATGTATGTCTGAAAGCATTTGGAAGCCCAGGAAAACTGAGCCAGCATATGTATTCTCACACTGGAGAGAGACCATTTGAATGCTCACAATGTAAAAAGGCATTTTCTTCCAAGTTTAAGCTTGTGCGACATGTTCTTATACATTCTGATGAGAGAAGATACAGGTGTACAGTGTGTGAAAGAACTTTCCATCGCAAAGATCATCTGAAGAACCATGTGAAAGTTCATAGTCCCGTAAAAAAAACTTTCAGGTGTGAAAGGGAGGGTTGTGGAAAAGAATACAGTTCATTTCTCAGTTTTAGGAAGCATGTTGCTGTGCATGCAGCTGAAGAAGGAAATTTAGAATGCAAAATGTGTGGAAAAGTGTTTGCCAACAAAGAGGAAATTGTTTACCATCTGAAAGTACATGCTGGATCGAGAACTGTCAAAAACCCTTCAGATAAAAAGTATCGTTGTGATCATTGTGACCGTAAATTTTTCACTCGTAAGGATGTACGTAGGCATTTGGTAGTCCACACTGGAAAAAGAGATTTTTTGTGCCAGTTTTGTCCCCAGAGGTTTGGCCGGAAAGATCATCTAGTTCGTCATATCAAAAAGAGTCACCACGGTGCAGCAGCAGGCCCAGTGACGAGGGGTAGAGGGAAACGAGTTCGCGCTGCTGCTGCCGCCGCTGCAGAAATATCTAGAAAATCCTCTGTTGTTAGTCCTAGACCCTCAACATCGAAAGCCAGTGTATCCTCAAGTTTAGAATTTGAAGGAGAGTCTTCTACAATACCTGGACCGTCTTCATCTTTTTGTGAAGTCGAAGAGACGAAGGATATACTGATGTTGGAGGAAGATGTGGAAGATGATCCCCTAAAAACACCATCTATAGAGGAAATTCTCCATCATTCACCTTCAGGAAGTAGTTCAATTCTGCTGAAATCAGAGACAACACCTATGGCATCAGGTGAGAGATCCACGGTGACAGTACACCATAGACCACAAGTATCGGAAGACTCTCGTACTACTGAACTATTGACAGAATTGGTCTATGGTCATCAGCACCCAGTCCCTCCACCACCTCCATACCCACCAACATCTCAGTTTAAGTCATTTGAACATGGAAGCAGTGTAAAAATGGAATATCCATCACCAAGTTCTCTTTCACAATCAGAGGGGACAATGGATTTCTCTCCATACCTCAGTCTAATACCTTCAACATCGGCTTCATTATCCGAAGACATAGTAGATGAAAGTACAGGTGGTGTGCAGGAAGAACTGCATAGATTACTCTCTGTGGGTGAGTCAGGCTCAGAGGGTCTTCTTGTTCCTGAGCCAAACATATCTTCCCAGTTTTTACATCTAATGGAATCTGCAGCAACATCTCTGGACATAGCAGGAGCGTCTGGGTCTGCCAGCACTTCCTCTGAAATGATGGCATCACTCCTTGAAACCTCAGATGAAGTTTCAAACAAACCTGTTCCACTACCTCGCTTCAACCAAGCTTTCCAGCAGCAACAGCAGCAGCAACAGCAGCCACAACAGCAACCCCAGCAGCAGCAACAACAGCAGCAACCTCAGCAACAGCAGCAGCAGTCACCTACAGCACCCCAACAGCAGCAGCAACAACAATAGCATGGTGATATCATCCACTGACTATAATGCCACCATAATTATTTCTGTTTGTGATGTTGTTATATTGCATATATATCTACATGTTATTCAACTCTTGAGGAAGCTGCAAGAGCACTGGCTGGCAATGCATATTTTCAGTCTGGATTTTTTAATCTTATCTGTTTACTAGTCATTTGTGATGTTTTAATTCTGCATATTTCCATTCTGTGTCATTTTTGTAAGTATTTTTTACTTGTATTTCTAAAACAATGTGAAATATAAGGTTTTGTATTCCTGCAATAGGGGTAGAGAGTTATGTAGTTGATTGTTTTAGATTACACCGGCTCACCCTCCCCTGTTTTTGAAGGTGCACAGTAATTCTGCTCTGTAACAGTATTTTTAAATCGAAGTGTAAGCGAGTTGTTGTAGTTTTTGTGTAACAATTCATTGATGTTGCCATAGATAGGAAACACTTTTCAATAAGGCTGAGATGTGTTGAAGCAGAGAACCAAGACACTTTTTATCTTATCATTGTGGTATGCTATAACTTAACAGTCAGGATGACAGCCAATAAAAGATCAAATCTGTGCTACCCTTCCTTGTATATGAGACATATTTTTGTGTCGAGACTTTGGTAATTTGCATATCCGGTTGGTACTCTAGCTGCTTCTAAGAGAATGAAAATAAAAGTACCTTAAATTAATATTTTTATATAACAAGTATTTTACTAAAACTTATAACAATGCTGTGCTGATCAACTTGCTTGCCATTGTTGGGTAATTTTTGTCTGTATTGTTCCTGCAGACTTCTCAGTTATTAACATTTTCATTCCATTTTAACCATTTCTGCATTAATTAATCAGGACTGAATTTGAATAATAGCTAGCAACAATAGTACTGTTATTAACAGTGTTAAAAGAAATTGTTTTGGAATCATAATTGATATTACACCTTGCACAGGAGTAGAGGATGTACAAATATTTACCTCCTGTTTCAACACTCTTTTAGTTTGCCCAAGACACTACGCAAAATCCCAGTAGATTAATTGACAAAGGTTTTAAATAAAATCACTGCCTCAACAGTTTGTGAGTCTTCCTTAGTAGTGATATGTGCCTTGATTAGAGTGAAGTCAGAGTATTGCTGAGAACTGAAATGTCCTACCATGTGACGTGGCGCAGTGGTAACACACAGGACTTGTATTTGGGAGGACGGTGGTTCAAATCCACCTCTGGCCATCCAGATTTAGATTTTCTATTATTTCCTTGAATCACTCCAGACAAATGCCAGATGGTTCCTTTGAAAGGGCATGGCTGATTTCCTTCCCCAAAATCCAAGTGTGAGCTCTGTCTCTAATGACCACACTGTTGATGGGACATTAAACTCTAAGCTTCCTTCCTTGAAATGTTGTAATATTTCATGATAACTTTATGTGATAGTAATATATCACAACTACCTTCTTACAAACATCTAAATGATCATTTATATTTATTTGATTAATGAAGGAAATTCTCCACAGTGATGATAAATTATTTTTCAAAAGAGACAGATTAACTGACCAGTACTTACCTTTTTGTTGTACCACCGATAATTACACAAAGAATAAAAAAGGCCGAAAATGAGACAAGCTTTCGGAACACAGTTCCTCCTTTAGGCGGGAGAAAAGGAAAGAAAAAAGAATGGGAACGAAAGGGGAAGGTAAATCGTGACCTAGGTCATGAGGATGATGTTTAAGGAGTGTGGAAGTCTGATTTCCTTCCATTCCCATCCTGTTTGCTTTCCTTCTCTCCCACCTGAAGAAGGAACTGTGTTCCAAAAGTTTGTTTTATTTTCGTCCTTTTTTCTGTAACTATCAGCAGCACAGCAAAGAGGTAAGTACTGGTCAGCCAATCTATCTCATTTATATTTATTACTTGTTCAGCTGTGAATTTCATATCATCATGCTCAGACAATTGAGAGACAAAGATATATCAAATATTTGTGTGTTTTTCATTTGGATTAAAAAAAATGGGTGCATAATATTGACCAGTCTCCCATCTATATTGCTTAAAACATTTGTTCATAAAACTATTGAAGTTATGTCAGGTCTTGCAGTAATTTATTCTATCCCAAATATCATTTTGCATCCTATGGTTTGACCTCAAATTTGAGGGAAGAATAATTTTTATGACCATTTTAGTCAGTGTTTCTTTCAGTTAAATTTCATTCCACACTATTGGTTTCTCAGCAGTACATCTGCTCCTCTAGTACTCTTTGCCTTGTTTCAGAAAATACTGTGTATATAGATAATTGAATTTTAATTCTGAATGTTTGTTGGAACACATTGTAGCAATGTAAAAGCTTTAAACCTTTACAAGCAGCACATGAAAATAAAATATTACTACAGCCGTAAATATTTTTTTAATATAGTGAAGTCTTTCATAATCATTCAGTTGTCCTCGATAAACAATAGCTTGAACAACCACATAACAGGTCATTTCATGTCTTGGCACTATGTATAGGCTTTCTTTTGTATTTATTACTGGATATCTGCAGTCATCTCTCAAAGATCTTCTATTACCTGCAACATACAATCTAGTGCCTCTTGCATCGCAAAAGAACAGCTTTCATGCTTGTTAAGTGACCTGTAGTGTTGAATGCAGTTAAGTTTATTGATTGTACTGTTGTTAACCTTTATAATCAGTGACTTAACAGTTTTTGTTATTTAATGCATATCATTATGAAAATTCCTGGATGGAGCAGCAAGCAAAAGGCAACCACTCACTTAAAGTGCTCTTGATTATTTAATTAAATATTTTCTTCCCGCTTCCATCTTTTGGAACCACTGTATTTATTGTGCTGCTTGTACATAACGTTTAAAGATAAACAAATGTAACTTATTACATTTGTATAGAATTCTGTGTTATCTGAACCAAAGTAGTTGTAGAATGCACTGTTGCTCCACCAACTTCCTTATTGTAATTATTTAAAATTAGCATTTAAAACAAATATCCTGTTTGTAAGCACATGGAATATTACCTCTCTTAAATATAAATGTTATGTTTTTACTTACATAATGAAGTGTACTTATTCTTAGAAATAAATTTTAAACTAATATTTGATACATATTTACATATATCTGTATATGTCCGCTATTTTTGTATGACAGTATTTTATTGTTTGGACTACATGGCAGTAGGCTTGCAGTTACAGAGTTTATAAAAAAACCATCTATTAGAAGAATGTTATTGTTAGTAGTGTAGAAAGAGTGATGTTTTTCATTTTCTTGTGTATATTTATCCTTGTTCAGCTTTTTGCTGAATGAGATGACAGTATGCAACTATGTTGTAATATTTTATTTAATCAGTTTTTATTACAGGGAAACCATTCCAATCATTTAGCATAGTAGTGGGAACAGTTTACACTGCATTGCCAGTGTAGTATACTCCTTATCAGGTGCAGCCACAATCACTTGAAATATCATGTTGCATTTCTTTTATTTCTTTGTAAGTGTATTTTATTGTACCATCTTATTCAAAACTATCAGTCAGTCATCCTTTTTATGATATGTACCTCCACTTTTTCTCAGCCATAGTTACACTGATGAATTCTGTTTCTTTGCCTCCCTGTTTTTCCCTACCTCATAGTGCCTAGTCTTCTGTAAATAATACCTAATTGCCATTTTTGTAGGTTGACTAAAGTCCAAATACATAAACTTCCAGAAATTGTCGATTCCCCAGTGTCCATTGGCTTAAAAGAAAAAAGAAAAGAAAAAAAAAAAAAAAAAAAAAAAAAAAAAGAGGTGAAAGGTGGAGATTTCAGTCATTGATGAATATTTTCTATTGATACTCATTCAACAATCTTTACAGTGGTTGGTTTCTTTTTACATAGTTACAAGAAAAACAAGTAAGATGTGTAGTTTTCTATAACTGCCTTTCACATTAGTTATTATCCACTTATCATGTTCTTGTTACATAATGTAAATATTTTACTTCTTGGAATTTTGAAATAAGAGTTAAAAACAAAAAGGACTCATTGAAGTAAGAAAGTAAGTGGAACAATTGTTAGAAGTTACAAGTCATGATGTTTTATCACAAAGATTTTTATGATATATATTATCATATTTTATTTCTGAAATTTTCTGCATGAAAAGACTTTGGAGCGTCACATGTATTGCCTGTTTAATACATGATGTATCCTCTGAAGTGCCATCCCATTGTCTTACAAAATGTGTAAAAATCTCTGAAAAGCCAGATTCATTCTGTGGCATTTAAACCATGAAAGACTCGTTGACAACTATCATTAAAATGAAACAACATTGAGTCCATGACGTTTTGTTTGGTGCTGCTAGTCCAGTATAATTGTTAACTCATAGCTAATTTCATTTGAAGTTGTAGTTATAGTATGTGATGCATTGCTTTACTTCTCTGTTGTTTCATAATACGCTAAAAAAGACAATTTTGCTGATAACAGTCCTACATGAGCTTCATGTTCATGTGATAAAAACATCTGCAAATGAAATTTTACCATATTTCACATTGTGTCTTACATTCTACCATTTGCAACAATCCTTTCAGTAACCAAAATACTTTAAAAACATCTGTCCAAGTCTTTTATTAGTTATCCATGTTATCTTGTATTTCAGTAGAATTGGTTCAGAAGACAGCTATGTAAAAAGATGATGGATGTGTATGTTTAAGAAATCAAGAAATGCCATTGTGCCTTGCATATGGTGATGAGTGTATTCTCTGTTAACTGCAGGTCTCTGTTCTGATGTGTGTTGTAGAATCTACCTCGTTGAGTGTGAAATGGACTGTAGGGATGCAGGTTAGATTCAGCCTGCAGGAAAGTACAAAATACATAGGAATAGGGATTTACATAATTAAATTGTAATTATTTTTGTATGTGTGTTGTTTTAGCTAAATGGAGTTTTGCAGAGGCTTAGCATTTTATTTCTGAAAAATGTTATTGTAAAATTACACGTAGATGACAAGTATGACTGGGAAAAAATCCAGAGGATTCTGCTGGAAGGAAACTGTACATGCTGTGTAATCAGTTATTCAGAATCCAAAGAGAATATTTTTTTAAATACTAAAGAAGTTGCCATTTGCTGTAGCCCTTAACAAGAAAACTTGTAGTTCAATTAATATGGTGGAAATTTATGCAGTCTTATAGGACAGTTTCCACCAAATAAAAAATAAAAAAAACTGCAAAAGTAATTAGTGGTGTGAATGCCACCCAGGTTATCATTGCAACACATTTTTCAAAAAGTTATTAAAAAGAATATTGTGAATGGAGCTACACTTCTTAACCAAAAATTCTCATATACAGTTGTTTTTATTTATTTAATCTGGATATATCTGGTTAACTTACTAGTGTTTTCAAAATTTTTGTACTTTTTATCAGTTACTGTCATTTTCTTGCATTCCATGTTTGTATTTACATTGCAATGGCATTGTTTATGATGTATAGCATTTAAACCACAAGATGTAGAAACCAGATATCATGGGACCACTCAAAGAAATCCTGAGTTTATTTCATCTGATTAGTTGCTGTTACCTCTTGGATTCTTACTCTATAAATTTTCTTATTTCATGTGTGCTCCAGTGCACTACTATTTTTTTAGTAACAGTGCAGACAGGCAGAAAGACTCTTAACAAATAAAATAAATTTGTCCACAACAACAGTCCCACCGACTATGTGTCTCTTCTCAGGACTGTTGCTTATTAGCTACCTCAACTTTTTCTTTACCTCAACACATTTAGTTTCCACCTTCTTGTCAATTTGACTCCCATCAAGTACACTTCTTCTTAACTTTCAGTATCCATCTCTCTCTCTCCATATTTTTCTAATTCTCTTTTTATCTCATTAAACCCAGATGATAGGAGTAAATTTTTTATTAGAATTAGAAATATACCTGTTACTTTGAAATGTTGTTGTTGGACAGATTGTGTATTTTGTCTGTATAGTCTTTCTGCTTTCATGATTTATTTAATCTTCCATTTTAATTCTACCTCTCTTTACAAACACAATGTTCAGTTGCTTGGCCTCTTTTAAGAATCCAAATTTTGTCATTAATATTCAGTCCAGTCAGAGCTTGAAATTGGTGTCAAGACCACTGAAGGTATCATTCTGAAAATTTACATGAAGGTTTTTTTCTTTTAATTTTCTTTGTTATGGCACAGGTTTCATAAAATTTTGTGCCATTTTAGTTTCAAATATGTGACTACGAGTGGTTTAGAGATGATGATAATGTTATATTAAAATAAATTTCAATTTTGGAAAATGAATTCATTTATAAATTAGAATAATATATCCATAATATTTATAAATTTTTAACAGTCTGCTTATTCATAATGCAACACTGAATTGAAACTAGTCAGTCCAATAATACATGTAATGTAAAAAATGATATGACCATGTTATAAATATATATATATATATTTATATATATATAACTATTAAAGACTTTATAAATGAATGGGTTTCTTTATATTCCCTGAAGATAATGCCCTGTTTGAAAATAAGAAAGTGAAAAAAAAAAATGAATTCATTATTTGTCTAATCAATATTGTCATTTATTACAAAAAGAGAACAGTGTGCTTGTTTGCTCGATTGGTTTGTAATAATGGTAGCATACACACTGCCGGCTTTCTCTCATCATTCGTCATATCACATACTTGCTTACAGACCTTCCTCAACCCCTTTATTTATCAACAAATAACAGCACTTATTATTTTTAAGATCGTTCTTTTTTTTAGAGATTGGATTTAAAGAGCTAAATATTTACACAGCCCCTTTTTCCCCACCCCATGCCCCTTTCCTCCAGAAATTTTATAGTCTCTGTAAAGTGAATTTTAAAATCTACATATCAATGATTTTTCACCTACATTCTGGAAAAGTTCTTACAAGGATTACACTAGTCATTTGATTTAAGAGTAAAAGTGTAAGTGTTGCACAAAAGTCATAACCTGTAAGGTGTTGCATTTAATTGTGTTGATACTTGGTCTCTAGGTTCTTTGATATAGTTGAATTCTTGATGCAAGTAATAGTACAAATCCACTTTCTGATTTAATCAGATTTACTGTGTACAGATGTCTTCTGATGTTTATGATATTTTTTGCAAAATTTGAAAGCTTACAGAAATTAGACTTTCCTGTAGAGTTATCTAATAGAACTGGAGGACCTAAAGACCAAGAATTACTTATGCTGCCATAGTGTTTCAAACCCTTGTGTTGACTGCTGTACCAATTACCATTCAGTTTTCACAGTATATGTTCTACCGTAGCTTTTTCTTTTCGTAAATTTTGTTATTGTACAAACTGAAATACTCATTATTATAAGGAATGGAAATATTTGTTGAAATATATCAGTGCTATGTAATAGCTCCTTCTTTTTTTTTTTAAAAAAAAAGGAAAAAAGGCAAAACAAAAGTGCCAGTGCCATTGTGAAACTAAATAAATAAAAACTGTTATCTGTTATGTGAACTGTGTTAATTCCAAATATATTTAAAATAGGTTAATAACATAACTGTAACAATTCATTCTATAAAAACGGAAGACAGAGTGAAATGATTAAGAATGGTATCAAGCATACTTTTACATTCGTGTAATATATCCTCAGAATGAACTGTGGGAGTGTATTAAATTGCATATTAAAGGAAATTATTTTAATACAATGTAATATGTAGTATGTACAAAGATACAGATTTTCTTGGTACCAAAACACAGGTAAAAAATGCCTAGTTATCTCGCTCATCTTTTCTAATGGCGCATTCCTTAAGCTGCGACACACTTAAAAAACACACACACACACACACACACACACACACACACACACACATGGTTGTCCAAAAACAAAATGTACATCAAAACTGAGTTTCATAATGCATAATATTTTGAAGCAGTTCAGCGTGGAGGATGCACAAAGGTTCTGAATTCTACAATTTGTGTTTCATATTTCTTTGGAGAGCAAGCCTATTTGCTGGTCCTCCCCACAATGGAGCAAAAATTCTTCTTTCAACTGGGAGTGACATTTTGTATGTCAGCTCTCTGACATTTCTGATCGCTGCCTTCATTGCATGAATAACTTCAGTATTGCACTGTGTTCGTGCCTTTAACCATTCTTTTGCATCGTTTAGTGGATTATCATCACTAATAACAGCATCTATGATTCCAATCTGCACTCCTTCATATGGAGTCACAATTTGTGAAGATGAGATTAAGTCAAGTGCCTTGTGACATCCTACTACATCTGAAAGCCATGTAACTCCTCCCCAGGCTGGGATAATTCCCATTCTCCCATGAACGAATCCAATTCCAGCTGTACTTCTACTTGCAAGACGAAAGTCACAGGCTACTGCCAGTTCTGCACCTCCACCCAATGCACCTGTAAAGTTAATGGCCGAAAAGTATAAAATCTGTTAGCTTTGCATTCAACAAATCAAGAAATACTCAGTTTCATGTGTGTACATACTTGCTCTGCAAACCATAATAAAATTTGTGGCTGAGGGTATCTAGTATAACATCAGTAAGACAAAGGTAATTGTGCTGTAAACTACAGAACAAGTTTTAATATATTTGGCTTACCTAACTGAGCCACTCATATTTCTCCCATACACACAGTACATAAAACTGTCACAACAAGACATTGATGATGCCTGGAACTTTTAACTATTTAATGACTGCCAAAAGCATGGTAAGCCCAGGAAATTTCATGATCCATTTGAAGGTCATAAATGAAACATCTCAGATGTTGAGAGAAATCAAGTCATTAGAATATCTCCACATGCCTTATGACAATATAAAAAGGATAGATTGCTACTCACCACATAGACGAGATGCTTAGTTTTTAAAAACAATAATAAATCTATTTATTACACTGTATGGACAAACCTTACAGCAAAAGCAATGGCACTGTCCAAGTTTTCGATACTTTACCTGCTGTTCACATGTCATGTTCACAGCACAGGTGCAGCATTAGTTTCCACAATGGTGTTGCATTGGGAAAAGGGTTTCTGTGTGCTTCATTTTGAAGAGTTCAGATCTGTGGTTATAGTGCAGCATACGTCTTGTATGTGGTTTAGAAATGACTTGCCACAGAAGAATAAATAGGTTGCAACAACAGTTTGTAGAAATTGAATGCCTTTGTAAGGTGGAGAATCATCATTTACTTGGTATGTCTGATGCAAATGTAGAAACATAACTCAGGAGTTTCACTGAAGTCCTCGCTAGTCATTCAGTAAAGCAGGAGGGGAACTGTCCACACCAAAGATTATAGTGTGATGGTGTTGTTTCAGAGGCTATATTTTAAACTGTGAAAAGTGGGTTTAGTGAACACTCGTAACACTAGCAAAGTAAAAAGGTATGACTTTCCTGAAAAGTTGCTGTTAAAAATTGATGACGCTGGGTCTATAGAAAAAAATACATTGTGTGATGAAGCTACTTTCCATGTAAGTTGCCATGTGCACACACACACGTTTGTATCTGCAGAAGTGCAAAACTATATACACCATTAGAACATTTTCATGACTCTCCAAAAAATGAACATTTTCTTTGCAGGATCACATGAAAAAGTGCACAGACTATTTATGATTTTGCAATAGGATTGTTCTACATCCTTTTGTAATAGTAATGTGTATGTTCTTCACCAATGCTTGTTTAGAAGTGCTCCAACTTCAAACAACAAACTGCTCCCCTGACCGTCCAATTTATTATTTACAACATGTGATTTCTTGCTGTGGGGCTTTGTTAAAGACAGAGTTGTGTACCTCCACTGCCCATAGCCCACAACGATGTGCATGAACAGATCAAGGAAACACTGCAGACCATTATAGAAAGTGTACTGTACTGAATATGGGAAGAATTGTGTGTGATGTGTAATCAAGAGTGCACATATTGAAGGACTGTGATTAATGCATTAAAAACTTTTATAGTTGCCAGTGTTTATGCCATAGGGTTTTTCCTCATAAAGTAAAGAACAGATTAATATTAATTTTTACAAACACACCATTCGTTTACAAACACCTTGTATTAAGCATGTAGCCCTAATATGAGTGCAACTGCATCTGACATGAACAGCGATTGTCTGGAGTTGGTGGTAGGAGTTAGGAAGCAATGGATGAGAAGGGGGGAGGGATAATAGGTACAGGAGGGGGTAGATGTTTTGGTGTCTAGATGGAAGGCTGCAGGGACAGTGAAGTATCGGACAGCTTTACCAGAGGAGGAGGAGGGAAAGGCAAGGACTATTTGGAGTCTTTGTTGGATGGAACATGTGTGTTCTGCTAGACTGTGGGCAGAGAATGGGATAGATGAGTGAAGGACAGCGAATAGTGAAGGTTGAAGTAAGAGAATATTTTTGCAGATTGTTCAGCAACTAGGTGATCCAGACTAGTGATGGCCATTCATGTGGATAGACAGCAGAAAGTAACATATTGGTTGCAGCTTATTTTGAAGGCACATGACAGCCTTCACAGGAAGCCCTGCGTTTTATGGGGTAGTTGATACCTGTGAAACGACTGGAGTGAGAGGATATTTGAGACAGCTTATGTCTCTATCACTGGGATATGAGCAGTGATGCATGGGGCTTCGACCAAAGTTGAGGTAAGGGTACAACATAAGTCCTTTAGATGGCAAAATAGCACTATAAGAGGGGTGTAGAGAATATTTCTCATTTCAGGGTACAATGAGAGGTTGTTGAAACAGGATGGGATATCTACAGAAATCCTTCCTATCAACACAGATTCCAAACCAAAAGATTTATTGATGACTACCTGTACCCTGTGAGCATTGCTACACTACCAACTAAATTAAATTTGAAGGAAAGACATTGCACAAATATTCATTTCATGTTGAGTAATTTTATTGATTTTGTTCATTTCGAAAAAATTGTGACATTGCAGAATTTCATTTCAATTCAATATTTATTGAAGTGCTGTGGGATACACAATATTTCTTCTTTTTTCATCTGGTGTGTAAATGAATAAATCTGAAGGTTTTCTTATGCATAAGCAGGTCATATAGAGCTAGTTGCCCATGTGAGAAGCATGGATTCTCCAAATTTAATCCCCACGCTTGTACTGATTGTCCTTGTGCTTTGTTGTTAGTCATTGCGAAAGTGAGTCGCGTCGGGAAATGCAAACATTTGAATTTAAATGGCATATCTGTCAGGATCATTAGGATACATGACTACAGTATGTCTTCACCTTTAAATTTTCCAGTCAAATTGTTGCCTCGATAACATTGTTCATCATTTTCTTGACCGAGAGTCTGTTTCCGTTGCAAAGTCATGGTGGATTTATGTTTCGAAGAAGAATGATGGGTACAACAATTTTCAGTGTAAGAACATGCGGTGGTATGCCTGGCAAATCAAGCGAATTCAAGAATTCAGTTGGATAGTTGACAACTTCGTATTGATTCACCACAGTATCGACAGACTTATATGTTCTCGTTTTGCCGAGTATTCCATTCTGAATAGTGAAGTTGATGGTATTGACATCAATGTTTCTGGCCACTAATATAACAAGCGTACTGAGCCACTGATGATTTTTTAAGTTATGTGCAATGTTTGGGAAAACGTTTTGCACAAATTTGTCTATGCTTTCTGTGATGTTGCAGAAGTTTGCTGACAAGATGATACATTGCGTAGATTCATCAATTTGCATTCGCCCATTTCCAATATCCATTAATTGTTTTGCAAAATTTCCAGTCGATGCAAGCATGTCGGTTTTCAAAGTCAATTTCTGTAAATGATGCCATAAAACTGATGATTTGAAACATGCATTAAGTTCATCAGCGGGTACTGAACATAGTATAACCTGCAGTGTTTGTCGAAAATCACCAGACAATAAAATGAGTGCGCCACCAAAGATCCATGTGTTTCCTCTCAAATCTCGCAGTGTAAGATCAAGCACTTCCAATGCTTTCTTGTGCGACATTGTACATTCATCCCATATGATAATTTGACCCTTTTGGAGTACTTTGCCCATTCCAGAGTTTTTGCTGATGTTGCATATTGATGCTTTAGTATTTTGCAAATTCAACGGCAGTTTCAGTGCTGAATGTGCTGTTCAGTCACCATCCAAAAGAGTTTCCACAACGCCAGATGATGCAATGGCTAGTGCAATATTATTTTGTGATTGTATGGTTGCCAAAATGAGTGATAGAAGAAAAGTCTTGCCTGTACCAATGGGCAGATCTATGTAAAACAGTCCACTGCTTTGTTCTGTGATTGCACTCATAATTCTGTTATATGCAATGCGTTGTTCTGGAACCAACTGCAGAAGATTTGTCTGAACAAATGTTCCCAGTTCCTCAGAATCAAAGTGTGATTCTTGTTGCAAATCACAATCGAAAAGGTCATACGCTGGTCGGTTCAGAGCAGGCATTCCCAGTTGCACCAGTGTCTTGTTAGCAATTGCCAAACATATGTCTTCAATCAAAATCAATGCCTCATTATACACGTTTGGTGTGAATTGAATGTCTGGATTTTGATTCGCAGCACGCAAACTATGTAGAATATCTTCATTCTTGTAGTCCTTCTATGTTTCCCAAAGATCTTGTGAATTACATGGAAATCAGGTTGTCAATAATGTGTCAAATAACACAGACATGCAAGTATTATGATTTCTCTGTAAGTATCACGATTTGTAGACAGAATTTACGCTGTTGTAGGAGCCTGTGCTAAAACTACAAAATTCACTATTTGATTTATTTAAAATGATACATTGTGTAGATTCATCAATTTGCATTCGCCCATTTCCAATATCCATTAATTGTTTTGCAAAATTTCCAGTCGATGCAAGCATGTCGGTTTTCAAAGTCAATTTCTGTAAATGATGCCATAAAACTGATGATTTGAAACATGCATTAAGTTCATCAGCGGGTACTGAACATAGTATAACCTGCAGTGTTTGTCGAAAATCACCAGACAATAAAATGAGTGCGCCACCAAAGATCCATGTGTTTCCTCTCAAATCTCGCAGTGTAAGATCAAGCACTTCCAATGCTTTCTTGTGCGACATTGTACATTCATCCCATATGATAATTTGACCCTTTTGGAGTACTTTGCCCATTCCAGAGTTTTTGCTGATGTTGCATATTGATGCTTTAGTATTTTGCAAATTCAACGGCAGTTTCAGTGCTGAATGTGCTGTTCAGTCACCATCCAAAAGAGTTTCCACAACGCCAGATGATGCAATGGCTAGTGCAATATTATTTTGTGATTGTATGGTTGCCAAAATGAGTGATAGAAGAAAAGTCTTGCCTGTACCAATGGGCAGATCTATGTAAAACAGTCCACTGCTTTGTTCTGTGATTGCACTCATAATTCTGTTATATGCAATGCGTTGTTCTGGAACCAACTGCAGAAGATTTGTCTGAACAAATGTTCCCAGTTCCTCAGAATCAAAGTGTGATTCTTGTTGCAAATCACAATCGAAAAGGTCATACGCTGGTCGGTTCAGAGCAGGCATTCCCAGTTGCACCAGTGTCTTGTTAGCAATTGCCAAACATATGTCTTCAATCAAAATCAATGCCTCATTATACACGTTTGGTGTGAATTGAATGTCTGGATTTTGATTCGCAGCACGCAAACTATGTAGAATATCTTCATTCTTGTAGTCCTTCTATGTTTCCCAAAGATCTTGTGAATTACATGGAAATCGGGTTGTCAATAATGTGTCAAATAACACAGACATGCAAGTATTATGATTTCTCTGTAAGTATCACGATTTGTAGACAGAATTTACGCTGTTGTAGGAGCCTGTGCTAAAACTACAAAATTCACTATTTGATTTATTTTAGTAATTTTGCAACCTTGTTTCTCTTTTTCATTTTATGAACCACTATAGTTTCACAATTAATGCAGTACCGTATCCTTTTATCATCAGTTTTGTACAAACAGTATAATATACACAAACACAAGCATAACCTCGATAACTTCAGTATTGCGTGTGCGTAAAGTTGTAGCTAGGTTGCTATTTGGCACACTAATGTTCATGCTGTTATGTCTTTAGTGAGAGTAAATCAGGCATTTTGTAACCCTTAAATTAACTCTCACTTTTGTAGTCTGTTTTGAAAATATGTAAATGAATGTAAAGGTCAATGTAACTGTTTCTTCTAAAATCACATATACTCTGCCAGATATATATTTATTTTTTAATGGGAGCCTTGTCGTGTCTTAACAATTACTTTTATACAATTAAGCATCAAAAGGAGATTTTTTTTTACTGTCAATTTTTGAAATAAATTCCGGTTTAAAATCCCCTCCCCCCAATCTTAACCCCATTCATCTACATCTACGTAGATACTCTGCAAATCACATTTAAGTGTCTGGCAGAGGGTTCATTAACCATTTTCATTACAGATAGCTACTTTTCTAAATCGGCATCTCTGAATAACATGCATATTTGCTGTGATCGAGCACTATTTGATGCATCGGCTACTGCAGTGTCTCAATGTGCGTCATTCTCAAGAAGATTTAATTCCTGGCAAGCTTGGCGGTAAGTGGCACACAGCTGACTGTTCATTGTTCATAAATCTTGGAAGGATGTCGGTCCACATACATTGATTAACAGCAATCGCAAATATAAGCATTCTGTATTGTTCAGGTGAACAGTGTACAGACGACCCAATGCATCACTGGAATACAAATTGGGATATCCTCCGACTAACCTTATTTGTGACATTGAATCGTTTCAGCTGATGCATTGCATGTGTAGAATTTCGGTGCCTCTGAATAAAGTAGAGTCTTTGCAAAAAGATCATTTTGGCATAATGAGTAAATTGCAACTACTGTTGGATGTCGTTCATGGATTGGAAATGATAAGATGCACCATACTCCTTCATTGCTGCTAATGTAGTGTTCAAGTTGGTATTGATTGATTTCATCGAGCAGTGCTGCCACATTCCGTACTTTGAAGACTGCCATATCACTTCCTTTGTTGACATATTTGCAAATGTATTTGATTGATTTCACTGAATTGCAATACTGAATATTAATGTGTGCTTTGAAGGTCTTTGAGAGGAACAGTGAATATGGCACAAACCAACAATTATCAACTTCGACATCAATGTTTCGAACTTTCAGAACAATGGATTTGCCGCCATCCTCAACTGATCGTTGATGATACAGTGGCTATCCACCATTACCAGTGATGGTATTAAAAACTGAGTTTCTTGGGTATCATTTCATGCATTTCCCATTAGACATGGATGATAAATTGTTGAATGCCCACAATGACCATGAATCATATTTTTGGTAACAACTTCGAATAAGTGTGGATCAATGTCCTTATCTGGTATTTCTGCTGAGATGATTTGGTCAATTTGATCTGGTGAAATTTTGTTAATTAACCAAACCAAAATATGTGCATGTGGCAATCCTCTTTTCTGCCATTCAATGGAATACATTCAGCAGCATGTCTCTCCAAAAACTTGATGCTTAATAAATAAATCCATCAAAGATTTTTGTTTAAATATGCTTGTGGTAATGTCATTGCGGTCCGAAGATGGTTGTCCAGCTAACAGAAGTAATTTAATTTCACCCCATTGTTGGATTACATGTAAATGTGGTAAACAAACCTGGACGACCATATGCGCGAACATATGTCATCGCATCTTGTGTGTATCCATGCATGTGGCATGGACACACTGTTAATGTAGACAGTAATATGACCATTCTTCTCAAGCAGTTTGGATTCACGTTACCATCATTAACAATTGCATCTCATAAATGGATGTTCTCTTCAGAATGCAACTTTGTTTGATTCAATCAAATATATAGGAGGAGTCCAGTTTCTGTCTTTGTGTATATGTCGACGATGTTTTGATGGAACAATTGCCGACATTTCAGAATGTGGTTCTCAGTATCTTGATGAATCATCAATCGATACGAATAATAATTCATGGCAATGACTTTCTTATTCATTTCCTCGTCTGTTTGTGGATTTTTCATTTTAATGTTGAAATGATATCTATCGTCTCCTCGCCAAAACAGAATCGTATATTGCAATCCATTGTATGAGTTTAGTAGACTCGCTGAATGTCACTACTTCTGTGATGAAGAATTATATCACGCGATTCAAATTCTTTACCAACTATCACGATCACCACTTCATAGATTGTTGGTGCATTGTTGTGTTGTTCATCTTTTGTCTGCTCGAATTACAACTGTGTAGTCATCAGCTGGCATTTGTTGAATGGTGGTTTTAAACAACTGAACTAATTCATTGTATTGATTGAAAAGGGCTTGTAATGCAGCAACAATTTCTCGTCTAGTGCCCGCATAGTAATGACATCGTCGTTCAATATGTTCATCACTGTTTCCTATGAAATAAATTTAAAGAAATTTGTGTTCTGGGAATAGTAATGGCAGAAGCAATCCAGCACCATGATAAATTTGTCCTTGGACTCTTAATGTTGGCATGTAATTTTCGTGCACAATGTTTGTTGCACCGAACAATGTCATTTGAAAACATGAATTGTATTTGCTGATGTTTTCCTAGAAATGCTTTGATCACGTGTAACACATGATAGCAATATTGATAGTGGTTCGGGTGGTGGTCCCAGTTTAATTCTGAGGCTCATAATGCTCTTTTTCTTCTGTGCGTGAGGTGTAGATCGGCCAATTGCTTGTCACTTTGGAGGCATAATTGTACGGAAATGATGTGAAAAATGTGTTTGAATATATTAGATGTCAGTCAGCAATCCGAATCTCTTTTCCTGACAAAGCGACCAACGGTTGCAAAAGCTTATATGTGTGTTTGTGTGTGATTTTATTTGTGTCTATCGACGAGCCGGTCCTTGGGTAAGTCATCTGTTTTCTATTTTTTATATTTATTAATTTAACTTACACTGAAATGCACAAAACTATTCAAAAAAACGCTCCCAAATATGAAAATACACACAATATTGTCTGTTCATTGTGAGCCAGACGTGAATTTCACAGTTAACATAAATTCTTAAGTCATCCACAACTCGAAACATCATTATACATATGCTGTTTTCATTTCAGTTCAAATCAGCATGAACGGTCACAGCGGTATATGAAATTAATTGGAATGACAGTGGTGCCATCTGTCGAAGACTGGTCATACCAACTCAGAATCCTTCGTGGGCTCATGCACAACAACTTTGCTACAGATCATCACATGATCAAATGCATAGTTTATGATTATATAAAGAACATGGAGACATATGTTGAAATGCCCATATCAGAATGCAGTGTTGTCTCAAAATTTCAAATCAGTTGCTCAAGAAATTTCTGAGATTTGCTATTAACAAACAAACAAAAAGAAACTGTAGATGTTGCTGATCGCAAATTTCCAAAAGTTGTTCTATTTCTCGGAAATTTTGATACAATGTTGCATTTGAATTCACGCGTGGTTGTCTGTAGCTTCCTACGTAATTTGTTTCCGAAATTATTTGTCCATAGCAATAGTACTGAAGAAGTAATAAAACGGAAATCCATGTCAGTTTTTAAAAGCATTTCAATGTTTATGACCGTATGTCCTGAAGTAAGTCGTACAGTGACATAAATTTGATGGCACATTTAGTGATACATATCAAAACTATATGCAAAATATGTTGTGAAGACAGTTGGCAGTAATCAAATAAAACATCACATGGGCATGTCTGATGCGACAGTTTTACGGCATCTACAGCGAAACTGTTGTGAGCGGTAGACTTCTTTTCGTTTCATCTCTTTGTGTGTGTGTGTGTGTGTGTGTGTGTGTGTAGGGGGAGGGGGGTGGTCAATTACAAAACACTTCATAAACATCAGAAATGACATGCAAACTTTTTTTCAGGTCCCTAACTACTCCCATTTTAAATAAATACAGTAGAACCTCATTTTTATGCTTTTCAAGGGACTTCAGTAAAATGGTGTAAAATGCAGGAAAACATAAAATGCAGGAAGTAATGTTTTAAATGGTAAAATATGCTTACTGGATCAGCCTTGCATTTTTGTAGTTTATTTGTGATATATGAGACGATTATTAAGACGAAAAATTCCTAGCAGGAAAAATAAAATATAAAAAATAGACGAAGATTACTCACCAGGCGAAGGAGCACAGGTGTGACAGCATCACAAATAAATAAATGAATACACACACAATCGCAAGCTTTCGCAACCCAGTTGCGTCTTCAGGCAGTAGGGAAGGAGAGGGAAAAGGAAATGATGAGGGTTTTAAGGAAGGGGGTAAGGAGCCATTCCAATCCCGGGAGAGGAAAGACTTACCTTGGGGGAAAAAATGGAGGGTAAACAAATGCACACATGCCCACACATTCACACAGACACAAGTACACCTAGGCAGACATACTGTAGAAAGCATGCTTTCTACAGTATGTCTGCCTAGGTGTACTTGTGTCTGTGTGAATGTGTGGGCATGTGTGCATTTGTTTACCCTCCATTTTTTCCCCCAAGGTAAGTCTTTCCTCTCCCGGGATTGGAATGGCTCCTTACCCCCTTCCTTAAAACCCTCATCATTTCCTTTTCCCTCTCCTTCCCTACTGCCTGAAGACGCAACTGGGTTGCGAAAGCTTGCGATTGTGTGTGTATTCATTTATTTATTTGTGATGCTGTCACACCTGTGCTCCTTCGCCTGGTGAGTAATCTTCGTCTATTTTTTATATTTTATTTTTCCTGCTAGGAATTTTTCGTCTTAATAATCGTCTCATATATTTGTCTTCTTTGCTTTCTACAGTATGTCTGCCTAGGTGTACTTGTGTCTGTGTGAATGTGTGGGCATGTGTGAATTTGTTTACCCTCCATTTTTTCCCCCAAGGTAAGTCTTTCCTCTCCCGGGATTGGAATGGCTCCTTACCCCCTTCCTTAAAACCCTCATCATTTCCTTTTCCCTCTCCTTCCCTACTGCCTGAAGACGCAACTGGGTTGCGAAAGCTTGCGATTGTGTGTGTATTCATTTATTTATTTGTGATGCTGTCACACCTGTGCTCCTTCGCTTGGTGAGTAATCTTCGTCTATTTTTTATATTTTATTTGTGATATATGTAGATAATAGGCATCCAAATACTCGCCAGGAAGTTTATTATAAAATAAGGATTATCCAAATTTTTACTATTTTAAGCAGAGGGCAGAACTGGTAATTTTATGGGAAGTAGAAATTTTTGGCGTAATTTCATTCATTATAATTGAGGACGCTGCTGCTGGACTATGTAAAACATCTTCAAAATTACCTGAACTGCTTTGATAGATATCGACTAGACGCCACTGCTGGGCTATGTAATACATCTTCAAAATTACTGCTTTTACTGGCATTAATTATTTACGTAGTAAAACCCCTAAAGTTTCGTTCTTTTTGTATTTTTCGATGTTTCACACGACAATATTAGAGAATTTATTCATGTTCTCGAGTGCAAACATATGCATAAGTATTTTTGTGACGTTTGCATAGCACCGGCATCTCACACTGTTACTGCTTTTTTGAGGTTGTGGGTATTATGATACCCAACTTTGACAGATATCATTCTTTATTAATCGAAATATGTATCACAAAAACAATGCAACTCTTTATTCTCACATCAACAAAGCAACTGGTTCTGATTGTTTGAGTACACACCAGCCCCTGTGGCAAAGAAGCTGGTGGAAAGAGCAACTACATCTTCACAAATCAGCACGTCTTAAGTCAACTAGATATGTACTGCCAACAATTATACGCGAAATATAGTTTGATTAAATGCAAAGTGTCAAGAAACTTGACTGCGAATAATTTTTAAGTGCTATACTTTAAGGGGGAAGCCATGCTAGCATCAATTTATGAAGATTATGTCATTTTTTCTTCACAAACATGCTTTCAAAAAACGTAAAATGCAGGAAAAGTGTAAATATGTTAACGCAAAAATGAGGGCGAATTAACATTGTGAACATAGGAAATTTGACGGGACCGACAAAAAATGGTGTAAATGGCAGGAAAATGTAAAAACTGGGAACGTAAAAACGAGGTTTTACTGTATAGGTATTCTCATGTGGTAGCCTCTCATTATTTATGACATCATATCTCCTGAGCTATGTGTCATGCTCTTTTGTTTTTCAGTCAAGAACCTTTGTGGGCATATGGTGAAGAGTTTAACAAAGTTTCATTGCAATTGAATGAATGCTTTGTGAACACATAGAGGACATACAGACAAACATTCATTTTTAGATATTTAGATGTAAGGACACGGTCCACATTCCTCCAGAACCTTAACACCTTTTTCCCAATATGAAACAAGCATGGTCCTATTGACAACATTCTTCACTTTCACCTCAAGTATTGGTACACCATTACCATATCAAACCTACTAACCACCAACAATGTCTACACTTCAATAGCTGCAACCTGTTCCATACCAAGATACTTTGCCATACACCATTTCAGTCTGTGATCATTGCATCTGTAGTGATCAGCATCCCCTCTCAAATTTGCCAAAGGTCCCATTGTGCCCTTCATAGACTAAAATTACATCCCAGAATTATCCATAAGCAGATCTCCTTGACTTAGTACCACCTAGAACTGAATCACATTCTCTGCGAGGGTTTCAACTACCTCTCATGCCCTGAAATCAGAAATATCATCCAGACTATAGTTCTCATCATGCAGCCGCCATGAAAGCTGGGTGGACAAAGCATCTGCCTGGTAAGTAGGAGGTCCTGGGATCGAATTCCGGTGTAGCACAAATTTTAATTCTATGCCTCTCGTTTTATTCAATTTCTTTTTGCAATATACTTGGCAGTCAATACTTCCTTCACACTTGCATCCAATTCCTTGTCTCGTGTCCCTGCAGTACACCTAGATGAAAAACCTATCCCTTACCCTCACCTACCCCAGTCCGGTCAATAGTCATCTTCTAGCCTGTCAAACAAACGGCCTCTTTCGAATGCAGCCATATGATTTACAAACTAAGCTACAACCATTAAAGTTAAAATTTGTGCTGCGGCCGGGAATCGAACCCAGACCTCCATACTCACTAGACAGATGTCTTAACCCAATTGCTGAACATGCTGTCCAACATAATATGGTTCACTTTGGTGGCTGTGTCACAGACTGCAACACCTGACAGCTTCTTACCAACACCATCTTTTTTTTGTGGTGAGAACCCTCTGTATAATATATCCTTCATTACAATACTCCTTTGACCTCAACCTTTATTAGTGCTTGTCCTCCACCCAGCTGTCCTCTTTCATGCTCACACTCCAGCACAAAATCCTTCTTTCCCACCAACACTCCTACTAGTCTTTTCCTTTTCCCCAATTTTCTATTTGTCTTCCCCCTTAGAAGCACAGCCTCCCAACAGTATACAGAGCAGTCCCCACAATGCCTTCACACACTTCAGCAGACAACACAGCATCTTCCCCCCACCTCTAAACTGTCTCCTCCATGCTTTCTCCTTACCCCTATCATTCACTTGAGCAATTAGTTACAACACGCAACACCCAGAGACAGTTGCCGTGTGTGTGTGTTTTTTATGATTTTGTGATATCTGTGTTTTCATTTCAGGAGGAGGACTGATCAGAAGCTTAATATTTTTGCAATCCTTTTCATTATGCCTGTCTATGATTCAGTGCTTTCTGTATGCGGTGAGTAACAATCACTCCTTTCCTCTTACTTCATTTCTATAGTATAAGGTACCAGTAGTAAAGCAGCTCTATGAATGTAATGGTTTTAAAGGTTTTTTTCATACCTACTGTGAGGGTCACTCCAAAAGAAATGCACACTATTTAAAAAAAAAAAATAAGTTTTCATTCTGCATGTTTGAAAGTTTTACAGTGTGTAGATACATCCTTCCTGCTTGTTTTGAAACTTAGTTCAATCTGTTCCTGTGAGTGGCACCATCACAGCGTATCTCCAAGATGGCAGCTACACTTGACGTTCGTCAGAAGCAACATGCTGTCATTGAATTCCTGTGCTGTGAAAACGATATAGTGGGAAACATCCACAAAATGTTGACAAAGGTGTATGGAGATGTTGCTGTCGATCGCAGTACAGTTAGTTGGAGGGCAAGCAGGTTACGTAATGAAAGCGGACACAGCAATATTGAGGATTTTCCTTGCAGTGGCAGGCCTCATACTGCACACACTCCAGATGCCAAGATGGTGTAAGGCAGTTGAGAGGGATGGGGATTATGTGGAGAAATGAAAATATTGTTCCTAAAGGATGTATCTACACACTGTAAAACTTTCAAACATGTAGAATAAAAACTATTTTTTTAACAGTGTACATTTCTTCTGGAGTGACCCCCATAAATATATCTATTATATATCTATTAATGATTCAGACCTGCCCCTTCGATTACAGCAACTGTCATGATTGACAAGTTGTGAAGCCTGTGAAGAGTATTTGACATAATTGTTGCCATTTGAAATCCTGCACGAGGATTACAATTTTTTCGAGCAAAGCTGAGGTCTCCTCCAGAACAAAAATGCCCATCTGCTCCATATAAGATTAGTCCTTTTCCAGCTTTCCATTTTTCAATTTCAGCAACTGCATTATGGAGTTCAACCATCATTTTGCCTGCAGGAAAGATGAAACTTTATCAAAGTTAATGTTGAGCAATCATAAGCTAATTACTAGTGCAGCCTTAATAGAATATATTAAAGGTGAACATGAGAAATAGCTCATTATTTTGGTGATAAGTCTCTTGTTACAAATACAAGATGAAATACTTTGTATGTTCTTCAAACATGGAAAGCATTTGAACTGTAATCAACACTTTACATTTGGACAATTGCAGAAAAAAGGTGAAATAGGAGTAATCAATCATACATCTATTTGTGAAGTATTTGTGCACAATGTAAGGGGCTTTCAGCCATGTAAAAACTCCGCAGGACACTGTCCATTTACCAGTGTGGTATGACACATGGCTAAAAAGTGTGACAGGGACTACTCAACTGACATGGTTTCCACTGCCTTCTGCATTTGGGTTTTACAGGTTCTGATCACCATCTCTACCTTCACATTCAATGCCAGGAGGAAATGTGATGGATACCATTCTGGTGACTGAATGCCTGAAACTTTGAAATGGTAAACTTGGGGCCATCAGCTGAAACCAGGGTGGCTGGTAATGCCTCAATTGCAAGGGCAGTTGTGAGCACCGTGAGTTTTAGTCAACATCTGTACTGTATAGGGATAATTATAAAGTGCAGCCACCAAAATTAATGACATTACTCACAGAAAAGGACCACCAAAAATCCACATGCAACCTCTGCCAAAACTGAACTGTTTGAGGCCATAATGAAAACTTCTGTGGGGGAGAGGGGCACTTAGTTCTGCAAATAATCTTGACACTGCCTTATTCCCAATTGAAATAGTTGCTGAATGGCAACACTTTCATAAGGGACATTCCTGAAGTTACAGAATGTAGCTACTGGAGGTTGTAAGGCTAAAGTGATGAGGAGACAATAATGTGGCATTCCCATCATCCTCTGTTGTAAGCAACAACACTTTCTGAGGTACATTGCTCCACTATTTCACGCTAAAATATGTCCTAAAATTGGGATCTGCAAAAGCCATCCCTTCTGAACCACAGCAACAAAGCTGCGCATTACTGAATCTGACACTTTTGCTATTAGTTTGATGGTGTTTGTAAATACCTGCAGTGTGGTTACCATAGCTTTATCTGCCACAAAACAAATTTTTCTTCCCAATTAAACTACTTATCGGGCCCCATTGGCAACATTGAAAGGGTATCAGCATTACCGTAGGCCAAAAATGAACGTCATGAAAATAATTGCTGAGGAATAATGCCTAAAACCATATTATCTGAGCTGTCTTGTCCAGTATTCCTGCTTTAGAACTAAACAAGGACATCAAAAGTTTCTGGTCCTTGACAAGATGGAATTTAGAGATGTACAGAAAGACTATGTACAAAAAAACTTTTTTACCCAATCACATAATGACCAGGGCCTTCTTACTCTATCTGGGAATAATTATTTTCTGGCAGATGAGAGGATCTTTGACACAAACACAGTTGGCTGCTTCAGTCCATTAGGATTCCAATGGGACAGTGTGGCACCTGATTCCATACTGCAATGCATCAGCAGTGACGACTAAGGTTTTCTGCAGATCAAAGATAGTCAGGCAAGGGGCCAAGCATAAACATTGTTTGAGTCAAAGAAACGCCTATTGATGAGCATCTGACCAAACATGTTTCACACCTTTCTTACACAGCTGTTGAGAGGATGTGCAATCTGTTGCATTGGTGATGAATATTTGGTTGCCCAAGAATGACTGCAACTCCTTCAAGTTCTAAGGAAAAGGCGACTTATCAATAGCCTCCATGTGGTCACTAAGTAGGTGGATGCCCTCCTTACTCAAAATGTGACCTAACTACAGGGTGATCAATCCTCAGCGCAACTGCCTTTGCGGCGTGTGACTTGCCAGTGACGGCAGCTGCGATTCCCACTTAGCAGAGCACCCACTGCCCGCACTAAATTTAATATGGTTTGGTGCGCAGGTTATTTCTGTCATACACAACACAGACTTTTAGAAAGACAAGTTTATTACTCATCTGTATTACGCAAGGAGGTACTGGTACAGCCTCCCTTCATTGTTCGAGCATTTCTGACACCTGCTGAGGGAGCTGCCCATTACACTCTGAAGTTGCCTCTCTGAAATTGCAGTGATTTCATGACGAATGTTTGGTTTTAGTTCATCTAAAGTGTGGGGATTTGATTTGTACACTTTCTCTTTTAAAACTCCCCACAGATAAAAAGGCATGGGGTAAAATCAGAGAACGAGGGTGCCAAATATTCTTAGCGATAAATCTTTCACTAAACACATTACCAATTTCCCGTAATGATAAGTTGACTGTATGTGCCATCATAGAGTCTTACTGAAATGTCATGAAAGCTTGTTCTCTCTCAGTTAATTGGGCAAATAAAGGCTGCAATATGTTTTCAACATAACTATCATTATTAATTGTTTCCAGAAAAAATATAGGGCCTGTTATTCTCTCACTGCTAACAGCGCACCACACTCCTATTTTTTGACCGTTCAGGGGCTGCTCGTGAATTAAGTAAGGCATTTCCTAACTCCAGTCACTATTATTTTGCGAATTAACATACCCACTTAGGTGGAACCATGTTTTGTCCGAAAAGAAAGTTAAGTTCAGGGCAATTTCTCCGTCATTCACATTTTTCAGAATCATTGAGTGTAATGAGCAACTTCCTCAGCAGGTGTCAGAAATGCTTGAACAACAAAGGAAGGCAGTTCCAGCTGCTCCTTACGTAATATAGGTGAGTAATAAATTTGTCTTTCTAAGTGTTTTTGTTTTGGACATCAGAAATAAGATGTGCGCCAACCCATATTAAATTTAGTGTGGGCGCTGGGCAGCCCGCTAAGCGGGTACCACAGCTGCCGTCAACGGCAAGTCACACGCCACAAAGGCAGCTGCGCTGAGGATTGATCACCCTGTATTTGATAATGGTTAGGAAAAAAGCACACTTGCTTTCCAATGTCTGAAACAGTGTTTGTGAATATTGCAGATCTTCCTCCCTGGTGGTATCTGTTACTTTTATGTCATCCAAATTTGCAGCACACTTCGGAAAGTGGCAAACTATCTCCTCCATAAAGAGCTGAAAAATTCCTGTGACTGATACCATACCAAAAAGCAACCTAGTGGTCTTAGAGGCCAAGTGGGGTGTTAATAACAAGCTGTGATTCACTGTCCAGGGGCAACTGCAAGTAAGCATCTATCCAACTGTGGTATCCATGCCCTGTGATGATGTCATGGTAGTGGAAGATGTGCAACCAATGGGAATGTCAGCTGGTGGAATGCCCTTACAAGGGTTACTCCCTCAAATATTGTGGTAAGTGGGTAGCCTGTCAGAAACTGAACACGGGTTGAGCGTGACCATAGCAAGAAACTTTGCAGAACTGTGGGGGGAAAAAGTGAAATAGAAACAGTAAACTGTCCAAGCACAATGTGTGTAACATAAAGGAAGCAAGAAGAGCCATGTCATCATTGTTATGTGACCATGGGTGTTGGACTGCAATGTGGAGGATCAGTGTTAAACTCTCTGTCATGTACTGTATTTTTTAACTTTTGTTTTTCACAAATTATCAACTGCCAGTGTGGCCTTTGACATGTTTGTTCCTTGCATTCTATTTTGTGACCATGTGACTGCTCTAGTAGCAGTCGAAAGGAAGTGGCTCTTCAACTGGAGAAACAAATGATTGATGACAAGAAGGGTCAACCAAATCCTCCACTGGAAAATACATCTTCTCATACATGGAATTCTTGACAACTGGTATGTGTGTCATGTGACAGCAACTGTTTATCTGTGCAGCTAACTTTCACACCTGGTGAGTGAGTGAGACACACCTCCTTGCTCATTTAGGTGTTTGTGTGAATGTGATTACTCTAAAATATATGAAAACATAGCAGTTTCATAATCTCTCACTTTTGGCTGTGTTCTGTCAAAACATGTGTTTTTAACATTTTTGAAGTTCTACACATGCATACAATCAATCAGATACTACATTTCTCCCCAAAAATATCAACATGCCCTAAAGTTTTGGAGAGTAAAGTTGATTATGTGTGGGAACTTGGACTATCCTAATTCAAACCCATTTATCTGATGTTTTCATTTTATGAAAGGGCCATGAGGAATCTCCCCTGCACTCAATATTTATCACATTTACTTGTGACTATAATATATTCTTATCGCAGTACTCATATTTTATAACTAATATATAGCCTAGTATGAAAACTGCAAAGGCCACCAAAAGATGCCAATTATTTGACAGGAAGTTCATAATTTTATGAAAAATAAAAATTAAAAATACATGAACTGAAGGATATTTGAACACATACAGCTCCTGTATTGTAGTCCAGCTGTATAATCACTAAACTACACTGTCACAACAATGACTCTCTCCTTGACATGGGATATGAAGCAATTAACAATTAGCTTTTTCTATTTTGCTTTTTTTCACTGTTCTATACAAATTCTTCCTGTTTTTGTGCTATCCACTTTGTCACTGTATGACTAAATCCGAGAGGAGTGAAATGGTGAGCTCCCTTGTTAGTAGCAGCCATCAGGTTGTACCAGTGCTGTATCCATTGGAGCCACACTCTGGTAGCAAGGCCTTGTGAAGTGGAGAGCCACCCAGCACTGCAGTAGTGCTTGTTCCAGTTTGGAGGCCACATCTGACAAGATTCAGATGTCCACGCTCAACAAGTATTATCACAGTGTACTAGTTCCCCTTCTTAAGGATCATGTGTCTTTGAGAACTAGGTCAACTCAGCTGGTGGTGAAAGTCAGAACAAGGTGTGGGCCATTCTTTCCATACCCAGGTACAGGTTACTAAAGTTGCAATGAGTCTGACTCACACACATATGGGTAATGTACACCATAAGGGACGGCCAGTTTATGGAAACGGCAACAGCAGCAACATTCTGAGCTGCTGCAAATATTGATCACTCACTGTGGCAACAGGCACCACTGACTCCTGCCTTGCCTCCCACGTTCATTCCTTTTGACATAAATACAGAAAGGTGAGATACCTATTTGAAACAGTTCTTGCTGTATTACAAGGTAAAAAAGGTGTGGAATCTGTAGACAGGAGTGCACTGCTCCTTTCTTCTAGTGACTTCCTGTATAATTTTGTGCAAAAGATTTGTCCACATAAAAATTCTTTTTTGTTGCCATTTGTTGTGGTGTGTATGGAGTTGTCAGCACATTCAGAGCATAAAGCACATGGTAGTGCGCCTGAAGTTAAATCGGTGTCAATAGTGGATTAATGAGTCATACATGGAATAGATAGCTGGATTATAGGGTCTGTCTAGAAACTAAATTCAATGTCAGTCAGTGTAGTGCATTATACATGGATTCCATTATTACTGATTTACTTATTTGGTTGGCTCCTGATAAGGTATTTCAGATAAAGGCTTTGGAGACATCTGACCCATCTGGTGAAAGTGGCGCATTTAGCTCACTCACATTTATGGTGTGCATCATTTCAAGAAGCAGTTGTCATTAATGGAAGTGGGTTGTAGTTCTTCCTGTAGCATATTGTCAAGGGATTAAACAGGACTACTGGTAGTTGTTGGGAAGCAGCGGCGTCACTGCTCGGCTGAACAGTTGAATATGATAGAGGCTAGGAGTTGACAGGCTCCTTCATTGGAACTTCCACCTCGTACCAGGCACAGTAATCAATGTTTATCTTGGTTCAGTATGGCACATGACAGAGGCCTTTTAATTCCCAATGTTTAGTCATTTTTTAAACTGTAAAGCTTGCCCTGGGTGTCACATACCACCCCAGATGGAAAAATATATGCATTTAAATAAGGTATGTTTCAAATGCAACCAGTGATGACATGTGTCTGTCTGTGCTGCAGAGCACAGTCTATGAAGGGTGGATCAGGTATCTATTAATGCACTTTATGTGCATGGCTCTCATATTTTGCAGTTAGGTAATTAGTTGGCCCTAGAATTGGCGATTACGGGGCAGTTAGCTGAACTCCAGCTGGATACAGTGGCAGTAGCCTCGTTGATCAATTTGGCTTCATGTCTCAAGTTGGGTAGCCCTCTGTTACAGCCAGCTAAGAAAACAGTAATCTTTTATAGTCATCAATGAATTCCAGGAAAGGGTCAACTAAAGGAGCTGATAAATACAAGAATATTGCGTACAGAGTGACATTGTTAGTTTCCAAACCTATGTCAGTTTCAAATACTTTTGGGATGCACATATTTTCAGAATTTGATTTTCAGGTCATCTAGCATATGAATTTAGTGTCACTAGTTATTACCTTTCATAATGATGAGTCCCTTGTGAAGTCTCATAATCAGTTGTTAAAGCCAACTTTGGATAAGCAAGGAAGTTTCTGGTCTACATTCAGCTTACGTCCTGTGCAAAGCCTAAGTTTTGCTAAGCTCCTTATTTGCCATTTGCTGTGAGTGACTTAAAGAAGAATTGGATAGGCTGTAGGACACGGGGGTCATTTCTCCGGTAACATCAAATAAGTGGGCTTCACTGTTAGTTGTTATCAGAAAACTGAATATGGCAATTCGGTTGTGTGATGATTTTAAATCTGTCAGAGTATATTGTGAAGTGGAAGTTTATCCTATCCCATGCCCAAAAGAATTGTTGGCAAGATTAGTTTGTCAACAGTATTTCACAAACATCAATTTGAGAGATGCTTACCTGCAGTTGCCCCTGGATAGTGAGTCATAGCAGTTGGTTGTAAGTATCACCACATCTGGTCTCTATAAGATCACTAAATTGCATTTTGTGTGGCATTAATGACTTTCAGTGTGGAAGAAAATGTGTTACTGAAGTACTGAGGAATGATAGGATGTTTTTGAAGTTTGCTAAAGATTTACATACTGCTATCAGGAACAACAAAGTATGCAGTTCAATTGAAGTGGACTGGGCATCTCCAGAAAGGGCAATCACAAATGTTGAAAAGACAAATGTAGTGGAAGACAGCTATGAATAAACCATGGTAACAGAAGGAATACTTCAGCTGATAGATGATAGATGGAAGTACAATAATATTCAGGAAATCTTGGGATAGAGAAATACAATCCACTTAGGAATGAAATTAATAGGAAGTGCATAAAAGCCAAGGCAAAATGACTGCAGAAAATTTTTTGTGGAAATCAAAAACGAATTGATTATCAGTAGGACTGGCTCAGCACACAGAAACACCAAAAGAAAACCTTCAGTGTAATTAAAAGCAAGGTGGTAGTATTAAGAGTGTAATGATAGTTGCGCAGATAGGTGAGGAGAGTACATTAAAGGCCATTATAAACAGGAAGGCTTCTCTTATGAGATGTTAGAAGAAGACGTTGGTGTCAATAGGGAAGAATAGGGGATCCAGTATTATAGTCAGATTTAGAGTTCAGAAAGACTTGAAATCAAATAAGCCAAAAGGCATAGATAATGTTCTACCAGAACTTCTAAATTCCTTAAGTAGCAAGGAAAAATAAGTTGGAGAACTATTGCACCAACAGCTTAACAACTCATGTATGCATGCTACGGACAAGCATAATGTACAGAACAATGGAAAAGAAAATTGAGGATTTGATAGATGAACAGTTTGGCTTCAGGAAAGGTAAAGGCACGAGTGGGGCAGTACAGAGATTGTGCCTCATATCAGAAGCATGACTGAATAAAAATAGGATTTCTGAACTTAAAACAAAGGTTCAACAATTTAAATCAGCACAATATGTTCAAAATTCCAAGAAAAAGAGGAGTTAGCTACAGGGAAAGATGAAGTATATACAAGAACCAAGAGGGAATAATAAGATGGAAGATAGGGAGGGGAAAAACCAACTGGATAAAATCAATACCAATATTTTAGTTCTGAATGACTGTCTTTTGTATTTATTTGGTGTCAGTTGTATTCATCCCCCCCCCCCCCCCCCCCTAGTAATTGCCAATATCTGGGTAAAAACACCAGTACAACTACTTTCAGTAGTAGTAGTAGTTCCAAATCTTTTTTTTTTTATTATAATAAATTTAAAAACTAGTAATATTTATTCCTAAAATCTCCCCTGCTGTGAAATATTAGGTTATCTCAGAAACTATAAAATGTGATCAGCGATAATTTAAGAATGATGCTGAGTCAGAATTGAGAAACAAATGCATGATATAAGAATTGGTACAGCTGTTGTCAAGCATCAGTGCATCTGTCACCTTGTGGCGAGTACTATTACGTTGCAGTGAACAAGACTTGGATCTGTCTGCTCAAAAGACAATTCCCCATTGCTGTCACCAGACATCGGTTTCGTTACAAATGGCACCACCTCAAGTCTGAAAGTACGCTCTGTTTGTCTGTCATTTCTATAAAACAATATCAGGCAGAAGATATTATGGCAACAGTAATAAATTAGAAATGCAGTAATTTATTCTTAGTTTATAACATAAATAGAAAAAATCAAATAGTGAAAACAATCAAGACCGCAAAATCTCATTTATTAACATGACCAGTTTTGGATTCAGATCAAAAGCACCATTTGGTTGCAAATGGTGCTCTTAATCTGATGATGACTGTCTAATTGTGCTGAAAGTGGCCATTTTAATAAATGAGTTATCTTGTGATCTTGACTGATTTTACTATTGGATCATCAAAAACAGTGTGTTGTTACCTCCATCTCATATTTGTTAAAACATTAAACAGGGAAAAGCTGATCTCTTGCCTGTATCCACATTATTTGCCTATATCTATTTGTAGCACTTGGAAATGGCCAATGTAACATGAAAGACCGAATTTGCCACCCTCAGTTTTCACCTTTTAGTACTGTTAGTATAGTTGTGTGCTCCTTGATTACAACATGATTTTTCAGCCAAGATTCAGAATAAATAGGAGAAAACTCATGATTTTTTTAGTATTCAATCCCACATTACTTTTTGATAAAAGAAAAAAGCAGTGGATGGACTAAGTTCTGTTTCAGTACCCTGTTTCACCAGATGTTTTGATTCTACATGTTTTGAAGAAAAGTATAACGCAAAAGTCTGTGGAAGACTTAAAATGTTTCATCTTTTAATATCTACATTTATTTCTGGAAATAACAGCAATAAAAGAATCAAAACCAGTTGAGCAGTTTTTACAGTAAGGTTAAACTGGATATGAAACAGCATAATCTAAAAATGATTGTTTCAGCAATAACCACCATCCCATTGGAAGACCAAGAATGAAGTGCTTGGATTAAAAAGGGTGTCAGTAGGGACATAGACTTTAGCCCCTATTGTTCAATATATACATTCAAGAGGCAATGACAGAAATATTCGAGAATTGTATCAAAATTCAGAGTGAAGGGATATCAGTTATAACTTTGGCTGATGGTACTGCTATCCTCGAAGAACATGCAGAATTACTGGATCTGTTGAAAAGAATAATAGTCTATCAAGTACGTAAAACAAAAGTAGTGAAAAGTAGTAGAAACAAAAGAATTAAGAAACTTAACATATAAATTAGTGATCGTGATATAGATGAAGTTAAGGGATTCTGCTACATTGAAAGTAAAACAGCCTACGACTAATGAGAGGAGGGGGGATATATAAAGTAGACTGGTGTTTATCACCAAGAAGAGTCTCTTGGTGTCAAACATTGGCCTTAATGAAATTTTTGAGAATGTACATTTGAAAGATAGCTCTATATGAAGGTGAAATATGGACAACCGGAATACCACAACAGAATAGAATCAAAACATTTGAGATATGGTGCTGCAAATGACTATTGTAATTTATGTTGACTGAGAAACACACACACACTTGTGTGTGATTTTATTTATTTTATTTGTTTCTATCGATGAGCCGGTCCTTTTGGTAAGTCATCTGTTTTCTATTTTTATTTTTGTTTATCCCACCGGGAAAGTTTCCCTCTATAATTTTATATATATATATATATATATATATATATATATATATATATATATATATATATATATATATATAGAGGGAAACTTTCCCGGTGGGATAAACAAAAATAAAAATAGAAAACAGATGACTTACCAAAAGGACCGGCTCATCGATAGAAACAAATAAAATAAATAAAATCACACACAAACACACATACAAGCTTTCGCAGCCTAGCTGCTTCGTCAGGCAGAAGGGAAGGAGAGGGAAAAGGAAATGATGAGGGTTTCAAGGGAGTGGATAAGGAGTCATTCCAATCCCGGGACAGGAAAGACTTACCTTGGGGGGGGTGGGGGGGGGGAAAGAGGGTAAACAAAAACACACACACACACACATTTACACAGACGCAAGTACACTTAGGCAGACACACTGTAGAACTGTAGAAAGCAAAGAAGTTAGAAGTTAGACAGAGATGCCACTTGAGGCAGAGGCTCTGTCCAGAGAACCAAGGCAAAGATGTTAAGATGGTGGGTGGGAATTCAAATTTAGTGGAGGTTGAGACCAGGTGGGTAACGGGAAGAGAGAATATGCTGAAGGGCTAGTTCCCATCTCCGGAGTTCTGAAGGATTGGTGTCGGTGGGAAGTATCCAGATAACCCGGACGGTGTAACACTGTGCCAAGATGTGCTGGCCGTGCACCAAGGCGTGTTTAGCCACAGGGTGATCCTCATTACCAACAAACACTGTCTGCCTGTGACCATTCATGCGAATGGACAGTTTGTTGCTGGTCATTCCCACATAGAACGCTTCACAGTGCAGGCATGTCAGTTGGTAAATCACGTGGGTGCTGTCACAAGTGGCTCTGCCCTTGATTGTGTACACCCTCCGGGTTACGGGACTGGAGTAAGTGGTGGTGGAAGGGTGCATAGGGCAGGTTTTACAACGGGGGCAGTTACAAGGGTAGGAGCCAGAAGGTAGGGAAGGTGGTTTGGGGATTTCATAGGGATGGACTAGGAGGTTACGGAGGTAAGGTGGGCGGCGGAAAGACACTCTCGGAGGAGTGGGGAGGATGTCGTGAAGGATGGATCTCATTTCGGGGCAGGATTTTAGGAAGTCGTATCCTTGCTGGAGAGCCACATTCAGAGTCCGCTCCAGTCCTGGATAGTATCCGGTGACAAGAGGGGCACTTCCGGGGTTCCGTTGAAGGTTCTGAATTTGAGGGGATGAGGAAGTGGCTCTGGCAATTTGCTTCTGTACCAGATCAGGAGGATAGCTGCAAGATGTGAAGGCTGTTATCAGGTTATTGGTGTATAGGTTCAGGGATTCAGGACTGGAGCAGACTTGTTTGCCATGAAGACCTAAGCTGTAGGGAAGGGAACGTTTGATGTGGAAAGGATGGCAGCTGTCATAATGCAGGTACTGTTGTTTATTGGTAGGTTTGATGTGGACGGATGTGTGTAGTTGGCCGTTGGATAGATGGAGGTCGACATCGAGGAAAGTGGCATGGGATTTGGAATAGGACCAGGTGAATTTGATGGGACCAAAGGAGTTGAGGTTGGAGAGGAAATTCTGGAGTTCTTCTTCATCTTCATGATCTGGACCCACAGTGAAGAAGAACTCCAGAATTTCCGGGACTGGAGCGGACTCTGAATGTGGCTCTCCAGCAAGGATACGACTTCCTAAAACCCTGCCCCGAAATGAGATCCATCCTTCACGACATCCTCCCCACTCCTCCGAGAGAGTCTTTCCGCCGCCCACCTAACCTCTGTAACCTCCTAGTCCATCCCTATGAAATCCCCAAACCACCTTCCCTACCTTCTGGCTCCTACCCTTGTAACCGCCCCCGTTGTAAAACCTGCCCTATGCACCCTTCCACCACCACTTACTCCAATCCCGTAACCCGGAGGGTGTACACAATCAAGGGCAGAGCCACTTGTGACAGCACCCACGTGATTTACCAACTGACATGCCTGCACTGTGAAGTGTTCTATGTGGGAATGACCAGCAACAAACTGTCCATTCGCATGAATGGTCACAGGCAGACAGTGTTTGTTGGTAATGAGGATCACCCTGTGGCTAAACACGCCTTGGTGCACGGCCAGCACATCTTGGCACAGTGTTACATCGTCCGGGTTATCTGGATACTTCCCACCGACACCAATCCTTCAGAACTCCGGAGATGGGAACTAGCCCTTCAGCATATTCTCTCTTCCCGTTGCCCACCTGGTCTCAATCTCCGCTAAATTCGAATTCCCACCCACCATCTTAACATCTTTGCCTTAGTTCTCTGGACAGAGCCTCTGCCTCAAGTGGCATCTCTGTCTAACTTCTAAATTCTTTGCTTTCTACAGTTCTACAGTGTGTCTGCCTAAGTGTACTTGCGTCTGTGTAAATGTGTGGGTGTGTGTGTTTTTGTTTACCCTCTTTTTTCCCCCCCAAGGTAAGTCTTTCCTGTCCCGGGATTGGAATGACTCCTTATCCACTCCCTTGAAACCCTCATTATTTCCTTTTCCCTCTCCTTCCCTTCTGCCTGACGAAGCAGCTAGGCTGCGAAAGCTTGTATGTGTGTTTGTGTGTGATTTTATTTATTTTATTTGTTTCTATCGACGAGCCGGTCCTTTTGATAAGTCATCTGTTTTCTATACAGATGACTTACCCAATGGACAGGCCCGTCGACAGACACAAATAAAATCACACACATACCCAAATACATGCTTTTGCAACCACTGGTCGCTTCTTCAGGATAAGAGGAAAAAAGGGGAGGAGAAAATCAAAGGAAAGCATATTATATGACTGATTAGTAGTGGCAGATTACGACTATGAGGCAGGTCTGCCTAGGTGTGTTTGGATGTGGATATGTCTGAGTGTGTGTGTATTTGTTTACCTTCCTTTTTGTCCCCTAAGGTAAGTACTTCCACTCCTGGGATTGTAATGGCTCCTTTTCCACTTCCTTAAAACCCGTATCCTTCCCTTTCTCCTCTCCTTCCTTCCTCTTTTTCCCGAAGAAGCCACCACTGGTGGCGAAAGCTCGAATGTTTGTGTGTTTTTGTGTGTGTTTGGTGTTTCTGTCGACGAGCCTGTACTTTGGGTAAGTCAGAAATCTTTATTTTATACCTATTTTCCCCCCTGGAAAGTCTCCTTCTATAATCAATTATTATCCACAATTTAGTTATATTTTTGTTTATGTTGGCAGTACTGTCGTTTTATGTTGGTGACTCATGCTTTGTTTATTTGTTGTTATGTCTTTGCAGTTTGCAAGCTGCTACGTTAGTTTCGTTGTCACTGCCGTGCTGTTAATCATGGCTGCTCTGCTGTCTATTTGCACCAAAGAAGAGCAACGTTCAGTGATACATTTTTTGTGGGTGGAAGGTGTATCAGGTGCCGAAATTCATAGCAGACTTTCAGTACAGTAAGGGAGCAGTGTTTCGCCACAACAAAGTGTGTAATAGTGGATTGAAAAATTCCAAAATGGTCGCACGAGTGTTAAGCATGATGAAGGAGCCGGACGAACATTTACCGCCACAAATGAAGAAATCACTGAGTGATCACTTGATATGATTCTCTTAGACAGACAATTAACTATTGATGAAGTGGCTCATCATCTTCAAATTAGTCATGGTTATGCCTATGAAATTATTCACAACATACTTAGATTTCATAAAGTTTCTGCAAGATGGGTCCCAAAACAACACACACAGTTGCATAAGCAAACGCACCTCGACATCTGCAAGAAACATTTGGATCACTATGGTAACGATGGGGCCAACTTCTTAGACAGAATCATTACTGGTGACAAAACACGGATCCATCAATACGAGCCGGAGAGTAAATGGCAGAGTATGAAATGGAAACATCCAAATTCGCCATGCAAGAAAAAGTTCAAGACCCAACTGTCCACAGAAAAACTGATGCTTACGGTTTTTTGGGATGCACAAGGACCTGTACTGGGACATTATGGTGAAAGGGGCACAACAATAAACAATGTACATTACAGTGAGATGCTTGCTGACAGGCTAAGGACTGCAATTCAAAGCAAACGCCGAGGATTGCTGTCAGAAAGTGTTGTGTTGTTGCACGACAATGCCCGTCCACATACTGCTGTCCACACTGCTGAAACGCTCCAGAAACTCAAATTCGAAGTACTGGATCATCCTCCATATAGTCCCAATCTTGCCCATTCTATCACTTGTTTGATCCACTCAAACAGGCATTAAGGGGCCGTCGATTTGACTCGGGCGAAGCAGTGAAGGAAGCGGTGAAATCCTGGCTCGCAGCTCAACCAAAAACATTCTTTTATGAGCGCATAAGGAAGCTTGTAAAGCGATGGACGAAGTGCATTGAAAAGCAAGGAGACAATGTCGAAAAATGATGTTCTTGTAAGTTTCGTTTTTTATTACTATAAAATTTTATAACTGCTTTGCGGACAATAATTGACTTACCCTTATATATATAGATATAGACAACTCCGGAGATGGGAACTAGCCCTTCAGCATATTCTCTCTTCCCGTTGCCCACCTGGTCTCAACCTCCGCTAAATTCGAATTCCCACCCACCATCTTAACATCTTTGCCTTGGTTCTCTGGACAGAGCCTCTGCCTCAAGTGGCATCTCTGTCTAACTTCTAACTTCTTTGCTTTCTACAGTTCTACAGTATGTCTGCCTAAGTGTACTTGTGTCTGTGTAAATATGTGGGTGTGGGTGCATTTATTTACCCTCCATTTTTTCCCCCAAGGTAAGTCTTTCCTGTCCCGGGATTGGAATGGCTCCTTACCCCCTTCCTTAAAACCCTCATCATTTCCTTTTCCCTCTCCTTCCCTTCTGCCTGATGAAGCAGCTAGGCTGCGAAAGCTAGCATTTTTGTGTGTGTGTGTGTCTGTGTGTTTATTTGTTGCTATTACTGCCTGTGCCCCTTCGCCTGGTAAGTGTACTTCATCTATTTTTTAAACATATATATATATAATATATATATATATATATGTGTGTGTGTGTGTGTGTGTGTGTGTGTGTGTGTGTGTGTGTGTTTGTGTGTGTGCACGCACGCACGCATGTTTTACTCAGTCAACATAATTTACAACAGTCGTCTGTAGCAAATGGCACCAACCCAAGTTAGTGTGTGTGTTTTCATTTGCGTTTTTTGTGTCTATCGGCGACCCTGTGTTTTGGGTAATTCAAACAATCTTTATATATATACTTTAGAAAGAGACTTTCCTGGTGGGAAAAAAATGTATAAAAATAAAGATTGTTTGCTTATCCAAAGCACAGGCTTACTGATAGACACAAATAACACAAATGAAAACACCCTCTTCAAACATTCCAGGAACTTCTCACTTCCATCCTTGCCTCTCAGTCTTTCCTGAAAAACCTTAATCCAACTCCCAACATCACTGCAGCTGAATCCCAGGCTATCCATGATATGAAGGTTGACCATTCCTGGCCGACAAGGGATCCATGACCATGGTATTTGAATGGAGGGAGTATGTGGCTGAGGGACTGCGTGAGCTTTCGGATAACAATACATACAAAGTTTGTCAAGACAATCCCATTTGTGATGTCCAGGCAGGGCTTCAAGGAGTCCTCAGAGCCTTAGGCCCCCACCTGAATCCATCAACCTCATGACCCCACTGACACCCCGCAGCCCTACCTTCTGCCTACTTCCTAAGATTCACAAACCTAATCATCCAGGCCGACCCATTGTGGCCGGTTACCAAGCCCCCACAGAATGAAGCTCTGCCTACATAGACCAACACCTTCAACCCATTATGTACAGTCTCCCATCCTTCATCAAAGACACCAACCACTTTCTCGACTGCCTGAAATCCTTACCAAACCTTTAACCTCTGGAAACCATCCTTGTAACCATTGGGCCTCGTGGTGATGGAGTATTTCCTTTCTCGTCAGCCACCTGTAACCCTACCTAAAATGTCTTTCCTTATTACCCTAGCCAGCTTCATCCTAACCCACTACTTTTTCACCTTTGAGGGCCAGACATACCAACAACTAAAGAGAACAGTCATGGGAACCAGGACGGCCCCCTCATCCACAAACTGATTTATGGAATGCTTAGTGGAGGCCTTCTTGGATACCCAAGCCTGTCAAACCAAGGTTTTGTACAGATTTATTGATGACATCTTCATGATCTGTACTCACAGTGAAGAACAACTCCAGAATTTCCTCTCCAACCTCAGCTCCTTTGGTCCCATCAAATTCACCTGGTCCTATTCCAAATCCCATGCCACTTTCCTCGATGTCATCCTCCATCTGTCCAACAGCCAACTTCACACATCTGTCCACATCAAACCAACCATCAAACAACAGTACCTGCATTATGACAGCAGCCATCCATTCCACATCAAACGTTCCCTTCCCTACAGCTTAGGTCTTTGTGGCAAACGAGTCTGCTCCAGTCAGAATCCCTGAACCAGTACACCAATAACCTAATAACAGCTTTCACATCCCGCAACTATCCTCTAGATCTGGTACAGAAGCAAATTGCCAGGGCCAATTCCTCATCTCCCCAAACCCAGAATCTTCCACAGAAGACCCCCAAAAGTGCCCCTCTTATTACTGGATATTTTCCGGGACTGGATCGGACTCTGAATGTGGCTCTCCAACAAGGATATGACTTCCTTAAATCCTGCCCCGAAATGAGATCCAGCCTTCATGACATCCTTCCACTCCACCAAGAGTGTCTTTCCGCTGCCCACCTAACCTTCATAACCTCCTAGTCCATCCCTATGAAATCCCCAAACCACCTTCCTTACCCTCCGGCTCCTACCCATGTAACAGCCCCTGTTGTAAAACCTGCCCTTTGCACCCTTCCATCACTACTTACTCCAGTCCCATAACCCAGAAGGTGTACACAATCAAGGGCAGAGTCACTTGCAATAGCACCCATGTGATTTACCAACTGACATGCCTGCACTTTGAAGTATTCTATGTGGGAATGACCAGCAGAAAACTGGCCATTCACATGAACGGTCACAGGCAGACAGTGTTTGTTGGTAATGAGGATCACCCTGTGGTTTAACATGCCTTGATGCACGGCCAGCACATCTTGGCACTGTGTAACACCATCCGGGTTATCTGGATACTTCCCACTGACACCAATCTTTCAGCCCCCCAGGGGGCCCACAGTTCTTTTGTGGGTACGTGTGTGGCGCGCACGATGCCCTGAGCCGGAGCAGCCTTTCTTCTGCCCCAGGCTGCTTCACTTTCCCTCCCGGTTTATGCCTTCACCCGGAGACAGGCATATTTCGTGAGTTACGGTGGTTCTTGTTGTGGTTTTTCTTCCTTCGTTCCTTCCTTTCTTACCCTTTGTTTTCTGTCTTTCTCTCCTTGTACTCTCCTAGCCTTCTTCTCCTCATTAGTCTCCGCTTCGGTGTTTGAGACACTTCTTCCTTCTTTCTCTTCATTTCCTATCCTCTTCTTCTTTCCTCCCTGTGCGTGTCTGAAGGCCGACCCACGCATTATCGTGCGTAGCAGGTGACGGGGTAACACGTAATTCCCCGCCCCGGGTAGACAAGTAGGGCACGTACGTACCCCCTGGTAAAGGCCAGGCCCAGGGAGGGGTGATTACCTGAGCTGGTACCTTCTGAACGTGCCGATTGGTCCCTCCGTCAGTTCTCGGGAGGTGTGACGTGAGGTGTGAACAATCACCTAAGGCGGGTAAGCCCTCGGAGAGGGCCCCCACTAGGAAGGAGCGCGCCATCGGAGACGCCGGTAATCACGGGGGACACTTCCGCGATGACTTCCTTATCTTCTTTCGTGACGTTGACCCAGAAACGTAAGTTAGACTCGCCTCAGCCTAAAAAGACTCTGCCTAATGTACCTAAATTTCTGGTTGTCTCTCGCACCGACGGAAAGGATTTCAATTCTGTCAATCCTTTCGTTATACAGAAAGGTGTAGATGCAATTGCTGGCCCTGTTAAAACCTGTTCACGTCAGCGCAATGGCACATTGTTGTTGGAAGTGGAAAGTGCCTTCCAAGCCCAAAAACTGATACGTACTACGTTGTTGCACACGTTTCCAGTTAAGGTAGAAGCGCACCGCACACTCAACTCGTCACGGGGGGTAGTTTTTACGAGATCCCTTGACGGGTTGTCTGATGAAGACATCCAATCGTATATGTCCGATCAGGGTGTGACAGCCGTCCACAGGGTGATGAAAAAGGTCGCTAACCAATTGACACCGACTCGTACTGTGTTTTTGACGTTCGACAGAGTTGACCTCCCGCCGAAGGTCAAAGCAGGGTATGAAGTCATCTCTGTCCGCCCTTATGTGCCTAACCCAACGCGCTGTTTTCAATGCCACAGGTACAACCATACCCGTGAACATTGCCCAAATGCAGCAAAGTGTGTCACTTGTGGTAGGGACGCCCATGAGGGGGATTGCCCACCTCCGCCCCCTCACTGCCTAAACTGCAACAGTGACCATGCGGCCTCCTCTCGCGACTGCCCTGTATACAAGGATGAGAAGGTAATCCAGCAAATTCAGTTTACGGAGAAGGTATCAACATCTGCCGCTCGTAAGTTGTTGGCGAGTCGAAAGCCCACTGTCCTCCCAGCGAGTACATACAGTAAGGTACTCACCTCACCTCAACTCGACCTACCAAGGATTCCAGTACCCAGACATGTGACTTCACTTTTGCTGACACAGTTGTGCGATCCGCCAGCCCGAAGATTGCCCGTTCCACGTCCCCGCTTCCTCCTGCTGCTTCTAGGGTACAGTCTTCGTCAAACTCTAGTAAACCGTGAGCACCTAAACAAGATGCCCGGACATTGAAAAAGGAACCCGTCTGTGAGGATTTTCTGCGTTCTCAGGCTTCCCAACCGTCAACTGCCTCTTCCCGCTGTCACTCTTCCAGAAGAGCTGACAAGAAAAAGAGTTCCTCTCCTTCCCCGCCGAGGCGTGACCCATCTGTCACGCCGTCCAACAGTTGCCGGCCTCGGCCGTCTTCTGTTTCACCGGGTCGCTCCGTCTGCACCCGGCACTCTACCGGCGGCGGAAACTGCCCCTCCTGATCAACTCAGGGAGGTGGCAGGCGCGTTGGTCGAACCTATGGACCACGACCCTTTGCCCCTGGACAGCGATAGCAGTGCTCCCTCGAAATCGGGTCCTCAGGGGCCGTCGAGGTGACCACGCTTGCTAGTTGGTTTTTATCCTTATTTCTTCTCTCATTTTTATCATGGCGCTCCTTCAATGGAATATTCACGGCATTTGTACTAATCGGGAGGAGTTAAAACTACTCCTTCGATTGCACTGCCCGCTTCTAGTCTGCCTCCAGGAAACTAAGTTGCGTCCATGTGATCATGCCGACTTTCCACACTACACCTCTGTGCGGTTCGACTTGCCACCCATGGAAGATATCCCAGCCCATGGAGGGGTTCTGATGATCCTTCGAGACGATGTCTATTACCATCCCATTTCATTGCATACTCACCTACAGGCAGTTGCCATCCGCATCACCCTATCCACATTTACCTTTTCCCTCTGTAATATTTATTCGCCATCGTCATCTGCCCTTACTAGGGCAGATGTGCTACACCTTGTTGATCAGCTCCCTTCACCCTTCGTGTTGATAGGCGACTTTAATGCCCACCACCCCTTATGGGGCTCTCCGGCACCTTGTCCGAGAGGCTCCCTTTTGGTGGACCTTCTCCAACACCTCGATCTTGTCTGCATCAACACCGGTGCACCAACCTTCCTTTCAGACACAACACACACTTATTCCCATATAGACCTCGCAATATGCACTCCTCAGCTTGCCGGTCGGTTTGAGTGGTATGCACTTTCTGACACGTACTCGAGTGACCATTTCCCCTGTATCATCCACATTCTGCATCATTCCCCATCTCCTTGTCCCACCAGTTGGAACATTTCTAAAGCCGACTGGGGGCTTTATTCTACCATGGCTGTTTTTCACATTCGGGATTTTCCCACCTGTGACAGTCAGGTCGACTACCTCACAGAGGTTATTCTCACAGCTGCCGAACGTTCCATACCTCGTACTTCCTCTTCTCCACGTCGTGTCCAGGTCCCTTGGTGGACTGCAGCCTGCCGCGACGCGCTTAGAGCCCGGCGCCGTGCTTTACGCACCTTCCGCCGTCACCCGACTTTGGAGAATTGCATACATTATAAACGTATGAGAGCGCAATGTCGTCGTATCATGAACGACAGCAAGAAAGCTTGCTGGACTGCTTTTACTAGTTCTTTTAACCGTTTTACTCCCTCCACATTTGTTTGGCGTGGCCTACGCCATCTATCCGGCATCAAGGTCCACACCCCGATTCCTGGCCTGACCGTGGAGAACGCAGTCCTCGTTGACCCCTCTGACGTTTCCAACGCATTGGGCCATTTCTTTGCGGAGGTTTCGAGCTCTGCCCATTACCACCCTGCCTTTCTCCCTCGCAAACAGGTAGAGGAGGCCAGGCCGCCTTCTTTCCACTCTTCTAATCGTGAAAATTATAACGTCGCCTTCACCATGCAGGAGCTAGACCGTGCTTTCGCCCTGTCCCGATCTTCTGCTCCCGGGCCCGATTCCATTCACACTGAAATGCTGAAGAACCTCTCTCCTGCGGGCAAGTGCTTTCTTCTCAGTACCTACAATCACATATGGAATGAAGGTCATGTTCCCACAAGTTGGCGTGAAGCCACTGTTGTCCCCATCCCCAAACCAGGGAAGGACAAACATCTTCCTTCCAGCTATCGTCCTATTTCTCTGACGAGCTGTGTCTGTAAGGTGATGGAACGCATGGTTAACGCTCGGTTGGTCTGGCTCCTCGAATCTCGCCGCCTCCTGACTAATATCCAATGCGGTTTTCGTCGACACCGCTCTGCTGCTGATCACCTCGTTACGTTGTCGACCTTCATTATGAACAACTTTCTAAGGAAGCGTCAAACAGTAGCAGTGTTCTTCGACTTGGAGAAGGCATATGATACCTTTTGGAGAGCGGGCATTCTCCGCACATTGCACAGATGGGGCCTTTGGGGCCGACTTCCTCTTTTCATTCAAGAGTTTTTGGCGGATCGCAAGTTCCGAGTACGGGTGGGTTCTGTTTTGTCAGATACCTATTGCCAGGAGAATGGGGTACCACAGGGCTCCGTCTTGAGTGTGGCGCTCTTTGCCATTGCAATCAATCCAATCGTGGATTGCCTTTCAGCCGACGTCTCCGGATCTCTTTTTGTTGACGATTTCGCAATTTATTGTAGTGCCCAGCGGACGTGCCTCTTGGAGCGTTCTCTCCAACGCTGTCTTGACCGTCTATATTCCTGGAGCATCGCAAACGGCTTACGATTCTCCACTGAGAAAACTGTGTGTATAAACTTCTGGAGATACAAGAAATTTCTTCCACCCTCTCTACATCTCGGCCCTGTTGCTCTCCCTTTCGTGGAGACTACGAAATTCTTGGGACTCATGTTGGATCGTAAACTTTTCTGGTCCACGCACGTGTCCTACCTGGCTGCCCGTTGTGCCCGATCCCTTAACATCCTTCGTGTCCTCAGTGGCACGTCATGGGGAGCGGACCGTACCGTCCTGCTTCACCTTTACCAGGCCATTGTTCAGTCGAAGCTCGACTACGGAAACCTTGTATACTCTTCTGCACGGCCTCGATTCTCCGCCGTCTCAACTCTTCCACCATCGGGGATTACGTCTGGCGACCGGTGCATTTTATACTAGCCCTGTTGAAAGTCTGTATGCCGAGGCTGCTGTATTACCCTTGACCACTCGGCGTGACATACTTTTGTCTCGGTACGCATGCCGCCTGCGGTCGATGCCCAACCATCCATCTTACCAATTATTTTTTGACGACTCACTCGATCGCCAATATCAGTTGTCTGCGATTGCCTTGCTTCCACCTGGAGTTCGGTTTCGCCGCCTACTACAGCGGCTCGATTTTACCCTTCCTTCCACCTTTCGGTTGAGCGAAAGCCCATTGCCACCGTGGCATAAGGCCCCGGTTCACACTCACCTCGAACTTAGTTCGCTCCCCAAGGAGAGCACTCTGGATTTGGTATACCGCTCGAGGCTTGTCGAACTCCGTTCGCGGTTCGATAATGCCATATTTATTTACACTGATGGTTCCAAGAGCACTGCCGGTGTCGGATCTGCCTTCGAGGACAACCGTTTCCAATACAAGCTCCCTGACCGGTGCTCTAACTTCACGGCTGAGCTTTTTGCCCTCCACCAGGCCGTTTTGTACACCTGCCGCCACCACCAACCTTTCTATGCCATCTGTTCGGACTCCCTTAGTGCCCTGCAGAGTCTTAAGGACCCTTTGTCGCACCATCCTCTCGTGTATTGGATCCAACGCTCCCTCCAGTTGCTAGCAGATGACAGCTGTCACGTTTCTTTCCTGTGGGTCCCTGGCCATGTAGGTGTGCCCGGGAATGAGACGGCCGACATAGCGGCTAAGGCCGCAGCTCTTTTACCTCGCGTGGCTACCTTTTGCGTCCCATCTGACGATGTTCAACGGGCTCTCCGCCGGAATATCGTGTCGCAATGTCACAGTGCGTGGTTTTCAATGTCCAACAACAAATTGCGAACTGTAAAAGAGATCCCGACCGCTTGGAGGACCTCCTCACGCCCCTCTCGGCGGGAGGAGGTCATCCTGGCCCGGTTGCAGATCGGTCACTGCCGTTTCAGCCACCGTCACTTGCTGTCCGCCGACCCTGCACCGCTGTGCTCCTGCGGTGAACTGATGACCATGCGACATGTTTTACTGCCTTGCGTACTTTTTAATCATCTCCGTGTAGCCGTTCACTTTCCGTCTACTCTGGAGGAAATTTTAGCTGATGACACACGAGCAGCTGCTAGAGTTTTGCGTTTTATCAACTTGGCCAACTTATCCAAGGATATTTAACCCTTTTAATTGTCTTTTATCTTTCGTTTTTAGCCTCTTCTTGATGTTCTGACAGTCACCATTTTTTTTTTTTTTTTTTTTTTTTTTTTTTTTTTTTTTTTTTTTTTTTTTTTTTTTTTTTTTTTTTTTTTTTTTGAGATCATAGCAAATCTATGTATTTGACTGGGCGCTAATGACCATGGAAGTTGTGCGCCCTAAAACCACAAAAAAAAAAAAAAAAAAAAAAAAAAAAAAAAAAAAAAAAACAATCTTTCAGAATCTGAAGAGGGAACTTTCCCTTCAGCATATTCTCTCTTCCCGTTGTGCATCTGGTCTCAACCTCCGCTAAATTAAAATTCCTGCCCACCATCTTAACATCTTTGCTTCAGCTCTCTGGACACAGCCTCTGCCTCATCTGTTATCTTTGTCCAACCTCTTTGCTTTCTACAAATGTCTACCTTGTTGTGTGTGGAGTGGGGGGGTTGGGGGGGGGGAGTGGGGGTTTTGTGTGAGTGTGTGTTCACATGTTTGCCTTTCCTTTTTTCCGCTTCGGGTAGGTCCTTCCACTCCCATAAAACCCGCATCCTTTCCTTTCTCCCCTCTTTCCTTCCTCTATTCCTGGGAGGGGGGGGGGGGCTGCCAATGGTTGCAAGAGCTTGTATGTATGTTTGTGTGTGATTTTGTTCGTTTCTGTTGACGAGCCTGTGCCTGTGAGTTATCCAATATATATATATATATTATAGAGGAAAAATTCCTAGCAGGAAAAATATATATAAAAAGTAGATGAAGATTACTTACCAAATGAAGGAGCACAGGTAGCAATAGTCACAAATAAATAAAACACACACACACAGACACACAAAAATGCTAGCTTTCACAGCCTAGCTGCTTCTTCAGGCAGGAGGGAAGGAGAGGGAAAAGGAAATGATGAGGGTTTTAAGGGAGTGGGTAAGGACCCATTCCAATCCCGGGAGAGGAAAGACTTACCTTGGGGGGAAAAAAAGAGGGTAAACAAATACACACACACCCACACATATACAAAATGCAAACACACCTAGGCAGAAAAAGTTAGAAAGCAAAGAAGTTGGACAGAGATACCACTTGAGCAGAGGCTCTGTCCAGAGAATTGAGGCAAAGATGTTAAAGATGGTGGGCAGGAATTTGAATTTAGTGGAGGTTGAGACCAGGTGGGCAACGGGATGAGAGAATATGCTGAAGGGCAAGTTCCCACATCCGCAGTTCTGAAAGACTGGTGTTGGTGTGAAGTATCCAGACAACCCGGATGGTGTAACACTATGCCAATATGTGCTGGCCGTGCACCAAGGCACGTTTAGCCACAGGGTGATCCTCATTACCAACAAACACTGTCTGCCTGTGACCATTCATGTGAATGGACAGATTGTTGCTGCTCATTCCCACAGAGAACACTTCACGGTGCAGGCATGTCAGGTTATCGCAAATGGCTCTGCACTTGATCGTGTACACCTTCCGGGTTACGGGACTGGAGTAAGTAGTGGTGGAAGGGTGTGAAGGGCAGGTTTTACAACAAGATCGGTTACATGGGTAGGAGCCGGAGGGTAAGGAAGGTGGTTTGGGGATTTCATAGGGATGGACTAGGAGGTTATGAAGGTTAAGTGGGCAGCGGAAAGACACTCTTGGTGGAGTGGGAAGGATGTCATGAAGGATGGATCTCATTTCAGGGCAGGATTTAAGGAAGTTGTATCCTTGCTGGAGAGCCACATACACAGTCCGCTCCAGTCCCGGAAAGTATCCGATGACAAGAGGGGCACTTCTGGGATTCTTCTGTTGAAGGTTCTGAATTTAGGGGGATGAGGAAGTGGCTCTGGCAATTTGCTTCTGTACCAGATCAGGAGGATAGCTGCAGGATGTGAAAGCTGTTGTTAGGTTATTGGTGTACTTGTTCAGGGATTCCGAACTGGAGCAGACTCGTTTGCCACAAAGACCTAAGCAGTAGGGAAAGGAACGTTTATGATATAAACTGGTATTCAAAATTAAAGCAACAAATGGAAATTTTACAAGTTCACATTTGTTTTGCAACAGAACAGTATAAATAGGTGATTGGAAAGCAGAAACAACTGCAAGAGAGTTAATTTTCTCAATTTTTTCCCTATTCAGTGTACTTGCACAGTCATTCTCACAACTGGTTAATTTGTTATTCATGTCTGATGAGGCTGACAGGGAACAGATTGCTATTTAGCCTGGCTGACATTCTCATTTAACCTTGAAGAGCCTACACACCATTCCCCTGTAACATGTCCCTTATTTTTACTACATGGAGAAATCCCATAACCATGAAATCCATTTTACCTTCTTATTTACATAGTATTAAAGCTTCTTGTCATACTCATTGAGATGATGAGTCTTTTCTCAAGAATTTATTTTATCAAAGATTTTATTTTATAGTTGTAAGTAAGGGGTTTTTGTTTTATTTAGTAATAAATATATGCTACAAAGTGATGCTGAGAAGAGTTAGACAGGATTCCACTGTAGAATTGGCACACTTACCACTAAAAGCATTTCTTTTCTGTGGATTATTTATACACATCATCACTAATCCTGATGCTTCATCTTTCTCCACTGTTATATTTCCACCTCCAGACATTGATAAACATGAAACTATTGTCTTCATGTCCTCTTCTGGTCCCGTGTAATAATTAACATATTTTGTATCAAAGACTACAGTTTTCTTCTTTAATATACCTACACTTTTTGCAACAGACCTGGAAAATGTTGAGAAATTGTAAATGTGAAATGCAAAAAACCAAACACTGTAAATCAAATTAAAGTTAAAAAAAATCTGTCTTTTGTGTGATTTTATAGAGCAGACTACAATTTTTTTTGTTCCTGTGATAAACTCTTTAATCTCAGTGTAATAGTTAACACCCAACATCCTCAATCATTTGCTGTACACATTCAACATCTACTTTCCCCTTCAATTTTTCCCTTTGTGGCTCCTTATTTTGGTACAGGTACAATGAAAGTTAGTTTCTTATGTCTAAACAAATTTTGTATCATCCTATCCATTCTCAATGTTAGTGTCTTTCACATATGTCTTTGGCCATTGATTCTGTGGAGAAATACTTCACTTCTCATTTTATCAGTCCAGTTACTTTGCAGTAATCCCCTGTTTTCACCATCCCAAATGTTATAATTCCCATAATTTCCAGTTTTATCACACTCTATGATTCACTTGTGTACACTGTTTCGCTGCAGCAGTGTCCTGCCTGAAGGTAGTGAGTAGGTGGGCTGCCAAAATATTGTGTCTACTCAACTTGAAAATGTAGTGGAAACCTAGTAAGAGTATCACAAACTATACTGCCAGAGTTCTTGGTCACAAACTTGGATCTCATTCAGTCTTTGAAAAAGAAAGCAAAGTCCATTCTAGGAGAGTGAGGAAGCAGTTTTTCTATGACACTAGTGATGAATGTGAAACAGGTTACTCCTTTATGGTATTTTTAAGAGCTTTAACATCCTAAACCTTATTCATGACATTCAGACATGAGATGGTGAAAAAATAAAAGCTGCATGCATAACTCCTGAAAGTGTGTTATGTGATGGTGATAAACAGGATATCATTGTTTCTGTGCTTTCTGCTGGCAGTTCTCCACAATATACATTATCTTACATTAAAAAAAAATCATTGACATTTTCCCCAACACTTTTGTAAGTTTATGAATCTTTCTAACTCTGTCAATATCTGTAGCTTGTGGTACAAGAAGATTCTTAAAATTACATTTGATATGACTTATCTGTAAAGATTGTGAGGGCTGTAAACTTTAGCCATTGAAAGGAATATGTTGAAGTCCATAATTTCAGATTGTATTTTGAAAGATTTTGCCAAGTTGCAGGCCAGAAAAATTTCATTGCAATGTTTTCAGATTGCATTTTAAAAGATTTCTATATAAGGAAACATTTAACATTGTATATACTGAATAACAGCAGGAAATATGCATGTCTTGACAGCAAAATATTTCTCTCTCATATTACACAAATTTTCATCTTCTTCTAAAGTTACATACACTATGGTGACCAGACATCCTATATTTTATGGGATCATCCCTTATTTTGCTTAATTGTCCTGTTGTCCCGATGAAACAAATACGGGATGTATTTTGTCCCATTTTTTGTTAACCATCCTGTTTTTTTTGAAACGTGTTTTAAGTAAGTAAATAATAAAACGGAAAACTCGATATGTGATTTTAGCCAAAGGATAAAAAAAACCACACTTCTGATCAGAGGAAAAGTACAAGGAAGTTATTTTTTTAGCAACATGTAATGCTTTCAGACTGCGAGTAGTTGTGCATTGGTTAGTACTGCAGGACATGTAATTAAGGACATTGTTTTAAATCATTAAGAGTCACCAATTAAGTTGCTTTTTCACATAAATATGAAAAGGAATTTTCATTTCTGAAATTGAAAGAGCAAAGCAAGAAATTAGTTTTATGTTAAACAGAAGTACTTTTTCGGTTGACAATTGCGGTTGGTTTGACGTTGTGCAACACACACGGCCTAGCTCTTTAGAGCAAAACTTCATCATAAAGTATGATGTCATTCATTGCAAAAGGTGAGAATAGTGTCATTATAAATGTTGAAGTAAGCATCTTGCTACTACGGAAAGTTACCTTGCTTTCCACGCAAGTCAGTGGAGTTCACTGAGTGAATAATGTTAGAAATGTGTGTGAAGCAGTAAAGCACAAATTTATAAATACTGCCTTCATGAAAAATATCTCTTTCAACTTACTTCAAGCTGTGATATCTGCTGCAAAAATTTGCAGTTCATAATTAGCTTTGCACAGTGTCTATCTGGCATCATTGCTTTACAGACTGATGAAAACAATACATGAAATATTCTAAACATGAGTCTTAATATTATGTCCTTAACACTTTCAATTCTAAACTTCTTTATTTTCACAAAACTGTATTTCAAATTATCATACTCCTAAATGACATGCATTCTTCTGAAAACCAACATTGAGGGAGTGAGAAGTAACCCATGTATATAATAATAGCTGTCAGCCCTAATGAAAGATGTCATTATATAAAAAATGACATGTTGTGTTTGAAGATGACAACAACAAAATATTTGCATCATAGGTAACACAAAGCATTTTTACACTCTTTTAAGTGTGAGTCTTAACTTCCAATTTTGATTTTGGAAATCAGGTCACCCTAACATACACAGAAATTTTTGTCATTTTTATCAATTTTCAACTATTTTCATGACAAAATGTGAAAAATTAATTACTGTACATTAAGTTTTCTTTTACTTGTGACATAAAACTTAAAGAAATTAATTTGTGTTTAACACATGAACATAAAATTAGATTATTATTATTATTATTTTGTATCCGTGACCTTTCTCTCATGATCTATCACCCATGACAATGAATTAATCTGTAAATTATTGAAATAAAAACAAACTTAGTAAACTTAAAAAAATAACAGAAATGCTGTATTTTCATTCTAGTAATACTAATTAATATTTTTTTTATTGAAGCTGGAGCTAGACACCCTATCTGGTGTTTTCTGTTCATTGCTGTTAAACTCCTCAGGAATTACCTTAAATGTGTATGGATTGTTTCATCTTTAAATATTTAGCACTGGAATAAGATTAAGAAATTTAATATCTGCTACAGGAGAATGTCTATATAGTAGTTACAGTACTAGCTGCAGTGCCCAGCATTGTGGAGGATGCCACACAAAGTGATTGGCCTGGGTATGTATTTATTCCAGTCTTCCATCTCATCATTTCCCTTCTGTACATCCTTCTTCCTATCCATCTGATTGCATCATGCCTGCACTCGAGGGTAACTTTGAAGCACACTTAGCTGCTGCTTGCCTGGAGGTGCTGTGATTTAGTCTTTCTTAGTGCATTGACACTATAAATCAGGACTTAGAAAATTTTTACTGAGCATCCGCCCTACGACATCACTAAAGCCACCAATATGCCTTGATATCATAGTAGGTGTTCTCACTTTGTATTGTATAAATCAGTAGATAATGTTTAGGTTACAAAAAGTAACTCAGCTCAGTCAGTTACCAGCCGTCAATTGTTTTCCACTGTTTGGGTATTTCAATAGCACCGATAGGATGGATGGGGTATATGCAAACTGTGTGTAGATGCAGGTAGGATGCTGTTTGTAAACATTTGCATGTGCTTTTGGCCATGGTCAGGCATCTACAGGCTGCTGCATTAGGGTGTGAAGTGGAAGTGGCAGGAAGTCTGGCGTGTCGCATGGGACACCTCAGGTGTCACATGGGTCGCCCTCGGTCTCTGTTTCCTTGGCACCTTCATGTGTACCAGACACAGTTGAGCCACCCTTGCCACAGGGTGAGTGGAGGGTCGTTTGAGGCAGAGGGCCACAATGAGGGCTGGTAGTGTAGCATTGCCTGTTCATCCTGCAAGTGGACAGGTGGCTTGGGTGGCTGGCCCTTCAGCAGGGTCCAAGTAGGCTGATGTGCATTCAGTATGTCTGCCTGGGGGCCTTGTCTGAGATTTGAAGGCTGCCTCACCAGTGGGCATAGAGTATACGGGTGCAGTCATCTGCAAGTTGTTGCTCATGTTGGCACTAATGACTCCTTTTGCTTTGGTTCCGAGGACATACTCAGATAGTATGGAAGGACGGAGGTAATGGTGAAGATGCTAGCCTTGTGTGCAGGGTGCAAGCAGAGATTTCTATTTGCAGCATTGCACCACTTACTCCAGTCCAGTAACCTGGAAGGTGTACACAATAAAGGGCAGAGCCACTTGCGATAGCACCCACGTGATTTACCAACTGAAATGCCTGCACTGTGAAGCGTTCTATGTGGGAATGATCAGCAACAAACTGTCCATTCGCATGAATGGTCACAGGCAGACAGTGTTTGTTGGTAATGAGGATCACCCTGTAGCTAAACACGCCTTGGGGCACGGCCAGCAAATCTTGGCGCAGTGCTACACTGTCCGGGTTATCTGGATACTTCCCACTGACACCAACCTTTCAGAACTCCGGAGATGGGAACTTGCCCTTCAGCTTATTCTCTCCTCCCGTTGCCCACCTGGTCTCAACCTCCGCTAAATTCATATTCCCGCCCACCATCTTTAGCATCTTTGCCTCAGTTCTGTGGACAGAGCCTCTGCCTCAAGTGGTATCTCTGTCAAACTTCTTTGCTTTTTACAAATGTCTGTCTAGGTGTGTTTGTGTTTGGATATGTGTGAGTGTGTGTGTATTTGTCTACATTCCTTTTTGTCCCCTAAGGTAAGTCCTTCCACTCCTGGGATTGGAATGACTCCTTTTCCACTTCCTTAAAACCCATATCCTTCCCTTTCTCCTCCCCTTTTTTCCTCTTTTTCCTGAAGAAGCTGCCAGTGGTGGCGAAAGCTAGTAAGTGTGTTTTGAGTGTGATTTTTATTTGTGTCTATCGACGAACCGGTCCTTTTGGGTAAGTCATCCGTTTTCTATTTTTTATATATATAGAAAAGAGATGACTTACCAAAACGACCGGCTCGTCGATAGAAACAAATAAAATCACACACAAACACACATACAAGCTTTCGCCACCACTGGCAGCTTCTTCAGGAAAAAGAGGAAATAAGGAGAGGAAAAAGGGAAGGATATGGGTTTTAAGGAAGTGGAAAAGGAGTCATTCCAATTCCAGGAATGGAAGTACTTACCTTAGGGGGAAAAAAGGAAGGTAAACAAATACACACACACTCAGACATATCGAAACGCAAACACACCTAGACCGACATTTGTAAAAAGCAAAGAAGTTGGACAGAGACACCAATTGAGGCAGAGGCTCTGTCCACAGAACCGTGGCAAAGATGCTACAGATGGTGGGCGGGAATTTGAATTAGCGGAGATTGAGACCAGGTGGGCAACGGGAGGAGAGAATAAGCTGAAGGGCAAGTTCCCATCTCCGGAGTTCTGAAAGGTTGGTGTCGGTGGGAAGTATCCAGATAACCCGGACGGTGTAACACTGCGCCAAGAAGTGCTGGCCGTGCACCAAGGCATGTTTAGCCACAGGGTGATTCTCATTACCAACAAACACTGTCTGCCTGTGACCGTTCATGCGAATGGACAGTTTGTTGCTGGTCATTCCCACATAGAACGCTTCACAGTGCAGGCATGTCAGTTGGTAAATCACGTGGGTGCTATCGCAAGTGGCTCTGCCCTTGATCGTGTACACCTTCCGGGTTACTGGACTGGAGTAAGTGGTGGTGGAAGGGTGCATAGGACAGGTTTTACAACGGGGGCGGTTGCATGGGTAGGAGCCAGAGGGTAGGGAAGGTGGTTTGGGGGTTTCATAGGGATGGACTAGGAGGTTACGAAGGTTAGGTGGGCGGTGGAAAGACACTCTTGGTGGAGTGGGAAGGATGTCATTAAGGATGGATCTCATTTCGGGGCAGGATTTAAGGAAAATCTTATCCCTGCTGGAGAGCCACATTCAGAGTCCGCTCCAGTCCCGGAAAGTATCCGGTGACAAAAGGGGCACTTCTGGGATTCTTCGGTGGAAGGTTCTGGATTTGGAGGAATGAGGAGGTGGCTCTGGTAATTTGCTTCTGAACCAGATCAGGAGGATAGCTGCGGGATGTGAAAGCTGTTATTAGGTTATTGGTGTACTGGTTCAGGGATTCGGGACTGGAGCAGACTCTTTTGCCACGAAGACCTAAGCTGTAGGGTGTGTGTGTGTGTATATATATATATATAAATAAAAATAGAAAAGAGATGACTTACCAAAAGGACCGGCTCGTTGAGAGAAACAAATAAAATCTCACACAAACACACATACAAGCTTTCGCCACCACTGGCAGCTTCTTCAGGAAAAAGAGGAAAAAAGACGAGCCGGTCCTTTTGGTAAGTCATATATCTTGTGGGGATTGTCAGCTTATGGAGGCAGTTACTCTCCAGAGAACTCTGTTTATACAGGTTCTGGACCACCTCCTGCACAGTGGTTGACACTCGTGGAGAAGTATATATTGGCAAGGAGCAGTCAAGTACCAGAGAAGACAAACCATATTTATCTAACAATATGTAATATAGCTTTCTTTTGTCTTGTTAGATAATTATTCATCCAGATACAGATCATCCTACTGTAGTGATCAGATTTGTATTAGTAGGGTCCAGAAATTACAATAAACTATTCAGTAATTAAGACCTTTCATTGAATTATTTAAACAAGTTTACTATTTATCAAATGTGAAGCAGTTTGGACATAGAAGTTTGATAAAAATTATAAAAAGGATAAATTGGGACTCCTGTATGGGCACAGCATAGCTGGATCCATAAATTCAGAGAAGAAGAAGAACAACAACAACCTGCAAACAAACAAAAAGAGAAATATGTGTTGACCTCTAAGAAACATATTGAGATACATAGTCACAACACATATTATGACATCTAAGTGACAGGACTTGAACTAAATGAGATAAAAGATGAAAAGAGATCTTTAGGAAAGAGAATGGAGAATTCAAAACAAAAAGTCTGAATAGTTACAGAAGTTAATGACGAAAAGCTGAAATGTTGCCTTGGTAAAGAGCGGTCAACAAGAATCAACAACCATCTAAGACTACATCTGTCCAGACATTTGGGTAACTTCAATGGGGATTTGCTCTAACGAGAGTATGCTTCACTGGACCACACCTTTTCTTGCTGTGGACACTATGTGCAGTCGTCTCATTGGGTTCATCGACTATGCAGAGTGGTTGGTTGCTGTCTACAAGGTGAGTTAAAAATATATTTTAAATTATCGGTGGTGTATAGCAGTTTGTGTGTTTAGAAAAATGTGTAAAGAAGTTAAATTTTTGGGAAGTGCTTAGTAAATCTTCTATCATCTTTTTGCCTGAGCTCTTTATCATCCACGTTTAACTCCCATACAATGCTACACACCAGAAAAATGTTTTCAGAAAGGACTTCCTAAAATTTAAATTAATATTGGATGTCAACAAATTTTGCTTCTTCAAAAACGCTTTTCTTCCCATAGCCATTCTGCATTTTATATATTATTTACTTCAGCCGTCAGAACTTATCTTGATACCCAAATAACAAAACTCTTCTACTACTTTTATTGTCTCATTACCTGATCTAACTCCTTCAGCATCACCTGAGTTTCTGAAGCTACATTCCATTATCCTTGTTTTACTCTTGTTGATGTTCATCTCATAACCTCCTTTCAAGACACTGCCCAACTGTCCATTCCATTTAATTGCTCTTCCAGATCCTTTGCGGTCACTGACAGAAGAACTATGTCATCAGCAAACCGCAAAGTTTTTATTTCTTCTCCCTGAACTTTAATTCCCTCTCCAAATTTTTCCTTGTTCAATGTACAGATTGAACAACATTGGGGAAAGGCTACAACCCTGTCTTACTCTATTCCCAACCTCTGCGTCCCTTTCATGCCCTTTGGCACTAATAACCGCTGTCTGGTTTATGTATAAGTTGAAAGTAACTCTTCTCTCCCTATATTTCACCTCTGTTACCTTCAGAAGTTTAAAGAGTTTATTCTAGTCAACATTGTCAAAAGCTTTCTCCAAATCAAGAAATGCTAAAAAGGTACGTTTGCCTCTCCTTAGCCTATCTTCTAAGATAAGTTGTAATGTGAGTATTGCTTCCCATGTTCCTACTTTTCTTGTAAATCCAAACTAATCCTCCCCAAGGTTGGATTCCACAAGTTTTCCATTTGTTTGTAAATAATTTGTGTTAGTATTTTGCAACTATGACTTATTAAACTGAAAGATCTGTAATTTTCACATTTGTCTGCACTTTCTTTCTTTGGAATTGGAATTACTATATTTTTATTGAAGTCGGAGCATATTTCCCCTGTTTCATACATGTTGCATACCAGGTGGAACAGTTTCTTCATGACTGGCTCTCCTACTGATATCAACAGTTCAGATGGAATATCATCTATTCCAGGGGCCTTGTTTGACTCAAATCTTTCAGCACTCTATCAAATCCTTCTTGCAGTATCGTAACTCCTATCTCCTCTTCCCCCACTTCATCTTCCATTTCTAGAATACTACCTTGAAATTTATTTCCTTTGTACAGGCCCTCTATATATTCCTTCCACATTGCAGCTTTTCCTTCTTTGTCTGAGTTCTTGATATTCAAACAGCTGCTTTTCTTTTCTCCAAATATCTCTTTTATTTTCATGTAGATGGTATCTATCTTTCCCCTGGCTATACATTCTTCTATGGTTCTGCATTTGTCCTCTAGCAATTCCTGATTAGCCAATCTGCACTTCCCGTCAGTCTCATTTTTCAGATGTTTGTAGTCCTTTTTGCTTGCTTCACTTGATGCATTTTTATATTTTCTCCTCTCATCAATTAAGTCCAGTATATCCTGTGTTATCCAGGGGTTTGTATTCGGCCTTTTCCTACTGCCTATATGAAGCTTTGCTGCTTTCACTACTCTCTCAGACCTACCCATTCTTCTTCTAATGTATTACTTTCCCCCATTTCAGCCAATCCTTGCCTAATGCTCCCCTCTGAAACCCTCAACCGCCTACGAATCCTTCAATTTGTTCAGGTTCCATCTCCTAACTTTTCTACCTTTCTGCAGTCTCTAAAGTTTTAATCTGCAGTTCACAACCAATAAATTATAGTTAGACTCTATATTTGCCCCTGGGTTTGTCTTACAGTTTAAAACCTGGTTCCTAAATCTATTCCTTACCATTATAGAGTCAATCTGGTACTGTCCAATGTCTCCTGGTGTCTTCCACATATACAGCCTACTTTCATGATGTTTAAACTAAGTGATGGTGATCAATAAATTGTGCTCTGCACAAAATGTTGCCAAGCGATCTCCTCTTTCATTTCTTTTCCCCAGTCCATATTCACCTACAACATTTCCTTCTCCTCCTTTTCCTACTACCAAGTTCCAGTCCCCCATCACAATCAAACTTTTGACTCCCTTAATTTTCTGAATAATTTCTTTTATCTCCTCATACATTTCTTCAATGTTCTCATCATCAGCAGAGCTAGTTAGCATATAAACTCGTACTACTGTGGTCAGTGATGGTTTCGTGTCTATCTTTGCTCTGATAATGTGTTCACTATGGTGTTCATAATAACTTAACCTCATTCCTATTTTCATATTCATTAACAGACCTACTCCTGCATTACCACCAACTGATTTCATGTTTATAACCCTGTACTCACCTGACCAGAAATCCTATTCATCCTGCCACATACACCATTGGACAACATGGGCAGTCGGTGTCATTCCTTTGGACTCCAGGACACGTTGGGATAGATGGCAATGAGCTGGCTGACAGGCTGGCCAAAGAGGCCACCCACAACCCTGTCCTCAATATAGGCATTCCATGTGCAGATCTCCGTTGTACACTACGCCATAAAGTTCTCGGTTTGTGGAGTAGTGAATGGCGCTCTCTACAGTTGCCCAAGAAACTGAGGAGTATAAAGGAGACAACAAACGTGTGGAGGACCTCTCTGCGGGTCCCTCGCAGAGCCTCTGTTGTTCTCTGCTGGCTGCGTATCAGCCATACTTGGCTTACACACAGCCACCTTCTCCGTCGTGAGGATCCTCCCAAGTGTCAATGTGGTGTGCGTCTGACAGTCGCCCACATCATCTTGGAATGCCCGGACTTAGCAGTGCAGAGAAGGAATTTTAATCTCCCTGACGATTTGAAACTTGTTTTAGCTGACAATGCCTCTATGGCTGACGCAGTTTTAAATTTTATTTGTGTGAGTGGGTTGTACCGATCCATTTGATTTTTAGTACTGTGTTCATTAAGTGTTTGTTCTTCGCTCGCCTACCGTTTCAGGGTGGTTTTAATGTGCAAAAGCGGCCAGATGCCCTACTGCCTTGTCTGTGGTCACCTGTCCAGGACACTCTGGTATTGTCTTTCCACCTTTCTCTTCTTTTATTAATTTTTACTTTCATTCTTTTACTTGACTTGTTACACCCCTTTGCTTGGTGAGTCTTAACACATCGTTTTATGCTACATTGTAGTGCTTTTTATTCTAGTCTCTACAGTTGGAACAAGGGACTGATAACCATAGTTGTTTAGTTCATTTAAAAATCAAACCATCCATCCATCCATCCGAATTTCACTAATCCCTACAATATCTAACTTTAACCTCTCCATTTCTCTTTTCAAATTTTCTAACTTACCTATGTGATTCAGGGTTAGAACATTCCACGTTCCGATCTGTAGAATGCCTGTTTTGTTTTTCTTGTAGACGACATCCTCCTGAGTAGTCTTCGCCCGAAGATCCAAATGGGGGACTATTTTACCTCCAGAATATTTTACCCAAGACGATGCCTTCATCATATATTCATACAGTAGAGCTGCATGTCCTCAAGAAAAGTAATGACTGTAGTTTCCCCTTGCTTTCAGCCGGTCAAAGTAACTGCATGGCAAAGCCATGTTAGCTGATGTTACAAGGCTAGCTCAGTCAATCATCCAGACTGTTGCCCTGTAACTACTGAAGAGGCTACTGCCCCTCTTCAGGAACCACACTTTTGTCTGGCCTCTTCACAGTTATCTCTCTGCTGTGGTTGCACTACAGTATGGCCATCTGTATCCTTGAGGCATGCAAGCCAACCCACCTCGGCAATGTCTGTGGTTCATGGGGGTGGCACATAATAATAGAGGAGGAAAACAAAGAAAGAAGAAAATGTAGCTTGTGTAAAAGTACAATAATTTACATGTGCAAAAATGTAATGTGCATCTCCAATCAAACTGTTTTCAAACATTTCATAAGAGAATGAAATAAGACTCCTTCTATAACCAAAGTTGTGTAAATGCAACATTTTGCTGTACTTTAATTAGGACCTGTATATTTTTTTGTATATTTATATGTATATTAGTGTACAATTAGAGCAAATAATTAAGTATTTGGAAGAAGACGGGGGGGTTGGGTGGGGGGGGGGGGGGGGGGACACAAATGCAGTTCGAGTTGCAAAGGTCATTCTATACACTAGAACAGTATCAGAATTACAGTTCTTAGTATTTTGCCTGTAAAAACATGCCCAAACCTCTATTTGCAATCCTAAATATATTTTATTGTAAACACATATCTTGTGATACATATTTGTATATCGAATAATGGAAAGTCCACAGTAGAATTCAGCAGTATATGAAAGATAGTTTACAACTCACACTGAAGATGTATGATGAGCTGCGACAGGCACATAAAAAGGATACACAGTTACCGGCCATTCACGCAAACATAGAGGCACGCTCACAGTCACACGATGGTCATCTATGGCAGCTGGAGATGGGCGTTGTGTGACTGTGAATGGTCTCTTTTTCTGATGAAGGCTAATGGCCGATAGCTTAAGCTTTATACTTGTCAGTGACTTTTTTGTCCACCTGTCGCAACTCATTGTATGTCTTTGAGGTGAGTTGTAAACTATCCTTATAATATAAATGTATCATATATTGGTTATCCAGAATTGGTTATTGGTTGATTTTACCAAAACAGAATAATTTTCCTTAATAAATTTACTTCCTCCTAAATATTTTTTTTTATGATCTTATGAAATATGTTTATATTTTCTATAACACATTTCAGATACAGAGTGTAAATGCCATTACTATAGGCAAAGCTTAATATCATTTTGAGTCAGCTGTTTTACATATGAGTTTCTGGAGATGAGAGTTTTGATCTTTCAAGAAAACATTCCAAGTATAGCACTGTACTTCATAAGATGGCAAACAAATGTGTGACATTATGACCAACCAATTAAAAAGAAGATTTCAAAAATCTCAAGTACCCCCCAGGGGCTCATCATTAATTTTCAGAGTATGGGATTGGCGAGCCTGGCTTTCCTGAGTTGTGGACTGTGTCGCACCAACAGTCTGCCACACCGTAAGCTCTGTGCGTGCTTCAATGGCAATCATTCAGCATGATGGTAGAACATTGTACATCTCAGTCAGAGCCCGGGGAACTTGGCTTAATCACCCAGGTCCCGAGGACAGTATAAACCTCTATATATATAAAAAAAAAAAAAAAAGAAAAAAAAAGCACCACCTCATCTCAAGGTGTGCCACGTGCCGAGAAGATACATGGCTGTTGAGATTGAACATTCACTAGCGAGCAACCTCTGAGGGACCTGCTGCACCTCAGTTGTATAAGGCTTACCCAGGTAAGCAGGACTCTGCCTGGGTGGACGTATAGTTTCATAACTGCTCATGAGAACAGGATGAAACAAGCTAATAACTACGTTGCCGCACGTAAAACCAGCATCTCTAAGAGGGGAAAAACAGAATTTAATGTAACGTCATATGACCCTAGGTCGTTCCCATCCCTTGGTACACCATGGGAGAAACATAGGGCCCTCCTAAGATCTCAGCCATACTTGCCCCAACATCTAATATTGCCGCGAGTGACCACATACAATGACTGCCGGCGTGGCGCAGGGGATAGCGTCACGGACTGCGGTGCTGGAGGTCACCGGTTCAATCCCACCCACCGGCAAAAATTTATCTCTTTGTATTTAACAATTCCAGAATATTCTACATCTTTCTTATGTTCACTTGTAAATTCTACTTGTTTCTTATGTTAACTATTCTTCTAATTTCTGGTAATTTCTGTCTGTGTATAAATAGCAGAGCACTCTGCCTGAGAGGCAGTCAGTGCTGCTTGTATGTTGAGTTCGTAATAAACGTGCTTTGAGTATAAGTGCTGTGTTCAGTTGCATTCGAAGTCAAGCCTGCTTCCATTTCAACATGACATTGTTTGGTGGAGGTGCCGGGTACACTGTGCAACAGCTGCATCACCGTGGCTCCGATTAGACAACATAGATGCCATCGCTTACATGGAGTAGAACCGGAATACAAGGATATACTGAGTACATCCTTCCGAAAGTCCATATCATCAGAAGAACCATAGACACAAAATCAACGGTAGGCCAGATGCACATCAGACACCCGTCGGTGTTCTCTGGAGACGCTGGACAGGATCCCAACAAATGGCTAAAAGGATTCGACCGAGTCGCCAAGTACAACAGGTGGGATCATACAATGTGCTTGGCCAACGTTTATTTCTACCTGGACGGAACAGCCCAGCAATGGTTCGAGAACAACGAAGACAAACTGAATGACTGGAAAACTTTCCAGGCAGAATTTAAGAAGACGTTTGGAGACCGACAGCGACAAGCCGGCTCGGCGGAAGAACTGGGCCCAAAGACATGGTGAGCCGACACAGTCTTACATACAGAATGTTTTGGCCCTGTGTAACACTGTCAATCCGAAAATGACTGAGGCCGACAAAATCATGCACCTGATGAAGGGTATAGCAGAAGACATGTACCAAGCCCTTCAGATAAAAGACGTCGCTACGACAGAAGAGTTCATCAAGTGGTGCCAACGTATTGAAGAGATGCAACAAAGGAGAGTTGGATGCAAGAAGTATGACAGACTCCCCAATGTAGTCCCTATGGCCATTGTGGAAGACCAGCATGACTTTGCTTCTCTCATACGACAAATTGTAAGAGAAGAATTACAAGAATTCATGGCAACCGGGACTGTTAGACCGAGCGAGCATCACATTATGGCCATGGATGTAAGCCCTGTAAGTCACGAGGGAGCCGACGTCACTGAGGAAGAGGTATTTCAGACTTTAGTTCCTGTCTGCCCCGTCAATTGCACCCATCATGAAGAATGGTGTCACCCTGCTATGACTTACGCTGCAGCCGCCAAACGGCAGCCCATGAACCAACAGATGCAACCACAACCAACTCCCCCGGTAACTATGACACCCCGCAGAAGAACGGACGTCTGGGGGACAGAAAACAACACACCACTTTGTTTCCACTGTGGGCGCCCTGGACATGTCGTACGCTACTGCAGAGAGAGAAGGCGAGTATTCAACGATTATTTTTCCGCAAGATGTCAGCCATCAGAACAGTTCTCTCCCAGGCAATCACCTCTGATGAGTTCAGCCAGCCTATGGGAAGAAGCCCATTGCCGTACCCTAGACGAGGTCGTTCCCCGACACACTGCAGCCGTTCGCCGTCACTGTACAGAGGTACCAGCCACTCCCCTAGCCGCCACGCCCAGGAAAACTAAGCAAGGCGACCATCTATGGAGGTGAGGTCGCCGCAGATGAAAATTCTCTAAGATGTTGGGAAATCTCATCGACGTCGTCATCGATGGCCAACCTGTCCGGGCACTTGTTGATTCAGGAGCATCCCCCTCAGGGGCTCAGCATTCATTTGCTGAGTACGGGCTTGGCAAACCCTGGGTGCTGAGCTGTGGGCTGTGTCGCACCAACAGTCTGCTACACTGTAAGCTCTGTGTGTGCTTCAACGACCATCGGTCGGTGCAACGGTGGAACGTTGTACGTTTCAGAGCCCAGGGATCTTAGCTTAATTGCCCAGGGATCTTAGCTTAATTGCCCAGGTCACGTGGACGGTACAAACCTCTATAAAAAAAAAAAACCTCAATCTCAAGGTGTGCTGTGTGCCGAGGAGATGCATGGCTGTTGAGGTTGAACAGTTGGTAGCAAGCAACCTCTGAGGAACCTGCCACACCTCAGTTTTATAAGGCTTCCCCAGGCAAGTGGGGCTCTGCCTGGGTGGACCTTCAGTTCCCTAGCTGCTCGTGGGACCAGGATGAAACGAGCAATTAAAAGCGTGGCCGGTCGCGAAAACGGCGTCTCTAAGCAAGGTAGCGGAGATTTTAATGCTGCTTGCTATAACCACCATTTGTTCCCTTCCCTAGCCACACCATGGGAGGAACGTCGGGCTAAATCTGCAAATGAGCCACCTACTCCAAAATTTCTAGTATGTAGCCCCATGGATGGTGAGTCATTTACATCTACAAAGCCTCTTTTCTTTGTGGAACATCTTGAGGATAAGTACAGCGAAGTTTCTGGACTGTCCAAGATGCGAAGCGGCGCAGTGCTCATAGAAGCAGCATCCCCGGCCCAGTCGTGGGCGTTACTTGCCTGCGACAAGCTGGGTGATGTCCCTGTGAGCATTACACCACATAAGTCGCTCAATATGGTCCAAGGTATCGTTTTCCATAAAGACCTGCTGTTACAATCCGACAACGAGTTACGCGCCAACTTAGAGCGCAGAGGTGTCCACTTCGTCCGGCATGTCCATAGAGGAACAAAGGAGCACAAGGTTGCCACCGGTGCTTTCATCCTGGCCTTTGAGGGTGATACCCTGCCTGAGAGGGTGAAGGTCATGGTTTACCGGTGCAATGTGAAACCTTATATTCCTCCCCCTATGAGGTGTTTTAAATGCTGGAAATTCGGCCACATGTCCTCCAGATGTACTTCCACCGCTACATGCATGGACTGTGGAAGTCCAGCACATCCGGACGCTCCATGTACACCACCTCCAGTCTGTGTTAACTGTGGTTTAAATCATCCTCCTTGTTCATCGGATTGCACCATTCTCCGTAAGGAACGGAAGATAATGGAATTGAAGACCTTGAACCGGCTTCCTTATTCTGAGGCTCGAAAGAAGTACGAGCAACTTCACCCCATCACCATAACCACCTCTTTTGCAGCAGTGACATCGTCGCCATCCACCTTTGTGACTGCAGCAGACAATAGTGTTTCTCTTTCCACCGGCCGTCAGGGCCGTCAACTCAAACCTGCCCCCACGGTGGTCGGGGGCTCCATTCCTCCTCCTGCTCCCAAGGCAATTGCTTCGGGAGCGGCCCCCAACCCTCCGTCAGAGAAGCGTCGACCTTCTCCGGCTGCCCTCATCCAGAAGGGATCCTTAGGGATGCTCCCTTCTGCGGCTTCCACCAGTGCCGATGCCGGCACAAGCCAGCAGCAGGCACAGCCGCCGGCTGCTCGCCGCAGGGCGTCAGGCTCTCCCTCTGTCACTGAGACGGAGGCTGAGTCTGCAAAGCCCCTCCTTCCGGTGAAGCCCCCGAGGGATAAGAGGGTTCGAACGAAAAAGAATAAAGGTAAGGCTAAAGAAACCCTGGTGGCAACTGTGCCACATGCTCCCTCCACCCCTGCCTCAGAGGACGAGGTGGAGATACTTGCATCCCCCGAGGATCTTGCTCTCTTGGACGCATCAGATTCGATGGATTTAGATGCTGATGCACCGGTACCGGTGGATGCAAAAGATGCTGAGGTGTAATACATCACATCCTTTCCTTCATGCCTTCCCAGCTGTCGGACGCTATCCTCCAATGGAACTGCGGCGGTTTGTTCACCCACCTGGCTGAGCTACGACAACTTTTGAGCATTACACCTGCTCTCAGCATTGCCCTCCAGGAAACCTGGTTTCCGGCAATGCGGACCCCTGCCCTTCGGGGCTATAGGTGATACTTCTGTAATTGTAGCCAGTATAACAGGTGTCAGTTGGAGTGGGTGTGTATACCCTTACCTTTGTATATAGTGAACCTGTGCCCCTTCAGACACCGTTGGAAGCGGTGGCTGTTAGGGTAAGGACAACACAAGAGATTACTGTCTGCAGTCTCTACCTCCCTCCTGATGGCGATGTCTCTATGGCTATCTTGGCTGCACTTATCTCGCAACTCCCGCCACCTTTTTTGCTCTTGGAGGACTTTAATGCCCACAATCCCCTGTGGGGTGGTTCTACGATCTCTGGCCGTGGCAGGGTTGTCGAGGACCTGCTTTCTCAGCTCAACCTCTGCCTCTTGAATACAGGTGCCCCCACACATTTCAGTGTGGCGCACGGCACATTCTCGGCCATTGATCTGTCGATATGCAGCCACAGCCTTCTGCCATACATCCATTGGAGTGTCCATGACGGCTTGTGTGGCAGTGATCATTTTCTGATCTTTTTATCACTCCCAAAACGTCAGTCCCCAGCACGCCCTCCTCGGTGGGCTCTTCAAAGGGCTCACTGGAAAGGCTACACCTCTGCTGCCATCGTTGGCCCTCCCCCACTTGATACCATCGATGTGGTGGTTGAGGGCGCCACGCGATCCATATTGTCTGCTGCAGAAGCTACTATTCCTCGTTCTTCGGGGCGTAAGACGGTAACATGGTGGTCGCCAGAGGTCGCAACGGCTATTAAAGATCGCCGACGGGCTTTACAGTGGTACAAGCGGCACCAGTCTCTGGAGCATCTCGTCGCTTTCAAGCGGCTCCGTGCATGTGCTTGTTCTCTCATTAAGAGACGGAAGCAAGAGTTTTGGGAGAGGTACGTCTCCACAATTGGCACACGTACCTCCCCCACCCAGGTCTGGAACAATATCAGGCGTTTAAGGGGATACACAACAACAGCAGGAATCCCTGGGATATCCGTGAATGGCATAGTATGCACAGACCCAGCCACACTTGTAGAGCTGTTTGCCGCACATTATGCTCATGCCTTCTCCTCAGCGAATTACCCACCAGCCTTCCGTACATTAAAGGAGCATGTGGAACGCTAGCCCCTCTCCTTTACCACCCACCGTACGGAGGCATGTAACACGCCATTTACAGAGTGGGAATTCCTGAGTGCTGTTAAACAGTGTCCTGACACGGCTCCAGGACCCGATAGCAACCACAGCCAGATGCTGAAACACCTGTCAGTGGAGAGCCAGCGTAATGTCCTTGCACTCTTCAACCACATCTGGTGCGATGGTATTCTCTTCGCAGTGGCGGGAGGGTATCATCATACCGGTGATGAAACCAGGCAAAACCCCTGCTTATTTGAATATCTATTGGCCCATTATGCTGACCAATGTCCTCTGTAAGCTGTTGGAGCGCATGGTCAGTAGGCGGTTGTGCTGTATCCTCGAGACTCAGGGCTTACTGGCTCCATGCCAGGGTGGGTTCTGCCAGGGTCGCTCCACCACCGACAACCTGGTGTACCTTGAGGCTGCGATCCACACAGCCTTTTCCAGGCGCCAACATCTGATATCCATCTTTTTTGATATGCATAAAGCATATGACCTGGCGACACCACATACTTAGCACGTTACATGGTTGGGGTCTTCGGGGCTCACTCCCGATTTTTATTAAAAACTTTTTAGCTGTCCGTACTTTTCATGTCCAAATAGGTGCCTCTTGTAGTACCTCTCATGTGCAGGAAAATGGGGTTCCTCAGGGCTCTGTATTGAGTGTCCCCTTATTTTTAGTAGCCATTAATGGCTTAGCTACAGCAGTTGGGTCATCAGCATCCCCTTCACTATATGCTGACGACTTTTGTATCTATTTTAGCTCTTCCAGCACTCATGTCGCCGAACGTAGGTTGCAGGGAGCCATTAGGAAGGCGCAGTCCTGGGCTCTTACCCAAGGCTTCCAGTTCTCTGCTGGAAAGACGAATATTATGCACTTTTGTCAGCTTCGAACGGTTCACCCTCAGTCCGAACTGTATCTCGGTGATGACCTATTAGAGGTTGTGGACACTCATCGTTTTTTGGGGCTTGTTTTTGACTCACGGCTGATGTGGCTCCCCCACATTCGTCAACTAAAACAGGAGTGCTGGCGCCACCTCAGTGTCCTTCGCCACCTGGGCCATACTTCCTGGGGAGCTGACTGCTCCACCCTGTTGCGGCTCTATCAGGTTCTGGTGCAGTCCTGTTTAGATTTTGGATGTGTCGCCTACGGCTCTGCGTCACCCTCAGCATTGCGCTTGCTGGACCCCATTCACCACTGTGGGGTTCACATCGCGACGGGTGCCTTTTGTACCAGCCCTGTGACCAGCTTGCTTGCTGAGGCCGGGGTACCACCTTTGTCGATCCGTCGCCAACAACTGCTTGCAGCCTATGCAGCACTCGTGCACAGCTCATCAGGCCACTCGAACCACCATGTTCTTTTCTCCCGCATGGTCATCCATGACCAACGACGACGACGATCTAGGTCGGGTCATACGATCGCCTAAGGCCATCTATTTGCCTGGACTTGGCCTATGGACCCAAAGACACAGTTCCACCTGCAGCTCAATGTCGCCAGTTTTTAGCTCTCGTAGCTAGATTTTCTGGACACGACCAAATTTACACGGATGGTTCGAAAGTTGAGAGCCGTGTTGGTTTTGCGTTCGCTCATGACAACCATGTTGAACAACACTCTCTGCCAAAAGGCTGCAGCGTCTATACTGCAGAGCTGGTGGCTATTTCCTGCGCTCTCAAGCATGCCAGGTCCTGCTCAGGTGAGTCCTTTCTCATCTGCAGTGACTCCCTGAGCAGCCTTAGAGCCCTTGACCAGTGTTATCCGCGGTCTCCTCTGGTGTTGGGAATTCAGGAGGCCCTATCTGCCCTTGACAGGTCCGGTCAATCAGTGGCGTTCCTCTGGTCCCCGGGCCATGTCGGTATTTCGGGCAACGAACGAGTTGATATGCTGGCCAAGCAGGCTGTTGAGGCGCCTGTTTTAGAGATCGGCCTCCCGGCTGCTGATCTGTGTACAGTGCTGCAACATAAAGTGCATTATCTTTGGGCTACTGAGTGGCGTAGCCTGGCAACAGGTAACAAACTTAGGGCTATAAAGGAGACGACGGCTGTGTGGCATTCTTCAATGCGGGCCTGCCGCTGGGACTCCGTAGTCCTGTGCCAGCTCCGCATTGGCCATTCATGGCTAACTCATGGCCATCTCCTTCGTGGCGAGGAACCGCCTGTGTGTCGCTGTGGTGCCCGCCTGACGTTGGTGCACATCTTAATGGAATGCCCTGTTTTAGCCCCTCTGCGGCGGAGTTTTAATTTTCCTGCACTTTTTTCCCAAGTTTTAATTGACGATGCCAAAATGGCTGATACTGTTTTAAGTTTTATTCAGGACAGTGGTTTTTACCCCTCCATTTAAAGCTTTTCTTCAGTGTCTGTGTCCGCCCTGTGATGACCTCCGATTGGAGGTTTCCCTTCGTTTCCGTGTGGCTGACTTTTACTGTTTTTAGTCTCACGGTCGGTCAGCCACATAAGTCGGCTTTTACATTTTATTTCTTGTCATTACTCTGTTATACTGAGTGATTGTCATTGTTTTAGTTGTCTCTTGCTGGCTTTGTTGTCCTTTAATTGACTTGGGGGATATTCCTCCCCCCCCCCCCCCCCCCTAGTTGTTCTCCACTCTAGGCTCCTTTATGCATTCACGTCTTCTATTGTGAGGCCTAACGATGGAATGGGGGACTGATGACCTTCGTAGATTTCTCCCCCTAAAACATCCAAACAACAACAATATCAGGAGCATCTTTTTCTGTATTGTTGGATAATTATGGCTGCACACTAAAGAAGACAATGTTCTGTGATACGGGGGCAACTGTGCTGAAGGTCGCGAATAGAAAGTACATCCATCCAGCAGGATCTAGTGTCGCTAGAATAACCATCAACAACAGGACCCAGCCATTTGAATTTGTCATGTTAACAGAATGTAGTCACAATGTCATCCTTGGATGTGACTTCCTTCAGGCATCCCAAGCTATCATTGACTGTGGAAGATCTGAGCTGCAAATTGAAGAAGTTGTTCCGCCGGATACACGTAATACAGAATTTTCTGGGAGGTTATTCGTCATTGACAATGTGACGATACCGCCGTTGACAATGAGAACAGTTGCAGTCACAAAGACAGATGACCAGTTAAACTGTGAAATTCTTTTTGATAGTAAAAAATTTATCAGGCTCACAAAAGAAATTTACATACCTGCAACTATAATAAGCATTACCGGTGGTCAAGGAGAGATTTGTATCACAAATTGTCACGAGCAGTCACAACTTATCCCCAAGGGAATGTGTATTGGGACAGCTGAACCAATCCAGGACGGTGAGCTCAACGTCATCAGTGAAGGCTCATGCCCTGCTGTTAGGTCAGACAACAGGCTGGAGGAAACGAACATGGAACTGCCAATAGGACCTGGACTGACCAAGGAACAACGCCAGCGGGTGTTAGGTATACTACGCCAGTTTTCGGGAGCATTCACACCTCAGCAGGGGAAAAGTCAGACAAAACGGCCCATGATAAAGCACCGTATCAATACTGGGGATCATCCGCCAATTAACCAGCGTTCGTATAGAGTGTCACCAGCTGAAAGACGCATAATTCAGGAGGAAGTGGAGAAGATGTTGCGAGATGACATTATTCAACCTTTGGAGAGTCCTTGGTCATCTCCGGTGGACCTCGTAAAGAAGAAGGATGGCACGTGGCAATTCTGTGTCGACTATCGGCGGCTGAACAGAATCACAAAGAAAGATGTCTACCCATTGCCGCGCATTGACGACACCTTAGACTGCTTGAAAGGAGCTACATACTTCTCAACTATGGACACGCAGACAGGTTACTGGGAAATCGAGGTTGACGAAGCTGACAGGGAGAAGACAGCTTTCATTACCCCTGATGGCCTCTATGAATTTAAAGTAATGCCATTTGGATTATGTAATGCTCCAGCCACATTCGAATGCATGATGGACAACTTGCTTCGACACCTTAAGTGGACGATGTGTCTCTGCTATTTAGATGATGAGCCGTGTCATTTCGGCTCGCCTAGTGTTTTGTCATCTTTCACCCCCTTGCTTCCTTTCTTCTGGACTGGCGCCAGTTCGAGTCTGTTGTGTTTAGGTTGGTACGGCCAACGATCCTCTGCACGTTTGTCTGCTGTCTTTTCCGTCTAAAGTCGTTGCCGTCTTGGCGCGATAAATAGGAGTGCACGGGGCAGAAGAGTGGTCAGTTCCGGCTTGCCCCTGGGGTAGTGTGATGCCTGTCATCTGACATCAACCGCTGTGGCTGGTCCGCAGAATTCATTTCGTCCTCGGCTACCAGAGGGAGGTACATGATGGCTTGCCCGTCGTGTTGCTAGGAGGAAGCCTGACACTGCCGCCGCTCGGGAGAGGTGATTCACTGTTCGCCTAGCTGAGGCAGGGGCGTGGTTGCTTCGCCCGTTACACCACGAGGAGGAAGACCTTGTGGTCAGTAGTTCTGAGGCCATACTCCACCGTCCTTCAATGGTGCCATACTCTGCCGGGTGGGAATTCCTGCTGTTTCTTCTCATCGAGATCTAAAGTGCGACAGTTAAGTTCTATTCTGTCTTTTACTAGGTAGAGCAGGACAGCGGTGACTGTGTTCCCTCTCGCTTGAGCGGCGTTGTCTTGTGTATGTTTATGTGGGGTGTGCTGAAGGCGTCTCAGCGTTGGCATACCTCGTGTTTTTGTCTTTAGTGTATTGATGTGGTTGGCGATAGTTAAAGGAGGTGATTTGATATTACATTGTGAATTGCTTCAATTTAGTTTTTTTGGGGACTAACGTCCACTGAGGTATTTATTTGGTGGTGTGCCTACTGGTTGACTGTTGCCTGTCCAGAGACCAGTGTTATTTTTTTCTAGGCAGTGCCCTTTTCCTTCCTGGGAGCCTGGCCCGTTCCTAGGTCGTAGTTTGGCCGAGTTTACACCTAATGTCGCACCCGTATATTGGGTAGTTACTGTGTGGTTTAAATTGTGTATCAAATAGCTTGGGATCTGATGAGGTATTTATCTGGCGATGTGCCTGCTGGTTGGCTGTTGCCTGCCCAGAGATCAGTGTTGTGTTAGGCAGTGCCGTTTCCTTCCTGGGAGCCTGGCCTGTTCCTAGGTCATAGTTTTAACTGTGTTTGCATCTGAAGGTCCACCAGGACACCCGCTAGTCCCGTGTGGTTGATCTTATTAATTATCATCCTTTGTTAGCAGCTGCCTCCGTCGCCATTTAATCATGTTGGCTACTGTGTAAAACCTGGTCATTTTAGCCAAAGTTAGACCTGATTTCTTGCTCATTTACAGTCTGTTCTTTGAGTCTTGTATTGTTTATCATTAGATACTGTGTAAAACCTGACCAAGCTCAGCCAAGGTTAGATCGGATTTTTGCTATTCTGAGCTGTACATGTTAGATCAATTGGCAGTTTGTTCTATGGGCCTGAACTACTGTCAAGGCTGAAGTTCATTCGTTATGAATCTGTTTACTGAAATAACTATGGACTGTGCAGTTTAACTATCTGTGGTGCCAACTTAGTCTTAAACTTCAGTTAAAGTTTAAAGTTTCTTACTTGCTACAGTTCCTTCTGAACCTGTGTATTTAAGACTTTGTGGAGACTGTAATTCTAACCAAAGTTTAAATTTGTTTGCCACAATTTCAAAATTGCCTTGCTTAACCACTGTTGTTTAAAAGTCGATTTGTCGACGCATTCATGCTCATATTTAGGAAGGCCTGTGTTTAACTCAGTCCGTGTATGTATTTCAAATATATACATAAATTTAATAAGTGTGCACTAGCCACTTGACAGCCTCTATGAATTTTAAGTAATGCCATTTGGATTATGTAATGCTCCAGCCACATTCGAACGCATGATGGACAACTTGCTTCGACACCTTAAGTGGACGACGTGTCTCTGCTATTTAGATGACATTGTCGTTTTCTTGAAAACATTTGAAGAACATCTGAGTCACCTGTCAAATGTGTTGAAGTGTGTTCAGACTGCAGGTCTCTGCCTCAATCCAAAGAAGAGCCTGTTCGTCGCCAAAGAGATAAAAATCCTGGGGCACCTAGTCAATGGAGATGGTGTCCGTCCTGATCCAGATAAAGTAAGGGCAGTCACAGAATTTTCAACTCCTCAGCACATTCGTAATGTCAGAAGTTTTCTTGGGCTGTGCTCATACTAACGATGTTTCATAAAAGGATTTTGTAACAAGGCATGTCCATTACAAGAACTTCTGCAGGGAGACGGCAAGTTTTACTGGGATGAGACAAAAGAAAGAGCTTTCCGGGCACTTAAGGAGGCTCTAACTTCCGCACCAGTGCTAGCCTTGTGTGACAAGAATGCAGAAACAGAACTTCACACAGACGCCAGTGGTTATGGGATTGGTGCAGTGCTTGTACAAGATCAGGAAGGTGCCGAAAAAGTGATAGCCTATGCATCAAGAGTACTCTCAAAGTCCGAGATAAACTACTCTACAACTGAAAAAGAATGTCTTGCAGCTATCTGGGCTATCAACAAGTTCTGGCTGTATTTATTCGGCAGACCATTCACCGTCATGACAGACCACCATTCTTTTTGTTGGCTGACTAGCTTGAAGGATCCATCAGGTCGACTAGCAAGATGGGCACTAAGACTCCAAGAGTACGATGTCACAGTGGTATTCAAGAACAGGCGCAAAACAAGGATGCCGACTGCCTTTCGAGGAATCCATTAGTGGAACACAACAGCATTAATGAAATTTCAGACCTCACTGAATTAGATGACGTTACAGCTGAACAGAGGGAAGATCCAGCACTATTAAAAACGATAGAGGCCTTGGAGAGAGGAGAACCGACTAATGGAGAGTTCCAACTTATAAACGGAACATTGTATAAGAGCAACTACGATCCACTGGGCCCCAAATGGCTACTGGTTGTTCCAGCTCATCTCCAGCCAGCTATTCTCAAATATTTCCACGATGCTCCAATATCCTGTCATCTCGGATTCAAAAAGACCCTAGACAGAATCAGATGCAGGTATTACTGGAAAGGTCTCTACCAATCTGTCAAGCACTATGTGGGTCACTGTAAAGAGTGACAGCAACGGAAGCATGTGCCGCAATTACCTCCAGGGCACCTCGTACCGATTCCGCCGGCAGCAGCTCCTTTCCACCAAGTTGGGATCGATCTTTTAGGGAGGCTCCCAAAGTCAACAACTGGTAACCGTTGTATAATAGTCTGCACTGACTACCTCACACGCTATGCTGTCACCAAACCTGTGCCGACTACAGAAGCTCCAGAGATTGCAAATTTCCTTGTAGAAGACATTATTCTGAAGCATGGAGCACCACATGTCATGATATCTGATCGTGAAAAAGTATTCCAGTCAAAACTAGTATCAGAGATAATGTCCTGTTGCGACATTGTCCACAGAATGACAACTGCATACCATCCTCAGACAAATGATCTTACAGAACATTTTAACAAGACATTAGCTGATTTGCTGTCGATGTACATCGATGTTGAACAGAAGGACTGGGATACAATTCTGCCAGTTGTGACATTTGCTTACAATACCGCAAGACAAGACACCACACGCTTCACTCCATTTTTCCTGCTCCATGGCCGTGAAGCTGAGACGACAATGGATACACTGTTCCTGTTCCAACCGAATGACACTCAGGATGATTATGTTAAACAGCTCATCACCAGGGTCGAAGAAGCAAGACAGCTGGCTTGCATACGGACACTGGACGCCCAGGAGAAGGACCATCAGTGGTATAACGACAAACACCGACCTGTTGTGTACAGCCCAGGAAATCTGGTATGGATTTTTACCCCTGTACAGAAGTTTGGACTATCAGAAAAGTTATTGAAGTGATACTTTGGGCCATATTGTGTCATACGCCACCTGTCAGACATCACATACGAAGTTGAGGATTATGAGCCGTCATCGAAACGTCAAAAACGAAGAGACATTGTTCACATCCTGTGCATGAAGCCTTACTACGATCCTGAAGAGCAGGTAGACGACAATGGCTTCTTGTTCAAGGACTCTAAGGATGGTAATGTTCCTGAAGAAGCCACCACAGGAACGTCTATCGTCGATAATCGTGGAGGAGAGGATTCTCTTGAACTGTCATACAGAGGACCCATGACACGGTCAAGATCCAGGACATTGCAGCTGGTTCCACAGGGATCATAACATCGGGTCGCTGTTTCTCCAGGAAAGGGAGCAATGCCGTGAGAGACCACGACCACCGACTGCCGGCGTGCCGCAGGGGACAGCATCACAGACTGCGGTGCTGAAAGTCACCGGTTCAATCCCGCCCATCGGCAAAAATTTATCTCTTTGTATTTAACAAATCCAGAATATTCTACATCTTTCTTATGTTCACTTGTAAATTCTACTTATTTCTTATGTTAACTATTCTTCTAATTTCTGGTAATTTCTGTCTGTGTATAAATAGCAGAGCACTCTGCCTGAGAGGCAGTCAGTGCTGCTTGTATGTTGAGTTCATAATAAACCTGCTTTGAGTATAAGTGCTGTGGTCAGTTGCCTTTGAAGTCAAGCCTGCTCCCATTTCAACGCAACAATATGTCCAACATTTATGTCCACCAAGCCACAGCTCTTCATGGAGAACATAGAGGACAAGTTTGGCGAGGTGGCATCTTTCTCTAAAATTCAGAATGGATCTGTATTGACCAAATGGCATCTTCTACCCAGTCGAAGGCATTACTTGCCTGTGACAGGCTGGGTGATGTCTCTGTGCCGGCCGCGGTGGCCGAGGAGACTGAAGCGCTTCAGTCACGAACTGCACGGCCACTACGGTCGGGGGTTCGAATCCCCCCTCGAGCATGGATATTTGTGCCGTCTTTAGTATAAGGTAGTTCATAAGTAGTTTGTAAGTTTAGGGACTGATGACCCCATAGTTAAGTCCCATAAGCTTAACTAACATTTGAACATTTTTTTTTTTTATGTGTCTGTCAGTTTCGCTCCACATAAGACGTTGAACATGGTCCAGGGTCTCATTTACCATTGAGATCTCTTGTCACAGTTCGACAAAGAGTTGAACGCCAACTTACAGCAACGTGGTGTATATTGGGGACTGAAAGATTGCAGGGTTGCCACCGATGCTTTTGTCCTGGCTTTCGAAGGTGATATGCTGCCCGAGAAGGTCAAGATGATCTACTGGTGTAATGTAAAACCGTACATCCCTCCCCCTATGAGATGTTTTCGGTGCTGGAAGTTTGGGCATATGTCCTTGCACTGTACTTCCAGCCCCACGTGCAGGGAGTGCAGGCATCCCACCTGGATGCCACTTGTAGCCCTTCTTCTGTGTTTGTGAATTATCAACTACAGCATCCACCTTGCTCTCTGGACTGTGCTTTTTTGTGAAAAGAATGCATAATTATGGAGATTAAGACCCTGGACCATTTGATCTACATGGAAGCTAGAAAAATATATGTGCGGGGTGACATCTTTTGCATCTGTGTGACCTTGACAGCTCCAAAATTGTCACAACCTTCTGCGGGCCCTACGGCCCATCAACCATCGACTGCCCCCTTGCTTGGTGGGAGCCCCCAACTTTCTGTTGCTCCTCCAACACCATCTCTGGGGGCAACTTGATCCCTACCATTGGGGACTTCAGTCCCCGTTACTCAACCAGAGAAACAGCAGGCTTCCCCGGCACCTCTCGCCAGGAAGTGGTTCCTTGGGGCACTCCCTTCCGAGGCTTCCTCGAGTGGTCTGGCTGCAGGATCCACACTTTCCTGCTCAAAGGGCTTCCTGCTCTGCATCGAGCCCTATAACCACTCCTGAGAAGTCCTCTCAGCCCTTAAAACCCAAAGGGCAGCAAGAGGTAAAGAAGGAGAAGAAAAAGAAGGCACAAGAGCCTTCAGTTGCTCCAGAGCCACCTCCTTCTACCTCTGCCTCTGAAGATGAGGTGGAGATCTGTGCTTCTCCAGAGGATCCGCCTTCTCTAGATCTCTAGAACCAATGGTTCTCACCAATGTCGACAATGCGCTGGCATCAGGTGATCATTCAACTTGACATTCTTCTCACTTATCATGGCTTCTCAGCAAAGGAAAAATGAAATTCTACAGTGGAATTGCATTGGTTTCTTCAACGGTCTAGCTGAGTTGCAACAGTTGTTGTGCCATTTCCCCATGCTGTGTATGCCACTGCAGGAAACTTAGTTTCCTACTCAGCAGACCCCAGCCCTTCGTGGCTACCGGGGCTACTTCAACAACCATGCCGACTGTGACAGAGCCTCTGGCATGTCTGTATTTACAATCTTACCACCGTTCCCAGTATTGCTGTGCCTCTCCACACACCTCTTGAGGCAATAGCTGTTCACCTTTGGGCCATGCAAGAATTTACTGTTTGTTCAGTATACCCTCCTCCGGACAGGAATGTTTCGACCGCTGATCTTGCTGCCCTGGTTGCACACCTCCCCCCACCATTTCTTCTTTCGTGGGACTTAATGCCCATTACCCTTTATGGGGTGGAACAGAGACAACTCGTCATGGTAGGGATGTTGAAACCCTTCTTGTACAACAAGACATCTGCCTTCTAAATACTGTTGCCCCTACACACTTCAGTGTTGCACATGGCATGTTTTCAGCCATAGACCTGTTGGTCAGTAGCCCGAACCTTCTTCCACACCTCACTTGGAGGGCCCATGATGACCTTTGCAGGAGCGACCATTTTCCTACCTTTTTCTCGCTCCCACGGTCTCAACAGTTGGAACGCCTGCCACAATGGTCCCTCCATAGGGCTGATTGGCAGTGTTACACCTCCGCTGTTGTCATTCCTGCCCAACTGCCAGCCACTATGGATGTGGCAGTCCAACAGGTCACTGCCACCATAGTTTCCGCCTCTGAGGCCACTGTTCCAACCACCACAGGCTCCCCTCGACACAAATCTGTGCCTTGGTGGTCACAAGAGATCGCTGAAGCCATTCTGGATCGTCATAGGGCACTCCAGCGCAACCAGCGTCATCCCACCATAGATCACCTGATTGCCTTTAAATGGCTCTGGGCACGAACTCAATGGCTTATCTGGCAAAGTAAACAGGATTGTTGGGAGAGGTACATTGCCTCTATTGGATCTCATGCCTCCCCTTCTTGGGTGTGGACCCAAGTTCGTCACTTTTCTGGGTACTGCTCACCAGCAGGAATCCCCTGTCTCCGCTTACAGGGTACTGCCTGCACAGACCCGATTGCTGTTGCCAAGCATATGGCACAGCATTATGCATGCATCTGTTTGACTGAAGCTTACAGTGCGACCTTCCACAACCTAAAAGAACGAGTTGAGCAGAATCCACTGTTATTTCACACATGTTGCCAGGAGCCATACAATGCACCGTTTAGCAAATGGTAGTTTCAATGTGCCCTTGCTGCATCCCCCAATACCTGTCCAGGAACAGATAATATCCATAGGCAGTTCCTCCATCTTCCTGTGGACACTCAGAACCAACTGTTCACATTGTTTAACTGTCTCTGGGCAGAAGGTGTTTTCCCCTCACAATGGCGGGAAAGCACCATCATCCCAGTGATAAAACCTGGCGCTGACCCGCAGGTGGCTGATAGTTACCATCTGATCAGCCTCACCAACGTTCTATGCAGACTCGTTGAACGTATGGTGAGTCAGCAGCTTATGTGGATCCCCGAAGACTGAGGAGTCTTGGTTGCACAACAAAGGACTTCCATCAGGACCACTCCACAATTGACAATCTTGTGTCATTGGAGTTGGTAATACGTACAGCTTTTCCCTGACGTGAACACCTTGTTGCTGTATTTTTTGATCTCCGGAAAGCATATGACACAACCTGGCGCTACCACATACTGGCTATATTGTACGACTGGGACTTACATGGCCCACTTCCAGTCTTTATAAGGAATTTTCTCTCCCACTGCTCTTTTAGAGTTAGGTGGGTGCCACTCTTAGTTCATGACATATTCAAGAGAACGGTGTCCTGCAGGACTCCGTTCTCAGTGTGCCTCTATTTTTAGTCACCATAAATGGGCTTGCCACAGCTGTGGGGTCATCTGTTTATTCCAGCTTGTTTTCCAATGACTTTTCTCACTATTTTAGTTCTGCTAGTATTAGCATCACTGAGCAGCGGCTACAGGGAGCCACCTGAAAAGCCAAATCATGGGCCTCTGCCCATGGTTTTCAGTTTTCAGCACAGAAAACTCGTGTGATGCATTTCTGTCGCCGTCGGGCAGTTCGCATGGATCTCGAGCTATATCTGGGTGGTGAATTGCTCCTCATCAAAGAGATGCATCAGTTTCTTGGGATGGTATTCAACAACAGACTTACTTGGGTGCTCCATCTGCATCAGGGCTGCAAGAAAAATGCTGGAGACATCTCAATATTCTCTGCTGCTTGAGCCATACAGCTTGGGGCACTGCCCATTCCACCCTCCTGCAGCTATACAAGTTCTTGATACAAGCAAGGCTTGATTATGGAAGCCTGGTATATGATTCGGCAGCACCGTCAGCATTGCAGATCTTTGATCCAATCCACCATAGTGGTATCCATATGGCGACTGGGGCTTTCTGCTCAAGCTCTGTGCTTATTCTTCTTGCTGAAGCAGGGATCCCCCCATTACACTTTTGCCAGCAGCAGCTTCTCATTAGTTACAATGCTCGAGTCCATGCCACACCACACCATCCGAATTGTAGGCTTTTGTTTCTGACTGTTACCCATCCTTCTCCACCACATCGACCTAGATCAGGTCTCCCAATCGCGATCTGGGTTTGTACGCTCCTTTTCTCACTTCAGTCCCTACCTCTCCCTCCCACTTTTTCGTGCTCATCCCCTATCCCTCCTTGGTGCATCCCCCGTTTGAAGCTCCAGCTACAATTGTCCTGCGACACAAAGGCATTAGTTTCACCACTGACGCTCCAGTGCAAGTTTCTGGCCCTTCTTGATACTTAATGTGACGCAGAAGTCCTCTATACTGATGGCTTCCTGGTAGATGGCAGTATCGGTGATGTCTTTGTTCTTGGTGACCACACAGAACAATGGTCCCTGCCACCTGGCTGTAGTATTTTTACTGCTGAACTGATTGCCATATCTCGTACTCTTGACCGCCTAAAAACATGCCCCCGGAAGTCGTATGTCATGTGCAGCGACTCCCTTAGAGGCCTCCAAGCCCTTGACAAGTATTTCTCTTCCCATCCATAGGTGCAATCCACTCAAAATGCCATCGCTTCACTCAGCAAATCTGGTTGTTCAGTGGACTTCATTTGGACCCACGGCCACATTGGCATCCTGGAGAACAAGCATGTTGATCTGCTTGCTAAGCTGGCCACCACCGCTTCTCCCCTGGATATTGGTATCCCAGAACAAGATTTCTCATTAGATTTGCACCACAAGGTGTCTGAGGCTTGGAATACACAATGGACAACACTGAGCATGCCCAACAAGCTCCGTGCGATCAAGTCCTCTATGACTGCCTGGAATTCCTCCCTCAGGCTTTCCCCTAGGGTCTGTTGTTCTGTGTCGCTTACATATTGGCCATACGTGGTTGATGCATGGCTACCTATTATGTCAAGAGGACCCACCGAATTGCCGTTGTGGCAATTTGTTGACAGTGGTCCACATCCTGTCGGACTGTCTGCCTTTAGCCACCTTGCGGCAGTCTTTTAACCTACCTACTGCACCTGCCTTGATTTTAGCTGACGATGCCTCAATGGCAGACCATGTTTTAGGTTTTATTTGTGCATCTGGTTTTTAATCATTCTATTTAGTGGTGGGCTTGTCCGCGTGGTTCCTCATGTCCCCACCCCTCACCTTTTAATCTGTCGTTTCTCTTACTACTACCCAGTTTTTACCTCCAGGTTTTTAGTCTGAACAGAGTGTGTGGCTCATCTTGTATTTGTTTGTGCTCAGCCAGCCATTGTTCTCTGCTCTATCTATTTTAGCTTAGCTCAACATTTGGTGTTTCATATTCCTGTTTTCTCCCCTGGTGTTGAGAGTGTCAGGTTAATTGCCACTGTGTGTCCCTTATGCCTCTCTTCTGGGTGTTGAGCTCTATTTTACCTTTTTCCTACTTGGCTGTATTGTCTTTGGTAGTAACAGGGGACTGATAACCATGTAGTTTGTTCCCCTCAAAACCCCAAAACAACAACAACAACTCTCATGTATTTAGAAACCTCAAAATTATTGTCCCAATTAGGTTTGTTTCTTTCAGGGAACCTTTCCCAGCCACTTTAATCAATACTTTTTCATAAAATTACAGTCTGTTTATTTGCCACAATAAATTGACAAACTGTCAGTGATTTATTGCAATTTATCGGTTTGTGAGCTGTTTACTATCCTTGTGGAATGTTCCTTTGAAGAATCATTCACTGAAGAACATAAAACACTGCTAATTGTACTAAGTGCACCAGTTTCAACAGCAGAAGCAGAGTGCAGTTTTAACACTTTGAAAAGAATTGATACCTTCAGTAAATGCTGAACTCACTGGCTGTTTGTTCCATTCATATGGAGGAAATCAGTGAAATTTCAAACTTCAACAACAGAATATAGACATGTTGGCTGGTCAGAAGAATAGGCATGCATATTTACAGTATAAATCACCTTGGGGAACCTATATTAACTGATGTGCTATTTAGGTAAGTAACATATGAAACCACTCCTATCCAAGGTTTTCCCAAAGTTTTTACCTTGACCTTAAGACAAAATTTAGGAGAGCCCTATTGATTCTTTGATGCATTCCCAATGGGGCAGAAGTCATTGCTTCCTCCCACAGTCACATCATTTTTTTCTTTTACCTCACAATCAAAGCACAGAAGGACAACTTGATAAGTAAAAAACATCCGCATGAGGAGAGTTGGTAAATTTTGGTTTTCAATCTAAACAGCTCCAAACAACCTAAAAATACTGAATTAACTGTTTTATCACAGCATAAACTCAGACACTCAAAAAAGTATATGGAAAATCTTTGAAGTGGTGAACCAGACACTTAAGATCATCCCTCATCCTCCCTCTCCACCCTCACCCTAAAAAACTAATTTTAAAAATGGTGATTTCACTTTTTATATATATTTTATTATTGCTACAAATATTAAGACGAAAAATTCCTAGCAGGAAAATTAAATATAAAAAATAGACGAAGATTACTCACCATAGATATCTGGACTCTCAGAAGTTTAATAAGCTTTTAATATTTTCAAACAAGATAGAATGGCTGGCCAGTACTTACCTTTGTGCTGTACTGCCGATAGTAACACAACTGAAGAAACAGAAAAAAAGGGGACAAAAAGGACACAGTTCCTTCATCAGGTGGAGCGAAGGGAAGAAGAAAGTATGGGAACAGAAGGGAAAGGTAATTCATGACCTAGGTCATGAAGAAAGCAGTCCTTTTTGTCCCCCTTTTTTCTGTTTCTACATTTGTGTTACTATCGGCGGTACAGCACAAAGGTAAGTACTGGCCAACCATTCTATCTCATTTGAACAATATTTATCATCTCTGAGGAGAATTTTCATCATTAATCGAATTTTAATATTTTCACTATATCACTCAACTGTACTTCCTTCCAGGCTTCCATTTTGCTCTGGATTTTATTTGGTATGTAAACACAAAATCCAAATCTGAATCTGAGATTTCAGCAACATTGTCTTCTAGAACTTCGATGAAATAATCACTGAAAGTATCAGGACTGCTGGTACTTGAAGAGGAAGTAGGTTTTTTCCTATGCCAGGTCCAGGCTGCTTTGCATGGATTATAGGCTTCTCTTATGAATCTACCATTGTTCTTCCTTTTAACTTCCTATACTTTTTTTAGCCTCTAAATATTTATTGTGTAATGAGTGTTTGTTATTTAGATCTGTGGCTGCTTTGGAATGATCATTCAAGATTAGAACAACATATTTTAGATTGGATAGCTCAGGTGTATACCATGTTTTTAGATTTACTATTTTCTCTTTGTCTTGTGTCTTTTTCTTCTGTATCAGTGGAAACATCTCATCAAACTTCGTTTCCAATGTCTGGAAAAGGGCATTTAAGGCATAATTGGGTTCTTCTTCTATGACTATCTGTTGCCAATTAATATTAGATAGTGAAGCTTTGAAGGTATCTAGTTTTTCTTTCAGCATCATACTTTGGTTAAATTCATAATTGGACTGCCATGTGTTTGTCTGCTGATTTCTAATTGTCTTCATTTGTAGCTTCATCACTAATGCACTATGGTCTGCTATCATTGCATCACATATATTGATACCTCATGCTCACTTTCATTGGTGAGAACCACACTAAAAATATTCTAAATGTGTAACAGAGTTGTTCTTAAGTGTTCATTATATAACCTTCATTTAGGCCTCTAACATATCACTTTACCTCTTTTGAAAGATATTAAATGTGGCAATTGTACAGTTATAATTGATGAAACACTGTAGCAATAATAAGGCGAAGGAGCACAGGTGTAACAGCATCACAAATAAATAAATGAATACACACACACACACACACAAACGCAAGCTTTCGCAACCCAGTTGCTTCTTCAGACAGAAGGGAAGGATAGGGAAAAGGAAATGATGAGGGTTTTAAGGAAGGGGGTAAGGAGCCATTCCAATCCCGGGAGAGGAAAGACTTACCTTGGGGGAAAAATGGAGGGTAAACAAATGCACACACACCCACACATTCACACAGACACAAGTACACCTAGGCAGACATACTGTAGAAAGCAAAGAAGTTAAGAAGTTAGACATCCTCAGCCTCAAGTGGTATCTCTGTCTAACTTCTTAACTTCTTTGCTTTCTACAGTATGTCTGCCTAGGTGTACTTATGTCTGTGTGAATGTGTGGGAGTGTGTGCATTTGTTTACCCTCCATTTTTTCCCCCAAGGCAAGTCTTTCCTCTCCCGGGATTGGAATGGCTCCTTACCCCCTTCCTTAAAACCCTCATCATTTCCTTTTCCCTATCCTTCCCTTCTGTCTGAAGAAGCAACTGGGTTGCGAAAGCTTGCGTTTGTGTGTGTGTGTGTGTGTGTGTGTGTGTGTATTCATTTATTTATTTGTGATGCTGTTACATCTGTGCTCCTTCGCCTTATTATTGCTACAGTGTTTCATCAATTATAACTGTACAATTGCCACATTTAATATCTTTCAAAAGAGGTACAGTGATATGTTAGAGGCCTAAATGAAGGTTATATAATGAACACTTAAGAACAACTCTGTTACACATTTAGAATATTTTTAGTGTGATTCTCACCAATGAAAGTGAGCATGAGGTATCAATATATGTGATGCAATGATAGCAGACCATAGTGCATTAGTGATGAAGCTACAAATGAAGACAATTAGAAATCAGCAGACAAACACATGGCAGTCCAATTATGAATTTAACCAAAGTATGGTGCTGAAAGAAAAACTAGATACCTTCAAAGCTTCACTATCTAATATTAATTGGCAACAGATAGTCATAGAAGAAGAACCCAATTATGCCTTAAATGCCCTTTTCCAGACATTGGAAACGAAGTTTGATGAGATGTTTCCACTGATACAGAAGAAAAAGACACAAGACAAAGAGAAAATAGTAAATCTAAAAACATGGTATACACCTGAGCTATCCAATCTAAAATATGTTGTTCTAATCTTGAATGATCATTCCAAAGCAGCCACAGATCTAAATAACAAACACTCATTACACAATAAATATTTAGAGGCTAAAAAAAGTATAGGAAGTTAAAAGGAAGAACAATGGTAGATTCATAAGAGAAGCCTATAATCCATGCAAAGCAGCCTGGACCTGGCATAGGAAAAAACCTACTTCCTCTTCAAGTACCAGCAGTCCTGATACTTTCAGTGATTATTTCATCGAAGTTCTAGAAGACAATGTTGCTGAAATCTCAGATTCAGATTTGGATTTTGTGTTTACATACCAAATAAAATCCAGAGCAAAATGGAAGCCTGGAAGGAAGTACAGTTGAGTGATATAGTGAAAATATTAAAATTCGATTAATGATGAAAATTCTCCTCAGAGATGATAAATATTGTTCAAATGAGATAGAATGGTTGGCCAGTACTTACCTTTGTGCTGTACCGCCGATAGTAACACAAATGTAGAAACAGAAAAAAGGGGGACAAAAAGGACTGCTTTCTTCATGACCTAGGTCATGAATTACCTTTCCCTTCTGTTCCCATACTTTCTTCTTCCCTTCGCTCCACCTGATGAAGGAACTGTGTCCTTTTTGTCCCCTTTTTTTTCTGTTTCTTCAGTTGTGTTACTATCGGCAGTACAGCACAAAGGTAAGTACTGGCCAGCCATTCTATCTTGTTTGAAAATATTAAAAGCTTATTAAACTTCTGAGAGTCCAGATATCTATGGGATGTTCTGTACTGTCCTGAAGAAAATTGTTGGTGTAATAGCACAGCCATAAATAACTGCATCTCTGCAGGATTTTTCCCAGATTTTTAAAAACTTTAATGGACAATGCCAATTTACAAAAAAGAAAACCCAGAAAATGTATCGAGCTTTAGACCAATATCATTCATTCCTGTACTAGCAAAAGTGGTTGGAACTATAATGAAAAACCAGATCTTAACCTATTTTGAAGAAGAAAATCTATTTCATGATGCGGAACATGGTTTGTGGAAGGGGAAGTCTTGTTCAACTACTGCACTGGACTTATTAAAAGTAAAGTAACCATTCAAGGAGAGAAAGTCTGTGGCACTCCCACTGTGTGATCTAAGCAAAGCATTTGACTGTATCCCCCACAAGGTTTTCCTAAAAAAATTGAAACACTTGGAGTGGGAGGTTCAGCCCTAGCTTCACTTCACTGTTACCTTGAAGACAGAAGACAAATTGTTTCAGTCCAAGAAGCATCCCAAGAACTGAAGGTGGAATACGGTGTGCCACAAGGTTCCATCATAGCCTGCTTCTCTTTTTCATTATTGTAAATGATTTAAGCCAAGTTGGTTGCCAACTACAAGTTGCAGATGACACCACACTCATTGCCAAGGGGGAAAATTCAGTCCAAGCACTACTGAAGTCTGATGCACTGTTAAAACTACTAAAGAATGGTTCATTACTAATAAGATGAAAATAAATGAGGATAAAACTCAATGTATGGTATGCAGTTTCAGCAAAAACACACACTTGGACCATATAGAAACTGTGAAACTCTTATGGAATCAACACACTAAACAAGTATACAAGAAACTTTCTTGTGTGATATAGGTATCTCCTAAGAAAGTTCAAGAAAGTCATAACAGACCAGTATACAATAACAGTCTATCATGCTTTGTTCCATAGCCACATTACTTATGGACTACTACTATGGGGTCATTCAGCAGGCTACAAGAATATGCTACTGCTACAAAAGAAGGTAATAAGAGTTATTACACCCAGCAGAAGACAGGAACACTGCAGACTGTTATTTGCAAAATTCGGAATAATGACTGTTTATAGTCATTACATATTACAGTGCCTCATCCATGTAAGGGAAACCCTTTGTACTTATAGCAAGTGGAGTGACATCCACAAACATATTACCCTAAACAAAGATGACATAAATTTACCAACCTGTCAATTATCCAAATCAAGAGAGTTTCCCAGTAATTGCTGCAATAATGTTTAACATACTACCCATAGAACTGCAGAACCTTCCCATTGGAGAAGTTCAGGAATCAAATGACAAACAGCCTTAAACAACATCCACTATACTCAGTCCAAGAGTTCTTCGAGAGTGAGGAAAGTGAACGGATTCAGTAATAATTATAAAATGTATTTATATTATCATATATATATATATATATATATATATATATATATATATATATATATATATATATATATATATATATATATATATATATATATATATATTGTTTAAATGACTGAAGTGAAGTGAATGGAATCAGTGATAATTGCATTACCATAGAACGGGGTGACTTGGGACAGTGGGGTGACTCTGGACATTTCAATGGTGTTTCGTTTTTTATAATGATGACAGCAGTGGGTGGCCAGAACTATTTTTGCTGCTTTTTGGTGTTTATGTGACGTGTGCTGATGTCCTCAGGTTAAAGGGTAACAACTTGTCATCAATTTAAGTACTATTTTTAAATATTTGAAAAATGTCAAAATATTGATAAAAAAGATAGTGAAGTAGGAAGGCCTACTGGTTGTTATGGTTTAATAGATGAAATGTGGTTAATGTCTAAATGAGAGCCCCACTTCTCTCTAATAATAACCACATAAATACACAAATTTAGACCCACATTTTGGGATGAAAATTTCAATTTTCAATATGATTGCAAACTTGGGGTGACTTGGAATATGTTGTTGATTGTCAGAAACCTTTCATTCAAGCAAACTTGTTCCCCTCTTTGTTCGTCGTGGTCGTTACAAGTTCCCCTATGAAACTGCAGAGTAATGTGAAGAAAATCTAATTACTGTAGTTATAAACAATATGACACAATTAATTTTGTACTTTTATATGTGCAATAGTATTTTAAGACAGTAAATATCATAAATATTTCTTTTGATTCTTTTTTAAGTTTTCAACCTTTGTTTCAATTTTAATATATAATAATTTTGATTATTTCATGTTAAAAGACACTAAAATTGATGTCACATATTTCAAATGAAAAAAGAAAAACACTTTTACCATCCCCAGTCACTTCTTTGGTGACGTGAATGCAGTTTTGTGGAAAAATTAGTGTGTCCCAAGTCTCTCCAGACGTCCCAAGTCACCCCCAACTTGCAGGGTGACTCGGGAAACCGACAAAAAATTAAATTAAAAAGAAATGACCAAATTTAAGATAATATTTGATACATAAATGCAATGTACTGACTGCATGGGCTCTGAGAAAAAGCGAAGGAAACACAAAAAGTGTCCCAAGACACCCCCTTTTACGGTACGGTATACTGTAAATATTATAAAAACAGATGCAATTCTGTACATCAATGTATTTAAATTGTAATTTTGACGCAGGTTGTCCATCCATGGCTGGTGAACGACACAAACCTGGTCATAAATGTGTGATTATTTTGCCCTAGTAACGCCAAGGACCGGTGGTTGGGGGCAGAAGAAGGGTCATTATGTGATGTGAATCATTACTCATGAAACTTTAATTTATCGCCATTAATTTACGACTGCATTTGAAGACGGAAAAATTCGTATTTTCCAATTTTATCTTTTCCAACAACATTCTCATAACTTCGTCCGCCGTCCGGTTTGGACTTCACAAACGCTGGTAGAGACCCTATAAAGTATAATCACAGTCTAGACTCTGGTATAATCCTCAAAGATGGAGACGAGAGTTTTATAACGATACCGGTATATTAGTTTTTTCATGATTCTTTTTTCTGTGGTATAATTAATCTCTGACATGACTATTTCTGGCGTTGTCGAAACGAGCTCGTATAATTATTACCTAAAGTTGGGCCAGTGTGGTATTAAAGGATAGACATAAGCAAAATTGACTTCTTTTCCTTTAACCTATGAAATATTAAAACTGGATAAACCTGCCACTGCATTCACTAGGGTAGTTTAAAGAATCTAGAGGTTACTTCAAAGTCAAACGGTGTCTATATTTTCCTCCCCTTTTGCTAAATCGGGCAATCATAAGTCGTACTTGGTGTGTGTATGTGTCACAATCTGAAAAGATTTTTTGTATAAATAAATAAACACTCTTTTGGAGAGGTTCCCTTTCATTACATTTCACCTAGTAAATTTATTTTGCGCAGTTAAGAGTATTATGCCTACCTTAAAGTTCGTATTATTATGCCCATACTGACGATATAATTTAGTTACTCTTCAATGTGTAGGGTACAGTAGTTATGACGATGCTTTTGAAAGCATGACTAGCAATTTTGTATGCAGCCTATAAATAAGAATATGGACATCCTTCTCCCCCTATTGATGATAATCCTAGCCGTTGAAATGCTGTTTCGATTATTACAGCGTGAGCGTTCTACTTCCACTTACGCTGACGTTTAGATGTGTCAGACATGCCTCTGTTGGTTTCAGGTCAACAAAGAAAAAAAAATAAACATGACAATCAGATAGATGCTTGAGTCAGTATCTGTGTGGTGATGAACAGACATCACGTGTTGTGCAAGCAGGAAATAAAGGCACAGTAGCCACTGGCGACGCATTACAGTATTCGCCCGCGGAACCATCAAGAAATCGACGAAATCGTTTGGCATAAGAGGAAACATGATTTTAAAATCTGTATTCGTTTTAATTCTGGTAATGGAAGGTAAGTTACATTACAAAACATACATGGTCTATTGCATACCGTTTTATTTCTTGTCGTTTGTTACAAAGACAGAAGACAAGTATTTATGTCTAGTATTTGAATGTAGTTTTAATAATAAAACCACAGAAAGAAAATAGCTACTAACAAAGTTACGCAATGCAGATTGTCAATATCTGTCAATGCTATATAGAGTTCCAGTCTTACTACATAGTAGGTCTTATTACTGTTCCTATAAAAACTTTGTTGTTACTAACCTTCCGAGATGACTAGTGCCCCCCCCCCCCCCCCTGTCATAAACATGTATTACTTTCACTTACTCTGTATTATATTGTAAATCGTACAATTAAGATAATGCCAACACGTCTAATTTGTCTTTATGGTGGTTTGCAGTGTACTGTGCTAGTCCGCCAAATTTTAGTGACAGTTACTCAGTTAGAGGAACGTTGTATATACCTTATGCCGAAATTGAAGAACCATTTTATGCATGGTTTGACTTGAAGTTAGGTGCCAGTCGGATTGATTACTATGGAGGTAAGATTTCAGTGTATCCACCACACTCAGTAATTTGTATCATATTTAATTCTATTGTTTTCATTTTTTACTTGTATTATGTTTGATAGTTAAGCCTTAGATGAACCTATAGCTATAAATAATTACATTTAATTATTGTTAGTAAGCCATACACACCAAGTAATTCAATGAGACCTTTTATTCACTTTTTATAACCTTATAATTCAATTGTAATTATGGAAATTGGGGCCCAAAGGAGACTTTGAATGATCTGATATATAATAGCATAGTTAAGTGCACTGTAGTGACAGCTATTTATAAAAAAAAGAGGAAAAATGTACACATCTAATGCACATCTTCTTCATCCTGGCCAATCATCTTAGAAAATTTAATAAATGTGATTAAAGCAGAATATTGGCTTAGTTTTCAGAGTAGAAGTAATGAGGATCTAGAGGCTTGTTCAATTCATGCTGTCAGCTGTGACATAAGAATGTGTTTTATTTTAAAGGATGTAGGCAGCAATGTGAGTATGGTAATGACTGTACAATCTGGCTAGTCAAAAATGTCCATTTGTTCGCTTTATGAAAATAATTAAATTTCCTTAGTCACATAATCATGTTTAAAAGACTCATCTATATCCAAATAATGATCTGCCTCTCATTTTCAATTTTATACAGGATTATCCTACCAGGAAGTCATATATGACTTAGTAAAGTATTGTGACAGAGTTAAAGAGCCGCACCTCTCCTGTGATGTGCTCACATAACCAAGCAGATGGTATAGGCCTAATTTTATTTCTGTTGTTAATATTATTTTGTGGTTCCCGAGAGATAGCAGTTTTCACTCAGTTTATGCTAGACAGAAATCAAATCTGCATTTGGATCACATCCTTGAGCCTAGTGTAAAAATTGTGCAGTATTCTGCTATATCCCCATTTTAATTAGCTGCCACAAGAATTCATAAAGCTTAGTAATTCACCCACTTTCAAAGCTAAACTGAAATGTTACCTTTTTCTTTTGTTATAAATTGTGACATTACTTTTTACAATACAAGCAGATCAATTCTCGTTCATCCATCCGCCTTCCCAAGCCCCATCACTTGAAATGTTGATCATTTATAATATCAACTGCTTACCAGAACACTATTGCGAACGAAAGTTTCTTTGTGTGTAATTGAAAGTTTTATTTTGTATTTTGGAATGTTTTTTCAGAGTTTTTTCTGTTTGGTAGGCCTATGCCCCCCCCCCCCCCCCATCAATTACATCAGGGGTCAAAGCAAATGGGTGGCATTAGGTCCTTCAGTATTTTCAACTTCTGTGTTACTGGTACATTGTTGGTTCTCTTCACTTATGCTTGTCATGCACAGTATTGCTCTTTGTTTCACTTTAGCCAAATATTTCTTTGTTACAATTTCTTGTAGTGATTTGTTTCATGACCATGGAGACTTGCTCTTCATTTTGCACCTCTGGAGCCTGATGAATAGGCCTATAAATAAATAAGTGTTAAATCAAGTGCTATGCCAATAATGTCGTACATTGGTGCAGATGGATTCTTCCCTCCATATCAGAAAGTTGAATACCAGCACAAAACTAAACTAAAATTTATTAGTCATTGTTCAAATTGCAATATTTATTTTACTTGTAAGTGTATCAGCAATAACTATATTTAATCTGCAGCTCTGTTTCATATGAATTTACTCTAAAAATGCCTAGTGAATGCATTGAAAATCACTAGGATGGGGTGGATACTTGTGTGGTCAAGCTGGATGCTTTTGACATTGTTGTGCAAGTAGTCATTTGCCAGATGTATAAAGATGCATACCATGCTGCATTTGATATGACTAAATGAGGTGTGATGTGTTGGTTCATCTGAAGATGGGGATACTGCCTGTCAGCTTTGACCCTTGGCGTTGGCATGTTGTTGTGTGCATGCGTGTTTGTAGTTGATGTAATATGGTAGGTGAGTTAAAGATGATAGTTTGTTTACAGCCAGAACATAGCTTATAAATTAAGATTTTGCGTTTAAAAAACGATCTGTAACTTCACTCTGATAGTGAGATATAGGTTAACCGTGCCTGTTTTTTCTTTTTTTTTCTATCCCGCAAGTGAGCGCCAAAGGTGCAAATTTTTGGACTGATACCTGTGATCGATGGTATATTATGTTGTTGTAATCTGTAATTTACGAAGATCACCACAGATCATTTATTATGTACAATACATAAGTATTATGGTATTACCCCGTATACAGGTTTTCCAACATGTTGATGGTATCGTGGGTCAAAGCTGATGGGTGGTATCCTGGTATTCAGTTATGACATAGTATCTCACACCAGTCTGTGAATGTGTCACTTGCCCTGGAGTAATCTTCAAAGTTCTCCAGTAATTGATTAATTATGGAAATTCTGTAGAGATGAGAAAATAATCTACATATGAAACAATATTTTTTGAGGAGGATAGGTTTTTTACTCACCACGGAGACGTCCGATGAGCCTCAGAAAGGCACCTATAGCAGAATACAACATTAGAGCTTTTGGCCGTTTAGGTCTTTGCTGGTTGGAGACACGACTGCCGTCTCAGGCGTGTATGTATGTTTGTGTGTGTGTGTGTGTCTCTGACAAAGGCCGAAAGCTTTAATGTTGTGTTGTTTGTGCCTTTCTGTGGCTCATATGACATCTCTGTGGTGAGTAAGCACAACCTATCCTTCTTAACAATATTATTGAATTCTTCCTGGAATTTCTATTGTTTAATGCACAAAACAGAGTGGCTGGCTAATACTTACCATAGTTTGGTACTGCTAATGGTAGACACAAATGGCGATATAATTGTTTCTCTAGCTTTTGGAAATATATAAACTTTCTTCGTTGGGCAGGAGGAAGGAAGAGAAAGGGAATGTCCACATTCAGCCACACCACCTCATAATCTAGGATGTGAGTAACCTTTCATTCTCACCCCTTTCTCTTCTCTCCTGCTGCTCGATGCAGGAAATTTTTGTATTTGTGAAAGCTAGAAGAAACAGTTTCATTTCCATTATTCGTATCTATTATCGGCTTTACCAAACTATACTAAGTACTCGCCAGCCAATTTCTCTTTGAACATTTACTTATCCAGTAACTCTGTCTTCTGAACACCACTTGATACTTTGCACACCCCGTAAACACATTTCTGGCAATACAACAGAACACTGCGGTTATGTTTCTGCTCTTTCAATGTTGTTTTATGAATAAAGTTTGTGGCAACATTGGTCTTTTGCATTGCCTGTAGTATAGGTTCGGTTCAAATATAATAATTTGGTGTGAGTAGGCAAAACTGCCATAGATAATTCCACAAGAAGCAGTCATACTATTCCTGCAGTACGTTTTAAATTCTTCTGTTTGTCTTACATGACGACAGTGATCCTTGTGTGGCATCATATAATCGGGACAATTGAAGCATGCAAAATCACCTGTCAGCTTTGAACTGTGGGATAGGCGTGTTGTTAGTAGGCTATGTGGTGGTGAGATGTTTGTTTTACTAGGGAAGTTACTTTTACTCAGAAGCTGAGGGTACAGCAAGAACATATTGACCATAGGAACAGTGTCATTTATTTATTTGTTTACTTAATGGTCTCTATGAAACGCTAAGTCATATGTTGTTCAGATTTCTAAAAATATTAACATATTGCCAAATCAGGTGAGACCGCCGAGACAGGAAGTATAATTTTAACAGGCCACATACACAAATTAGTGGAAACAATGATTATTTATAGTTTGAAGTACAGGTTTTTGTCATGTTGAAGACATCATGGGTCAAAGTTGATGGTGCAATAGCATGCTTCAGTTATGCCATATAGCCTATGTTAATTAATGAATTTTCAAAACTAAAGTGCTGTCGTTACAGTCCTGGTGTCAGTTTTGAATGTAGAAAATGAGCAGTCACTTGGTGTACAGTGCAGCCCTCATGGCTGATATTTGTCGTAGATGATTTTTGTTTTATGGGCACTAATGTCCAGTCTTCTAGTACTGAAGACATAATCAGACACTATAAAGGCTTAGATTATATAACAAACAAGTTAAGCATATTTATTTTTAAGTTTATATAAGAAATCATCACTATTGATATGCGTATATTAAGCACAACAGGTTGTAACAGTATGGACCCTTAACCTAACTGTGTTTTAGAGGATGACTTATTCCTGTTACCTTTTGCCTCATTGCTGTTTGTACACACATACATTTATTTGTAAAACTAAACTTTCAATTTCAAAGTTGGGGAATGTTTAAGGTGGTATCTACTAAATAACTGACTACAACAAGAGGTTTGTATTTTTGCTGAAATTGTTTGTCTATTGCATGATTGTCTGGCGAGAACCACTAAATTTGTTAGACTCCACTGATGTGATTAACTTCAGCCCTCAATATTGCTAACAAAATAGCTATTTGAATATTTGTTTGGATAATGTTCCTAAAATGATTGCTATTACAGTTCATTGTTCTATCCAAAAATAAACTAAGACAGAAAGCGATGGAAAAATTTCTGAGTTCCTGCTACTGTTCAAAATCAGAGTCCACACACATTCCAAAATATTTCAGAGTCCAGTGCGGCGGATTCTGCGGCTATGTTCATTACCTATTGTTTCACTCGATTTCACTGCACTCGCAACACACATCTGCCATCAGGACTGAACTGCCGTCGGCCTCCGGCACCCACTTGTACATCCCCCTAATGAGGTTCAGTGGCTTCCAGTGGTGTACAAATATCGGTAATGGTTTTATACATGTAGGCTCAATTACGACATAACTTACCTTAAAATACTTGTTTTGCAAACATCTTTCAAACACCGTTGCATTTAATCTGCCTACTTTCGTAATATTGAAGTATAAATACAAAATCCCCCAAATACGGCACATTTGCCGCCGATCGCCTGAATTGAAGACTACGCAATGCGATATTCTTTTGTTGCAGGCCACATGATTAAGATATGTCGTCAGTGAAACAAAGCACAAGAAGAGTATTGAGGTCAGCCATTGGTAACCAAATCTTACCGCCGCAGAAACATGCAAATAAGAATTTTTAATTTAATAATAAAGTAATAAGGACAGTTTACAACTCACCGCAAAGACGTGGCAGTGAGCTGCGACAGGCACTTACAAAAGACGCACGCATACAACACTTTCAGCTATCAGCCACGGCCTCCTTCAGAAAATAGAACACTCGCACAATCACGCAGGCACACAACACAGTCATACAACCATCACCTCTGGCTGCGAATTGCAGCAGTCGGAGGTGATGGTTGTATGACTGTGTTGTGTGCTTGTGTGATTAAATTGTGCCTGGAGTCTGATTCAGGCCCGGAAAGTATCCGGTGACAAGAGGGGTACCTTTGGGGTTCTTCTGTGGAAGGTTCTGGGTTTGGGGGGGGGGGGGGATGAGGAAGTGCCCTTGGCAATTTGCTTCTGTACCAGATCAGGAGGATAGCTGCGGGATGTGAAACCTGTTATTAGGTTATTGGTGTACTGATTCAGGGATTCAAGACTGGAGCAGACTTGTTAGCCACGGGGGCCTAAGCTGTAGGTAAGGGAACATTTGATGTGGAATGGATTGCAGCTGTCATAATGGAGGTACTGTTGTTTATTTGTGGGTTTGATGTGGACGGATGTGTGAAGTCGTCCGTTGGACAGATGGAGGTCGAAATCGAGGAAAGTAGCATGGGATTTGGAATAGAATCAGGTGAATTTGATGGGACCAAAGGAGTTGAGGTTGGAGAGAAAATTCTGAAGTTCTTATTCACTGAGTCCAGATCATGAAGATGTCATCAATAAATCTATACCAAACTTTGGGTTGACAGGCTTGGGTATCAAAGAAGACTTCCTCTAAGCATCCCATAAATAAGTCTGTGTATGAGGGGGCTATCCTAGTTTCCATGGCTGTTCCCTTTAGTTGTTGGTATGTCTGGCCCTCAAAGGTGAAGTAGTTGTGAGTTATGATGAAGCTGGCTACGGTAATAAGGAAAGAGGTTTATAGTAGGGTTGCATGTGGTCGGTGTGAAAGGAAATACTCCACTGCAGTGAGGCCCTGGGCGTGCAGGATGTTTGTGTGTAAGGAAGTAGCATCAATGGTTACAAGGATGGATTCCAGAGGTAATAGGTTGGGTAAGGGTTTCAAGCGGTTGAAAAAGTGGTTGGTGTCTTTGATGAAGGGTGGGAGACTGCACGTAATGGGTTGAAGGTGTTGGTCTATGTAGTTAGAGCTTTGTTCTGTGGGGGCTTGGTAACCAGCCACAATGGGGCAGCCTGGATGATTTTGTGAATTTTAGGAAATAGGTAGAAGGTAGGATTGCAGGGTATCAGTGGGGTCATGAGGTTGATGGACTCTGGTGAACTGTTTTGTAGGGGGCCTAAAGCTCTGAGGATTCGTTGATGCTCTGCCTGGACATCGGGAGTGGAATTGCCTTGACAAACTTTGTATGTACTGTTGTCTGAAAACTAACTCAGTCTCTCAGCCACATACTCCCACCGATCAAGTACCAGGGTCATGGGTCCCTTGTAGGATGGGAGAATGATGATGGAACGATCAGCCATCAGATCGCAGGTAGCTTGGGATTCAGCTTTGGTGATATTGGGAGTTAGATTAAGGCTGTTCACGAAAGACTGAGAGGCAAGGTTGGAAGTGTGTATCTGCCTACGAGCCTGTGCTTTGGGTAAGTTAAACGAGAGAATGTGTGTAGCGTGACAATGACTTGTTCTGTTCAGTGAGTGATATTTAATAATATTGATGACTGTGTAAACGCCTATGACTACTAGAGGATATATCCAGTTTGGAACACCGTATTGCCGTATTTAAGGAATCCTGCCCTGAAATGAGATCCATCCTTAATGACATCCTCCCCACTCCTCCGAGAGTGTCTTTCCGCCGCCCACCTAACCTTCGTAACCTCCTAGTCCATCCCTATGAAACCCCCAAACCACCTTCCCTACCCTCTGGCTCCTACCCATGCAACCGCTCCCGTTGTAAAACCTGCCCTATGCACCCTTCCACCACCACTTACTCCAGTCCAGTAACCCGGAAGGTGTACACGATCAAGGGCAGAGCCACTTGCGATAGCACCCACGTGATTTACCAACTAACATGCCTGCACGGTGAAGCGTTCTATGTGGGAATGACCAGCAACAAACTGTCCATTCGCATGAACGGTCACAGGCAGACAGTGTTTGTTGGTAATGAGGATCACCCTGTGGCTAAACATGCCTTGGTGCACGGCCAGCACATCTTGGCGCAGTGTTACACCGTCCGGGTTATCTGGATACTTCCCACCGACACCAACCTTTCAGAACTCCGGAGATGGGAACTTGCCCTTCAGCTTATTCTTTCCTCCCGTTGCCCACCTGGTCTCAATCTCCGCTAACTCAAATTCCCGCCCACTATCTTTAGCATCTTTGCCTGGGTTCTGTGGACAGAGCCTCTGCCTCAATTGGTATCTCTGTCCAACTTCTTTGCTTCTTTGCTTTTCACAAATGTCTGTCTAGGTGTGCTTTCGTTTCGATATGTCTGAGTGTGTGTGTATTTGTTTACCTTCCTTTTTTTCCCCTAAGGTAAGTCCTTCCACTCCTGGGATTGGAATGACTCCTTTTCCACTTCCTTAAAACCCATATCCTTCCCTTTTCCTCCCCTTTTTTCCTCTTTTTCCTGAAGAAGCTGCCAGTGGTGGCGAAAGCTTGTATGTGTGTTTGTGTGTGATTTTATTTGTTTCTCTCGACGAGCCGGTCCTTTTGGTAAGTCATCTCTTTTCTATTTTTATTTTTATTTATCCCACCGGGAAAGTTTCCCTCTATAATTTTCGTTATATATATATATATATATATATATATATATATATATATATACGTAAAAAATAGATGAAGAACACTTACCAGGCGAAGGGGCACAGGCAGTAATAGCAACAAATAAACACACAGACACACACACACTCAAAAATGCTAGCTTTCGCAGCCTAGCTGCTTCATCAGGCAGAAGGGAAGGAGAGGGAAAAGGAAATGATGAGGGATTTAAGGAAGGGGGTAAGGAGCCATTCCAATCCCGGGACAGGAAAGACTTACCTTGGGGGAAAAAATGGAAAGTAAATAAATGCACATACACCCACACATTTACACAGACACAAGTACACTTAGGCAGACATACTGTAGAACTGTAGAAAGCAAAGAAAGCAACTTCTTTGCTTTCTACAGTTCTACAGTATGTCTGCCTAAGTGTACTTGTGTCTGTGTAAATGTGTGGGTGTATGTGCATTTATTTACTTTCCATTTTTTCCCCCAAGGTAAGTCTTTCCTGTCCCGGGATTGGAATGGCTCCTTACCCCCTTCCTTAAATCCCTCATCATTTCCTTTTCCCTCTCCTTCCCTTCTGCCTGATGAAGCAGCTAGGCTGCGAAAGCTAGCATTTTTGAGTGTGTGTGTGTCTGTGTGTTTATTTGTTGCTATTACTGCCTGTGCCCCTTCGCCTGGTAAGTGTTCTTCATCTATTTTTTACATATATATATATATATATATATATATATATATATATATAATAAATAATATAGTGAGGACAGTTACAACTCACCGCAAAGACGTGGCGACGAGATGCGACAGGCACATACAAAAGACACACACATACAACACATTCAGCTATCGGCCATGGCCTTCCTCAGAAATAGAGCACTCACGCAATCACACAGGCACACAACACAGTCATACAACCATCACCTCCGACTGCCACACTTCGAAGTGTGGCAGTCGGAGGTGATGGTTGTATGACTGTGTTGTGTGCCTGTGTGATTGCGTGAGTGCTCTATTTCTGAGGAAGGCCATGGCCGATAGCTGAATGTGTTGTATGTGTGTGTCTTTTGTATGTGCCTGTCGCATCTCGTCGCCACGTCTTTGCGGTGAGTTGTAACTGTCCTCACTATATTATTTATTCCAACCTGGACTTTCCATTATTATATATATATATATATAGACTAATTTTACTCACCAGGTGAAGGAGCACAGGTGTGACAGCACCACAAATAAATAAATAAATAAATAAATAAATGAATACACACACACAGACACACTAGCTTTCGCAGCCTAGCTGCTTCGTCAGGCAGAAGGGAAGGAGAGGGAAAAGGAAATGACGGTTTTAAGGGAGTGGATAAGGAGTCATTCCAATCCCGGGATAGGAAAGACTTACCTTGGGGGGAAAAAAAGGAGGGTAAACAAATACACACACACACACACACACACACACATTTACACAGACGGAAGTACGCTTAGGCAGACATACTGTAGTAAGGAAAGATTAAAATATATAAAACAACAGTACACAATTTACACACACACATACATGAGCATAAATAATGAATAAGATGCAACAGCACTGTTTATGTACTAGAAGAAATCCTGTATAAGATCTATATGCTCACACTTACTCCCCTGAAAGGGGGGAAAAAGAGGATTGAAAATCACTTAAGTAAATATTTAGTATATTATAGTACAGAGCGCTATTACGCGCATAAGATCGGTAGGGATGAGAATCAAAACTAAAAGAACAAAGAGACATAGTTTTTAGTAAATAAATAATAATAAAGTACAACAATTTGATCAACATCTGATTGTTAGTGATTGTCGTAATGTAAGGTGATAGGAAACATTATGAGACATGAAGAGGTGGAAACTTAAGAAATTGATTGAAGTGTTTCAGGAAGGAAGTCGATAGGTTTTTAGATTTTAATTGATTGACATTACATCCAATAGAAAATACGAGAGGAATATCAATAATGGAGTATAGGTAAAGAGGCCCACTAAGATGCTGACAGGAAAGAAACTAGATATAGTAGAACATCGTTTTTACACTTTTCAAGGAACTTAAGTGAAATGGTGTAAAATGCAGGAAATAATATTTTAAGTGGTAAAATATGCTTACTGGATCAGCCTTGCATTTTCGTAGTTTATTTGTGATACATGTACATAATAGGCATAAAAATACTCGCCAGGAAGTTTATTGTAAGGGTTATCCGAATTTTTACTATTTTAAGCACCAGGCAGAACTGGTAATTTTCTGGGAAGTAGAAATTTTTGTCGTAATTTCATTCATTATAATCTAGGACGCCGCTTTCGGGCTATGTAACACATCTTCAAAATTACCGCCTTTTACTGGCATTAATTATTTATGCAGTAAAACTCCACAAGTTCCGTTCTTTTTCGATGTTTGACATGACGATATTAGAGAATTTATTCACGTTCACGAGTGGAAATATATGCATAAGTATTTTTGTGATGTTTGCATAGGATCAGCATCTCCCACTATTATTGCTTTTTTGAGGTTGTGGGTATTACGGTGGTGCCGAACCTAATAATACCCAACTTTAATAGGCCGTTTTGTATACCTGCAGACACCGCCAACCTTTCTATGCCATATGTTCGGACTCCCTTAGTGCCCTGCAGAGTCTTAAGGACCCTTTCTCGAACCATCCTCTCGTGTATCGGATCCAACGCTCCCTCCATTTGCTAGCAGATGACAGCTGTCACGTTTCTTTCCTGTGGGTCCCTGGCCACGTGGGTGTGCCCGGGAATGAGACGGCTGACATAGCAGCCAAGGCCGCAGCTCTTTTGCCTCTCATGGCTACCTTTTGCGTCCCATCAGACGATGTTCAGCGGGCTCTTCGCCGGAGTATCGTGTCGTCATGGCACAGTGCGTGGTTTTCTTGTGTTAATTTTAATCATCTCCGTGTAGCCCTTCACTTTCCGTCTACTCTGGAGGAAATTTTAGCTGATGACACATGAGCAGCTGCTAGAGTTTTGCGTTTTATCAACTTGGCCAACTTATCAAAGGATATTTAACCCTTTTAATTGTCTTTTATCTTTCGTTTTTTAGCCTCTTCTTGATGTTCTAACTGGCAGTCACCAATTTTTTTTTAGATCTAGCGAATCTCTGTTCTTGTCTGGACGCTAATGACCGTAGAAGTAGTGCACCCTAAAAAAAAAAAAAAAAAAAAAACCAAACTTTAACAGATAACGTTCTTTATTAATCAGAAAGACGTATCACAAAAACAATACAGCTCTTTATTCTCACATCAACTGGTTCTGATTGTTAGAGTGCACTCAAGCCCCTCTGGCAAAGAAGCTGGCGAAGAGAGGAACTATACTGCCACAGATTGGCGTTATTCTAACATCAACAAACTGTTCTGTTTTTCCAAGTACACGCCAGGCGCTCTGGCAAAGAAGCTCGTGGAAAGAGGAACTACACCGCCACAAATCGGTGTGTCGCCGCCACAAATCGGTGCGTCGTAAATCAACTAGACGCGTACTGCCAACAACGAAACGCGAAATATACAGTTGAATAAATGCAGAGTATCAAGTTGACTGCAAAAAATTTATAAACACTATACTTTAAGTCGAAAGCATTGCCAGCCAAAATTTATATAGATTAGATCATTTTTTTTATTCACAAACATGCTTTCGAAAAGTGTATAACGTGGGAGAAGTGTATATATGTTAACTCAAAAACTGGGGCGAATTAACATTGTGAACATAGGAAATATGACAAAAAATGGTGTAAATGGTGGGAAAACGTAAAAATGGGGTTTTACTGTAATCACATTTTTGGCCACGGCCTTCACCAGAAAAAGAAACACACATTCACGCAATCACTCGGACAACTATACACACACAACTATCATCTCCAGCCACTCCAGCAACACAAGCTATGCAGCCTTGTGGAATATTACTTGCTGTGGCTAGACAGAAAGATCTACCTGTCAGGGAATAAGTAAGTAGTGAAGGTTAATCTGTATGGAGATACTCTGGATCTTCTTTTGTTATAAACAGTTTAGGTTATTAAGGATTCTTTGATGTGAATGCGTTGTTAAGATGTGTTCTGAATGATGCTAAGTAATTCACGTATCATATTACACAATGATGTAATAAATGTTGTTACAATTGTTACTTAACTTGAACTATGGTTTCAAGTATATCATTTATGATGAGAGAATAATAATTATATTTCTCCTTCTGCTGCAATCTTTCCAATGTGCTTTATCATCAAATAGTGCAGAGAATAGGCTGAAAGAAATCAGCATAAGAGGACTGAGTACCAATAATATTTTACTAATAAGATATAGATACTTGAGCTTCGTAGTAGACCTCTCTCAAGGTGAATACTAAGAGTCCTAATCTCTCACACAGTCTGGGGGGGGGGGGGGCACTATAGCATTGCATGATGATAGGCAGGAATTTGAATTGTGGCAATAAATACAGTCAAGGGAGAGGGCGGGAAAGGAGAAAAGGGAGTTGTAGAGGAGTGTGGGGTGGGAGTTGGGGGGGGGGGAGGAAAAATTAGGATAAAAAGTTGGGAGGGGGATGAGGAAAAAAATAAAGTTGGGGGTGGGAAGGAAAAAATAAAAAAATAAGTAAAAATAAAAATAAACTAATAAATTAAGGGGATATTGTAAGTGCCACAGTTGTAAAAGAAGACATGGACACAGGATAATGTGTGGGGGAAGGAAAGGGGTGAGGGGGTTGTTAGGCATAGGGTGCAGGAGTGGGGAAGTTATCTTAGATTGAGGCCATGCTGGTTGTAGGACTATAGAAAGAGTTGAAGGGACAACTCCCATCTGTGCAGTTCAGAAGAGCTGGTGGTTGAGCGGAGGATCCAGATGGCTTGGGTAGCGAAGCAGCCATTGAAATCCAGCTGTGCTCAGCTGCCTGCTGTGCCACAGGGTGGATTATCTTTTTTTTTTTTTTTTTTTGCCACAGTTTGACGGTGGCAATTCATTCTGACGGACAGCTGGTATTTGTCATATTGATATAAAATTCTGTGCAGTGATTGCAATAGAGTTGGTGTATCACATGGCTGCTTTCACAGGTGTGGTAGGATATGCCTGTGATGGGAGTGGAATAGGAAGTGCTGGTGGGTGGATTGGGCAGGTTTTGCATTGGGGTGTTCCAAAGGGGTGGTGTGTCGAGGGGGATATAGCATGGGAAATCTGTTTGCAAACTAGGTCAGGAGGGTAATGGGTGTCCAATTGTGGCTGGTTACTGTGCTCCCACAGGAAGAATTTCAGCCCTTGTTGACCAAGAAGTCTGTGATGTTAAAAGTTATGTGTAAAATGTTTATTCTTTGGTTAGTATGAAAGATACATTGTTTTGTTCTTATTAAAAGAGATTCATTCATTGTGATATTGTCATGTTTGAAGCATGTAATATTAAAAACTATCGAAAGTAATAGTTAATCGATTAATGATGAAAATTCTCCTCAGAGATAATAAATATTGTTGAAATGAGATAGAATGGCTGGCCAGTACTTACCATTGTGCTGTACCGCCGATAGTAACACAAAATGAAAAAACAGAAAAAAAAGGGGACAAAGGGACAAGCTTACGGAACAGAGTTCCTTAGTCAGGTGGGAGAGAAGGGAAGAATAAAGGATGGGAACAGAAGGGAAAGGTGGTTCACGACCTAGGTCATGAAGGTGGTGTTTCGGGAGTGTGGACGTCAGAGATACTGCATGTATGTACTGAGCCAAGCCGGAGAGGATAAATATAACTAAAGAGGAAAGATCAAGTAGTAAAGAGAAGAGAAGAGAGTGAATTTAATGGGTGTAGGAGGGGCGGGGGGGGGGGTGTCTAAAATGTTTTTCATAAACAGGGAAATATGGATGGACACACACACACACACACATGGAGAGAGATAGAGAGAATGACAGAGAGAGCGAGAGGGCGGGAGAGAGAGAGGGGGGGGGGTAAGGAACGGATAATGAATAGGTGAGCTGAGGATGGAGGAAGGGGAGGGGTTAGCATAGATTTAGGCCAGGGGGGTGGCGGGAGGAGAGGATATGTTGGAGGGCAAGTTCCCACCTCCGTAGCTCTGAGGGACTGGTGTTGGTTGGTACTATCCAAATGGCACGTGTGGTGTAACACGTGCCCAGGTCCCTGGAGTTATGCTGGAGGGCATGTTCTGCCACAGGATATTGGGTGTCCCCCAGGCGAACAGTCCGTCTATGCCCATTCATCCGCTCAGCCAATTTGTTGGTAGTCATACCAACATAAAAGGCTAAACAGTGGACACATGTCAGCTGGTATATGACATGTGTTGTCTCACATGTGGCCCTGCCTTGAATAGGGTTGGTTTTTCCTGTGGTGGGGCTGGAGTATGTGGTAGTGGGAGGATGCATTGGACAGGTTTTGCAGCGGGATCGGTTGCAGGGGTAGGAACCATTAGGTAGGGAGGGTGGTTTTGGGATGTTGTAAGGTTGGACAAGGATGTTGCGGAGGTTGGGAGGACGGCGGAAGGCTACTCTGGGTGGTGTGGGAAGAACAGTTTGGAGTGATGGTCTCATTTCAGGGCATGACTTGAGAAAGTCATAGCCCTGTTTGAGGAATTTGTTGAGGCATTCCAGGCCAGGATGGTACTGGGTGACTAAGGGAGTGCTTCTGGGTGGTCTGGGGTTAGGAACATTGTTTTTGGAGGGAGAGGAATGGACAGCTCGGGAGATCTGTTTGTGGACGAGGTCCAGGTACCTTTGCGCTACTGGTTGTAAACTTTCTTTGAACGACTCTAGCACTGTTATGGTGGAACTGGGTGGCCAGAAAAAAAAGTGTTACATGCATCCAGATAACCTCACAGTTACTTTCGACTTCGACGTCAGTAGAAGGAATATTTTTGTGGACTGCAGTGAACACACCCCCTCCAATTATACCCGAACTATCTTTGCAATATATGTGTGACTCTGTGCTAAATACAAGGTGCCTTTTTTTTTTTTTTTTTTTTTTTTAAATAAGGCCTGTTTGAACATAAGTACACAACAAAAGTTTATTTCAAAATAGTAAATGTATTTTCTGAAAGTACATACTTTACACTTATTTTTCGACATAGTTGTCAAGTTTGTTCAAACACTGATCATACCTCTCAACCCACTTCATAAAAAAAACTTGCCGCATGCTCCAATAACTAACAGTTCACAGCCATTTTAAAGTTATCGTCGTCGTTGTAATGGTTGCCACTGACGTGTTGTTTGAGGTGGAGAAACAGATGCTAATCGCTCAGTGCAAGATCAGGACTGTAGGGCATTTGGTCTAAAGGCCCTATTACACGATACACCTGAGGCGTACACCCATGCAGCAGCGCCACAAGTGTGATTATCTGGAACTACATACTGCTTCACGTAAACCTATTACACGGTGCACGGCGGATATTCCTTCGCGCATGCGCACCAGACACCAATAACGCGCAAGAAATGCGAGGAAAACAGAGCTCATCTAATCGTTCATTCATACCACACAAGAACCCGAGGGAAACTATGATTTCCTGGGACGTCATTCATTTAAATTATTTCTGTGAGCTCACAGTTCCTACTTAATATGAAGTTTAAATTTTTTATTGAATATTTCTTTTTCTCTTGTGTAGTTTGCAAAGAATTGAGTCACTATACTATTTCTTTGAATTACAGACTCAACACTTTCAATTTTATATAAAAGTTGAAAGTTTGTGTAGCTAAGAGCCAAATTACTTAGGTTATTAGTTCCTAGACTTCTCACTACTTAAATTAACTCGTGCCAATGACAAAATGCTGAGGGAAAACTCTTTAACTTTGGCAGGAGCGGCTGCGCAAGTCGTTACATGGAGCCTCTGTAATGTATGTCTGTCTAAATTTACGTTTATACAGCATTTCGTACATAGGGCACACTTTTTTTTTTTTTTTTTTTTTCCTTCTTTTTTCTTTTTTTTTTTTTTTTTTTTTTTTTTTAGCTGTGACAGTAAATCTTCAGATTACGGCACGACGATGACGAAAACCAGATGTTGGGATCGACTGTGGCCGGAAAGAAGGAAGGCAGGGGAATTTACTTACAGCTAATAAAAGAACTGAGTACCGGAAAACCGCAACAAATTTGGAACTTCGTGAGGAAGGACGTGACCTGTTTTGAAGAGCTGCTGTTTTTAAAGTTGTACACATATCATTGAGGAATAAACGATTGCTGACATAACTTATTATGATAAAGGGCTCATGTGGGTTATACAAACAACTTTCTGCCCTGTACGCCTGAATAATGACTCAGCGGCTATCTCATATTCGCAGTTGATCTCATATATTCTGAGAATATGACCTAGTATAAAGTTCTTCTGGAAAATAAGTGTGTTTTGTTTAATTACTGCACTTATGAATATCTACTAACTGAAGGGGGGGGGGGGGGGGAAACAAGTAAAATCCGCAACACGGAAGTCTGAAATCACAAATCAATCCTAACCACCAATGTCATACACAAATTACAAGCAGAAAGCCTCCTGCAGTACCTATTTCTGCGCATGCGCATTTAGCACTGCCTAGTGCGCGTGCGCGGATTCACAGGAGTTTAGAACTGGTCTCTATTCCGTCGCGCGGATAAGATGTCTGCTAATTATCATGGTTCCGTGGTAGTTCCACGTGAGATGGCTGTCGCGCTAGACCTATACGTTTCGCGGCGGATCATCGTGTAGTACCGATTTAAAACTTCCCAGTCAAAACTGCCCAACAAATAATGGGTCTGACCTGCGGGTCTTGTATTGTCATGGAGAATGACAATTCCTTTTGTCATCAAAATGAATCTTTTGTTTTGAATCGCTGTGCGAAGCTCTCTCGGGGTTTGGCAGTATGCTTCTGCCTTGATAGTAGTTCCTCGTTGCATGAAATCGACCAAGAAAACACCATGCCCATACCAAAACACAGACAGTTATTTTGTGCTGGCCTTCATCTTTACAGGCGAGTGTGTGTGTGTGTCTCCAATTCATACTTTGTTGTTCCGAATTAGGCGTGATATGTGAAACCCATGTTTCGATACAGTTATGATCCAACTCAAGAAGCCGTTACCTTCTTGATAATGAGTTGAGAACATTGCACACTCAACTATTTGGTTTTTGTGGTCCTCTGTTAAAGAGTTTCGGAACCCAACAGGAGCACAGTTTCCTAAACTTTAAGTGTACAAAAACTATTTTGTAAAGCACTTATCGTGACACATCAGGAAATTTGAGAGAACTGTTATTGTGAAGTGCCTGTTCTCACGAATCCTTGCTTCAACTGAAGCCACCAAATTATCTGTAATTGAAGAAGGGCAACCAGAACGGTCCTCATCAGGGACATTGTCACGGTCATCTTTGAACCTCGTACCCATTTACACTCTTTGCTTTCACTCAAAACAGTATCACCATACACTTAACAAATCTGTCGATGAATTTCTGCACCAGACAGGTTCCTTGCTGACATAAATCGTATCACTCGGTGAACCGCACACGCTGCGGGCAAGTTGATAGTCTTAAACATTTTGAAAGCACAGAACATAACCATACAGGTTAACTACAGACCTGACACTGAGCACAGTTGTTCCCAAGACATGCTGGTACACAACGCACATGCTCTTTGCAGTATGCGCTCGAACTAGTAGTGTCTACAACAAAACGGACCTCACTTAAAAAAAAAACATGCCTCGTTTTTGGTGCTTCCTATGTCGGAATTCAGCCAACTGTAAGTCCCGAGGATTATTAGAGTGCGACAACATTCCTGCAATGCAGTTAATTTGGGAACTTTTTATGTAATACTTGAAAATTTACTACTAATATTTGAAAGTTGAAGAGTCCCTCTGAATGCCGAAAAAGAAAGTGCACTCCACAAGTACTCTGCTAACAGAGTAGCTGCTTCCATTGTGTAGAGCAGCCCTGTTCTATCAAAGGGATCCCTACAATTCTCCACCTGATAATGCAAACCCTAAAATCTACAGGCATGAGTGTCACAGACTCAACGAAGCCTTTGGTTATGCTCCACTCGGTTGCACACCAAAGGACCCCGATTTACCCTGGGAACAGTGTTGCAAATTGAAAGCTCTGCTTGCACTCCGCTTGCAAGACCAGCAGTCTTCACTAATTCTTCCAGCCGCCCTTAATGATCTGAGTATGTCCTCTGTACCGAAATGACAGTAGTCATTAGTGCTGACATGAGCAAAAACTCGGTATTCTAAATAGCTGCCAGGAAGACCGCATCCGCATCTCGGATGAGGCTTCCTGGCAGACATACCAATCACACATTGGAATTCTTTCCAACCCTGGGCGCTATCTGCGTAAGGGTATGCATCATGCACCTAACATTGGAGTTCCCAATCCTGAATGGACCCCCCCCCCACTCCCCCCATGTGCGTGCTTGGACCCTGCTGAAGGCCCGGCCGCCCGTCCACTTGCAGGATGAATGGACGATGCCACATGGCCAGTCCTCACATTGGTCCTCCACCTTGAGCAACGCAAACCCACTGTTTGCCACTCACACTGTAGCAAGTAGGGAACTATGTCCGGTACTTGTGTAGGTGCCACAGCAATGAAAATCTTGTATAATTTTTAAACTCTGTCCACTGGTGAAATTTTTTTTGAACTTGAAATATCTTGGTAGATATTAATGTGAAAGCATTTACTGTCTCGTTGGAAATTTAGGATCTCGGATACTCGATAAACTGCACTTTTTGCCTAATGCACATTTGCACACTTTGCCAGAAACTGTCCCCACATAATTCATGTGTGATTACCTGGAAAGCCATCACAAAATTTTCCCCCCAATTTAGATTTCAAGATTCTGGCAATCTGAGAAACTTAACAATGAAGTGCCCCCTGGTGACAATCCAGTGGTTTTTCGATAAAAATTTCCCTACAAATAATGTGTATTTTTACATGTAGAATATGAATGTGGAATAAAAGAAAATGGGTTACCATTTGGAAAAAATTAACTTGACCTTGAAAACCAGGTTATGTATTTTCCCCTTCCCCTCCCCCTCTCCCACCCCCTCCCCCTCAAAATCCCTCCAGAATTGTGCCGCTGCAGAGAAACTAGACCGTATAGATTAAAATGAGACACTCTGTTTACTAATTTTGGCACCTTAGAATGGAAAATACTTCTATCAGTTAATATCCCTCTCTTTCGATTTCCAAGGATGAAAGTCCTCCTCAGAAAATAATGATTCTAATCTCTTTGTATTCAGCAGGCAAGTTGTCTTTCTTGTTATGGAGGGGTTTGTGTAACAACCCAAGAATCTGTTTGCTATGTGCAGTGCGTGTCTGGCCTAAAATTCTTAACCTGATAGTGAAGACTCGTCGATAGAAACACGAAACACACACAAAAACACACAACCATTCGAGCTTTCGCCACCAGTGGTGGCTTCTTCGGGAAAAAGAGGGAGGAAGGAGAGGAGAAAGGGAAGGATACGGGTTTTAAGGAAGTGGAAAAGGAGCCATTCCAATCCCAGGAGTGGAAGGACTTACCTTAGGGGACAAAAAGGAAGGTAAACAAATACACACACACTCACACATATCCACATCCAAACACACCTAGGCAGACATTTGTAGAACCACTTCCTTAAAACCCATATCCTTCTCCTCTCCTTCCTCCCTCTTTTTCCCGAAGAAGCCACCACTGGTGGCGAAAGCTCGAATGGCTGTGTGTTTTTGTGTGTGTTTTGTGTTTCTATCGACGAGCCTGTACTTTAGGTAAGTCAAAAATCTTTATTTTATACCATTTTCCCACCTAGAAGGTCTCCTTCTATAATATTAGTTTCATTAACCTGATAGTGAGGTTGAGATGCTAGCATCAGCGATCAACACACATTTCTTGAAGCTGTAGAGAATTGTTATTCTTATTTGCTGATTATAATTTTTTTCCAGATATGGTAAAAACTTTTCAACTGAGCCAGTCTTCAAAATATGGGACAAGCATAAAGGTGGCACCTGTATCTACTGACACCCAATTAAACAAACAGACATGCCTCCAAGTAAATGGGACTGACAAATTTAAAATTGAACCACAGGCTGTGTTACCAGATCTTTCAGATTTTCAGGTAATTATTAACATGTTTGTGTATTGTGTAATATTGTGACCCAAACTAATTAGGATGGGGAAAAATATATTTTAACATACAATTAGTATCTAACAATTTCTCTCTCTCTCTTCTTCAGCTTATTGGCAAAGAAGTTGTAAATGGAATGTCTTGTGAGAAGTGGCGGTTTGTTGATAAAATTGGAGCTAAAGTGAACAAATATACTATGTGGATCTACTACAAGGTATCACAGTAATTTTATTTGGTATTTTACGATTATGCTATAGTATAATAATGTATTATATTTATGATACTTCACTTCAACTTTCACATGTCATGGATGTGATATTCTTCGAAGGGATTTGGATAAATTTACCTGTTTCATTCTGAGGTATGGATCAATAACATTTTCCTACACAAGCAACTTATCAGTTGGCACCACCTTTTCGTTTAGTTTTTCTTGTAGAATTTCATCTTTGTCAGTTTCCACAACTAATTGTGGCACACACTGTATACATAGTCTGAAGTGGAGTATTGCCTCACTCAGGCCTTAGCCTATTAATTTTTATCATTCAATGTTAGTTGTATCTAAAAGTAGTCTACCAAGCTGTTCAACTTTTCCAAGTCTCCTTTCATGCTTTTATTCTTCTGGTACACAGAATCATTTCTAACCTGGATGTGTTTTGGGTTGAAGTCTAGAATAAGGAACGAGTACCGTTGGCAGTATTTCCGTATTGTTCGTAGGTTGGTAACATATGACATTTAACATAGCCTACGGCAAGTATCTTCTGTGTAAACAATGAGAGGTGAGAAAATATGTAAATCGTTCACCCACCCACCTACTGAGCTTCATGAGTAAATTAAAAAAGTAATCATTTTTTGAAATATTAACCATCTATAACGAAACTAGCTTTGGAGAAGGAAAAGGGTTTTGTTAATAGTGAAAACTGAACATTCATCATATTTCGCATCAAAATGTGGCACCTGTATGCTGCTGTCTCACTCATCACACATAACAAAAAACTAACATGCACCGCTTTATTTCCCAATGCTCCTCCCAACAGATACTGACATCATCACTGCGTGAAACACTTGAATATGCTCCTGGCCCTTTTTTACTCTTAAATGCATGTGTTGTTTTACCTTAATATCAGTAGCGAAATATTCTTAGACATAACTTTGCATGTTAGGGTAATGAAATAACTGTATGACATTTTTGGCTAGGAGATCCCACCTGGGATTGTTCAGCCGCCTAGTGCAAGACGCTTTTCTTGACACAAGATTGGCTACTTGCATGTTGACAATGATGAAAATGATGACGAGGACAAGACCCAGTCCTCTGCCGAGAATTGAATGCGGGCCCACTGTGTGGTAGTCAGCGACACTGCCATCTAGCCAGCCGCGGTGGCCGAGGGGACTGCGGCACGCCGGTCATGGTCTGCACATCCACTATGGTCGGGGGTTCGAATCCCTCGTAGGGCATAGATATTTGTGCCGTCCTTAGTGTTAGCTGGTTCATAAGTAGTTTGTAAGTTTAGGGGCTGATGACACCGCAGTTAAGTCCCATAAGCTATACAAACATTTTGAACTGCTGTCTAAGCTACCGGGGAGGGGGGGGGGCAGAATCTTAGGGCAATTTGTGTGTGTGTGTGTGTGTGTGTGTGTGTGTGTGTGTGTGTGTACAAGAATGAACTATGCATTCAGATTTCACAGTTATTCTACATCATTGAAAGAAAAGAATGTTATGAATTTTACAGTTAGCCATGACCTATTTATTTTTTCCCCACATGACCTGAAAACTTGCTAACTATTTTGAATCTTTATTGCAGGGGTCAGAGCAACCACCACCTAAAAATATGGTTGCTATTCCAGTCCGTTACGAGATGAAAGGCTATAATTCTCTTCTTGGTTCTCATTATGATCATTACTACTTGGAATATGATGAATATTCCTTTTCCCCGCCAAATCCAAATGTGTTCCAGATTCCAGGAAGTGAGTATTTATTTTCAAGTCAGTTTTGATGTGTATATCAGTGAGTTATATCTATTCTTTCTTAAGTATAAGCTGACAGATAAAAAGCCTGCTTGTCAAGTGGCAGCAGGCATAAAGACATACAAAAGATACGGAAATGTACAAGCTGGGTCATTCCATGTCTCTCACACTTTTAACATGAATTTTACCTCATCTTATCAGATTTTGATGAAACTTGGCACAGAGTTAGCTCACATACAGATTAAGAAAAATACCCAATTTTGTTAAAAGCTGTCAATCCATTTTGAAAATGTGACGATCTAAAGTTGTCAAAAATCGCCAAAAAGCACCCCGCAGCCATAATTTCGAATTGTTGTTGCAACTCTCCCAATTTAGCTACAATTATGGGAGAGGTGTCATTTTTCAGTATTGTCCATGAGTTTTCCAATGATATACAAGACATTATTGATTTGAGACAAAAACTGTGTTTCACAGGAAATAAAAATTTAATTTTTTAATTTCTCAAAAAGTGCATCTTCAAAAATTTTATATCAGGCTTTAGATTATTATTAAATAATACCTTGAGTTTGAAAGTGGGACTGTCATAGGTTCACACCTTTATAAAATTTCAAAAATTCACATTTCACTAAAATTGACATTTTTGTAAAATTTGTAGATTTCAGTGGACATATAGATAATTTACCTGTAAATATATTTACACTTTTCATACATAGAACAGTAATGTCTGAAATACTTATTTTGTGCAGTTTAAAAGAAGCATATAAGTGTCAAAGCTGAATTTCCAGCAATGAAGATCCGGTTTTCTAAATTTGCAGAAGATGGTCAAAACACTGCATTTTGGCTGGTCATTGTGGAACACCACTCAGTATGTGTCTACATATCAAATGTCAAACTAATGATAGAAAATGCTAACTTGGTATCTTAACCAATGGAGAATTGGCCTCTTATAAACAGTGTTTGGCGAAAGTGCTGTGCAACCCAGCAGGATTCCACAGCATTATGGGGAAACTGTAGTTCTTGCCCAGGAAGTGATCCAATAAAAAGAACATTACAAAGTGCACTTGATGAAATGTAATTGTAAAATATCACATTTTGACAATGGGTTTCAGTAGACAGGTGCAACTTAGAAATACTGCAGAAAACCTCATTGGAGTTTATTGAATACTTTACTGAAAAACTACATAGACTAATACACCATAATTTCCTAGCGCAGCAGCAGAGCTCTTTATTTAAATAAAATCAAGGAAAACTTGACTGTGGGTGAATGTGTTGTTATATGTGACTTCTCGTAGAATTATACTTCTGTGATCCAAGATGAGGCCCAGAGTTATCATTTGTGAAGTGATCATGCAACAGTGCATTCCTTCATAGTGTATTACAAAGGAGAGAACCAAACATAATACAAGTTATCAGTATGTCATCATTTCTAACTGTCTAGAGAATAATACCATAGCAGTCTAAGTAGTTTTCAAAAAGAACTATTTCAGTTTTTTAAAACAAAAGTTCAGACTGATATATAAAAGATATACTACTTTTCGGATGGGAGTGCAGCCTAGTACAAAAATAAAAAGAAGTTTTTGAACTTACACTTTCACACCGAAGATTTTGGAATTGAAACAGTGCTCTTTTTTCTCCCTCTGCTCATGGGAAAGGACCTTGTGATGGTGTTGGAACAGTTGAGAGATTAGCAACAAAAGCAAATCTGCAGAGGCTGTATGACAACTAAATTCTTACTCCGCAATAACTTTTTGATTGGCCAGTTTAAAACATTACATCTGAAAATTTTGAATTCTCTACAGCTGAAGAGCACATTCAAACTGAGAGATTTCTGGAAGAGTGCTTCAATCATTCGTTTCCATGAAAGGAATACAGAATACAGAAGTTACATGCTTTTATACCAGTTCTCCTGTTCAAATTTGATGACAGTTTGTTCATCTACACTGATGGCTCAAAGACAGACCAGGGTGTTGGGTGTGCCTTTGTGCTTGGCAATGCCTCGTTTAAATATTGTCTCTGAGTGGAGTTCCAATTTTACAGCTGAGCTGTAGGCATTATATCAAGATACCCAATACGTCTGGCGAAACTCGCTCAATAAGAGTGTCATTTGCTCAGACTCTTGAGTGCTCTTTTGAGCTTCCGCATGCTAGGTCCTGTCCATCCCCTGGTGCAAAGCATTTTGTTAATTTTAACTATGAACTCCGTAAAAGTTGGTATTGTGATGCTTTCTTAGCATAGGGGATGGGATGCTAGGCATACCCCATTGAAATTTTTGGTATCATTTTTTTCTTTACGTTATATTTCTTGACTAATTAAAATCGATTCTCTCATCCCATTGATGGCCGGCTGGCTTTTGTAAGACACCACTCTAAAAAGATTAAACAGGTAATTGAATTCGTAGGCATTAAAATCCATGTTCACATGTGAGTGAAGTGACCGTTTTCTAGATAGTCCGAATCCTAATGGAATTCCGCTTGTTAAGTCAATATTGTAAACTGAAGGCGGCAACCTTTAATTGTATTAAATAACGAAATGAAGTGGGTTTGGTATGATACATTGAAAATATTTACACTACGAATTTAATTCCCAGTATTTTTTAAGATAACCTTTTGACAACCACATATATTACCAGTGAGCCGACATACTTGCTGTGAAGACTGTGCTATTCCTTCTAGCTAAAAGATTCTGTAAACAGACAGTCCTCATAACTTGCTGTCTTTCTGTTTTAATTGGCAGCTCTAAAAAATTCTCGAAACACAACAGCTAGTGATAGATCTTTTTTCTGAATTTGAATTTTCAGGCATCAACAATTTGTCAACAATTGAACGTAGTGATGTAACTAGATTCCATTTTGTGTGCCAGCCCACCACAGAATTATAATGAAATAACAGGTTTTCGCTTGGTAGGCGATGTGAGATGTTTCTTTTATTTAGCTTTAAAACATATCGATTTCGTCCCTATGATGGGACATCATCAGTGCTGTTAAAAACAAGGTATCTTGGTCAGACATTGAAATTACAATAAGATTACATACACCAAGAATGTTATAAAATAGAATTACATACCAGAATTGCAAGTCATGATGACCTATGTGCTCTGCTTAAAACATTTAAAGGTCTTGCCGGTACAAGTCACAACAATAAAATCCGGTAGCCGCTTACGTACACCTAGCTGCGTAGGTGTACGTAAGCGGCTACCGGATTTTATTGTTGTGACTTGTACCGGCAAGACCTTTAAATGTTTTAAGCAGAGCACATAGGTCATCATGACTTGCAATTCTGGTATGTAATTCTATTTTATAACATTCTTGGTGTATGTAATCTTATTGTAATTTCAATGTCTGACCAAGATACCTTGTTTTTAACAGCACTGATGATGTCCCATCATAGGGACGAAATCGATATGTTTTAAAGCTAAATAAAAGAAACATCTCACATCGCCTACCAAGCGAAAACCTGTTATTTCATTATAATTGAACGTAGTAGTCGGACCTTAGTTTCTGCTCTTTTTTACCTGAGTCACCTGTGCATGGAATTACGTCTTAACCCTTTCTCTCCCCTCATCTGTCCGTCTAGCCACAACCATTTGTTCAAAGATTGTAAATAACATTGAAGGGCTTCCAATAATTCATTGTGACTAGATTGTTTGCCATTACCTCGAGGAAACAAAAAAGCTTTAGGCTACAATGCATTGTCAAAATATGTATCGTTGCTTGATGTCTTAAGTTGGAGTAAATGCAACAATACTTTCAAATAATTGTATCAAGGTAAAGGAAACAAAATAATTTGAAAACTTTATTACTAAATAATTGTCCAATGTCTAAATTAGTAGTCAACAGTTTGAAAATGTTATTAGTTATGATAAAGGAAAAATATCCTGCACACTGATGCCATCTGTAGTCGTCCCAAATTTCCTTCCAAAAACTAAAAATAATCAAAAATTCTGTCACATATACATGAATCCAATCATTATTTATAGATATATTCAAAGAAATATTTTTGTTCATTAATCAATAAAATTTGGGGTTAAAAGTTTTAATGTCTTGCGTGTGAAAATCGTTAAAATGGATAAGTATATAGTGAAATACATAAGGACTTTTACTTATAATTGTGATGGTGATGGGATAGGGAATCGATAGCGTGTATGTTTTGTATATGTTTTTGGCTTTGCTTTGTATTTATTTATTTATTTTTCTTTAGAAATACCTGGGTACGCCACTGAGCATACCCCAAGATTTAGATTTTCAAAAGTCGGCACCTATGTTCGTTAGTAATAATTATAGACGATTCCTGTGACTGATGTAACATTGATAATATATGAATAGTAAACACAGTCATCATGTACGTATTGTTGATGGCTGAACCGTTTTTCATGCGGGCCAGCATGGTTTTTCATGCGCCAATAAGGAGTCGCGGTAACAATTACGAGGATGAGATTCTTCAGTTTATTGCTTTAACAGCTGTCTTATAACAATACATTCAAAATATTGTTAAATATATTTAGAGACTAACACCATCTACATCTTTCTGAGATGGAACAGAGTGAAACAATCGTTGCAGAGAACAGTAGAGTGAATCAAAGTGTGAATCGACCTTGCCTGTGCCCGCACAGATGAAGTAATTCAACATGTTTTAGAGTGAAGTGTTTGTCCGTCATGTCAAAACAGAGTACAACTCGATATCAGAGCTCACACGAGACAGTGTATCCATTGGTTACATGTGATCCCAAATCACAAACGATTGCATTATGCTCTTGGTGCGACACAAAGATACATATTGGTACAATGGGGAAGAGTGCTTTGAACAACCATGCAAGACACATGAACTTCCCATAAGCAAACGGAAGTCTGTTGTTTTCCACAATATATATTTCACTGTCTGTTTAGTACTACAAGGATTTAAAAAATGAAACAAATTCATTAGAACAAAATAATGTTTTCATTAAAATCTGCTGTTGAGTGTTATTTTACCAGATGACACTTAAATGCAAATACCACACAGCTGTTGCTCCAGATATGTTTTTGCATTCCCTATTTCATCTCCTCGAAGTTCAAGAACTCGCCCACAACATTGAGCATTATTATGCATGCTGGGTCATTAACATTCATTGATCTTTTAGCTAGAGTTTTTAGGGCAAAACGTATTTGACTGTATGGGTTCTGGAAACCGAAAACCATCATTGGGAACAATGTAAATGAAAACTTGAAAGAGGTGAAAAGGTTGTTCATATCCTGAAAGTAAAGTAAATCATATTATATGTATTGATTCTCGATCACTAGTTCACGAGATGTGATTGTATTTTAATGTATCAGAAAGTCTAAAATAAATGAACTGGCTATGTTGCATAAATGAATGCAATTCATATTAAAAGTTTCAGTATCCTCCAACTATTTGAACTCAACATAGACCATTATACAAGGTGTAAATTTTAAGTTAACAAACTGGAATAACTCGGAAAACAGTAGATACTCAAAAATGGGTTTCACCAGCATGTGCGGATGGCAGAGGTTTAGGAAATAATACTCAACCTGAACCGTTTGTGGGGGAGGGGGGGAGTGTCAAGTGTAAAATTTTAAATAGGAACCCCAATTTTTATTGCAGATTCGAATTCTAAGGCCAACATCATTTATGGTCTTGTTGTTGTTGTTTAATTTTTATTACGACAGATGGCGCTTTAATAGTAAGAAATACTTGCAATACTGGTGAAGAAATGTACTAAACAGAAAATAAAATAAATGAAAACCATATTCATGATGCTTCAGAACGCCACCAAATGATCCCCAAAGTGATCCCTCCCTCTCCCTGCAGTGGACACAGCAGTCTTCTAGGGTTGCCAGATTGAACTCGAGGCAGGCCCGGAGACCAGACGTGCCCCCCTCCCCCTTGGCCAATGACTCAACCCCTCCCCCAACTGCGACCAACTCCCGCCCCCCCTCCCCAAACCAGGATTACAACTGAATTCTAAAAGAAAAGAAGAGGAGGAAAAAAACCATCTCCTCCCTCCCAGCAAGTATCCCCCCCCCCCCCGGTGGAACATTGCTATGGGTGGCCTTAACGTGCCGCAGCTGACCGGCCAGGCCGCCAGTTGCTGTGGATCAACAATCAGCACACTTCAGTAGGCGTGGCGGCAGCATCAGAACTGCTCACATCAACAGCTGCGCCTTTGAAGAGTTGCCGCTTGCGGCTCCGCACACTGTGAAGTATCGTGCGCCACCAAGAAGAGCTTCTCACTGGCTCCATGTGAAGGGGCATAGTTACCGTCTGCTCCCTGTTATGACCACTTGCTGCCATGTAAAGAAGTAAACTTGAGGGCATAAAATGATTAAACATAATAGTGCTGTCCTTTCTATGAGAGGTATATAAGAGATTATTACTGTACTAAAAAGAGATGCCTGTTGTTATAAATACATTTACTGTAAAGTACTTATTGGCAAATGAAACTGTACAGTTCGATTATTCAAATAAACCAGTTTTCCGAACACCCACGGTTTCCAATTAGTTCGGATAATCGACGTTCTAATTTAATATCAATTAAACATTATACACCGAAGTACAGGATATCAACAACAATCGCGAATTGTATAGTGAATTCATCGACAGTGCTATACTGCGTACGGCGAGAGTTGAGCTCTGACAGCTAGCAGCGCAGTTGCCAGGTTTGACAGGAAAGTGCAGTGGCCAGTGGCTGGTGCTTCGTTCTCCATTATGTTGTACTTCTGCAAAAATTACTTCACTGTCGTGCCATAAGTAAATAACAGTGCACTGCGGGAGATTTGGACAGTGAAATGATATCTTAAGAACCTGTCATTACTTTTTACAATACAAATTGAGCCATTTACGTTCACGCATCCACCAACCGTGCCCAATGTGTAATTAAAAAAATACTTCATACATTTTGGTGAGGCAATCCTCGGCAGCAATAAATTTTGAAAAATGCATGTTTGTATACTTTGCTGGCCAAATTTGTTCCGCTAACTGGTTTTGGTGATTACACCATTTTCAAAGCGTAAAATATGGGGCAAGTTAGATTATATACATTTTCATAGCTCCAGCTGCACAAAACATCTAATTTCTAGCGTAGTGCAGTGTGTTTTAACGGTGTCATAATTATTATTAGGTATTTGAGTCAATTGGATAAGATTAGATGTTTTTTACAGCTTGAGTTACCAAAATGTGTATAATGTAACTTGCCCCATATTTTATTCTTTGAAAATGGTGTAATCACCGAAACTAGTTAGTGGAACAAATTTGGTCAGCAAAGACGTGCCTGAACTCGGCCGCCTTCGTTCACCGCGGGCAGTATAGCTATCCACAAGACACTCAAACAGTTGATTTTTTTTTTCTGATTGTACATTTGACTAATTGGGGGCAGACTTTGTAAAACAGATCTTTGTGTATCAGTACGGTCACAAGTTTTACAAACACAACAAAATTAACTTATATATGTGATCACCAATCACTTACTAAAGCCGCCATTACTAGTTTACCACTAATCGAACCTGCCGCTGCCGCTGTTTTGATAAAACAACTTTACCAACAATGCACACTTTTCCTTCCCAACAGCCACTGCAGTTTGTACAGAAAAATTCAATCTCCTTAACCCTTAGCATTGACAACTGTCACCAAAAACAGGAAGAATTTCACATTCTGACTGTGCACAGCATCATATTTTCACCTGGTGGAAGAAAGTGAAATTATAACTTACTTTCACCATACTCTGTGAGTACACCGATTATTGAGTGTACCCACGAATTTTCAGCATCCTGTGATGTGTACAGCTCACATTGCAGCACTTGTAAATTTAACCACACTATATTATAACGAGAATTTTTATGCAATTCATACTTTTATTGTTTTATACTCATCATTGTCTTAAGACCTAATGCAAGTTTTAATTATCTACGTCCACCCCCTGCCTCCACCAGATACCAGTTACAAATTGTAACATAGTTACAAAACATAGTATTCAGTAAGTTGTAAGAAAGACAAGACAGGTTGGGAATGCAGTGACTAGGTAAATCTCTACATTTATGTACAGTTCTACCTTCTGTAAAATCTACTTACTGTAAGAAGTCAGCTAGTACATATTAATTTCTTGTTTTGTTTTGGATCAGTTGCTGATCCAAGTGATTGAAGCTTGTTATTGAGCAGAAATACTTGTTATTGAGCAGAAATACTTGTTATTGAGCAGAAATACTCGTTATTGAGCAGAAATACTTGGAAACGGGACTGACAATAAATGAAAATTGTTGTAGTCATTACAGTTCTTGAGTCTCTCAAGGTGACTGTGTAAACTGTAGTAAACTGTAAACTGTGTTGCCAAATTTTCACTCTCTTGTATGTACACTTACATTTTTGTGTCTGTTGGTTCTCATTTATCGTTTATTTGTGGTTTATTGCAGATATGACATGCACGTCATTCCCAGGACCTGGTAGTAAGCACATATACACTTTCAATCCAATGAAAGAATTCATCCATAATTATGACAAACATGTAGACAAGGCCTTTGAAGAGTTCAAACACATCCACAAGAAGAGCTACGTTAGTGATGTTGAACATTCTCAAAGAAAAGAACTATTCCGGCAGAATATGAGGTAATTTTAGTATTCAACCAATTGTCTTAACAGTTTTAATTATGTTGATATTTTTATGTTGTATATATTTGCAATAACTTATCTTCAAAGATAAACTATATGTATTAGTAAGTCATTGTCATGACTTCTTAGTGTTTGAATGATTTTTTTGGTGTGTAATTTGTTGTTTGTGGATTTAGGACCATTGGATGATGTTGGTAGTTAGTTTGCAGCTCAGCACTAATGCAAGTAATGAGTTGTGTTAATGCACATTGAAACACTGTACTTGACAGTCCACAGACAAGATTATCATATGTGAGCAAATACACAGTGAACTTCTGATGCTACTGTCAGGTTCTATGTATGCCAGGTGATGTGTGAAAACACAGGAATTTTGTAGATTTTTGGGAATTTTTCATAGTTGTCAGTCAATTTTTTGTAATTTCTGCTTGTAAGAATTTATAACATCAGCCCACTATTGCAGAAATAAAATCTAAAGTGAGAGAATAGCATGAAAATAAAACTTTGTTGAAATGGAAATGTGTGATTTACAACAGCAAAACACAGTATACATACAAGCATTTACCGATAGAAAGTGTTACAGGCTTTAGGACTAAGAGCAAGCATTACTATGTGTCACATCTGTTTAGTGTTCGGACAGGTCGTGGTGAGAGAAAAAGAAATGTGAATAATGGTTTGAACATTGTTTTCAACATAAATGCCTTTTTACGCAAGATGAATTGTGTTAATAGTGTGAATGTGCTATGAATTTCTTAAATCAGTTTAATTCCATTCAAAACTGAAAACTTTGGTCACCAGCCAATTAAAATAAAGTCAGCCCTGAACATCAGCCATTTATGCCATTATTAAAAATTTTAATGGTGCATTTATGTTCGATATATTTGAAAGGGTAACAAAAGCCACAAAAAAAGTCCAAACTTCAGGGTTAAATAATAATACAGTAGAACCTCATTTTTACACTTTTCAGGGGACTTCAGTGAACTGGTGTAAAATGCAGGAAATAATGTTTTAAATGGCAAAATATGCTTAATGGATCAGCCTTGTATTTTCGTAGTTTATGTGTGATATATGTACATAATAGACATATAAATACTCGCCAGGGCAAAACTGGTAATTTTATGGGAAGTAGAAATTTTTGACGTAATTTCAGTCATTATAATCGAGGACGCCGCTATTTTATGTGCCAGGCAAACACATTTTTATGGGAAGTAGAAATTTTTTACGTAATTTCATTCAATATATTCGAGGACGCCATCTTCAAAATTACCTGAACCACTTTGATAGATATTGTTTGGACGCCGCTGCCAGGCTATGGCAAGCAAGAGCATAAACATGATAGCACAATTAAAACTATCCTAATAACATAATTGAAACATATTTGTACAAATACAGCAAAGTTTTGTAAAAACATAATGAATGATGATGATGTCTGTATGTCACAAAAAATACGTGAGCTGCGTTTTCTAAACAGAAGTGAAAAACAAATTCTCATTGTCTGTCTGCACTTGACTCGTAATTGGCCATTCTTACTTTTCATCAATTGTCACACCATTATCAACATTTAACAGAACTCAAGACATTTGTAAATGCATATGGAACATTATACAACAGTGTATAAAATGTTTTACCTTTTAAAGGACTGATAAGTTTTATTGCTCCAAGGGAAGCTTATTATGAAAGACATGTATTTTATCTGGAAAAAAAGTGTAGCCACTCGACCTGAAAATTGGGAAATCACAAGTTTTAGGAATTTTAGATTGTAGCATTAAAAACTGTACACTTTTATAAAGCTGCACTGCTATATAATTGTTTGTGTGTGTGTGTGTGTGTGTGTGTGTGTGTGTGTGTGTGTGTGTGTGTGTTTAAAACTTGCACAACATTCTACATTCTGTGCAAGAGCATATTTGCCTTCTTCACTGTGCATGTGTGGATAAACAGTAGAATACAGTAATTCCTATTTCATTCTGGTAAATAAATTGTCTGGTAAAATTGTAGCCAAACCTTTCTGTTGCTAGGTGGCAGGCCATCCTAATTATTTATGTGAATCTAAGCAGCACCCTAAATACAATGGAAAAAAAGTACCCATACCAAAGATACAGAGGGAAGAAAAGCACAACAAAATTTCTTCATTCTAACATTAGATATAATGAATGTGGGTCTGACAGATGATATAAAGTTCTGCGGATAGCTAGTTTTATGAGAATATAGAGGAGACAGCATCATGGAAATGATGCATATGTTGGGGTGGAAATAATTACAAGAATAGCGTCATTCGTTGCAGTGAAATCTATTGGTGAAATTTCTTTCACCAAATTTCTCTCTGAATCCAAACATATTTTGTTGGCATGTACCTACATAGGGAGACATGATGATGATGATGATGATGATGATGATGATGATGATGATGATAATAAGAGAAATCAGATTGAAAACAGAAAGACGGTACAGGAATATCATTAAAGCGATCCGAAGAACCATCGACCATGCTCTTAAATGTCATATCTGTTCAGTTGGTGGAAAGGTTTCTAACTTGTCTGCAACCATTGTGAGGTGCTTCTTACTGTATATGAATGTCTTGCTTCACTTTGTAATCTCAGCAGTTGACTGGTACATACTTTGCAACAACAGGGCAGTGATGTCATGAATGCCCTATGGCGAGTATTCTGCACTTTACAGAGCCATTTAAATCTAATAATTCACTCATACATCAATGCTCATATAGGTTAAATTTTACTTCCCGTCCCAGAGACATCGCATGATAATTTTGGCAGGGGCACTGAAAGCTGGCAATTACGTGACATTCGCATTAGCAAAGTGCGTGTCAACACAATTGTTTTGACTTGAAATCAACATTGTACGCAGGCAATTACTTTTACTGAGCGGAGAATGGTAAATACTAGAACCTATCAACCATAGAGCAGGAACAGCATTATTTATTATTTATTTATTTCATGGCTTGGATGGAACACTAATCGAGCTGTGTAACATGAATTTCTAATATTAAACCGTCTTGGTAAAGATTGACTACCAAGTTTTTGATAATGCCAACATAATTATGAGAGACTGACGGGATTGGAAGTAAAATTTTACCCATGTGTACTTACATGGGATAATATTATACCACCCAGAACGTTACTAAAAAAAAAAAAAAAAAAAAAAAAAAAAAAAAAAAAAAATTGCTGCTCTTGCCACTGGATACTTTCCGGGACTGGATCAGACTCTGAATGTGGCTCTCCAGCAGGGATATGACTTCCTTAAATCCTGCCCCAAAATGAGAGCCATCTTTTCCACTCCACCTAGTGTGTCTTTCTGCCACCCACCTAATGTTCGTAACCTCCTAGTTCATCCCTATGAAACCCCCAAACCACCTTCCCTACCCTCCGGCTCCTACACATGTAACTGCCCCGGTGTAAAACCTGTCCTACACACCCTCCCACCACCACTTACTCCAGTCCTGTAACCCGGAAGGTGAACACGATTAAAGGCAGAGCCACTTGCGATGCCTGCACTGTGAAGTGTTCTTTGTGGGAATGACCAGCAACAAACTATCCATTCACTTGAATGAACACAGGCAGAAAGTGTGTGTTGGTAATGAGGATCACCCTGTGTCTAAGCCTGCCTTGGTGCACGGTCAGCATATCTTGGCACGATGTTACACCATCCGGGTTATCTAGATACTTCCCACTATCACCAACCTTTCAGAACTCCGGAGATGGGAACTTGCCCTTCAGCATATTCTCTCTTCCCGTTGCCTACCTAGTCTGAACCTTCGTTAGTTTTAAATTCCCTCCTACCATTCCACAACATCTTTGCCTCCAATCTCTGGACAGAGCATCTATCTCGACTGGCATCTCTGTCTAGCCTCTTTGTATAGAAAAGAGATGACTTACCAAAAGGACTGGCTCGTTGATAGAAACGAATAAAATCACACACATACAAGCTTTCGCCACCACTGGCAGCTTCTTCAGGAAAAAGAGGAAAAAAGGGGAGGAAACACCTTGCGTTTGCGTTTCGATATGTCTGTGTGTGTGTGTGTGTGTGTGTGTGTGTGTGTGTGTGTGTGTGTGTGTGTGTGTGTGTGTATTTGTTTACCTTCCTTTTTTTCCCCTAAGGTAAGTCCTTCCACTCCTGGGATTGGAATGACTCCTTTTCCACTTCCTTAAAACCCATACCCTTCCCTTTTTCCTCCCCTTTTTTCCTCTTTTTCCTGAAGAAGTTGCCAGTGGTGGCGAAAGCTTGTATGTGTGTGATTTTATTCGTTTCCATCAACAAGCCGGTCCTTTTGGTAAGTCATCTCTTTTCTATTTTTTATTTTTGTTTATCCCACCAGGAAAGTTTCCCTCTATAATTAACCTCTTTGTATTTCGCATATGTCTGTCTTGGTGTGTGTGTGTGTGTGTGTGTGTGTGTGTGAGAGAGAGTTTACCTATCCTATTCCCCCAAGGTAAGTCTTTCCTCTCCCGGGATTGGAATCACTCCTTACCCACTCGCTTAAAACCCTCATCTTTTCGTTTTACCTCTCTTTCCCTGCTCTTTCTGATGAAGTGATCCTATGTTGCAAAAGCTCAGTTTGTGTGTGTGTGTGTGTGTGTGTGTGTGTGTGTGTGTGTGTGTGTGTGTGTTTTACTTTTATTTGTGTAACAATGAACCAGTGCCTTCTCACCTGGGAAGTCCAACTTTCTTTACTTTTTTAAATATTTTTCTGAACAGGATTGTTTCCCCTCTATATATAATAAAGATCTTTTGACTTACCCAAAGCTCAGGCTTGCCGATAGGCACAAACGTTAAAGCTTTCGCAATCGTTGGCAGCTTCGTCAGGAATAGAGGAAGGAAGGAAGGAGGGGACAAAGGGTAGGATGCGGGTTTTAAGGGAATGAATGAGGGGTCATTCCAATTCTGGGAGTGGAAGGACTTACCTTGGGGGGGGGGGGGGGGGGGGGGGAAGGAAAGGTAAACAAGCGCGCGCACACCCACACACATACCCGCGCAAACACACCAAGGTAGACATTTGTAGAAAGCAAAGAAGTTGGACAGAGATACCACTTCAGGCAGAGGCTCTGTCCAGAGAACAGAGGCAAAGATGTTGTAGAATGGTGGGCGGGAATTTGAATTTAGCGGAGGTTGAGACCAGGTGGGCAATGGGAAGAGAGGATATGCTGAAGGGCAAGTTCCCATCTCCGGAGTTGTGAAAGATAGATGTTGGTGAGAAGTATCCAGATAACCCGGACGGTGTAACACTGTGCTAAGATGTGCTGGCCATGCACCAAGTCGTGTTTAGCCACAGGGTGATCCTCATTACCAGCAAACACTGCCTGCCTGTGACCGTTCATGTGAATGGACAGTTTGTGCTGGTCATTCCCACATAGAACGCTTCACAGTGCAGGCATGTCAGTTGGTAAATCACCTGGGTGCTATCGCAAGTGGCTCTGCCTTTAATCGTGTTCACCTTCCGGGTTACAGGACTGGAGTAAGTGGTGGTGGGAGGGTGTGTAAGACAGGTTTTACACCGTTATTGTTAAAATGGATAAGTATATAGTGAAATACAAAAGGACTTCGACTTATCGTGATGGTGACAGTGATATGGAATCGATAGTGTGTGTTTTGTATAAGTTTGTGGCTTTGCTTTACATTTATTTATTTAGAAATACCCGGGTACACCACTGAGCATACCCCACGATTTTCAAAAGTCGGCGTCTATGTTCGTTCGTAATAATTATAGATGATTGCTGTGACTGACGTAACATTGATAATTAGAGCTCCTAAATACCCAGGCTGAATCGTCCGCCATGTTTTCCGCAACATGGTTGGAACTGCGACGCACCAACAGCATAAAGATGCACATCCAGCCATCTTTCACAAACGATTTCGCGAAAACTAATTGGTAGAAAAATTTAATTTTTTCGCTCCTTAAATCTTTGTGTGTCAGCATTTTGACGAAATCTGCATAATTTCGTGAATAGCCATAGTTAGTAATATATTGGCTTTGGAATAAGAGACAGCGCTAGGTTAGGAAAAGTTTGCAATAAAAAATAAGGGCTGCTATGATATTTCGTTTGGTGCATGTTACACCATATGTTGCTGCGGATGAAAATTTTCCTGACGTATTGAAATTTATTTTAAACTTAGCAGGAGATCTATACCTTTCACTCAAATTGCTAAAATTCATTTTATGTAGCGAACTCATTTCCGATGGAGATAGGGCCAGCATGAAATATCTGTGTGTCTCATACACGGTTAGAGGTATCAAAATGATATTTTGGCAAATGATAACATGCAAAGAGGGGCATATTTTGCCATATGGTTACTACGCAAAACTTTATTAACTGTCACTTTCTTCATTTTTTTTTTTTTTTTTTTTTTTTTTTAATGAAAAAGAGTAAAGTTAGGCAAAATATAATAATGGAAAGTCCAGGTTGGAATAAATAATATAGTGAGGACAGTTTACTACTCACCGCAAAGACGTGGCGCCGAGCTGCGACAGGCACATACAAAAGACACACACATACAACACATTCAGCTATCGGCCATGGCCTTCTTCAGAAATAGAGCACTCACGCAATCACACAGGCACACAACACAGTCATACAACCATCACCTCCGACTGCCACACTTCGAATCACGCTCTGCAGCGAATCGGGGACGGGAGGGGAGGGGAGGGGGAGGGGATAGAAAGGTTACGTCATGGTGGTGGGGATGGGTTAGATGGGAATAACGAGATGCAGCTTAGGAATGGAGTGGGGAGGCGGGTGGGGGAGAAAATAAAATAAAGTAAAATAATTCATGTACACTGCAAGTGCACAAGACCACACACACACACACACACACACACACACACACACACACACACACACACGATCACACATTCACACACCACTCAAATCAGGCGAGGTTTGGGATACAGAGGTAGGAACTGTAAGGTATGGGGAAAAAAAAAAAAAAAAGGGGGGGGGAAGTTATCGTAGGTTGAGGCCTGGTTGATTTCGGGATCGGAGAATGTATTGTAGGGATAACTCCCATCTGTGCAGTTCAGAAAAGCTGGTGGTGGATGGGAGGATCCAGATGGCCCGGGTTGTGAAGCAGCCATTGAAATCAAGCATGTGCTCCGCTGCATGATGTGCCACAGGGTGGTCCACCTTGTTTTTGGCCACAGTTTGGCGGTGGCCATTCATCCTAATGGACAGCTGGTTGGTGGTCATGCCAATATAGAAAGCTGTACAGTGCTTGCAGCACAGTTGGTAAATTACGTGGCTGCTTTCACAAGTGGCCCGGCCTCTGATAGGGTAGGATAAGCCTGTGACAGGACTGGAGCTGCATCTCGTTATTCCCATCTAACCCATCCCCACCACCATGACGTAACCTTTCTATCCCCTCCCCCTCCCCTCCCCTCCCGTCCCCGATTCGCTGCAGAGCGTGATTCGAAGTGTGGCAGTCGGAGGTGATGGTTGTATGACTGTGTTGTGTGCCTGTGTGATTGCGTGAGTGCTCTATTTCTGAAGAAGGCCATGGCCGATAGCTGAATGTGTTGTATGTGTGTGTCTTTTGTATGTGCCTGTCGCAGCTCGGCGCCACGTCTTTGCGGTGAGTAGTAAACTGTCCTCACTATATTATTTATAGAGTAAAGTTAGGGATTTATTAATCAGCATTCAGGTATTCCTTCATCAGTCACAAACGTTTATTTTTTTGCTTGTTGTCCAACGAGATTCAGACCTGCTAGTCAGTTTGCAAAAACTAATAGGAGTTACATTCCCTAGCAGTAATAGAACGAAAATTGCTAAATCTTACATGAATTTTATGCGAGAATACTAGAAAATGACAGATACCAAGAAACTCTTCACTGCCTAATGAACTGACTTGTTCTCATTTCCTCACATAATAAAGCACTCTATATTGAGATACTTACAATGTCCTTTTGATATAACTGAAAAATTGAAAATGAATATTACATAGAAACGCAACACTTTTGTAGTTTGCAACTATTCATTTTAATGGGTTAAGAAGTTAGCACCACTAACTTCAAGTATGGACGTTACGCAGTAACAACCTGTGCTTAGCTCTAATACTAAATGCTGAAGCGCTAGCCCCTTACTTAACAGCCATATACAACCTCTCTCTCATAGGAGGACTGGTACCAAAAGATTGGAAAGTTGCACAGGTCACACCTATATTCAAGAAAGGCAGTAGGAGTAACCCACTAAACTACAGGCCTATTTCATTGACATCAATTTGCAGCAGGGTTTTGGAACATATCCTGTGTTCAAATATTATGAATTATCTCGAGGAGAACGATCTATTGACCCAAGGTCAACACAGATTTAGAAAATATAGTTCATGCGGAACACAACTAGCTTTTTATTCACATGAAGTGATGGGTGCTATCGACAAGGGTTCGCATATCAATTCCATATTTATTGATTTCCAGAAGGCTTTTGACACCGTACCTCACAAACGGCTTTTAATCAAATTGCGTGGTTATGGTATATTGCCTCAAATTCGCGATTGGATAGCAGATTTTCTGTCGGAGGACACAGTTCGTAGTAATCAATGGTAAGGCATCGACTAAAACAGAGATGATATCGGGCGTTCCACAGGGTAGTGTTATTGGTCCTCTGCTGTTCCTTATTTACATAAACGATTTGGAGGAAAATCTAAGTAGCTGTCTTAGGTTGTTTGCAGATGACACAGTCATTTACCGTCTAGTAAAATCGTCTGAAGATCAAAACCAACTGCAGAACGGTCTGAATAAGATATCAGTATGGTGTAAAAATTGGCAATTGACTCTAAATCATGAGAACTGTGAAGTCATCCACATGATTACGAAAAGAAATCAGTTAAACTTTGTTTACGAGATAAATCAATCGGAAGTGAAGGCCGTGAACTCTACTAAATACCTAGAAATTTCTCGTACTTCAGACTTAAACTGGAAAGAACACATAGATAATGTCGTGGGAAAGGCGAACCAGAGACTGCATTTTATTGGCAGAACCTTTAAAACATGCAAACTACAAAAGAAACTGTATACACTATGCTTGTCCATCCATTTTTGGAATATTGCAGCCCAGTGTGAGATCCTTATCAGGCAGGTTTGACGGAGGATATTTAAAGAGTCCAAAGAAGGGCAGCTCGTTTCGTATTGTCACAATACAGGGGAAACAGTGTTACAGAAATAATATAGGAACTGGGATGGGAATCATTACAACAACGGCGCTTATTGCTACGGCGTGGGCTACTTACGAAACTCCAATCGCTAACATTCTCTTCCGAATGCAAAAATATATTGTTGACTCCCACTTACATGGGTAGAAATGATCATCAGAATAAAATAGGGAAAATCAGAGATTCTGGTGTTCTTTCCTCCCGCGCGGTATTAGAGAATGGAATGGAGGATAAATAGTATAATGGTGGTTCGATGAACCCGCTGCCAGGCACTTAAATGTGATTTGCAGAGTATCCCATGTAGATGTAGAATACTGAAGACTAGGTATTACTAGACAGGCGAACGAATCCCAATGCTGCATGTTTAACTGACATTCTCAAGATATACATTCCTCATATAGTTCCTGTTTGGAGACGATGAAAATACGATGTATTTTGAACATTTCATTTGCTTAATTTGTTCACCTAACTTCAACAGAAAAAAAGTACCTCGCATCTCGAAAATTCCGTAATGTCGTCAGTAAGTGTATGTTCGTAAACTGTCAGTATATCCTCTTAATAAACTATTACCGCAAACGAAACTAAAATGAACATGTAATGCAGTCCTTCACGAACATATTCATGAAAATTGCAGGTTCATACTGTGAGCAGTTTGCAGGTATGAGCGAGTTGAATGAAACGTGAGGTAACGCGCGAGCGTCATCCGGAACGTGTCAACTACCACAGCTTGGGGAAAAATGGCGGACAGTTCTGCTCGTGTTTATAGGAGTCTTAATGGTAATATATAAATAGTAAACATAGTCATCATGTACGTATTGTTGATGGCTGAACTGTTTTTCATGCGGGCCTGGCTTGCGCCAATGAGAAGTCGCGGTAACAATTACAATGACAATTACTTTACTTAATGGGGGGAGTGTCAAGTGTAAAATTTTAAATGGAAACCCCGATTATTTATTGTAGATTTGGATTCTAAGGCCCACATCATGTATAGTCTGGTTGATTCCCCCCCCCCCCACCCCCCTTGTACGACAGATGGCGCTATAATAGTAAGAAATACTTGCCATACTGGTGAAGAAAGTACTAAACAGGAAATAAAATAAATGAAAACCTTATTCATGATGCTTCAGAACGCTACCAAATGATACCAAAAGTGATTCCTCCCTCTCCCCGCAGTTGACATGGCAGACTTCCAAAGTGATATCTTACTCCAGATTGCTCTTGTCTGAATACCAGTTATGAATTGCCGAAAAAACACTTAATTGAACTAGCTGGGAAGAAATGTACATCTAGTATCATTTCGTTGGATTTTGAAGCATCATCAATATGATTAACCTTTATTTTCTTTCCTGGGTGGTACATTTCTTCAGCAGTATGGCAAATAACTCTTGCCATTACAGTGCAATATGTTGCCAATTAGAAAAAAAAATCCAACCAAACCATACATGATTTGGTCTGTAGAATCTGAATCTGCAATAAAAATGGGAGTTTCCATTTAAAATTTTACACTAGACACCCACACCCCTCCCAAATGATGAAGACAGTTCAAGTTTAGTATTATTTCCTAAGCCTCTTTTGTCTGTTCATAATGGTGAAAACCGTTGTTGAATATATACTTTTATTTTCTAGTTATTCTGGTTTAACTTAAAATGTACACCCTGTACTTTACATTGTGTCAATGTCGAATCTGGGGTGGGGGGAAGGGGTCTATGGGGCTGGAGATTCCCCAAAACCACGAGGAAAACATCATAATATGCACTGGTTCTTTTTAGATCCATTTGAGGACAATGCAACAATTTTTATAGGCTCTGTCCTTCCCCCCCCCCCCCCCCCCCCCCCCTTTCCCTCCCCAACACAAATCCTGGATTTGCCACTGCTTGGTGTATATTACAACGAGACATGGTTCAACCTGGATGACATGTTTTAGAAATATGCAACTAGCTTTTTCCGGCGTAGTTATTGGCTAACCCCATTGAGCAAAATTAAGTTTCGTGAAAACCTGGAAAATAATTATTTTTAACCCGAAAAAACCTTGAATTTGAAAATGAAGATTTGGTGGCCACCCTGATAAAGAAATAACATTGAACTGTCTCTATGTAATATTTAGTGTTTTTAGATGAAGACATGGAATACAGTCGTCGTCTTCTAACGCAAATATGTGTCCTGTTTCTTTTGATTCATAAATCAATGTAAATAGCAATAAAAATACAAATGAGAGGCAAGAAACAGAAAAAAAAGTGCCATGGTGCACAGTGTGCACCACACGTCCACTCGTGTAACGAATGGAAGCGCACTCGCTCGAGGATTAATTAGAACTGGCTGTGAAAAACCTAGATTTGTTGTTTCAGAAGACTATTGTGGTTCTGTAGAAAATTTTTCAAGCTTGCTGTTAGAAAGGGAAAAGAGCCCATCTCCTGAGAAAGGAGAAAGAAACCAGTAAAAACCTGTTAAAACTGCTTATGAGTTTGGTAAACATAGTTTTTGTTTATAGTGTTTTTAGCTGTGTTTTTCTACTACCACAATTTATACAATTATCTGTTTATATAGAACCCACTAGGAAAAATTTTGTGTGTGATTTGTTGTTCTCATTTGATAAATTTTTAAAGGTTCATCCATTCAAAAAACCGTGCAAATGTGGGTTACACGCTGGCAGTCAATCACCTAGCTGACAGAACGGATTTGGAACTGCAAGCACTTCGTGGTCGCAAATACACACCAGGCTATAATGGAGGTCAGCCCTTCCCTTACAATGTGTCTGTTGAAACAAAGGATGGACTTCCTAGCACTTTCGATTGGCGCCTGTATGGAGCAGTTACTCCCGTTAAAGGTAAGCAGCAAATAATATTTTAAAATAACTCATGGGATTTGGGTAGGCAGTAAAATTGTGAAACACCAATGGCATTTTTCACACATCACTTCGTAGTCCAGATGCTAATTTTATATATTTATTTACATCTTGTTGGACCACTGTAGACAGTTGTTTATAATAATATTTGTGAAAAAGTCACGGAAATTATGAGACGGGGCAATATATAAATAAGGTGAAGACACTATTCAGCTATGCAACAATGCGTTAGAACAGACAGGAAATTATTTCACACAATCTTTTCCTAGCAAAAGACACATTCACTCACTCAGACACTCTTATTAACAGATCAGGATGTGAGTTACCAACAATTTACTCACAGCGCAATACAGTCTACTCTTTGTATTGTCACATGTAGGTGATTTGCGGCTGGGGGGGGGGGGGGTTGTACTGCCCCAGTATAGCCTGAAGTCAAGACATTAGTCACTATCTACTACACCATACTAGGAGGTACCAAATCTGTCATCAGATGATTCCAGAAGATTAGCGCCAACAGCTGGTGATAACTGTTGGCTGGTGGCACTGCATGGATCCTAAATCTTTGGTTCCTTTGGCTGTCAGAGGGCTCTTGTCATTGATCCCACTAAGGATTGACCTACTAAGAGTCCTCCATTGAATTGAAAGCTCCTACTAATTGCTGCTATGTGTTTCTTATGGAAACTGGTACCTGCTGAGTTGGCTGCCTGTAGTGTCGCACTGTCAGTGGGGCAACCGATATGGCAGTCTTTGAGTCCCATCATCATAGTACCCTTCCCCGCTTAGGGAAGCAGGCCCATGGAGAAGGGTGCACCCAGGAGATGTCCATTAGAGTGGTTGTGTGCGCATGCATCTTGGCTATCCAGAGGCTCCTGAACCTGGCAGCAGGAGAGAATGGTGGTGGTGCCCCATGGCTCCTGGCAGTGTAACCACTTCGGGCCGCCCTTGGGGTGGTTTTAGAAGTGAAGGGAATGTGTTTGTTTCAATGTCCCATTCCTTTTGGGTAGGCAGTAGAGGATGTGATTATGATGGTGGCTCTGGGGCGTCACCAGAAATGGCTTGTGGTGTTGTGTCCCTGAGGCCTGGAACTTTGGTGGCATGGATCTGGAAACAGAATCATCTTCAGCAAATTGTTGGGGTTGCTGTGTGCCACTGAGATGTGCTGAATGAGGCTGGAGACGAAAAAGCTGGGAGCGAGGGGTTATGGGGGATTAAGCTGAGGTTGGATGTGGTTAAGATGAGGGACCACAACTTGGTCTGTAAGTTGTACTATGAACAGCTTCCTTTCCTGTTTGTCAGTGGTTGCCAGAATCCATGGTTTCTGGCATCCAAACCTATGGGCCCAAATGAGGATATCTGGGCAAAGAAAGGGTTGCCACAGTGCGGGTGGTGGATTCAGCAGGGTTGCCACCCATGTGAGAATTCTGCAGGTGATTTGCCACTGATGGGGGCAGCCCTGTAGTAACTGAAATAATGTGAGAGTTTCTTCGACAGCATTGTTGTGAAGATATTTCTGCATTTTGGTTTTGAATTTTCGGAGATGGTGTTCAGCCTTGCATTTAGATTGAGGGTAGAATGAAGAGGGGAGGGAAGTAGTTGGACTCCATTATTTTGACAATAACAGCAAAATTCAGTTTCTCAGTTGTAGTCCATTTTCTGTAACTATCATCTGGGAAGGTCCTTGATTGCACAAATGTTGGAGTGGCTTTGATGGTAGCTTCTGCATTTATTGATTGCATTTTACTGTCCTGTGTTGCATTTGTGTTCACGGCAATGTTCATCAACGGTGCATGTAGTCTGGCCTATATAAGCCATACCACATTGGCAGGGAACTTTGTAGACACCAGCCTTTCGTAACAAGACGTCATCCTTATCCGGATCCAGTAACTCTGAAATTTTGGATGGTGCGCGGAAAATCACTTTCACCTGAAAATAATGGAAAATTTTTGCTATTCTAAAAGAAATATTACCCACAAATAGAAGAAAAGCAAGAGATTTTGCCGGTGTATCCTCTTCGTTCTCCACTTTCTTGTTCTGATTTTTTACTGAGAATGTCTTATTTACCGTATTTGCTGAGTAGAATATTCGTTTTCTTGAAACACTTGCTGAAGGTGAGCCAGCTCTTGTGGCAGACTATCAGCATCTGAAATTGTATGAGCTCTGTGAACAAGTGTTTTAAGGACACTACTGGTTTGTGACGGATGGTGACAACTTTAAACCTTTAAATATAAATCAGTATGAGTTGGCTTTCGATAAACTGAGTGTCCCAAAGAACCATCTTCTGTTTAACTAAAACACCCAAAAAGGCAAACATTCAGTTTGCTCTACTTCCATAGTGAACCGGATGTTGTTATGATGTGAGTTTAGACGATGTAAAAACTTCCTTAGATTATCTTTCCCATGAGGCCACACAATAAAAGTATCAAAAAGTATCATTTTTGTTCCTCCAAAACAACGTAGGTTTAAGGGGTGCTGATTCAAGGGCTCGTTCCTTGAAGTCCTCCGTAAAAAGTTTAGGAGACATAGGAACACTCGTGGCGACACTGTCAGTCTGCTCGAAGTATTCGTTGTTGAAAATGAAATAAGTCGAGGAAAGAATCTGTGAGAGGAACCTTTGTAAAAAAAAAAAAAAAAAAAAAAAAAACACGACCAGCTGCATACCCGAAACTTCTTATGAACAAAGGTAGAAATGTTACTAATATGTTTGCAGTCTCTCATGAACACTAAAATGAAGCACTATATTAAAATTTGTTGTATCACCACCCTACAGAGCTAATACCATGTGTCTTACATATTGATGAGTAAACCTGTTGTTAAGCCTTTAATGCTAGTCTTTTTACTTCAAGCTATAAAAACTACCACTATTAATGTATAGTGTATGTATATATTTATAAAAACATTGAAAAAATCTTTAAAATTATTATGCACTACTAGCAACAAAAAATTCATAGCTATTCAGCTATATGGTGCTTCCACGATGTACCCGATGCAGTACATTTCACTATTATGCCACTAATCTTTCCAGAAAGTAACTCATAATGAAACAGTAGTATGTGATTGACTACTTTTACATGGCAAAGGAGGAATACTAAAGTAAACAAACACGTTAGGAGTAACTCAGTACAGCTAACGATTGAACTGATTCGGTAGCACTCTACAATTTATAATTTCTAGGACAAGCTACTAGCATATGTAACACTATATTAGAAGCAGCTATAAATGAATTTATGGTAAGATTTTGATCAGTTTGAGAGATAATGGGAAAAATAAGGTATGTAGCTGATGAGCTATACTATGCATTAAAGGGTTAAAACCTTTGCAAAAGTTAACATTCCACCTAGTAATATACAACATATATTTACTTAAAATGCACAATATTACTTTGCCTTCAGTAACTGAGTGAACTAACATTAAAGTTCATAATCAAAACGATTTTTCTATCTGCCACTGTTCAATGAACAGTACAACCACAAAAAAATTAATTAATTAATGTTTTTATTACAGAACAACCCCTATTTTGCGTTCTCGTGTGGTCCATAATTGAAGAAAATGCAGAATAGAGGAAAAATGTTAAAATCCCCAAAATACAAGGAAAAAAATTATATATAATTGGCATATGTACATGATCGAAAAATCATAATCCTTAAATAAGCCTATATTGTATATTATCGGGGTAAGTGAATTAAATTAAATGAACGATAGTAAGTCTAGAATAGCGCCAGTGGCATACTCACGTGTGCAGTGCAGGAATGTTGTCAATGCTTGCCGCGAGTACGGACTGAGACAATAGGGTACGGATTATACAATATTAAGAAAAGTGTGATGAAATATGAGATTTTGACAGCACAGAAGAAAAGCAATCTCCATGTCAAACAATCCATGTTTCAAATAATTTTGTTTTTACAAATTAAATCATGGTGCTAGTTGGGTGGGTGGGTGAACGTATTTGGATCAGTTTGTTTTGTGAAAAGTAACAACAATTTACTTAATTGAAACAATTTAATGGAATGACCCACAATAATTACTTGAAACTACGACACTCAACTGCAAATATGCACTTCTAAACACACCAAACCAGGCAGTTGTACCATTTTCGCCACTATAAATTCATTCCATCTTTTTGCATCTCTCATTGGTTATAAGAAAGTAATACACCATTGGCTACATGAAATGCTAATGCGTTTCCATCTATGAGGGATAGGAAAAATGCTGCTGCTGGCTCTGGAAGACTTCATCATAAATTACTATGCCAAATAGTAAGAAAATTTTAATCTTATTTATTTAAAGTAGTGTATCAGTTGTAATAAATCATTCATTGTATTGTTACAGATCAGTCTGTTTGTGGCTCTTGCTGGAGCTTCGGCACAACAGGTGCAATTGAGGGAGCGTTCTTCGTTGCGCATGGGTATCAGGTTCGTCTGTCACAACAGGTATGTCAAGTTTAATTATACTGAACTTCTGTTACTGTATACTGTGGAACGTAGAGTTTACATTCCCATATTTTATGTTTTTCACGATTTTACGCTATAAATTCATAGCTCCCATGAAAAACCCAGGAGAACAAAGTTAAAAATTCCCCGATTTTACGTTTTTTCTTAGTAAGGTTAACCTCAATTTTACGTTCCTACTAGACATCACCCTTTACTTTGTCTTTTTCCTTTTCAACTGACATTTGATATCACTATACACATTATAAAATAAGTGACACAAAAGGCAGATGATTCACACCACCTTTTGTGATGGAGTTTAGGGGCACACGAAGATCACTGTAAACGGTATTTGTGTAGCACAACTGCAATCTAGTGACAGAACAGGAAGTTAGCATAGGCATACCACAGTCTAACATAAACAGTTGTGACACTCATTGCTGTGAAAGTTGTTACCGACTGACATTTGCAACAACACTAGCTCTCCTAGTGATGGGCAAGTCATTGAAGGAGTAATGTTTGTTTATAATTACGTTTGTATTTAAGAAATGAAATTATTTAAAAGTGCCCTTAATGCGTACCCCAATACCTGTCTAGGGCTAGAGCTTATTCATAGCCAATTCCGTCATCACCTTCCTGTGGACGGTCAAAACCAACTGTTTGCCTTGTTTAATTATCTCTGGGCAGAAGGTGTTTACCCCTCGCAGTGGCGGGAAAGCACTATCTCCCGGTGATGAAATCTGGCGCTGATCTGCAAGTGGCCAATAGTTCTCGTTCAATTACCCTCACCAATGTTCTGTGAAAGCTACTCGAACATATGGTGAGAAAACGGCTTATGTGGATCCTTGAAGATCGGAGACTCTTGGCCACACCAGGGGGCTTCTGTCTAGGCCGCTCCACAATTGACAATCTTGTGTTGCTGGAGTCAGCTATATTTACAGGCTTTACCCATATTTTTTGATCTCTGGAAAACATACACCACCACCTGGCACCACCACATAGTGGTACACTTCACGACTGGGGTTTCTTTATATGGAATTTTCTTTCCCACCACTTTTTTAGGGTTAAGGTCAGTGATGGCCTTAGTCGGAAAGGAAGGTCGGTGCACCAGTGTTGAGGCAGAAAAGATTGAGGTGGTGGAAGAGGTCCTCTAAAAGGGAGCCTCTGGGACAAGATGCTGGAGATCCCCATAGGAGGTGGTGGGCATTGAAGTCGCCCACCAACACGAAAGTTGAAGGGAGCTGGTTAACGAGGTGTAGCACATCTGCCCTAGTAAGGGCAGATGACGATGGAGAATAGATGTTACAGAGGGAAAACGAAAAGGTGGAGAGAGTGATGCGGACGGCAACTGCCTGTAGGTGAGTATGCAATGAAATGGGATGGTAATAGAAGTTGTCCCAAATGAGCATCAGAACCCCTGCATGGGCTGGAGTACCTTCTGCAGGGGGCAGGTCAAGACGCACAGAGGTGTTGTGGGGGAAGTCTACATGATCAGGTGGACATAACTTAGTTTCTTGGAGACAGACTAGAAGTGGGCAGTGCAATCTAAGTAGTTTTAATCCCTCCTGATTGGAACAAATGCTGCGAATATTCCATTGAAGGAGTGCCATGATAAAAAAATGAGAGAAGAAAATAAGGAACAAGCAAGTGGGGTCACCTCGATGGCCGCTGAAGTCTGGACTTCGAGGGATCACTACTATTGCTAGCCAGAGGCAAAGGATCGTGTTCTATGGGTTCGACCGACGCTTCTGCCACCTCCCCGAGTTGAGCAGGAGGGGCAACTTCCATCGTCGGTAAGGGGCCGGGTGCCTGGCTGACAGAGCGTCCCGGTGAAACAGAAGACGGCTGACGCCAAAAACTGTTGGATGGCATGACCAAAGAGTCACGCCGCGGCAGGGAAGGCGGGGGGCTGTTCTTTCTGTGAGCCATCTTAGAGGCATGACGATTATAAGAAGAGGATGACGATTGAGAAGACGGAGTTTTTAGGAAATCGTCACGAACGGGTTCTTTTTTAGAACTCAAGGCAGCAGATTTAGGTGCCCAGGATGTGTGGGAACTGGTTGACGAATTCACTGTAGAACGGGCAGAAGGGATCAGAGAGTCGGAGAGGTGAACGAGCAATTTTTGGGCTAGCCGATCTGACAACAGTGTCACAGAAGGTGAATCCTTAGTTGGTCGAGGGGAGGTGAGGACCTGGCTGTAAGTGCCTGCTGGGAGTACAGCTGGCTTCCTACTCACTTTTCCTTGATGCGAATCTCCTGGATGACCCGCTCTTCTTTATAGTGGGGGTAGTCCCATGAAGAAGCAACATGGTCACCTATGCAATTAATGCAGTGAAGGAATGGAGGTGGACATTCACCCTCATGGGCGTCCCTGCCGCAGGTGGCGCACTTGGCTGCATTAGGACAAGATTTACTAGTATGAGTAAATCTCTGGCAGTGGTAGCAGTGCATAGGATTGGGTATATACGGGCGAATGGAAATGACTTCATAGCTCGCTTTTACCTTAGATGGTAGGTCAACCCTGTCGAAAGTCAAGAAGACAGTACGAGTCGGCACGAGATCATTGTTAACTTTTTCCATTACGCAATGAACAGCCGTAACTCCCTGATCGGACATGTAGTTAAGTATATCCTTGTCCAATAACCCATCCAGGGATCTTGTGAAGACTACCCCCCCCCCCCCCCCCGCGAAGAGTTGAGGGTGCGGTGAGCCTCCACTTTCACTGGAAAAGTATGCACAAGTGTAGGCCTGAAGTAATTTCTGTGCCTGAAAGGCATCCTCAATTTCAAGCAACAAGGTCCCATTGCGATGTCTGGAGCAGGTCTTCAAGGGACCTGCGATTGCATCGACTCCCCTTCTGAATAAGGAAAGGGTTCACAGAAGAAAAATCCTGATAATTAGTACGAGATACCACGAGAAACTTGGGAATGTTAAGTAAAACTTTCTTGGACTGAGATTCATCATGTTTTCGTTTTTGGGTCAGGGTTATGGAAGATTTGGAAGATTTCATAGTGGAAGTGTCCCCCATAATTACCGGCGTCTCCGATGGCACACTCCTTCCTTGTGGGGGGCCCCTCACTGAGAGCGCGCCCGGATAAGGTGACTGTTCGCACCTCCGGTCACACCTCCCAAGAAAAGACGGAGGGACCAATCGGCATGTTCGGAAGGTACCAGCTCAGGTAATCCCCCCTCCCTGGGCCCGGCCTTTACGGGGGTTACGTACGTGCCCTACATGTCTACCCGGGCGGGGAGTTACGCCTTACCCCGTCACCGGCTATGCAGAGCGTGGGTCAGACACGCACAGGGAGGAAAGAAGGGAGGAAGGAGAGAAAGGGATGAAGGAGGGAGAATCTCAAACGCCGAGGCGGAGATTAAAAGGGTTGGTCAAGGACAAGGAGAAAGGAGCAAGAGGGGAAGGCAAAAGAAAAGAAAAGGAAAGGAAGAGGAACAAGAAAAGGAGAAGTCTTAGAGGAAGAGAAAAACAAACCTTGGACTGACTGTAACCGCCCGTCTCCGGGTGAAGGCACAAACCGGGGGAAAGAGGGAAGCGGACTGGGACAAAAGAAAGGCCGCTTTTGCTCGGAGTCCCGTGCATGCCACACACGTACCCACAAAAGATCTGTGGGGCCCCCTGGGGGATAACTGAACTGAAATATAAACAGAAACCATCAGCAAACAAACTGGAACAGACCAACGACTTAACAGCCGCAGCAAGACCGTTTATGGCGACTAAAAATAGAGGTACACTGAGAATGGAGTCCTGTGGAACACCGTTCTCTTGGATATGAGGTGAGCTAAGGCCGGCACTGACCCTAACCCTAAAAAAGTGGTGGGAAAGAAAATTCCATATAAAGATAGGAAGTGGGCCCCAAAACCCCAGTCGTGAAGGGTATCCACTATGTGGTGGTGCCAGGTGATGTTGTATGTCTTGACATACTTACTCCCACCTCGCGATATGCACTCCTGAGTTTGCGTATCAGTTCGAGTGGTATGCACTTTCTGACATGTACTCGAGTGATAATTTCCCTTGTGTAATCCACCTCCTGCATCATCCCCCATCTCCTCGTCCCACCAGTTGGAACATCTCTAAAGGCGACTGGGGACTTTATTCTTCCATGGCTGTTTTTCACAATCAGAATTATTCCAGCTGTGACAGTCAGATCGAATACCTCGCAGAGGTTATCCTCACTGCTGCTGAACATTCCATACCTCGTACACCCTCTTCTCCACGTCACGTTCCGGTCCCTTGGTGGACTGCAGCCTGCCGCGACGCTCTTAGAGCCCGGCAACGTGCTTTACGCACCTTCCACCGCCACCCGACGTTGGAAAATTGTATCAGTTATAAATGACTGCGAGCGCTATGTCGTCGTGTTATAAACGACAGCAAAAGACTTGCTGGACTGCTTTTACCAGTTCTTTTAACTGATTTACTCCCTCCTCGGTTGTCTGGGGTGGCCTGCTCCGTTTATCCGGCATAAAGATCCACTCCCCGATTTCTGGCCTGACCATCGAGAATGCAGTCCTTGTGGACCCCGCTGATGTTTCCAACGCTTTGGGCCGCTCTTTTGCGGAGGTTTCGAGCTCTGCCCATTACCACCCTGCCTTCCTCCCTCACAAACAGGCAGTGGAGGCTCGGCCGCCTTCTTTCCACTCTTTTAATTATGAAAGTTGTAATGTCACCTTCACCATGCAGGAGCTAGACCGTGCTCTCGCCCTGTCCCCATCTTCTGCTCCTGGGCAAGTGTTTCCTTCTTAGCATCTATAACCGGATATGGAGTGAAGGTCAGCTTCCCACAAGTTGGCATGAAGCCATTGTTGTTCCCATCCCCAAACTAGGGAAGGACAAACATCTTCCATCCAGTTATCTCCCCATTTCTCTCACGAGCTGCGCCTGTAAGGTGATGGAACACGTGGTTAATGCTCGGTTGGTCTGGCTCCTTGAATCTCCACGCCTCCTGACTAATGTTCAATGTGGTTTACGCAGACACCGCTCTGCTGCTGATCACCTCGTTACCTTGTCGACCTTCATTATGAACAACTTTCTAAGGAAGCGTCAAATGGAAGCAGTGTTCTTCGACTTCGAGTAGGCTTACGATACCTGTTGGAGGGCGGGCATTCTCCGCAGTTTGCACAAATGGGGCCTTCGCAGCCACCTCCCTCTCTTTATTCAATCGTTTTTGGCGGATCGCAAGTTCTGGGTACGGGTGAGCTTTGTTTTGTCAGACACTTTTTGCCAGGAGAATGGGGTGCCACAGGGCTCCGTCTTGAGCGTGGCTCTCTTTGCCATTGCGATCAATCCGATCGTAGATTGCCTTTCAGCCAACATTTCCGGATCCCTTTTTGTAGACGAGTTTGCAATTTATTGTAGCGCCCAGTGGACAAGTCTCTTGGAGCGTTGTCTCCAACGCTGTCTTGACCGCCTATATTCCTGGAGCATTGCAAACGTCTTCCGCTTCTCCACTGAGAAAACGGTGTGTATGAACTTCTGGAGATACAAGGAATTTCTTCCACCATCTCTATGTCTCGTCCCCGTTGGTCTCCCATTCATGGAGACAACAAAAATCTTGGGGCTAATGTTGGATCGGAAACTTTGGTGGTCCCCACACGTGTCTTACCTGGTTGCCCATTGTGCCCGATCCCTTAATGATGTTTGCATCCTTGGTGGCACATCATGGGGAGCAGACCATACTGTCCTATTTCACCTTTGCCAGGCCATTGTTCAGTCAAAGCTGGACTACGGATGCTTTGTATACTTTTCTGCACGGACGTCCCTTCTCCACTGTCTCAACTCCATTCACCATCAGGGATTACGCCTGTCGACCGTGCATTTTATACCACCCCTGTTGAAAGTCTTTATGCCGAAGCTGCTGTATTACCCTTGATGTCTTGGCATGACATACTCTTGTGTCGGTACGCATGCCGACTGCTGTTGATGCCCGACCGTCCATCTTGCCCATTATTTTTTGATGACTCCCTTGATTGCCAATATCGGTTGTCTGCAATAGCCTTGCTTCACCTGGAGTTAGGCTTCGCCGCCTGCTGCAGTGGCTCGATTTCACCCTTCCCCTTTTTGGGTGAGTGAGAGCCCATTGCCTCCATGGCATCAGGCCCAGGTTCACGCCCACTTTTAGCTCAGTTCGCTCGAGCCTTGTCGAACTATGATGCCCTATTTATTTACAGTGATGGTTCCAAGAGCACCGACGGTGTCGGATCTGCCTTTGTCATCGGGGACAACCTGTTCCAATACAAGCTCCCTGACTAGTGCTCGAATTTCACGGCTGAGCTTTTCGCCCTCCACCAGGCTGTTTTGTACATCCACCGTCGCAGCCCTCCCTTTTATGCCATCTGCTTTGACTCCCTTAGTGCCCTGCAGAGTCTTAAGGACCCTTTCTCGACCCATCCTGTCGTGTACCGAATCCAACGTTTCCTTCAGTTGCTAGCAGATAATGGCTGTCACGTTTGTTTTCTGTGGGTCCCTGGTCACGTGGGTGTGCCCGGGAATGAGACTGCTGACATTGCGGCCAACGCAGCAGCTCTTTTGCCTCGCATGGCTACCTTTTGCGTCCCATCAGATGATATTCAACGGGCTCTTCGCTGGTGTATTGTGTCGTCCTGGCACAGTTCATGGTTCCACTCCACGATAATAAACTGAGAACCGTAAAACCGATCCCGACTGTTTGGAGGACCTCGTCACACCCCTCTCAGCGAGAGGATGTCATCCTGGCCCGGTTGCGGACTGGTCATTGCCGATTCATCCACCGTCATTTGCTAACCACTGACCCTGCACCGCTGTGCTCCTGTGGTGAATTGCTGACAGTGCGACATGTTTTACTGTCTTGTATTAATTTTAACCATCTCCATGTAGCCCTTAATATGCCGTCTCCTCTGGAGGAACTTTTAGCTGATGACACACGAGAAGCAGCTCGAGTTTTACATTTTATCAACATGGCTAATTTATCAAAAGGATATTTAGCCCTTCTGTTGGATATTTTAATCTTTGTGTCTTAGCTTTCTTTTCATACTCTTGTTTCTGGCAGTTACAATTTTTTTTTTTTTTTTTTTTTTTTTTTTTTTTTTTTTTTTTTTTTTTTTTTTTTTTTTTTTTTTTTGAGATCTAGCGAGACACATTGGTGTGGTTGTTGCATAGCCATCTTTTATGTTGAGAGGACCCACCAAATTGCTGTTGTGGCGATCTGGTGACAGTGGTCCAGATTCTGTCATACTGTCTGCTTTTAGCTGCCTTGTGGCAGTTTTTCAACCTACCTACTGGGGCTTTTTTAATTCCAGCTGACTGATGCCTCAATGGATGACTGCATTTTAGATTTTATTTGCTCAGCTGGCTTTTATCGTTTTATTTAGTGGTGGGCTCATTTGCTTGTTTTCTTGGGTCCCCACCCCTAAAGACCTTGTAATCTTGTGTTATGGCTAGATTATACAGGTGTAAAGAGCCCTATTAGTATCTGCAACTTCGCCTCATTTCCCTTGGATACCAAGTTGTTTAGTATTCACCAGGGAAAACACACATACAGCCTGTGCGTGTGCTAGTGAAATTTTGTTGTAGCCACTGAATGTATTAATTAACAAAATATTAGTGAATCGAGGTCCAGCTATGCTGTGCCTCCAAATGTCTTCAAATTCTTTTGCCACTAAGGCTAACAGACTTCATTTCCTTTTTTTAGATTCCAGTGAGAGTGAAAGTCGTGTTGAAATAACTCGTCACACTAAAACATTTTTCTAAATTCTTCAGTTAAATTTTATTGTGTGTGATTCAATTTCACTAACAGCAATCATAATAATAATAATAAGACAAAAGATAATGTACACAGAGTTTAGACACAAAAACAGAGGTTACATATTGGTTAATTCTGTGCAGTGACTGACTGCTCACCATATCTGAAACAAAGACAGATTCTCGCAGTAGGAACTACAATGCTAGGCCACTCGTTTGCTTGTTGTACATTCCTGGAAAGAGCACGCAAAACAACTTGTTATATATCCGGCCCACAGTGTTAGTAACGTCGTATATTGACATAATGTGAAAGGGCAGCCCAAACACTGTAATTAATTAATTCTTTATTTATCATACAAGATATCTTTTGGCATTTAATGCCATCGTCAGGTGTTTCTGCAAAAACATTTTCTTTTATGAGTATGTATCCAAATGCAACATTATTAAATTTTCGTAAACAGCATTTTATAAATTTCACTTAGAAAGTGTGCAATACATACTGTATTTAGAGGCTGTAAGTGCTTCAACTGACTGTTTATTAGGTGATGATTTGTATTTGATTTCTGAATTGTAGCCAGTTACAGCATCTGTCAATACCTCAGAATACTATATGTTTACAAATATTTACAAATTTTTCTTTCAGAGAGAAAATATAGAAGTTAACAGAAATGGCATTATTTTCTTTATTATTTCTGTCTATGTTGTTGTTAGTGATTATGGTATAAAAATTTTTATTAGAAATTTTGGAGGATATTGTAGATTATACATTTATACTTGACATGGTTGTCTTTATTTTGTCTTTGGTTGATTTTAACATTATAGTACAATCTCTGATTTACATAAGCTCTGTTATCCCTATATTCAGCATGAAATAAATTCAATAAAATTATCGATGTAAATTTTGTGTTACAAATCGGCTTGATAGTTTAATAAATTGTTTGCATCGCTAGTTGCATGGATACATACTTCAATTTCATATAGAATATTCATTTCATATTCCTTTTGTATTACATTTAAAATTTTGAGTGCGTTTTCTATAGTGCTTACTGAGTGATTTTCCGATTGCAAATGCTGGTAAAAAGTAGATGGGTTTTTCCACTCTCCCTAGTGTGTTCTTTATAACGAACGGTGAAATTATGTCCAGTTTGGTCTATATAATATTTATTACATGTGTTGCAAGAGATTTTGTACATACCAGTATTTAAAAATTTAGAAGATTTTATCATGTGTGTGACGATTTTGCTTCTTATGGTGTCTGTTTTGGTATGAAAAAGTGATCTTAGCATTTCTAAAAAAAAAAAAATTTCATTTCATTTCATTTGTGATTTTTCCTCGATATGTTGTACTGATATACGCAAATTTGTTTATTGGAGGTGTTTGGAGGTGTTTCTCTTTGTAATGTGATTCCTGTACATGTTGTTAGTGGATCATGACTGGTTTTTTTATTGTAACACTTTATTACAATGTTGGGGTCGTATTCATTTTGTTGGGTAATTTACTGAAGTATACTTAATTCCTTTTGTTTGGCCATATCATCTAGTGGTAGGCTGACAAGTCTGTTAACCAAAACTGCTAGTTTGTGTGATCGGGTATGACATGAATGGGCATGGATAATGTTACTTGAAGTTGTTGGTTTCCTGTAAATTTAAAATCTGTGTCTATTTTGTACTTTTTGTATGAATAGGTCCAAAAATTAATTTTGTTATTTGATTCTAGTTCTATGGTAAACTAGATTTTATGATGTAGGTTGTTGAGGTGGTTATGAATATTATTTATGTCTTCATTTTTATCTATGAGCATGAGTGTCATCAACATATCGATAATAATAAATAATTTTATTAGTTTCGTGGTGTAGGAAGAATCTTTCTTCAAGACTATTTATAAAAATATATCTGCTATAGTACCAGCTAGGTTGAAATTAAGGCAGATAAAGAAAGCAGCATTGTCTTAATTAACAAAAAGGATACAACTTTTTCAATGATAACGGTATTATACAAATCCCACCTGATAGTACCAACAAGTATGTAGCACAAACAAAGATAATTAAATCATGTACCTCTATTTTATCTGGAAATGGAAACAGGAAGTATATTCCAATGAACCCTAGAACACCACAATTGAGAGGGCATCCCAAGATACATAATTCTTTATGTCCGATTCGTCCTGTTGTTTGTAGTATAAATTGTCCCACCTTAGTAAGAAGTTGAATACACTGCTGCAAAAATATTATACTTACAATAAGAAATACACTTTCAAAAATTCTAAAACCCTTGAAATGGATATAAATAGGATAAATATTCCCACTAATGGAAAACTTGTATCTTTTGACATCACAAATCTTTATACTAATATCCCTACTCAAGAGACTATAAACCTTATTGAAGATAACTTACTTAGATACAACAAAATTCCAGTCGATAACACATATGAAATTATAAAATTACTTCACCTAGTCTTAGAACAAAACTATTTCCAATTTGAAGAAACATTTTATACACAGTTAGATGGTTTTACTATGGGTTGCAACCTAGCTAATACTATAGCAGATATATTTTTAAATAGCCTTGAAGAAAGATTCTTCCTACACCACGAAACTAATAAAATTATTTATTATTATCGATATGTTGATGACACACTCATGCTCATAGATGGAAATGAAGGAGACATAAATAATATTCATAACCACCTCAACAACCTACATCATATAATAAAGTTTACCATAGAACTAGAATCGAATAACAAAATTAATTTTTTGGACCTATCCATACAAAAAGTACAAAATAGACACAGATTTGAAATTTACAGGAAACCAACAACTTCAAGTAACATTATCCATGCCCATTCATGTCATACCCGATCACACAAAATAGCAGTTTTGGTTAACAGACTTGTCAGCCTACCATTAGATGAGATGGCCAAACAAAAATAATTAAGTATACTTCAGTACATTGCCCAACAAAATGAATACGACCCCAACATTGCAATAAAGTGTTACAATAAAAAAAAAAAAAAAGTCATGATCCACTAACAACATGTACAGGAATCACATAACAAAGAGAAACACCTCCAATAAAAAAATTTACGTATATCAGTACAACATATCTAGGAAAAATCACAAATGAAATGAATTTTATTTTATTTTATTTTTTTTTTTATTTTTAGAAATGCTAAGATCACTTTTTCATACCAAAACAGACACACCATAAGAAGCAAAATTGTCACACACATGATAAAATCTTCTAAATTTTTAAATACTGTTATATACAAAATCTCTTGCAACACACGTAATAAATATTATATAGGCCAAACTGGACACAATTTCACCGTTCGTTATAAAAACACACTAGGGAGAGTGGAAAAACCCATGTACTTTTTACTAGCATTTGCAATCAGAAAATCACTCAGTAGGCACTATAGAAAACACACTCAAAATTTTACATGTAATACAAAAGGGATATGAAATGAATATTCTGTATGAAATTGAAGTAAGTATCCACGCAACTAGCGATGCAAACAATTTATTAAACGATCAAACCGATTTTTAACACAAAATTACATTGATAATTTTATTGATCATTTAATGCTGGATATAGGGTAATGGAGCTTACATAAATCAGAGATTGTGCTATAATGTTAAAATCAGCCAAAGACGAAATAAAGACAACCATGTCAAATATAAATGTATAATATATAATATCCTCCAAAATTTCTAATAAAATTTTTAAACCATAATCACTAATAATAACATAGACAGAAATAATAAAGAAAATAATGCCATTTCTGTTAACTTCTATATTTTCTCTCTGAAAGAAAAATTTGTAAATATTTGTAAACATATAGTATTCTGAGGTATTGACAGATGCTGTAACTGGCTACAATTCAGAAATCGAATATAAATCATCACCTAATAGATAGTCAGTTGTAGCACTTACAACCTCTAAATACAGTATGTACTGCACACTTTCTAAGTGAAATTTGTAAAATGCTGTTTACGAAAATTTAGTAATGTTGCATTTGGATACATACTCATATAAGAAAATGTTTTTGCAGAAACGCCTGCCGATGGCATTAAATGCCAAAAGATATCTTGTATGATAAATAAATAAATAATTACAGTGTTTGGGCTGTCCTTATTATGTCAAGCATGCAAAATTCTGCAAAATGACACCTTTCCCAGCTCTCTAGCTCAATTAGAGCAGCTCCTAGGGCAATTTAAAAGAAGTCTGTTCACACATTTTTGACTGGTTCTTGAAAAGATTACATAGCCCTATGTCAGGAATGGTTTTGAGATTAAAAAATCGGTATTTTTCTTAGTATCAGTGCCCACAATAAGTATACTAAATTTTAGCAAAATCTTAAATGGTGACGTAGAATAGGTGTATTGATTTGACATGGAATGACTCGGCCACACAAGTACGCCACTGGCACTATTCTAGACTTAACTATTGTTCATTTAATTTCACTCACTTTGACAATATAAAATGTATGTCTATAGGAGAGTTTAAGATTTTTAATCGTGTACGTACTGTATGCCAATTTGTTTTTGTTTGTATTTTGGGGATTTTAAGATTTTCCTCGATTCTGTGTGTTCCTCAATTTTAGTGTTTAAAGTATGAACTGCAGAAAAATGTAAAATAGGGGTTTCACTTCTGTGTATCATGTACCAGTTTTTTATTTCACTTTTTGCAGGATGCAGAATAAAAATGTCACTCTTCCATTTCTTTGTTTGTCCATTGTGACTTCATAATTGATCTAATTATATTTTCTGAAAAACAAGACTATATATGCTCATTGTGGCGTTAAGATTCCCATTTCTTGTTTTTACATTACTCTTCGTTTATTATTTCTCATATATGCTTTGAAAGTAGAAAACTGATTTCTTTTGTGTTTCTCACACTCACCTATCCTTTACACTATTTTGTCAACTTCTATTAATCTCGCACTCATTTGCTTCTCACATTCCCTCCTAAGAGATTCAACAGCATCCCCATTTTACTTCTTTATTATTATTATTACCATTTAGCTCTCATTTTACTTTGCTCTTGACAATCATTACCAGCCAACCCTTTTACTCCAAGCATTGGGAAAATGAAAATAATAATTTTTAAATGTTGCAGATGAGAGGAATCATTTACCTGCAGAAAATATTTATGTTGATATCCATCAGCATTTTCTTGTCTCTTGCTAACACAATGCAATTGTTGAATCTACTATATTACATAACTGAGAAAGCAATAAAATAACTATGCAACACATTACTTATGGTAATAGTTAATATGCCTAACTAATCAACTTTGCTATATTTTCTGTGTTAGGTACTTTCATTTTAAGACTTAGCATAATTACAACTCAATAGGTAACTTCATGTAATGATCATCACCATTGTCATAATTAATACTGGAATGGAAGTTTCACTGCAAAACAGCCAGCATATACATTATTGTGAACATTTGTTAAGAGATGAAAATTGTGTGCTGGCCTATACCTTTTTGTAGACAGTGTTCTTAAAGTTAGGACAATCAAATACTGTTCACAATCGCTTCAATTCAGCCAGCACTTGTCTTATACTTTCCAAACTTAGCGTTTCTCCTGGAAACTTGCTGGACTAGTGCTTTCGTAAAACACATAGCAACAAGGAAATGAACATATTCATTAGGTGACAGGTACAGGTTAGTGTCTGGCAAACAATATGTTTCAATTTTGTCAAAGTTTCACAATAAATGATGATGATGATTCAACTTTAGAACAACTTTCTCCACATACAAACTGTTTCATTTTACTGCAGTACTCCAGTCAGTCAGTCAGTCAGTGTTGTCTAAGGTGATAACTGGTTTGCTTTTCAATATCAATACATTGTTTTCAGGCATTGATTGACTGTAGTTGGGGTTATGGCAATAATGGCTGTGATGGTGGAGAAGATTTCCGCTCTTACCAATGGATGATGAAACATGGTGGACTTCCTACAGAAGATGAATATGGACCGTATCTAGGCCAGGTAAAATTTAGTGTTGTTACATTGAAAAAATAAAACTATTGTGATTATCCAAAAGTAGTAGTCATATGAAAGATTGTTAATATAAGAATTCTATTTACTCTTTCTTATCACAATAAAATCTGTGTTTTGCTCTGCTTTTGAAATACACAGCAGCTGTCTTTGCAAAGTTCTTCTTCCGTTTACTTTTCTAGTCCTCCATTGCAAGGCAAGAAATACAATTTTTTGTGCAAATGCTACACTTCCTGTAATATCCGAACAACTACAGAATCAGGGCTATGACTTTCTCAAGTCATGCCCTGAGTTGAGATCATCACTCCAAACTGTTCTTCCCACACCACCCGGAGTAGCCCTCCGCCGTCCTCTCAACCTCCGCAACATCCTCGTCCAACCTTAAAACATCCCAAAACCATTTTCTGCAAAACATAGAAACAGAAAAGAATCCCCAGTGGCTCATAAGCCACAACTTCCTACATCTTCTTCCTGTGAAGATGCAAGATGAGGTGGAGATTCTTGGAATCTCTTGAGGATCTCGCCCTCACTGACTCCCCAGAACAAATGGTACTGGATTCTGTAAGTTTTCAATCAGCTGCAGCAGGTGAACCTAAGGAATAATCTTCTCTTCATTGCCTTTCTAGTCATTAACCATCAAATTCTGCAGTGGAATTGCGGCAGGTTTTTCCCATAATTAGCTGAGTTACAACAGCTTCTCAGCACTTCACCTGCACTATGCATTGCCCTGCAGGAAACTTGGTTTCCAATGATGTGATACCATGCCTTACATGGCTATCAGGGTTATTATAGGACTCTCACAGATTATGACAGGGTATCAGGTGGATTATATGTCTATATTCCTACCTCCTTATACAGTGAACCTGTTCCTCTCCAAACACCTATAGAAGCTGTAGCAGTCAGGATAAAGACTACAGTGGATATTACCATTTGCAGTGTTTATCTGCCCCCGGATGGAGAAGTACTCCAACATGTTTTGGCTGCACTTATCTCTCAGCTCCCCCCTCCCACCTTTCCTTCTTTTGGGCGATTTCAATACCAACAACCCATTGTGGGGAGGTACTACGATCATTGGCCATGGTAGAGATGTTGAGACTACTATCGCAGCTTGACCTCTGCCTTTTAAATAATGATGGCCCCCACACACTTTAGTGTGGCACATGGTACCTATTCGGCCATTGACCTTTCAGTGTGTAGCCCTAGCCTCTTCCTATCTATCCGCTGGAAAGTGCATGATGACTTGTGTGGTAGTGACCACTTTCTGATCTTGGCACTACCTCAGCGTCATTTCCCTAAACGTTTACCCATATGGACCCTTAATAAGGCTGACTGGGACATCTTTACTTCTGCTGCAACGGTGGGCGCTCCAAAACTTGCTGACATATATGTAGTGGCCGAAAGTTTTACTGCAGTGATTATTTATGCAGCCGAACGTGCGATCCCTAGTTCTTCAGGATACCCCCAGTCGCAGATGGTGCCCTGGTGGCCACCAGAGATCACTGAGGCAATTATGGACCTCAGCATCACAAGCGGCATCCATCTGTGGAAAACTTTATTGCTTTTAAGCGGCTACGCACCAGAGCCCGTCTGTTAATTTGAAGGTGTAAACAAGAGTGCTGGCAATGGTATGTGGCTACCATTGGATTGCACACCTCTCCATCCCAGGAGCAGGTGAAAATCAGACGTCTGTATGGATACCAGAGTGCTCCAGGTGTATCTGGGATCTCTGTGAATGGAGTAGTTTGTACAGACCCAGATGCAATCGCCGAACACCTTGCTGGGCACTATGCTCAGAGTTTTGCATCTGCCAATTACCTGCCATCTTTTCGCGCGCTGAAAGAGCGTGAAGAACGAAAGCGGCTGTTCTTTTCGACCCGCCGTACGGAAATATACAATGCTCCATTTACTGAACGGGAATTACTCAGTGCCCTTACACGCAGCCCTGACACGGCCCCTGGGCCAGACTGCATTCCGGCTGTGCCATTCCCTCCGGCTGTGACAAAAATTTTAATTCAGTGACACTACTTCAGTTTGATGACTTAAAAGAATTCATCAATAAGAGTAGTATCACTTTTCCACCAGAAGAGTGAAGAGCAATTTTTCCTGTGAACCAAATTACACCT